>JARDYH010000001.1:228603278-229948903 GCA_029215795.1 Anniella stebbinsi
GATTCAGAAAGAAACATCCCTATTTTCATCTGTGAAGTGTCAGAGGAGAAGATGTGTTTCCCTTCAACTCTAATTTTCAACCTGCTGCAGCATCCATTTATGCGACAAGCAGAGACACATTCTGAAATTCTTTCCCAAAAATGGACTTCCTCTTGCTGGATTAGGCAACCAAGGAGTGGAATTACCATTCTCAGGAGACATTTATAAGTTCAAAAACTGATATATTCTTTCAATCATTCCAATCATTAAACTTACCAAAACAAAAAACAAAAAATCCCTCTCCTCAAATAGAAGGAGAAATAGTGAAAATAAATTTTTGATTTGAATACAAATTTACAAGACAATTTAAACCAGCGACTTGGTTCTAATGTATTTCACAACCTATCATGTTGAAATTTATTTATTGAATGTATAACCTGCCATTCTGCCAAAAACAAACATTTTTTTTAAAAAAGGAATTAAAAATGCTATTTTTCTGATCTATGTGGTGCATTATCCTGTTTGCATAAATCTAATCAGAATTATAAACAGACATGCCAACACCTCTCACATACACATACTGGCTCAGTTTGGACGACACATTAGGCAACGGAGGAGGGGGGGAACAATCGTCAGTTGTGTTGCTTATTGTGTCGTCTGGAGTGCAGCACACAACACACACACAACTGACAGTACGTTAATCAGGCACTTTAAACAACGGAGCGAAACAACGGGCTTGCACGTTGTTTAGCCCAAAGCCCAGTTGTTTAAAGTGTCATCCGAATTCAGCCCCCCCTCTCTCTGTGGACTATTTTGTTTTGGAATAGAGTTCTGCTGCCTAGAGCAGCCAAAAAACCCCAGCCTCTCTATGCAGCCGGCAGAACTCACGGTGCATGCTGGGATACGGCTGGGGGACACACGGAGGAGAAGCTGCAACCAAAATGGCCACCACAAGTTCCTTGCAGCCGGGGCGTTTGCCGGTTCCGAGCAGCGCCGGCTGCAGTGTGTCGTCCGTGGAGCTCCTCCTGCCTAACGCACTGTCAGTATGTTATTTACCCCTCCGTTGCTTAATATGTCGTCCGAACTGAGCCACAGAGTAGTTTATGATCATAAAACACTTGTTGTCCCTACCTCTTACCTCACAGGCAAAGTTCTGTCTCCTTTCCTTCTGTCCATCTCTCTCTGTGGAACAGGATACCAACGAAAATTAAGTTTCCAGTTAAATCCTCCATAAGTCATGTCTGATCCAGCCATATATTCAAAAGTGTCATCACTGATCACATCAATAATTGGGCACACAACAATCCTCCTAGAAAACAAAAAATAAATATGCAAACACATAAATGTTTCACCCAAGGAAATCTCTCTGGCTGAAATATGTGTGTGCAGAGTTGCCAGCGCTGCATTCTCAGAGCCTTTTTCAACCACTAGTAAAAACCTGCTTGGTAGAATGAAGGGGAACAGTGTGTTAAAGTATTTGCTTCTTACCCTTACTCCCCTTAATAAACAGCTGATAGACACTATTACTGTTTTCATCGGGAAGGTTCTGGGCATGCAATCCTGGCACCTGAAGCTGAGAAAGGATTAGAGCTTGCAACACCCATTTACACATATGATCCTTCATTCAGCTAGGGATACAAACACATGGAAATCTACTTCAAGAAGTAGATGGCTCCTTTTAGATTAACTGCAAATGCTCTAGGTACGATTCACTGAGGCTTTAAAAGGTATGTCTTCCTCAGGAATAGGCTTCTTCCCCAATTTCCTTCAAGTTACATGTGCTCAGCTGACAAATTACTGATGAATAGTTTTATGCAGATAGTAGATCATCAGCAGCAACAAGGGAGAGGGCCTTCTTGGTGGCAGCCAACATTACTATCTTTTTGGCACCAGGTCAAGACTTTTCTCTTTTCCCAGGCATTTAGCAGCACGTGATGAAATTTTAATTGGTTCCAGATCTGTGTTTTTTAGGTTTGGCTGATTGCTCAAAGTTGTTTTTAGATGTATGTTGTCTTTGTGTATGTTGTCTGTTTTTATGTTTTTAAATTTTGTATATTGTTTTTAATGTTTTAATCTTTTGTAAACCGACCAGAGAGCTTCAGCTATGGGGCAGTATGAAAATGTAATAAATAAATAACAACAACAACAACCACATTCATCTTTTTTCATAAGAAGCTGCTATTTCATTATCGTAGTTTGGATCCAGAATTCTCATTCTATGAGTAGAAGGATACCACTGATGGAACGGGACCCCCGCATCCTCTCCTAACCTCTGTGCGCACTCTAAATCTCCTCTGGAGCAGATCTGGAGAGTGTGTTGGGGAGTGGGGGGGGGCCTTCAGGAGCAAGGAAAGAACACAGAAATCCCATTGTGCTTGCGCTGGTAGAACACTTCTGGATTCAACTCCATGATGTTAAATTATAGCTACACTGGTATAGATAGATATTGAAATATTTTTTTCATATGGGAGGTTCTATCTACTAGGAAACAATGAGAAATATACATTTTTGTCATCTCTAAGTAACCTAATGAGATCAAATTAAGAAAATTGAGTGTGTATAATTTTGTGAATTCAATTTACAAACTAAAACAAATTCACAAAACAAAACAGAGATGACAAATTAGATTGATAATGCAATTAATAGCTGGGAGCCACAGAAAGAGCAACAACATATTTATACTTTCTGCAACTCAGTGTGCTCTAGATGTATTGGATGTCAACTCCCATAATCTCCAGCTGGCATGGTGAGGGATGATGGGAGTTGTAGTCCAACATATCCGGAAGGCATCAGGTTGGCACAGGCGGATAGGATTGGATCCAAACATTATGGAAAGCACTTTGGAAGTGCATCATGATGGGGGGGAGGGGCTGCCTTCCCACTACATTCCCTTATGATCCCTAAAAAGTGATACTGTTTGGAAGGCAATGCAGTTGTGTGGGGGGGGGGGGGCGTTAGCTTGCAACGGTGGGGGGCACGTTCCATACAAGGATCGCTGGCTCCAAACCAGCAAAACTCAGCAGCAACAACAACTCCATTATATCTTGGAAGGATTTTGAAACTGCTAAAAGATGAGTATTACCTAGTTAATGAAATCCGCACATATTTCCATGTGAATTACAAACAGGAGTTATGACTTTTTTTTGGATTGCTAACATGTCACAGACCTTTCCTTCCTATATGAGAGAGAAATAGGAAGGCTACTTCTAAGTGGAAGGGTGCCATTTACATTTTCTGTATGTATTGGTATTAAAAACATATGTGGATATTTAAATCGCTTTAAGTTGCCCTCAGTACAATGGAAGGTTGAGGCATAATGGAAGGTTGAGGCATAAATTTCCTAAATAAATTAAAAATTATAAGAAATCAGCTTTCACATTTTTTAGGAGGACACCATTTTAATCCACTCTGTTAAACTTTGAGGTCCTACCAAAACTGTGTATACACAGTTTGTTAGAATAGAGCAGAATAGACCAGAACGTTTATTTGACCTTGGAGTGAGGCTTAGCACATTTTCAGCACAGAACACATTTCCCACAGCTAAGAATTAAACACCATGAAAAGGGTAGTTAAGAATAAACAGACCCTTAATTAAAGCTGTCCTGGTGGATGCTGCCGTAATACAAATGCTGTACAGCATCCTATCTTATTTCTCACCTGTCTTCTTTTATTCTTGCTAGCAGGGGCTCCAGCCAGCCTAAAGTGCATTCACAGTGTGCATCCAGGAAAGTTATGACCTGGCCTTTGGAAGCCGCTGCTCCTCTAAGCCGAGCTCGAATCAGTCCTGACCGCTGTTCCATCCTAATAATTTTTACTGGCACTTGCAATTTTTTCACGTAATTCTCTAATGGGACCTTCAGAAAATCTGCCAAATGCAATTAAGAAATAAAATACAACAAAGGGTTTGTTCAAGCTAAATTCAGAGGTCAAACAGAATACACAATAGAACTGTGTTGCTAAGATACCACCCTGCTTGCTTATAGGGTAACTTCCTTACAGCACTCTAACAAATACATATGCAAAGTTCAAAAAGTTCTGTCTGCGTTCAGACAACACAATAGTCAATGATGGGGTAATAATAACCTCAACAGTTGTTTATCTAGGTTGTATTCCCCACACAACATGATAATAATCAACCAAGGTATGGATTAGGATCAGTGGTGAGATGGCTATTAGTCCACACTGATTTGACTCACTCACCCCCCGCCCTCTCCCCCTCACCTGGCCTCCCACTAGTATCCCATCAGCCGAAAATCTATCTGCCAGCTGGACCACTCTTGCCTTGGGACTCTGTGGCTGACGAAATAATGAACGGTGGCTGAGGAAATAACCAACAGTGCCCTCCACACAACATGGAAACCAACAGTGGTTCAATAGCCAACTCTGCACCGTGTTGGTTATTTGTGTTGGCTATTTTAGCCAAAGTACCAACTGTTGGTTAAAAAAACTCTCTCCACACAACATGATAACCCACGGTAAGTTAAATAACCAACCATCTACTATTTAAATAGTCAGTTATCGTGTTGTCTGAACCCAGTCGCTATAGATAGAGAAACCGACAATAAAAGAAGGAAATAAGGCCAGCACAGAAAAATCCATTAAGTCAAGAGTACTATGTGACTACTGAACTGAATACAATATCAATTTGCTTTATGGTTCCTTAAGCATAAACCTGTATGTACCAGTATGTAAATAGAGCATGAAGTGGTTCAGACTTAGGGAATCTCTCTTGCAGTTGTTTGTATATGTTAACATGGGCACCTTTCACACACACACTTCCTTGTGTGCATGATGCTGTACGCAGAGTACTTGGACCCAATTAGGCCCATAGGGATTGGAGGATCCTTATAATGCATAAGAAAGTGTGCTTCTGATAGCACAAAATACTTGTCATGTTTTTGATGGCGGGACAGAGGAGAATCTCTCTCTCTCTCTCTTTGGGTTGCAGAAAATGATCCCTTTTGTGCAAAAAGGAGTACTCAAGAATATTTGTCCTGATTATTCTTTCCCTCTGATTTGAGACAGTTCATCCTACTCATCGTGTCTCTGAAAAGCTTCTTTAGCAATTTAAAAAAAGTTGGCTAGTTGCTGAAAGCATTTCTATGTGAGGCTGCCCTTCAAGATGACTCAGAAGTTGCAGCTGGTGCAAAATGCAGCAGCTAGACTGCTGTCAGGAACATCACATAAACACCACATAAGACCAGTCTTAAGGGAATTGCACTGGCTGCTTATATGTTGCTAGTCAGAATTCAAGGTGTTGACAATAACATTTAACGCCCTAAACAGCTTGGGGCCTCGATACTTGAGGGAGTGCCTCTCCCTGTATATGCCTGCTTGAGATTTAAAATCTGTTGGCGGAGACTTCCTTTGCGTCCCACCAATGTGAGACATACATTAGGGAGGAACATGGGAGAGGACTTTCTCTGTTGTGGCACCCCAGTTGTGGAATGCCCTCCCCTTGGAGGCCCGACTGACACCAACACTGGCTTTGTTTCAGCACTAAGTTAAAATGTGGCTTTTTATCAATGCCTTTGAGGTCTAACTTTGCCTAACAGTTTTTAATTGTTTTTATTTATTTTATATTTTCTACTGCTTTTAGCTTGTTAATGGTTTAATATGGTTTTAGCTATGTACATTATTCATTGTTTTAAACAGTTTGAATTGATTTTATCTAAGATCCCAATGATATAGGGCAGGATGTAAATATTTTAATGAAGAAATAAATAATGAAGCAGTAGAGAAATAAATACTCTGGTCAAAGTATTAATGGGCATGGCATTTACATATTAAAGCATTTCTACCCCACCTTTACAGCATGGAAGATTGCAATCCTTACCCACTTATCTGGGAGTAATCCTCATTGAACCCAATGGGATTTCTGAGTAAACAAGTATAGGATTGTACTGTAAGACAGCCTAGTTGACTTAAAAGCCAAAAGATAAACATATCATGTTATCAAACACACAATAAAAAGCAACACAATCATAAGAGAAAACAAAACAGCACCAAGGCAAGCTAAATGACCATATTTTCAAATGCCTTCATAAAAATAAAGTTTTCTCCGTGTGCCAAAAGGCCAAAACCAATGTGGATGAACAGGCTGTCTGGGGAAGGGAACTCCAGAGTTCGGGAGCAATTCTTCCAGATGATCCTTTTCTACAAGTCAATAGTCTCTAACTGCATAATGTAGAGCAGAGCTGACCTAAGCAAATGGGCAGCCTCATATTGGAGGCAGCAACCCATTACCCATCCTAGTCTTAGGCCTTTGAGGACTTTAAAAGATCAATAGAAGCATATGGAATTGAGCCTGCAAGCAATTTGGAAGTCAGTGTAGATGAAGTACAAGAGTTATATGTTGTAAGTGATGAGCCCCAGGTGCACTTTGGACTAGCTTAAGTCTTCAAAGCCATCCTCACATATAGCTAATCTCCCTGCATGTCATACATCTGGGTGTCCAAGGCAGTCTTTGCCACAAACCAGGTCAGAAGCCATACTGAAAAGAATCCAGCTATACATTACACACTCATCCAGAAACACCTGCAGCTGGGCTGCTACTGCATGTTAAACCGTTGCCCAATGATTCCAAGTTAAGACTGGCCAGTAATGATTTAGATCAGTTGGATCTAATAAAGGATTCTGTAAACTAATTCTACCATATCTTCTTTTAAAACCATAGACTAAGCTCTCTTTTAAATGAGGCACTAACAACATATTATCCATTGAACAAGCCTCTCTGGTAGAATGAATAAGCCATGATAGGTAAGGCTAGAGTATCCAAGTAGTAGGCTTCACTTCTACAAGTACTCTGTTCACATTAGCACAAAGTAAAAAGTATCCATATAAACTTGACAAGCAGAGCCCATGGCAATATCTAGAACAAAATCTGTAATTAAGGGGAACCCTAGATCAGAGCAAATTTGATTGATTTTATCTGAAAAAGTATTTTGAATATTATTCACAGCAGGCTACCAAGAGCCCCTCTATCTCCCCTGGCGGGCAGCATTAACAAGGCCCTAACTCAGGGATGTGCAACATGTGGCACATGGGCCACATGCCCTCAAAATCTGTAGCAGCAGCAAAAAGAATGCCAGTTTACCACAATGGAGCAGTAAATAGGTCAAATTTAGATTTTGCTCTGTACTGCTACAAAGCGGTCAAGAGGTCAAATTTAACTTGAGAACAACCAAAATTTGACCAATTTATCTCTCTATTGCAGTATGCTGCTGAATTTAGGTACAAACCTCATATATATATATATATATATATATATATATATATATATATATATTGCTGGGGAGGGCATGCTTGACAGGGCAAAAAAAGCCCCAGACCACCTGAAGTTGTTCACCCATGTCATGACTGCTCTGAACAGCACTGCTATCCAACACCACACAGATAACAATTGTGGCAGAAGTCCACCTTACAGAATAGGCAGGTAAAACGGATTCTAGCCTTCATTTGATTGACTTGACTACCAGAAGACTACCATTGTCCCCAGAAAACCCATAATAATGTCACTGTAAGATTTTTTAAAGGAGCACTAAAGACATTTCTTTTAAACATAAAAAGATTCTAGCACTTTGCAACAAAATTACTCTGAAATTATTGTTTATTCCTTAACATATTTTGTTCATACCTCGTTCACTGGCATCATCTACCAAGATGATCTCAGAAAGTAGATAGTGTGGAGACCGATTTATAACACTGTAAACAGTACGAAGCAAAGTGCTCCAGGCTTCATTATGAAATACTATGACCACGCTTGTGTTTGGTAGTTCATCAGGGTAGACTTTTGTCTTGCATCTGTCAAAGAAAAAGGGAAAAAAGGAAGCTAATTTATTCAGAAATTCATTCTGTGGCACTAAATAATGACATACAAGTTAATCAGGTTCCAGAAGCCAAGGCCCCAAGGTTACTGCACTGAAAGGAGAATGAGAGTGGAATATTAATCTCCCCAAACCCATAAGGAAGATTCACAGTGGTAACAAATGGAGCTATGCAGTGGCTAACTGGGATATTAGTATTAAGCCTCATGAAATCCACCCCCTTAAGATATTTATTTTGCTCTCAATCACTGAATATAATATGAATCAATATTTTAAAATAGCAAATAAAAAAACTCTATACTGAAAAACTGCATGGAGAGAAAACAAGAGACTAAGTTGAGATGTATGTTTCCTATGAGAAAGCATCTCTCATTTATACACATAAGCAAGCACGCACACATACACAAACGTTATTTTATTATTAAAGATGATAGATAGACAGATCGATCGATCGATCGATCGATCTTGGGACTGTGTATCAAGATTTCCCCCCTCCTTCATTTGGAATTCATATTTTGTTGTTAAATGATATTGTTAATAAAACTTTACATTAAAAAAAAAGTTCACTGATGGTAAGTTGTGCATTTACATGGTTCCTTGGTGTTCATGTGTGCATTTCTCTGTACATGCAGCAGACTAGTCACAACGCTGGAACATAAAGAATAGCAACTCTAGTACTCATCTATGCCCAGGAGCACATTTTTTTAAAAAAAAGTCTCAAAAAGAGAAAACATGAACAGGAGTAATACAATGATTTATCAGTGACTGCTACCAGAAAATAAGGCCCATATGTAAGAATAGTTGAAGAGGATGTAAATTATATGCAACTGACAGGAAAGACTGTGGGCATAAAACCAGAAAACCTTGAATACATCCTCAATCCTTATCACCCAATGCACAGACAGAATTCTGTAGAATCTACTGAAAATGAGGAAAAACACAATAGCTTGGGTCCTAAGAAAAATTAACTTAGAACATAGTACTGTGCATGTTCAAACAAAACTAAGTCCCTGTCTTCACGGCAAACGATCAGGGTTGCCATTCACCCTGTAATGCCCCCTGCATCAACTCCGGAGTGAGGTCATATGGCAGAAGGGCCGGGGTGACCACACTCCCAAGGAAAAAGTCGGGGTGAGTCCCTGACTTTTTTACACCGCAGCTGATTTGCAGCCACCACGGGGCTTTGAAGGCATATAGACAGCCCCCCCCCCCCCTCAGGTCCTACAACTCCCAGATCCCCTCATCCAGCCATGCTGGCTGGGTCATGCGGGGAATTGCAGGACTTTTTTCTGTCTAAACATGTGTAGGACTGCGCCCTGAAAAACTTTACAGAAGGAAAATATCTTCCTACAACAGCCATTCTGCCCTTCCCTCTGACCCTCTAGAAAGTCTATTGGAGTGGGGAACAGACAGTAAACATTCCTTCTTTAAATTAATCCATTTTAGGATTCAAGCCAATGAGATGTCTGCTTGAAAAAGCTCTTAGTTTCAAGATCCAAAATCTATTTTATTTGTCTTATATGTCATCCTTCAATTTAAGCAATTCCAGGGGGGATTAAGAGGATCAATTAATATAATAAAATACTATTAAAATATCAATACACAATTTTTTAAAAAGTCATACCAAATATTAAAAGGAACAGCAAAAACAGTCAAAGATTTAAAAGCAGCAGAGCAATAAAACAATTAACAACAAAAAGGTCAGTGATATGCTGGAAAGACTGGGAAAATTAAAAGAAGAAAAAAGAAGTTTTCATCTTGTGCCGAAGAAAGCAGGCTCAGCACCAGGCAAGCCTCCCTGGCTATTATACAAATATGATATGTTATACAAAATAGATTATATAATAAATTGGGATGTTTGTATGTCAGTAAAAAAATTATATACTCTTAACTTTTTTCTAGACAGCAGAGATTATGTGAAAGTCATCTGAGAGACCAAATATGTTCAGCAAAGTGGAACAACAATCAAGGCTGCAATCCGACAGTTCCCAGGATGATGTCCCTGGGGACATAGGCTATAGTGTACCTTCTCTCTGCCCATGGAGAAGACAGTCAGAGAAAGTAGCACAAAAACCTCCGTCACCCTTTCTGCTCCACTGGTGAACAGACGACAGTGGTCATAGCTAAAAGCAATGTTTCAGGGCAGATCAGGAGAGACTTTGGATCCAACAGATCTTAAAAGCCCTCCTGTTTTCTTGACACCCTCCGAATGGGTGAAAAAGTACACCCACCATGGGACCACTGGGAGAGAAAATCTGCAGAAAACCAAACACCAAACTGGCAACATGAAAAAAAAAATACCACAGAATCCACCCACCCTTTGGAGCTGCCAACACAGACGTTTTGGGTTTGGTGTTCCTTCATCCTGAATTCCTCCATTTCTGCCCCTAAAGGATTGCTATGGCTACCTGGCTCTGTATGGAAAGTAAGATGTACAATATTTCTACCTAGAGCACTTATAATACATAGGAGGCAATAATACAAACATAGCTGCAAAGACCTCAAGAACTTAAACATCCTGATACTGCTGGCTATATATTTTTGATACTTCACAGTTCTGGAACCTAAAAATCCAATGATACAGTTTAGGAATTTGAAATGTTTATCTAGGTTGATTTATAAACAGAGTTGTAAAAATACCTTTACACTTATATTACTTGAAATATCAGAATGATCTATTTTCCCTGTTTTAAAAATGCCACATTAAAAGAAAGATTACTGCTATTACAGTATAAACAGCAGTAGCCATAAACCAACCAACCAACCAACAAAACCCTTATTTTCATCTTCCTCAGGACATCACAATCCATCTTGATTAGAAGCAATATTCTACTCATTGAAATGCTCTCCTATGGAAATCCTGCATTTGTCAGATGTAGATTTATGAATGCAGATGAAGTAAGTACAGCTGTTTAAATGTGAGAAAAACACATTTTCCAAGATCAATAACATGAAAACAGAGTACACTACATACCTATTTACTATTGTTCCCTTTGGCTATGTACAAATTATGTGACCATAAACTGTTCCATTGTGATTTTATTTCTTTCAGGATTGTATTGATGTTTGCAGCAATGCAAGGGTAGATAATACATCACACAAATAGAAGAAAACCAGTCAGAGGGATGAGAAACTGCAGTGACTATAGGCCATTTAAGCTTCAGCAGTTATCATTTTGGACCCAAACCAAACACAGTAGTTTAGGCATCTTGTTGGATTGTAAAAGGATAATTTAGCTGTTACCATTTATTACTTCATATTAAAAAAGTTAACAGCAACAATTAAACTTTGGCACCAAATAAAAGGCTTGGCATACTCATTCTTTGGATGACTTCTGTACCTTACACTACCACATCTACTATTCAGTCAGCAATTAGTTTAATGAACCCTACAAAATGGTAGCGATCTCCCAGATTTCACAAACATTAGAATTCATGCAACTAAATTCGTACTGCTTTCTTTGAAAAGGGACAAGCTCTTGTCCCATCCACAAAGTAGATACTCTACAGACATAATGCTGCCAATACATTAAGCATAGTAGAGCGATAAGGAGGAAACAGTGAGCAATTTACCTATTCCTCCTCCTCTCTCTAACATGAATTACTTCCCATCATATATTGTTGCATTTAACTACGGATTAAGTGTTTCATCTCCATGGATACTTCTAATCAAAGTTTTGCAAACCTGATTCAAATATGACTGAGATGGCAACTTGAACATTGTTAACCATGGTTATTTGCAGCACTGCAAATGCAACATGAAATCATTAAAGCCAACAAGGAAAGGAAGTGGCAATTTGCACCAGAAATGAGAGGAAGACAAAACATTTGCCTACGACACGTTCTCAATTTGTTAAGTAGGATTAAGAGGTCTGCAACATTATGCCTATGTGGGGCAGTACTGAAAACTCACTAGAGGATAAACATAGCCATGTAAACACTTTTCTGCCTTGGGAACCGATATATACATCAAACTTGATATAATGGGGGAAATGCACTAAGAGTATTTCCTGCACAAAGATCCCATTCAAGAGGAAGGGGGGATTACACAAGGGTAAGTATTCTCATTCATTTAAACATGGTTTATGTAGAATTACTTAAGGACTGTGTCTAAAACCAGAAACTCTTGTCCATGCGGTTTCTTCTGAATTAAAATTTCAGAAAAGAAAAATAGGTGATGCTTTTGCAAAACAAAATTATGAAACATAGTACATGTGTCTCGTGGCAAAACAGAAATAATTATTATCATTTTATAAAATTTAAGGGAAGTTCCATATGAGCCATATCTTGGGGTGTATGTAACAAGAGGAAAATAATATCCCATCCAAATACACAGTGCAATCAATCACGCAGGGAAGGTTGGAGCCTCATTGCCAACTGCTTATTTGCATCACTGAGCCTATCTACACTACTGCTTTAAAACGGTTTATAACAGTTTTAAACTGGTTAACAACCATTATTAACCGGTTTAAAACTGTTATAAACCATTAACAGTAGTGTAGATAGGTAGGCTGACCATATGAAAAGGAGGACAGGGCTCATGTAACTTTAACAGTTGTAGAGAAAAGGGAATTTCACCCAGAGTCATTTGTATGCAATTAGTTCCTGGTGAAATTCCCTCTTCCTCACACCAGTTAAGTTGCAGGGGCCCTGCCTTCTTTTGGATATGGTCACTCTAGTATAGTGCCTGCAACTTTAACTGTTGTGATGAAGAGGGAAGTTCACCAGGACCTAATTGCATACAAATGACTCTGGCTGAAATTCCCTTTTCTCTACAACTGTTAAAGTTACATGAGCCCTGTCCTCCTTTACATATGGTCAGCCTAAGATAGGCTCACTATTGTTATCTTTGTTTTCTGGTAAATCGTCAATGTATTTCCTTTGGCAATTGTTTTTAATTAGGACAGACTAATTAGGGTAGTCCTTAATTGTTTATTTAAACAGTTTTAGACAGACCTTTATCCTTACGGATACCAGGGTTGTGTACAAATATACATTGAAATAATATACAAGTCAATAAAAAAAATTAACCAAATTAGGCCAAGGATCAACTGATTACCCTTTCAACCCATACAACCTCAAGTGAATTTTAGTTTTAGTTGTTTTTTCTTCTAGAGATGAAATTAAATGCACTATGAAGCTTTTTTACAAAAAATATTTCCTTTCAGTGTCTTATTATCTAAACAATCATGATTTCAGGTATATGATGTGGCATAAGAAAGACAGAAGAGATAACATTTTCTTATTAACCAAGAGAGAAAGATTAAAAGTTGAATTCCAGAATCGACCTATAGCAGTTGTGGGGAATCCATGGCCTGTCATATGTAGGCCACAGGCCCACATCATTCTTGACTATTATCCATGCTAGCTGGAAATGGAATTTGGAGTACAACACCTGGAAACCCACAGGCTCCCCATCCCTAGCCTATACCCTAGAATGAAGTACGAATTCAAATAAGCAACGGATATCTGACATTAGTGACTCATGGGATATATAATGCGCAAGATTATACTCTTGTTTGTACATAAAATTATGGTGTTATAAATAATCCTATCATAACTACTAACCCAGTAGTCCCTCCATCAAGATGGAAAACATAAAATGTGGCAATTAGACACACACTGGACCCTGAATAGTGACTGGATATGCATAATGTGATGGCCACCTATAAATTTAATCAATGATGGAAGAGGAGACTATAGAGTACAGCAGGCAACCTTTTATGGGCCATGAACACATTTGGTAATTTGAGAACCTGTCCTGGATACCATCATAAAATGGATCCCACGAGAGGCATAAAAAGGACAAGTAACCTGCTCAAAGATCTGAACAACGGGCAGAGATGGGGTCTGAGCCCCAGCACATTAGATCTAAGCCCCAACACACTAAACAACTCCTTTGAACCCACAGTTTACAACACCAACACAAAGATATTTTATAGCAATCCCAGCTGCTGGTGAGAAATTTGTTAATTTAAAACATGTGGGAAAATTAGGGCATCTTTGTTGGAACCAAGAGAAAAACCATGTTGCCTACCCTGGAGTACAGACACAAAAAGATACCCATTTTTATCCAATCAAAGTTCATTATATGGTTCAATATCTATGTCATTATATTTGCTCTACACAGAATTTCTAAGTAACCACCATGGAGCAAACAGTAATCTTTAATTTGTACCCAGTTTAATTGCATCATATTCAATTTGCTAGAATGTGAACACCGAATTTCCTCAATAAACACTTTTCTGCATGCTCTATTTTGTTCTGTGCACGTCAAGCTACACAAAAGAGACAACTTTATACATGTGGGGGAAGAACCCAGCAGCCAATCTATGGGACCTCCTTCTGCTCTATTCGCTATCAGTCCACAGGTGGACATGCATCAGTGTCCTGGGTGCATCAAAAAGCAGCAGTTATTATTGAAAAAAGAAAGCCCTTAGAACACAAGCAGACTTGTGCCAATAAATGAAATATTAGCTTCCATACCTTGCCAAGAATTAGTCAAATAGAGTATTAAAAATACTGTGTGTTTTCAAAATTATTCAGAAGTACATAATTTGACTAAATTTATAGGGCATTATGGACATTAATCAAGGAATGTAATATATTAATTACCCAATTTACCCTTTACTCTGGGTGCCAGAATCTGTTTTCAGTGCCAAATGTGTGAAGCACATAAAAGGAGAGAGTGAGCCTATCTACACAGGCAGGATAAAACACTTTGAAAATGTTTTGAAAACTGTATATGGAGTGTGTCCCGGGCCTCAACAGTTCTCAAAACTGTTATAAACAGTTTTAAACCGTTTTAAACCGTTTTAAAGCAGTAGTGTAGATAGGCTCAGTGTCTTTGAACAAGTATAGAGCATCTTTCTTTCACCCTGGACACAGGGGTTGTATCCAACACTGCCTCTCTGCTTATGCCTTTGGTGTAGCATTAGTGTAAGCGACCTCCAGCAAACACCTACAGTATATGCTGACGCAAGATGCTGTAGCACGTGTTGTTACACAGATGTGCCAAATTTGAGATCGATCCCTCCAACCCTCAATTTTATACGAATTTATTAAAGATCGTTTCAGTTCTGACAGATCAGAATGACAGCTCGCCACGTGCGTTCATTCAAACCTGTCAGAACGGAAACAATCTTTAAAAAATTCATATAAAACCGAGGGATTGAGGGATCGATCTCAAATTTCATATACATACTTAGGCATACCCCATAAGTACTGTGACCAAGTTTCAAGCCTATAACTTTTAAAATACAGAAGTTAAAGGTATATTTATATGGCAGTCCGATAAAACGATAAAATCACCTGAAAATTATCATCTCCGATAATACGATAGGTTTTTCTATCGTATTGTCATCGTTAAACACATGCACGATAACAACCTTATCGTATCATTATCGTACATTTTAACAATACGATACACATCCCTATTGCATACTGCCCTAAAGGACTCCAAATATCTGGTTGTATGGACAATTCTTTCCTGAGGTGGTGTATATTTTCCAGGCACTTCTCACAGTAGCATTAGCCTTTAATCAGTACACACATGAAAGGCAGTGGTTAACTTAAATATGAGCAACCTGCTAATTTTAAAACCTATGCTAATAATGATCTTTCTCTCATCTACTCAGTTTATAAATTGAATTTATATCAATTCTATATACTAGGATCCCTAGGGGTCCTGAAATGCATGTAAAATGCTTCTATGCCGGGAATGACACTCTGGAGGTTCCCTTGCCTATTGTGAGTGGCTTTTTAGATTGCACCAGGCGCTACAAGTGGAAGAGACTGTGGAGCCCCTGTACTCATTTGATGGGTGGTATGCACTATGCAGCCATTTGTATCTTGAGCAGAGGTGCCATTCAGCTGCACCCAGCCAATGGCCTGGGGGCGGGGAGGCTTTTGTGGCCGGTGAGGGGAAGAGAGGAGACGTGCCCGCGTTCATCGGGCTTTGAAAAAGCCCGTAAAAAGAGTATCACTTTTCCGGAGGGAGCTGTATAGGCAAGATGGGGTCCATTTGTCGGACCAAAGAAAAAATTTATTTTTGCATGACCTGCAGAGGGGCCTACGGGAAGCAATAGACCCTAGATGGGGCGTGAGCGACTAAGCGAGTGGCTTGACGCTCCCAATGATGGATAGGAAGGGGCATCCAGAGAGGTATGGATAATTGGTGAGCATTCACAGGCACTGTTCTGGTGACTGGTAATTCCTGAGGCTCCCAGCTTTGAGCCCCGCGGCCTGGCTTGGGAGATAAGGGTTACCTCTGAGACCAACCCTTTTCACCTACCCAGAGCCATGCGGCCTGGGGGGAGGTGACACAGGAAAGTCTCCCTCCCCGAAAGGGGCAGCACGTGGAGAGGCGGAGTTATTGTGCCTACTCACGGGCTAGAATAGCTCGCCTGAAACGGGGAAAAGAGGGGCCTGTGGATAGGCCTATACTGGATGCCCCTTAGGACCCCCTTTGCAGATCTTTCAATAAATGTGGCCCTTGTTTAAACCCATTTCACGTGTCTCGTCTCTTCATTTACTTCCCCCGTCCACAATTAGGTATTTAATTCATACCCATGTACTTTTTGTAACCTCAAGAATTAGAAGTGCCAAACTATATACAAATGCAAATACATTTGAAATGCCTTTCAGAATTTGAATATTCAAAGATGTAATTTTGGTCAATTATGCTTTTTCTCCCTTTATATCTGTATGAAATATTGAACACTCTTGGGCACATATGACAGCACTATACAAAAAGCCATCTATTTCAAGCAGGCACCCAAGATGGAAGTTAACAATATTTATTATGCAGTGAGAAGGCTACTGGAGTAGTTCAGTACTGAAATTTTAAAATGTGCAATAATAAGAAATCCATAAGTTACTCAAACTGTTGCATTTTAAGCAATAATTATTTTGTGCCAATGAAAAATAAACATAAATTAAAAATTCCACCCCCCCACACACATTTAATAAGAAGTGACACTTAAATCAACTATATCAATATTGCCTTGTTTGCAGATGCAAATATTCTGTAGTTAATCAATTTTTATATCTAGCAGATGATAGATAGGGAACTATGACATGAAAATGGCTCTCTCGTGTTCTATTATGCAGTATAAATAGGTTTGCAGTTTGCAAGAACAAAGAGACTTCACTCACACCTTCAGCTGTCACTGTTCATAACAATGACATACTCCGAATGTGGGCTTGAATATCAAGCTTTCCTCAGGGATTTTGAACTCTAAATACAGCATTAATTTTTCAGAAGTTGCTCTATGCAAGAATTTCATTTACTTAAAAGCTTAAAAAGCTTTTGTGCCAGAGGAGGAACAAAGTAACAGATGAAGGAGTGTTTCAGATTTTTAAAACCCACAAAAAGCACAGGTTTTAAGAGGCTAATCATTCCCTCCATCTCTGAAACAACTGAAGTGGATAATTTGCAGATTCCTTCCATATTTTCCCAATCATGCTGCTCCATGAAGTAAGAATTGGCCCTTAATCTCAACAAAACAGAAATTGATAGAGATCCTTCTATTAGTCAAAAGGAGCAGGGCATGTACATGCTTAAAAGGAAAAAGGAAGAAAGTGCAATCAACAACAAAGCATGCAGTTAAGAGGAAGAGAGTGATTTCTTCTTACTCTCTTCGTAGTATTTTAGGCCGGTAAACTATTAGGACAGAGGTGGGCAATTTGTGATTCTACAGGTGTTTTGGCTTATAGCTCCCATCAGCTCTAGCCAGCATAGCCAATGGTGAGGGTTGATGGGAATTGCAGGCCAAAACATCTGGAGAAAACAGCAAGACAGGATGGTGCTTGTGTCCCCCCAAGCGGAAGAGAAAATATTTTCAGGTGCCTGAGAACACTTGTATTAATTCCAACCATTTTGGAAAGGATGTTCAATTTAATAATAATAATAATAATAATAATAATAATATATTTATTTCTTACCCGCCTCTCCCTTCTGGATCAAGGCGGGGAACAACATCATACAGACAATATGAAATACATAAAACTGATTAAAAGCATATAAAAATTAATACATAATTAAAATCAACCAAGTCTTAAAATTCGACTGGGTAGGCCTGCCAGAAGAGATCAGTCTTTATAACTCTCTTAAATTCCAGAAGACAAGTAAGTTGGCGGAAACATTCTTTGCAACACATTTGGAGAAAAGTGGCCCCTTAAGAAGGAAAGTCCTTTGTGAAATGTGTTGGGCATAATAGTTTTTTTTTTCAGGTGACGGAGAATATTTTCTCTACTGTTTCGGACAAAACAGCTGGAGGGCCACAAGTTGCCCACTCCTATATTAGGAAAACCAAGAGGTTCTATAGCTCCACAATTCAAGATATCAAGAACAGTAAGGGCAAGGAACAGGTTTCTTACACTCTCCACCACACACACACAGAACTTCCCTCATCACTGTTAGAAGCCAGCATACTATATGATCCATAAAATTCAATGGAAGCCAGCAGTTTGTATATGAGAGAAAATAGGCAGACTGCAATCAATCAGGAATACCATGGGGGGGGGGGGGACATTCCTCCACTGGAGAAGCTGGTGACCCTCAGAATTTGAAGCAGGTACAGTTTTGGTACCATCTATCTGTCTCCCTTTGACTTTGTCCAATAAAACCAAATGGGTTTATTGAGAATCTTTGTCTAGAGGAACTGATTGGGTATTGCTGAGAACCATTATCTCTATAGTCTTCTCCCCTCCATAGACCTGTCCTCTGTTCCATTTCTTGATCACAATAATATTATGAATAGTCAAACTTGAGTTCTGGATGGCTTATTAACTAGCTGGATTCACACGACACAACAAGCTATGTTGCCGAGGGTAATTATGCAAGTCACCCCAGTATGAGACCAGCACACACAGTTAACAAGCTACTGTGGCTTGATAGCAGCTTGCCGATCAAACAAGCCAGTCTGTGTGTGACTCTCTCCCTCCTTCCTTCCCCCATGGGACAATGTGGTTGCTGCAGAATCAGCAATGATTACACATAGGTTTTACGCAGAAAAGCTTTTTTTTTTTTTTTTAAAGAGAGAAGAGTTGAAATTGCCTAATGAAATTGCATATGGTTATATATTTTCTATGGCTCAGGGCCGATCTACATACGAGGTTTTTGACGTTTTATAAGGGTTATGAAAACTCTTTGGGCCACATGACGCACTCCCTATAACGTTGTCTATCTGAGGTTTTTTAAAACTCCCTTCAGTTATATACAACGGTTTCACTTTTAATAAATTGTTTTAAGTAAAATAATGTGTCCTTCCTTACCGTTTGTGATTCCTGGGGGCAGTGCTTCCTTGACCAGCGCCCAAATGCTTAGCAGTTGATTGGTGGGGAAGAAAGAGGAAGTGAACTACAACACCCACAATGCCTAGCCCTATACTCACTGAAAAAACGAAAGAGAAAGAGACAGGGCAGAACAGCGTGTGACCGCACACACCGCTTTAAAGACTGAAGACTGTTTCTCCTGTAACGTGAGTACTCAGTAATGTGGCCTAAGACGTTTTAAAACGCACCTATTTGGAACGTTTTAAAATACTTTTAAAAACATTCCAAAGGACTGTGTAGATCGGCCCTCAGCCTTGATAATTCTTTAATGCTTTTTAATATTCTAATCAAGTTGAAAAGCTAGGTTAGGAACAATTAGGCTAGGAGTATGGTGATATGCTTCTGTGGCACCAGCATTTATTTTTTATTTCCCCTCCCCCATAGAATTTACTAATAGGTTTAAAGCAGTCTTCAGTGTTGCCCTTCACAAGCCAGGCAGCAGATGTGTTGGTCTTAGAGCTTCTTCCATGAATTGGATGCCCAACAGGAGCACAAAAGTAAGAAACAAGAATTCTGCAACAAGTGAGATTTTCAATCCTTGAAGGAAAGAAATTGTTGCTTCCATATTTAGCCACATGCTTTCAGTCAAAAACTGTAGTTGTTGTATTTTGCAAACTAATTTTGTAAATTAACATATATTAAATCAATCTTCCACAATGTGGTGCCTTCCAGATGTATTGGACTACAACTTCCATCCCCAAGCCAGCTGTATTGTATGAATGGACTAAATCCAACATTATGTGTATGGACATTCTGTCATGCAATGGGAGTATCCCTTTCTCTCCTTTTCCTAGCAGACCTCTATATGCCATCTAAAGTAGGAGCTCATGTGAGGGGCTGCAGAGGAGAGAGTGAATTTGATCAGCCAGTGGTGTGTGCTGGAAAGTCACCACTGGATACAACCCAGTGACCGGGTTTACATGATTACAGAGGGAAAATATGCCATGGGGGGGGGTGTCCCTCCCCACATATGCCAATCATTAGCCACCTAATTAGAATAATTCCCTTCACTGGCATGTGTTGTTGTGACAACCAAACTTGGTGAGGATGGGTGGCTGAGGCAGTTTATAAACCACCCCGCCACCCTAGAACAAGTCATGGGTTTCAGGATGGTTTGTAAAACACCCCAGCCAACCATCCTTGCCAGGGACATCACAACAACCTGTGCTAGGCAAGGGTAATTATGCTAATTAGGTAGCTTGTGACCAGCATGCACAAGGAAGGAAAATAAGCCACCATGTCGTATTTTCCTTTTGTCATTGTGCGAATCCACCCAATTGCTGAGTTTGGATAATCACGGGGGCAGGAAACAAGCCACCGTAACTTATTTTTCCCACCTCATGCGTGCCACTCATGTAACTGCCATTTGCTTAATTATTTGCAACATGTTGTCTGAACCTGGCGAGGTGCATGGCTGGCTTCTAAACCATCCTACAACCTATAGCTTGTAGATATTGTAGAGGCAGCGCACCTTGCAGGATTCTGAAAACATGATAACCCATGCCACAGCGCAGGTAATTAAGCAAATGGTAGTCATGTGATTGGCACACACAGGATTATGTAAAGAAGCCACAGTGACTTCTTTTCCCCCTGTGATCATCCAAACTGGACAATGAGTGTTACATCCAGTAACTCTGAAAGAAGTACATCTGTGCCCCTTCCTAGAGTTGGAAGACCTAAAGACGGTAGTGCACGCACTGGTAACTTCGAGACTCAACTTCTGCAATGCGCTGTACATAGGGCTACCTTTGTGCCTAGTCCGGAAACTTCAACTAGTTCAAAATATGGCAGCCAGGTTGGTCACTGGTACACCTAGGGGTGACCATATTACACCAGCTTTGAAATCTCTCCACTGGCTGCCAGTTAGTTTCCGGGCGAAGTACAAAATGTTGGTCATTACCTTTAAAGCCCTACATGGTTTGGGTCCAGGTGACCTGTGGGATCGGCTTCTCCCATACAATCCACCCCACACGCTTAGGTCCTCTGGGAAGAATTTATTACAGTCAACAAAAACTAGACTGACAACTGTTACCCAGAGGATCTTCTCTTCTGCCGCTCCCAGATTATGGAATGACCTGCCGGGAGAGATCCGTGAACTTACCAGTCTTCAGGAATTTAAACGATCTATAAACACTGAGCTCTTCCAGCAGGCCTACTCAGATGAATTTTAAGTGTTTTATTGGTGTTTATTGGTATTTTAATGATATATTGGTTTTATGTATTTTTAATCAGTTTTGTGTGTTTTATGATGATGTTGTTCCCCGCCTCGATCCGGAGGGAGAGGCGGGTAATAAATAAATAAATATATTATTATTATTATTATTATTATTATTATTACATTAACAATTGAAAGAATGCATCATCATAGGGGCAGCTTACCTGACTATGGGAATAGGCCCAAGTCATTTATCTATACATAGCATTCTTTTGGGTTGAATGGGTCCACATAAATGTCTGAAATATCCAACCAAAATATCAATTATGCTATGATAAATATTGTCAGATACACATTTTCAAGACGTACTCAAGGAGAAATCATACTGAATGAACTCGTTTACCTATTTTAAGATTTTTTAATAATGTATTTGTTTTTATCTGTTTTAATGGTTTATCTATTTTATAATTTTTATATTTATATTTGTTGTTGTTCCCCACCTCAATCTGGATGCAGAGGCGGGTTAGAAATAAAATAAATAAATAAATAAATAAATAAATTTGGGCATAGGAAAAACAATTGCTTAAGTGGCAGATATCACACACTGTAAACTACTGTAAATTAACTGATCAAACCTGACTCAAAGCACATTTTCCCCTTTGGCCCTAATCCACAGGGCTTTGCTCTATGACCACAGAAAGGCTTATGAACTTTCCATTTCTGGAAATAGCACCCCAGATCACCAAACTACTTGTGGGGAAAGAAATCCATAAAAACGTACGAGTGACACACAAGCCTTTAAGTGCACCTGTTGAGGCAATCTGGATCATGCTCACAAGCCTGTACTAACAGCTCTCCATGATCAGTATCATTTCCAATTTGTGCATGAAAAAGGGAAACTGAAGGCTACTTCCAATGAGGTGTTTCATACTCTGATAGAAGTATCCCAAGTAAAAAAATACACATGCAATATATCTTGTATAAAGGGTGCAATTGTCTCCTCTCTCTTTACAAAGAGAACATTTCCCAGTTGTCACTTACTTGTATATTGGATTGTTAGTCAGTTATTTAATATACGAAGTGGCCCAAAAGTAGGTATACAGTACATTCTCTCCCCCTCCCATCAACATTCTAAACAACTGTATACCTACTTTTTGGGCCACCCAATATGTATATCCCGCCTTTTAGGATAACGCCTTACAAGGTGTTTTACAAACATTTCAAAATTAAATATGTGCTTAATCAATAAATTCACAAGACAAAAATGCATTTGAAACTCATCTCTCTCCTTGACTGCAAAAAAATATTCTTAAAACAGATAGAGATGCGAAAGGCAACCTGAAATCAAATCTTCCAAACATTGTATCTTTTTTGGCTCTCTACATCTATTCCACTTTCAATCCCTTTGCTTTTCACAGTCTCTCTCCAACTGTCTATCATACATGGATAAATGACCATTTGCTAATGCAAATTAGCAAACATTTTTTAAAAAATGCATGTGGAAGGTCTTCCATTTAGCCACCCTTCCAAATGACCCTACCATATGTCATGCTTGTTTTGTTGCTGCAGATCCAGATAACCTGCCAGTTGGGGAATCATTAGCTAACTAGAACACCTTGTGTTGACATAATTGATAATACTTATAAGCAAAGTAGTTAACAGTTCAGATTTGTGTTGCCTTATGTTCCAAAGGAAATATGAAATTCATGGTGATAGTCCAATGGGGAAAGGAATGCTATGTTAAAATTCCAAACAGAACAGGATGGGGCATCATGTTCTAGAAACTATGATGAGAGGTTCTAGATAGGGCTGAGATTTTGATATGTTTTGTTTAGGCCAGATAATAGTCTTATAGTTCTTTGTTCTGCAAAAAATGTCCTCTTTTTCATAGTCCAGTGTTTAAGGTGCTCTGCAGCACATTCCCAGGAAGGTTTTTTTCCAAGCTTTGCTTTGGGCTTTGTGAAGCAAGAAAACATGAATAGTTGGATCATCAAGAAGGTTGTGGGGAAGTTGCTAGCGCTTCTGCAACTTTCAAGTAAAATGAGGACAAAGTTGTCATCAAGAGGAATGGGAAAATTTGTTAGTTTTGCTTTCTCCTGCATTTGAAGTTTTTAAATCTCAAGTTCTTTCTGTCTTGAATATGAAGATTGATTGATTGATTGCATTTTTATACCGCCCTATAGCCGAAGCTCTCTGGGCGGTTCACAATAACTAAAACCATGAAATCATTTTAAGAAATATAAAACAAACCACAATCTAAAAACACAAAATAACATACAATATAAAAACACAACCAGGATAAAACCAAGCGGCAGAGATTAATACAGATTAAAATACAAATTTAAAACAGCAAGGATTAAAATTGAGTTATGAAATTGATATGAAATAGTTATCAAAAACAAATTGAAATAAAATTCTCACTCATTTGTACCGGTCAGATTCAATACCTCCCATGTAATTGTCATGGGGAAATAATCCCACCTATGGAATTTGCTATTTTTTAATAATGTCTATATTTCAGGCCTACAGAACTCCCTGCCACAATAATTCAGAATTCCCCATGTCACCCCTTTTCTGCTGTTACATTTTTTGTCACCAAAGGTGGAATCTAACAGGATGCTTATCCATCTCCCTATTCCCTTTCGCTCCACCAATTCCTGTCTGCAAGCAGGAGCCACCACTTGCTTAATGAATATTTAGCACTTCCGGAGCAACCGGAAATAAGTGAAATCGCTTGTTTCTGGAACGGGGCAAACATAAGGGAAAGCCCTAAATCACTGTTGCGCAAGTGGTGGATCCCACTTGCCCAATTCTAACCCGGTACACCTAGGGGGGACCATATTACACCAACTTTAAAATCACTTCACTGGCTGCCAATTAGTTTCCAGGCAAAGTACAAAGTCTTGGTCATTACCTTTAAAGCCCTACATGGTTTGGGTCCAGGTTACCTGTGGGATCGCCTTTGCCCATACAATCCGCTCTGCACACTCAGGTCCTCTGGGAAGATTTTACTTCAGTCAGCCAAAACTAGGCTGACAACAGTTACCCAGAGGACCTTCTCTTCTGCCGCTCCCAGACGGAGAGATTCGTAAACTTAACAGTCTCTCTGACTTTAAGAAAGCCATAAAGACTCTTCTGGCAGGCCTATGTAGTTGAATTTTAAGAGTTTTATTGTTATTTTAATAATATATTAGTTTTATATGTTTTTAATCAGTTTCATGTATTTTATGTTTGTATTTAATGTTGTTCCCTGCCTCGATCCAGAGGGAGATGCGGGTAATAAATTAATAATAATAATAATAATAATCTCAAGAGAATCGGCAGAGGCGTTAAGTGCCCCATTGGATTCTGCCCCAACACTAGAGACAGTATGAACTTTAAACAGGTTTATTGAGGGATATATTTTACATAAGGATGGCAATGCTTAAATTTACTTTAATTAAATATCCTTGGTTATCATATTTAATAAGAAAGTATTCCCTGCTAATAAGCAGTCAATCGCTTTCCCTAAACTCTACTCCAGCCAATTTCTCACAACCAAGCATGGACAGCCATCTTCCTCTGCCTTCATTCCTTTCTGTTGCCTCTGGGTTCTAGTATCAGGGATCACTTGCTGAAATTCCCTCTGGTCAGACCTTTGACTAAATGGGCCTGGTGCTGAGCTCCACTGTTTGTCTGAGATATCAACACATCACAAACCAGACTTTTGCTGTCCATACCCAAGAGCTTCAGATTCCAGGTCTCCCCCCAGAAGAATTCTCCCAGACTGGCTTTTCCTAGCTCTGAGCATTGTTGCCTTCAGCTACTACCAGTAACCCTAACTCTGTCATCTTCTAACTGTCCCTAAATAACTTTTAACAGTCTTCTTCCTAATCTTTTTTTTAAAAAATCCTAGCTAATCATGTTCCCCATGGAACTCCCAACTGCCAATCCTCTTTCTTGAGACACCTGACCAATCAAAATAAAGGCAACTTCTCCCCCTAAACATTTTAAACTCCTTTCACAAGCCCCATAATCAAGGCAACCACAATTATTTAAGGTTCCATATACAGTAACAAAGGCATGCTTCTGGCTTACTCGGATAAATTATAGTCACACAGAAGCCACATAAAGTTTGTAAACATAAGACATAAACAGTTCTTTACACAACAGTTCTCCACTCCTGTTAAAGATGAGGAACTTGTGATACAATCCTGCAATAAATGGCTGGTGTAGACACCCCCTGAGCCCTGAACCAAAAGATGAGTGAACCACGAAGGAGAAGAGAAGCCAGTGGGACAATCATCTTGCACTTTGAGAAACTGAAACAAAGAAGTTGTTTTGGGGTGGATGGGTTGAAAACTTTGGAGCAATTTTAACTGAAAGGCAATGTATAAAAATAGTAAGTAAAATGAGTTATTTATAGGGGTGTGCATCAGATCGGGTCCCATCCACAATCCGGAGCCAATCCGTCCGAAATCAGATAAAATTATCTGATTCCGATCCCGGCTTCTGGATCGTCCGATCTCATCCAAACCGGTCCGAAAGGACCCGATCCGGTTCAGATAAGATCGGAGGATCGGACCTCCTCCTCCCCCTCGTGCTCCTTACCTGCCAGGGCCGTCCGCTGCCCCCTTCTACTGAGAAACAGGCTTCACGGCCTGCCTCTCAGTAGCGTGCCAGGTGATGACGTCACCCGGCGCGCTACTGAGAGGCAGGCCACGAAGCCTGTTTCTCAGTAGAAGGGGGCAGCGGACAGCAACGGATGGCCCTGGCAGGTAAGGAGCGCGTGGGGGGAGGGGGGAGGCCCCCCCACTTACCTGCCAGGACGGCCACTTCCTTCCGGTGCTTCAATCTACTGAGAAACAGGCTTCGCGGCCTAGTTCTCAGTAGAGCGCCGGGTGATAACATCTGCAAATACACTTATACTAGGGAATAAATTTCATTAACCACCATGGGACTTTCTTCTGAGTAAATGTACATATCCCCTGGCTTT
Organism: Anniella stebbinsi; assembly: GCA_029215795.1. Lineage (NCBI taxonomy): Eukaryota > Metazoa > Chordata > Lepidosauria > Squamata > Anniellidae > Anniella > Anniella stebbinsi. The sequence goes on from JARDYH010000001.1 coordinate 228,629,550, forward strand.
TAAACCAATGAAAACAGGTCCCTGCTCCAATAAGGCCCACTCTACACTATAGTCCTGTTCATGCAACCAAACTGGGGATAGTGAACACACGGAGGGAGAGCAGGATCATGGCAACAGGACATGCCCCTCATATTCATTAACTGGCTTTTCAGCACAGAGCCTACACATATACAGCTTCTTTGTGCATAGGCTTTGTGCAGAAGTGCAGATGAACACACAGAAAAGAGGGGCAATGGTAAGGGTAGGACTTTGGGGAGGAAGTCCAGGGCCCCACTCAGCAGAATGACCCACAAATGCAGCAGGTCTGGCTTACCACATTTTGAAGTAAGTGAACAGAGCTTTGAAATTTTAAAAGGGAGGGTGGGCAACAACAGAAGGAGAGAAGGGAAGTAAAGGAGATACAATCAACTGATTCTGTGGGAATTCCTTACAAACATGTGTTGATGGAATCCACAAAGATAACAACTACTACTACCAATCATCATCATCATCATCATCATCATCATCATCATCATCATCTCAAGCAGTAGTCATAACCATTCCAATTCAGCTATAATACTAAGCAGAAAAATGCTTAAAAGTTCAGCAGTAATACAGGTACAACAGCAACATCATGTTAAAAAAACATTCTGAATATGTTCAAATGTGCAAAGGACTTTTTCAAAAACCATGTTCACCAATTAGCTCAAACACTGGGTGGCAAAAAAAAATGGCTGTGCCCATCACCCAGCTGAGCTTCTGGGGTGCATGCACACACACAATTTGCAGGGCTATACAACCCAACACTTCACTCAATACATTTTCTTTGCAACTTTCTCTGCTATCTTTTGTCCATTTGATGTAAAATGTGAAAGCATGCTCTGGGCTGCCACATCTCACCTGCAAACTACCACCTCCTTCCTGCCCTGTAGTGGAGAAAGGCAGGCAGAGGCCACTGGCCTTGTACTTGCCACTGCATGTTTAGATTGGCCCTAACATTATCATTCCACTTTCACTCACTGCAGTTTTATATGACAACTAGTGAGATCTTTCCTCTTGTACTAATACAATGAGGAAAGGAGAGGATAGCAATATTAATTTGGATTTAATATGTCTTTTACCCTAACTCTTCTTTCCTGAGGTACAGTGCAGGGGAAAGGGCTGTGATCCACTTCCTTTTACTCACTTGCTGCACAGCAGTGTGGGGCCACTGTCGCTCTGCCTTTTATTGCATTGCCATACAACATTCCAAATTCACCTGGTCCCATGTGGCCAATAAAGCTTGCCTCCAGATGACTAGGCAAACCATCATTCTTCCTTCTTGTCTTAAAATGGGCTGCATTATGGAAGCTATGTATGAGTCTTTCGATGGCCAGGTTCGCACATCACGCTAACCTAAGCTACAATGCATGGCAAGCTACGCTGGTAGATGCTTATGCAAACAACTTACTATGCAAACAAGCTACACAGAGTAATTTATTTCAAAAACCCTCACCCCCTCCTCCTCCTGTAGTCCTCCCACCCAGGTATCCCAGCTTCCTTTGTGGTGGGAATAGAGATTGTTTGACAAGAGCAGAGCAGTAGCAGCATTTTTGGCCACTCTTGCTGAGCAGGTCTGTAGCAATCTCCAGAACCCACATTGAGTGACATAAAATACACTAACTAACTTACCCTTACTGCAGACTGTGTATTTTCATGGTGGATTATTTGAGAGAAATGACCCACCGTAGCAGGGGAGGGCATCCTGCAGCCCGTCATGGGTTGTTCCAGAAATTAAACCATCATGGGTTAGTGTATTGTGTGACCCCAGTCACTGTCCCACATCATTACCACCCCCTATGACACATGCTCACCCCCTCTAGCACTGAAGCATCTCCCCATTTTTCAATGGAACTAATGCTACACCTCTGGAGAGCACAGCACCCCAGATTCACAGAAATCCCTTAAATCCTCATGGGATTCTTCTATTCTTTGAGAAGTTTCAGCATTCCTATACCACATTTTCCCATTACCTGATCCTCTCCAGCAACCCTGATCCTTCCTTGTAGCAATCCTAATTGGCTGGAAGATTAACAGGGCGCCAATAGGGAATTGGAAGAAATTGCAGTTTGCTAAGAGAACAGAAGCCTCCTGGGGGTTTGGGATTTGGGGCTCCATCACCCCTATTTTCCCCCCTTTGCCTCCACGTTTTTTAATAATAATAATAATAATAATAATAATAATAATTATTATTATTTATAACCCGCCTCTCCCTCTGGATCGAGGCGGGGAACAACAACAATATAAAACACAAAAATCACAAACAGTTAAAATTTTAAAAACAAGAAAAATACATCATTAAAAACATCTTAAAATTCATCTGGATAGGCCTGCTCGAAGAGAGCAGTCTTCATGACTCTCTTAAATTCATGAGGACTGCTAATTAGTCTAATCTCCTCCGGCAGACCATTCCATAGTCTGGAAGCAATGGAAGAGAAGGTCCTCTGGGTAACACTCGTCAGCCTAGTTCTGGCTGACTTGAGTAAATTCTTCCCAGAGGACCTAAGTGTGCGGGGCGGATTGTATGGGAGAAGGCGATCCCGCAGGTAACCTGGACCCAAACCATGTAGGGCTTTAAAGGTAATAACCAACACTTTATACTTCGCCCGGAAACTGATTGGCAGCCAATGAAGCGATTTTAAAACTGGTGTAATGTGATCACTCCTAGGTGTACCCGTGACAACCTGGCTGCCATATTTTGAACAAGTTGAAGTTTCCGGACTAGGCACAACGGTAGCCCTATGTACAGCGCATTGCAGAAGTCAAGCCTCGAAGTTACCAGCGTGTGCACTACCGTCTTTAGGTCTTCCAACTCTAGGAAGGGGCGCAGCTGGCGTATCAGCCGAAGCTGATAGTAGGCACTCCTGGCCGTCACAGCAATCTGAGCTGTCATTTGGAGTGACGGATCCAGGAGTATCCCCAAGCTGTGAACACAATCTTTCAGGGGGGGGGGTAACCCATCCAGAACTGGTTGACACACCTCCAGACCCAGGTTGGGGCCTTTGACAGCGAGCACCTCCGTCTTGTCTGGATTCAGCTTCAGTTTGTTTTTCCTTATCCAGCCCATTACCGCCCCAAAGCATTCATTCAGAGGAGACACACTATCCGTAGCTGACGATGTTGTCGAAGGCATAGAGAAATATATTTGGGTGTCATCAGCATATTGATAGCACCCCGCCCCATGCCTCCGGATGATCTCTCCCAGCGGTTTCATGTAAATGTTAAACAACATTGGGGAAAGGATGGCACCTTGTGATACACCACATAGCAACTCCTTTTTTGAAGAGCAGCTATCCCCAAGCATCACCATCTGGAACCTGCCCAAGAGATAGGATCGGAACCAGTGAAGCACAGTGCCCCCGATTCCCAATTTCCCCAGGCACTCCAGAATGATACCATGGTCAATGGTATCGAAAGCCGCCGAGAGGTACAGCAGTACCAGCAGGGACACACTCCCCCTGTCAATACTAAGGCGTAGATCATCCACTAAGGCGACCAAAGAGGTCTCAACTCCGTATCCTGCCCTGAAGCCAGTTTGAAATGGGTCTAGAAAATCAGTGTCATCCAAGACTGCCTGGAGTTGGAAGGCAACTGCCCTCTCGATCACCTTGCCCAAAAATGGAAGATTTGATACTGGCCTGTAGTTATTGAAGTCCAGGGGATCCAGGGAGGGCTTTTTTAGAAGCGGCCTTACCACCGCCTCTTTTAAACATGATGGAAAACTAACCTCCCTGAGAGATGCATTAATGATATGTTGTAAATGTGATCTAACTGCATCTCCTCCCTGGACAACCAGCCAAGAAGGGCAGGGATCAAGAGGGCAAGTCGTTCTCCTGACACATCCAAGTATCTTGTCCACATCCTCGGTACTCACCAACTGAAACTGATCAAGTGTAATCCTACTCGCGGAGTCGCTGGACACTCCACTGTCAGCCTCTGCTATAACAATGGCATCTAAGTCAGCTCTTATCCGAGAGATTTTATCTGAGAAATGATCGTTAAAGGCATCACAGCGAACTACCGAAGGCTCTAAAATCGGATTCAGGGGAGAAGGTGCCTGGGTTAGACCCCTCACCACCCTGAACAGTTCTGCTGGACGTGAATTCACAGACGCAATGCGCGCAGAGAAGAAAGCTTTCTTCGCTGCACGTATTGCCACCCCATAGGAACGAAGATGTTCTCTATGTCATGTCTTGTCGGATATAAGTTCAGTTTTCCGCCATCGGCGCTCCAGTCATCGTCCTTTCCGCTTCAACTCCCTGAGGTCTTCTGTATACCAGGGCGCCCTATTAGAAGCGGATCGGAGAGGACGTTTGGGGGCGATCGTGTCGATAGCCCTAGTTAGGTCTTGATTCCATCTATTGACCAGGGCTTCTACAGGATCGTCGACGATACCAGCCATAGAACCCTCCAAGGCTTTCTGGAATCCAGAAGGATCCATCAGCCTTCGAGGGCGGACCATCTTAATAGGTCTGCCACCCCTGCAGGGGCGGGTGGTAGCCGTGATACTAGCCTGACCAGAAAATGGTCTGTCCATGACAATTTGGAGGTATTCAATACCTCTGCCCACAGATCCGTCTGTTCGGAACTGAAAACAGCATCAGGGTGTGACCTGCTGAATGTGTGGGTCCAGAGACCAGTTGGGATACGCCCATGTTTGTCATGGATGCCATGAACTCCCGAGCTCCACCTGACAAACCAGCCTCGAATGGGATGTTGAAGTCGCCCAGGACCAAGAGCCTGGGCGAATCCAACACCAGCTCCGAGACCAGTTCTGTGAGCTCGGCCAGGGAGTCTGATAGGCAATGGGGTGGCCGGTACACTAACAGAATCCCTAGTCTATCCCTGGCCTTCAGACTCAGGTACACACATTCGATATGATTCCGTTCCCGAACAGGATGTCTGGTCAGGTTAAGATGGTTTTTGTAGACCACAGCTACTTTGCCCCCCCCCCCCCGCCCACTTTCCCTCACCTGCTCACTAACACAGTACCCAGCTGGGAGAGCCTGAGCCCATGTTGGGCCACTGTCATCTCCCAGCCAGGTCTCTGTGAAGCATGCCAGGTCGGCCTCCTCTTCTGTGAGGAGGTCATAGATTATGTTTGTTTTGTTTTTAACCGACCTGGCATTGCATAGGAGCAAGGAAAGGTTCTGTGGGTGGCTTGGATCATTCCCCAAGATCCCCGGGGTAGCAGGGTGACCGGAAGGTAAGATGGGTGTTAATCCATCTAGATATCCATTTTGCCTCCGTTTCATAAGCATGTCAAGCTAATGGTCCCTCTCACATGGGTTTGTGGTATTGCGCTGCACCATAAAACCTCCCTTCTGCTTGTTTGCTCTTCCACTCCACTCCACCCCTTCTCCATCTGCCTCCAATTCATTGGTTCTAATACTCTGATAGGCATGGGCTCCTTCCCCCCCCCCCACTCTAGCTTTGTTGTCTAGCGATCTACTAATTTAACATTTCATTGGCTGGGGTGGGGTTGGAGCAGTAAATAGTCCATTCAATCAAATAAGTACAAGACACAGAGTGCTGGAGAACCGCCCAGACCTCCTCTTTTGTCACATGCCCCCAACAAAGGAAAAAGTGAGAGGACAGCACTACATGGAGGTTTAAGGGTGCATTAAATCCACATGGGGAAAATAATCCAGACTTTCCCCACATTAAAATAATATGCAAAATGGAGGAAAAGAGACGAGATGGGTGCAGGACAGGGACGACGTCATGTGAGTCCCGTGCTGCAAAACTAGATACCAGATGTAGTGAGTGAGTGATGGAGCTCTTGGTCTAGAGGTGGGGAGAAGCATTTTTGTTCAAGTGAAATAGCTGTGCTGCTATTCTAATTCCCTACTCTAATTCCTTTTGTTTTCTGTGGTTCCTTTAAAGGAGAGCAGGTGCTACATATGTGCTCCAGATCAGGAATGGGTTGATTGTGAAAATATGCAAAATGAATATTTAAAAAAGCTCCTAACGTTAAACCAAGCCTCATCTCCTCTTCCTCCTGCAATTTAGTGACTCAGACTCCTGTTAGGATTGTTTGATGCACAACACAGACCTGAATTCTTCGCTACACACTCTTCCAACTCTTTGCAATACTGCACCAAATGACACTGCAGCTTCCCTCTCACAAGAGAGGATTCTGAACTTTCAAATGGACTTTTCACTTTTGTAAGCCATAAGCTCTTTCTCAGCCATGCTGCATAAAACAAACGAGGCAGAAAGGCATGATGAAAATGTGTAGACCCATCAAATAGTGGCGGTGGTGGGGAAAACTAGAGAATTAATTAAGCTTTGACCAAAGTAATAAATCAGGGCTATTTGAATTTCTTGTGTATTTTTGAAAAAGAATAATAAAATCAGAGAGTAGTTGAATTGGAATGAGCCTATAAAGCCATCAAGTCCAACTTCTGCTCAATGCAGGAATCCACCTTAAGCATACCTGACAGATGGCTGTCCAGCTGCATCTTGAGTGTCTCTAGCGTGGGAGTGCCCACAACCTCCCAAGGCAATTGGTTCCATTGTCGTACTGCTCTAACAATCAGGAAGTTTTTCCTGATGTCCAGCCGGAATCTGGCTTCCTGTAACTTCAGCCCATTATTCTGTGTCCTGCACTCTGGGATGATTGAGAAGAGATCCTGGCCCTCCTCTATGTGATAACCTTTCAGATACTAGAAGCGAGCCATCATGTCTCCCCTCAGTTTTTTCTTCTTAAGGCAAAACATGCCCAGTTCTTTCAGCCTCCCTCATAGGTCTTTGTTTCTGCGTTGAACCTTTGAACCCCCTCCAGCTTGTCTACATCCTTCTTGAGGGTGGTGCCCAAAACATGTAGGAAAACAGCTTGATTTTTAGATATTACTGACTGATTTAACTACTTATTGCCCTCCACAATTATTTCGTCTCTTACTCCAAATTGGGGATTAGAATACGTATCACCTGTAAAAATGAAACTTTATTTCTAACTTCAACTGGTTGCCCAGCTGTCCCTATCAAGTGTTTGAAGCGGTGACTGTCCAGATATAAAGGAACTGCACTACATGAAGGAAGCAATTTCATGGTTGAACAGTCTTGCACCATTAAATCAGAAAATAGAGTTACACCCAGCTCACTAGGTGAACTCTGCTGCCAATGAGGATCGCTATCAACTTCCTCCATGCACACAGGCAGTTTTTGAGAAAAAATATCTTCCTTCCCAACACAACCCTTTAAAAAGATTACATAAGATATATTTACAATTCTAAGGTACATGTATCTCCACCCACCCCACTTTTTGGGAAAGCTCCAAACAAAACAGCAAAATGACATAGATTGTCCAGTATGTCACGATACAAATCCTAGGATGGAAATACTATTATTACATTTCTATACATTTATAAGACGCTTTTTGAATGTTTCATCTATTTTGTCTTAGTGATTTCTCTGTGGATCAGATAGAATTTTTGTTCCTATAGGCAGACTGCTGGGTGACCACCCTTTGTTAAGCTTGATTACTTAATACTATTCAGGGGCGGTCAGCCGATATTTTTCCTCAATGTGACCTAGTGACTGGAGATGTTTTCCCTAATAAGAAATTTAACTGCAGGGAATAGGGCCTGAAAGCAGTGCTCTGTAGGATATATACATGCTTAGGAAAAGAATGGAGTGGCACTGTGAACTTGGAGACAGAAAACAGGGGTAGGGGCTGAAAACTGAAATTGCTAGAATTGACACATCCTTTGAGTATACATGCTCTGTGGAAATCTAAAGCAAAACATAGAGGTTGTGCTGCCCATTTTAAAGAGTTCTCCAAGAGGCCCTGCTTCTATATTTTATAAGCAAACAGATATCACAAAGAAGTCTCCAGTGCTCACTCTTATACAAAGACAAATCCTGGCTGCAATGTTGTCTTGGCCTTGTCGCCACCTGCAGAAGTAGAGAACAGCTATCCCAGAATCTGCCACTTCCTTCTTCTTTCTCCCTTTTAATGTTTCATATGGCATGATATATGACTTCATTGCTTTGTCTGCTAAGGATGAAAGTTTGAAACTTGCAATGATGGGAGTTGTAGTCCAACACCTTTGGAGGCACCAGGTTGGGGAAGGGCTGCTCTAAACAAAAAAAGAGAAGTAGGTTGCCCTAAGTTGTTCGTGATCAGTTTTCCACAACTCCACAGTCACCTCTGCATATCATATTCTCCATCCTGTCCTCTGTTTGGGAGAATGAGAAATTTCACTTGCACTTTCTGCCTCCTTAGGGACGATGTGGCGTTAAGGCTTGGGAGCCTTAACTCCCAATTTCCCTGCTTTTTGGTGCTTGGTTGGAAACTGTAGAGCCTTAACATTGTTTTGTAACCTGTAGGTTTTTTGTTTAATGAATATATATTTTAAACCAAATGGAAATATGCAAATTAGCCACCACCCTCTGTTGTAATGTGTACAAGTGGCCACTAGGAAAGTTTCTGCTTTGCATGTTTCTAGTGTCAGTTTGGCTTGTTAAGGGAATAAAGCCTTCTTTTATTGCTAAAAGACTTGCAGTGTTTGCAGTGTTTCTGTGTTCAAGACATTACATATGGCAATGAGAAAGAACTGAACCCACAAATCTGGAAGGCACAAGGAGGCGTGCATTTTCTGTGTAAAAGAGAGAGAAAGGGGGGGAGAGGGAGAGAGAGAGAGGGGGGGGAGGGAGGGAGAGGCAGAGAGAGAACTTGCTGATGGGAGAAAATGGCTCCCACAGTGGGGACTCTGTCACAGTTTAATCAACAGCAGCAAACTTGAGAAGAGTACTCTGAAATACTGACACATTTTTTCACTGCTAATGAGGTAACAGACGAAGATAAGAAAGAAATTCTGCTGAATAGTATAGGGGTTCTCATCTACAGCTTGATGAGAAATCTGATAACTCCTGAAAAACCAGGAGGCCATTTTAACTCAACTCCCCAGTGAAACAGTGGAGCAATTTAAATTCATCTCACACAGGCCTGAGGAGACAATAGGAGTCTTTGTGGCAGAAATGAGAAAACTTTTTCAAAACTGCAATTATGGGTCAAATCTGATACAGATGTTAAAGGACAGACTCATCTGTGGAATTAATGATGAGAAAAAGCAGAAGAGACTACTGTCTAAATTACAGTTAACCTTTGATTCTGCTTTAAAGCTTGCTCTAGCTATGGAATTTGCAAATTTAAAGTGTACAGGATTTACAGACATCACTGATGGGAACTGGGGAGAAGGACAGTACATATGAAATTTGGCCTTCAATGTGAAATGATTTTAACCATCCACTAATAGGAAAATTCACTAACAGTATAATCCTATATATCTATCTCCTCAGAAATAAATTCCATTGAACTCCATGGGTAAATCAGTATAAATTAGCAGTCAATGTCTCTTAGACACAAAACGATCAAAATAATTTCAGAGATGCTAGTTCTTGATATTAAGATATACATGCATTGGTTCTAAGTGCACAGACCAGGTGTCAGACAGAAATGGGTTATAAAAATACACTAGCATATGGAGCACCATATGACTGTCTAAAATCCAGGTGTTTGCCTGTCCTCCAGAGAGAGGTTGTCCTCCACTGTCAAGCCATTCGTAGACATGTCTGATCTTCCTCCAGCTGGACAAGCCAGCCCTTTATAAGCTCAAATGTCTTTGATGTGCACATTGAGAAATACACTCAAAAGATTACTTCATCTGTCACCGGGCTGTGCCACTAATTCTTCATTTGTTGAAACTGATCCCTTTCAGCATGAAAGTAGGCATCTAGTACCCTGTCGGTGGAGACTGAATGGGGTGAAGGCTTTCCTAGATATTGTAACTGACAACAAGCAAGTGTAAATGCTACACATACGGTTCACCTGCAATTTGAGCAATGAACTGAAGCAAACAGCAAAGCTGGTACAGCAAAGGCAGACAAGGTAAGATAAAAAATACAGAATCTTTATATTGACTGTGGCTCTCTTAAAAGAATGACAGATTCTAAAATTCCAAACTCCAAGGAGAAATTTGAAGGAGGTGAATTCTATAAGGCTCCTTAGTCTAGTCTAGATAAAGTTCTCCTTAGTTTACACATATTATCGATATTTGTAATATCAATTCAAAAATTTTCTCCTCAGTTTACAAATATCAATAATAAAAGTTCCACTCTTAAACGTGTCTATAAATAAATTTACATTGATAGATAAATTTATAAGACAGATACCTATTTCAGAGATAAGAGAGATGTTAATCGCTGTACTATCTCAATGAAGTGCTCTCCTAGGGCCCCAGTATTTTTCATCAGTGTCTAGCACCTACCTCTTTTTTTAAAAAAAATCACTCTAGCGTAAGTGCATGGAACCTGATCTGTATTGGGGCCCAAGTATGGAGGGTGTGGGAAGGCTTTTAAGATTTGGACTGAGGCAGGAGGAAGATGTAGTTGCTAGATCAGATTTAAAGTAATGACTGTTTTGGCCCCTAAACGAAGTAAATAAGGCTGTGATCCCACACTTACTTGGAACTAATTCCCATTGAACAGTTCTGAGTAGACATGCATAGGATTGCATGGTGAGACAGAATCTTTTTAGACCAACAAAGACGCAACAAAATATTGAGCAGTATGAGATCTTCCTGCCAGAAAAGATGGAAATCACTAAAGAACACAACAGTAAACACCAGTCAGGGTCTGTAGGTAATCCACAATCTAGTTTCTGGGCTTAAATAAAGTACATGAGCCGATATGTATTATATATTCTCCACCATTTATTTTATTATTTTATCTTAAACATTTCTAAGCTGCCCTTCATTCAAACAGATTTCACAGCATTGTGCAAGACATTAGCATTTATAACAAATATATACTATAAAACAGGCTTCATATGAAGAGTAATACTGAAAGGCAAAACATTTTAAAACTATAAAGAAAAGAGAGGCAATATAGCCTGTTAAAATGCATGGCAAAATATAAATGTCTTAACATGGGAATCAAAATGATTGTAATGTTGGCGCTAGTCAGGGCAGCACCATAGAAAAGGCCTTTTCCTTTCTACATACACAGTGAACAATTCTTACCAATAGGAGACAGGCCTCATTTGAAGATTTTAATGCACTGGAACGTTGGTATAGGAAGTTCAGGTATTTGGGTCCCAAGCTGATTGGGGCTTTAAAGGTAAACAGTAACACCGTGAATTGGGCTTAGAAGTCAATAGGCAGCCAACGTAAATCTTTCAGAATGAGTGCAATATTCTAGCAGCCAAATTTTGCACCAAGTGAAGCTTCTGAGATAATTTTGAGGGCATCCCTACATAACACATTACAGTAATGCAACCTGGAGATGCCCAGAGCATGAATTACTGTGCCCAACTTATTCCTGTCCAGAACAGCTTCAGCTGGTAAACCAGCAAAAGCTAGTAAAAGGTACTATGTTCCACCAAGGCCGCTTGGATCTCAAATAACAACGTTAGGTCCAATAGCAACCCAAAGGTGAGTACCTGCTCTTTTAGAGGGAGTGCAATGCTGTTCAGAAAAGGTTGAATATCAATTTCCCATACCTGAGAAGCACCTACCAATAATGCTTTCATCTTGTCAGAATTCAGCCACTATCTACCCCATTGTTTAATCCAGACAATGCTTCACCACACCTCCAAAGAACACAGAGTGGCAGTTTACCCTTACAACTACATTGTACAGTGGATTAGGATGAGTAATAATACCTTGTCAGAAACTACCAAGTAAACTTAGTGAGGATTTGAATATGTATTTACCATGACCACACCTAACACTGTAGCCACTAACTACATCACACAAGTAGCTTCAAATGCTGAAGTCTCACTGTACCACCACACAACAGACCAATATTGCTCATTAACACTATCACATGAAGAGAAGCTGGGCTACCATCTATGTGCTGTCCACTTCCTGTTGTAGCCAGAAAACAGCAGGAGACATATGAATGGTTACTAGGCAACCACTCACACAGTTTCTTCAATCCCCTCCCTTGTGATTAAGACTTGTGCTATCAAATTAGGTTGCAAAATGCAAAAAATAAGGAAAGGTGGCAGCAAGAGCAGAGTACCAGCCACTCTGGTGGCTAAGTAAGAAGCAGTTCAAAAACAGGGCCTGTCACCAAAGGACTCCAGATTTGTCTACTGGTCACAGGGCTTATGGGTGATGCAAGTGAACGACTACCTTGAAGCTGATACAGCAACATCTGGCGGGAACAAAGTGTGTAATTTCTTCCCTGATTTAACGGTTTAATGCTTTAGAATGCATGCTAACACATCACATTACAGAAAGTGATAGATACCATGTGATATGACAATATAATTTAAAATTCTCTGTGTCTGCTCATGCTGACTGTGCTACTGTTCTGAATATGTATTAGTTGATAGCAGAAATATTTCTCTGTACAGATGCTGGACACCCACAATAGAGTTACTTCATAATAGCAAGAACATGCAAAACATTCTATGCAATGACAACCTCGAAACTGAAGGCACAAGAGTTTGAGAATTCCAGAACACTTGTTACAGAGGAAACGAGACATGCCAAAATGCATATGTGCACTATGCATTTCATATTTATTTATTTTATTTACTGTATGTATTAAACCACCCAATAATCAAAGCTCTCTGGGCATTACCTGATACTTTGGCTCAAGAATCCATTTTGATTTCGGAAGAGCTATATGTAAACTGCCAGGAACGTTTAGAAGACTCTGGACAAACACATGGGGGGACGAGACTGTGTGTACAGTGATCAGATTAAAGGATGTTGCATCCTGAAACTAAGGAAACATGTAAATACCTGCCTGACTGCCTTGACATTACCTAGCAGGTGAACCCATGAGGGTTCCTTTGAATTAGTGAATCCAGATACTTGTCAAGACATTTGGCTCAATTCTGAAACATCCCCAGAGGTCAACAGGTTCAGATGCCACTTGGATGACCCTATGATACCTTTTGTTTGGAATTCTGAACTGTGCTGCCATGTGTAGCCAGCTAGATTTTAATTTGTTAAGTGGCTAAGAACTGCACAGACTTCCAATAGAGCCCATGAAGCTCTCCACTTCTAACTCCTTCAAAAAATATTTTTAATAAAAACTCTGAAAACGTTTTCCTTCCTGCGCCTTCTGGCCCCATCCAATCTTCTTCCATCCGCACAGATCTTTCCCTTTTGCTCTCTCTCTTTCCCATTCCCAGTTTCTAGCCTCACTATTTCTTTTCCCACAACCCCTTTCTTCACTATTTCGCTCCCTTTTCTGTACTTAGCCTTCTTCTGTCTCTCCCTTTCTATCCTTGCTCCTTTTCTTCCCTCTACCCCATTTGCCTTGCTATTTCCTCCTCTCTCCCAGCATTTAGCCTTGCTAATTCCTTCCTGCCCAACTCTTTAGCCCACTGTTTCTCCCCACTCCTAGCCTTGCGCTTTCTCTATGATGCCTTTGCCTTACTGTTTCTCCACACTTCCAACCTCTATAGCCTTGCTCTTTCTCTCCTGTCTACCCCTTCTATTTTCCCCTCCCTCCCAGCTTTGAGCCTTGCTATTCCTCTCCCCACCCCACCTCTTCAGCTCACATTTTACTCACAGGCCCCACAGCTGCCATTATGTGACTAGCCACATCCTTAGTGGGACCCATTTTGTAGTGGTGAACACAGTAGTTTCTCAAATCTTCAAATCTGCCCACATGTTCAAAAAGGTTGACGACTTCAACTATAACTCTCTGGGATTTAGGGCAGCAGGTATTCTTCCTTTTTGTTGAGGAATACATACTTGAATACCTTAGCTCCAAGAATAACCTGGATTTATAGAATCGTTCCTCATGACTTTTCTGTAGCACAGTTTTATGCTCCAGCACCTAACCTATGTTTCCAAGGCCAGGAGCCCTCCATTTTCTTCTTGTACTGCTTTATTGCCCTGTTTTCCCAGAGAGAGTTTCATTTGCCTTTTTGCCTTTTATACCCAGAGAAAAACCTTTACCCCTGGGGAAAGTGCCCATTCAGTCCACAGCCAGATTACATATATTGCCAGAACATGAAGCCATGCAAGTAACTTGCAACTCTGTATAAATTCCAGTCTTTGACTCCCAGGGAGGTGGTCAAGCAAGGAGCCTAGAGCACTGGGAAGTGACTACTAAAGATCTCAAGTTAAGCATGACTGTTTTGGAGAGTTCATAAGGAGAAGGCCCATTGCCAAGGCTCTCCAAACAAATTTTATTTTTAAACCCAATGGTGATGTCTCCAAGGTCCCTAATAACAGCTAAGCTTCCATTCACTATCCTCATCAATGCCATGAATACTAAAAGATCAAGAGTTTAATAGAACCATCTGGATATACTATTCTTCTGGCTGTTTCTTAGTGATTTAGTATTCAAGAGTGCCTAACTGGCTAATGAATTCAGAATTAAATTTGAGAAGCATAAGGGTAGTCCATAACATTTTTCTATCTATCTGAAACCAACCAAGAACCAATGTCCTTGGGTTCCCCTCATTCTGATGCCAGGTGACTGTAACTACTTATGCTCCATTTTCTCCCCTTTCCTCCTAAATCTATCCATTTCCATTCCCACAGGCCACCAGCATGAGTTTCTTATGATCACATTACCATTTCTATAGAGCCACCTCCCACCCTTATTTAGCAAATGCTAGTTTCCCCAATCTTCATCTTTCTCTATCTTTATGGGTTTCTGAGCTAATTTCCCCACTTCGTTAAAGAGTGGTACATAAATCTGCAATGTGCACACCATACCTCTAGTAAAGCTCCCCTTTTTCGCTTTCTCATTACACATTAATGTGTGCATGTGAATGAGGATGTGCTGCCAATATAGTTAATATATAGTATATAGTATTTAAGAATGCCTATTTACTCATGCAAATATACATATAGATTGTATACACTCTTTGGGCTTCAATTAACTGTTCCAGTCAACCTAGGCTGACCAGATAAAATCCAGGTCAGGGCTCATGTAACTTTAACAGTTGTAGAGAAAAGGGAATTTCAGCCAGAGTCATTTGTATGCAATTAGTTCCTGGTGAAATTCCCTCTTCATCACAACTGTTAAAGGTGCAGACACTATACTAGAGTGACCATATACAAAAGAAGGCAGGGCCCCTGCAACTTTAACTGTTGTGATGAAGAGGAAATATCACCAGGAACTAATTGCATACAAATGACACTGGCTGAAATTCCCTTTTCTCTACAACTGTTAAAGTTACATGAGCCCTGACCTGGATTTTATCTGGTCACCCTAAGTCAACCACTGAAAGCAAAGCAAAGGAACAAAAACACTCCACGGTCTAATGGCCAACAAGCATTCCCTGCAACCTCACCACCATTCCCAGGTCTGCCAATTTCCACTGTGTTGCCAAGCCTATTCCAAATTAACATACCCACCTTCCTATCCATCATAGTTCTTGAATTCAGCCACTTGTCTTCTGCAGCACTTATTTAAAAGTTCCAAATTGAGCTTTGGTCTCTAAGCCTACCTCTGTTCTCTTCTCATAATCCCAGGCAACTCAATGCTAACATGATCTATCCTGGCTGCTTTCATACAATACAAAGTGCTTACGTCAGATTTCATTGTCAGTGTATGTTCATTCAGAAGAAATATAGGTTGGGTTACAAATATCAAAAAACAAAAAAGGAGTCCTTCTCTGTTCAATGGGATTTATACCTATGTAAGGGTGTTTAGGATTTCAACATAAGGTGGATCCTATGATTAGGCCAGGAAGAAATTGCACATTTTCACACATATTGAAAGCAGATCTTCAAATAGTCTCCTACTCTGATCAGGAAGCATCAACTTTTATTTTCAAAATGAGTAAGGTATTTGCACCAGATGCAAAATATCCTACCATTTGTGAAACGGTTTGGGAAGTACTGTTACTCATAAATCCCAATTAACTGGGAAATGGCAGAAGAAAGAAATAACATGAGAGATGGGTATGTAAAATAGCACAGGATGTGTGTTACCTGGCTGTTAATTTGAAAACTTTATACAAATATTGGTAATATCAATGCGACACATTGCAAAGCCAAGACAAATGTGTAAACTCACCCCTCTAGTCTTACATCGGGCAAACTTCTGTTGAATGCAATCATATCACTGGCCATAAGGTTAAACTGATTGATTTTAAACAGCTCTTTCATTTTTTCCTGATTATCCTTTGGAATGAGGACTGCCTTTCCCATCTCTCCAGGTCCTTCTTGGCTTCTTGACATAACAGCTGTAACAAAAAATATTGAAAGCACAATACCTTTAACCATTCTGCATTGTCTGTATCATGGACAAACATCATTTCTGTTACATTTTTGGAGTCTAGAGCTCAGAAGCCATGGGGTGTTTTAATTTTTACTGTAAATTCTGACCACCAGGTCTATAGTTCATTAATAAGCAAGGGTAGAATCAGATCAATACAGCTTAAAAATCAGAGTTTGGGAAACAGACTTCCTATTTCTAGAACTTGGTGATGAGGTCATGGCTTCAGTAATTTATTTATTCCATTTGTTTCCCATCCTCCCTTCAAGGAGCTCAAAATTATATGCAGAGGATTATCCCATTTTATCCTTGCAACACTCACATGACATACATTGCACTGACATATAAGGGATACAGCAACATCCCCACATATAATGGATATATAGTAGAAGAGTATGATCATGCCTACTAGCCCTGCCCCAACTTCCCCACACATTTAGCATTAGAGCTCCATCACACCAATTCCCCTCCCCCTGGGTTTTACCTCCATTTCAGAAGCGCTGCAAGCGCTCCTCCCTTTCACTGACATAGCTATACCGGTGAACTCTCTTTTTGCTCTCCTGCTGCTATTGCGCCTTCCCAATGCCACCCACCCTTTCTCCTCCCCCCTCCAGTTCATTGGTTCTTGTCGTTGATGGACATTGTGATGGATGTGACAGCCTTCCCCCCTCACTCACTAGAATTCCTATTAGGATGCACAAAAATGCTTACATCTGTGTAATTCTTAAAGCTAAAGAGATGAAACTTGGAATCTTGAGAGCTCTTAAGTATTACACCAGCTTTAAAATTGCTCCACTGGCTGCCAATTAGTTTCCGGGCAAAGTACAAAGTGTTGGTCATTACCTTTAAAGTCCTACATGGTTTGGGTCCAGGTTACCTGTGGGATCGATCGCCTTCTCCCATTCAATCCGCCCCACGCGCTCAGGTCCTCTGGGAAGAACTTACTACAGATAGCCTAGGCTGACAACTGTTACCCAGAGGACCTTTTCTTCTGCCGCTCCCAGACTGTGGAATGACCTGCTGGAGGAGACTCGTCAACTTAACAGTCTTTTAGAATTTAAGAAAGCTATAAAGACTGGTCTCTTCTGGCAGGCATATCCAGTGGAATTTTAGAATGTTTTTATGATGCTTTATTGCTATTTTAATAATGTTTGCCATGTTTTTAATCAATTTTATGTATTTTATCGTGTTTTATATTTACTGTTGTTCCCCGCCTCAATCCAAATGGAGAGGTGGGTAAGAAATAAATTTATTATTATTATTATATATTATTATTATTATTATTATTATTATTTAGTAGAGCTTTCCGCATGCCAAGTTTGAATCAGACAGGTCCATATCTTGATTTTTAGGAATTTCTTAAATGCAAATTTACCAAAATGCTTACATCTGCATGATTTATAAAGATAAAGAGATGAATCTTGGCATGGTAATAAGTCTCTAGAAGAGATTTTGGCATGCCAAGTTTGAATCAGGTTGGTTCATCCCTTGATTTTTAAAGAATTTTTTAATTTCCCTGCTCTTTAAACCTTTTGTTGATAGTTCACCAGTGCGCTCTTCCACCTCTTTGCATTTGTGAAGGGTCGCTTTTCCTTTCCTTTGATCATGTAAAGCTGAGCATCTCCAGTTCATAAAATAGAGATGGCTGGTTCCCTTACTCCAAAGTAAATCCCACTGACTTCAACTGCATTTACATCCAAGTCATACTACATTCGCACACAGACCTCATAGCTCTGTTTTACTTCAAAGTTACATTGTGTTCTCTTCCTGCCAGATCGAAAGATCACTCCTATGTTCTTTCAGATGTTAATCTGTTACCAAGGACAGGGCTAGCAATTTACTAGTCATGACTCACTGGGAAGGATAGCCTTTTGTCTTGCAAATCCGGTCTCCTTGGAAACATCCTTTGGGCTTGATTTTGTATTAAACTGCTTTGCTGAAGAAGATTTCAGGCAGTAAAAGGAACTTGAACATGAAATTCACAAGCACCAGGAAATGTTTTCTCCAGCCGTATAGGATAATATAATATAGGATAATATAGGACAATATAGGAGGAAGAATTACAGAAAATGGAAGAGAACCACTAGGAAGATTTATAAGGCACGTGGAGGGGTGATGGAAGCGGACAGAAATGGATGTACGAGGAAGGATCAGAGTGGTTTGAAAGGTTAAGGTGG
Organism: Anniella stebbinsi; assembly: GCA_029215795.1. Lineage (NCBI taxonomy): Eukaryota > Metazoa > Chordata > Lepidosauria > Squamata > Anniellidae > Anniella > Anniella stebbinsi. The sequence goes on from JARDYH010000001.1 coordinate 228,647,954, forward strand.
ATAGGCGCCAGGGTAAAGTTCTGCGATTTCAACAGTACAGGGGTTCAGCAAAACAAGGAAGGAAGCCAAAAAAAGAGAGAGAGAGAGAGAAAGAGAGAGAGAGAGAGAGAGAGGGAGTTGGAGCACTGAAACCTTCCTTCCAACTCCTAACGTGTCCAAAGATGAAAAGGAGGAAGTTGTAAAACTGCCCTGGCCCATTAAAAGCACGCCCTATTCTTTCATCACTGAAAACTAACGGCCTTCAAGACACAGCCCCCAAACACATCACCAAATACAGAAGCCAATTTACTGGTTTACATTTGGGTTTTTATTGCTCACTTCCAAGATGAAATGGACTTTCCCAGGTACAAAATAAGCAGCAAGAACAGAGGGAAAAAGCAAGAATAGTGCAGGACAAGGATGACGTCATGCAAGTCCATAGCACCCAAAGCGGAAAAGATGGACTACGAGAGTGCCATAGCCATAAATGTGATGGAGCCCTTAGTATGAAAGATAATGCATATGCACAGGGCACCTCCACATGACCAGGAATGCTAACTGAATTACTAATCATGTAGTGAAGTGCTATGTGCTTAAATCCCTTTCATTCCAATGCTGAATACATGAACATTGACGCAAGACTAGTTGGCATGATCCCATCTCCACCCTGAATGGGTATGGCAGATGCTGGGTGGGGAATGGACATCAAAATACTCCAATAGTCATTTGCTCAAGATAACCCTTCATGGAATCTGAACCAAATTCCAGCCAGCCCAGGTCCAACACTCTACCCATTATACCACATTGACTCTTCAATCATGTTATATGAGTTTGTGGCCACATATGCTATGCTGCTTCTCTCTTAGACAACATGTTGAATTATACAGTCTCCAAGCTGCATTCAGAAAGTATACTGAAATCCAGTTGCTACCTCCCTGGCAATTTCTAGCCACTAGAAACAGGTCTTGTGCACAGAATAGATCTGAATTAGATTACCTCCTTTCTCCTTTCCAACATGCTCCCCAAATTAGCTCATTTTTTGACACTGTTATCCTCTGCTCTTCTAATATTCAGAAAGCCCTGAATGTCACCTAGCAAATTTAGGAAGAAGGAGGTAGTCATTGTATAAGGATTGCTTGCAACTTATATATGTAGAAGAAGTAGGAACACTTGCTCTGGAGAAGGCTTATATCATCTTGCCTAATCAAGTAGAGTCTCCCTGCCAGAGCCAAGAGAGGTGTTCTTCAAAGGTGGAGGGGGATACACACAAATTTCAGGGGATTTCAGTATTTACATCTACATCAAGGAGCACTCGATGAGCGTAGCACAGGATTGCACAGCTTCCATGACAACAACGAAGATCTCATTTACCTGGTCTCACACATCAAACTGGATGTGTGCTTTGTGCTGGTTGAACAATGGTAATCTGTAAATGAGGAAGTTTGGGATAACTCCTTTTGTTTATATTTACTATCCTCTGCAATAGTGGGGGGCCTATTAGGATGGTCCATCTTTATAGACTGATGGACTCAGATGGGTTCCTGGCAATGATGGGACTGTGGCTCAGTGATATAACTCATGCTTTGCAAGCAGAAGGTCCCAGTTTCAATCCTCAGCATCTCCAGGTGGAAACATCCTATCTAAAACCCTGGAGAACTGCTGCCAGTCAGTGTCAACAATGCTGGGCTAGACGGACAATTGATCTTACTCAGTATAAAGCAGATTCCTGTGTTCCTACACAGTCCACTGTAGTGCCTTCTTGATGGCATTGCTGCAGTAAAAAAATATAACTTTTTCTCTATCATTGTATTCACACCACAGAAGTTTTTTGAGTCATGATGGACCTTTAGGCTACCAGAACCTCGATAGAATCTTTGGAGGTTGGTCAATCACTTGCTCTCTCAATGCTTGCTAATCCTGGTTGATTAAAGCAGCCTCACCTTATAGGTGGGAAAAGTTCTGAATACTCTAAGGCAGGAGTGGAGAAACTGTGGCCCTCTAAATTTTGTTGGACTCCAGCTCTCATCAGCCCCAGCCAGTGTGGCCAATGTTCAGAGATGATGGGAGTTGGAGACCTAAACATCTGCAGGGCACCAAGTTGGGGAAGACTGGTCTAGGCAAAGTACAGTGCATCACTTCAGAGAATAACGTAGACCCCATTTATGTTTTAAGACTTTTAATTTTTAATTTTAATATGTATTTTAAATGTTGAAATGTTTTAATATTGAAACCTATTTAATTTATTTTTAACTTTTGTATATCTCTTATTTATAGCTTTTAACTGTATATGTTTTAATTTTGTAATGCTGCCTTGAGGCCCAGCATTGGGTAAAAGGTGAGATATAAATAAAGATAATAATAATAATAATAATAATAACAACAACAACAACAACAACAATTACGCTGGACCTCTCAGAAGCTTTGGATACGATCACCATAGTATCCTTGTGAGCCAGCTTGCCAGGATGGGGCTGAACAATGTTGTTTTGGCTGCTTACAGAGGATGGCATTGAGGAACTCCTTGACCTCAAGGGCTCCACAGGATTCTATCTTGTCCACCATGCTCTTCAATATCTACATGAAACCATCTGGAGAGACTGCCCAGAGATTGGGGGTAGGTTACCATTAACATGCTGAAAACAACCACTTTTTCTCTTTTTTATCCTAGTCTAGGATGGCAGTGGAGGTTCTGAATCACTGTTTGGAGTCAGTGAAGGACTCCAAGCAGCAACTCAATCTAATCCAAAGGCAGAGGTGCTTTCAAGTTAGTTGGAAAGTTCATCTGGGGCTAGGTGTACAGCCTGATTTGGATGCATTTACATTCCCCTGAAGTATTAAGTTGGCAGCTTGGAAGTGCTCCTGGACTCAATCTTGGTCCTGAATTCTCAGGTAAAGCTCCAGCCAGAATGTTTTTTATACAATTTTGAGAAGAGCTGAGTACTTTCCTGAAGAAGGCAGATTTGGCCACTGCTATATTGAGGTTTGATGCAACATGCTCTGCCTTTGAAAATGACCACCTCAAGAGTTCTGCACATATAATAAAAAATTCAATGTTGAAAGAGAATTCTTCTTTAGTTTTAGTGATTTTTAAAATCTTTTCCCTAGTTTCACTATCACTGTTTAAAAGAAGAAATGTTCTTACAGTCTTATGTGTGACTGTCACTCATTGTATACCTTACTGCTTTTCTAAATATAGAAGACATAAATAAGCTTCTACACAACATTTTTAGACCTATCAAACTAAAGGCAAAAAAATTATAAGTAGTCTTTTTTTCAAATAGACATATGATGAAACAAGCAATACCATTTCAAGGAAGAGTGTTCTACTGACATACATGAAAATTCCAACAATTCAGTTATCCATATGCTATTTCTTGCATTTGATCGGAAATGAAAGTTATATGTCCTATATTTTACAAATTTTATAAACATCCAACAATTCCATTCCTTTGGTAGTTGAATGCCAATAGTGTAAACAAAAATGTAAAGAGTAAAATAATAACTCGCAGCAGATATGTTTGTTTATTCCATCAGTCAGTCAGTAAGTCATACAACAGTATATAATTAGGCAGCCTATATAAAAAAAGAACACATAGAAACATTTTCGGAGACTACCATAAAATACCAACAGCCTTCCACTCTTCTATATTAGGGTTTACGATTGATGAAAGTTACAAATCATTAACATTTACATAGAACATCTCTACATGAAGGGAAATCACATTGTTTACCCGAGGCTGTTGTGTTTCCTGGTTCTTGGCGTGATTGATATGAGTTCATTACATCAGGGGTGATAAGGCAGAAGATCCTGCTGTTTCCCAGGGCTCCTTTAAAGGTTTGAATAGAGGGAGTGCCTCCTCCCTGGCATGTGTGTGAAGGAGGGGAGGGGAAGTCTGCTGTACTGTTTCCTTGCAGCATGCAGGAAAGCCAGGACTTACTTCTGAGTAGACATAAGATCCACAGTGCACTTACTAGGGAGTAAGCCCCATTGAACTTAAAGGGGTGCTCTTGGTGGGGTGGGGTAATCAGATTTGTCTCCCTTTGTTGCAGGGAGGCATTTTACCCTCTTCTCCCTGGACTGCAGACATGGGAAAGTCCTTCCTCAGAAAGTTCATAGCACAACCCAGCTTTACACACTGCAGATTTCATTAGAGTTTATTCCAGCTTTTCTTTGATCTATTTTATAATGGAATAAGAGAGGGAAGCCGCAGGAGACATCCTGGCAGATGCTGAAGTTGTCAAAATGACACGTGAACTTCCGGGAGGGGCCAGCCATGAGAGTGCTTTATTTTGCTCATGTGAAGAGCCCACAGACTTAGGGCCAAACTTCACAGGGTGTTAAATACAGTGGTATTTGTCTGTGTTGTTGTTGTTGTTTTACTGGAAATAGCAGATGCAGAGGGAGGAGGGAGGGAGGTTAACCCCTCCCAATGGGCCTGGCAAAGTTCATTTCTCTCTCTGTGTCATATGCATGTGTGCGCGCGCACACAGCTCTTTGTCCTGGGAGGACCATTAGGAACTTTCCTTCCAGGGGGATCAGCTCTACTTCTTATTTAAAAGACATTCTCTTCTATTCACTTTCTGTACTGTGTGCAATTAAATACATGAAAATCATAAACCAATTACTAAGAACAGACTGCAGTAATTTCATTAATATCATTCTCTAATTTAATTATCTGCTAAAACTAAATATAGGACATTCGACCCAAAAATTCAATCACTCAGTTTCTGTTTATTTCAATGTAACATTGGTTTGCTTGTTAGAGTGGTAACGAAAAACAGAATTACAATGCTCGGATTCATCACTGTCAGCTAACAGGCAGTTTAGCTAGTGAAAAAGATGGCATAAACATACTCTATTTTTTCAACTTTTTTTTCATATGTAGCTCCAGAGATATTTGAGCTACCCCAAGGTATCAATTCTATGTACATGCTCATCTATAAGTTTGTTTAGTCATGAGCTTACCTCCTCCTGACAGATATGTCACCTGTTCCAAGTTTGGATAACAAAGGGCTTATCTTGACAAGGGGTTTGCCCTAAGGTGGATCTGCAGTGGCGGCAGGTCATCTATATGACTCAGCCGCCATCGCGAAGCCATCCTGGGGCAAACCCCCGAAGCTCCGGCTTGAAAAAAGGTCAGCTACTTACAGGATGGGGATGGAAGAAAAGAGAGCTGGCACGCCGGGACAAGAGGGAGGTGGCAGCCCAGCAAGCCGAATGGCTGCTGGGCTGCTTCTGCACATTAAAACAAAACAGTAAAAACAAAAAGCAAAAAAAAATGGAGAAGCCAACCTCCCCTCTCCAGGACTCCTTTCTTTTTGGCCATGGGGAGGAGGAGGAGGTGAGTGTGTGGAGGAACGGATGCTAGGGGTGGCGGCGGCCTGGTGTGGTTTAAAACCCCACATTTGCACTCCTTTCCATGGGTATTACCCTGGAGAAGCAAAATTGCGGGATGTCAGATAACAAGGCACCAAAGCAACCTCGTATAAACACGGCCCAAGCTGTCATATAATAGTTGGAACTAGCCATCATCTTATATACTAATAGGAAACTCACTCTCTGTGTACGAACCCTTATGTAGCCGAAAAAGGACTATTTACTCAAGAGGAAAGTATCATCAGGCTTGGGTGTATCATCAGGCTTGGGTGAACTACAAAACCTATTTGGGGAGAGTGCCCTCAGGGTGGGGAACAGACCAGACCAATGAAGACTAAGCACGTGCAGGGGCTACAGTGAATATTGAGTTTTTTAAAAAATGGAGGGGAGGAGGGAGGATTTGAATGGATTATCCTGTAAGAAAGCACAGGTGGCTGTCTGGAATTCTGAAAAGCAGCATCCCTCACTGCAACATTTTGTTGCAGGTCTTACTTGTATAAGAATAAACGTGCAATAAGAGATTCTAACCAATGACAACACATTCATGTTGCAAATATGTATTGCATTGCCAAATCATTCTCATAATTATGGACATGATTTTAAAAAGTCTATCCAGAAAAGAACCAATAGGTGAAAAGAAATAATCTAACAGGCAAAGCTTCATGAAGGATTGTAACAGGAATCCCCCCAAAGCTGAAACAGCCACTGAACACATGGGATTCCACAGCCAGACACAAACCAACAAAGTAGTGCCCAATTCTTCACCCACTGATAGTGGATATCTCAGAATCCAGATAACCAAAATTGCCTCCCGTTGAAGATCACAACCAGGAAGAATCTTTGCTTTCTAGACAAGAGAGAAATCTTCTGCAGCTTTCTTTTCCACAGAAACATGATTCATCTTCTCATCTCCTGTCCAGACCACAGCTATACCTAAGCCAACTTTGCAAACTTCACGATATCAACTTCAAGAAACAAACAATGCTACATGCCATGGATACTGATTGGATAGTATTCAATGCTGCCACAGTGCTAGTTAACACCTCCTCCTATATGTCCCTGCCCAGACCCTAAGATCACCTTCAAGGGTCCATCTCCATGAGCCCTTGCCAAAGGAAGTGAGGCAGGTGGCTACCAGGAGGGGGTCCTTCTCTGCTGTGGCACCCCAGCTGTGGAATTAGCTCTCTAGAGAGGTTCATCTGGCACCTACGTTATACTCTTTATGACGTCAAGTGAAGACCTGTTTATTTTCCCAGTATTTTAACAGTTTACAATCTTAGTCTTTTAAATTTGCTGTTTTAAATCTGCATTTTAAATCTGTAAAAATGTCTGCATTGCTGCTAGGTTTTATCCTGGTTGTGCTTTTATATTATACTTTTATATTGTGGTTTATATTGTGGTTTGTTTTATACCTTGAATTGTACTTGATGGTTTTAATTTTTGTGAATTGCCTAGAGAGTTTCGGCTACTGGACAGTATAGAAATGCAATAAATAAATAAAATAAAATAAATAGTGGAGATTAACACCAGCACAATGTCATAAGCACTCACTAGGCAAAGTGAAAAAGCAGTGATGTGCCACTAAATTTCAGCAGCAAACCACCATTTTTTCCGTTTCCCTACCAAGGTGACATTGGACACTGTTTCTGTTTTGCATATATGATGATTCTCATGAGTGCCTGTCTAGGAGGAGATTAATTTGAAATTGAAGTCTTGGTCGCATATGAAACTATCACAACTGCCAAAGGAAATCAAGGGAAATTTCTGTTTTGAGCCAAGTACTCACCCCCTGCTGCGGAAGTCAGTACCATCACATATATAGTAATTTCAAACATACAAGTGTGAACATAAATTAACATGCATACACTCAATCAACTTCCATAATTAAACAGTCAGCTGGTGCAGAAATCTGTTACCCATTATAAACCAGCACAACCTGCTCACATCTATTCATCTAAATTATTAGTTAGCCAAATCACACTAACAGATACAATGCTGAATATTCAAAGTATTAAGGATTGTTAATGAACTCTTATGAGAAATCAATTTTCTATTATTGTTATAGACTACAGAGTTTTCAAATCATCTCTCCATATTATAGCCTAATGCATTCCTTCAAAGATGAGACCAATGTATAACAATCTAGTTGGTCTCACCTTCTTCGAATACCTAAAATTTGTTGTAGAAATATTAACATGTTAAGATAATTGTCACTCAGCTTGCACCAAGACTGTATATCTCTTAAAGCTACACAGCAGCCTACTATAACTACAGTAGGTATAGTGAGCTTAAGCAGTTAGCATTTGTAAACACAGCAACAGAATAGGTACATAAAAGGGTGCCACAGGGAAGATGGTCAAGAACTATTTTCCACAGCCACATATAATGGGTATAAGTTACACCTACCTAGATTCCAATCAAATATAAGGAAAGACTTCCTGACAGTAAGAACGCTGGAACAGTCTACCTATGGAGGTTGTGGGTTCTCCATTGCTGGAGGTTTTTAAGGAGAGGCTGAACAGCCACTTCTCATGGATGGTTTAATTGGGTTTCCTGCACATTACAGAGGGTTGGGCTAGATGATCCTTGTGATCCAACTCAACAATTCTATGAATATAAATAAAGTTATGGCAGTATACTAACTTACTAAGAACACAATCCTATGGCACTATAGATGGAGGGCTTTGATTTTAACCTCCCTCTCTGCAAAATCCTGCTGGCAAGAGCCGGGCAGGGTGGGAAGAGTGACAGAGGCATTTCCATTCCTCTTTAAAAAGAATTTTAGCTAGAGAAGCCTCTGAGGTTATCTAGTTGACTTAGGTAGCAATCCTATGCATGTAGGACAGAAAAAAGTCCTACAACTCCCAGCAGTTCCCAGCCACCATGTGTAGGATTGTGGCCTTGCCCAGAAGCCAGCAGAGATTGCAACGGTAGCACTTGTGAATCCAATGTATCCATGTCTCTCCTCTCTGCCAACATTTTCATCCTATTTTCTCCCTTCCCGTCACTTTTTGCTCCAGAATAGGAGACACAGCAAAGCTTTCTGCAGCGGCTGGGCATTGGGAGGAATTCCTGCTTTGATCCCTCTCCCCCTCCCCACCAGAGGCTGTAAACTGTCTATGGCCTGGGGGTGGTTGAGAATCCATCGTTTCCATTGTTCTCCAACATGCTAACCATGAAGGACAGTTATGCATAGGGTGACCATATTTAGGAAAACAAAAAGGAGGACAACATGGCCGCTCTAAGGTGGCGTGCCCACCAACATGGCCGTCCCCCAAGGGGGCATGCCCACCAACATGGCCGTCCCCTAATGGGGCGTGCCCACCAACATGGCCGTACCCTAAGGGGGCATGTTCATCCAAACATGGCCTTGGTCAGATGTCTGATTTCACAGCATACAATTAAGACAAACCTGTTCTACACAACACCTTCATGTTAAAATCATTAAAATAAAGAACAAGTGAGACATTCGATGTATCTGAAATTAACTTTACTCACTCCTACGTTTGTAGCTTTTGCTGTACTTTGAAACTTTTGCTATGCTCTGTGTGATAGTTTCCCCTTCCCTCAAATATGTTTTCTGACTGCAAATCCTTCACTGGATGACCGTAGTCCCAACTTTCCTAACATTTAACACTCTTTCCCCATCACGTATCTCTTATCCATATGCACAGATTCAGCATACTGCTACCACTGAACAAATGAAGCAGTTGACAAGTGTAGAAAAATCTAGTAAACAAACTAGCCAACCTAGCATGCAGGAAGAGTATAAAATACGATTACCCTACAAACATTAGCCATGGAACAAAATGGACTAAAGGCTTGTTGTAGTCACTTCTCACCTCTTAGCTTGTTTCAACTTCTGGTTTATCAGTGAGAAACAAATCTAAAAATGTGTCATTATATCTCTGGTTCATTAGCCATGTAAACAAAACCATGGTCAGTAGCAATACAAAGAAAGGCCAGAACAGATGCCCATTATTACAATGCTAGACAAGGATCTTTCCCTCCTTTTATCCAAGTATATCCTGAATTTATACTGCCTCAGCGTGTAGAGAATAGAAATCCCAGTCAGGGACCCAAACAAAACTGCCCAAAGAAACTTTAGAAATAACTCTTGTTGATTTCAATAAAGCTTACTCCCAGATAAATGAATGTAGGATAGCAGCCTCTTCACATCTGTTCACCTTACTCTAGCAAGTGCAAGGCCCTCCTGTCAAGGACAACTATGCACTCACAGAACCTGGCCTCCTCGATCATGCAACCAGCAGGTGCTTTCCAGAAAGATGCGTTCAGAGCCTAGGAGATCCAGACACACTCAAACAAGTCAAGCCAAGCCATGCTATGCTGGAACAGAACAATTCTGGGACAAGACACTACTTTGCAAGCAATCAGACACAACAGTCATACATATAAAAGAAAAACACAACTACCTCATTGACATAGCAATACCCAATGACAAAAACGTTGCAGAAAAGGAAGAGGAAAAGAGAGACCCAGCAAAGGTTTTAGGAAATCTTGCTCGTATTGGCATAGGTTGAGATATTTTGCTGGTTAGAATTTTCATCAGTAGAACTCCAACGGACTTTAATGGAAATGTCTTTAGGACTTTTAACAATTTTACTTTGGGCTTTCAGACTTCAGAAACTTCAGGTGGATGATATGAAATAGGAGAAACCCTTCTCCACCCACCCCACCCACCATACCCATTGGCGCAAGAGCTAATAGTTAGATCCAAAAGATCAGTGAATTAATTGGAAAATTCATTAACAGTCTGACACGGGTTTTGAGAATTAATTGAGGAAATATATAGGAGATACAATATACAGTGTGGATCTAGACTCCAGCTCAGCTAGATATGATCTTATGAAGATTAATAAACTGAGGAGGAATATGACTTTTTAAAAAACTTAGAACTCTATGTACTGGGTGCCCCAAAAGTAGGTATACAGTTGTTTAGAATGTTGATGGGAGGTGTGAGTACTATACTGTATACCTACTTTTGGGCCACTTGGTATTTCAGCCTTCCCCAATCCAATCCTCTCCAAATATCTTTGACTATGACTCCTATCTGGTCATGCTGACTGGGCGTTGGGACTTTTATCCAACACATCTGGAGAGAACCAGCTTGGGGGAGGATACTGTATTTAACAAGAATTGTCTGTTTTTGTACAGTTACTAAAAGGATAAAACAAATGCTAGCACCAGTAAATATCACATAGATGAAGTAAAAACACCATGGCCAGTAACAATCATCCTCCAATAGAGATGGATAATAAATTATGTTTTCATTATGTTTAAAAGGCCCATTGAAATTGCATCCATATACTTTGCCTTTCACACAGCCATTAACTATGTTCAGATAAACTTCTAATATGATACCATTGCACATTTTTATATTCTTTTTTCTAAACTGCTTCATGATTTATTCAAATAAGAAGCAGTAAATAAATATTGCTAATAAGTCAATTCATACATCAATATATTACAATGTTCTCTTCCAACAAAATAATCAACGAAAAGCAAACGGGTGAGGTAACCAGATAAAGGTACTGCTTTGAAGCCAATTTTCTGTTCCAGCAAAACACCTATTTTCCAGACAGCTAAACCAATTTCCTCAAACCATCTCTAAATGAATTCTTAGAAAATTAATTCATTCAAATTTATTTCCCGTAAATAGGAATATCAACTCCATATCATCCCCCAACTCTCACACACAAAACTATAGCCCCCCCTCAACATGCACACAAACATGCAAACTCTCTCAAAATCATCCACCGCAAAACACACACACACATCCATTCATAGACAAATGAACATGCACCTATCACATAAATACACTCACACATTGCAAACACGTAAACTCTCTCAGGATACCCACCCCAAAACACACGCACACACATTCATTCATGGACAAATGAACATGCACCCATCACATAAATACACTCACACACACATACCTCTCTCAAGGCTGCTCCTATGCTTGCTTCCACTCTCTCCCCCCCCCCCATTTTCTAGACGAATGATGGGGATTTTTACATTCACCTTGAAAATATTCTTAGTGGTAGCAAGGGGTTGCAAAGAAGGGGATTAGAAAAATACAGGATAAGACCTGGGGGAGGAGAGATCCTAACAGGTGGAGGGCAGTTTTGGAAAAATTCTCAGAACCTTGTAACTCCCAGGGTAAAACTGTCCTACCTGCTGCTCTGCCTTCTTTTTGTCCTCTGCCTGCACCATCCAAAAAGAAGCCCAGGATCGTCGCACTGGAGCCAGAAGGGGTTTGGTAAGTGTGGATGACCCACCAGGGGCAGGCCTCGGAAGTGCCTGAAATGGGCCTACTGAGGCCTGCAGAGGCCGGCTGAAGCCATCTCCGGATTCCTAGAGGGCTATCGCCATAGCGACGACCCTCTAGGAACCTGGAAATGGCTTCGGAAGACCTCGGAAGGCCAAAACCGGAAGTGCCCGAAATGGGCCTACCTAGGCCTGCTGAAGCCATCTCCGGATTCCTAGAGGGCCATCGCCATAGCGACGCCCCTCTAGGAACCCGGAAATGGCTTTGGCAGGCCTCGGAAGGCCAAAACCGGAAGTGCCCGAAATGGGCCTACCGAAGCCCGCTGAAGCCATTTCCAGATTCCTAGAGGGCCGTTGCCATAGCGACGCCCCTCTAGGAACCCAGAAGTGGCTTTGGCAGGCCTCGGAAGGCCGAAACCGGAAGTGCCCAAAATGGGCCTACCGAAGCCTGCTGAAGCCATTTCCAGATTCCTAGAGGGCTGTTGCCATAGCGACGGCCCTCTAGGAATCCAGAAGTGGTTTCCGCAGGCCTCAGAAGGCCGAAAACAGAGAAGTACCTAGCCAAAACGGGCTTTTGGGGGGCTAAATTTCCGGATTTGGCCCCCCAAAACGTTTTTTTTCCCCCGGACGCGGATTTGCTCCCCATTTTCCAGGCATGTCTGGACAAATCCGGGCGGATGGGCACCCTAGTTATGCAGAGAAGAATTTAGGTAACATAAACTAATGTAGTTGCTGTACTAATTATACTGAAGCAAAATGACACAACACAGTGCATTTTTGCAAAGTGTATTTATTTCAGAGATGTCTCATTACTTTTATCTAGTACAAAAGTGAACTTTAAGGAGTTGGAGGAGAATGAAATATTTTCTGCATCTTCAGCTTTCCAAATCTGCTCATTAGTAGCAACTACTTCTCTAAATTAGGGTGACTAGATAAAATCCAGGTCAGGGCTCATGTAACTTTAACAGTTGTAGAGAAAAGGGAATTTCACCAGTGTCATTTGTATGCAATTAGTTCCTGGTGAAATTCCTTCTTCATCACAACAGTTAAAGGTGCAGGCACTATACTAGAGTGACCATATACAAAAGAAGGCAGGACCCCTGCAACTTTAACTGGTGTGAGGAAGAGGGAATTTCACCAGTAACTAATTGCATACAAATGACTCTGAGTGAAATTCCCTTTTCTCTACAACTGTTGAAGTTACATGAGCCCTGACCTGGATTTTATCTTGTCACCCTACTCTAAATGCATGCATTCGACTATAGTAGTTTAGAGGCAAATGTGTATTGGGTAGTTAAATAATTAGTGTGTTCTTCAGCAGAAAACACTGATTTAGAGTGCAATCGTATGCATGTTTAGACAGAAAAAAATCCTACAACTCCCGGGACATTTTTATTCTTATTGCTATTATTGTTGTTATTGTTATTGTTTGTGACATTAGATTAGTACAAAATAAGCTAGAGAAAAGGGGAAATAATAAAGTAGAGAATATACTTCTTTCTCTTCACACTAGTTGTTTAAATCATAACACTTCTTTCCAAGATTGTTTGCATTTCTAATTAAAAGTTAAACTTTTAAAACACATTGAGCTTTAACTAAAGAACTTCAGCCTGCTCAATGTGTTTTAAAAGTTTAACTTTTAAAAATTGAATCAAGTCCAATAGAGTTTACTCCTAGGTAACTATGCACAGGATTGCAGTGGGGGATTTTATCAGTGATTTGTTTTATGATGGAGTTTCTAACCAGAAATTTACCACTGTACCACTGACTATATCATTTTGCTAAACATAATATGTAGCAGTATTGATGGACTACAACAGTAATTACTACATTCTTCCTTTATAAAACTTTTGCATGGCTCCCCACAGAGTGTTGTCATGGTGATTGCAGTGAAAAATGTATATTGCAAGTAAACACCATAGGTTTTCAACATCTCTACCTGCTAAAAATGTAAAAAGTGAATTGGCATCTTAAAGCAAAACTCAGATTAAAATATGAGTAGCTAAAAACATGATTCATCAGCAGGTGGAAAACTAAGGGGTAGACTTTGAGCCACATCTTTAATCCATTAAGTGTTAGCAGAACTGAATTGTTTTACAGGGTGGCAAAACAGAAAACAATGAAAACCTGTAGACAGACTTGACTATTGAAATGCAGCAGCATTTCCTTAAAGCTTCACTTGAGCCAATTGCGGTGCCTCACTTTCTCGTTGTCTTCATTTTTAGGAGCAAATGTCTTGTTGGGAGACAGGGAGTTTCAATTGCCCAGTGATTCATGAAAATTCCTCTGCATATACTCAGAGGCAATTACTGCCTTATTCCAATTAAAAAATTTAAAGCTTGGATTATGGGCTGGTCATTTTGTACAGTAGTGTTCCTCAGCTTAAAATGGGACCAATTTCCTCTAATTTATTAAATACCTGTATGTGTGAAGTGCTAGAGGGTACAGGGAACATGCATTAAAATTACAAATTGTAAAGACATGCATACACACTATGAAAATATAATAGGCCAATAGAAAAGCAAAAAGTATACCAGTAATTTCCCTCCATCCAATGTACCTTTATGGATATATTAAATAATTCTCCTGAAGAGTCCTCTTTACCTATTAAAATATTCTTACATGCTCAGCATTTTTTATTCATCATAAAAGAAATAGTCCCCTTCATTTAGGCTGACCAGATAAAATCCAGGTCAAGGCTCATGTCACTTTAACAGTTGTAGAGAAAAGGGAATTTCAGCCAGTGTCATTTGTATGCAATTAGTTCCTGGTGAAATTCCCTCTTCATCACAACTGTTAAAGGTGCAGGGGCCCTGCCTTCTTTTGTATATGGTCACTCTAGTATAATGCCTGCACCTTTAACGGTTGTGATGAAGAGGGAATATCACCAGGAACTAATTGCATACAAATGACACTGGCTGAAATTCCCTTTTCTCTACAACTGTTAAAGTTACATGAGCCCTGACCTGGATTTTATCTGGTCAGCCTACCTTCATTGTAAGTATAGCTGGGGAAAGGTGCTATAATCAGTGAGATGGGATCAAACTATTGGGCCAGTACGGCACAGAAAAAGGACAAATCTGAAATGCTGCCTATCCCATAACTTCTTACTTCTACCTAGGTGACAGTCTCATTTTTTAACAAGAATTAAGGTCAGGAGTGTCATCCATTCCAATGTATACACCCTGGCACTGAATGCATGTCTGACATTTTCAACAGCAGGAAAAATCTTCCTTCTGTCTAAGTTGCATAGGACTTTTCACCTGGCTCTGGTGAAGGATGAATAATCAGACCATGAACCATTATCTTGCAGAATGCATTGAGCAGACAAAAACATTAAAAACACAGTACAAATACACACAACTATAAAGTCTTCCCCACATTTATTTCTCCCCAAACAGAACAAACAAAATAAGACTCAATCCAGACAAGACAGAGGTACTTTGGTGGGTGGTTCGTATGTCCTGCTAGATGATGTTCACCCTGCTCTGGATGGGGTTACACTTCCCCTAAAGGATCGGGTTCGTAGTTTGGGGTGCTCCTGGATCTGGAACTTTCACTTCAGGCACAGGTGAACTCAGTGGCAAGGAGCACCTTTTATCAGCTTAGGTTGATATACCAACTGCGCCCTTATCTGGACAGAGATAGCCTAGCTACAGTTATCCATGCTCTGATAACCTCTCGTCTGGATTACTGCAATGTGTTGTACGTGGGGCTGCCTTTGAAAACGGTCCAGAAACTTCAACTGCTACAAAATAGGGCAGCCAGACGGTTAATGGGGACTGGCCAACGAGATCATATAACGCCAGTCCTTTTCCAGCTTCACTGGCTGCTGGTCCAGGTCCGGGCCCGATTCAAAGTGCTAGTATTAACATTCAAAGCCCTAAACGACTTGGGGCCAGGTTATCTCCTCCCATATGTATCTGTCTGGACACTAAGATCATCCTTGGGGGTCCTTCTCCATGAGCCCCTGTCAAACAAAGTGAGGCAGGTGGCTACCAGGAGGAGGAACTTCTCTTTTGTGGCACCCCAGCTGTGGAATGAGCTTCCTAGAGAGGTTCGCCTGGCACCTACATTATACTCTTTTAAATGTCAGGTGAAGACCTTTTTATTTTCTCAGTATTTTAACAATTTATCAGTTTAATTTTTAACTTTACTATTTTAAATTGGTATTAATTTTGCATTGCTGCTTGGTTTTATCCTGTTTGTGTTCTTATATTGCATTTTTATACTGTTGTTTTATATTTTGAATGGTTTGTATAGTTTTAATTTTTGTAAACTGCCCAGACAGTTTCAGCTATTGAGCGGTATAAAAATGCAATAAATAAATAAATAAACTTCCGCATCTTCCATGAACAGCAACAGCAGCATTCCTCAACACTTACTTCTTGGCATTTTCCCATGTGCCTTTATAATGCATAACCATCAGGTCCTCTGAAAACATCCCATTGTCTTCATAAAGCATAATATTTTGATTGCTGAAGTGTGAAAAGAAAAAGGGGAAACACACTGCTGTTTTCCCTTATCTGTTACTTCACGCTAGGCTTTTATCCTGTAAAGCTAACTATTTCAGTCTATGTTTCTGATTATGAATCTTATAGCTGTAGTTAACCAGTGCAATCTTGGACAATTAGAACCAACAATTCTGTTGTGGACGTTAAAAGAGTTAAACCAATTGCATTATTTAATTGCATGCACATAGGAGTATGCATAAGCTGTCTGTTACTCTAATATGGTGGCACCACTTTTTCATATTACAATTCATATTCAATAAGAAGTCCATTCTGTCCCCTTGTGTGATTTTTTTAAAATGCACAAAATACATTTTTGTATACATTTTCCCTAAAGTACAAATTTCTGAGTACATTTTCCCCTAAAATACATATTTTGGGATGCTTTTTTGGAGCTGTAATATGAAATTCAGAGAAGTGGGGAATCTGAAACTTGACTGTATACCAATCTATAGATTAGCCCAGTGCAAATTAGGTTGGTTCAATTATAAACGCAGACCAAACAATGATCTTCAACAATCCTAGTGCCCAGAGGATCCACAAAGCAGTAGTCCTGGGTCAGGCCACATTAAAGAGGGCATTAATTGCAGTTCTCAACAGAATATATTGCATATAAATACTGATTCATCTAACAAGGTATATCCACAGTGATTTATTTCAATGTAAAGTTACGAAGGTCCAGAAGAAAACAGAGAAAAATTCTTCTCATTTCTTTCCATGTTTGTTTGCTTTCTGAAAAAATGACAAAATTGAACAGTTTGGATTATGAAATATTTTCTTTTAGAATTTAAAACAAGGTGTTTATATATTGTTACCAGGCCTTTACGTCCCTCCAACTGATTTCTAAAAACTATGTAATAAGAAGGCTTTTATAGAAAGATTAGTGATGTAAAGTATCTGGAAATAATTAAGCCACAGAGAAAATGTTTTAATTATCTATCTGTAAGATTCTCAACATAGTTATTTCTTATTAAAATTATTAATCTAGTGTATATTTTACTTATAAACATTTTGGGATGCTCCAAGTCATTGTCAGCTTTTCAACATGTGAATAGTGTCAGCATATCATGACATGGAAGAAAATGCACATTCTTGACCATTTGGGTTTCATTCTATAGAATCCTGTGTTTCTGGACTTCTCTTCCTCGAGTTCTTCCTGTTTATTCTGGCTTCTAGGATGATTCAGATGTTTCAGGGATTACTTCCTGAAGTTCCCTCTAGTGAGACATACACTAGGAACCTAAAATTTGTTATGTATAACTTGGTTTGTTCATAAAATTAATCATGTTTGGTATATTAAATTTTTAAAGTATAATTTAATCAGACAACAATTACAAACTGCTTGTCTGAGGCCAGATTGCTGGGCTGCAGAGCTGGGGGGCCTAATAGTAAAGGTGGGACAGGGGCAGCAGCGGCAAGGGGCTAGGATAAGGTATCACAGGGCTATCTAAAAAATAAGCTACTGTCTGTATCTTATTAAGCACTCATGGATTAAAGTGACATCCAAATCCTCCCATAGTTTGAGTAAGCAGAGGGCAGAACAACCCAAAAATGGCAGCCCTGAATCATGCCATCCCCCTCTATAATCATGTAGTATACTTGCCATTGGTCCTAATGTCATCACGCTGAACATTTCCTCTCCCAACCAACAGTGAAGTGGAGACATAGAGACAGACTGTATAATTTTCATTTTATGTCTTAAAACATTTATTAGGTACTTCAACCAGCAGAGTTCCCAGAATGGCTGACAAAATAGATAAAAATACAAATCTAATAAAG
This sequence comes from Anniella stebbinsi, assembly GCA_029215795.1. NCBI lineage: Eukaryota > Metazoa > Chordata > Lepidosauria > Squamata > Anniellidae > Anniella > Anniella stebbinsi. Next base: position 228,665,891 of record JARDYH010000001.1, read on the forward strand.
ACAATCTGGCAGGCAGCTAAAAACCCAGCATAAAATGAATGCACACTAAAAGGCCTGGACAAATAAAAATGTTTTTGTCTAGTACCACGACGAGAATAAATAACAACATCAGGGCTACACATTTCAGAGAGCTGCTTATCTAAGTGATGCAACTAAGCTATGGCAGACCCTATGTAGAGTATAGAAGCTGAAACAATGGCCAAAATATGTTCAAAGTTGTTTCTGTAGTAGAATCCTTATATACATGTTTGTTATCAACACTCCAGGGAAACCCATTGCACCAGCAAGTGCTATTGGCGGTGTGCTAGGGACCGTTTAATGCAAGTGCAACATTAATTGCATTAGCAGCAGTGCAGGCTTGAATGCTACACTAAATCTTTATTTTTCAAATTCACAATTCTTACACTATATCCCAGAGATGTATGTTTGTGTTTATTATTTTCAGGAAACACTCTACCCCTCCCTGTCCCAGTCATTTGACTCCTGTATACATTAAACATCTGCACCCACTCACACACAGATAGCTTTAACTACTGCACAAGACCAATTATCCTCAAAGCAAGAGGAAACAAGAATATTTTTTTATTGGCCTTCATGCTCATCGTGCCTAGAAGTTATGAGAAAATCCTTAACTAATTTCAAGAGGATACCAGCATAGGAGTGATCCAAGGGGTGGAACTGGGGAGTAGGGAATGAGAAAGCTGTTGAAAGTTGCCAGGATGTGGATTAAATGGGCAAGTATATCATTTAAAACTATACTTGGAAACCTAGAATAGATGTTAAGTAGGCAATTTGGTACAAAAAAGAAATGTATTAAGAGGCAATTAGGGTATAGGTATTGGGCAGAGTAATCCTATGGTGATGGGAGGAGGCAGAGGGGAGATTCGATGGTGGAGCTATTGTCATACCCAAACTCCTGCTAGCTCACTGTATTTATTTATTTATTGCATTTTTATACCGTCCAATAGCCGAAGCTCTCTGTGCGGTTTACAAAAATTAAAACCATAACAACTATTTAAAATATAAAACAACAACAGTATAAAAATATAGCATAAAAATACAATGTAAGAGCACAAGCAGGATAAAACCAAGCAGCAATGCAAAGATTAATACAGATTTAAAATACAAAATTTAAAACAGCAAAGTTAAAATTTAGACTACTAAACTGTTAAAATACTGAGAAAATAAAAAGGTCTTCACCTGACGTCTAAAAGAGTATAATGTAGGTGCCAGGTGAACCTCTCTAGGGAGCTCATTCCACAGCTGGGGTGCCACAGCAGAGAAGGCCCTCCTCCTGGGAGCCACCTGCTTCACTTCATTTGACAGGGGCTCACGGAGAAGGACCCCTGAGGATGATCTTAGGGTCTGGGCAGGTACATATGGGGGGAGGTGTTCCTTCAGATAACCTGTCGCTAGGGTGGGAGCCAGGGTAGGACCCATTCTATTAGTTTCCTTCAGTTTCTTCTCCACCTCTCATTAACCCTAATAAGAGAACTAACTACACCAACTCCAGGGCGGGGATAGTTTCATGACCTTGACATGGGAATATGGATCCACAATGTCCCCTCGAGCATCCCATTTTGGGCCCATCACCAGCAGAACACTATCAGTCAGCAAACATGACATCCCACTAACGGGGGCCCTCTTTACCTTCCTGGGAAGCACAGGACTGTTCCTTCAGTCAACGCTTGCTCCTTCAACAAATTAAAACTGTAATCCCTACTTAGTAATCAAGAAAAACGCTCAGTAGAATAAAACTGGAATTTCTCTTGTCCTCCCCCCAAAATCGTATTTATTTATTTGTTTGTTTGTTTCTTTATTTATTACATTGCTATACTGTCCCATAGCCAAAGATCTCTCTGCAGTTCACAAAAATTAACAGTTCATACACATTGTTCTGCAACTATAAACATGTGAAATAATAAATATCTGCAGCTTTGGATTTTGTGAAAGGAGAAAATAAATAAAAGACCTGCTGGTATTTTGGACAATAGCAATCCTTTCCAACCTATGCATTTGGCGATCCAGCCACTTCCATATCTACATCAGTAACAGCAGCACTGTGGGAGTGAGAGGATGATGGCATATTGGCAGTATCCAATGATACAATTTCTAAATGTAGCTCATGTGCTGCATGTCTATACTGGTTGAATAAAATAAAAGAAAACCATATTTTCAAATGGAAAACATTTCATACATAAATAAATCACTAACGAGTAAAGTAGTATCAATCTAGGACAGAAGTGTTTTGATTTTTTTTTTTAAATGGTAAAATAAGCTGTAAATCAAGGCAAGATTTCCCAAGTGGCACCGGATACAAAAGGTAAAAAATAAATAAATAGGGTCATGGTATTTATGCCTTTTGACAACATCGTCAGCTAAGGATAGTGAGTCTCCTCTGAATAAATGCTTGGAGACGGTAACTGAAGCTGAATCCAGACAAGACAGAGGTGCTTGCTGTCACAGGCCACAACCTGGGTTTGGAGGTGTGTCAACCAGTTCTGGATGGGGTTACCCCCCCCCCCGAAAGACTGTGTTCGCAGCTTGGGGGTGCTCCTGGATCCGTCGCTCCAAATGACAGCCCAGATAGATGCGACGGTCAGGAATGCCTACTATCAGTTTTGGCTGATACGCCAGCTGCGCCCCTTCCTAGAGTTGGAAGTCCTAAAGACGGTAGTGCACGCACTTGTAACTTCAAGGCTCAACTTCTGCAATGCATTGTACATAGGGCTACTTTTGTGCCTAGTCCAGAAACTTCAACTAGTTCAAAATATGGCAGCCAGGTTGGTCACTGGTACACCTGGGTTGACCACATTACACCAGTCTTAAAATCACTCCACTGGCTGCCAATTAGTTTCCAGTCGAAGTATAAAGTGTTGGTTATTACCTTTAAAGCCCTACATGGTTTGGGTCCAGGTTACCTGCGGGATCGCCTTCTCCCATATAATCCGACCCGCACACTCAGATCCTCTGGGAAGAATTTACTTCAATCAGCCAGAACTAGGCTGATGCCGCTCCCAGACTGTGGAATGGCCTGCCGGAGGAGATTCGACAAATTAGCAGTCTTCTTGAACTTAAGAAAGAAGACTGATCTCTTCTGGCAGTCCTACCCAGTTCAATTTTAAGATGTTTTTAATTATTTGTTTTAATATTTGTTTTAATGTTTTATCTATTTTATGGTCTTTGTATTTATATTTATTGTTGTTCCCCGCCTCGATCCAGAGGGAGAGGCGGGTTAAAAATAAATAAATGTATTATTATTATTATTATTATTATTATTATTATTATTGCTGTTGTTGTTATTATTATTATTATTATTATTGTCCCAAGTAAAACACACAGATCACTTCACAGCATCATTTTAGGCATAATGAAATGTTTCAAATCCTTTCAGGGTTAGAAGACTTATAATTGTGGATGAATTTTAATAGAAGAAACTCTGTTATCTTTAGACTAGAACCAAGTCTAGTCTAAAGAATTGGCAACAACCAAGAATGATATCATTAGTTTGAATCAATGTGAAATTAAGACCCGATGCCAATTTATTTTTACCCTCACTGCCTTAGGGTCACAAGGTCACTATACTGCGGTGACAGAAGAAGACAAAAGAAGACAGAAGGACTCTTCCTTGACCCTTGATGGCTAAGCGTTGGCTGCAGCCAGAAGTACCTTTCTCAGACTAAGGCTGCTGTGCCAGCTGCTCCCATTTCTGGAGATCTGGCCAGGCTGGCACATGACCTAATGACATCGCATCTGGACTATTATAATGTACTCTATCTATGCAAATTGCCCAGAAACCACAGTTGGTTCAGAATTTAGTGGCTAGGTTGTTAACACTGGCTTCTGATCTGTTCCCAGGACTAATTCAAAGTAATAGTAATGACTTCTGATGCCCTTCATACTGTGGGAGCAGGATATTTGAAGGACCACCTTCCCCATAAGAGCCTGTTCACTTGCTAAGATCTTCATCCGAGTCCTTCAAGTATCCCAAAATTCCAAGAAATATGCATAGTTAAGACACATGAGATTCCCTTTCACAATTGCCACATGCAAGTCCTCTCTCCCAATGGAGGCTCATCTTGCCCCCTCTTTCATAATATCAGCCTGGTTCAGGCATAACTATGGTTTGTGGGAATAAGTCTGCATGAGCTTCAGGTTTGCACATCCCCCCTCCCTTTTCCTCTTTCTTCAGGAGCACAGTGTGAACAAAAACTTCCTCTTTATAACTAACTAGAGTGCCAACATAATGTGAACAGTAATGACTGGACAATAAAATGAAGACTCATCTAATTATATTGTGGAATTCCTATAATGTCAACAGTGATTATACTTTTACATCAAGCAAATGAAGCTTTTGTTTGGGGGGGGGGGGAATTAAACTTTTTATTATTTAAAGGCATTCTGAAATCTCTGTCCCTCGAGTAAATCCACTGCAAATGTGGACAGCATGTAAAACAATTTCAGAAATGATTTCCCAGAATTTATGTAGACAAACAGGACAAAAATAAACTGTTACATATGAACTATTCCCCAGGCTTTCCTAATGACACAATAATGACATTATTTGTGGAGATTATCAGCAGCTAGTTTGCAGAAGCCAGAAAAGGGAATCTTTAAAGCTGTATTATTCCATCCTTTTAAAATGCACATCTTTTCTAAGTGGGTTTCTATCATTTTTGTTGAAAAAAAATTAAGGTCAAATGTTAAAAATTACACAATAGAAAAGGATTTAACAGAATGGGAAAATTTGTGGACAATTACAAAGCAGGAGATAAGGGTACAATAACACAGATATACAGAACTTTAATAAAGCAAGAGATTAGGGGGAACGTGACAATAGAACAGATATGGGAAAGAGACATTGAAGAGGGATTGAGGATGAAGAATGGGGGGAAATATTTGAGAGACTTGCCTTCCAAACAATATCCAAAAGAATAAAAGAAAGGGCATTAAAATTAGTTTAGAAGTGGTATCTGACACCTGTGAGGTTGGCAAAAATTAATAGGAATCTGTCACCGTTGTGCTGGAAAGGATGTAAAGATAATGGAACCCAAATTCATATGTGATGGGAACGTAGAAAGGATAGGAAGTTTTGGGACAAGATTTTTCACGAAATAGAAAAAAATTACTGATCGAGAGATTTGTAAAACACCAGAGCTAGCTCTATTGAATGAGTATGTTAAAGAAAATAGAAAGACAAAAGAAAAAGTATTAATTGGTTTTATGTTTACAGCTGAAAGGTAATTGATAGCAAGTAACTTGAAGACGGCTCGGATGTTGACAGTAACTATGTGGAAAAAGAAACTTTGGAACATAGCGATAAATGAAAAGCTGACACAGAAGTTAAGAGTTCATAGAGAAATAAAGAAAAGAGATACATACTTTCAGGACCGATTGGCAAAAATATATAGACTAACTATGGTAGAAGTTTACAGAAATTTATGGGACTCATGAAAAGAAGAATACACACAATTGATTTAATATACCACCCTGGAATAGAGAATAGGAAAAAATCTACCATATTTCATCGAATCTAAGACGTCATCGAATCTAAGGCACACCTTAACTTCAGGGCCACCAATAGGTAAAAAGCTTTGCGTCGATTCTAAGACGCACCCCATTTTCAGACACGTTTATATTTGGAAAAAAGTGCATCTTAGAATCGAAGAAATACAGTAGGCGGTAGCAGGGCCCAGGCGAGGGAGGAGTGGCGGCGGCAGTGAGGAAGAAGAAGCGGGAAGGGGAGGGAAGGGCGCGGAGAGCCGGGCGGAGGCAGCGGCCGCGGCAGCGAGGGCCCACATGTGGGCCCTCCTGGGGGGGCCACATGCGGGCCCTTGCTGCCGCGGCCGCTGCCTCCGCCCGGCTTTCCGTGCCCTTCCCTTCCCTTTCTGCTTGTCGCTTCTTCTTCATCCTCCTTCTCCCCGCTGCCGCCACTCCTCCCTTGCCTGGGCCCTGCTACCACCTCTGCCTGCCCCCGCTTGACCCGCTCTTTTTTCTCACCCCTTCCTGGGATTCGGCGGTGGCGGCGGCAACGGTAGAGAAGGTCTGGAAATGCAGCATTTCCACAAAGTAGGCCGTGATCCCGCGCGCTGGCGGTGAGGACTGGGGAGCAATGGAGGTGAGTGGTGAGGCCGAGTCGCTGGTGGAGGCATGCAGAGCCCCTTTGTGAAGGCTCTATGGGTGGGTGGGTGTATCCCAAACCCATTCCAGCACTGGAGAAATCTGGCGAATCTAAGATGCCATAGTTTCTAAGACGCACTCCATTTTTACAGAGGTAAATATGGGGGGAAAAGTGTGTCTTAGAATCAAGGAAATTCGGTAAAACAAACCAAGCGAGGGGAGGGAATGGAGAGGGAATGTTTCGGGTTTGTTTGTTGGGGTGTTGTTGTTGTTATTTTTTTTGTTGCTTTGTTGGTTTTTTCACTGTATTTTATTATGAAAACTCAATAAAAATATTTAAAAAAAAGAAAAAAAAGAAAATAATTTTCTCCTATTTCATCAGTAGCAAAAGATTTCAGTCTCTCCATCTGCTACATGTAATTAACTGTGCCTCTCCACAAATAAAACCTATAAGACTTTACTTTTCAAAGCATCTCATCATCTTGCAAAACCTCTTCTACTTTCAGTTTATAGGAGAACTTCTGTCTATATAATTTGAGAGATGAAAACATTCTGCTGTTGGATTAGACTGATTAGACTATGAATTTGAAATTCAGAAAAACTTGGAAAGAATTAATTTAGTGGGTATATTTCTTTAATCCTCATTGATATTTGCTTAGCAGTAGTCTTATAAGTAGAATATAATGTATTATTGGATGTAACAGTCCAATCATATAAAATAAATGTAACGTAACAAAACACAAAATCTAGAAGTATATGCTTTTCAGCCTGTTCCACTGTGATAGAGCATTCACCCCTTTGGTGGCAAATTCCACCCACATGGTATGATTCAATGATGGTATAGAGCAGTTTCTGAGAAGCTTTATAGAAGCTTTAGCATGACAGTTCTGAGCTGGTTTAGGCCCTAGGCAATCAGGTCACAGAACCCAGAAGCAGCTAGGTGGTCAGAGTCAGGGAGAAGTCCAGGTCCAGAGAAAAAATAAGGGGAAAAGGAAGATCTATAATCAAAGTGAGCAAAGCTCAAGTTCCAAGATAGCAGTAGAATGTCAGGAGGGTCAGCAGCAAGTATGTGGTCAAAGTCAAGCAAAGGTCAAGAAACAAGGCATAGAGATGGAAGAGCTCCCCAAAGCTCTTCTTGGTAAATATCCAAGTTGTTCCAAAAACAATCAAGCTCTGCATTTATACTTCAAGGATAGCTGTATATCAGTTTTATTACTCTAAATGTATTGGGCTGGATCCTTAATTTTTGTTCCATGAATGAAAGGAGTGTCTGTTAACAGAAGGAAGTTCTGCTCATCAAAATGCACCTACTACTCATGGAAAGACCCTTTCTGTGAGTGCCACTCTCCTTCTTTAGCAAAAGGTTAAGATCCAGGCCAATATCATCATATACATCCAAAATGCTAGAATATATTCCGTACAGTTCTAATAATTAAATAGCTATATTTTCTTCTAGTAGCTATTCTCCACAACAAACCATACACCAAGTAAAGAAAATAATGTATCATTCTTTGTATCAAGTTCCATCTGCATGGTGTTATTTAAATAAAAAATCCTTTGCTATTACTAGCCTGTAAGGGCGGACATACCTCCTTGTTAGGTTTCTGACTGCCATTTCAAACTGCTACTCAGGCTGTGTCCCAATTATTATTTCTGAAAAACAACAGGAACAAATTCCCTCTTAATGCTACTATGGCACTAGCTCCTATCTACCACTTGCAGATTGATAACTGATGTGGAAGCCTTACTGTAAAAGGGAAAGTGTATTCATTCTCATCTTAATTCCTAATTGTAGTCACTTCCCTTTGTCCTATACAAAATCAGTGGAATGTGAAATTGACTACATTTGATTGCAAGCGGCTTCTTGTCAAGTCAATTAACTACCAAGGGAAACTATTTTTTTTTTGTTAAAGGAATACTAACGGGCATTGCTGAGTAGAGAGGCAGCCTTAAATGCCCCCCCTTTCTAAAGTACTATAGATATAGATTTCCACATACAAAGGAGCACCCACTCTTAAAAAATGTCTAAAAGTCTACAAGCATAATTGCAGCTACACTAAGTATGTAGATGGGGATGTACTGTCTTAACTACATCCAAGTATGAGGACAGGGATATATTGTTGAGTTTTTAATTTATTTGTTTTAATTTAGTAAATCTGGATTTTATTGTTAGCTGTTTTGAGTGGGGGGTTTTGGGGTTGTTGTTGTTTTGGGGGGGGGGGGGGGTTGGCGGAAAGGCAGGATAGAAATTAAATAAATAAGGCAGAAATCCGATGTCCCATAGACAGCACCTGGGATACATAGGATTGTTCAATTTCTTGGATCTGAGTTCAAAGATAACACTCCAAGCTCAGAGAAAGGAAACCATGCAACTCCCTCCCGCTTCTAGCTGGCATGGAGAGAACCACACTGGTTAATTCTCTGTAAATAAAGAACAGAGATGGAGAAAAGGGGACATTCCTGGGGTTGGGGAGGTTGGTTTACACCTTTTCCTGTCGCCACACCAGCCACCTTCCCTCCCCCTCCCCAAAGCCCCCACTAGACTTCACCTATGTTACTTAAATGCAGTGTGGGAGGCGCAAGTCGCCTCCTGCTCAGCATTGGATACACGTAAGCCTCCAAGTTCGAAAGCTTACATGTACCCAGGGTGCAACCCATAGGATTGTACCCTAAAATCCTATTTGCCATGGTCACTATTTAATGGGTGATTAACCTAGCCAAAAGGATTATGAGGAGTCTTTAAAACAACAAAACAACAACAACAGAAAAAGGTATGATATATTTTAACATGCCTGGTACCCATTGAACATAGCAGTAAATATTTAGTAGAATTAGTAGCAACAGCAGCAAAGCACAGTGTTTGAGACACCTCACTTCAGATATCACATAACAATTAACTTTGTATATTTCTCTCTCCCCCAACCCCCGTGAAATGGATAGAGACTGACTTGATATTCCACCTTTGACCAGAAAGTGATGTTGTAAGATATTGATTTTACCATGATATCACATTACATCTTTTCTGGCCTTTTGGAAATGGATGCAATACGGGTGAAGAGGATGCTAGAATGTGAAAAGGAGAACTTAATTGTCAAATACAGAAGTTCCATTGTGGTATTGCAGTGCTCAAGGAAGATAACATTACAATGTATTGTGTGTCAGTTGAGCTGGGCTTTCAATTTGAAAAACTCAGTTGTATCTTACACATCTATCAACTTTCATTCCAATATCTCAGTCGTCAAGACACATATTGCATTATGACATATTTTACATGTTTCCCCTTGAACAAACACATGAATGTAAGAACATGACGGAAATATGTCCAGAACATGCTGAGCAAAATTTCATTCTGCTATCTCAACATTCAAGGGAGCTATCCCATTACAAACAAATGCTGAACAGGTGAGTCAGCAAATTGAACTAAAAGCTTAACTTCTCTCAGTCAATGATGTTCAATATAAAAATAAACTATCACTTAAATGGACAGATGTGTCATGTTTATATAGTGTTAAAACAAACCTTAAATTTGAATTGAGCTTTTACCCCCCAATATGCTTCAGGCACTTTCAAAATATCCATTTGAGACAAATTTGTCCATTAAAAACAAACTCAAAGCAACAACAAAAATTACCATCTCATCTATTCAATGTCCCTTTAGTTCATGCAGGGATAACAGAGCTGATTCAAAGCATGTCTACAAAGAAAGAAAATGTTACTTTCCCTGTTCTCTGCCTGCAACACATTTCATCGTGTGTCATAGGAGAGAGGCTCCCTTTGAAAATGAAAGATCACATTTACAAAGGCGTACTACAAGTGCCAAGATGTTTGGTGACTGCTAAAAGAAAAGTCACCACATTCAAGTCACGGAGAAGAAAAGGAAAATTTGTCTAACCTACAAATTCCTATTCTCTACAGTACCAAGGCAGGGCAGCCTTCACCTTTGGGGAAAGCACTCCTTCTTGCTTTCAAGCAACCTCGGGTACCAATAACGGAGTTCCCCTAAACACTAGATCATGCCAGAAGCTGGAAAGAATCTTCTCCAACATGTAGCCCTGAAACAAAAAGACTGTAGGCCATAAACCAAGGCCTAGTAAACTCTGATAACAAAACTGTTACCAAAAACCTGTTAAAAGCTATGTATCAATCCAGGCCCTACTGGTCTCATTCCTGTTGTTGTTTGAGTTAGGCAGGCTATCGCACACCTGAACCACTGAAAATGGACATTCACAAGCAAGTACATTTCCCTTCTACTGTCATGTACAGTGTAACATTCTTCACTTTTGTGAAATACAAAAGGAGTACATCAGGGATGGGCAATGCACGCCCCCTGTTGCCACCCCAGTGCCCCACCCATTTTTTAAAAATGGCATCTCTAGCAGCAAAAGAGTGCCCGAACTGCCAAATTTAGCTTGATTGCTACAGAACAACAAAAGGGCTAACTTTAGCTTACAAACAAACTAAATATAGCCACTGTACTGCTCTGTAGTGCTTTGAAGCAGATTTCCACCAAGATTTCAGTGACAAACCAGTGACTTTTCATGGGGACACCCCATAGATTGTATGATGCCCTGCAGAATACAATCCATGGAGGGTGCCGGGAGGCAAAAATGGCCCTTAGTTCTCTGGAAGTTGCATACCCCAGCATATGCCTTCATATGACTTCCTAATCCATTTGCTGAACCATCTGTCAATAGAAGATGGCTTTGAATCCAAAGAGAGCATCTTAAAAGAGAAAAATAAATCTACTGTTTTTCCAGCATATCTTAGTTTGGTCTATGTAGAAACAAAAAGCCCTTCAAACACACGGAATCCTTTCTTCATATTTGGATGAGAGCGGATAACACAGAAAGATGGTAATACTATATCCTGTGGTTTGTGGAAGACATAAAATCTATGTGGTCACAGAGCCTTTTCTTTCTTTCTTTCTTTCTTTCTTTCTTTTGGTGAAAGATACAAAGCTACTATTAACTGTGAGGTTGTTCAGTTCTGATACTCTAATAAGCTAAAGTCATTACTATTACTAGGAAGGTGATCTTAATGATAAACTAGCATCTCAAAAGGGGCCTGTAAAGATAAATACAATGTTACAGCCCCCACCCATGTACTACCCTTCTTGTTCTAGATCACTGTAGCAAATACACTCCAGATTTTTTTTGCACTAGATTGGTTGACTGTCCATGACAAAATATTGAATATGACCCCATTCAATGATGAATAAGTTGCAGAGAAATTTATTTATCAAATCAATGTTATAAACATTATTCAATGCAACGCTGGGCATATCAGCCAGTACATTATAAAAGCAAAATTAGGGAGTTCTCCTTCCTCATAATCTCCAGACTTATAAAGATATATATATATATATATATATATATATATATATATATATATATCTTGCTTTTCCATCCAAATTAGGATCTTCAAGGCTATAAAACAGATAAATTATACAAACTTACTGAGTCATGATAAGGAAACAATCACAATCTCTGCAGAAACTAGGCTATTGTTACTCTCAAGAAGGCTCCTTTGTACCTCATTTCGAACAAGCTTTCTGTGTCACAATCAGAAGCCAAGTTTTGAAGACTCTGGTTTTTCCTTACATTTATTAACTAACAATAGAATGGGAAACAGAGTTTCTTTTCAGAAGTGTTGCTTTGTATGTGGACAATCTGGATCTAATATGGCCCTTACATTACCATTTTAATTTATTATATGATTGAATAACACCAGTCTAGGCAAGAAGCTGATTCACCCTGTTATTTAATGGAAGTGTTCACAACACAACACACACTGAAGGTTGAGTATGGGTTGAGTGTGGGTTATGGGTTGAGTGTGGGTTATCACTGAAACATGTTTTTTTGTGTTGTGGGAACCCATTCACATTTACAAACCATGGTTTGTTAACCAAAAACAACCCACAAAGAGAATCCATGGTTTGCTGTTGTCTTGTGAACTTTATGTTTTTCATGGTTAACAAACCATGGTTTGTAACTGTAGCTAGGTCACATAACAACAACAACAACACATGGTTCAACAACAATACACGCTCAACCTATACTCAACCTTGAGTGTGGGTTGTTGTCTTGCAGAATCCCATTCATTCTGTGTTTGTTGAGATCCTTGATGCTTGGGGAAGACAAAAACCTGTCCCCAGGGAACCTGTCCAGTTATAGAGCATAGTCCATGAACACCATCAGGACCAGTTTATCTATGAATGATGACCACCATTGCTTGAGATGGCTCCCATTCTTCTGGGGTCAATACATCATCTGGTGGCATTCTCTTTGGCTCCAAATGCAACAAAAAGAGAGCTTTTAAAATATGATTACTTGTATTGTTCATTGGAGGAAAACATGCAGAGAAGTACAAATGCACAGATCTTCACCATGTCAAGTCTAGACAGGCTGCCTTCCTTGAAACTGACCCCAAACCCATTGATTTTTGTAGGTTGACTACTGTTTTTTGAAATGGCAACTTTTATTTTGAAGTCTAAAACTGACAGCCCATTAAGCCCTAACAGTCAATACGTAGACACCTAGGTATAAGGTACTATGCACAGCTATGTGGAACTCTATACTGGATGGCCCAAAAGTAGGTATACAGTTGTTTAGAATGTTGATGGGAGGGGGAGAGATTGTGTGAGTAGAATATGTGTGGGTGGAGTCAGAATGACATTTGGGAAGAGTGACAGGTGGTGACAGGCGTGGAGAGTGAGGGGAGCGAGGCCCAAAAGTAGGTACAGTTGTTTAGTTTTTTAGTTACTTTGTTTTACTGATATTGTGAATGATGGCAGCAAACTTGAGTCAAGAACAAAGAAAGTGGATTCTAAAGCAGTACTGAAAGACTGAAAATGCCGAGCAGGTGTGCCAGCGTGGCAAGAAGCATCTGACACTCCTCCACCAACATGTCTGACAATTTATCGTTTTAGAGATAAATTTGAAGCAACAGGTGCAGTGGCTAATGCACCGAAATCTGAACGTCCTAGGATGTTTGACAGAGGAAAATGAGATGAGAGTCACTCTGACATTTGTGAACATTCCGAAAAAGTCTACACGACGTGCGTCTAGGCAGCTATCCATACCTAGAACGTCCTTGCAACGCTTAATGTGTAAATTGAAATTGAAGCCGTACCGTTCAAGACTATTACATGGTCTTCTGGAGGACGACCCAGACCATCAGTTGCAATTCTGTGAGATGATGCGTAACCAAATTTCTAATGAACCAGACCTTCTTGATAAGATCATCTGGTCAGATGAGGCTTCTTTCAAGTTGTCAGGCCACGTGAACAGGCATAACTGTGTGTATTGGGCAGATGAAAATCCTCATTTGACTATCACATCTCAACTGAACCAGCCAGACGTCACAGTGTGGGTGCACTGTCCAGCGAAGGTGTTGTAGAACCGGTTTTCTTCCATACAACTGTGGATAGTAACAATTACCTAAACATGTTATGAAACGTGGTAGTGCCACAACTCAGAACCAGGGCTAACTTCACCGAACTGCTCTTCCAACAAGATTGGGCACCTCCTCATTATGCTTCTGCAGTAAGGGACTATCTTGACAACACCTTCCCACAGCATTGGATCGGACGACGTGGCAGCACTGAATGGCCACCACGTTCACCCGACTTAACACCAATGGACTTCTTTTGGGGGGGGGGGGTGTAGTAAAGAATAAGGTTTTTGAGAGGAATCCCCCAGACAGTGAACGAATTAAAAGAGTTCATCTCAGAAGCATTTATGGACATTGATGCAGACCGGAATTTGTGTCGTATTGTGTGTCACAGTGTTCTGAACAGGTTCGAGGAATGTTGCAACGTTGATGGAATACATTTTGAGCACTTACGAGATTAAACAGTGTTAAACAAATGTAAATTTAATAAACAATGTAATAAAATGCAAATAAACTATACTGTATACCTAATGTAATAAAATGCAAATAAACTATACTGTATACCTACTTTTGGGCCACTTGGTATTAATATGGGACAGAAGCTCAAAGTTTATTTTCACTTCCATGTTATTTGGGAGCAACACCACATAGGCTATTTCTGAGAATCAGCAAGAAGGGATTGAGTTTGTGCCTCATATTAGTATTAGACTAAAATGAAATAAATCAGTGATGATAATTAGGAATTGCATTATGCATAAGCTGTGTCAAGAAAGACACAGTACGTATAATGACAGAAAGGCAGCTGGGAAATAGAAAAGCTAAAATAAAAGTTAGCATTCAATATTGCATTAACATTTCTTGACATGCTTCATCACTACTGGTTTAATTTATGAACAGAAATCCAGTTTAATTCTAGTTGGTATATATAGAGAAATTATTTGCAGTTCATTTAATCATTTATTTGCCAATTAAAGATAAAATATTGATTAACGGTGTGGAATGAGAAACTTTATGTAATTCACATTGACATTACCTATTAAATATGCGTGTATACACCACCCAAAAATGAAGAAATTTTGTGCATGATGTTGGTACTACTCTGTCTGCTAGGTATCTACACTTAAGTCCAGATACTATTTATATGATTATGGAACTATATATCCACAAAACTATGGTAGCAAAAAGAATTGATATAGGTATTGCTACATTGTAAGTGAGTAGAGCTACAGCTATGGGGCAGTATACAAATGCAATAAATAAATAAACATCTCCCCCTCATCGAAAATTTCCCTCTAGATTTCCGAGTTCTTAATTGCTTAGCCTTGATGTGATCATAGGTATGATTGAAACTAGGGATGTGCACTGGATCGGACCCGATCCACGATCCGAGTCTGGTCCAGTGGGAAATCGGATAAATTATCCGATTTCCGATCCAACAGTTGGATCTGCCGATCCAGTCCGAACCGATCCGAAAAGGCTCCGAACCGGTTCGGCGGATCGGCGGATCGGCGGGCTCCCACTGGCGCCCACCGCCACTTCCATTGGTGGGCGCCAGTGGGCGCCCGCTGATGAAAGTGGACAGTGGGGGGGGAGGAGGGGGGCGCTTACCTTTCCAGCCCGTCTGCTCCCGTCCGGCGCCGGCGGCTACTATCAGCGGGCTCCGCGGCCTGCTCCAGGGTGGCGCGCCGGGTGATGTCATCACCCGGCGCGCTACTCGAGAGCAGGCCGCGGAGCCCGCTGGTAGTAGCCGCCGGCGCTGGACGGGAGCGGACGGGCCGGGAAGGTAAGCAGGGGGCGCGCGGAGGGGATGAGGGGGGCCCTTACCTTTCCGGCCCGTCCGCTCCCGTCCGGTGCCGGCGGCTACTACCAGCGGGCTCCG
Source organism: Anniella stebbinsi (assembly GCA_029215795.1). Classification (NCBI taxonomy): domain Eukaryota; kingdom Metazoa; phylum Chordata; class Lepidosauria; order Squamata; family Anniellidae; genus Anniella; species Anniella stebbinsi. The sequence continues at coordinate 228,681,282 of JARDYH010000001.1, forward strand.
CGGCCTGCTCCAGGGTGGCACGCCGGGTGATCACCCGGCGCGCTACTCGAGAGCAAGCTGCAAAGCCGGCTGGCGGTAGCCGCCGGCGCCGGACGGTAGGGAACGGCCCGGAAAGGTGAGGAGGGGGCGTGCGGAGGGGAGGGGGGGTGCTTACCTTTTAGGGACGCCCGTCCGGCGCCGGCGGCTACTACCAGCGGGCTCCGCAGCCTGCTCCAGGATGGTGCGCCGGGTAATCACCCGGCGCCCTTCTCTAGAGCAAGCCGCAAAGCCGGCTGGCAGTAGCCGCCGGCGCCGGACGGGAGCGAACAGCCCTAAAAGGTAAGCAGTGGTGGGGAAGGGGGCTTACCCCCCCCCGGAGCCGTCCGCTTCTATCCGCGGGCGTCAGCGGATGGAAGCGGACGGCCCCAGGGGGGTAGGGAGCGCGGGGGAGGGGGCTTACCTGCCGGGGCCGTCCACAGCGGACGGCCCCGGGGGGGGAGGGAGTTAGGGCCCCCCCTCACCCACCCGCCGCCATTTTTTCCTCATAGACTTGCATTGCAATGCAAGTCTATGGGGAAAAAAATGGCGGCCGATCCAAAAATTTATGATTTTTGGATCGGGATCAGACTCGATCCGGTCCGGGGGGCCTCCGAATTTGTCCGAACCGATCCATGACAAAATTGGAGGTCCCAATCCGGGTCCCGATCCGATCCGGGGGGTCCGTGCACACCCCTAATTGAAACAACTTTTGCTTTATTTGTGCTGAGTTTGTATCAACCCAGCCACTAGTAGAACAGAGGCAAAAGAACATGAAAATGAACTGAACATTTCAGCAAACTGCACATATTCATTTCCAGAATTACAGATGGATGAGTTAACTGAAGCTTGTCTTAGATTAACGCAGATGTTTTCTGAGATCTTCTGCAAAAAAAATAAATCAGAAAGTCTCCAATCATTGTTTTGAAGCCAATCCAAAGGATCGGTAGGAAATCGCTCACCCATCTCCACATCCCTTCCCTATCCCCTACAATCATAGCTCCCATCCCCCCAAAATATTTTCCCTTTTCCTTTCTTTGGAGCAGCAGTGAATGAACACAAGGATAAAAACAGCAGCAGCAGCCCTTGGGAGAACTTTCCCAGTAGTATCCTTATTCCCTAGAACACTGTTACTGGGACAGAAAAGATTCCCTCCTATCTAAGGATACTCGAGGATTTTGTTTGGTCCACATTTAGGAGTGACCTAACTTGACCTGTACTTCCCAGAGTACTGCGCAGATTGTAATGACATTAGCCTTCAGATTTCACATTTCTCCTTAGGTGAAACCTCAGCTCAAAAATGCAGATTTTAGGATAAAATACATTTAGAAATGCGTAGTTCAAGAGAAAATTTAGAAAGGTGTATTTTGTGACAAAATATGTTCAAAACACACCGTGAACATACTCACAAGCCCTATGATTATGTTACATTTGTCTCGGCCTAAGGCTTATAACATTTCAGTGCCAGGTATGATCAATGACAAATAGCTGTCAAGTTAATAGAGTGGGCGTAAAAGAGGGCAAGAATCATTTGCATCACTTCCATGTAGTACTAAATTACATAAGGCCATCCCTGTTCCAATAAATAGCCCACCCACATCATACAGCAGATTACCATGAAGTGTGCTAATTGCAGCTCCATAACAGTCATCAACATTAGCATTTTTGTAAAGCATATTGCTGTACTTTAGCTTCCAGTCATGAATTATGATTGACAGGAACCTTAAGGGAAAGATGCTTACCACATGACATTCACAAAAGGTAGTTCTGGTCATCACCAAATCTTGGACTTCCAGAACAGCAACAGATTTAATAATCAGTGGAATGCTGCTATTCCCTTTCCAACACCACATGGAACAATCTTCCTACCCTCTCAATGGTCCTTATTTCAGTCATCGTTTAAGTTCAGCTCATCTATGCTCAGATACTACTGTCAGGATTGAGACAAGGCCGCTGCAGTTTCCGAAGATTCCGATTCAGAACTGGAACAGCTAGACCAGAGAGTTGGGGAGGAAACTCACCGAGAGTCTCCTGGAGTTGGAGAAGAATCTTCCCAAGGCCTTGACAACCATGTGGCCCAGGCTGAGACACTGCCTTCCACTCCCCCTCTGGGAAACCTAGCCCTTTCCAACGAGGAAGAGGGGCATAGCTTGGTGGGCACAAAGACGTGTTGTCCGTCAAAGAGGGCAGAGTTAGGGAGTGGCTTGAGAGATGTTCTGCTAGAATAGTCTCTCACTGGAGCATGTGCAATAGGGAGCCTCCTTAAGGGAGGGATCTAAGCTGTCTTTCGGGTTTCTCTGTACCAACCTAACTTCAATTGGGTGGCACCTCCTTTACCTTGCAATAACCTTCCCTAACAGAGAGCTCAGAATTAGTTATTTAGGCCCTGGGGCAGTGTTTGAGTTTCACTGAAGTAGTATTATGAAAAAGGCAGCCATTAGTCTAATACACCCTTGCAGTCTCTGGGGGTGGTAGTGGGGGCACAGTTTGTTTATTTATTCTGTTTTTTTCTCTTGCAAGGAACTCCAGGTAGTTCACATGATTCTCCTCTCCATTTTATCCTGACAACAATCTAGTGAGGAAGGTTACGCTGAGAGTCAGTGACTGGTCCAAAGTCACCCAGTTAGCTTCATGGCTGACTGGGGACTAGAACCTGAACCTCCCAAGTCCCAGTCCAACACTCTTAACCACACTGGCTCTCTTTTCAATGTATTTTGAAAGTTGTTTCAAGATAGTAAAAATAACTGAGTAACTTCCATTCTGGGTTAACAATAAATACCCTCTTGCATGAATACCTGCTCAAGGTGGAAGGATTTGAGTATCATTTAGCAAAATTACTTGGAATGTGAGGTAACCAGGACATACCTAACTGATACAGCTGTTCACCACCCCCACTGCACACACACAAAGAAGAGTCACCAGATTGATGTATAGGTTTAAACCAACAGCAGCACCATTGAAGTAGTTGATGCAAAGTGAATGTGGGTTTGATGCAGCAACTATGAAAGTGTAACTTATGATACTGTCCCCCCCCAAAAAAACCAACAAAGCCTTCATGACCCACTCACAGGCTCTCTAGTAAAAATAACACTGACTTATACATAGACATCATCTGTCTCAGAAATGATTCCAAACAGTTTATATACAAAGAAGTGTGTTGTATTGCTTTCTATTACTGGATTTGTGCTAGTTAAGTCAATACCTATAAGGTTAATCTTATAAGGTTAATCTGAATATTTATTTAAAATATTTATATGCTGCTCTTCAGTTGACAAAACTCCCAGAGTAGTTCACAGACATCAAAACAAAAGCAAGGACATCAAAACCAGGAAAATGAGAGCACACCAGAACAATACAGTAAGCAGAAGCAGTAGAAGGGAGAAGGCATTTTCAATGGTGGCCCCACACAACTGGAATCAGCTTCCATCAGGAGTTTGTTCGGCCCCTCCTTTGCAGGTTTTCAGGAAGCCTCTGAAGAATCATCTGTTTTTGCTGGCCTTTCCATAATCTGTGGGCTGCAGATTTTATTTAGTGTAATCTGTTTTATAGTATTTTATAGTATTTTATTGTATATTTATTCATTGGCTTTTTGCATATGTCCGTATAGTTTTTTTTATCTGTACCCCATCTTGAGTGGGCTCCATCGTTCAAGGTAACCTAAAAATAATTTAAAATAAATTAATAAAAGATGCAGTAGGCCCAGAACAATAAGGACTTAGACTCATGCTAGAAAGAATATAAGGTTTAGCACTAGGCAAACCTCTCTGTTGAGAATATTTGATGTATGAGATACAACAGAGTGACAACTGACTGTAATGTTCAGTCAGTTGTCACTGAACATTACAGTTGTCACTGAACATAACTGGTTCATGTGGGAGATGGTGGCCTTCTAGGTATCTGGGTCCTAGCTTTATAAAAGCAAGCATTCAGAAATGGACCAGCAGCCATTGTAGTTGTTCTTGAAACAGTCCTGCTTAGCAGCTGTGTTTTGAACTAATGGAAGTTTCCAAGAAGTCTTTGAACAGAGCCCCACATCTAGAGGTTACGACCAGGGCATGGGTAATGGTGACAAGTAGAGGCCACAGCTGCTGTAAGGTGTTATGTGCCACAAATGCCACATGAGTATCCAGTGACAAGGCCGGATCAATTAGCGCCACCGTAAACTAATTCAAATTAGACCCATAATCCACTACGATGGTTCTATGTCATTACCTTATTCGCCATAGCAAATAAGCTTGTAGCTCCTCTACATGCTGCTACTACTTTTTGAATTAACTTAATTATTGGAGTAGAATACATTAAAGTTGACACGAGTCATTGTTAAATCAATAAACCTGAATTCTCAAAACAGCACTTAATTAACTTTCAGTGCAGTACAACAGTGATCTCATGCTGTATATCCACAAAACTGCATTTCTTCAGAGGAAATGCACGGTTGTAACTTGAACAGTAAAAGTGCGTTGCTTTCTTAGAAAATGTCAAGCAGATGCTATAGAATTTTATTTTTTTTAAAAAACCTACATCAGCACAAGAACTGGCTCTCCCTATACGACTTTCCTCACCAAACCAATAGATTAAATTTAAGAACCCTGTCCCATACAACCGGACTGGGAAGCTAAATCATCTGCAGCAAAGAACGCAGCTCTCATACTGCAGATTGACCTTCGACAAGAGGGGATTTGGCATCTCTCTCCTGGCATATCAATGGTTCATGTCAGCCACATGTTCTGAAAAATTTTAAGCATTGAATAATGCTGATTTATTTCTTGATTGCTTATGGATTAGGAAAGAAGTGGGTTTTTTTTTACTACAATTTAGATAGTTTTTATAATTTTGGGGTGGGCAGAAGGTAGATCTGGATCTACTGGTAGATCTCTGGAAGATCTGCAGTAGATCAGCAAGGAGTTCTGATCTCAATTATTTAACACTAGCAGCAACAAAAATGACACCACCACCCCAATGAAGAAAGTTTGTGTAACTAGGTGGATTTGTGGAAGGACTGTGAAGTCCATTCAGTTCTGATACACAAAACAGATTCCCATGCTCAGAATGCTTTAATTCTAAGTGCATATCTTTTGCACCAGGCTCCAGTTGGTGGACTTGGGGTTCTAGAAAAAAAACACCTAGATCTTGCAAACCAGAACTCTGTCCAGCTCTACTGTAAGTCATGTGAGCATATGGAAAAATGGAGTAGAAATATTAAACATCTAGATCAAAGAACTCATCTCCTTAACGAGAAAGGAGATTTTCCCAACAGCCTTTGATCCATTATTTCTGATGCATTGTTCTATAGGCAAAAGCTGCTTTTGACTAAGCCTGCAATCCTATGCAACTGGGGTGATGTCATATTTAACTCAGTGGATGTATGTTTAAGTCATCATGGATAAAATTGGGCTGGTAGACCCATCCAGTTAGGGTGTGAGATAAGACTGTGTTCTGACGAAGTAATGGTAATTCTGTACACTCTTACCTCTTATATTCTACGCCTTGATGAATGACATTTAACATCTTACACTAGGGGATGCTTCATAGTTACAGTCCCCACATGCGTACACTAGAAAATGCTTTGACACTATGGCATTCCACACATGGGACTTTTGTATTGCACTTATAATGCCAGACACATTCAGCGCTGGCATAAAGCTCCATTATTGTGATTCTAAACCTCCCTGCCAGTACGAGACAATAAAGACATCTGCTGTGTAATCCACAAAGCTTTATTCAACAAACAAACATCTCTCACCTGAAGGGTGTGTGAATGCTAGGATCTATGCTCTAAGCTTAATTTGGCTTACAAAGCTAGGCAGTTGCCTTCAACTCAAGCAGGGCTGTAACCAGGATTCCAACAGGCACTTTTAATCAGGAGGGTTTTTCTTGAGAAGCCTCTCATGAGCCACTACCCAAAGAGACCACCCACCTCCTCTCAACTCTGACCTCTTGACTTTGCAGTGGACTCTGGGAACTGTCAACTCCGATGCCCCCTCCCCCTCAGGCAGAGGCTGAGTTTCCAGTGGGGGGGGGTCTCTGGCCCATCTGCATTCTTGCAGGTATGCTGCTGGGAATATTCATCTTTGACTCCTGAAAAGTCTTAGAGAATCTCCTCCCCCACTTCCTATGTTAGCTGGTAAATTTCTAGTCCTTCTTCTTTGGATTCTGATTGACCCCCCCCATAATCCTTTTCCCCACACTAGGGAGAACAGTCTTGATCCTGACATCCATGTGAACATCCATTTGGTAAGTTGCATACAATATAAACAGCATGCTCTAAAGTGTCAAGCATCACTTCACAAAAGTATTTTTAACAGTCATCATATGAGATCTGCAAAGTATTGAGCATGTCAATTAAAGTACTACTATCACCCATTTTCCTCATCAGTAACACCTTGTGTGGGACGAAGGGAAACTATGGCATTCGGGCTCAAAACTCTAGGGCATGGATAGCAATGAAGAATGCCAGGACCCTCAAGCAGCACATGATGACTCCAGCCCACAAACCCGACATTTCCTGAAAGAATGTAGGGGGGAAACCCGCAGGCAACGTAACAGAAAAAGAAAACAACAACCAGGATTTATTTATTTATTTAACAAGGGAAAGGATGCACAACTCAGGTAAGTACACAATTTCAGTCTCTAAACAAAAATATGAGGGGATGGAGTCCAATAAGTTAGTTATCTACAGGAGAGAAGACTCTCTTCTGCCCTCTCACAACCTTACTTATCTCATCAGTAGGCATACGAGTAAGGCCTCCAAAGCCTTACTTCTTATTTGATCATAATCTATGGTCTTAAGGCATTGGGAAGTTCATATGGATGAAGGTGGCCCTTCAAATAACTTGGTCCACAAATGATTAAGGCTGTAAAGTTCAGCACCAGCATATTAGCCCAACCTACCTCACAGGGTTGTTGTTGTGAGGATAAAATGGAGAGGAGGATTATGTATGCCGCCTTGGGTTCCTTGGAGGAAAAAAGGCGGGATATAAATGCAACAATAAATAAATATGAAATTGGGCCTATAAATGCACCAGCAACTGGTATAGTATGTGTCACCACCTGCCCCAACCATCCGATCCCCACCAACATCTGGGCAGCTGCATTTTGACCAGTTGAAATTTCCCACAATTTAAGCACTTGCTGGGACGCTGGTGTAGGGCTGAGTATCTTGTCACTTCCTGGCTGAATAATGTTAGAGATGTCTGGTCTTACTGGGCTGGCAAATAAATATTTTTGTAGAAACTGCTGTAAACAAATTGCAGACCCAACAGCATGCTTTGCTATTCTTGTTGTCATAGGAAAATGGCAAAGTACTGTATTATACAAATAAAGGGATGTTATTCAGACTTGAGAATTTTGCACAATGTAAGTTGGCTTTTGCCACCTCTTAAGCTTACTGTACAAAGTGTATACATTGGACCATTTCGATACTAATAATGCAAGTATTACATGGCCTATTTCCCACGTACAACAAAATTGAAATACTGAATGTCACTAAAGTTCTCAGAAAAACAGTATGTCCAGCTGCTAGATCTTATTCCGCTAAACTCATTATCTTGATTAAGAATCATCATCTTGCATTCTATATTCAAACAGAAAAGAACATTACAGCATACAAGTACACAAGCTGTGTTTGTTTCAACATTTATTAGTATGCTAGTAATTAGTGTTCTCTCAACAGAGCAAAACAAAAACACTTCAACATTAAAATGCAGACTACTCATTTTTGCAGGCTTCTTTAGAACAATTATATTTAGAAATAACAGAATCCAGTGTTTTAATGTACTATGTTCGCAGGAGCTCAAGCAGAGCACCGCTTATTGCTGCTGGCATTACCAGAAAAGACAGAGAATGAATACAAACTCCACATTGAATTTGGCAGAAAATAACAGGAAAACTAGTCAGCTTTCTATGCGAACTGCAGAGTTATCTGACCATGTAAGAATGTGGCTGGCTTAATTAGAGTAACATGCCCTCACAGGGAGACAGCCTTGCTGTGTAAGAGTATTGCTGAGCTGAAGGAGAGAAAACTTGAATAGGTAAGCAATGGAGTATATATAACAAAAAGCTCTGGGCTTGTGGTGAATATTGTGAGAAGATAAAAATACTATTCATTACCTATTTGAAGGTATATTAATATTGCATCAGTTTTTACTAAAGTTGTTGTGAATGTGTTTTGCAGGGACATCTCAAGGTATTTTGCTGCCGTAGGCATGGTACAATTTTGGCACACATACACAAACACCACCACTATTAGTTCCTGAACAGGATGAAATGGGTTCATGGCAATGGAAGGACACAAGTTTCCTGAGATACTGATAACTTCTATTTTTAATTTCTTCCCTAAACATTGCAACTTTTACCAGTGTCATTTTAAGAGGCTTTATACATCCTTTAAACATCTTCAACCTGACTAGACCTCAGACCCACCTCTGGTTCCCAACCAACAACATTGGACTGACATGGGACTCATTGGAAGGGGGGGATCCACACAGCCGCACAAAAGCACTTCTTTGGAATACATTCTTTTGTTCCACAAACAACTCCTACTGCAGAGAGAATAAAGATCATGAGTCCAAAATAGTGGGAATGAGAATCCACACAGCCGTACAAGATGATAATGATGATAATAATAATAATAATATCCTCAGAGCAACTATACAGGAAATCAAGGACTGCTCTCTTCATGCCCACTTTGCCTCTCCCTAGAAATGCCTCTACCTTGCCACTATGCATCACTTTTGTTTCTCTATAGCCCTGTCTGGAAACAAAATAAAATAATAAGTATAATATGGAAACAAGATTGTGCACCCTAGCTTTGGTACTGTATTCATGGGGGGGGGGGGTGTTCCTGCAGCTTGAGTGTGCCGTGAGGTTATTTGCAGCACATAACTTTGTGGATGGCATGCTCCCAACCAGCACTTTTGCCTGGAAAAGCCGCAGTATCAGAGAGTTCTTTTACTCCATTCTTTGTAGCTAAAGCAGCTCCCAGGCACCTGGTCTACAATGTGCCCCTGTGCCTCCTCATTAAATCCTGGGCATGCCTGTGATGTGAGCTGCTCTTTCCCCCATTCACTCCTTTTCCTAGCGTTCCTGTTGATTTGGTTCTCTAATATAGTGTTAACTCTGAAACTGGTGGTGGTGCACACTTTTTGGAGTAGGGCTTATTTGTGCCAGTGGGGTGCTCTCATGGAGAGCCAGTATTGTAGGTTAGTTACTCCCCATTCCCATTCATAAACCTTTAGTGGCAGGGGGAGCCTGGGGAGGGGCAGGTAACAAGCATCTCTCATTGATGACATTGGTTCTACCCCCCCCCCCCGCACACACAGAAGCACTGGAAAGCTGGGTTTTAGGGACAGTTGGTTCCACCATGTAACACTGATGGAAGAGAACCAATTTCAACATACTGCAAAGAATGACAACACTGCATGCTCCTCCCATGCTCGTGAAGGGGGCTTTATGCCCAACCTCCAACCTATGTTCAAGTTGCCATTGCAGAACACTCTACCCATGTGCTCCTTACACATGGTTTTAAAACAGTGGTTTTAAATGTATGTGTATATTATTATGTGTATATTGTATGTTTTTGCTGTTTTAATTTTTGTATATTGTTTTTAATTGTTTTAATCTTATGTATACTGCCCCAGAGCTTCGGCTATGGGGCAGTATACCAATGTAATAAAATAAATAAATATTCCATTTTTACAGGGCACACATCGTGCATAGACTCCTGTGCAAATGGCACATAGAATGTATAACATACATAGGTCCCAATTCCTGCGCCATGTGATCAATCCTACATAAAATGGACATCTGTATGGGGCCAGCATTATGTTTGCACGAATGTTCTAAGAGAATACTTTACCATATTGAATCAAACTGCGTAAACTTCTGGTTGGTTAATTTGGTACTATTTTTTATTTAAAAATAACCCCCCTAATGTTTGCAATGGAGTATATTATTTGGTTGTTTTTTCAGAAGTAGCTTTGCTTTATTGTCTGCACGGCCTGGATGATAAGAGACTATAGATTTTGAGAACAAACATCACAGCTTAAAAATGAGAGTTGACATATTTGAAATTCACAGCACACACAGTGGGGGAGGGGGAAACTAGAGATGAAAAAGTTTAAATCCTATGAGAAGGAATAGTTAGACAGATGCCACTTCAAAAAAAGAGAGAGAAAGGGAAGGAGAAAGAGACTGAAGTGTGGCATCAGGTTTTCCTTTTTACTGAATGCAAAAAAGTAGCGCAGCAGTTACTTTGAAAACATATTCGTGGAAACAAAATCACTAAATTGGTGATTCAAGGGGAAAAGGATAAAAATTGTATCCTAAGTGATACAATTAACACAAAAAGAAGATACCAACCTAAATAAAGTAGCTAGAGACAATGACAGATCTGGCCATGGTGGTACATGCATTAGTTTCATTACTACAATGCAGTCTAATGCTGTGGCATTTTGCACAGCGGGTGAGCAGGGCAGGTGTGACAGCTGTGGTGGCAATGTTCATAGGGGCTGCATCCGACACTTCTTTCAATCTGTTGTCTGAGCAGGGGATTTACGCTGTTTCATGGTAGAGCTGGCCCTGGGAGCATGTAACTTGTTCAAAAAGCTGCACACACTTCCTATCTGAATGGTTTGGGAACCAGTTGAAGTACTGCCTTCTCCCATATCAGCTCATTCATCTCTTGAGATATTTTTTGGATACCTTCCAGAAATACATTTAGATAGAACCAGAGAAAGAGCCTTTCTGGTGGTTATGCCTAGGTTTTAGAATTCCCTTCTCAAGGAAAGCCTGTGATGTTCTCCTCTAAAGTTCTTCTGCAAATTGCTATAAACCTTCCTTTTGAGGAAGGCTTTTGGGTTGTGAATTGCTCTCTTAATGGATTGGGTTTAGCTGCCTCTACTTTTTGAATAATGTTTAAATTACTGCTGTATTTTGTTAGTTTTTGTGGTTGTTGTAGGGTTGGATTAGGACTTGGTCTTACTTAGAGTAGACACACTTGAATTAATAGACTTTAAGTTAGGCCATCATTCTAAGTATGACTAAATCTGGATCTAAACCTGCGGGGTCTTACTGTTATATCATGAGGGTTGTTTTAAATTGTTAATTTGTATTTTTATCCTTGTCCTCAGCCACACTGAGTTCTCTGGAAGAAAAGAGTGGTGTAAATGTTTTAAGTAAATAAAGCAAAATTGATGCAGATCTGATTTTTAAAACTGGAAGAAAAAAGACAAACACCCACTTTGGTTTAATAAATGTATGATTTGCTTTAGGCAAAATTAGGTGGCAACTCTACTTTCAATGATCAAAACATCAGTTCAACACTCTTAAGAAATGAAAAATAATGATATTGCAGTAGAACAGAGATTATTCGTACCGCATTGTGATATATTTATATCACACAGAGTAAGATAGTATAATGGCAAAAGAAAGAGCTTTTTCCAATGTGTTCCATTCTAGACACGACCTTGCTGTAGACTCTGTACCCTTGGTGGTTTCAAGCTCTCCTCTTGCAAACTGTGCACCTTGTATGACCTTTTTGTTTAAAAAAAGGAAAAAGAAAAGAAAAAGAAAACAAAGGTACGCTTCTAACAGTATAATCTTATATACCATATTTCATCGATTCTAAGACACACTTTTTCTCCCATGTTTACATCTGTAAAAATGGGGTGCGTCTTAGAATCGATGGCGCCTTGCAATCGCGGGATTTCTCCGCATTTTGCAGAAGGCACTAGAGCTCTGTATGTCCCCCCGAGACTCACCCTAGCGGGTCCCGAGGGACCACACAAGACCAGTCAGAAGTCCCCCCTCCCCCCCTTACCTTGATCGATGCTGCCTCGGTCTGGGAAGGCTTCAGTACTGGGAAGGAGTCCGCGATCTCAGGAAATCTCACAAGATCTCGGCCTCCTTCCCAGTACTGAAGCCTTCCCAGGCCGAGGCAGCAGCGATCACGGTAAGAGGAGAGGGGGGACTTGCGAGGGGGGAGGGGGGACATGTGGGGCCCTAAACCCCCTCCCCTCCATCGCTGTTGCCCATCCTTGCTGCCGCCGCCGCCGCTGCCCATTGCTAGCAATGCTCGCCTCGTTACTGGGAATGCAGCCTTGCCAGGCCAAGATGAGTGCTTTCAGCGGTGGCAGCAATGAGGACGGGCGACAGCAATGGAGGTGAGAGGGAAGGGGTGCAGAAATTAAGGTGCGTCTTAGAATCGACACAAAGCTTTTTCCTTGTTGGTGGCCCTGAAATTTAGGTGTGTCTTACAATCGAGGGCGTCTTACATTCGGTGAAATATGGTATACTTGCTCAGAAGTAAGTCCCATTAAGTTCAATGGGGGCTGTAATGAAAGGCATGCTCCCAATTTTCTTGCCAGTTAGAAGAGGCTGAAATAACCAGGAACTGCCACTACCATGCGAACTCTCCTAAATCTGGACACATGAAACTCACATCTGTGGAAGAAGGAAAAACCTTTCTACAGGTTCCCCTTGAGTTTCATGAAAAACTTGTAGCATGGATAAATGGTGAGCCAAAGTTGAGCAACCCTTTTGGTTCTGTGGGCACATCTGGCAATTTGACTAACTTGTCCCGAGTACCACAAAATGTGTGCATTGTAGATGAAAGCATCGGCCTGCACCTACTTGCCCATCTTCATGTCCTAAGAATGTCTCTGATTCCCATATGTGGCCCAGAAGCATTCATAGGAAAAGAAAATGGGAGCAGCAGAGGCCCTCACTTTGTTTTGAAGTGGTCCTAGCTGCCAGTAAGAAACGTTGCTATTTTTAACAGGTAAAAAGTGGGAGGTGTAGAGCACTTCAGCGAATGCCAAGAAAGGTGTTTGAGGGCACACTGGTGCCTGGGAGCACCACTTCACTTATCCCGGGGTTAGGCAAGTGAGCAAAAGTGAGCCTGTAGCTAGTCATCTTCAAGCTTCTGATTTCAAGTATTTTTTTATTAAAGTCAGTAAGAGAAATCACAAATGGCATCAAAAGAAAAATACTTAGTACTTTTTAAGTGATCCTTGACTGATGTAGTCTCTAAGGAAGGTTTCATACATTCATAAGCAGAATAGCTGACATGTATTCAGCACAGGACTCATCTAGAGATGTGAAAGCCCGGAAAAAAACCCAGAAAAAAAAAATGATTTCCCCCATTTTTTCCCCCGAAGCCTTTTTTTGTTTTTTCCCAAAAAATTGAAAAAAATGAAGAAAACATTGATTATGGAATGTTTTATTTGAGTATGATGAATAAAATGTTGAGTATGATGAATAAAATGTTTAAGACAATGTGTTCATATATTACTTCTCCAAATGATATTTAAAACCTATTTACAGTATTAGATTATTACAATTTCTGTGCACCAAGGACAAGCAAGTCCTAGATTGCAAACTGAGAGCCTACAACTCTCAAATGCAAGAACAAGATGCATTTGTGCCTCTAGGGGGCACTGCCATTATCACAAAAGAAGGGGAAAGGTTTCAGGTTCTTTTTTGCTTGTAAGCGGTTCTGTCCTCTTGACTAGGCCTCAAAGGACTGGAAGAAAGTACAGAGCAACAAAAGGGAGCTGAAAGTATACTTAATTGAAAGGTAAGTGTTTAAATTTATCTGAAAATTAAACCATATTTTAGCTGCATTAGTTTATTTTCATAACCCTTATGTAAATTATAATTTAATTCCTACCAACCTTATTCTTTATTGTCCCCCCCCAACCATAGCTTAGTGTTTACTTGCAAGCTAGCCACTAAATTATTTTTCTCCCCACCCCCCTCAGGAAAATGGTGAGACCAACATCTAGCATATAGAGGCATTTCCATACTACAAGTTCTTCTGAGGAAAAAAATGTGATTTGAAAATACTGTCAAATGAAATATGCATTTCCACATGCTACTAAGATGAAAAAACACATTCTTGTATGTAACAAGTGTCCGGTAGATATTAAAAAATCCTTCATGGAGCTAAGTGGGGAGGACCATAATGATGAAAGTACACATAGCTTTCCTCAACGTTCTCGTTCAAGAAGTCCTCTTTCTGCTCAATCTGTAACATCAGCATCATCACAAAGTGTTGTCCCACCAGCAGCATCCTCAAGTAAACAAATATTGAAAACAACTGCATCCAAAAAATACTCAATAGTTTGATTTGTAGACAAGATGACATCTGAAGATCAGGAAAAAAATTGATCAAACTCTTGCAAGAACAATATATCCTTCTGGAACCCCATTGTCAATAACTGAAAATACATACTGGCAGGAAGCTTTCAAATTACTAAGACCATCATACTGTTTGCCCAGCAGACATTCTTTGAGCAAGCCTCTTTTAGAGTCAAAATACAAACGTGTAATGGAATCTGTGCAAAGAAAAATCAACGAAGCACTATGTCTTGCACTACTACTTACAGATAGATGGACAAATGTGAGAAGAGAAGGAATTATAATTTTTGTGATACCAACACCTCAACTAGTTTTTTACAGAAGCATTGAAACAGGAGAGAACAGACATATTGCAAAGTATATCAGCTGTAAAATATGTGAAGTCCTACAGAAAATTGGGAGTGGTAAAGTATTTGCTTTCCTTACTGACAATGCAAGTAATATGAAAGCAGCATGGGAGATCATAATGGATAAATATCCACATATTACTGCAATAGGATGTGCATCTCATGGGCTAAACTTGCTTCTTAATGATATTATGAAACTGGACACCCTTCAAAGGATCTATACAAGGGCAAAATAAGTTATAAAGCATGTAAAAGCTACTCATATTGTAGCTGCAGTTTTCAAGAAGAAGCAAGTAGGAAAAAATGCAAAGGTCTTTGCACAACACAGCTTCTGACTCCTCTTGCTTCTCGCCTTCTTCAGATTCCTCCATCTTCTGCAGCATGTGAAAGAATCTGGTCTATGTCTGGAAACACTCAAACCGAATCAAGAAATAAACTGACATGTGAAGTGCCATTCTGCTGCCACCCGGCAACAGCCTGGGGGCGGGGAGGCATTTGCGGACGGGGGGGTGAGGAGAGACGTGGCCGCTCCTGATAGGAGGAGCGAGGTGGTGCCACTGGGGAAGGGAGGGGCGAAGGCTTTATAAGGGAGAGCCTCCCTCCCTTCCCTCTCTCTCGCAGCGTGGCTCCCTGGACGGCCGAAGCAGCGGTTTGGCGCTGTGTGGGTGGCGATAGGCTGGCGTGGGCGGCGGTTCGGCACGGCGGCGGTGGACGTTGAAGGGTGCGGCGAGCAGGAGGGCCTCCAGGCTGCAGGTTTTGGGAGACCGGCTGGTCTCAGGCGGGTGGGGGCAGGGGGCAGAAACGTGTGGGGAGCGGAGAGGCGGACAGACGAAAAGAGGCCAGGCGTGGAGTCCGGCTGGTTGCTGGAGGGGGCGAGGGGGTCCGGCAAGGCCTAGGCAGCCGCGGGGCTGCAGGCAGGTCGGGCCGTGGATTGTTCAGGCAGCTCCCTCGCGCGGTTTGGCGGAAGCGGGAGCTGGGGTGCGTTTGGGCCCAGCGTGACCGTTTACAGAGCAGTGAAGGGGGAGTGAAGGAGAGGCTGTGCACCCTTCCCAAGGGCGATTGGCCAGGGGTCGTTGGCTGTGAGGGCCCGGCTTGGAAGCCCCAACCCCCAATAGTTGAAAGGAGGAGGTATCGGGCTGGTGAGTAGGCGGGGCGGCGAGCCTGGTTGGCTCAGCAGGAGATTGGGGACCCAATCGTAGGTGTGGCCTGAGGAGCTGATTCACACCCTTTCTCTCATAGTTTGTGGTGTCACCTGGGGGCTGCAGGAGGGATTTAGGCTCAGTCAAGGGTGGGGCTTCAATTTGAATCTTACTGGTCATGATTGGAGGCTTTGCCTGGAAAGTCATCCTCCCCCCCTAGTTTATACTGGTTGGTGGCTATAGGGTTACAGTGCTACAAGAATGTCTCACAAAAAAGGAGTAGGGGGCGCAAAAGGTAAAGGGAAGGCCCCCCCAGCGAAGCGGGTACGCAATAGGGGCGGGATGGAAGACCTTGGGGATGAGTTGGACCCAGCAGTGGAAGCTTTGTTGGCAAGGGTGCAAGCTATAGAAAAAGATAGAGGGCTAAACCCTTCCAGCTTGCAGGATTTGGGGGAGGCAGGCCGTCATGTAACGCGTAGGCAGGCGCAAGATACTCTTTTACAAGCCCTTTCAAATCGTCTAGATGCAATTGAGGCTTCATCAGACCAGGGGTCTGGACGTCTTCCGGGAGCGGCTCAGGCCCTAGGAGAATCCAACGTCCCAGCGGTTGTGACGGCGGAGCAACAAGCGACTCCGGTTGGAGGCGATCGGGCACCGGTTGACGTGGTCACATCAACTCCGCAAGGTAATGTTCAGGGCTGTGGCGTAGGGGGTCAGGCTTGCGTGTTGTCTCCTTGTCACCACAGGGGTCCTACACATTCATGGGGATGGGGTACTTGTTGCCCTAATTTCCAGTATGGGCAGGTAGGAATGCCTGAAAGAGCGGGGGGGGGGGTGTAGACCGGGCATCGTTTGTAGCATCGCCCGCATGTTGCGCGCATAACTCTTCAGCACCTGCTGCAATGGGGATGCAATGCCCCGGGGCTCAAGCGGTAAGCGCGCAAGCTCAGCTGGACGCTCAGCCGGCTGCGCAGGCTTCGGCGGTGAGTGCAAACACGGCGTGCGCTGTGGTTTGGACGGGACCCGCATCCAGCGACGGGAATGCCGGGCAAGGCACAGGAACATTGGTAAGCGATCCCTTTGCTGGGGCGGATCGGCACGCGATTCCTAGGGGCAGTGCAGCTTCGCCATTGGGGTACCACCTCCTCCCAGCAACACGGGAAAATATATTGAAAGGGGAATACGTCGACATTTTCTCCTTGCTTTTCAGAGCGTTGGAAGCAAACGAGAAAGATAAGATAGGAGAAAAAGAGGCAGAGAGGTTGCGAAGGAGGAAGGTGGCCAGGACTTGGTCCAATTGGCTTGCGGACGGAGGAAGTAAATAAAGAGACGAGACACGAAAAGTGGGATTAAACAAGGGCCACATTTATTGAAAAGGATCTGCAAAGGGGGTGAGTCCTAAGGGGCATCCCTTATAGGCCTGTCCACAGGCCTCTGTTCTCCCATTTTGGGCGAGCCATTCTAGCCCGTGTGAAGGCGGAACAACTCCGCCTCACCACGTGCTGTCCCTTACGGGAAGGGGGACCTTCCTGTGTCGCCTCCCCCCATGCCGCATGGCTCTGGGTAGGTGAGAACGGTTGGTCCCACCAGTAACCCTTATCTCCCAATCCAGGCCACGGGGCTCAAAGCTGGGAGCCTCAGGAATTACCAGTCACCATAACAGTGCCTGTGAATGCTCACCATTTTTCCCTGCCTCTCTGGATGCCCCTTCCTATCCGCCACTGGGAGCGTCAAGCCACTTGCTTAGTCGCTCACGCCCCATCTAGCTAGCAACACTTCCCGTAAGCCCCTCTGCAGATCCTGCAAAAACAAATCATTGCCCTGATCAGACAGATGTACCCCATCTGGCCTATACAGCTCCCTCCTGGCAAGTGTAATATCTGGATGCTGGATGCTGAAATCGTCATGTTTGCACAGATCGCGAAATATCTCAGTGTTCACTTTTTTGCGGGCTTTTTCCAAAGCTTTCTGGTCATTACCCATTCGCCAATCAAACCTGGGTATAACACATGACCACACAATCAAAATGCCAGGCCAAAGCTGCCTTATGTGATGAAAATAGGCCACCGCTTGGAGTATCAGGGCCTTGCCCTTCAACATCCCCAGATCATTGCCACCCAGGTGTATTAGCAGCACCTGGGGTGAAAAGCCTGTCACCTGATGGTGACCCAACGTGGGCAGGAGGCGTTCCCACCTCATACCTCGTCTGCCATACCACTTTATGTTAGCCATACGGCTCAAACCCAGCTGGGATCCAAAACCGGAGTTGGCAGCTCGCCTGCCCGCCCAGAAGACATAGCTGTGGCCGCAGATGATCACGCGGACTGGGGCATGGCCTCTCCAGCGATCTATAGAAAACACATACAATTTCAAAACCCAGCCAGGACAGACCCTCACATAGCAAGTTTGCGTACATAAGACTTGTATGCCGCTGACCGCCATCTCCCAACTGCACGTATCTTTGAAGGTGAAAACCCCACCGCTGCTGCGGTTGATGCTGCTCCAATGCGGAAGGAATGGAAACCGAAGGCTGATGCTGGCAGGCCTAGGGCATGTAAGGCTTTCTTTGCCACTGCCCAAAATTGAAACTTAGTGAGTGGAGCCCCATCCTGATGACAGAAAAATATCCCTGGATGTTCCCCCCGAAGGGAAATGAATTGCCTCAGAGCCTGAATAGGGCATAATGCCTCCATCGGCGCCTTATTCAATTGAATAGCCGCCCCCTTACCCTTCTGATCCGTTTTAGACCTCCTAAGGGTTACAACAATGCCCTGTTCATTAAACTGCACGTCCCGAAACTGAAGTGCACGGTCCGAGTGGTCGTGCCTGGAAGATGTTAACAGTTCCGAAACCCTGAAAGCCCCAAAGAAGGCAATGACAGCTGTTGCCTGAAATAAAATTACCTCATAGGGTGAAAAACACAACCGCTTCCACTGCTCGGTTAACTTCAACAGAATTTCCGGAGACACTGGACGCCGGGAGTCCGGGGGGCGTGGGAATGCCCTATTCCAGCCCCGTAAAACACACTTAACTCTGGGATCCATGGTGTTATCCCTCTCCCCTCTTACCTTAGCCAAAAATGCCAATGCTGCCAGCTTACCGGTTATTGTTCGAGCTGAAAGGCCCTTGCTGTGTAAAGCTACACAAAACTGAAGGATATGCTCTACTGGGATGGGCCAGGTCAAAGACAACTGAGACTCCTCCCTGAAATCTGCAAATTCTCTACCTGCTCTCAAGTAGGCCGCTTCAGTACTTGGTGCTACCGATTGCCACATGGCGCGTTCGACTTCCCTTCGCCAATCGCCCACAGGTTGTCCGGGAAGCTCTCCGGGAGCAGACGAGCCCATGGAGCAAGATCCCGGAATCTCTGGACCTGCTGACGCGATAAAGCGTCTGCAATTGAATTATCTAATCCTGGGACGTGTTGTGCACGAAACAACATATTGTGGCGTAGACAATGCAGCGTAAATTTACGAAGCATTGACATGACTCTTGGGTTCCTGGATGTCAATGTATTTATGACCTGGACTGTGGCTTGGTTATCACACCAAAAAAAGACTGTGGAGTTGGAAAACTCCTGTGCCCAGATGTGCACAGCGACATAAATTGGAAAAAATTCCAGAAACGTCATGTCTCTGAGAATGGCTGACGAGTTCCATTCCTCAGGCCACTTCTGAGCACACCACCTGTTGCCCCAAATAACCCCGAATCCCAAAGCACCTGAAGCATCCGACTGAACTTGCATCTCGGCTTCGATAGTCAGTTCTTGTCTCCAAAAGGAGACACCATTATATTCATTCAAAAATGCGAGCCAAACTTGCAAGTCCTCTCGCATAGCCTCAGTCACCCTAGTTCTATGATAAGGCCGATATAGCCCCCTCATAGCATCACAAAAGCGCCGCAGAAAAGCCCTGCCGGGAGCGACCACCCAGCACGCAAAATTTAAACGTCCCACTAACTCCTGAAGCTGCAACAGGGTCACCTTTTTGGCCCTGTGAACAACTTCTATTTGATCCCGCAACTTCACCAATTTTTCTAGAGGTAGACGGCTGCTTTGCTGTATAGAATCAATTTCGATTCCCAAAAAAGTGATCCGGCTAAGGGGACCCTCGGTCTTCTCGTGCGCCAATGGAACACCCAGGTCCTCCGCAAGGTGCTGAAACTCCTGCATAAGGTGTGCACACTGGCTGGTGTTAGCTAATCCAGCCATCAGGAAGTCATCCAGGTAATGAGCCACGTTTGTGGACCCAGTTCTATACCTGATTGCCCATTCTAAGAAGGTACTGAATGTTTCAAACATGGCGCACGAAATTGAGCATCCCATAGGCAAGGCCCTATCAACATAATATTCTCCCTGAAAAAAGAAGCCTAACAGGTCAAAATCCTCAGGGTGTATGGGCAGAATTTCAGGGATATGGTCATTAACCGACCCCCCTCTTGGGAAAGACAAGTTATGTATCATCCAGAATTCCCCAGCACTCTTCTTGGGGACAATGCCTAGGGGCGACACCCTCAAATTTGGAATTGGTGGTTCCTTGAAAGGACCCACCACTCTCCCTGCTGCAATTTCTTTCTGGATTTTATCCCTAACCACAGATTCCATTTCATAAATTGACCTCTGATTTTTGGAAAAGAGGGGGAGCCTGGGTCCACTAAACGGAATACAAAAACCAACTTTGAAACCCGACTCTAAGTACCTTGCATCCTCAAACTTAGGATATATAGCCAACAGGCGTTGTAAAGGTACCATCTTAATTGGACTGGGGCCCTTTGGGAGGTGGCTGTTGCGCCCCCCCAGGTTTCTTGCCCCCTTGTCCGTCCTTATAAGCTCCCCGACCCCCTCTGTATCTGTTGCAATGGATGGCTGCGTGCAATCCCCCGCAAACCGTGCAATCATGCCTGTACCTACAGGGCGATCTGGAACACGAACCCTTGGATCCGTACTCCCAGCAGGGCGGGCGGGATTGAACCCCCTGCCCCGCACTCCCCCTAACTGTGGGTGCGGGTGGTTGTTTGGCTATTAAATGCCCACTATCGGACCTTTCGCCCACCCCAGGTCTTGCTGGGGTCATGAACTGCAGCCACAGATCATGATTCCGTGTATCCCACTGTAAGGTGTGGTCAAACACTGCCTTACGACGAAAAGATTCATCATAAGACAACCACGCCCCCCCTTCGAACTCTGTGTATGCTCGATATACCATATCGAGATACTTGGTCAGAGTGTAGCCTTTTTCAGGGAAACGCTGCTGAATGATTCCCATGTAAATCAGGAATCCCGGCAGCCAATTTGCTCAAGTCCTAGCCACTTTCCTCCGCCTAATTCTTTCCGCTTCTTTTTCCCCGATCTTGTCCTTCTCATTGGTCTCCAATTCCCGATACAGCAGAGAGAAAACGTCAATGTATTCTCCCTTTAGAATTGTTTCCTTCGTGACCGGGAGCAAATGATATCCCAAAGGGGAAGCCGCGCTACCCTTAGGGATGGCATATGTATCAGCCCCTGCAAAAGGATCACCTGCCGCTGTCCTCGCTCCCTGCACAGGCCCACCACTGCTAGATGCGGGTCCTTGCCACACCGCAGCGCAAGCCATAGCGGAATTAACCGCAGGAGTCACTGAAGCGCCTCCTGCCGCACTCGTGGCCGGGCTCTGAACCTGTCCCTCTTGTGAATGCGATGTTGCTGTCGCGGGATTAACCGCTGGAATGACGGAAGTGCCTCCTGCTGCACTCGTGGCCGTGCTTTCCACCTGTCCCTCTTGTGGATGTGATATTGCCTCCACTACAGCCCCGCTACCTGTTAGGTTTGCGAGACCTGCGGCCACCTGCAAAGTTCATTCTCCCACCATGTGACTGCCCATTGTCCCCATCTGCTGAAACTGAAAATTGGGGAAATATGGAAACCATCCCCATGGGTGTGCTGGGACCATGTGTGATGTGTGTGTTGCAATTCCAGCCTGATTGTTACCTTGTGTTGTAACCTGAACGGGCGGCACTGGATCGATTCCGGCTGTCACAGCTACCGGCTCCCTAGCATCTGACACTGGGATGTTGACATTGCTCCCTTCCTGGACACCTGCCCGGTTCGCATTAGACTCCTGTGCAGCTGCAGCCTCCATAGCATCTATACGGCTCGAAAGAGATTGTAATAAGTGATCGTGTAGCTGTCTCCGTGTCTCGCGACTGACTGTACTTACACTGTCTGATGGGCCGGGCGCCATAAAAGGTGTTAAACCTCTGTCCTTTTCCAAGGACTGTACCCGTGCCAACAAAGCTTCGACGGCAGGGTCTAACTCCTCCTCAACGACCTCCGGCCTAATGCCACCACAGGACTTTTTCGCGGGTGGGGCTTTCCCCTTACCCTTGGCTCCCCCTACCCCTTTCTTTGAGGGCATAGTCCCTGCCAACTGGGTGTCCTGCTAACTGGCAGTTTAGAATGAATAAACGTGGGCTCTGTGGTGTTGCACCCACACTAAATTCCCCCCCTTGTGGGAAGAAGCCTGCCCCGTTGGGAAGAAGCCTGACCCGGTGGGCAAACCAGGGCTGTGGGCCTTGGCCTTACCCGCCCACCAGTAAACCGTTAACTTGTCCCCTTTGAAAATGTAGGCTGCTCCCTTTTCCCTAAAATGGCTGCTTCCACCTGGCCGGCCCTACTGCACGGGAAAATGCCCAAAATGGCCACTGCTCCTAAAATGGCCGCCGCTACCCACTCAGGGTTTTATCGTGCAGCCGCCTATCATTTGCACGCCAGCCTGTGCTGCCGCCACCACCTCCCACGCAGCTCGGAGCTGGCCGCCTGCCTGTGCTGCCGCTGTTTGCCCCAGACCCCCGAGATGGCCACCTCCCGCGTGGCTCAGAGCTGGCTGCCTGCTCGTGCTGCCTTCGCCTCCTCCCTGCAATGCGTTAGGCCGCACGTCTAACCGCCCCTGCCCGCCTGGGGGCCTGGCGCCTGCACGCCCGCCCGCCGGCCCAGGTTGGAGCCGCACCGCCTCCTTAAGTAGCGCCGCGCCGCCCCTTCCTAGCCCCGCAAGGGTTGCGCCCAGATAGGCCCCAGGAGCAGCCCCCTCCCAACCAGAGAAACGCGCTCCAAACCTATGGCCCGAAGGCCAGGTAGTCCCTGCTCCTCCTCCTTTTGCTGCCAGAAAACCCCCGGCAACCCGGTCGCGCAGTTCCTTTCAATAGGAAGGGTGGCTCCTGCCTTTATAGCCCTCCAGCCCTTCCCGACAGATGGCGCCCTTCTGCCTGCTCACCAATCAGGAGCGAGCACGTCTCCTCTCTTCCCCCTCCCGCCCGCAAAAGCCTCCCCACACCCAGGCCTTTGGCCGGGTGCGGCAGAATGGCGCTTCCATGCT
Organism: Anniella stebbinsi; assembly: GCA_029215795.1. NCBI lineage: Eukaryota > Metazoa > Chordata > Lepidosauria > Squamata > Anniellidae > Anniella > Anniella stebbinsi. Next base: position 228,704,271 of record JARDYH010000001.1, read on the forward strand.
TTTTAATTTATATGGGGATTACGGTGCAACGTTTCCCGGGCATGGGGTATACTATGATCAAGTATCTTGACATGGTATACCGAGCTTACACAGAGTTTGAGGGCGGAGCGTGGTTGGCTTACGATGAATCATTTCGTTGTAAAGTGGCTTTCGACCACGTGCTGCCTTGGGATGTGCAGGATCAGGACTTGTGGCTACAATTCATGACCCCAGCAAAACCAGGGTTCGGGGAACGGGCCGATAGCGGCCATATAATAGTTAAACAACAACCCGCCTTCTCGCTTAAGGGGAATGCGGGGCAGTGGGTTCAATCCCGCCCGCCTTGCTGGGATTATGGAACTAGAGGTTCCTGTTCTCGATCCCCTTGAAAATACAGGCATGACTGCACCATTTGCGGGGACCTGCACCCGGCCGTTAAAAGGGGGTCGCGGGACATTTAAGGAGGGTCCAGGAGGTAAAAAACCAGAAGGGTCTCAGCAACAACCTCCCAAAGGGCCCTAGCCCAGTTAAAATAGTTCCTCTCAAAAGTTTGCTGGCATGCTATCCTAAGGTGGAAGAGGCCAGGTATTTAGAGTTAGGTTTCATATACGGTTTCCGGATCCCCTTTTCAGGACCCAGGGTCGCCTCGTTCGCTACGAACCAGACTTCTGTGAATAACATGGAGGCATTAGTTTTGGAAAAAATTAATAAAGAAATCTCAGCAGGTAGGGTTCTGGGCCCATTTTCCGAGCCACCCATCGCGAACTTAAGGGTGTCGCCATTGGGTATAGTTCCAAAGAAAAGTTTGGGAGAATTTAGACTGATTCATAATTTGTCTTTCCCTAAAGGGGTGTCAGTCAACAATCATATTCCGGAGCATTTATGCTCTGTTAGGTATACACCCTTTGATTCCATGGTCGCGATGGTTCGGAAAATTGGAACAGGGGCGTTGATGGGAAAATGCGACATTAAGTCGGCTTTTCACATTATGCCCATTAACCCAGCAGACTTTAATCTTTTAGGTTTCTCTTTTCAGGGTAAATATTTCGTGGATAGCGCCCTGCCTATGGGTTGCTCAATTTCGTGCGCCATGTTCAAGAAGTTCAGTACATTTTTGGAATGGGCCATTAGGTACAGATCAGGTTCAGTGAACATCATTCACTACCTGGATGATTTTTTGATGGGGGGATTACCTGGGAGTAATCAGTGCGCGCAATTAATGCAGGAATTCCAGGATTTGTTGGAGGAACTGGGCATCTCGTTGGCGCACGAAAAGACAGAGGGCCCTGCCAGCGTTATTACGTTCCTGGGAATCGAACTCGATTCTATTACACAATGCAGCAGGCTGCCACAGGACAAGTTGGCGGATCTGCGGGTTAGAATTTCAGTTATGTGCCAGGCTAGGAAGGTTACACTCAGGCAGCTGCAGGAGCTGGTAGGTCACCTTAATTTTGCATGCAACGCAGTGGCCCCGGGGAGAGCCTTCCTGCGGCACCTGTACGACATCATGAAGGGATTATCCAGGTCTTATCACCGAGTTAGGGTGACCAGGGGCATTCGGGAGGATTTGCATACTTGGCTCATGTTTTTGAATGAGTTCAACGGGATATCGTTTTGGAGACAAGACCTTCTTATTGAAGCGAAGCTGCAAATCCATTCCTATGCTTCTGGCGCCTTGGGTTTTACCATGATTTGGGGTGTTAGGTGGTGCGCACAACATTGGCCCGAGAGGTGGTGCGCTTCAGATATATGTAGAGATCTGGCTTTCTTAGAATTTTTTCCAATTTATGTCGCAGTGTTATTTGCTAACTCCACCATGTTATTCTGGTGCGACAATCAAGCCACTGTTCAGGTAATAAATACATCTCGGAACCCCAGAGTTATGGCAATACTTAGGAAATTTACCCTGCATTGTCTGCAAAACAATATTTTGTTCCGTGCTAGACATGTCCCAAGTTTGGATAACTCGATAGCCGACGCTCTATTGCGTCAGCAGGTTCAGAGATTTCAGGAGTTGGCTCCTTGGGCTCGTCTGCTACCGGAGGACTTTCCGGACATCCTTTGGGAGATTGGCGACGAGAAGCCGAAGATGCCATGTGGCAGTCCTTAGCACAAAGCACCAAGGCATCATATTTGAGAGCAGGTAGAGAGTTTCTAGCTTTCAGGGAAGGGCTGCAGCTACCAAGGACATGGCCCATTCCCGTGGAGCATATTTTGCAGTTCTGCGTAGCCTCACGTCAGAAGGGCCTAGCGGCGAGGACGATCACGGGTAAGTTAGCTGCCCTGGAATTCTTATCGAAAGTTAATGGGGTACCGGATAATACATTGGACTTCAGGGTTCGATGTGCAATACGGGGTTGGAATAGGGCCTCACAGCGCACCCCTGATGCACAGCATCTGATTTCCCCTGACATTCTATTGCAGTTAAGGGAACAATGGCAGTTGTTATGTTTTTCGCCTTACGAGGCGGTTCTATTTTAGGCGGCAGCATTGTCTGCCTTTTTTGATGCGTTTCAGATTTCAGAGTTGCTGGCATCTTCCAGGCGTGATTGCTCTGATAGAGCTGTCCAGTTTCAGGATATCTTGTTCAACAAGCAGGGGGTAGTAATAACACTGAGGCGGTCAAAAACTGACCAAGCAGGTAAGGGGGCGTTGATTCAGCTGTACCCAGCCCCGCGGGTGGATTTGTGCCCGGTACAGGCATTGAGGGAATTCATCCTTTTGCGTGCCCGCGAGTCGGGGATCTTATTTCGCCATCAAGATCAAGCCCCGTTGACCAAGTTCCAATTTTGGGCTGTCGCAAAACGGGCCTTACATGCCTTGGGCTTGCCAGCATCCACATTTGCTTGCATTCTTTTCGCATTGGGGCAGCATCTACAGCCGCAGTGGCTGGTTTTTCTCCCTCTCAAATTCAGGCAGTAGGCAGGTGGCAGTCGGCAGCATTCAGGACATATGTGTGTGCCTTAGCACAGTGATGAGTGGATGCCCTAAGGGGATATTAAATTCATCTGTGTTTATTGTAGATCGCTGGAGATGTCTAAATCCAGTTCGCATGATCATTTGCGGCCACAGCTACGTCTTCTGGGCCGGCAGAAGGGCCACCAACTCGAGCTTCGGATCTCAGCTTGGGATGAGTTGCCAGGCCAACGTGATGTGGTTGGGTAGGCGAGGTATGCGGTGGGAACGCCTCTTGCCCACATTGCTTCAACAACAGGTGGCATGTTTTGCGCCCCAAGTGCTGCTGATCCACTTGGGTGGAAATGATCTTGGCCTGTTGAAAGGCAAGGCATTGATCCTGCAAGCGGTTACAGATTTTCAGACCATCAGGCAACGCTGGCCGGGGGTCTTGATTGTGTGGTCCTGCATACTACCCAGGTTCAATTGGCGGCTGGGTAGTGATAACAAAGCTTTGGCTAAAGCACGCAAAAAGGTGAACACAGCCATCTTCCGAGATCTGGCCAAACACAGTGATTTCAGTATCCAGCATCCAGATATTACCCTGCATAGGAGGAAGCTTTATAGGCAGGATGGGATCCATTTGTCAGACCAAGGAAATGATTTATTCTTGCGCGATCTGCAGAGGGGTCTTTCGGAAGCCTTAGCTTTTAGGTGGGGCGTGAGCGACTAAGCAAGTGGCTTGACGCTCCCAGTGGCGGATTAGAAAGGGGGGCATCCAGACGGGTAAGGACTTTGGTGAGCATTCATTGGCACTGTTCGGGTGACTGGTAATTCCTGAGGCTCCCAGCTTTGAGTCCTGCGGCCTGGCTTGGGAGATAAGGGTTACCTCTGAGACCAACCCTTCTCACCTACCCAGAGCCTTGTGGCCTGGGGGGAGGCGACACAGGAAGATCTCCCTCCCCAAAAGGGGTAGCACGTGGAGAGGCGAAGTGAATACGCCTATTCACGGGCTAGAATGGCTCGCCCGGACCGGGGAAAGAAGGGCCTGTGGATAGGCCCATATGGATGCCCCTTAGGACTACCCCTTTGCAGATCTTTCAATAAAATGTGGCCCTTGTTTAAACCCATTACACGTGTCTCGACTCTTTATTTACCCCCTCCTTCCGCAAAGGGTAAAGAAGCTTGTTTCAATCCAGGCAAACCTTCAGTTTTTAGAAATCCATGATAACTATGATGATGACAAACATAACGAAGCAGAGACTGAAGCTGATAGTGATAGAAAAATCTGATTAAATTTCATGTCTATTCATTGAAACTTGTCCCCCCCCCCCTTTTTTTTCCTCAGTTCTTTTTATGGGAATGGTTGCTTTATATCTGCTTAACACTGTAGACAACTAGCAGAGACATAAATAATTTTCTTTGTTACTAATGTTGATGGTTTCTTCTGGTTTTCAAAAAAAACATTTTTGCCTGTTCCTCATAAACTGGCAAAACCAAAGAGGTTGTTAACAATTCAGGTGTTCCTTACAGTTCAGGAGCTTGTAGCTCCATTTGTTACAAAATGTAATAAAGTAAATTCAATTTGTAATAATTGTTTGAATACATTGTACTTTGAATATATCAAATGTGATAATTGTATGCCAAACCAACTTGTACATAAGTACATTTTATATTTCTAAAGTAACAAAGTGACTTTCAATCCGTAAAAAGTGCTAATATTGCATCTTTTTCAATTTGTCTGAAAATTTGTGGGTTTTTTCCACCCCCCACCCCCCCGGAAAAAAACCAGTTTTTTTCCATGGCTTCAAAATTTCCAGAAATTTTACATCTCCAGACTCATCTTGTAGAAGAGCAACAGAGATTCCCCAGGCAAATGAAGAGAAGGAGAAAAATATGTCCAAGCTAGCCATTTTTAAGATGTGTCAGGAGGGTAGCATTAGGGGGAAGGGACAAAACAAGGATCCTATCCGATAGGATCTTGGGGCTTGCAAGATCTCACATGTAGTAGGATGACAATATTGAGTGTCTTCTCTAACCCATGAAGTGCCTTTTAGGTGTAAAACTAAGGAGATGCCCTTTCCCCCTTCCTGCTTCCCACCTTCTATGATTATTCAAGCAAAGTACAGTAAATATGTGCATTGCTTGCTTGGCTGTAGGAAATGAAAAAGTCCATGGCAGGCAAGGTTTTTTCTTTCTTTCTCTTTTTAATGGGAAGAGGACTTACAAGGGCTTATTCCAAGGTAAGTGGGTACAGGATTGAAGCCTGAACATCTTATTTTAAAAAATCCCATTTTCAGGAAGTCGCTCATATTAAAAAAGAAAGCATATAAACCCTACTGCTTCCACTTCACCCATCAGCAAGGGATATGACTATTGGAGTGTTTGAGGCTGAAAGTAAAATGAACATATGAACTGCAGTATATAACTGCTTTGAAAAGTAAACAAAATGTTCTTGTCCACAGTACACAGAAGAATACACTCTTCTTAGCAGAATGCTATCTAGGCAGCTATAAAACATAAAGTGTAAGTTCAGAATAATTTTGCTTGAATACATGGAACCGATACTATTAGAAGATTGATGGGAAGAGGAAATGGAAGAGGAAAGTTGTCAAACTATTATATATACACACACACACACAGAAAGAGACAGAAAGACAGAGAGACCACTGACTATTGGGTTATATAGGAATGTAATAAATAAAGTTCCCTATACATGCTACAAAGAGCTTGATACAGGAATACAAATTCGGCTCTGTGCAAGGGTGAGGGGCAGCGAAGTGGCAGAGATATAATAGCCCTTCTGCTTTCACTTACCACTCTCACAAAATGGATGCCAGCAAGATCAGCAAAGGTCACAATGCCTTTCCCTGGTTGGGAAACCTAGGCTGCTCTTAAATCAGCCCAACAGGCCAGTGCCAAGGATTCTTACCAAGCCACAACGTTCCCAGTCTTTCAGGCAGCTCTCCATTCTCTAACTACCGCAACTAGAGAGCAGAAGGCTGCCTGCCACAGTGAATCTCACCACCTTCTAGAAAGAGACACATTCCATTTTTATTAGTTATATTTATTCATCATTTCATAGATTAGCTTCTCTGTGCAACGCAAAATTAAACAATTTAAAACAAATCTATATAATACAATCCAATAAAAGTCTAAAATTCACAAAAGCAAACAAAAAGTAATCATATTCATCCTAGATTTTCCAAGTAAGGGCAGGAGGAGGGGGCGCGCGGAGGGGAGGAGGGGGGCCCTTACCTTTCCGGCCCGTCTGCTCCCATCCGGCGCCGGCGGCTACTACCAGCGGGCTCCGCGGCCTGCTCCAGGGTGGCGCACCGGGTGATCACCCGGCGCGCTACTCTAGAGCAAGCCGCAAAGCCGGCTGGCGGTAGCTGCCGGCGCCGGACGGGAGCGAATGGCCCTAAAAGGTAAGCAGTGGCGGGGAAGGGGGCTTACCCCCCCCGGAGCCGTCCGCTTCTATCCGCGGGCGCCAGCGGACGGCCCCAGGGGGGTAGGGAGCGCAGGGGAGGGGGCTTACCTGCCGGGGCCGTCCACAACGGACGGCCCCGGGGGGGAGGGAGTTAGGCCCCCCCTCACCCACCCGCCGCCATTTTTTCCTCATAGACTTGCATTGCAATGCAAGTCTATGGGGAAAAAAATGGCGGCCAATCCAAAAATTTACGATTTTTGGATCGGGATCGGACTCGATCCGGTCCAGGGGGCCTCCGATTTTGTCCGAACCGATCCATGACAAAATTGGAGGTCCCGATCCGGGTCCCGATCCGATCCGGGGGGTCCGTGCACACCCCTAAATTCCACCCACCAGCTCAGTTGGAGCTATGCTTGTCTAGCAGGGCCCATTCAGTTAAAAATGACCTAAGCTGAGAACACACCAAAGAATGCATCTAGTTGGACTCTAACACATTGTCCCAGCTGGGATCATATGTTCATAGTGCTTCTTAACCAAATGCCACACAGACCACATGTTGTGTTAGCCCTAGAGCTGGCGCATCTTTAAATGCTTACTCTAAACAGAAGGTTCCATAGTAGTTAGGTTTCTCTGCTCTTAGGAAGCTGTTGCTGTGTCACTAAGCCCTGTTCAATATGTGGTGTAATCATGTTCAGATAACATGAATTACAGATTGGCATTGCATCTGAATACTCTGTCCATCTAACTGAAGTACAGTGACAATTTTTACATGTGATTTTATCTCAACTTCTGCTCACCTCATACAACTTAACTAGTTTTTCCATCTCCTTCACACTATACATCTCCAATAGATTACAGGCAATTCTGGTGTTATACCTATAGATGCCAAACTCACTTTGACACAATGATCTCATCCAGTGAAGCTCATGTGACACAACATAGTCATTTCAAGATGCAGATCGGTTTGTCAAACATACAGGCATTGTTTTTCAACACATAGGCCAGACAAGCAAGCAGTTCTCACTAGGGATGTGCACTGACCCCCCTGATCAGATCGCGGATTGGAATGGGACCTGGTGGACTGGATCGGAGGTTGGGTGGATTGGATCCGATTTGAAAATCAGATGTCCGATTTTCGGATCGGACGCCATTTTGAATGCATTTCCCCATAGCCTAGTATTGTGTTACAAAAACGCCTATAACTTTTTCATTTTTAAAGATAAATGGATGAAACATGGGTACTTTGTAGATGGGTTAGGGGTAGTTATCTGTGAGAAATTTCAGAACGATTGGTGCAGGCATTTTGTGGCAATTAATTTTGTAATAATGAACCAGGAATGCCTATAACTTTTTCATTTTTAATGTTCCACACATGAAACTTTGCCACATTGTAGGTGGTATATTAGGATCCATGTTTGTGAAATTTCAGAAACATAGGTGCTTGCTTTATGTGGCAATTAATTTTAGAAAAATGGGTAGCAGTGGGGTAAATACAGTTATGCGTTCAACTTTTTTATTTTTAAAGATACAAACAGGAAACTTGGGCACATTACAGGTACCACGTTGCTTGATATGTGTGTGAAATTTCAGCAAGATAGGTCCAGGCATGTAGTGGCAAGGTATTTTTGAAACAATGAGGAAAGAAACGCCTATAACTTTTTTATTTTAAAAGTTAGAAGTCTGAAAGTTGCTCAATTTGTAGATGGGTTAGGGGTAGTTATCTGTCAGAAATTTCAGAATGATAGGTCCAGGCATTTGATGGCTACGGATTTTTTTAGATTAAAAGTTACAAAAGTTTTTCCACAGAGGCTTGGGCTGTCAATTGCACCCCCTTCCCCTGCCTCCCCCCTCCCCCGCCTCCCCCTCCCTCTTTTATCTGTCAAAACTCCATGTTGTTGTAACTTTTAATCTAAAAAAATTATAGCCACCAAATGCCTGGACCTAACTTTCTGAAATTTCTGACAGATAACTACCCCTAACCCATCTACAAAGTGAGCAACTTTCAGACTTCTAACTTTTAAAATAAAAAAGTTATAGGCGTTCCCTTCCTCATTTTTCAAAAATACCTTGCCACTACATGCTTTAAGCTATGCTTCTGAAATTTATCACACATGTGAAGCAAAGTGGTATGTCTATTGTGGAGAAATTTCAGAAGCATAGCTTCAAGTGTGTAGTGGCAAGTCTGAAAGTTGCTCAGCCCGGGTCGCCACGCCCATGATGTGAATTGAGAGTGCCGATCCTGGAACTGGCTACTTCCAGGATCACCCACTCTCCGCCCTCTACACCTCTATAGTGTAGAAAGGACCATAGTCTTCAGCATTTCTGACATACAAAATGTTCAATTCATTAATGCCTTGGGCAGCCAAACAGATCAAGATTCACTACATCTAACAGTGCTTATTTACTAGGATGAGTAGAGTTATGTTTTCACTTTCACCCTTGTAAATGGATCATAAAGTTTTATCAGTAGTGTAATAACCACTCTGTAATCCTATCACTTTGATTCTTAATGTTACACTTGTCTAAACAGATAAAATACTATGAATGTGTTTTCTCCCAAGGATATGCCAGGGAACTGTGATAAGACCATTAATTTCTTCATTTCTTAGAGTTGGAATCACTTTGAAAGAGCATCAAGTAGATATAGGAGCATCTCAAATCTCTCAGTCATGAGATAATAATAGTCTGTTTTTCACAGTATGGAGTGGTGCTGGTGAGGGCATTTGTAAATAGTTTTCTTGAAAAAACTGATAGTGTGATGGGGATTGCTTTTAATGCTATCTCAGAGACAGAAAAATATCAGATGGCTGTCAAAAAGGCAACTAAAATGTGATGGCAGGATTCAACAGTTGAGCAAGGTCTCCATGCTGGTCTCCAAATCCAGCTATAGCTAATTAATAGTGTAAAAGATAACACAGTCTCTCAGGAGAGCACACCAAGATGCTTCGCATCTCACAGCAAATAATGGGGAACTGAGGGAACCGTTTCCTTTGGTTCTCTCACTTTAGTCTTTGATTTACTATTTTATCACAAAGCACTGAGATCAAGTGTTGAGCGAACCTTAAATCCTACCGACTTCAATAGGATTGCAGCCATAATCAGTTGATCTAGAACAACCACACTTTAAATCTCATTAGTAACCCATCCTTGCTCCAAGAAGTTCAGGACAAAGTACATGGGATTATCCCAATTTTGTCCTTATATCAAGTCAGCGAGATAGCGTAGCTCAAGAACTATTTACCCAGCCCCACTCCAGGATATGAACTGAGATCTCCCAGCCCAACATTTTACCCACTTCACCACAATGTCTTTGGTACATCTATAATATCTGGTATATAGAAGTAGTGGAAGAGATAATGGGGGTTGTAGGCCCAACCATCTGGATGGTAAGAAGTTGCTGACCCCTGATCTATAGAGTCTTGATCATTTTGTTGCAAATTAATACAGCTAAGCCTTTGGACTGAAATGTTGGTGTGAGGCTTGTTTGAATCTTTATCCTTATCTGAATATAAGGATAAAAACTTTGTCATGGCTTAAGGGTGAAAAAGAACATTGAACCAATAATGAGAAGAAGTCTTTGAATTTTTATATAGCCACATGTATTGAGACGTATAGAACATCCCTTCTTTCTTTCTACTGTAAATACAAAAATGGCATTGGTAAAATAGTGAATCATTAACATGTGGATGGATGAACAATGACATAATACCAAAAACTTTCAGATCTTTCGATCCAAGACACAGAGAAAGGATGCTATTCAAAGGCTAGCATATACTACTGAGTCTTCACTTTCCTGAATACTCTTGATACAGCAGTCTAGGACCATCCAGAGTTCCAGCTAGCACCAACAAGGAGATTGTAAGACTGAACTGGATTCTTCAGAAGCAAGCACTGGAGCACAGGTCAATTTATCTAGAATGGTATGGAAACTATGTTTACTTTCTTAGGTCCAGGAGATCCTAAAGGCTCCTATTCCTTATGACAGACAACAGACAACACTCAGGATAAGGTATTTGCAAGTTTCCCCTTAGGAACACAGCCTGGGGTCAAAACATACCGGGGTGGTGCAATTATAGGAAGACATCCTTCTACAAATCTCAAGGGCTGGTGCCTTTTTTCTCCATTTTGGGGTTCAATCTTGGAGGAATTTCAGGTGAAACCCAAAATAGGGAGAGGGGATGGCACAAAGGGATTCTCAACCATTTTAGGGGGGGGGGTGGCTTACAATGATGGTGTGATAGCTTCTTTCCTTTATTCCCCACTCTTTTTTATTTTCAAAATGTTTAAAAGCTGTGTCTTTCAAACATAATGTGCCCTTTCAAACTACGTTCCCTGTCAATACTGTTTGCCCCATATATTTTACTGACATTTTGCAAAATGACACTTATCAGAAGACACTTTCATTTCACATATTTCCAAAATAGTGAATAACTTCAATTAATATTCTTTGTGAATATTTTCAAACTAGGTACATTTTACAAGATGGAGGATATCAGACCATCAACTCAGCTGGAAAAGGTATGAGTTGATAGAACAAACATATTATTAATTATTTATTATATTTCTATACCATCCCATAACCAAAGCTCTCAGGGCAGTTTATAAAGATTAAAAATATTAAAAATGCAATATGCAAAATTTAAAAACATAAAAAACAGACAATATACACAGAGACAACATGTATGTGATGTATTAATATACCCACAGACAACTTTGAACAAACTGTAACACAAATCCAAGATCGATTAAAACTCAACAAATTCTGCCAAATGCCTGGGAAAAGAGAAAAGTCTTGACCTAGTGCTGAAAAGATAACAATATTGGCATCAAGCAGGCCTCATCAGGGAGATAATTCCATAATTAGGGGGCCACCACTGAGAAGTCTCTCTCCTTTGTTGCTATCTTCCGAGTCTCCCTTGGACCAGACATCGGGGAAGAGGGCTTTAGATGTTGAGTGCCGTGTATGGATATATACTCAGATATAAACTATTTTTCTGAAAATAAAGAATGAATAACTAGGATATTTCAATACATGGAACAAGGACTTTCAGTCAGTGTTGCCCACAGGGATATGAAATTCTCTTTGGAAACAGATGTATCAATACCTGAAAGCTACTTCTCTGAAAGAAAAACAAGTAAAATATGGGTATAATGGTGTATAAAGTGAGTGAGAATTGCAAAGATTCATCAGGTGTATTCTCAGATGTGCTAGGAATATAGCAGAGAGAAGGGTGATTTTTACAAAATTGGGCCCAGCTCCAAGGCTTCAGCCATCACTCTGCATGTAGGCCCTACCAAACTGTAGAATAGATAAGCCAGAGATTTACTTAACATATCAAGTTTCATTTCAGCAATATCATACCTCAGAGGAACAGAAGTAAGAATGTATAAAAGGCCTGAAATATGCTGCAAGAAACGCAAACTGCATGAAAGCTACGTTTTCATCATGAAATCCTACATAGCAGCTATTTGTGTATCAATCCAAGAGTCAAGTGAGACCTATGTAATATTTTCCTAAAAATGAAATCACTATTTTGAAATTCCATTTATCAAGACATCTGTGGCAGAATTTCTGAGTCACGTAAATATTTTCAATTCTACCTATTATATTCATATAGCATGTTATTAAAGTTATTTGCTAGTACTGATATTCCAAAGTGCCCAAATCACATAGTGTTTAGACAGACAATTTCTTTGGAAATCACTAAAATGAATGCTTCATTCTCTAGACTTGGCCCACAGCCCCAAACGTAACACAGTTTCCAAATGTTTCAGTCACGCACCACAGCTCATTTTTCTTTATAAGCAGACATTCATTAGCAATCTAAATTTTATGTGACTATACATCAAAATAAATTGTCAAATATTATTTCTACACAACTTCAACACGTTACCCATTCATGGCACTCTGAAAGCAATGACATTTCTTGATAGATACAAGACATGCCCATATAAAAATCTTCCCCTCTTTTAAAAGATACTGGCAGCTATCACAAATCAATTCCAGACAGATCCAGTTTGTCATCATTGAGCCAAATCAAAACACTAACAGCTGAATCCTACACATGTTTAGTCAAAAGTCCCACTGAGTTCAATGGGGCTTACTTTCAGGTAAGTGGGTATTATACCCATGTACGTTGGAGTAAGAACTACTGAATTTAACAGGTCTAGGAATCAATTGTAATAACAAGTACAACAACTAACAGCACTTACTTCAACTGTATGGGTTTCTCTCTCTATCTCGCCTCTTATTTACAGCACAGATTATAAAACATGCAACAAACAAATTGGATATTTCAGCATGGGCTAGGGCAGCTTCCCTAACCTGATATCCTCCAGATCAATAGTCCCCAACCTTTTTGGACCTATGTGCACATTTGGGAATTTAAGAAACTGTTGTGGGCACCACCATAAAATGGTCCCTACGGAGGATGTGGCTAGCCACATGGTGGGGGCCTAGCTAGTCATAAGTGAGCCAAAGAATGGCATGGGGGAGAACTTGTGAGACTGAGAGGGAGGGGGAAATCGCAAGACAAAGACGTAGAGGGAACAGAAATTGTGAGACCAGAGACAGGGAGGTAGGGGGAAATCACAAGACAAAGGGGTAGAGAAAGAGCAAGGCAAGAGGCTAGGAGGGAGAGAAACAGTGAGCTAAAGATAAGGTCGGGGGAATAGCGAGAGTAGAGGCTAGGAGGGAGAAATAGCAAGGCAATGAGGCAGAGTGGAGAGAAGGCTCAACGCTAGAAGTTAGAAAGAGAGAGAAAGAAGACCGCCCTAACATTTTCTTAGAACATTTTTTTGAAGGGGGAAAGTGGGGGATGCTTTGTGGATATTGTTGGAGGTCCCTACATGTGCCATGGCACCTGTGGATGCCACATTGGGAACCCTGCTGCACTTCCAACTCCCATGTCCCTGGCCAAAATGGCTAATGGTCAAGAATTCTGAGAGTTGTAGTTGAAAACATCTGGATGGCACCACGATGGGGAACATCGGGATAGGGCATTCTGACCAGTACATAATGTTACCAACAAGAAAACAGTATACACATACACACACACACACACACACACACGTAATTGATAATGAAAACTCTTGATATGTAAAACAGAATATATTACATGAATATATTTTATGCAATATACAATAACAGTATCAAAAATCACAATATTGAAAAATCACAATACGACAGCTCATAGAAGAATTTAAACATTCCAAAATATATAACTCAAAGGAACAAGTATTCATTAGTAGGGAAGACCTATATAGCTCAGTGGTACAGCATATGCTTTGCATGGAGAAGATCCCAGCTTTAATCCCTGGCATCACCTGGACTAAAATGCCTCCTGTCTAATAACCTGGAGATCCACTCCCAGTGAGAATAGGACAGGGATAGGCAAACTTTTCGGGTTGGGGGCACATCAGGCAATTTGATAAACTGTCATAGGCACCACCACAAGATGGCCATGGGAGGAAAGACAAAAGACAAGTAACCCGCTCAAAAGGCTTGAGAACAAGGCAGTCATGGGGTCTGAATTCCAACACGCTAAACAACATCTTTCAACCCACAGTTTTCAGCACCAACAGAAACCTATTTCACAGCAATTCCTGCTGCTGGTAAGAAAGTGTATTATTCTTTTTTTAAAGTGAGAGGGCTGTGGCACATTGGTCTGGGGGTGCATTCATGCCAGTGGGCACCACACTGCCAACCCTTCATGCAGACAACACTGAGCTAGAAAGAATAGCTGTTTGGCTCAGTATAAGGCAGCTTCCTAGTTTCCTATTGCTATAAGTTCCAAATCTCTGTGAAAATATCTCAACGTGAACATGAGACCCACCCACTGGCGTGTATCAAAATGTATTTTTAAGAAGAACATTAAAGGCAAACCAAACAAAATGGCCCTCTACATACAATCATATTTCAATATTCATAACAGATGGAAGTGCCAGCCCTGTGGACAGGATTGTACCCTCTGGCACAGTGGATTAGAAACCCACTGAAAGCCTACTGACAGTAGCAGATACCATCAACAAAGCATTATGTTTGGTAAAAAAACAGAACCGAAGTGCATTGCTTAGATATAAATAATAAAGTATTTTTAACTATTTAGCAAAGATCTGTGTTAAACTTGAATAAACTAGCACATAAAGTGGATTAGTAAGGCAAAGCCTTTTCCACTATAGAAATTAATATTTAGATCTCTCACAGTAAAATGCTATACTCAAAAATAAGGCCCACTGAACTCAATGGGGCTTACTTCCAGGTAAGAGGGAATAGGACTGCAGACTTAGGTATACACAAATTCAATGCAATAATAAGTTTTTAAAAGACTCAAAAGGCACACTAAACTGTTTATTTCCCTGTCCTTCCCCAGAAGCCAGACATTTTTGCTGAATCAGGCTTTTCTTGCCTTTGGCAACTGAATCAGTTCAAGAGATGACGAACTGATCATTCCATACTGAAACAATCTATCAGGCACTTCAACTTTTAGCATAGACAGCAACTTGATACAGCTACATACAATACAAAATGATAGGGAAGACTGATTTATTCTCAGGCTTGGCCTACAAATCAATGAATCAACAGAAGTGAGTATTTATTTTAAAACGGACAGGCCATTGCATTCTCCTTCTCCTGTATACATTTCAAGGATGTATCATAAATGCAGAAGTTAAATGAGGCCAGTTAAAGGTGACTTGTCTTAATCCCATTAGAGGCTTCAAACTGCTTTGGCTGCTTTTTATAAACTCTGTATTAAGAGTTGGGAAGAACAATTGATCCTGACTGATTTATTAATAATTCTTACTTCCTCTGTAGCTTGCAATTTGTCCAATTTCTTTTTGCTATTCATTGATTAAATTCATTTCCTAAATACACATTTGTTCCTTATGTTTCATGGTAGCCATTCAGGATTCCTGATACACCAGAATTCAACTGCGCTTACTTGGCTACTTGAATCAACACTAACACTCACTTCTGCAGAGAAATGGATAAGTAACATCTAAAAAGAGTTTATGCTAACAAAAGAAGTACACTACTCCATTAAATGTGCTGATTTCTAGAACTTTACTAAGTATTTCAAATACATCCTTTTCAGAGAAAAAAAGTATTAAAGCAAACAGCAAGCAAGCATTCATGGCTGGAAGTGGGTTCAAAGTTTACCTATACTTCTGTAGGAAAAAAAATCTCTACTAAATTAATTAGGATTAAAAGCAGAGTTAACTGAACATGAACCCAAAATAAATTAACTGTATTAAGTACCTTAATTCAGCTGTGTTCATCAATATCTTTAATTTATGAAACAATTATCTCTCTCCAAGGGCATAACAACAATAGTAGGAACTTACACTTTTTTATTTGCATTTCTATGATTATTACTGAATGACCAAATTGAGACTTGAAAAAAAGTTGAAGAGTTGCTGCTTTGGGATCTTATGGACTTCTGACTATAATGCCAAGCAGCAGGACAGGGCAGGAAACTACAGGAGGTCTGTGGGTTATCCCACCCCCATGGGCCTCACTGAGCAAAGTTGTTTAAAAAATAAAGTAAGAATTGCTTAGCTGCCACAATTTGGTGGCAAACTACTCCGTGGTTCGCTGTAGGACTAAAAGGGTTATATTTAGTTTATTTGCAAGCGAAATTTGACCCTTTTAGCACTTTGTAGGTGCTAAGAAGTGTCATTTTGTTTGCTAAAATTGTTTTTTTAAATTCAGGGGTGCAGGCCATGTATTACCCATCCCTGCAATAGGATCTTAGATGGCAGTCTACACATATGTCTTGTTGAGTCTAACCATGTATGGATAGAAATTCACATTAAAATAAATTAAAAGAAACAGCGATCCATGATTTGCTGCAGTGTGTGCCCAAAGCATAGCATTTCCACTTTGCAAAATCAACCTCCAATCAGCCCAATTGTAAGTTGATTTATGACATACAAACCTAGACACTATGGGTTAATTTGGGTTAAACATCCCATGTTAACCTACAATTAGTTCTTAGATTAACTGTGGGGTGTTCAATCTATGACTAACCCATAGTGTCTGGGTCACATGTCAAATCAACCTACAGTCAGGCTGATCAGAGGTGGATTATTCAAAGCGGAAGTGGCACATCCGTAGTAAAGCATGGGTTAATTAACACACCATTTTGCTATTGTTATATGCAAACAGACCCCCAAGGCACACCTCGTTATGTAGTTTTGACCAAATGACTCATATTGAACAGTTATCTGAGGATCCATACTTTCAGATGCCAACTGCACTGAACAGCATAGATCAGTGATCATGACAGAAGACGTTCGAAACACAAGTAAACTGGGATTATAGATACACATACATACAAAAACACACACTAAGCTTTAGCTTACCCCTTAGAGCAGGCAGCAGGGATCTCTCTTTCTTGTCATCACATTTGTTACATTCACTGAAGTACAAGAGCAGAAAGACATCCACAAGCACCCACATCAGAGAAGTGGCAAGAACCACCTTGCAGTAGACAAATCTCCTCATTCTTTAATTAGTTATTAGTTACACACTGTAGTAAAGGCAGGTACAGTTTCGATGGTGTATCCAAGCCAAAGATGCCAGCATGAACACAGAGATGAGATCATCCCACTGAAAATTAAAAGGGAAGGAGAATGCAATTAATTAGCAAGCAAACAATTTCATATGCAAAAATAATAATAATTGTTTTACTGTTTGAAGAACATAAGATCCATTCTGGATCAGACCAGGAACCCACAAGCAGAACACGGGTGCAACAGCACTCTTCCACCCATGATTCCCAGCAACTGTATGTGCTAATGGATAGGTGTGGAATAATGGCAACAGAAAAAGTTATGTTGGGCTTCCTTTATTGACTTGATCAGGTTTTTCCCCCCTTTTGATGAACCTGTGCCTAAACCTTTTTGAGACTTAAGCATGATCTTTATCTGATACAGTTACAATCATTTCCTTTTTCAACAGGGAGTTTTCACAAAGTAGTTAGTCTAAGGGTGCAATCCTATACCTTTGTAGATAGAAAAAAATGCTATAACTTCCAGCATGCCCTCTGAGGTCCCCTCTACAAGGATTCGCTTTTGCGCCTGGTTAGACGATTATGCGCATAATCGCTGAAGCGCATTTACACCTAATACCTCTGCACGAGAGGCGGCGAAGCACATTAAGGGATGACCAAAATGCGCTTTACAAGTAGTTAATGCGCATAAGCGCTTGTTCACATAGGCAAAATACGCTTTAACGGCCAGAGCAAAATAAAACTCGCTGTTTAACGCGCATTCGATAATGCACATAATTGGAGAGATAACGCGCCTCTATGCCCGATTTGCGCTCCGTTCTTGTAGAGGTAAAAAATTTTAAGCGCCTTGAAAGAGCATTAAACCTCTCTTGTAGAGGCAGCCTGAACACAGCTGCTAGACAACATTCTAGCAGGTGTACGCTCTATGGCTTCCCTTACTTCTCCCCTTCCCCATCTCTCCTAGACAATATTTTCACATCTGTGCTCAGAGACTTCACCATGTTATAGAGGCTGTGACTGCTAGGGTGTCATCCAGCGATGGGACCAGGATTTTCCCATATTTCTTCAGAAACTTACCAAATGAGATCCCATTTGAGCAAGTGGGATCTTTTCTTAATAAGCTTCATATCCAGGGAGAGGATTTTCAAGGACAATGCAAGGAGAAGGGGGGAGGAGAGAAGGAAGGCCAGTGTGTGTGTTAATACGCTTTTGTGCATGTGTCTTTACATACATGGCTGTATCTATATGTCTGCATGTGTGCTGTGGTGGAGGAAACACATCTGGGAGTCAGGGGAAGGGAGGTGTACACTTTTCCTGTTTGTTATTCAACTATATTTGGTTGGCTTTGACCAAAGACTGCATTTAATGTAGGTTGCAAACCGATTTATGAGTCAAGCCAGATGTTCTGTGTATTTTTAATGCCCTTTATAGAAGAAGACCAAAAAAACCAGAATAATGGGTCCAGTAATTTCAGATGTCACTTCTGGGTATTATGTAATAGTCCCTTCCTAGAGTTAGAAGACGCTCGACTTCTGCAATGCGCTGTACTTAGGGTTACCTCTGTGCCTAGTCCAGAAACTTCAACTAGTTCAAAATATGGCAGCCAGGTTGGTCACCGGTACACCTAGGGGTGACCACATTACACCAGCTTTAAAAACACTTCACTGGCTGCCAATTAGTTTCTGGGCGAAGTACAAAGTGTTGGTCATTACCTTTAAAGCCCTACATGGTTTGGGTCCAGGTTACCTGCGGGATCGCCTTCTCCCATACAATCCACCCCACACGCTCAGGTCCTCTGGGAAGAACTTACTACGGTCAGGCAAGACTAGGCTGACAACCGTTACCCAGAGGACCTTCTCTTCTGCAGCTCCCAGACTGTGGAATGACCTGCCAGAGGAGACTAGTCAACTTAACAGTATTTTAGAATTTAAGAAAGCTATAAAGACTGTTCTCTTCCGGCAGGCATAACCAGTGGAATTTTAGGATGTTTTTAGGATGTTTTTAGGATGTTTTATTGCTATTTTAATAATGTGTCCCATGTTTTTAATCAGTTTTATGTATTTTATCATATTCCATATTTACTGCTGTTCCCTGCCTCGATCCAAACGGAGAGGAGGGTAAGAAATAAATTTATTATTATTATAATTATTATTATATAACAGAAATAAGTATGTGTGTGCAAGTATGCACATGCACGCTCAAAATTAAGGCCAACGTCTACTACCTATCTAGAAAGCAGTGAGTTAATATTTCTGAATTTGTGAGATGGGGTATCTCACACAGGCACAGAGACATCCTGTCCCCAAATAAACACAGGAACCATCACTCAGTGCAGTTGTTACTTTCTTCCTGTAGCACAAAGAATGTGGTGTGGGAAAGAGCATGCAATCTCAAGACTTATGTCTGCTCTCACCCCTGGCATCCAAATAACAACTGAAAAGACCACCAACAGTGGCCTCTGTAAGATGTAAGAAAAGAAACATACAAAAGTGCAGGGCAGAAAGGTTTGGATCCCAAGGTAAGTTAACTTAAGGAGGTGCATGGGATGAAACATTCCAGTTCTCTCCTCTGACCTGAAACCTTAACAAAGTCTCCCCAGAGGAACAAGAGGGCCCTCCTTAACATGGGATGTGGAGATAGGAACATTTTCTTCTGTGAACTTCCTTAAGTTATCTTAGGATTCAAGTTTCATTTGGAGTGATTCCCTACTCCCCAGGAGCCACCCATGATCCACCCACACTGTTCAGGTGAACTCCATGGATTATTGGATAGGCATTTTGTGAGGTCCAGGTGGCTGGTGGCTGCAGCAGGAGGAGGGAATGGGAAACTTTCTTTCAATGAATTTCTTTAACTTCATTTATCTTACGATCAAAGCCATAGTGCACTAATCCTGGAAACACATATACTTCTTTCTGGATATTTCCAAACAGGGGCAGTGTCTAGGGCAGGCATGGTTGTGCTGCTACTGAGGGCCCATATCCCCACAGGAACCCACTGGCATGACGTCCCTGGACTTGCTCCTCCTCTTCACCATTGAAACCTGCTTGTTAACCTGCCTCTCATTTTGGCCCAGACAAAAGCGATGGTGGGAAGGATGAGCAGTAGACGCCATTGCGTTCTTTGCTTGCTGGCTCTCTGAAGGTGGTAGCAACGATAAGGAAAAGGAGGAGCGACAGGAACCGGTTCCAACTGTGGTGAGAAGGTAGACTCATTGAGGCAGAGTGACAATGGGGGGGGGGTTGTCTAAGGGCCCCCAAAAACCTAGAGCCAGCACTGTTTCCAAATATCTCAGAGAACTTCAGTATGTTAATCCTACCATAACAGTATTACACTGAGACACACATATTTTTGAAACAAATATAGATGAGCGGGGAGAAGGGATGCAGTAGACTACTAGGTGCCTGAGCAATTTCAGAACAGCATGCAGGTTTATGACTCATTGGCTCAGTTCAGACAACACGTTAGTCAATGCAGTGTGAAAACTCCACTCAATAGTTGAGTTTTTAGGGGGTACTCCCCACACAACATGTTCTAACTCCACTGTTGGGTGATTGTGGGCCACTGTGGAATTGAGTAAAATCCATCATTGGATTCCTCTGCCCTCTCTTCTCCCCTGGTTCTCCCAATTGTATCCCAGCAGCCATTGCAGCAAAAAAAATCCAGGTGACTCTCCTAGAGTGGCACTCGCTCCTTTCACTGCTCTTGCCAGGGAACTCTGTACCCAGTGGGAAAAGTCAACTCAACAGAGAACTCCATGGAGCCCGCCATACAACACACAACACAACGGTTGTGCAGAAACTCTCTCTGCACAGCGTAGATATTTTGTGTGGAGTGTTTTCTTTTTAAAAAACTCCATTGTTGCATGGAGTTTTCCCTCCAGACAACACGTTTCTCAACAGTGGTGTAACAACTCCACCGTGGAGTTCTGAAACCACCTTTAACTAAAGTGTTGTCCGAACTGAGCCTTTAATTTCTTCTTCACTATATATTATTAGATGCCTTGGGCCAGCATCCCAAGGTATCCTGGCTGCTAGCCCAAAGGTTCAGTATATCCAGACTTTGGCTTCAAACCATGCTCTTTTCAATTCAATGCTCTTTTAATTGAATTGTAATGCAAAGTAAAGTTACATTTTCTCATATACAATATTTGGACAGGTGGGAGGTTGCAAATTCATAGCCACTCTGAAAATAGAACATATGAGGTCAGACCATTCTAACCATCAGGTATGAGATTTGATATGGGGTAGGGAGACTGGACCGGCAATTTAACTGGTAAATTCAGAGTGATTGTGTGTCTTGGGAATTTGGTGCTTCATAATTGAAGGGGATGCACAAAAAGTGCATGAAATGGAGCTTTTATAGATCTCATTATTGAAGAGCTATAAAAACATTACTGGTTAAAAGGAGTTGTTGTTAACAAGGTAAAAAGCCTGAAAGCTGCATTATAAAGTAGAGATAAGTAATATGCTATAAGTGCCCTCTGTAGAATGGCTCTTGCTTAAAACAGAAATCAATTTGCAGGCAGCATGGCCAACTATAAAGATCATATAAATCATGAGTCCTGAAACAAGGACAGGGGAATTACAGAAATAAATTACTACTCACTGCATTGACCTTAAAGAGGATTATAATTGTTCTGGATTCATGATTTAGTAATATTTTAATAGAGAAAATGAACCCTCTCGGTTAAAGTGGGGTAAAATCCTCCTAGGTTATTTTTCTATCTTCACAACTATTCGGCCTCATTGAAGACCTTATAGCCATCACTGTATATGAGCACACATCCAAGCATGCTACACATGTTTAGAGCCTGGAGCCAATCTACATGAGCGATTTTGCATGGAGGGAGAGCAGTTTGAAGTCCTTTGCGACCCATGACATTGTCACCAAACCGCAGCCATCCTGCAGCTTCCCTCTGGAAAAGCCACGTTTTCAGAAACTCCTTTTACTCCAGTTATTTTGACATAAAGCAGCTCCCAAATGGTCCCGCTGCTGTGTGCCCCATCTGCCTGCATTAAATCCCAGGTGTGCCTCTGTGATGTTGCTGTGACCTAGCAGTGACACAATCAAGGGGTTGGGCGGCCACCCTTCCCCCCACTCCCATTCCCTCTTTTTTCCCAGTAGGGCACTTTTGGAGGCTTCTTTTCCCACTTCCCCCTGTAGCCTCTTTACCCATTCACAACAAGCAGCCTGCCTTTCTGAAGTAGTCACTGCACTCATTCACATCTGCAGCTAGTTTTCCCATTCATAGAATTGGGTGGGGGAGGAGGAAGCTGCCTGCACAAGAGTGGCAAGTCCCTCTTGTGCGAGCCAGTGAGCAAGCAAGCAAGCAAGCAAGCAAGCAAGAGGCAGCAGGGATGATGGGTTGGAAAGCACTTTTTCAAGGAGCCAGAACAATGAACTAGCGGCTCCACCCATTTACAGTCTGCAGCCTGTGTTTTGGATTGACAATAGCATGTTATCTTTTAATCTCTCACATGATGGGGTAAACTGCAGGGGCTTAAATCAGTACTTCTTGTAAACTTCTCTGAGCCAGGGGAGGATGGACAGGGGCAGAGAACAAGCTTCTCTCATTTGCTGAGGGGGTTAATGGGGTTGATGACATTCAGTTCTACTCCACCCACTCAGCCGGGAAGTATGGGGGTTTCATGAAAACAGAATAGGAAGTGCTTTCATGTAACCCATTTAAGGTTTTTAGGTACTGTGTACTCCACTTTTCTTGCTTTGCATGCCTGGTATTGACCAAAAGCGATTTCATGAAAATAATGGAAAGTGTCTCTCATTTTGTTTCCATGAAGATTGGCCTCTGGTTAGATGGCTACATAGAACTGTCTTAGTATTTACAAGCACTCGCAGAGAGCACTTGGGAAAAAACTTGTCAGCTTTCCTGGACTTTTCATCTGGCACACAATGCTGGTGCAGCTTTTTCAGTTTTACTTTTATTTATTTATTTATTGTTAATGTGATAACTATTTATAAACTGGGCTCTGAGCGTTGAATGCTAAAACTTGCCTCAGAAACAGGCAGAGAGAAATGGAGACCATAATAGTTCCTGTTGGCCACTTTCAATGTCTTTCTTCTCTTTAACAGAGCATTATCTTTGCTTCCTGCCCTCACAACTCCTAGGGGCAATTAGCTGCTAATGAAAAGCTATGCCCATCTTCCCCAACCTGGTGTCCTCCAGAAGTTTTGGACTACAACTCCCATTGGACACACTTGCTGGGGCTGATGGGCATTGAAGTCTAAGAAGCTGAAGGGCACCTAGTTGGGGAAAGCTGGAATAGGCGTAGACAGACAGAGAAAGGTAGCCAGTGGCTCTACAATCTCATGCAGAATTCTTTATTTGTGTCCAGGGAAGTTTCCAGAGTTCTCAAGAATCAGAGTATGGCTCACAAGAAACTATTTTCACACAAGAAAGATACTGTGCAGTAAGGATCCTAAAAACACTTGCACTTATGCAGAAGAGGGGTTTTAAAGATCTCACAGTTTTCTTTTCTCATCCAAAATTAACGTAAGGTAATGATAAATGTGCAGAAGAACTTGAATTACTAGATGCATTCAGATATAAAAAGAAAAAGAAGCAGTGAGCCTCTGGCATGTATGCCCCCCCCCTTCCTACTCCAACTCCCACATAGCCACAATGTGGATCTAAAGCTCCCAATGCCATTTAAGATTAACTACACATTATGTTATACAAACTTGTGGCTAATCTTTGCTTTGGTTAATTGAACCAATCCAGTTTTATAAACTATGTTTTGAAGCTCGCTTGTTTCAACACATTATTGTTAAGGTAACAACTATTTGTCCAGGTTTGAATTCACAACAAGCTGTAGTTAATCTAAAATGGAAATGAAACCTTTTAAACTCCGCCTTACAGCCATGACAAAGTAGAAGGGGAATGTGCAAGCTCAAGGTTTGCTACAGCTCATTTTCATAACACTACATCATAGTTTAGCATTATGTCCAAACAAGCCCACTCTATGTAATTGACTGTGTGTTCTCACCCATGCTGGATGTACACTATAAGGTTCAACACTATTAGCATACGTTCTGCAAACATTCCTACTACTCCTGTTTTATGGAACAGTTCCTTGAAAATAAATTAATTTCCTGCATCTTGGATGCCAAAACTAAAAAAAAAATCATTTCTTAAGTTATCTGGCACAAATATTAGGAATGGCCGATGATGAACAATCTCCCCTACCCACCCAAACTTTTGTAACATGCATGACTGTAAAGTAATATTGAATTGAACTCAACAGTGTTATTGCCTTCCTTCATATGCATTTAACTTTCCCCCAGCTGAATCCATCAACCACTTGATTGTGTGCCACTGCATTTGACAGCAGTTGCTTGGCAACAAAATTAGTAGTCGTCTTGATAGTACCTGTGGTGTGTGCATTCTCAAGTTTCAGTAGAATTCTGTGACACTTGCAATACACATGGCTATATAACTTCATTTCATTCAGCACACACGATAATTGGTATAGAACAGACACAAATGGAATTGCTGAGATGTAGGTGTGCAAAGGAATGCAGAAGATGAAATAGCTAATGAGAACTAGTGCACAATAGCAGCTAGGAAACTCGGGCTACAATGCTATGCACGCTTACTTGGGAGTATGTTCCAGTAAGCTCAGTGGGACTTAATTCTCAGTAAACATGCATAGGACTGGGATGCAAAATATGAACCAGGAAACCCACAAATCTCATCAGCCTACAATAACACTTAGGCTGCAATTCTATACATACTGATCTGAGAGTAAGTCAAACTGAATTCAGTTAAGCTTACTTCTGGGTAGAAATAAATAGAGTTGTCACTGTTCTCTCAGCCTCTCTCTGTCACACACACACGAACACACTACCTGTGCAATATAGAGATATTTCACGTTTCAACCGATCTACCTTACAAGATTAACATCTTTTAAAGATGTATAGACACAAGACAACCTGCTGTAAATAATTTCCCCAGAATGCAAGAGGCCGTTGAATTTTTTTATAATAAATTTATCTACGGCATCCTGAGACATTTCCCCTTTTTCTTGAGAAATGTATGTGAAATGCCTTGGACTAGGGAAAGGGTAAGTATTATTAATATGTTGGATCCAAAAGGTACATTTCCATTTCTGATATACCTGGGAGAAAAATGAAAATAAATTCGCAGATGTTCTTTCACTTGTATGATGTCTTCAAAGCATCAGAACTGCTACAGAATCCCCCTATTTTAGCACAGTGTGAACATCTGCAAAAGGTATTGTGCAGAATGGCATTAATGTTTACTTCAGTTCCACTCATAATTATTTCAACACAACATAGGAGGGGAGGGAGGGAGGTTCATGAAAAGATTGTCGTAGCTTTGCTTTTAAGCTATTTTAAATAAAAGCTTTACATTTTATTATTTTAAATAAAAGTTGTCTTCTTTTATACAGACCGTAATATCCAAGGTTAAAAAGTATATACATATAGTAAGAACAATCTTCAAATGCCTATTTCTAGGATTTTTGGCAGTGAAAAAAGAGGAGAAGAGCTCATCTTCTAATGGATGACACTTCAAACACTGCTTTCTACAGGCTGCTTAAATTAGTTTAACAGGAACTAACATTTTAGCATATGGTCATAAAGCTATACTTGATAAGTTGTTATTTATAAATGGAGCTACTGTTGATAGGGTGACTTCAATTATTTCCATGGACCCTCGGGTGAAGGGGAGAAGAATAGATGTGCACAATTAATTATTCTGACAATTATTTATGCTTCCTCCCCTATGAGTTGATGGATGTAGTAATATTTGAAGGTAATAAAATTCATTCCTGTGTAGCACATTTAGATTGAATTGTGAAGTTACGTGTGTGTTTTTAATTCAGAATTTCAAAAACATTAATTTATATTATTATATGTTGTTCAAAATTTGGCAGCCAGGTTGGTCACCGGTACACCTAGGGGTGACCACATTACATCAGTCTTAAAATCACTCCACTGGCTGCCAATTAGCTTCCAGGCTAAGTATAAAGTGTTGGTCATTACCTTTAAAGCCCCACGTGGTTTGGGTCCAGGTTACCTGCAGGATCGCCTTCTCCCATATAATCCGCCCCACACACTCAGGTCCTCTGGGAAGAATTTACTTCAATCAGCCAGAACTAGGCTGACGAGTGTTACCCAGAGGACCTTCTCTTCTGCCGCTCCCAGACTGTGGAATGGCCTGCCGGAGGAGATTTGACAAATTAGCAGTCTTCCTGAATTTAAGAGAGCCGTGAAGACTGATCTCTTCCGGTAGGCCTACCCAGTTGAATTTTAAGATGTTTTAAATAATGTATTAGTTTTATTTGTTTTAATGTTTTATCTATTTTATGGTCTTTGTATTAATATTTATTGTTGTTCCCCGCCTCAATCCAGAGGGAGAGGTGGGTTAGAAATAAATAAATAAATAAATATTATTACATCAATATCTCACCTTTTCCCCTCTTGCAAAGAACCCAATGCATCTTACATGATCCTCCTCCTCTCCATTTTATCCCCATAACAACTCTGTGAGGTAAATTAGGCTGTGATTCAGTAACTGGCCTAAAGTTACCCAGTGATCTCCTGAGTTGAGTGGGGACTAGAACCTGGATCTCCCGAGTTCCAGTCCAAGACTCTAATCACTACGCCATAATGGCTCTCTAGTTGACCTGAATTTACATAAATACATAAAACTGCAGATATATTTTATATATTATGCTGTTTAAGTACTATGTCGAAGCATAGCTTCCAAACAAATGGTGAACAAAAAGCAGGTTGGACTGGGGATGATAGGAGATGTAGTCTGAGGTGTAGCTCAACAGATTGGGAAAACTAACCTTCAGGCATTTTATTTAAAATACATTTAGTGCATGTATGATGCTTCGGTAATGACACAAAACACACTGAAGACCAGGTCCTTTTTGTGGGGAAGGGGAACTTGCCTTCTCACATCGAGCTGAATACATCATTTCTGAAAAAACAGTACTGTACAACTAAGAGAAGAGGAGAGGCTTCAGGTAAGACATTCAGATCCCAGGCCTCTCACAGTCTTAAAAAGCTCCAGAAAGAGATGCTTTGTATGCACAACTGATTTGGGTTGTAGTCCCCATTTGGCCATGAAGCTCACTGGGTGACTTTGGGCCAGTCATTTACTCTTAGTGTAATCTATCTCACAGGGTGGTTGTGAGGATAAAATGGAGAGGAGGACCAATAAGCCACATTGGGTTCCCTGCAAGAGGACAAATGTGTGGACATAAATGTAATTAAAATAATAAACTGAATGTTGTCATTACTAACAGAACTTGAAATTTACTTTCCCCAATACTAATTAATATGAAAGCACATTTTAACTCAGTTCAAGTCCTTGTTCTGCCATTGTTCCAGGTACGGTGGCAGTTGCAAATTTCTCCATGTAAGGGTTTTAACTGAAAAATCACTTTAGAATGCTATTTTTAAAAGCAGTAACTATAAATGATTAAGGATGGAAGACCATGCATGCTTGGACAGAAAAAAGTCCTACAATTCCCAGCATGCTCCAGCAATTTTTCTGTTTAAACATCCATAGGATTGTATTTTTCTGTCTAAATATGCATAGGATTGTGCCTTTAGTGCATTATATTTTCTCTTTGTTTATTTCCTGGCAAGTCAATGTTTCACAGGTCACTCTTTGGAGATAACATGGGGCTGGGGGGGGGGGGTATGTATGTATGGCTAATTATAACTTTATAAGCATAGCCCAAATGAATATTATGGAAAATGACCCAAAATATGGCCCACAGAAAGGCTTGCTTTGTGGCCGCTCCCAAGCTCTGGAATTCCCTCCCAAGTGAGACTAGGTTGGTCCCCTCTCTGCTGTCATTCTGCCAGCAGACAGATATTTTTATTCAGACAGGCCTTTGGCATATACATTGGTCTGTGGGGCACCATTTATTTTATTTTATTGCTTCTGTATTTTAACTGTTTTGCTTTGGCATTCAGCTGCTTTGCTTTGGTGTTATATTTTAATCAAGATTGTGTTTTTAATCTTAATTGAATTTTCCTGTTTACTGGCATTTCTGTTTACCATCATGAGAGCCAGTTTTTGATGGACTGGCAGGTTATAAGTTAAATAAATAAATACAGCTGAAGTTCTTATGAGTTTCAAGAAGTCCACAGAATACCCAATGCAAATGATCTGGGAACAGAATCATACCCCATTCCTGCCAGGGTTGCACAGTTGCCCTCATATAGAACAAACTGGAAAAGCAGGCAGTTCCATAAGCACCCATGCTAATCCTATGGCATTTAGACTCAGACTACACAATTGCAGGGGAACTCAAACATCACTACAATTTCGCCCCCTGAAAATAACCTTGCAGAGTCATCAGAAAAAGGACGAAGCAGAATTTAATTCCCCCCTAGTTTAATCTATGTACACTCATCATATGTCTGAATCAATATACTGCTGACAACCGCTCAGACGTTTTAATATGGCATATCAAAATGGAATTCAGAAAAACTGAGTTAGGGCACAATCCTATGCCTGCCTGCCTGGGGAATACTGGGAATTGTTGGACTTTTTTCTATCTAAATATGCATAGAATTGCACCCTAAGATACTTTCAGATTAGAACAACTTTTGACTCTTTTTCTAGCGTTCCTCTAGCTTGTAGCTTTTCGCTCTTTTAGCAGTTTTTGAACTTTTAAAATATTCCATGCTGCACAGAAATCAAGCTGACAAAAAATCTACCTTGTAGTGCAAGTTTATTGCCTACTGCTGTACATGTTTTAAATACAAGTCACCAGTGATGAGCCTGAGATATTCTATTAATACATTTCCATCTCAAAATAGTGTTAAGATGCTATCCCATGCATGATGTCTGTGATAGGCACATTTTACTTCCCCCATGTGCATCTGAGATAACAGACTTGTGGAGGATTATATTATAGCAAATCAAAATATTTGAATTTGACTCTTAGAAGAGAGATTGTGGAAGATCATTACACTAAAAGAAGCCATCATTCCATACAGTAATAGATTCACAATTGATTTTTTTCAAAGGAACTAAGCTCTGTTGTGGTTTGTTCATGCGTTACACAACCTGCCATACTCTGCACAATGTACAATGCAGCAAACATTCTCTACTTAAGTTGACAGGATACTTGCCAATGTCATTACATTGCATTAAAATGCATATACACCAAGGAGTAAACCAGATTTTTGGGTAACGTCTCATCCTTGGTTTCAGTCTTTTGACTTCTGAGATCTTGGCTAGGTAAGGATATCAAAAACAATCTTACATACCAAGTAAAGTCCCTTATATTTTCTCCCATGGAGTGGGGGGAGCACACTGTACGATATGTAGAAAACCAGCCACAGCACTGTATCCAGCACTGCATACATTCTCCAGCTGTACCACACGGACATGGAATTTGACATGGGGTACACAATTAAGCATTAGAACAGCAAATTTCACCCCCCCCCCACATAAGGCTGTAAAGGTAGGCTCCAAAGTACTCAGACATTTGCCAAGAGAAATCTCCAACAGTCAGGGGAGAAAAAACCAGGATTTTCATTGGGCACGGTGTGAGTCTTCAGTGTCATGCCTAAATTTGCCTCTGCTCATGATTAGCATAAGTGAACAGGTGCATGTTTGTTTAATATGCGTAATGAATACAGCCAAAAGGTCATGAAATTTTGCATTTCTTGATGCAAAACTATTTATTTGTACACATGGAAGATGCACACTCTACATACATGTAAGTATTCCTTTAAAGCGAACTCTCAAAAATAATATTTTGTTTGGGAATTATTTTTAGTTGATTCTAAACATGTAACCATTAATGTTTTTAATCTTTATAAACCACCCAGAGAGCCTCGGCTATGGGTTGATATAGAAATGCAATAAATAAGAAGTAGAAGCTTTTCCTGTAGCTATACCATTTCTGATAAGTCTCACTTCATTATATGGCATGTTGTCATAATGCAACATGTGTAGAGACAAGGCTGGGTAACAAGCCATCATGTCACCACCTCTGATTACAGCACCTTTTGGACTCAATCAGTTTTCAAGTTTACCTGCTGCAAGCTTTTCAGGTTTGCATAAAGCAAAAGTACTGCCTTACAGTTAAGCCATGCTGTTCTATTCAATACAAGGAATTGTCTAAGCATATGTCTTTCTTCGGAATGAAATTCAGTTCCTTCTAAAACTCATTTAATTCTCCATGCTCTTGTGATATTTGTACACACATGAGGTTCTATAACCATCCTTGACAATAACATCCTTGCAGCCCCGTTCCTTCATTCCAGCACAAAAAGGAAAAGAGTACCAAGCTCTAAAGTCAAAAAGCAAAGAAAAATGGATACAAAGCACAACAGCTTTGGTAAACATGTTTCAAGACAGTAGCAGTAACAAAGACTAAAATATCCTGACATTAAATATATATATAAGCTAGTTTTAAGAAAGAAAAGTCCTCTTATTATTAAACCTCTCACACCAAGTCTTGCAAACACCTTAACCAGCTACGTGAATTATATTTACTCCCTATAATATAATTACAGTCATTTCAGATTAAATGCCTTTGAAATCTTTAATTTGTGGTATGAGATATTCACTTTTTTAGAATAACCTTTTCCTTGTGTTGGCAAATCCATGCACAGACAAAATCTTATAATGTTTAATTTGTGAACTTAGCCCAAGTTCCTAATAGTGAGCAGATTAAAAAAAAAGATAACAGATCCTGTACTGCTTTTAATGCCTATGCAGAACAGGAAGAATTAACAGATGTAGATTTCTTTATCCCCTAAATCACATGCTACAACTGCCAGAAGCCCCTCTTCTACACAACTGTTAAGATTCGGGAGTCTTCTTTCCCACACATTGCATTTGGTCAGCCTAATCCTTTAAGGATACAGTCCTATGCATATTTAGGTGGAAAAAAGTCCTAAAACTCCAAGAATCCCCCAGCCAGACATTCTGGGACTTTTTTCTGTCTAAACATACATAGGATTGCACCCTAAGAAGCAGAGATCAAGAATTTAAAGGGGAGCCTTTCAAAGAGAAGTGGGGAATGAAGCGGAAAAGAGGTCATAGCTCTTGCACCAAATTCCCAAACTGGTTTTTAATTCAGGAAATTTTGCAAAGATATTTGATAAGAAAACACAGGTACCAAGCAGGCATCCATCTGAGTTGTGAACTAAGTAATTAAAAGAGAACGTAAACATTTCATCCCGAATGTATCATCTGAAGCAACTTGACTTCTTAAACAAACAAACCAAGCAGAAATCAACAGTAACACATACAGTTTCCTTTGATGGCTCTGCAGCGAGTGGGAAGAAGTGTCTACAATGTAAAGGTGAAATTGCCAAAGGGTTTTTAAATCTGTTGTCAGTTTTACCTCTACAGTGAGAGGGCATCTCCCAAGATGCTGCAGAGGTTGCAGGGAAAGCCTGTCTGTTTCAGCACTGTTATTTGCTCACTGACTGGAGAATGCACAATTAATGCTGAACTTTCTAATACTACCAGCTGGAATGCACAAGCCATTGAGACTGCCAACAAGTTTTTTTAAAAATCACCTTGGCAATTTCACTCAAAGTGGGTAGGGACAAAAGGAGGTATACTTGCATAGAAGTTGTTTGGCAGCTCCTCAGAAATACACAGTGTAGTCTATGCCCAACCTGATGTCCTCCAGGTGTTTTGCACTAGAAATCCCATCATTCTTGACTAGTACCCATGCTGGCTAGGGATTGAGAGAGTTGCAGTCCAACACATCTGAGGACACCAGGTTGGGTGAAGGCTGTTCTATGGAGTTTCTGTGGATATCCAGCACCACACAGCAGAATAGCAGAAAACTCTGCCAAAATAAAGACACAAATTCCACATATTCCTAATCAGTTGTACATCAATGTTTGCCGGTTATTACGAAAGCACACATTACTGGTCAGACTGAACTGTAGAATGCCAAAAGAAAAGCTAAGTACATTTCATAGAAGAAAACTGCCTGTATTCAAAATTCAATACTTACTCAATAACTACTGACCAATATCCCCCTCCCCACATTTTTCAGCAGCAGATTATTTTGAACACGCCTGTCTCATTAATCTCTTTTTCCTTTAGTATTTTCAGGCAATTAAGAAGCACCCAAATATTCAGCTTCTCTTCATTTTGCAACAAAGGAAGTTTAATGACAGCTCCAGCTGCTGATTCTGCTATTCAAGTCCATATGCTTAACACAAATATTAAGTTTAAAACTATTTTTATAACTAATTATCTAGGGATGATAATGAGCCTTAGAAAAAAGGTGTAAGCATATAAACTCAAGATCTAAATGTGAAACACACAGGAGATACATATTTGTTAAAAGCACTTTCATTATTCCTTCCTTTTGCAGAACAGTGCCCAAGGTGGTTTACAACTAATGTGATAAAAATACATAAAATAATCAACTTAGATAGCAGTATAAAAATATAAATTTGGGGTGGTACATTAAACAAAAACAATGTTCAGCTGTGCCCAAAGGATCATTGAAATAAAATAGTTTTAACTTGGCAATGAAATGCTATCATGGAGTCAGCAAAGCAAATCTCCTGGGTCCAAAGTCTGGATTCCACTATGGAGAAGGCCCTTTCCCTCATATCTACCAGTTGAATTTCTGATAGTGGCAGGACATGGAAAAACCCTCACCCAAAGAGCTGAGTGCATGGAAAGGCTTATGAGAGATGTCTACTGAATGTCAAATTTAGATTTCACATATGTAACAAACCTGAGTTTAGCATCAACTGCACACTCAAAAGATCTTAACCAATCCCAGTTCTCTGCTTAGTATTGTATGTGTATCCTGCATTCATTACATGCTGTTTTAAATCTACACATAAGATGTTCTATGTGTACATCTAAGATATGTATACTATCTAAAGCTAGACTTAACATTACATTGACTAGTGCAGCTCAATCCTATGCTTGCTTATTTGGGAATTAATCCCAAGTATGCATGCAGCCTTAGGCTAGAATCTATTCACACCTACCTGGGAGTAAATCCCACTGAGTACAATGAGATTTGCTTATGAGTAAATGCAGATGGCATTGCATTGTCAATGTCATTATAATAAGGCTGTGTTCCTGAATACAGAGATAGGGCGAGGAAAATATTAAAGAATGTGTCTTTGTATATAGTTGACATAGAGCATTCAAAGATGGTGATCAAAACTTGGTTAAGAACTAGGCTCAATACTTTTGAACCTAGAATTATATTAGAAATCTTAGTTTCCAAATCATCTATATGAAGAGGGACAAGATGATAACATACAGTGCATGCCTAAGTATGTTGAAGATATCCCACTGAGTTCAACATGACTTATTCTCTAGTAAGTATGTTTAGGATTGCAGGCTGAATGTTTAATATAAAGATGCACAATGTTTGTGATTTAGTATCCTGGGTACACTTTCTCCTTTATCCAGGCATCACTTCCCATGCTAAGACTTCCAGAATTCCTGCATCACACAGGCTCCTTCTAACTTCTGTTTCTAGAGCTCAGACTGAAGCTACCATCACACCAGGGAAGGTACTGATGGCAATAACGGAACAAGTCCATATTCTGCCATCCATCCCTACCAATTAGTTTTAAAAGGCTTCAAACACAAATACATTGTGTTCCATTAGGCCTCAAACTAACATAAATTAGCTACTACTCTTCTTCACTTATTCTTCAGCATATCTCCCCTGCCCTTGAAATATTCACCCCACATGCACAGATCAAGGTACAGATTAAAGTAGTCCCCTTGGCTGGTAAAGCAATCTTCCTTCGTACAGAGTAAAGCAACCTGCTTGGCAGAATAAGGAGAACAAATCAAGCCTATGGGAATATCCACACACAATTGACAAACACAGAAAGGCTCTCTTGAATGGAGTGCTGGAAATTGCACACTGAAGAAAACTGTACATGAGATGTGGACACATTCTCATTTCTAAATTTTATTCTTCTAAAGGGTAGCAGTTTCTGTTCTGGTTTTTCATGTATCTCTTTTCCAAGACTAGATACACAGTATTCTATTTTATCATTCTGCCACCTATCTATAAGACTAATGGCAGATGCAAGCCATAAAGTTCACATCCAAACCCAGATTTACTATCTAACATTCACAGCATGCTTTTGGTCTTAGCTTCTGTCTGCTCCACAAACGCCTATTTTGGAAAAGAAATCTAGTCTGAATGACATTACATAAGACAGGTAAAGTAAAAAAGAAAATCTGAATTCTAAAATGATAACAAAGTAATGCATCAGTCAACATGATTCTGCTTTACAATCAGTTTTCAGAAAAACTGGCCAGTATGAGGTCCATATGACTTGATGATAACCAGCTGCCTGCAGTCAGAACACTGAAAGATGCCTCGGGCTGTTACTACTAGGTGAATACTTTACTCTCAGTCAAATATTGTTTCAGATCATTGGTTTTTCTAAAAGACTCTTGCTTTGTACCTTATTCCTATCTCTACCATGCCTTAGGAACACCTTCTTTTTTTTTACATTTTAACTCCCTTAGAATTGTGAACACCGTAGTAGGTTTGAAGATAAAAGTTTTGTATTTTCATGGGGAGGTGAGAGGGAGACAGACAGCCTGAACATATGCATGTTTGCTCAAAAGAAAGCCTCACTGAGTTCAATGAGAGTTAATTATTGAACTGAGCAGCCAGATCTTTGCACGTTTTCTTACGAGTTGCACTGAGCTTATTGGAGCCTACTTTTAAGGATTATTGCAATCAGTCCAAGCAAGCATGCATTATCAGACTGCCATCCCAAACACACTCACTTAGAGGAAGAAAGCTGACGTTTGGGCATACCTGAAAGGAATGGATTGGTCGTTATATGTACTTGTACAAAGCATTTGTTACACAAGGGATTTATCAAAGTGTACAAGGTTTACAAAAGCTGTCAGAGATGTACAGAGCCACATTTCCAAGGGAAATGATGTTGCAGTAGAATAAGATGTTGTATCCTTCAGTGATACCTTATTTACAAACAGAACGTCCTTTGTACCATTTCCCAGTAACTGTCCCCTCAGAAAATAGGAAGCGGCACCAGTTCTGTCACACAACAGAAAGCCCCACAAAAGAACAGTGGACACAATATTTAAAAGGCCATTGGACAATAAAAAGGGAACATGAAAAGGTTAATTTCTTTTTTTTAAAAAAATCCTGCACCTAATCCCATATGCATGGAGGCAGATTACAGTTCTTCATTTATGAGGAGGAATACACTTTATACATGCTCAAAGACACATCCCAAGGCAAAATCCCTGCACTAAAAACAGAATCCGGGGCTGACCTTAAGTCCGGGGCAGCCCCTTAGGTCTGAACAGCTTCTAACTATATCTTTTGGTTTCTTATTAACTGATCTGAAGATATATACCTTGAGTGGCAAAAAGAATTCCTTTACAATCACTCAGCAAAAACAAAACGTAAGCGTTAATCCTTCCTTGATCCCCACATCCACCCGCACCGACTCGAGCTCACGACCAGCGGCCAAAACAGCAGACAGTCCCCATCAGTGGTAGCAGGAAGAAACAGCCCACGGCGTTCCACTTTAGCAAACCCACGAGGCGCTAGAGGGCTTTGCCCCCCCCCCCGCAACACGCAGTGAGTGGAGGGAAGTCGGGAAAGACGCCTCCTTCCCCGTCACCTTTCTCCGACACCGCGAAGCATAATCCCACCGCCTGCTGCGCCTCAACTAACGCGCGCGCCCGCGCACACACAAACACACACGCCATTCAGTCCCGTGCGAGACGTACTGCATCCTTCGCCGTGTCTGGAAAGCGAGACGTCCTCATCCCCCTCGTGTCAAGCCGCAAACGGGCCGAACGTCACCTGCAGCCCCAGCCAGGGAGCCTTTCCGTTGAAAAGAGAGACGCTTCTTCGTACCACCAGCAGCCAGATCGGGCTCTTTATTTGTAAAGACCGACCGGGAGACGAGCGCGCCCTCTATTTTCCCCGCACCTCTGTCCGCTAGGGCTGCTCGCCCAACGCAGCTGCCGTTCTGGGGCTTAGGACAGCTACTCGCGCACGGCCGCCGGAGCAATAAGGGGCGAAGTATCCACGGCCGTTGCTCAAGAACCCGTACAGAAAGTTGCTGCTGCTGGCTTGCCTGACAGCCTCTACAAACAAGCCCCGGGGCAGGAGCTCCGCCGCGAGCCACTCGCAGCCTGGGCTCGCGCTCTCTCCAAAAAGCCGCCGTCGCCGCCGCGAGACAGCAGGCAGCAAAAGCGCTGCCCAAAGTTGCGAGCGTCCCTCTCTCACGCGTCGCACCTTTCGCGCCCCTGGCCGAGTCCAGCACCGCACATACACGTATCCTATTCAAACCCTCTCGCTCATTAAAGAGCCCCCGGCCACAAACCTCCCCTCACCCTTCTCCTTCGCACTGCGGCTCACCTGCGAAAAGACAGCTCGTCTCGCTGCTGCTGCTGCTGCTGCTCCGAGGAAAGGGTTGAAGCCGTCTCGTTTCCGCCCCCCCCCCCCAAATCCAAATTAATACGGTTACGCTTGCCAGGGGGAAACCCCCAGCGCAACCGGAGGAGGCTTCCTCATCTCGTAGGCTCAGCTCTTTCCTCCCCTCCTCCTCTGGGATGGCAGCGAGGGGAGAAGCGAGCGAGTGAGCGAGAGCCCTTAGCACATTGGCATCCCTCAGTGCTGCTGGTGGTACTACTACTACTAAGAACAAGCAGCGGCAACGAAGGAAGGAGCTAGGTCACGCCTCCCCCCTCTGGCTCCTCCTATAGGAGCCGCCCGGAGGTTTGGCTCGAGCTGGGTTGTGGCCTTTACGTAAGCGACCCTCCTCCTTCTCGTTTCCCCCCTCCCTCAAGAGACTGAGGCCAGCAAATAGGTTAGCGCAGTAGCGGCTTGGCCCCTCCTTCCGCGCCTCCTCAACTAGCATAGCAGTGTAGAGAGCTTTCTTCCTCGGGCTGCTAGGACTGTTTACGTAACCAGCCCGCCCGACCTTCTGCCTCTCTTGAGCCGCCTTTGCTCACCCATGCAATTGGTTCCCCTGAGGAAGAAGCTGAAAGCAAAAAACGAAAGGGGGGGGGAGGTTAATTCTCCAAACCATCTAATGCTGTTATTCTCATATGCTTGCCAGAAATGAAATCTCAGGGAAAGCGGTGGGACTGCCTGATTGGCATCATGGGATGCATTAGCAGGATTGCTATCAGATGTGTGGGTCTTAAGAAAGTGTGTATGTTTTATTTAAGGGACGTCAATGCAAATTGCTGCATGTATTGCCACTGTGGAATCTTCTTACCTGGCTATGGTAGGGACGTCAATGCAAATTGCTGCATGTATTGCCACTGTGGAATCTTCTTACCTGGCTATGGTTTAAAAGTAACAATGTTCATCTGCACTG
This sequence comes from Anniella stebbinsi, assembly GCA_029215795.1. Lineage (NCBI taxonomy): Eukaryota > Metazoa > Chordata > Lepidosauria > Squamata > Anniellidae > Anniella > Anniella stebbinsi. The sequence goes on from JARDYH010000001.1 coordinate 228,741,456, forward strand.
TGTGTGGGTGAGTTGAACCGCCCCCCCCCCCCGCATGACCAGTGTCTGGTTGAATCACAGACTATGGCTGCCTCTACAAGAGAGGTTTAAAGCTCTTTCAAGGCGCTTTAAAAAATTTACCTCTACAAGAACGGAGCGCAAATCGGGCGTAGAGGCACATTATCTCTCCGATTATGCGCATTATTGAATGCGCGTTAAATCGCGAGTTTTATTTTGCTCCGGCCGTTAAAGCGCATTTTGACTATGTGAACAAGCGCTTATGCGCATTAACTACTTGAAAAGCGCATTTTGGTCATCCGTTAATGCGCTTCATCGCCTCTCGCCGCCTCTTGTGCAGAGGTATTAGGTGTAAAGGCGCTTCAGCGATTATGCGCATAATCGCCTAACCGGGCGCAAAAGCGAATCCTTGTAGAGGGGACCTATGATGGTGTTATTGCTTTCATTAAGAAAAATTGCACTTGCAGTTCAGAGCCATAAGCATGTTTACTCAACAGTCAGTTCTACTGTAATCAGTGTGACTTGATGGTTGTAGTTTATAGGACTTAAGATTTATTAGAGAGCAAGCCCACTGAACCAAGTGGAAGTTACTTTGCCATAAATATTAGAATGGCAATTTTATTATTTATTTGCTTATTTATTTGGCTTGCAGCCCACTTTTTAACCAGAGTCCCAAAGTGGCTGAAAATTATATTTTTAATTTGCCCAATAACTAATGTTTTTGAATAGATAATAACATTCTAGAGAGCCATGCTATAGTGAGCATCCTAGGGACCTGAGGATGGCTTGGAAAACTTCTGAGGGCGGTGACAGCGCTCCAACCTCGGAAGGGAGAGTCGGAAAGCCAAACCCCAACCCCGTGCAGCTGGCAGGGAAGGAAGTGTGCCAGCTGCTTCTCAGAGGTCCGGAAATCAACCTTGGAGAGGGGGGAAAGGGAGCGTTCTGGTAGGCAGGGAAGGGAGGAGACTGGAGAGGTGGGGATACAATTTATCCTGATCCTCCTTCAGCCTCCTTCCTTCCCCCTTCAAAGCACCCTCGCTAGGTGAGCTGAAAAGCCCATAGGCGTGCGCACAGGTGGTTCTCCTGGTGCCCAGGCACCACCTAATGAAAAGTTCGGGAAAGATGCGGCACGGAGAGAAGGGTGGGAAGCAGGCCGTGCATTGTCCGAAGCTATGGAAAGTGCACAGATGGCCTACACTATTAGCATGACTAACACGCTAATAGCGTAGGCCACCTGCGCACTTTCCGGAGCTTCGGACAATGTGTGGCCTCCTCTGCCCCCTCCCCCCGCACCTTTCCCAGTATGAAAGTGTCTCTTAATGCTTGAAGTAAGAGGCCGTTTCATACTGGGAAAGGTGGGAGGGGGATAGAGCAGGCCGTGTGTTCTGTAGAGGCGTGGAGATCACCTAACGCCATTAGCGCGGCCTGCTCTATCCCCCTCCCACCTTTCCCAGTATGAAACGTAAAATGCAATACAATATTGAAAAGAATAAAATATAAGTATTCCACTTAAAACCAGTTTGATTTCTCCAATCCAGTGTTCTTCAGATATTTTGAACTGTAACTCCCATCCGCCTCATCCAGGAGAAGCAATGGATGAGGAAAGGTAACAACCTCTGGGACTGTTTAGCTTAGAAGAAAAGGTAAGGAAGAGGAGACATGATAGAGGTGTACAAAATTATGCATAGTGTGAAGAAAGTGGATAGGGAGACATTTTTCTCCCTCTCCCATAATACTAGGATCTGAGGTCATCCCATGAAGCTGACTGGTGGGAGATTCAGGACAGATAAAAGGATGTACTTCAGCACACACTGTATAGTTTAACTATAGAATTACTACCACAAGATGTGGTAATGGCCACCAATTTGGATGACTTTAAAAGGGGATTATATAAATTGGGGAGAGTGGGGAAAGCAGGGTTACCGAAATGAATCTCTCTAGTTTCTGGCTTGTGATGATCTGGGATTGAGAGCATCACGGAACCCATTGTCTGATGGGTGTTGTAGTCCAACTACATCTCAAGAGTACCAGATTAGTTAGGAGCAGTGTTGCTTCCTCAAACAGGAAGTAGTTTTGTTTAATTAAGGGTGCAATCTTTTGCATGTTTAGACAGAAAAAAGTCCTACAACTCCCAAAATGCCCTAGCCAGAATGGGTCAGACTTTTTTCTGTCTACACATGCATAGGATGTGTTATTCTATGGAGTCACTAGCCTCTGAACCCAGAGGCAGATGATTATCCAATGTAGGGCAGCCAGAGAATGGAGGCAATCCTCACTGCTGTGCTCTGGCTGCAGTGCGTTTTTGGCTAGACAGATGATTTCACCTGTCTAGCTGGGGAGCTTTGGGGCAGGGGTGTAAGGCTGCGCATAGGAAGCTGCCTAAAGAGGCTTCCGGAGTCTCCTCCCTGCTCCCGGGACCACCCCCATTTCCCGTCTCCATGCTCCATTTCCGAGCATGGAGACGGGGAAGAACTGCACCAGCTGAGGGGGAGGGGCAGAGAGCACTGTTACTGGGTTCCTGATCAAAGTCCTAGTCCCAAACTCAGATCCCTAAACCCCAAAAAATCCTATGGTCCCCAAATGCTGTCTAGGGGAACATAGGATTACACCCTAAAAGTCTTCATATCAACGGCTTAAAAACACACAGTAGATTATAAGGTACCTTATTAGAACAGGCATTCCGCCGTCTCTGACATACAAGAACACCTACTTTGGCATGCAGACATCAGCTAACAAACTAAGAAAGTAATTTTCCCCTTCTGAGCTGCTGTTTTTGTTTATATGTAAATACAGTCAATGAAGCTGCAATTATATACCCCTTTACCTGAAAGTTGGTTCTTTTGCAATCCATGAGACTCATTTTTGAGTAATTTCTCCCATTTATTTGGACACATTGACCATCTTTGTTGATTGTGGGTCGTTTTTTTCCTAACAAATTTAATCCATAATGCAATTTTCCATCCATGGGTATGGTGTAGTTTGGAATCATTTCTAGGGATTCACAGATATGAACATGCTTAGATCAGCAAATTATTATACTGATGCCATTTGTTGATGGACAATTCCATAGAGTTAGATCCAGAATCTAGGTATGGTAACATGATATTATTTTTGATGGTATTATTTGTAAACAGTATGTATAGGTAACATATTCCAACAAAACACGTCCACATGTCATGCATTATAGATGAAAGCCATGGCATTAGAATGGGCCCATAGATCTTACTCAGTATGATCCTGCTTCCTCTCTTTCTTTGAGACAGTATGGCATTTTTAATCATGTAAAACAAGGAGCTAATTAAAGTTACAACAGCAAAATAATTTGCAAAGTTATTGAAATTGCAGTAGATAACCTAGTAGATTACTTAGAATTACATTCTCAGACAATGTTCAAGCCATGAGGTTTACCCTGACATTCTTTCCAGTGGGCAGTTATTCTGGATTAATTGGAGGTATTAATTAGATTAATTGCATATTAATTGGATGTATCCTCAAGGTCAAATGCACTTGAATAAAGATTATAAGCATAAATAACATTTTAATTTTTAAAAAAGAAAATTTTAAAAAATATGGATTTACTCTTCTCACTTCAACCATGTTTTTAATGTCAACAGAGATAAAACAAAAAGTAAAAGAGTTATTACTTCAATTGCTCTTCTTTAGTATTTGCTGAAAATACTACATTCTGTTTATTCATTTTATTACATCTTTACAACTGGAGAACTACAGATAATTCAGGTTTGGGCATCAAACAGAGAACTTGTGATTTTTACATTTGAAAACTACAGCTACTTGTTAATTTTGCTTAGGTCATCATGAGATGATTTTCTGGATAGATGACATCCTACTACAGTGATCAGGGCTACGCTTCTGTATATTAACTCTGATAACCCTGAGATAGTCTTCTATATAACACATGAAGACACAGAGGTAGAAGTAACCTTGCATTCAAATATTGTAATGAAATGTATTCCCCTTGTATTTCTACCTCACACAAATCTTAGTACCTTTTTAAAAAGCTAGACAAGACACTCAGCCCACTGTTCTAATATTGTGGCTGTGTGTGATGATAAACTACATATTTTGGCAGTAGTCCAGCTCTTCCAAGACTACAGATTTTCAAGACTCTCAGAGAATACCATCTAGTCCATGTAATTTATCACAGTATAACATCTTAGCTATTTTCTTGGGCACTTCAGCACTCTGGATTTTTCACCTTTATTGCCTCTGAAGAGTAAGTAAATCCAGGATGCACGGTGAGGGGAGGAAACTAGTAAAAATGTAAAATGAAGTTAAAAGATGTTGCATTTCAATACTGTCCCACATTTCCCATCCCATGAATATAAACCTTAACACCTTCCTATTTTAGGAGTGCTCCCTCTTGCTTGTTTTGCTAAATGTCATCTTCAGCAGCAAAGAGAGGGATAAGTATAGTATAGTCAAATTATTGCCTAAATTAGGTTTCAAAATACAAGCCAGAAGTCAAATGAACCTCTATCCCATTATTGTTTTCTATCCCATTGAGCTATTGTAGTAGAAACAACCAGCTTCTGTAATAATTGGTAGGAGTTTCCCACGCTCTTTTGCAAAGACTCAAGCCCTATGAGATTGCCCCCTCCACCTTCTTGTATTCCAGGGCTGGAAATTTGTTCCAGGGTCCATTTGATTCTCCTGCTTTCTGACACTATGTGTTCACTACACTCATGCACTCTCAGCCATATTTGTCAAAGGGAAAGTGGGGAAACTATAAAGTTTGCTCAGGTTGGTCTTTCATAAGTTCAATGGAGCATGGTGTCAGAGAGTCTGGTGCCCCATTCTGTGTAGAACCTGGAGGCTTCCATTCTGTGTTATAGTGAAAATACATTCCAAACCATATAGCCATCATCACCATCAGGAGTTCTGGGCTAAGTTCCTGACTCCAATCTCCAAGGAAAAAGGCTGGAAAACAACACAAACCTGTGATGGTGAAGTGTGATAGCCAACCGGAGTAAGAGGTGTGAGCATTGATGACCTCATGATGACAACTGTTGGCTACCTTTTTCATGTCCAACCATTGTACCATTCCATCAGCTGCTGAAGTCAGCAGTACCTCCTCCACTTCATGCAGCCTAACTTATGGGTTTCCCGTAGGCAGCTGATTGGCCACTGTGTGAACAGAATGCTGGACTAGTTGAACCCTTGGTCTGATCCAGCATAGCTCTTATGCTCTTAACTGCCTGGTTTACCAACTGGACCAAGGACCCAGGAGAACAATGAACTGTTTGGATCACCTCATCACTCTAGGTGCTCTTTTTGTCCTGTGTACCACAAGGTGGATTGTAAGTTAATGCATTAGAAATAGATTTAGAAAGTCTCTAGAAGCTAATCTCTGTCAGTATTTCCCACGGGAGTTGCTTGCTGCAGCCTTGAAGTTGCTAGTTTCACTAGGAACTTAGGAGTGTTTTGATAAGAAAGGAGCCACTCTTGAAAGCTGTCACTCAGATTGTAGCATCATCGTAGTGGGTGGAACAGTCACACCCTGTTGGCACATGAGCATCGTTTACAGGTCAAAGGACCTGTCTGTCAAGTAGCTTTAAATAGGATATAATAGCTGAACTAGGCTGAAGAAGCTTGCTAGAGATCATCTTTCAATGCAAGGCCTAAATTTCCTCCTATTGAATTCTATCTGTTTTGGACTGTGGAAGCACTCTGCACATGCTCTCTCTCTCTCTTGCTATTTGGACTCTGGATTTCTAAGGATTTGTACCATGGAAAGTACCGTGAGGCTTTTCATAGGCTTGAACTTGCTATTGCTGTGGATGGTGTGGTTGTGCCCAGACTCAGGTGGCAGTGAGCTCCTCCAGAGCTAGCGTTACGTGCAGGGGAGTGTCCTGTGCCTGAGGTCTTCCCCTCCCTGTGATTATGCTTACCAGGGTCAGCTCAGAGTTCGGCAGACTGAGTTTTGAATGTGCATGATCTGTCTCTGCCTGGCTCAAGGCAGCCCTGTGCCTTGAGCAATTCCCTTCCCTGGTCAGCTCAGCATTCAGCAGGCTAGGAGTTACTATTGGGTTTCTTCTCTGCCCAGCTCTGGTGGCTCAGAGCATAAGTGTTTCCCTCCCTAGGATCTTGTTTAGGCTTCGGCCATATCCCTTGAGGTGCCAGCATATGCGGAATCTGAAGAAGCTCAAATTGGATGGTGGCAAACCCTAACATCCCCACCCCCCCAGTGCTTGCCTGAAGGATCGTATCAATAGAAGAGACTAAAGCCTGCTGAACAACATTCAACTTTAAGTGGGTGTCGTTTGAAAAATGTAACTGTTATGCTTTTTACCGTGTGATAAAAAGTCTCATCGATGTGTCTCATGTCAGTTTGCCAGTATGTATGAATGCCAGAGAGAACGGGCATACTCATGACAGTTTTAGTGTCAAGACCTTGACAAGATGCAGGCTTCTAATTTTGGTAGGGTGCTATGGTCAAGTCCCTCCTTGGTATTGCAAGGCATTGTAGAGTGTTGGTGGTTTGTCGAGACTGGCTACAGAGCTAGTCAGGATACTATCCTCTGGATCACTTATCTTGCTTGTAAGGAGACTTTGAAGGCTGATATTCGAGTAGTTCATCTGGGGCTCTGATGCTGAAAAACCTACCATGGCAGAACAGAACTCTGTACTTTACAGCCTATCACAATGTGCCCCCTATCTTGTTGGGCTTCAGCAAGGGTCAGGCTCCAGGCAATTGGCTGTCAGACCAAGTAAACCAGAACAAGTGTGCAATCCAAAACTGGCAGAGATCTAGTTCCAGAACAGTAATCCAGTATAAGAGAAACACAAAGAAGCAGGTGTTTAGTCAAAACCAGGCAAGGTTGTAGGTAGCAAAAGAATATCAGCAATAAGGGTCAGAAGCAGGGTGATGTCAAATCTAGATCAACGTTGAGAAAAGGTGTTGGGGAGAGAAAAGTGCTCCCTGTGTGTTTAGTAAGCGTTAAAGTCCAGAAAAGTGTCCCAGTAGCTGAAGAAATACTCACACTCAGCAAAATGGTGTATAATACAAAGTCCTTTACTTGTGTTCCAATAATATAAATATATACAAGGCAACTGGTTCCTCCAGATAATACAGGCTTTTTCATATGGCTATAGCATAACACAATCCTCCGTCAATCTCTCATTCACCAGCCTCCGTTCCACATAACTCCAGCCTGACCCACCAACCACACAGCCATTTCTATAAGCTGTCTTATATACATATTTCTGAACCCTGGCTCAGCACAGTCAATTACCTTATCCTAGCAGAAAGATTCCCACTATCTGCTTGACCTTTTCTGCAGCATAGAAAAAACTTACTCTATCTGATTATTAACTTCAGCTGGCTGTTCAGTCCTTCTGGACACTCAAACTTTTGTCCAGTTCTTTAAAACAACTTAAACTTAAATTTTCCCTGACAAAAGGAAGTAGGAGCTTGGGCAGTTTCCATTGCACCACAGCTGACTCATTCAGACCTATGAGCAAGCTCTGAGAGTAGGTTCAATAGGGCCTGGATAGCAGCCTAGATAGCCCCCTAGAAGCACAGAGCACAGCCAGCCAAGCTTGCAGAGAAAACAGAGAAGTAGTGATGTTGGAGATAAAGTACTGAAGCCTAACTTCAAGATCCCTCTTTCTCCACCACCAGTGCCTTGCAACCTGCAACAATGGGATAGTACAGCTGCATTAAAATGTTCTATAGTCCAACTGGATATCACAAAATATGGTGCCACATATCCCTACTATTTCTCCTCCCATGGTATTGGTGACCCATAGTTCTGGCATTGTCTGATAATACAACCAAACTACTATTTTCAGCCACACGCTCTGCCAACCATCAGGAAATTGTCTTTTTCACTTACCCCTTTAATGGTGAAAGCACTCCACCTTCATTTTATACACACATCAACAAAGAAGAGAGACTCTATTTATCTGAAGCATTTGCATTACTTAAAAAGTGTGTGTGGGGGGGACTTCATACACATATTTATTAGGCACTCTTTATATTCAGAGACAGATCGGTTGGTATTCAAAAGAAGCCACCTTTGATATTAACCGGAAGCTAATTTACTTATCACCATATTTCTTCATGTTCAATCAAAATTTCATCTACAGAGTAAAAGATTTATTGCCCATTTCTCCCCAATATGCATTTTCATTTGTATAACTGACAGGTTCAGCGGCTGCAAAGAGCATGTGAGTTTTCTTCCAATCAAGGCACTCATCTTGGTGACATTTATTACAAGTTTATTACTTCCATACTCATCACAGCAAAGCTCTTTTGGTCTTTGTGGGAGTGTCTAAAACAGTTTTTCATTACCTGTGACTTCTCATTAATTTTATCCAAGCTTTTCATTTGGAACAGCTTTTTTTTAAACAAAACAAAAAATCCTCAGGAAATATAAAATACACAGGCCAATGGAAGGGCGAGGGGGCTAATTTAGCAGTAGGAGAAGAGGGTAACAGCCATTTTACCAAGCCAGACTGGGTACAAAATAAACTAGTTTCTCTGAAACTTTGTAGATTTAGAAAAAAGAAACCCAATCTTATTTCATTCTGAAATGAAAGGGAGAAATTTAAAATTGAAATTTTACTAATTTTAAGTGACCAGAAGCTGATAAAACTCAATGGATGTAGAATGGTTTTGTAAATGTTCCTAATTAATATTGAATATAAGTGGGTTTATTACTCTTACATATGTGTGCACAGAATCACAGTATGAGTGATATTTCACATTTGGTTGGTTCTGTTTATGTAACCCATCCTGTACTCTTGAGAAAACATTAAACTTGCAGCTATGTCTTTTTTACTTTGTCAGAAGTAAGTATGGGGGGACCCAGTCTGGACTGGGTTTCTAGATTGGGGGGTTGTTAAAAAGGTGGGCTTTAACCCTTTGCTCCCCACTGAGGTTCCACTCTGGAATGGGGGTGGGACAAATGTATGAAGAAAGAGCAGTTTTGCCATTTGGAAGAAGAGAGCGAGCTGTGGGTTGGCTAGGGAAGTACATAGGTGGAGCCAGTGAGTATTCCACAAGAGGTGTTTTTGATCAAAGCCTTATTCTGAACTGATAATTTGTTGTTGCTGTTTTCTTTAAATAAATGGATAATGTGGGTCTGTTTTGGTTCAAGTTCAACAGAGACATTCAATTCATGGTTCAAATTCCATTCCAGCTGACGAAAAAATAGTTTATTCTGGGTTTTGGTTTAGCTTCAGTTTGACTCCCTGCTTGCTCCTATATGAATCATAATGGGCTTTTACACTTGGAACTGTTTATCCATAAACAGATGACATACGCAAAGAACTCTACAGTTCTTCACATTGGGGTCATAGTGCTTTTTAAAATATGTAATGCCCATACAGTGCAGGTGGCAAAGAGGCAGTTCTTTCCCACCACCGTTGCATCTTCTCAGTGCTATCCAGTGGAGCTTTCCCAAGTGGCTTATGGCTTTTTGCAATCTAGACCAAGGAGAGAGATGGTACATAGTGATGAGGAAGGGGATATTAGCAACTGGCCTATAGTTGCTAACATCTACTGGGTCCTAATGAGTAGCCTAATAACTGCTTCCTTTAAAGTGGCCAGCACCACTCCCCCTCTCAAGAAGGAGTTGATAAGCTCCTGGATTCAGTTGGGCAGGAGTTGGGCATCACTCAGCACAGTGATGGGTACAGTGGACTCCAGAAGGTGGTATTTTGGGGGGGGATTATTGCTCTGTCCCCTGGCAGTTATGCCATGAGGTGCCACACCGCTCTATTTTATCCCCTGCTGTTTAACATCGACATGAAACTGCTGAGGGAAGTTATCCAGAGATATGGACTGAGATGTCACCAATATGCAAATGACACCCAGATCTATTTCTCCTTTTCATCTTATCCAGGTGAGGCAGCGGGCATTCTGAAACACTGCCTGGTTGTGGTAATGGACTGGATGATATGTGGAGCTGCCTTTGAAAATGGTCCAGAAACTTTAGTTGGTTCAAAATAGGGCAGTGAGCTTGTTAACAGGCACTGTTCTACATATTATGCCAGTACCTTTCCATCTGTACTGGTTGCCTGATTCAAGGTACTGGTATCAACATTCAAATCCCTAAAGGATTGTCTCCTCACAAATACAACTGCCTGGACCCTAAGATCATTTTAGGTGGCTGGCTGGCTACTAAGGAGAGCCTTTTCTGCTGTGGCACCCAAGTTATATTGTTTGTATTGATGTTGTTCCCCGCCTCGATCCAGAGGGAGAGGCGGGTAAGAAATAAATAAATAAATATATTATTATTATTATTATTATTATTATTATTATTATTATTATTATTATGCAGTGAGCTTCCCAGAGATTTGCCCAGGGCCTATCCTGTGCTCTTTTTGGCATCAGGTGAAGACTTCCCACCCCAGGCATTTTTCTTTAATTTCCCAGTCAGTTTTTCAGTTTCTGTTTTAAATCTTTCCACTATGGCTAGATTCTATGTGATTATTATTTTTATTTTTATGCTGTGGTTTTAATTTTTTTTAAAAAAATTATATTGTAATTATCATCTTGTATTTTACAATTTTAATTGTTGTGAACTGCCCAGACAGCTTCAGCTATTGGGTGGTACAGAAATGTAATAAATAAATAAATAAATGTTGTCATTTTTGCCTCCTGTGCAATCAAGGTTGACTGAATGAGCAACTGAACTTGAGGTAACAAATTGTCATCACTGTTCTTTTGACTGAAAACAGCTGAAGCTGCTTATGTATTTCTTTACTTTGTAGAGAGAAGACATCAAATAATGCCAATCCATAAATATAATTATTCCTGGTACATCGTGAACCCTCCAAGTTCCATAGATGACATTTTACTAAAATATGTTGTTTCATTTTCTGGAACAACAGTTTGTTTTGCACAATCTTCTCCCACACAGTTTCCTGCCTTTTCTAAAATGGACATCATTCTGAATAAGAGAGGGGAAATTGGATTTGACTAATTAGCAATTTATGTTTAATTTCTGGAAATGTAATATTTGTATTTAGCCAGGATTGTTATCAAGATTGCTGATAATTTCCTATTCAAACTTTCATAAATGCTTTCAAAGCTGTTTCAGATTCTAATACATTTACAATGCAATCCTATGCATGTCCACTCAAAATTAAGCCCCATGGTATTCAGTGGGACTTACTGTCAGGTAAGTATACAGGATTGCAGACATAATATCTTCTCAGAGTATAAGCTAAAAGAAAAGTGATGGAAGGCAATTTTGATTCAATTTCTACTAACATGGAGCAATGTGAGTCTCTGGATAAAAACTAGGACTAAACACTTGTAGGAAAGAGTAATTCCCCTTGAAATCAGTTGGACTTACTAATAACTAAACAAGTTTGAGATCATACTCTACAAGTCTTTCAGATTATTTATTTGCTCAAATGCACGTCTGTTTACCATTTGCTTTCTTCCAAAATAATGCAAAGGATTATGTCCATTTTTTAAGTAAAGGAATTTGAAAATACCTATGTTGCACATTTAGTAGTGCAGTAGATACTTAGCAGTGGCAGTAGAGACTATTGAACTCAATAGGAATTAGTTCTTTATTTTATTTAGCAAATTATTTTATCTCAAAACTTGCTTGCAGAAATTCTATAATGTTCAAGTGTAGATAGTTTCCTACCCATATTTTCAATTTTTCATACTATTTGATTAAGGAGATTTTTTCCTTGTGTTTGTGTGTGTTAAGAAGTACTGCATTTGGCAAGAAGATACCTACCATTTATTGCCTTTGGGGATAAGTTCTAAGTAAGCATATATAGGATCAAGTTACTCAAGTATTTTCAGGACCATGCCGTAGCTGCTGGCAAGACTTCGATTTTGAACTCATTTCAGAACTGAGAGTAGGAACACAGGCCTGGAAGTGTCCACATGTCACACTCTAAGCAAAATAATTAAATCACAGAGTTGGGAAATACCTCAAAGATCATTGTGTCCAATTCTCCACCACTAACAATGCAAGAAACTCAGTAATCAAATCATAAGAGTTGCAAGGGCCCTCAAAGACAGCTCCCCCTGTTTTGGCAGTCCCAGTTAAACAACTGGGCAGGAGGTTTATTGAATCTTTGATGGCCATCATACAGGGGTTATGGGCTACATTCAGCTTGGTAGTCCACATGTGTCATCAGTGCACTGTAATAGAGTGTTAGATCCCCTCTTAGCCATGAAGCCTACCGGATGGCCTTGGACCAGTCACCATCCCTCAGCCTAACTTACCAAAGAGGGTAGGGTGACCAGATAAAATCCAGGTCAGGGCTCATGTAACTTTAACAGTTGTAGAGAAAAGGGAATTTCAGCCAGTGTCATTTGTATGCAATTAGTTCCTGGTGAAATTCCCTCTTCATCACAATAGTTAAAGTTGCAGGGGCCCTGCCTTCTTTTGTATATGGTCACTCTAGTTTAGTGCCTGCAACTTTAACTGTTGTGATGAAGAGGGAATTTCACCAGGAACTAATTGCATACCAATGACACTAGCTGAAATTCCCTTTTCTCTACAACTGTTAAAGTTACATGAGCCCTGACCTGGATTTTATCTGGTCACCCTAAAAGAGGGTAGTTGTGAAGATAAAGATGGGTGAAGGGAAACTGTGTATGCTGCCCCAAGGATAGGATAAAAATGAAGTGATCATATTTTGTTAAATGCCGTGCACCTCTCTTATTCTTTGTTACATTTATATGCAACATCTTATTTAATATTCTGAAGGCATTTGAAGCCACCGCTCTCCTTTGCACCAATTCAAAGCTTAGATGTTTATTCTGATGTGATGCTAATTCAGTCCAGCATAGAGACAATGGGAATAACACCAACGGGTTTTAAAAGGTATAGACATCTAGAAGCAACGAAACAGCATATTGGTTGGCAATTGTACTATAAAAGTGACAGATGGGACTTATAGAAGAGATTAGACTAAGATTTATTTTCACTCTAGCCTTGCAGACGTAACACTCCAGAGCATACGAGTAGAAAGGAAAATATGAATGGCAAGCTGAGATGATTATATAAAAACTAAAAGTTATAGTAAGATGAAGCTGGAAGTCTCTCACTGTTCCACTGAAGCATTATTTTAGCAAAGAACGACGAATGAAATAAAAGGCCATCTTTAAAAGTCACTCATGAAGATAACACCATGAATCAAATTTTCAGAGCAAGGAGCATTTCCTTTAAGATCAATATATTTTCCAAATCATAACCATTTACGTGATATGCCGTAAGGAAATTGGAACCATAATGAAGGTGGGGGGGGGGGGAGAATCTAAGTGTCGTCAGAAATAAAATTTAAATGGGTTTTCTTCATAGGTCCTAAAAAGAAAAAAATGATATGCTTATGCACTACAACACTCATACCAAAATTAAGCCAAGAAGGAATGTATGAAGACGATCCATAAACAGGTGTAAGATATCATGCTGCAATCCTATACCCACTTACCTGGGAGTGAACTAAGGCCATGTCTACACCATCCTTTTATCCCAAGGTCAGCTCGAGGTCATCTCTGTGCATCCAAATGACACATAGAGGATCCTGGGGTCATCCGGGGATGACCTCTCACTTTCCCCAGGATAAAATAGATGGCACTTATCCCAGTTTTTCCCATGGTCCCAGGACAACCCCGATGTAGCGCAGGCTCCCAGGTCTTCCTCCTCCCCATGAGTAGTGGGGCTTTGCAAATGGGCACGGAGCTGCATGGGGGGATCTGTGCCCATGGGGTGGGCAGCAGTTCCGCCATCCCCAGGATGGCTGCTGGCATTTTTCGGCACTGAGTTTGGGTTTTTTTTTTGTTTGTACTTACATTTTGCGCAGGATTGGCGCCATGCTGTTGTGCGACTGGCACCTACTTTTTTAAAAAAACATGCCACGCCGGAGCATCCCTCCTGACTTCCAGGATGTCATGCTGGTGTGTGCATGCTGGGGGATGATCCCGTAAGCGGGAAAGCCCGTGATCCTCCCCCACATCCCAGATAGCTGGTAGGTGTAGATGAACCCTTAGTCTGACTTACTTCTGAGTAGACGACGAGAGAGGAGGCAAACTCTGGTGCTCAAAAAACCGCAAGATTTATTATGCTCAACGCGTTTCGGAGAACTGTTCTCCTTCTTCAGGAGCTGTTTTTTGTTCTTCTCAATTTTCTTCTCTACAGAAACGGCAATATTTTTTCCACTTCTTTTGGTGCTTATACGGCACGCCTGTATGTACAAGCACCAAAAGAATAGAAGAATAGAATAGAATTTATTACGGTCGCAAGACCAGCAAAAAGCACCAAAAGAAGAAGAAAAATATTGACGTTTCTGTAGAGAAGAAATTTGAGAAGAACAAAAAACAGCTCCTGAAGAAGGAGAACGGTTCTCCGAAACGCGATGAGCATAATAAATCTTGCGGTTTTTTGAGCACCAGAGTTTGCCTCCTCTCTCATTGTCTGTTCATGGTGCCTTTCCCTTCATATTCACACTTACTTCTGAGTAGACATGTATAAGATCAGACTGCAAAAGAACTTGTTTTCTAGGCGTCCTCCAGGGAAAACGATTTCGGGATCAGAGGAGAAAAATAGTGTACACTATAATGTCAAAATGAAATTGAAAAATTAAACTGAGAGTCTTATTAACCGAGTAGCATTTGATGCTATTTGGAGAGGCAACAGCAACTTCATTATGTCATGTCATTTAAAAGAAAAAAATCATTCTAAGCTCACTTCTCTCTAATATATTGTCACAGAGCTTGTAGCAAATTATGCACAGATGGACAGACAAGCTGCGGTGCTAGAGGATGTGACTTAAATAAACAAAGCTGCAATAGGTACATGGCATAAATTAGATATGCTTTGCACGTAAGTGTGCGTGCATGTTTATGTGCATGCGCACGCACGCACACACACTCTGGATGTACAGCTGTGGAACTGATTTATGGTACAGATGCCATATTTGGATAGAAGTGGATGAAACTAATTCTTTTCAACAATGACTGACTTTCTGTTTGTTTGTTTGTTTGTTTGTTTGTTTGTTTTTGGCAACAGCACCCTCCAGATGCAAAAGGGAGGGGGGGGTAGAATTGCACTATCATTATCTGTATTTATATCCTTATTTAGCCGTGATAGTTAAATGGAAATTTCATATACAGAGAACCAAGTAGACCTTGACATACACGGTGCTGGGAATAGGCGAAAACAAAGGACACATCGTCATCGTTGTGTTGGGTTTGTAACCTCCCTGAAGCATCTGGCTGGACACTACTGGAAACCGAATATGGGACTAGAGGGACCCTTGATTTGATCCAGGAAGGCAGTTCTTAAATTTTATTATGTATATTTTAGGGCAGGGATGGGGAACATCTTTCAGCCTAAGAGCCAAATTCCATTTTGGAAAAGCTCTCAGGGGCCGCATACCAGTGGTGAGCGGAGCTGAGGTAAAAGCGACAAAATTACAAATAAATAAATAATAAAAATAACACCAGTATATTGTAGCTTAGAGCTTTTGCTGCCAGTAACTAAGCTTTTGGAGAGGGGATTCCAGCCTTTTAGAAAGGGTGTGTGTGTGGGGGGGAACTGTACAAAAGTTGGCAAAGTAGCCAACATTGGGGAAAAGGGATGTTGCCATCTGAGGAAGCCCGGAGAGCCAGACTGGGTTCGCAGGAGGGATGGATTTGGCACCCAGGCCTGATGTTACTACCTCTGTTTAAGGTAGATTATGGAGAATAGCACTGGGAAAAGTGTTATCACACTTTACGATTTGTTTGTTTGTTTGTTTGTTTTAGAAGTGGACCAGAAACAGTTTTGGCCAATTCCACCACCACCCCTGTGTGTGTGTGTGGGGGGGGGGTGTCCCCTATTTATTTAACAGTTACTTGATGGCAGAATTTCATCTGGTAAATTTTCCAATCACAGAGATGCAATGATAACTATTATTATTATTATTATTATTATTATTATTATTATTATTTATAACCCGCCTCTCCCTTCGGATCGAGGTGGGGAACACAATGTAAAATACAAAAATCACAAACAGTTAAAAAAAAATTAAAAACAAGAGAAAATGCATCATTAAAACATCTTAAAATTCATCCGGTTAGTCCTGCCGGAAGAGAGCAGTCTTCATGACTCTCTTAAATTCATGAAGACTGCTAATTTGTCTAATCTCCTCCAGCAGACCATTCCATAGTCTGGGAGCGATGGAAGAGAAGGTCCTCTGGGTAACACTTGCCAGCCTAGTTCTGGCTGGCTTGAGTACGTTCTTCCCAGAGGACCTAGGTGTGCAGGGAGGATTGTACGGGAGAAGGCGATCCCGCAGGTAGCCTGGGCCCAAACCATGTAGGGCTTTAAAGGTAACAACCAACACTTTATACTTCGCCAGGAAACTGACAGGCAGCCAATGAAGTGATTTTAAAACTGGTGTAATGTGGTCACCCCTAGATGTACCGGTGACCAACCTGGCTGCCATATTTTGAACAAGTTGAAGTTTCCAGACTAGGCACAAAGGTAGCCCTATGTACAGCGCATTGCAGAAGTCAAGCCTCGAAGTTACCAGCGCGTGCACTACCGTCTTTAGGTCTTCCAACTCTAGGAAGGGGCGCAGCTGGCGTATCAGCCGAAGCTGATAGTAGGCACTCCTGGCCGTCGCATCAATCTGAGCTGTCATCTGGAGCGACGGATCCAGGAGTACCCCCAAGCTGCGAACACAGTCTTTCAGGGGGGGTGTAACCCCATCGAGAACTGGTTGACACACCTCCAAACCCAGGTTGGGGCCTTTGACAGCGAGCACCTCCGTCTTGTCTGGATTCAGCTTCAGTTTGTTTTTCCTCATCCAGCCCATTACCGCCTCCAAGCATTCATTCAGAGGAGACACACTATCCTTAGCTGACGATGTTGTCGAAGGCATAGAGAAATATATTTGGGTGTCATCAGCGTATTGATAGCACCCTGCCCCATGCCTCCGGATGATCTCTCCCAGTGGTTTCATGTAAATGTTAACCAGCATTGGGGAAAGGATGGCACCTTGTGGTACACCACATAGCAACTCATTTTTTGAAGAGCAGCTGTCCCCAAGCATCACCATCTGGAACCTGCCCGAGAGATAGGATCAGAACCACTGAAGCACAGTGCCCCCTCATCCCAATTCCTCCAGGCGCTCCAGAAGGATACCATGGTTGATGGTATCGAAAGCCGCTGAGATGTCCAGGAGTACCAGCAGGGACACACTCCCCCTGTCAATACTAAGGCGTAGATCATCCACTAAGGCGACCAAAGCGGTCTCAACTCCGTATCCTGCCCTGAAGCCAGTTTGAAATGGGTCTAGAAAATCAGTGTCATCCAAGACTGCCTGGAGTTGAAAGGCAACCGCTCTCTCGATCACCTTGCCCAAAAATGGAAGATTTGATACTGGCCTGTAGTTATTAAGGTCCAGGGGATCCAGGGAGGGCTTTTTTAGAAGCGGCCTTACCACCTTACTTACATAATGGAAAGCTCCCCTCCCTGAGAGATGCATTAATGATATGTTGTAAATGTGATCTAACTGCATCTCCTCCCTGGACAACCAGCCAAGAAGGGCAGGGATCAAGAGGGCAAGTCGTCCTCCTCACACATCCAAGTACCTTGTCCGCATCCTCGGTACTCACCAACTGAAACTGATCAAGTGTAATCCTATTTACGGAGTCGCTGGACACTCCACTGTCAGCCTCTGCTATAACAATGGCATCTAAGTCGGCTCTTATCCAAAGATTTTATCTGAAAAATGATCGTTAAAGGCATCACAGCGAACTACCGAAGGCTCTAAAATCGGATTCAGGGGAGAAGGTGCCTGGGTTAGACCCCTCACCACCCTGAACAGTTCTGCTGGACATGAATTCGCAGACGCAATGCGTGCAGAGAAGAAAGCTTTCTTCGCTGCACGTATTGCCACTCCATAGGAACGAAGATGTTCTCTATGTCGTGTCTTGTCAGATACAAGTCGAATTTTCCGCCATCGGCGCTCCAAGAGCTTCAACTGCTGTATTTTTACTAGGTAATTTACAAAACAGCATAAACTAGTGCAACATCTAAAATCAATCTATGGCAGTGCTAATAGAAGAACTGCCACCTTTTTCTTTACTTCTGGTTCTCTGCCTTACAAGGGATCTGTTTTCTGATTAGAGGTAGAACCAAAGTCTGTCTGTTTGTTTTCAAAGGGAGAGCGTCCATTGCCATGCTGTAACTTGAAATCTTTTTTGCATCAAGGATGATCATATCGGATTCAGTCTGCAAAGCATCTTTACAACAGTACAATTTGGAAGCTTGTTCAACCAATCCTTTCTCTCACTTTTTGGGGGCTTAATACCTTGAAGAGGAGTTCTAGGAAACTAGAACTAGGTCCATAAGCAACTGTGATTTCCATATTGTTCTAAAAACAAAAATTGGGTCAGATCTAGAAATGGGTGCATGGAAGACATCCTGGCAGTAATGCTGTATCATGACCAGTTATGAAAAAGTGAGCAGAAGACATTTTAGGACATTGAGCAAGACCTTTTGCAAGTGGTTGTGCAGTGCCATGTGCTAGCATTCATTTTGAGAGGTAATGCAAGATTGTTGTGTCCACAAACCTGGGACCCTTGGAAATAGGAATCTGGTTCCACACAAAACTTAGGTGGTAGACACTTATTGTAGTGCTCCTTCTTTGCAGGCAGCTACAGGCAGACTGGCCTTTGCATTGCATTCTTCTCATGGAAGGCAACCACTGGATCAAAATCAATATGCTACTGTAACATCTTTGCTAGCGATAATTATATTTTGATAATGTAAATTTAGGGAACGAATGACTACAATGTGAATTGTGTATTCTCTTCTATATATTTATAATCTATCTTACACCTGGATCCATTACCAATAAAATATAAACCAAAGTACAATAAAATAAAACTTGCATACATAGAAAATCAAATAACTTACAGCACAATCCTCTTCAGGTCTACCCAGAAGCAAGTCCCACTGTGTTCCATGGGGCTTACTCCCAAGTAAGTGTGTATAGGATCACAGCTTTAACCTACAAAGACCTGAAGTAGGAAGATCTTTACTTGGTTTCTAGAGATGAGAAGATATCCACATTTTGACTGCATGTGTGTTTGATGTGACACAGACTGTTTTATAGATGTCTGCCAAATTCTAAAATGCAGTTCAGCTGCTGCAACATTTAGATTAGAGAGGGGCCGAACAAAATTGAGAGCACTGTGATTTCAACAGTGTTTGATTCCTACCTGTTTGTTCTCTGACCTAGTATTATTGTACCTTTTGTATGGAATTTAATCTTTCATAGGGCAATGATCTATAAACGGATGTAGGGGCAGCAGTGCAGGCTCCTTTTGGGCCTTAATCTAATCATGTAATTGCTCCCTGTGGCAATAATGTTCTTGAAATTTCATTTCATTGTTTCGCCTGACATATATCATTCTAATTTCATGGCCCAGTGCCTTAATCTTTTCTGCTTTCTTGTTTGTTTGTTTTGGTTAAGCTCTCATTTGCTACCTGGCACAGAGGTGTGGAAAAGAGAGAGATTACTCCTTTGCTAATGTTCCAAATAAGCAGTCACCATATTTTTCACACTCTCACACAAAGGTAAGAAAATTAAGGCATGGCTTGCTGGGGAATGATGAGAGTTGTAGGACTTTTTTCTGTCTAAATATGCATGACATTGCACCCTTAACCATTTACTATTCTAGATGTCTGATCCATCCCCTCTCGAAGGCCCCCTCTTCATGATGCCGGGAGTGCTGAGCCCTGGTGCCTCCCAGGTGTCGCACAGCGCATTTACGCCCCTTATGCCAGTCCTGACGTAAGGGGTATGACGGCGCTTTTTCCTTTGTTGCTGCCCACGCCACCGAGCATTAGACGGCGCGGTGGCTGCTGGGGGGGGGGGGGAAATGGGAGTCTCGGCTCTCCTACTCCCAGGTAAGTTTTTATTTTTTTTTTACAAAATTGGGGGGGAGGACAGCAGAGGCACATCGGGTTTTTAAAAAACTTTTAACACTTTTAATGGGGGTGGGGAGGACTGCCGCAAACTAAAAAAGTCACGTTAAATAGCTGACTTTTTAGTTTGCGGCAAAGGGCCTTTGCCCCTAGATGTTTTCGCATTGCCAGCTGCGTCATGTAATGCAACTGCCGCCAGTGCGAAGACATGTCGAAGCAAACTGTCCATCTAGAGGTACCCTGAATCTCAAGAAAGGTCTACCTCCATAAGACCTGAGCATATGCTCCCCACTCAATTGCTCATCACTTATACACTCAAAGGGAAGCTTTGTTCTTAGGATGGGAAGGTGGCTCCCTGATGTACACAGTGAGGATGAATTCCAACAGTGACCATCCACCAAGGGAATGGGCTAAGTTGGCAGAACAGATTCCCCGTCCTGCCTGCAACCCCCCACCCCCGCCACACACATATATTTGCATTAAAGTCTATACTTAACTAGTGTTGAGCTAAAATGGGGCATTTCACTGAAATCTTTGGGTACCTCTAGATGGACAGTTTCCGTCGACATGTCTTCGCACTGGCGGCAGTTGCATTCATCTGGACTGATCTCGTGACTCACTTTTGGGTCATGACTCACCAGATGAAGACCACTGTAATGGAGAAACCTTTTCGAATAAATAAATGTAACCGAAGCAGCAGCAGATTGGGGAAACAATTGCTGTGAATAGGAATATCCAAAATTTGTTTTCACAGCTTCTTCAGCATTTTGCCCCAACCCAAACAGCAACTTCAGATTGAAAACTGAACCTTGGGGAAAATTGGGTGCAGCACTATATTTAACACACATCTCACCTGTGCAACCCAGCTTTAGCAACTCCAGTAAAAAAAACAACGTACCACAATCCTACTTGGAAGAGGGACCAGATTTCATCACTGCAATTTACAGCAGCTTGAGATATTTTGTGGAAGCTAATTTTGCGTCAAACTGGACAACTGGCTATTAGATTTGGTCATGGCCTCATGCGCACCCTTGTACCTTAGTCATCACCTCATTCATGCAAAAGAGATGTGTATACCTAGTTGAACTTCTCAGCCAACATATTTGTTTCAGTTTTACTTCACTGTTCAGCGCAGTACTGCACACCTGTGCAAATTTCAGCATGAGCAGCTACAAAAGTGACACTGAATGTGAAGACCTGTCAGAAACTGGAAGAAAGAAAAGGATGAAAGAAAAGGGAGATGTATGTTTGCTGGTGACAGAAAAGCAACTTCTGTCTGTGTGTTCTGGGCATAACCAAATACTGTGAAGAGTGAATGGTGGTCATGTTGCCTGCCTCTCCTCTTTTCTCTGTTCTCTGCAGTGAGTGTGTTCAGTGATTTGATTTTATTTCTTAAGATTTGAAACTAACGTTTCTTGAACTGGGTGGCTGGTATGCTGCAAAGCCATGTTTATTTGGGTCCAATAGTGCTGGGCTGAAAGCTGCCCCCTATTTTCGGGAACTTTCTCCCTGCGTAAGAGGCATTATTTTTTCTGCCTCTTTTGCGGGGGGGGGGGAATTCAGATAATTTTCTCTTTGGGGAGGGGGACAGGATTTCCGCATACCTTTTTTAAGTGTAGACAGACCCCTACTTCCTCCAGCATTTGGATGAGCCCAGTAGTTCTAAGTGAATGTCTATTGGAGACCATGTGACCTTGTCTTCTCCAATAAGCATCCAATAAGCACTCCTGGGCTCTTGAAAATGCTGGGGTGTTTTAAAAAAGAAAGAAAGAAAGAAAGAAGATCCCTCAATAACTGGCTACATTTAAAAAGGTATGTGTTTCTACATACCTTTCTCCTGTGTTTTCATTTTTCTCCCACCCCCTCACAAAATGCTGAAAATGGAGTGGTCGAAATTATTATTATCCAAAAGAATGTTTCTGTGTTTTGGAGCTCAGCCCCCACCTCTGCCTTTTACTGAGGTTTTGGTCAAACTTTTTTTTTTTAGTCTCATCAGTTTGCCTTCTGGGAAATGAATGTTTTGTTACTGGCCATTCCTACCATGGCAACTATTTTATTAATAGGCAAGCCCCCATAGCAGCCATTTTGTTAGAGTGCCCACCACACTCTAACAAATTTCCAAATGTATGCACGGACCCAAAAAGGTTGGGGGCCCTGCTACAGTGAGTGTGTTTGATGGCTTTCTTCCTAACACAACGTCCTGTGATGAAGGAAGTGGGTCTGCTCTTCAAACCCCTTCTTGTCAACCCAGTGCTTATCCATGCCTCAGATATATTATTTGTGTTTAAGTTCCACCCGTCTTTCCCCTTAAGGCACTCAAGGCATCTAGCTACGTTAAAATCAATGCCACATAAACACTACAGGATGCATAAAAAGTTGACTCTGCCTAAAACAAGTCAAAACAACAGAAAATCCAGATAAAACAGCATTCTTCAACAGCTTGAATAAAACATGGATAAACACTAACAATAACAGCAAAGAGTATCTGCTGCCAATGTGACTGGCCTTGCCATGCAGCAGGGGAAATGACCTGCTTCAGGGGGCACCATAAGTGGGGAGAGTGGGTGGGTGGGACAATAGATAAATGCAAGGATTGGTGTCTGAATGGTGCTGCAAGATAGTAGCAGGGTGTGCATGTGTGTGACTGACACCATTTGAGCTCTTCTTTAGGCAGCAACATGTCTTGGGCAACCACAGAGTGATTAGACATAATGGACTGAATCCAATGTAAATCTAACTTAACTCCCATATTATGCTCTAAGGAGGACTAACATTGGATACAACCCAATGGAGACTTTTGTTACCGGGGCTAAGTTTCAGCCTGTCTTGGAAGTCTTACACTCCTTCCAGGTCATGGGGAGTCAGTGGCTGGCCTGGGCAGGCAGAGTCACTCCAGAGCTTAGGAACACTTAATCACCCATGAAACACTCCTACCTAGGGTGACCATATGAAAAGGAGGACAGGGCTCCTGTATCTTTAACAGTTGCAAAGGACAGGGAATTTCAGCAGGTGTCATTTGTATGCATTCAGAACCTAGTGAAATTCCCTCTTCATCATAACAGTTAAAGCTGTAAGAGCCCTGTCCTCTTGACCATGTACAAAAGAGGGCAGGGCTTCTGCAGCTTTAACTTTATGATGAGGAGGAAATTTCACCAGGTTCTGCATATATACAAATGACACCTGATGAAATTCCCTTTTCTATGAAACTGTTAAAGATACAGGAGCCCTGTCCTCCTTTTCATATGGTCAGCCTACTCCTACCTGTAGGCCTGAAGTCTCACAATATGAGTCAACAGCACACAGATCTGTGGGTGCCTAGATCTAGTTCTAGGAGGTCCTAAAGAGAATGGCCTTAATTTGTCTCCTGAAAGGAAGTATAAGGCGGCAGGCAGAAGCTAGAAAGCAAAAAACCAAAAGGAGGAGAGCATCCACTCGGGGGGGGGGGGGAAAGGAGAGACGCAGGTTCTCAGAATGCTTAAGATACTTTATTTTTAAAGTATCTTAATCCTTTAGAAGCTAGAAAGCTCCTGTATCATCCCCACCCCCTGGCTGCTGAGATTGCACTCCTATTGCAGCAGGAGCCCAGGAGGTATATAGGTAAGCAATTCTTTAAACCTCCCTTGTCCCTGGGTTCACAGATTCACATGGACTAAGTAAAAATAAAATGTGCATGTAATATGGGAACACAGGAAAAAAAGAAAGGCAAATATGCTCTCAGTTATGCAAACTAAGTGCCTTTCTATGCAAGGCTATTAAAGCACAGCATCTACTTTCAGTTTTGTTGCAGAATTGAGATCCGAGCACTACACGAAGAGTGTTTCCTTTCCTGCTCTTCCACTACATAACCTCTAGATGGCACTGTGGTAAAGCAGAGTAGTGCAAATCCACCAGATGAAATAACACCTTTTCCCCATTAGAAATAATACCCAATTTCCCCTGCTCTAAAAAACCTAGCAAAAATGCTGTTTATAAACTGCAGCGAAACTGGAGGGTCACAACATCTCCTAAACAACCGGTAAACAACTGTGAGTAGGGAATGATGTGTGCACAACAAATGTGTTGTGAAGAAAAGCTCTATAACTATTATAACAGGGAGATGTTGCAGTATAGTGATATACTTTTTCACGGGCTTAGGGCACTTTCTCTTTTGGTGTATTTTATAGCATGTATTTTGATCCCACACCAATTAGAATACGAAAGGTATTAAATGCCATTCAAATGGAAATAAATGGTCTGAGATACTCACTCTGCCCATATTCAGTCAGATACATTTACCATAATTTCTTGCCCTAAAATGGCTAAGTTTTTTTTTAATGCACTGAAGAAGAAGAAAAAGGTTGTGGAGAAAAGCCAAGCATGGGAGAGAGATTAGTAAAAGTGCAATTAGAAGATTGATGTACTTGTTCTAAGCATTTAAAGTAAAAGAATTTCTCAAGATAAGGTAACTGTAATTGATTCCTGCCCCCCCCCCCTCAGGATGTCATTATGTATAAATCTTCCATTTGGTTACTAGCCATCCATTAGATCACAAAAGGTAAGTATAATTCCAAACACAATGGTTATGAAATGTAACAATATACTTTGGAGTGCCCCTATTAATGTGCCCCTATGGCATCGGAAGCAATTCTAGACAGACACAAAATTTATGGGGATTAGCAGAACTAGGGTGACCATATGAAAAGGAGGACAGGGCTCCTGTATCTTTAACAGTTGCAAAGGACAGGGAATTTCAGCAGGTGTCATTTGTATGCATTCAGAACCTAGTGAAATTCCCTCTTCATCATAACAGTTAAAGCTGCAAGAGCCCTGTCCTCTTGACCATGTACAAAAGATGGCAGGGCTTCTGCAGCTTTAACTTTATGATGAGGAGGAAATTTCACCAGGTTCTGCATATATACAAATGACACCTGATGAAATTCCCTTTTCTATGAAACTGTTAAAGATACAGGAGCCCTGTTCTCCTTTTCATATGGTCAGCCTAAGCAGAACAAAAATACAACATCCACCAAAGCAACGTGAAATGTGTGTATATTCAACAGAACCTTTCCCAACTTTGTACGATATGAACCCACTTTGCTCAACAGTGATCAAAATGGCCTTAAAAAAAAGAAAGAAAAGCTTTTCATTTTGTTTTGACATTTAAATATAGGTGGAATCCCAGGTTGTTAAGTTGAGTTATGAGATAAATGTCAGAGATGTAGTATTTGCTTCGTTGCATGCCCATAAGGAGTAAATTGTCACAGATGAAATATATGATGGATTTGAACCACAAAAGAGCAAAGAATGAAACAGATGACACCAGATTTCTATGGAAGTAGGTATGCTGAAGTTTGATGAATCCCAACAAAAGGAACTATTGTGGCATAACTGCATTTCAACACCACTTTTCTAGTACTGAGCCAAATTACTTCCTCTCTTTTATGTTATTTTCTGTGGATGTTGGAAAGTATTTTCGATCTTCTGGCTATTTTTCAGCAGTCAATTTCGCATTGTTTCATTTATTTTCATTTTCTGTCTTCTTTTTTTGCTTTTATAGTCCTTGGCCAAATTTGTCAACACCATCTTTGAATCCTATTGACAATGGTGACCCGAGTGATTTTCTCAATGAGATCATAAAGTGTTGTTGACATCAGGGATGCTTATCGGTAAAACTACATGGATCGTCAACAGCAGTGAGGGTAAATGAGGCTAAAGATTGACTGAGGGCAAAGGAAAAGAAAAATGGCGCTGAGAAGCAGCAGCCAAGAGAGCAAATGGGGGCTGAACAGCATAAAAAAACCATGAACGTTCACTGAGGTAAAAGCTCCCATTTGCATTCTATAGGATGATTTAAAATTATACAGATATATTAGCATAAAAAAGATCAATTGGGAAATCATTCTGTTTTGTATTTGAACAGCAAATCATACAAAAAAAAATCTTACCTCTTGTAGAGTTTTCTCATCTGAGGCAACTATTATTTTGCATTAATTGCTTCAATCTTGAAATTCACATAGAACTTTAAACTAGAGGAATTCAGGTCCTTGAATAGAAAAACAAACATAAGGGAGAGATTATTTCTACTCGTTTACCTCTTCCCACCACCCCACCCAACTTCTCTTCTAGATTCTGTTGTATTCAGCTTTAACCTGATGAACACAAGCTGTCAACACTGATCATCCTGCCTACATAAGGCATGTAACCAAGCTTCTGGTAAACCTAAGAATGGTTATATGTGCACATCATAAAGTTCCAGTTGTAACATATGGGCAGATTCTGTTTCCTGCTGCCACCTGCTTTCAACACTTGCAGCAGGATGTGCCTGTGGTTTGTGATAAAAATCTAGTTCTCTGTGCATACCTCCCAAACAGGACTGGTCCAAGGCAAGATGCATAGTACCCAAGACCACTCAAATTATTTTGACAGAAAATCTCAAAGGCGCTTTTCCTCTTTTCTGACAGTAAAAATACAACAACAACAACAGAAATAATTAACAGTTTGTTGCTCTTGGGTAACATTCCCAAACAGCTGGGTGAGGCAATTGCCTCATTCTTGCCTAATGGTAGGGTTTGACCTTATGAGTTGCACAACGTTGGGCATATTTAGAGAACAGAAATCACTTTCCTGATATAAAATGGTGTACCAGATTTATATGTGGACCAGAACAGACATCCCTGAGTCCCCTCCCTGTGGTTTTTACACAAGCTCTGAAGAGCTTTCTCTTTCAGAAGGTCAATTAGTTTTCTTGTTTTATTGGACTTCTATTTTAAGTGGTTGATTTCATTGTACCGTTTGTCATACTGAATTTTTATTATTTTAAATTGTCATATTTTAAGTCACTTTCTGAAGGCTTTTTTTGCATTGGAAAGTGAGGTGTAAGTAGCACAATAAATAAATAAAAGGTGTTGCTGATTTCTAGTACATCCTGCTTACTGAAGTGGCCACTGCAATCTTCCATGTGTATCTCTCCAATGTTTGACTTCTCAGGCAAGTAGACAATGGATATGATCAGTTGTTTACCTATCCCAGGGCATTTCAGTTCATGTATGAGTGCCCAACAATGGTTTTTGCCCTCCACCTGACAATCTGGAATAGCTTGTTCATCTGAATTGTTCATCGATCTGTGGATAGTAACGTTCAACCATTATAGCTTCTATTAGATAAAATGTGCCTTTCAGTCAAAAAAGGTATCTGAGCCACAAGTAGAAGTGCTCAGTTTCTGGTGGTGCCTGTATGTTTGGTATTGATCCTTATACATGAATTTATATCAGAGGGGGTTTTTTTAACGCTGGTTTCGATTCCACAACTTACTTTTCTCTTAAACTCAGTATGGTTTTTGGCATAGTTTTCTTGCTGAACAAAGGGCTTGCTTTACCATGATATGCTCTAAGCTTTATTGGCCATTGAAATTAGCTTTCATTCAGCTTGTTAACATAGCTTTATTGGTGTAAAAATAAATTTGGATTTCTAGTGCTAGAGGTTTGTTAAAGTCACATTTACTTTCTTTGATTGCAACATGATGTAGAAATCTAATGTACAAGTGATGGCTATCTCTTTGGTCCCATGCATAAGCTGTCACTCCTTTGCACTGTCCATGTTTGTTTAGGCAAGTATGTTTCCCTATGAGCAAGTACTGCCCTATGTTTCCCTATGGGCAAGTGCTGTCCTGTGTTTCCCTTTGGGCAAGTATGGTTTCCCTATGGGCAAGTACTGTCTCAACTAATTTGCTTTGAAGTAACATCTTTAGGATCTGGTTGAGGGCCAAACTCAACATGGTATTTTGGGATGCAATCCTATATGCTTTCTTTCAGCCCTGGGGCCAAATTCCATTTCAGAGAAGCTTCTAGGGGCTGCATTCCCATGATGGGCAGGGCCAAAGGCAAAACACCAAGCTCTCGCTGCCAGTAACTAAGGAGAGGCCTTTCAGTCTCTTAGAATGGAGGGAAACTTCACAAAAGCTGAGAAATCACCAAATGATCAGTAGTTGTGATGGCCCCTAGGTATAGCTTACCTGTCCGCCCCTAGGCCTTGCTCTCCATGTAATACACTTCTGATTCAGAAGCTTCTACCACAGCATGAGAGGAGACTAATTCCTGAGGACACACACACACCAGATTGCCTGGCTCCAAAGCCTATGCAAAGAAAATAGAGAAGAGGCCCTGGTCCAGGCCTCCAGAAATGAAAGTGTAACTAACTACTTCAGGCTCCTTAAAGATATATACACATACACATATCACAGTAGTTGGAGAAAAGGGATGGGCTAAGAGACAGGTTGGGTCCTCCCAGGGAACCTGAGAGGACTAGATTGGGACCTCCGGAAGGCCAGAAATGGGTTCCAGGCCTGAAGTTCTGTCCCCCTGATATCCCCAAACAAATGGAGCTTGCCAACAACCCCCTCCCATTACCTCAGCCAGCTCTGCTCCTCCTTTGCCTTCCTGCACAGGGAAAGTAATGGAGGAAGGAAACACTCTGACTGTTGAGATTTCTCCCACCGAGATGTGAGACAATTAATAGGTCCGCCATACAATCCACAAAACCTTTATTCAGTAACAGACACCTCTTCACATCTGAAGGGAGTGTGAATGCTAGGAGCTATCCTATAAGCTTGATTAGTCTAACAAAGCATGGCAGTGGCCTGTTAACTAAATGGACTGTTTCCTACTGTTTATAACAGGCTTTTACCAAATCCCCCCTTCAGGGAGGATCCTCATGCCCCAACTTCTGATATGTGGTTAGGCTGGCAGACCTCTTTTCACCTGTTTGGTAGTCCATTCACCCAATGGACACCAGGAGGCCTCGCAGGCACTCCCAGCTATGTTTATATATCCTGTTGCAGTTCTTCTCATGGCTCAGAACCTCCTTTCACCTATGACAGACTCTGGGATCTGTCAGTTCTGATGTTCCCTCCCCCTCCAACAAAGACTGAGTTCCTGGTGGGCAGAGGACAAAGAAGATCTCTGAGCCTAGGCAGCAATTGGAACACATTGGACACAGACTCCCCCGATTCTGACATTCAGACATCTTAAAACACATCTCTTCATACACGCTTTCCCTGAAGTGTGACCCAGACAGCCATGGTTTATAGCGCCCAGTAGAGTGTGTGGTTTTATTGCTGATCAATCTAGTATACTAGCTTGACTCGCACAGACTCACTAGTACTGTATTGCTCACTATCATACTTCTCTGGCTTTTCCACAGGTGCCCCCCAAAAGCCAGACATGAGGCCAACCGGGAGTGCATTGGACTCTCCCTCTCTCCCAGCCCCTCCCCCCTGCTCACCTGCAGGGGGGAGTGGCTGGGAGGGGGAAAGTCCAATGGACTCTGGTAGGCCTCTCAGCCACTCCCAACTGTGTTTATATATCCTGTTGCAGTTCTTCTCATAGCTCAGAACCTCTCTCTCTCTCTCTCTCTAGATTATGTTGTTTTTATTGATGCATTTATTGTTGTTTTTATGCCATTGTCTTTTATGTTCATCCACTTTCATACCTTTGTGGAAAGTAGTATATACATTTAAGTAATAAATTATAATTGTGCCACCATCAAAAATCTAGGGGGAAAAGCAACTATCAAATCATTGCTTACTGCATGCAAACTGAACTCCTGGATGTGCTGGCTTAGCCAACCCCAGTATGTGAGTTTGTTCACAACATTTCACCATTCATTCTAATTCAACCTTCCCCAACCCAGCACCTTCAGAGTAAGGCACCCATAATCCCCTCCAGTGTGGTCAGTTTGTGGAAGGCTGCTGCATTTTATACTTCATAGTACAATAGGTAGGGCTAAGATAAGCACTAAAGCCTAATTCCCTTTCCCCAACCCAGCAGCTTAAAACCTTTCAGTCAGATTAAATCTCTTGTGTGAATTTACATTAGGGTGGACAGATGCAAATGAGGACAGTGCTCCTGTGCTTTTAATACCCATGTAGAAGAGAGGTCATCTTCTACACAGCTATTGAACGTACAGGGGCTCTGAATGCCTTTACAACTGAACATTCCAGTTCACATCCAAATGGTGATATTGTGCTGATCATCTAATTTTTTGCATGAGGGCAGTCTCTGTGTTTGTCAGAGGGCAGGAGGAAAAATATGCTTTAATAAAATTCTACTGATGGTCTTTGCACTTTCCAAACATATCACATTTAGCTAGGCCTATCTAAATTTCAAGCAAGCAATCATCTTGGTTATAAACCACTAGCCTAAGCAAATGTACATGGGATTTTTGTACCTAGTTTTTGATCCAGTGCCAAAGATGAATGCGCTGTGCTGGACCTCTATACACTGAAATAAGTGCCAATCCAAAGCGCTCTGCACAAATGAGATTTTTGAAGTGAGAAATCAGGTTAAAATGCGCAATAAGCCGCCTTCTTATCATTTTGCTGCAGACACAACTGTGGAAATTGTATTATAAAATAAGACAGAACAATGAGGCTTTGCATACTACACAGCCATTAAAGAAAAGGAGGTTCCTCATCAAGCTGCAATGCCAGTAAATTTTTGTTAACAAAATGCTTATGTGGTGTGTGTGTTTTTATGTAGCAGTCCCAATGAATGTGGGGCTTATTTTGCATCAGTCAAAGCAATCATTTGTCTGTGAAATGCAGGCCACAATCAACGCATTAGCCTGTAAGATGCCCCATGACTCTTGTGCCCATTTTGGTGGCTCTTACCACTTTCTGTTCCTGATAGAAAACAATCTGCTACTAGTTTGATCCTCACACACTACCCTTTGGAAAGTTGTTCTACTCCTTTCTAGAGCAACTAACACGGGGTTGGTACATAAAACTTGGGCTGCTAAAGCAAAGCAGGAGTGGCAACTTCTGCGCCCCCCCCCCCCGATGTTTTGGCTACAACTCCCATCACCCCCCACCATTAACTATGCTGCCTAGGGCTGATGAAGGTTCTAGGCCAAAACATGTGTAAGACCACAAGTTGCCCACCTCTTCTCTACTCCAAAGATGCACATGAATTCTGGGTGCATGGGTTTCCCATTTGTTTCAATGTTAAGAACAGAATGCACAAGTTAGGGATAGGATACCTGATGGAGGACTTTTCCCCATATTCAACTGCCCATGCTCTTAGGTAGGCTGACCATATGAAAAGGAGGACAGGGCTCCTGTAACTTTAACAGTTGTAGAGAAAAGGGAATTTCAGCCAGTGTCATTTGTATGCAATTAGTTCCTGGTGAAATTCCCTCTTCATCACAGCAGTTAAAGCTGCAGGCACTATACTAGAGTGACCATATACAAAAGAAGGCAGGGCCCCTGCAACTTTAACTGTTGTGATGAAGAAGGAATTTCACCAGGAACTAATTGCATACAAATGACACCTGCTGAAATCCCCTTTTCTCTACAACTGTTAAAGTTACATGAGCCCTGTCCTCCTTTTCATATGGTCAGCCTATCTTAGGTATCAGCTGAGTTCCTTCTCTGAGTATAAGGCAGGGGAGGCTGGTGGCTCCAATTTCAGTGGGGCAGAGTCCATTCAGGTTTTTAGTTACAACCACCCATTTTGGGGATAGGGTTCAGCTCCTGGGTTACCTCCTTTAGACTTCTGGCTGGTTGTAACTAAAACCCATAATGGAACCTCTGCCCCATCGAAATTGGAGTCAACAGCCTCCTCTGGTGTAGGGAAATTCGTCCCTTTTTCTGGCTCACCAGAGTTCTACAGCGTGTCCAACTCCATGGGCGATGGTTCCACCCCGCAAAATCCAGGAACTTTTGCCATTCCACCCCCACCATTTGTGGAAATAGACATTTGTATGAATTGAGGCCAAAATTTGCACATTTGTGTCCAAAATGTGCACAAATGTCTATCTCCACATTATTTTTTTAAAAAGAATTGGAAAATCCACTAGCTGACCCGACTCACTGCTGACCCAGTCGGGCCAGCTAGTGGAAGACAAACTGAAATCTGGGCAGCAGGGGTGGGGAGCCATTGAAAGCGTCACAGTTGGATCCCAATTGGATTCCTCCAACATCCCTAGCTGTTTGCAGTCTGATCAGAAGTGAGGCAGCTGGCAATAAGGGACAAGGTATTTTTGGCAATGGTATCCAAACTCTGAACACTTTTCCGAAGATGGTTCACTTAGTATCAACATTGGGATGGGGGGGGGGGGGGCTTCATACACCAGGTGAAAACCTTATTTGTCCAGGCTTTTTAACTTGCATCTGTCACTTCACTTAATTATATTTATTTTACTTATGTATTGCATTTTTTAAAAAAGATTTGGAGTAATTTCATTTATTTAAAAATTATTTATTTCAAACATAACTAAATACATGTGTGGAGTACACAAGCAGAGTGCAGGTGGTTCACGCCACTTGCCCATCCAATCCAGCCATCCCCAATCTAGTGCCTTCTTCCCTGATCAATGGCCACGCTGGCTGGGATTGATCAGAATTATAGTCCAACACATCTGGAGGGCACCAGGTTGAGGAATGCTGATTTAGTCCAACAGCCTCTCTCCCACACCAACCAACCAGATGCCTTTGGGAAGCCCATAAGTGGCACATGAAGGCAATACCCCTCTTCTGCTATTGCCTTCAGTTGCCAGTATTTAGTGGCATACTGCCACTGAACTTGGAAACTGCAGAGAGACATGGTTACCTCTCTTGCTTTGGACACTCATCTCTACACACTTCTGGAACCTATTTCCATGTCTGCAGAATAAGCCCTTCTGAAACACAAATGATCTGAGGGACAGTCAGGAATGTGCAAATCAGCAAAACCCA
Organism: Anniella stebbinsi; assembly: GCA_029215795.1. Taxonomy (NCBI): domain Eukaryota; kingdom Metazoa; phylum Chordata; class Lepidosauria; order Squamata; family Anniellidae; genus Anniella; species Anniella stebbinsi. The sequence goes on from JARDYH010000001.1 coordinate 228,774,087, forward strand.
AGCTCACTACAGTTCTCCGAATTCCATCTTGAAGTTCGTTCTGATTCAAGGCTGTATCAGATTGCAAGTTTTGTTTTTCTTCTTTTCACATGAAAATCCATGTGTTTTCATTCATATTTTTCTAAACGTATCCATCAGTTGTGCACATCTTTGAAATGTATGCATTCTTCTCCCATTATTTCCCCAAAGTACTCATTTTTCATGCACATTTTGTTCCAAATGTGCACCTGCTGTTGAATGCAATTTTTTGGGGTTCCGCAAATCGCATTGAAATTCTGGAAATGTACAACTTCGCCCGCAGATTGCATTCGTATTCAGTCCAGAAGGTGCAAACAGGGTAAATCCTGATGATGAAGGAACTGAAAGACATCTCATACCTCCCTAGTGGGGGAATTTAGACAGGGTGCTAGGGAAACATATTCCCTTTGTGGCTCTGGCTTTCTTCCTGCCGGAGGAGGTGGGTACTGCCAGTCAAGCAGAGCTAGCCCAGAAACTAGCATGTTTTAGCAAATCAGCAGGAACACAGCGTTGGGAACTTTGGCCTGGATTGTTCACATGGGATTCCTAGGGGAGATGAACAGCGACAAGATCAAACTTTTATCAGAAAAGGGATTTTTGGTAGAACAAAAGAAAAGGCAAATTATTGGAGGCCATCCAGAAGGGGAAGGGAGAGAGAAGAAGGAGAGGAAAAAGCGGCAGCAAAGTGAAGGCAGCTGAGCAGTGATAATAATTGGACACAGAGAGAAAAGAGAATGCCGTATGCAGGGGGAGAGAAGGGAAAAGCTAGGACCACTGGCAGGAGGAGGGGAGAGGGAGAGAGGGAGATTTAACCTTCCTTAGGTTTCCCTAGAAGCTTGCACAAAAGAAGGAAATATCACCTTTGGTGTGGAGTAAAAATCCAAAATATTTAATAGTTATATCCACATTGAAAAATGATTTGTTTCTTTAGAAAAGATAGACAGACTTGTACATAAGCTCAACTTTTCGGGCCCTAAGGCCCTTCGTCAGGAGCTGTACAGTCGTTAGAGTTAGTTAATCAAAAGTCTTAAAATATATCCTGCTGCGTCGTGGACTTGAAGACTGCTTTTTGCTAAAGAAACCACGACGCAGCAGGATATATTTTAAGACTTTTGATTAACCAACGACTGTACAGCTCCTGACGAAGGGCCTTAGGGCCTGAAACGTTGAGCTTATGTACAAGTCTGTCTATCTTTTCTAAAGAAACAAACCATTTTTCAATGTGGATATAACTATTAAATATTTTGGATTTTTACTCCACACCAAAGGTGACATTTCCTTCTTTTATGCATGCTGGGGTTGTTGTTTTTTGGTGGTGCTTTTACCCTTTCCCACTCTTTCTTACCTAGAAGCTTGCCAAAGGGAAGAGGAGGCAGAATCCACAAGAGCAGGGTGAATCTGAAAGGCAGGGAGCACCTAGTCCTAAGCCATGACTGGATTGTGGGGGAAAGGAGCACAGACATGGGTACCAACGTTGGGAGGGGTGTCTAAGGGTTGTATCTCATTGTGTCATTCTGCCGATTCTCCCTCCCCCCATGCCCCCAGTACACTCTCAGCATCAACTGGAGAACTCTCCAGAGCAGATATTTGGGTAGCGCAGAGAGTAGCATGGGGAGCAGAGAGAGAATTTCCCATTGCACTAATGGACTCCTGCTAACGCAAGATTGGATTTCACTCAAGAGCCAGCCAGACAGAGAGGCTGTTTATATGCTTTAAAAGCCCTGCGGTGGCTGCGCGGTGGCGCTGCATCGGTTATACCAAAAGACACACTGACTAGGTTCACACGATACGACAACCCACACTCAAGCTTGAATATGTGTCGTTTGCAGATTGCTACTGAACTGAAGGTGTTGTGTTGTGTGAACCCAGCTGCACTAACAAACCATGGTTTCTTAACCACAAACAACCCATGAAGAGAACCCATGGCTTGTTGTTGGATTGTGAAGTATGGGTTGTTTGTGGTTAACAAACCATGGTTTCATACCATGGCTGGGTTCACACAACACACAAATCATATTTCAATAACAACCCACAGTTCAATGACAACCCACATTCAACTCATGACTGTAGGTTGTCATTTCATTTGAACCCAGCCATGGGTTCAAGAAGACTAGGGACTAGAGAACTTGCGGGGCACTTGCCCCATGAGTTTGCCAAGCCCTGCTCATCTGGCCCTGTTCTGGGGAATCGGCCTGGATGACAGCTTGGTGAAGCACACTTTCCAGGGCCTCAGGAAAGTGCACAATTCCTCTGGCATGCTAATGGGCACTGCTATTAAAGTGGAGGAGAAAAATATGTGATTTCCCCAGCCTTGAGGAAATCCCGTCCCATCAGTGTGTGGGAGGGAAGGGAGAAACGCAATTTCCCCTAGACTGGGGAAATTGTGTATTTTCTCCCTCTACGCTTATGGAGGGAGGGAGGAAATATGCTATTTGTCCAGGCTTGGGGAAGTTGCATATTTCTCCCCGCTGCATTAATGGTGGCTGCCACTAACACGGTGATGGGAAAGGAAAAAGGAGGTAGAACTGCAGCATTGGGGCAAAAATCTGCCAGGTGCATCTGCCTGGGCCCATGAGGGCCAAACGAGGGGGAATCTGTTGCCTTTGTGGGCCCAGGTGGATTTTCACCCCAATGCTAAAGAAGACCAGTTATGTTCTTAGAAAGACCAAAAAAAACCCCCACCTGGTTCTGTTGGAAGAGGCTTTCCAGGAGAACAAAAGAGATTGACTTCTTTCTGACTGAAGATGGAGGATGAGTGTTGGTTGGTACTAAGTGGATAGTCCCAAAAGATCTCAGAACTGTTTGCATTGCCAATTAATGAGATGGGCAAATGTCATCATGATTGCATCAAGATGAGAGACACTTTGACATTCCATAATCCAGAGCACTTTGGGTTAGGATACTCTCTTTCCCCTGTCACTAGAGGGTGGAGACTGATCCTGACCCAGGTCAGATTATCACATGGAATCCCAGCCCTTACCAACTGTTAGGCAACTGCAGACAAGAAAGGCTGAGAAACAAAATGGAAAGAGGAAGACAAGATAGAGGCAAGACGGCAGTGCTATCATGACCATTGGCCACTGACAGTCTTATCCTCCATGAATTTAATAATTCCCTTTTAACGCTTTTTAAGCTACTGGTCATAATTTACAGCAGTGAATTCCATAAATGCTTCGTGTAGCAGAATAACTTTATTTTATCTGCCCTGAATCTCCTACCTGTCAGTTTCATTGGATCATTCAGTGAGCTTCCCCGGACACTGAACAAGTGAGGAAATCCTTGGCCATCGGAGAGAAGGCAATAGAGTAAAAGAAAATCCTTGGGACACTTGCCTTCTTCTTGATACTTACAGAGTGTGAGTTTATACTTATAGAGTTTGTGGCTATAATTTCAAATAAATAAAATGAAAGCATCTATACTGAGCATATCTAGAACTGTACATCCCCAAAATTCCTAATTCCCAAATTCTATAATCTGGATAAACTGCAAATTATTGACACAAATATATTTGCATTGCTATAAACTAACATCTTCACATTTTAAATAGGACTGTGCACCACCTAAACTAGATTTCGAGTTGGTATCAGGTCAGCCTGAGGCACCCCGAAGCTGAAGCGGATTGACCCTGAAGTCTTGTGGTGCCTCGGGCCAATCCAGGGCACTGCTGGGTTGCTCCCCTGCCCTCTCGCCTACCCAGAAAAGCCGGTGCAAGGCTGGCCGTGAGTCCAGGTGACTCCATTAGGCTCAACAGACTCACCTCCCTCTCCCTCCCCGGTCACCTCCCACTGCCACTGCTGGGACTTACCTTCACACGCGTCCTCTTCAGAGCCAAGCCATGATTTAAAGGAAGATTTCAGGGGCTCCCTATTTTGAATAGCTCTATGGCTGCAAACTATGGCGGCCATAAAGGGCAATTTCTGGAATTTTGTGGCCATAGAGCTATTCAAAATAGAGACCCTCTGTGATCTTCCTTTAAATTGCAGCTGGGCTCTGAAAAGGACACACATGAAGGCAAGTCCCAGTGGCAGCACAGTGGTGGTTCCAGGTTTGAGGGGAGGGAGGGATGGAGCAGAAGCAGGCAGATGCAGAATTGGGAGTCACCCAGGCACCCTGCAAAGGCTGAACCACCTCGGGCCCCATGAATTTCACCTCAGGCTGCCTCTACACCAGACGTTTAAAGCTCTTTGAAGTCGCATTAAAATTTTTACCTCTACAAGAGTGGAGCGTAAATCGGGAGTTGAGGCGCTTTTTCTCTCTGATTATGCGCATTATCGAATGCGTGTTAAATAGCGAGTTTTATTTTGCTCTGGCCGTTAAAGCGCATTTTGACTATGTGAACAAGCAATTCTCCGCATTAACTACTTGTAAAGCGCATTTCAAGCAACCGGTAAGGCCACCAGTTGTGCACTCAATTACCTCCTGCATACAAGCATTTACGATAAAGCGCTTCCGAGAAGATGCGCATAATCGGCTAACCAGGCGTCAAATGGAATCCATCTAGAGGGGGTCTCAGCTTCAGTTCTAAGGTGAGGCGAGGCAGAGGGGCTGAGCACTGCCCTAATTTCAAAGAATCTGATATAGTAGATGCAGATAAGCATTAGGGCACATTTGTTCAAATTTTCTTCTCCAATACAATAGCTAGGAAGTTGGAAGTAATGATGTGATTGTGTGATGTCAGTGCTTCATCAGCTGCTCTGGACTCCAGTTCATTTCTGAGTCCAATTCAGACCATTCGTGTTGGTGTTAAAAGCCCTAAAAAGCTTCAGGACAGAGTATCAAAAGTAGGGGTGCACAGCTTTATGAGGTCTGGAGTCCACTTTCCACCTACCTTTGCACTCTGAACTGAAACATTTATGCTAAGGTCTCTTTTAACACTACTTCAGTGCTTGCATAACATCATGTTTTACAATTTACAGGTTTGATATTCCGTCTTATGCACTTACCTGCTGAAGAGACAAATCCTGATTGTGCCAGATTTGGTTTTCTGGCCTGAAATTACCTAAGAACATAAGAAGAGCCATGGTAGATCAGACTGAGAGCCCATCTAATTCAGCATTCTGTTCACACAGTGGCTGACCAGCTGACGGCCAAGGACCAACAAAGCAGGACATGGTGCAACAGCACCCTCCCACCCATGTTCCCCAGCAACTGAAGTCCTTTTGGAATTTAATAGGGTATAAATGTGACAGCTTGGATCCAAACTTAGGCAGGGGGCATCTCTGCCCTCTGCCCACATGGTAGCTACCACTCCCTGAAAATGATGGCACACAATCTACTGAATAAATTGGAATAAACCCTCATTCTTTTTAGTAAGCTTTGGGACAAGTCTGTAGACACAGCATTGATTGTTAATATGTATTATGAAAAAAATATTATGAAAGGATTTTGTAACTGCATTGTAATTTCTGTTGGACAGTCATTGATTAAAATGCACTTACAAAAGGTATTTGCTAATGGTTCAACATATTAAGAACAGGACACTGTCGAAAGGCTTAGCACAATAAAATATTTCTATAGATAAGGTTTTAAGGCAGGAGTGGGCAATTTATGGCCCTCCAAATGCTTTGGCTTACAACTCCCATCATCCTTCACTATTTGCTATGCTGCCTAGGGCTGATGGGAATTGTATTCCAAAATATCAGGAGGGCCACAAGTGCCCACTCCTGTTCTAAGGCCACAAAATCACCAGAAGAACTATTTTTGGGGTCCTAGAAACTTGTCTATAGATGCACATCTGGACATTTGCAAAGTTGCCATTTTTTCTTGTAAGGTAAACAGGCTTCCCTGTCATGCCATAGGAGGACATCTTACCAATATAGTACTAAAGCATAATGCCTATTATGGCAGCCAATTTCAGAAACATGAGGACAGAGAGTTGCACGGTTCAGCAATGTTATTAGCAGCTCTGGCATAGAACTTGTGCTGAATCAAACAAGATGTCAAAGAAGAGAGAGTTTCCTTGAAAGGTGAATACATTTACATTCCTCTCACATGTTAAACGAGATGGAAATGAAGCCGAACAGAAATGTAAACAGTTCTTGATTTATTCAATGGCTACGGGGTCTGACAAAGAGACATCAAAGCTGAAAAATCTTCTTGTGCTACATACTGCAGAAATGGCTGGAGCTACAGATAATGTGGTTGAATCTAAGAAGCACGTCCCTCTTCCACGACAAACCCTGTTGAAATAAGATTTTGAGGATCCAGCAGTAAGAAAGATAGGTGCTCTTACAGCTGTGGAATTCATGACAAACACATTATTTGGGGATAGCAACAAGGACTTCCAAATGTTCATGGGTGAAAGAGACATAAAAAAGAGACTTCTGGGGATCTTAAAATGTTCTCCAAAAGATCCTTCAAAGGCTGACTCTTTCACACCTCATCACCATCTGGTTGCAAGGCTGGCCCTACACATTTTGCTGAGGAGAAGGACTGATAATTCTCCCCAGATTCCACAGACAGAAGTCGACCAGACTGGCAGCTGAATCTTACTTCAACACTGGAGTTTGGACAGTCTCCTCCACCATACCTGAGGCCAGCAACTCAGCTCAGGGGGTACAGGCCAAGCTGTGCATCACACATGAGTTCTGTCCTCCAACACCTCACCACCCTCCCTGCCTCACTCTGCTTGGTTGCAGAGATGATCCTGTCTGGTTGTTACTCCTCTAATTAGCTCCTTTGAGAGAATTTCATGTCTTCTATCCACACTTCTTCCTCACACCACAATCCCAACCTATCAGCAATCACATAGTGAGCATAATGACATCATGAACTGGTTACCAATTTTCTGCTGGCCACTATCCAAGGTGCTGGCCATCCCCTTTAAGGCCCTAAATGGCTTGGGTCCAGGTTAGCTAAAAGGCCACCTCCACCCCTACCATCCTGCCTGTTCCTCAGGTCTGATGTGGAAGCTTGCCTCTATGGCCCAAATGTGGCTGAGGCAAGATTGGTTGGGATTTGTGGGGGAGTTTTATTTGAGGCTGAAACTAAGGCCGTGTCTACATCAGCCATTTATTCCAGGATAATATCGAAGTCATCTCTAGCGGGCCACAGTTGATCCCATTGTGCTCTTGGGCCGACCTCTCAGTTATTCAGGAATTTCGGTGACTGCTTTTGTCACTTTTTTGGGCTGTCTCACTACAATCTCTAAGTCTGCGGCTGGTGTGCCCCCCTTCATGAAGCTGTTGTTGTTCGGTACGAGTTCCCAGCTTGACAAACAACCCACTGTCAGGGGCATGTCCAGCAGTTTTGGAGGTGTGTGGGAGTGGACCCGTCCACCATTTTCTGCACATTTTTTGATTGGTTATCAGAGCGTTTTGGTGCCGACTGTGTGTATTTTTTAACACAAACATATCAGTGCACAGCATCACATATTTGCTGGACCTCCTAGCCACCCCATGCGTAGCTGTGATTTTGCGTTCTTGCATATCCCGATTCGTTAAAAAGCCCTGTAGCCATGTCATTTGCCTAGCCCCACCCACTTCTCCTGATCCACGCCATCAGGGGACACATGTCCTCCTGCAACGGCACTCCTGTCATTGCAGGAAACTTACCTCATGTGTGCTCCTTGAGCAGCGATCATGAAAGCAAGGAACTATCGCTATCATCCTTTCTCTGTTGCAAAAGGGCAGTAGGAGTAGATTAGCCCTAAATTGCTCATCTAGCCACCTCTCTGTCTTCTACACCTAGTTGAGAAGGTGGAGGTTTTTTTAAAAAAATAACAACAGGATTTTACCTTGCCTGTTTGTAATTTTAATAACTGATCCCATTATTTTTAGTAGCTTTTCTCTGTTGCTGTCGTCTTCATTTTTATTGTTTGCTTTATGGAATATGGGCTGTTGTTGTTGTTGAAATGATCTAAGTTGCCCTGAGTTCTGTTTTGACAGTGGAAGGGTTGGGTATACATTTCCCTAAATAAATAAATAAAATAAATAAATGCCCAAATAGCCAATAGGTTTGCCAGCATCACTGAGGGCCAATGTAGCAAGTTCAGATTGAGAGTAATTATTCCTGCATCAAATCATGCTCAGTCTGGATGGATGGGTAGGGGGTAAGGAAAGCATGCTGGGCAGAGGAGGAAAGGGAAGGCACCTCTTACTCTGACCACTGTTAACTTCTCCAAGATGAGATAAGTGTAACTTTACAGCCCAAATCACAGACACCTCCCTGCAAATTGCCAAAAGTGAGGGTCTCTTTCTGTTGCCTGACAACAGAGCTGGGAAGTCTGTGACTTGTTTTGCTTAGCCCTAATGTCAATATCCCCATTTCATTCTTTTAGGTTTTATTTTGTGTACACTGGGTTTGAGACTATGGATTGTCACACCAGGAAAGAGAAAGGCACTCCTGGGAAATACAGTAGGATATAAAAGAGAAATTTAATCATGAAACGGCGACTACATTCACACAACCCACTTCAGCGTTAAATACCAGAGAAACAATTGTTGGAATTAAATTGCAGGGATGGGAAATTACACTGTCTAATTATTTAATGTTTTCCTGAAGATGAAAACTCTTGACAGTTCAAATATTCTCACTGGAGCAGGAGTAAAACAGAAAGGACCAAATGTTCAAGCGCAGTAGTGCTACCATTTCAGGGAGCTGTGATGGAGTCAGGAATTGGAACACATTAATATGTACATGTCAGGCACAAAGCCATTTCCTCCTTGCTTCTCCTCTTCATTTAATGTATATTAAAGTAATAACCTTAGCTGAATGTATGATAAAGGTGGATTTTGCTGAAGTATTAAATATTCCATATTTTGCCAATCCTGTTTTCGGTCTGACAGGCATACTCAGTCAAGGGTTGAGCTGAAATGAATAAAAGGCACATAATAAAAATGTGCGCAGTTCCATGAACTGCAGCCATGTGCCAACAACAGAGGCTGTTCCACCAATGCTACGTGTTGTGACAACAGGGCAGCTTGTCGTCGGATCAAATCCTAAGTCAACATGCATCCAAGGTTAAACCATTTCATGCATATTTGAGACCCAGTTCAGCAAAAGGATTTGCAAATCCAATCTGATTTTCATTTTGGGGGCAGGGGACAACTAATTTCTCATCACAACACGGCTTGGTAATATTAAAAGATAAAAAGCGAGTCAGAAAAGGAAGTCTGGAGTGAAGAATCAATGGAGCTTCAGAAAGGCAACAATGTGTTTAGTATTTGATGCTTAAAATGAAAGAGGAGGAGAAAATAGGAAAGTTATAAGAGTGGAATCTGAAAGGAGGGAGTGATCAGTGTAAAATAAGCCAGGAATCTATTCAAGGGAAAGGTGACAATACAGAAAATGTTTGACCTTGTATAAACAGTATCTCTGATCAGCCAAAGATAGGTATCTCCAGAACAGATAACCAGGGATCAGGGAACAGAGACATTTCAAACTACAAGAGTTAGATAGGGAAAAAAAACCCAACTTAAAAATAAAAATGAATCAGTGCAACAACAACAAACAAAAATAAAGAAAAGAAAAAGAGATTAAAAGAGAAAGCTGTTCATTTTGTTTGATGTTATCACTCTAGAGCTCTAGCGGTTGTTGTGTTGCCACAAAAACATTGCTTTATCAGGGTATTCTTTGACCTCCAAATTCGCAGGATGCCATTCAAGTAAAAATGAGGGATGATAAACCAGCACAACTGGCAACTTTGGAAGGAGGAGACAGGAAAAGAGTGTTCACCTCTAAAGTCACTGCAAAAACAAACAAATAAATAAAAATGATCAGACCCCCAAAGAAAGATAATTCATATTAAAGTTAAGCATATATACTGAACTGGATTCATTTGTATAGGACTTCAGGAAAGTGTTAGTAGCAATTTGAGATGGACAATTAATAAAGAGGCCTTGTCCCCAATTGGGGAGGGGAATATGAACAAACAGCAACCAAAGAGAATGCATAAAAGTTTATCAGGCAATATATGAGTTTATTGAAATGACTTTTGTGTAAATATCTATTTAAGTATTAAGATCTACCACAGTCACCCATGCCTGTCTGACCTGACCTAGCCTGGAGAATGGGGAGAGATGCCTAACTATAACATGGACAGAACAGCTAGAAAAACAAGGAGTGGATTTCTAAACAGTAAACATTCCCATAGGATAAATCTGTGTTAGAAAGACTAGAGCTGTATTAAATAAATCACCTTTGCTTTTATGCTTCTTCCTCCACCATTTCCTGGGTCCTCCTCTGCCCCCAGTACCAGAGACTTATCAGAAACTCTGCTAACATTCAACAACACCTTCTCTGGGGTATTTGGTATTCCTTGTCATAATGGCAATGCCAGTGAGAAGACATGTGTTACAATTACCTTCATCATTATTATTTGTGTGACAGGCTTATGCTGCTTGCCATCTTCCTTGGAACTTCCCATTTCATTTTTGCTAATGCCAAGCTTGATCCTTGCTTATTGTCTCAAGCCAATTACAAAGGTCCCAGAGCACCTCTTCAGCCCGGTTCATACAGGCTTCCTCCTCTCATACAGGGTAGTAGCATCAGACAATTCCATTCAAGACCATCCCTTGACTCAATTCCTAAACGTAGTTACTAGGAGACATGCGCCATTGAACTCAGTAGGTCTTACATCCAACTGATGTTGGTGACAATCAAGTGATGAGTGCATCCAAGAGTCTGAGGATATATCCTAAGCAATGACAGTGATGCTCAGGTAGGGCAGTGAAAATAAATTTCTCCTTCCCCAAAACATTTGCTATTTACTGGCTTCCCAGTAGAACCCTGGAACTAATCAAGCAGGGTCAATTATCTCAAGTGTTGTGATTATTTTGAAAGAGCAGTAATTGATATACACTGTGGAGTTAGGGCTGGGATGGAGCTGTTACTTGTCTAGCAATTGGACCTAAAATGAGATTCTAGGCTTTTCTACACAAAGTATTTAACATGCACTCATCATTCCCTCTCACAGTTGTTTATGGGTTATTTGGATAATGACATGGCCCTCCAGTTTCACATTTTTGTCTAACCTGCACTTTCGGCAAGTTATTTTTAGAGCAGGGGAAATGCAGCTTTTAATCATAAAAGCAAAAGAAACCACCATTTCCTCTTGTGTATTTGCACCATTCCACTTTATCACAGTGCCAACTAAAGGTTTCATCTCAATTCTGCAATGAAAACAAAAGTACATACAGTGGATTAACAGGTGATTAACAGCCCCATGTAGAAAAGGTCTCTATCCATAGACATTGGCTGAATTTGGACAACACGATAGTCAATGGTGGGGTAATAAACAATTTTATAGTTGTTCATCTAGGGGGTACTCCCCACACAACATGGTAATAAATAATCAACTGTGGTGTGGATTAGGATCAGCGCTGAGCTGACTATGGCAGCATTCGAACAACATGATAGTCAATACAACTGACGATTATTTTCCCCACCCCAGTTGCTTAATGTGTCACCCAAATTCAGCCATTGTGTAGCCAGTGGTGTAGTAGAGCTAGGGATTGCAGCACCAACATTTTTTTTAAAATTTATTTATTTATTTATTTATTTTATTTCTAACCCGCCTCTCCATCCAGATCAAGGTGGGGAACAACAATAAATATAAATACAAGAATCATAAAATAGATTAAACGTTAAAACAAATAAAAACAAATACATTATTAAAAACATCTTAAAATCCAACTGGATAGGCCTGCCGGAAGAGAGCAGTCTTCACGGCTCTCTTTTTATTATGATCATGGATGCTGATGTAATCTAAATACCCCACTTCCTCAGACTTCCCTGTTCCCTTTGAGCTTAGCTGCACTCCTCACAGTATCTGGGAGCAGGGGGCTGAATTTTCTCAGCAACAATATAATGACCCAATTTGCACAATATGGCAGGTTATCATGGGTTAAATACTATTCATTGAGGGTTATGTGAGGGTAATTTAACCCTCAATTAACCCATGGATTCGCAGAGCTCTTCGCAATCCCTGATCGCCTTGATCAGGGGTTGTATATTCAAAATGGTGGCCTCATGCACCTTGCATGCACCACCACTCATGTGAACCAGCCTATTGCTTGCTGTTGTAATACCAAAGATTTTGGGGTGGCTTGGTCTTAAATGGACAACTGCCAGAAGTGGCTTGCTCATATGGATCAACAAGCAGCCATATGTTTTGGGCTCTCTTTGGGGGCATGGCTGTCGGAATTGTCATGATATGTGCCAGCACTTCAGAGTTTACCACTACCACCATGTGTAACCAATCACATTTTCCACACATGAGTCCAGATGATGCACAAATTAGGGTGTTGGGACTTAAGTTCTCCCCAGCTGTGAATTCTCTCATGAGCTTTCATTCTAAGAGCATCATCAGATGGGGGGTGGGGGTGGAGGGGAACCATCGCTTCCCCCTCCCCGCTTCCCATGATACTTCCTCTTTCTTCACACAGGGGAAGAAAGAAAAAAAAATAAACAATGACCATGTGGCCCATTCAGTGGCCATTTTATCATGCTGTTTTTCCTGCACACAGCAGGAAATGGCAGCACATTTCATTTTTTTAAAAAAAAATGTCAGACTTAAAGGGGTCTATTTTGTGATGGAAAAAAGGCCAGAAGGAGCGGGAGATGCATGGGAGGTAGACGACGGCATCAAAAGCCCCCGCAAAAAAAGTGAGTGGCAGTAATGAGCGTGTGATAAAAAGCTCATCTGATGACGCTCTAAGTTCCTCATTTATAACACTGCACTAATGGGTGGATGCTGGAGATCCAGATGTTAACTATACAGAGCAATTAAAATAATAACCATATTAGAATGATGTGCATAAATGATAGACTCTGTTCATGTGTCCATTTGTAAACTGTGCATGTACTCTTTGCATTTAGCATCCCTCCGATGGATTTTAGGGAAAAGACAGCTATCAGATTGAATCATCATTTTTGGATCTTAGAGGAGGGCATTTCTTTACCTTTATGAAGAATTTCTATCGTTCATTATGAGATATAGTTCCTCTTTGTGTCACATCAGCTTGTTTTGGCATAGCATTGTAATAATTAAAATGATTCTAGTTTTCATTGAAAACAAAGAGCTGAAGAACCAAGCCAAGGTTTTTCAGGTGTAGCTACTTGGCCCTATTGAAATTATTTAGTGGGGAAGAACGAATTAACTGAGCTCCTGAATACTCTATAGGCCACAGTATGCCAATCTAGATCTTGAGGAGCAAAACAAAGCACGTCACATTCTCTCTATATGAATGCTATTCTCTTAGGACCGGCATTTGCATCAAACGTATTGACAAACTGAAAGCAGCACCAAATTAAACACAGAGGGAGGGATGACTAAAGAAAACTGAAATATTAAAGCATGAAATAGGAAATGGAACAAGCACAAGATCAAATCAATTATTGAACTGCAAGGGACAAACAGCTAACAAGAACTATGTAGATTTTCAGGCTTTTTGGCTGTTTGTATTTATTCCACAAACATTACCCAAAATGTTCATTCTACAAACGTACTTGGTAAGTAAATATGCACTTCAGAGACAGCTGTTTTCAGGACATTAGTTACCAAGCTCTCTGTTGGATTCAATTTCTGAGATGGTAGAAGCACTTTTCCGTGCTCAGATTTTAAAGGTTGTGGTCAACTTGACATTTGGGGCTTCAGAAAAGGAGATTGTGAGACCTGAAGGCATGGGTAGCTTCTAAGTAATTGTAGGGAACCAGTATGACAGATAGCCTGGGGGCTTTCGCAAGATGGTTCCCAGAGTCAACCTATGTCTGATTTTTACAAACCTGCATCACATCAGTGTCAGAGGACTGGAGCTCCTGCACCTTTAATAGTTGCGTAGAAGAGGGGATTTCAGCATGTGTTGCTTGACATACAAGCTTAGGAATGTGTGAGAAATCTACTCAGTCAGGTTTCTCTAACAGAATTCTGCAGTCCACACCACCTGGAAACAGACAAGGACACAGACCCAAACCTGTATGTTTCTGTTCTTATGATGCATTCCATGGAACAGGAAAAACATTTCCGAAAAAATGCTGACATTTAGTGTGCAAGGCAAAAATGCATACATTTCCAAAAAGTGTACAAAGCTGTTTTAGTTCATGGGTGAATACATACAAAACTGCACAAAATTTGAAAAGTGCACATTTTAAAAATACATTAAAATAAATCTGCATTTTTTGTTTTTGGTAAAAACAAAAACAACCCACCAGCAACACCAACACCAACACCAACACCAGAACTGGCACAGAACAGAGTAGAGGTGGAGGGGAGAAGAACTGGAAGCTGTGATATGTTTTAACTATGGTTTGTCCAAATAACCCAGAATCATGAACTATGGTTTGGAGTTGCCTTCTTCGGTTAAAATGACAAATCACAATAAATGGGAATGAAAGTGGATGGTTTTGATTTTTTCCCCTTGGCTGTACCAGCGGAGGAGACGGGAGGGTAAATACACAATTGGAGAACCATTACTCTAGCATTAAACTATGGTTTAGTATTGCATCTGAATGCAACCAGTGCATCTGAGACAGAGAATGTGATTTGAAGCCCAGACTATGCCCAGATTATGTACTGTGAACTTTTCTACATAAGGTATTTATTGTAAACTCACCATTCTCTACTCATGGTTGTTTACAGGTTCCCTCCAGTTTTGCTTCTGTTTTTAAACACCATTCTTGGGAAGGTTTTTTAGAGCATGAAAAATGTCGTGTTATTTGTGAAAGCAAAATAAAACATTTTCCACTTGTGTATTTGCACTATTCCGCTATACCGCTGTGCCATCTAGAGGTTATATAGCAGAAAAGCAAGAAAGGCAACTCTTCAAGTAGTGCTCAGATGTCAATTCTGCTACAAAACTGAAAATAGATACAACAAATTAACAGCCCTGTGTAGAAAAACTCTGAATGAACCCAACTTCTCTGTAGCGGCACCCATCCTCAGGAAAACCCTCCCTCATGCAGTTCAGGAGGCAGAAAATGTAACATCTTTTAAACGCCTCCTAAAAAGATATCATTTTAGATAGGTTTTCTCTGGCCTATAGAGCTTATCTACACTACTGCTTTAAAATGGTTTAAAATGGTTTATAACAGTTTTGAGAACTGTTGGGGCCCAGAACACATTCCATAAGACAGTTTTCAAAACGTTTTCAAAGTGTGTAGATATCCTGCATGTGTAGATAGGCTCTTATTCTGGTTTTATATGATTTTTAAAAACAAAAGAAAATAAATTTATCTTGACTTGCATGTTATGGTTTTAATTGTAAACTGCCCAGAGAGTCTCAGCTATTGGGCAGTATAAAATGTAAATAATAATAATAATAATAATAATAATAATAATAATAAACTCTTCTAACTAATGCAACACCTATATGGAAAAAAATACAATTCAGAAATTTTGTATAAGAGGCAATCCATCTGAAATTATTCTACCCCCCACCAGCCTGCAGCCCCTCCCCCCCGACATACACACAAACAACTCCTTCTACTTTTCAATCATATGCAGCAAGTGAAAAACTGCTCTGTGGCTGAAGGGAGAAATGTTCATTTCACCAAATTTAAAGAGTGAATGCAAACTAGGTCATTCCATAAAAATAACATGTTTGCATCAGACCCCCTTCTCACACTCAGAAATGGTGCAATAAGCTGTTGTCCACCTCTCTCCTCTTTGCTTCATGACCTCCCTCCTGAACCTCCCTCTGCTATATAGCAGAATAATGAATCGCTGCCATTTAGCTCCAGGCTCAGGAATAGCGAATGAATCTTTGAGACGGAGACACCACAAGGCTCGTACAAAAGAGAGCCAAGAATAGAAAAATCTTTGACATTTTGTGCAGATCTCAAATCAAATTACATGAAAGCTCCTTCCACTTTAACTATTTTGCCAGAAGAGATTTATTTCATTTTGCTGCCACTTGAGTAGTTCCTTCCCTCCTATATTTTTCTTTCCCTTTTCATATTAGAGTGATTCAGAGGAAGCCAACTTGGAAATTCCTTTCTTTCCATGGCTATTTAGCAACGCTGCCTTGCTTTTGCTGGAAAAAGATCACATGTTTCAGACTGCAGCCAAGGGAAAACACAATTCCCTGGATTCACCATCTGCTGCCCACCTCTCTTCTACTACCCTAGAGTGGTACAGTCCTGAAATAGTGGAGTGGGCTGTACCATTTCAAACACTGGGGGAATTACAAATCTCTTGTTGGGGAAAAATAACTTCCTGCAAGTAGAAAATTAGCATAACAGGTTAGCTAGAAATTTTATCCCTAATATGCTAGGTTTCGTTTTTAACTTTCATGGATGGGTTTCCCCATGGTGGTACATAGGTTGTTCAGATCCTCCCTGTAATCACTATGTAATACTTACCAGGCAATGAAATATGCAGAACCCATTATAAACAGTTTCTGATTTTTAAAAATTCACATTTAATGTTTTTTAATTTTAAAAAAACCATTGTTAACTGCCCCCAGCTACTCTGCCTTCAATGTTTAGATAAACTCTATCAATATATCCAAATATACAGCTCTTTTGGTTTGAAATCCATTGCTGAGACTTTTCTAGCAGAAACTACCTTGAACTCTGTTGTGGTAGCTTACCTAGGCTGACCATATGAAAAGGAGGACAGGGCTCATGTAACTTTAACAGTTGTAGAGAAAAGGGAATTTCAGCCAGTGTCATTTGTATGCAATTAGTTCCTGCTGAAATTCCCTCTTCATCACAACAGTTAAAGTTGCAGGGGCCCTGCCTTCTTTTGTATATGGTCACTCTAGTATAGTGCCTGCAACTTTAACTGTTGTGATGAAGAGAGAATTTCACCAGGAACTAATTTCATATAAATGACACTGGCTGAAATTCCCTTTTCTCTACAACTGTTAAAGTTACATGAGCCCTGTCCTCCTTTTCATATGGTCAGCCTAAGCTTACCAGCATGGGTACAAAGTATTAAGGTCTTAATCTAACACATGGGGGTGGGAGTCAGTGTTTATTTTGTCAAACATATGAGAGATCAGCATGTTCTTCCATGTGGGGAAAAAACACACATAATCTCTTCAGTCCATAAATCCGTCATCCATCCCACCACCCAACTTCTATTTTCTTTGGGAAGGAAGCCGCCGTTTGCACAAGTTGAGGTTTCCATCCTGATGTAAATAGCAGCTTCTGGGGATTATCAATTTTCATTATGACCCTGGGAGGAAGGGTTGAACTCCTCTCCAGAGCCTCTGCAGTCCCAACACTGGTACCTCACCCCACCACCATAGCTGTCTTTTATATTTTCAAAATGCGCATATGAATTAATTTTATTTATGCTGTTAATGTCACATCTACTTTGTCCCTGGGGCTTTAAAGAAATTCATCCACACAGCTTCTTCTTGTTTGGGGGTATTTAGGACACCCACAAAACTTGTTGAGAAATAGTCCTTACTAACAGATTAAATGGCTGGATGTGCTTGGACTGAATATTCCATAAAAGCAGTATGAAAAATCCCTTACAATCTCATGTTTTCACTTTTCCTGCAGAATTACAGCCAATATATACAGCCCTGGGATAACTGGAAGGATCCTAAGCTTTCACAACTTCTGAAATCCTTCTTCCAGGATGGCTATTTGGAGTTAAACTAAATCTGAGATAGGAACCTCTTGGACCCAAGGGCACATCTTGAAATTTGAGAAACAGCCCTGGTCACAAGCATAAAATGGCTGCCATGGTGGGGATAGCTAGTCACTTAGGACAAGTAACCAGCCCACAGGCATTCATGGGAAATTAAGATGGCAGCAGCCAGGTTTCTTATAAGAAAATATAAAAATGTTTTTAAAATAAAAATTGAGACGAGTAGAGTGTCTCGAATGGCACCAAGGAAAGTGCCCTGAACTAGATGGACTAAATAAAACTACTTCAGAACAAAATAATACAATGTGGACTGTGATTCTACATTTCTAAGGTATGTAATTGATCAACGGTAGCATACTGAAAAGAAGAAGAAAATGTCTGAGCTGTTGATTGGATTAAAGTTAAATCACCTAAGATCTGAAAGCGTGCGCCACATGTTTTAAAAATGATCTCCTGGACTCGAAGAAAATATCATTTCCCATATTTTCTGTCTCTCATTGGGTGCAATCAACACAGATAAAGATCCCAGTCTTCTGCAAATTACAAATGATCCCTTCACCCTCACAAGAAAGAAAGAGACACCTTAACTGATAAATCCTTGGGGAACTAAGGTGTTACGTCAGCTGTGAAAAGCGATTAGCTTCCAGCCATCTGTAGATATAATACATCTGTGAATGGTCGCCTCTCCTAATCACTAGACTGTTAAAGGAAGTGTTCTCTTCTGACCCATAAAGTGTGCAAAGGCATAGATATGGTTGCCATCCCATTTCCCAGGAGAAATACACACACTTGATATGATATTATTCTTAACTATGGAATGGTACCAATTCTCAAATTGATTTTCTTCATGCATCATCCACCACAGGGCAAAACCAGACAGCACACATATGAGAAACTATTTATTTATTTATTTATTTATTGAACAACTGCAATTAGGAAACGGTTCACACTATCCTTTCAGCACAGGGCTGGGGAACCTCTTTCAGCCCAAGGGCCAAATTCAATTTTGGAGAGGCTTGCAGGGTCCGCATTCTAGTAGAGGATGAGGAAGAAAGCAAAGGGTTGGGGGTGAAGAGATGGAGCCAAAAATACAAAAATGTACCAGCATATTATAGCTTAAGATTCTTACTGCCAGGCATTTCAATCATTTAAATGGGAAAAAGCCCTTCACAAAAGTCAGGAACCTACAAAACAAAAGGTGGTTGGGAGAAAAGGGGTTGTGTCATCTGGAGAACCCTGGATTTGGTCCCTGTTTTAGCATGTCACAATGGCTGGGTTCACACAACACGACAAACATATTAAACCATGGGCTGTTGCTGAACCATGAGTTGTTGTGCTGTGTGAACCCAAGTTAAGGAGAAAATATATAATGAATTTTAATACTAATAAAATATATACATCACAGAAAAACACTATTGAGCTTATATATGTATAATACCAAAGTAAAAACAAAACTCTTATGATTCTGGCCAAATGCGTTTCAACAAAAGTGTCTTCTTCAGTGGCCCAATCACTAAATTGTTTGAGTACCAGGTAGAAGTTTTTCACAAAGGGGCTGACTTAAATATTTCCCAAATTATGGGATTGTCTCACTCCCCAAATTGATGTGTATAGTACACCAAACGTAATTCACCTGGCACGTTTTTATTCTACTGAGAACTAGGCCGCAAAGCCTAGTTCTCAGTAGTCCGGAAGCAGTGGATGGCAGTGTACGGCAGCGGGGAAGGCCACAGGTAAGTGGGGACCCCTCCCTCCCCCGCACTCGCGCTCCTTCCCTGCAGCCTTCCCTGCTGCCCTCCGCTGCTTCCAGACTACTGAGAACTAGGCTTTGCGGCCTAGTTCTCAGTAGAGCAACGATGCTCTGGGTGACATCATCACCTAGCGTATCGTCGCTCTACTGAGAACTAGGCTGCAAAGCCTAGCTCTCAGTAGTCCAGAAGCATCGGAGGGCAGTGGACGGCAGCGGGGAAGGCCGCAGGTAAGTGGGGACCCCTGGGGACCCCTCCCACCCCTCCCCCACTTGCACTCCTTCCCTGCGGCCTACCCTGACACCGCTGCCACCCTGTACTACTGCTAAACAGGCTTTCCGGCCTGTTCATCAGTACAGAGAAGCGGCGAGTGATATCATCATCACTTGGCGCGGCTCTGTTCAGAGGAACAGGCCGCAAAGCCTGTTTAGCAGTAGTACAGGGCGGCGGCGGCAGGGAAGGCCGCAGGTAAGTGGGGACCCCTGGGGAACCATCCCTCCCTTCCCCCCCCACTCACGCTCCTTACTTGCATTCTTCCCCGCCACCGCCTATGGTCCATAGTACTGCTAAACAAGCTTTGCGGCCTGTGACATCAGTGACAGTACGGGGCGGTGGCAACGATGGAGGCAGTGGCGGGGGGTAAAGACCGCGAGTGGGGGGAGGGAGAGAGTGCCGACCCAGTGTTTTCCCCATAGATTTGCATTGGGGGAAAGCTTTCTTTCCCCTAATGCAAACCTATGGGGAAAACACCGTAATCGTATCAGAACTTCTGATATTTGTCAGATATTGGATCCGATCAAATCCGGGTGCCCCCGATATGATTGTATCCGAACTGTTTTATATCGGAATTGGCAATAACGATACGATAATTTTGGCCATGCACATCCCTATTTTTCACTAGGAAATTGACCCATCCATCCATAGATACATTTTAGGGGGCTTCTTCTACCCCTCAGCTCTACTGCTTTGCTCCCAGCATCAGCAGTGATAGTGCATCGAGTGGCAAGACAGGACAGGGAACAACACTCATGATGTCCTCTGGATTTGATGCATCACAGGGAAGGGCCGTAACTATTTTATTTGATTTTATGGTTCAATTGTTATGTTTGGCTAATGGGCAGTATAGTACTGCAGTAAATAAATAACTCTGTGGTCATGTCTACACCAGCCAGTTATCCCGGGGTCGGTTCAAGATCATCCCTGTGCATCCAAATGATGCACAGGTGATCCCGGGGTTAACCAGGGACAAGCTCTCAGTTGTCCCAGGATAATTGGGACTGGATTTTTCACGGGTTTTCCCACAGTCCCGGGACAACCCTGAGGTATGCGGGTGGTGTGGTGCTTGCTCTTGGGGTTGTCCCAACTCCCCGTGAGTAGCGGGGCTCATCAAACGGGCAGGGAGCTCTGCAGAGGAATTTGTGCCCATCAGTGGTGAGGGGGGAGCATTTTCACCATCCCTGGGATGGCTTTTGGTGGTTTTCAGTACTGAGTTTCCAGTTTTTTAAAAAACTTACTTTTGGCACAAGATCGTGTCCATGCAATTGCGCAAACATCTACTTCTTTAAAAAAAAAATGCCATGCCGGAACATCCCTCTTCACTTCTGGGATGACGCACTGGCATTTGGACCCTGGGGGAAGATCCTGGAAGCTGGAAAGCCAGAGATCCTCCCCCACCCCCGCTGCCCATCTCGGAAGGCCTGCAGGTGTAGATGAGCCCTGTGGCAGAGCATATGCTTTGAATACAAAAGGTCCCATGTCTAATTTCCATGTGTCTCTAGCTTCAAATGGATATTTAATAGCAGGGCTGGAAAAGAACCCTGGGGATCTGCTGCCAGTCAGCGAAGATCAGGGATGGGCAACTTCTGGGGACCACATTGCCCTACCCAAGACCTACCAGGGGCTGCACCCCTTCCACACCACTGAAATTGCCCCCGCGAAATTTTCTGCAGTGGCAAAAACAAAAACAGCAACAATTAGTGGTTTTAGAAGGCAACGTGGCACAGGGGGAGGACATGCCTTGTTTACAAACAGAATTGCATTCTCAAGTGGCTTCCAGAAGCACGATTCTGCTTCCAAATAAGGCGCACACCTTGTTCCAAAATCACCACTTCTTTTGCTGCTGCAGTGGCAAACTTGGTGGCATAGTTGCCCAGCAAAAGTGGCCAGAGCATGGGCCATACGTTGCCCAACCCTGGAGTTGACGGTACTGGGCCGGTTTGACCAATCGTCTGACTCCCTATGTTCATATTGTGCCATTCACTCTGGAGCAAGCTGGGATTCCTTCTGCTGGAATGGGTCTTTTGGGCTCATACAGAAACCATAGAAGCGGGTTTGCAGCACCGAAAGCGAGATGTCAGGAGCTTGTGCTTCTGCCTCGCTTCCCAGGCATAAGGCAACATTTCAGCTGCAGTGGTGAAAGTTAATCATTGTAACACTGCAGCTTAATTCATGCAACATTCCAGATTAATGAATTTCATGAATTTTCTGGATGAGAAACAATTGACTGTGGGTTTTTTAATGTCTGTTGTATGGCTAGGATGCCAAGGCTTTGTCCTTCCAAAGAGAGATTTGCTTTGACTAACCAATTGCAAAAAGTTATAAATGATGAGACGTGATTAAAAAAAAACAAAAAAACTCCTGCTGTATGAATTTAGAAATGCAATCTAAACCTATGATTTGTAGTTATTAAATATTCATCAAGCTTCTCTGGTTTACAAATATGGATTTCAATATTTCTCAACAGACACGTACACGGCAATTTGATTAGCTGAGTTAAAAAGCCCTCTTAGCTCTTTGTGGTAATATCAAGTTATGCAGAAGCATCCAATCAATAGCATTTTAGTCACTCCGAACCATAAAGGTTTTCAAAAGATTGAGGCAGATTTTTTTCCATGTTTGCCATCTTCTCTGGCTGTAATCACAGCTTCTCTTCAGCATCTTTTCTTTCAAAAGATTAGCTATTTATGAGTGATCAAACTGTGATGAAAACACACTCTGTTAAATAGCAACAACGTCAAAGTAAACACAACAGAAAGAAAAGCGAGAAATGAAGACGTGATTATTAACATGTTCTGTCTAAGCTTCCCCTGATTATATGACTGCTTCAAATTATAACTGGGAGCATAGAACCAGTGTAGTTAAGTTATAACTCAATGAGCACTGCTGACTCCAGGTTTTTGAGGGCAAGGTACTCTCAATGGGCACCTCTCTCAGTAAGTCTTCCTTCTCACCACTATTGTCACCAGCTGCTATTGCTCCTCCACTTTGGCCATGCCCACACCATGGATTTCCCCCCAGGTCATCTCTATGCATCCAAATCACAGAAAGGGGATCCCAGGAGCAGGCAAGGACAACCCCTGCATTTTCCCGGGACTACTGGTTCCCCAGTTATCCCAATTTTCCCCACAGTCCAGGGACCATCCTGAGGACCGAGGGAGGTGAGGCCTCTGCTCCTGCCTCCTCATGAGTAGAGCAGTTCCGTGCCCATGGGGGGGGGGGAATCAATTTTACCATCCCTGCGATGGTGGTGGAGGTGGTGGTTTGGGGCGAGGATTTTTTTTAATACTTATGTTTGCGATGGATTGGGGCCTCGTAATTGCACAACCAGCCACTCTTCAGGGGAGAAAATGGCGCCCGCAACATCCCTCTTGCCTTCCGGGACATCGCGCTGGTGTGTGTACGCTGGGGGATAATCCCAGAAGCAGGAAATCCTGGGATCCTCCCCCCCTGCATCCTGGAAGGCCTTGTGGTGTAGAAAGGGCCTTTCTCGCCATGGCTACCACTTTCTCACTTGACAGGTAGAGAGAGCCACTGAGCAAGTAGGCAGTGGCATCTACTACTCCTTCTCACTCCCAATGTTGCAATGGTGAAGAAGGAGCAACCCCAGGAGGGCTCTCAGCAGTGCACCCATGACCAGACAGGTCTACCTTTGAAGCAGGCTATGGAAATGAATATATGAAAGGGCTTCTGAGATCAGATGAGGACAGAAAACACATATGCGGCAATCAAGCAACGTTGATCTGGTTGTAGAAACTGGCTTCTGTGGATAGATCTAATTTCTAGATTTTCTCTTCTGCCTGCCCCACCTGCGCCGTAATCCGATATGGTGAATCCACTGCCAAATAGATTATCAGTCCTGTCAGCTTTGACAGTACCAGGAGGCTGTGGGTGGGAATGGAGGCTTCTACTGGGCACCTTTTTCTCCTGCCCTGCAAAAGGTGAATAACCCTTTCAAAAGCTCACTGCCATCCCTTCACTTCAGCAGGGCAGCAGATTCTCCCCAGGTGTCACATGGTAGGATTTCAGGAATGGGGTGTCTATTCTGATAAGTGCAATGTTAAAAGAACTTACAATCTTTCTACTAGACATAGACTGAGCAACTCTTCAAATAGAGGACACCTTCAAATACAGGACTATCCTCTGTAGATCAAGCAACAAAATGTCTTGGGCCAGTTTTGGCATGCACGGTAGAGGAGTCTGCTGTTGACTGAGATGTACAGGATTTGGCTAGGATCTGCTATCTACTTCAGAACAGAGAGCCAAAGTCCCACACCACTGTGCAGTACAACAGTTTAGGTTCCTATAGGGCAGGGGAAGTCAACCAGTAGTCCTGGCCAGCATAACCAATGGTCAAAGATGAGAGGAGTTGCAGACCAGAACATCAGGAAGGCACCGGGTTGCCTATACCTTCTGTCAGTGGTCAGAATACATAAGGTGCCAGGGATTCAAGTACCTGGGCTCAGGTGTTTTACTCCCTGTACCAACAGTGCAGCTCACAAACTGAAGGGGTTAGTGGATGCTGATGCAGTTTAAAACTAGCATTGGGCAAATATCCACCTGGGTCCATGAGGGCAACAGATGCCCCCGCATCTGGCCCTCATGGGTCCAGGTGGATGTGCCAAGCAGGTTTTCACCCCAATGCTAGAAGGGGGTGCAGGTCAGGGCGGAACTGTTCCACCCTGACCTGTGCTCCCTTTGTCCTTTCCCCTCCACTGTGGTAATAGTGGCCACCATTAATGCAGTGGAAGAAAATACATGTTTTTCCCAGACTTGGGGAAATTGTGTTTCTCCCCCACCCCCTGCACTGATGAAGGCCTTAAAGATCCTATTAACAGGGCCTTTAAGGCACCCATCGGCGGCGGGGTGGGAGGGGAGAGAAACACTATTTTCCCAAGGCTGTGGAAATCGTCTATATTTCTTCTCTACTCTAATGGCGGCAGAGAAATCATGTTCTCCCTGCACCAATTATGGCCTTAAAGGTCCTCTTAACCTTGCATTAAGAGGGCCTTTAAGGCCCAGATTGGCACGGGGTGAGGCAAAGCATGTTTTGCGGAGCCTCCAGTAAGTGCGAAATTTTCCCAGCCATGCCACTGGCATGCCAGGGGAATTGCACACTTTCTGGAGGCCCCAGCAACTGTGCTTTGCCAAGGGCTTGGTGGACTCACGCAGCCTCCTGAGCACTAACCAAACTTGGAGCAGGGCCAGGTGAGCAAGGCTCGGCAAACTCACGGGGTGAGCACCCCCGCAAGTTCTTTATTCCCTATTTAAAACATGTTTTCTTGCATTAGCATCTACTCCTCCTATGGCATACATAGCTGATTAATCTGGTGCAAACATTATTATGTTTGCTTTTATGAGGCAAACATAATCTTAAACCACATTAATTTGGCTATGTAGGCAGCGTCTTGGGACATCAACAAGTTTCCTTCCTTTTTTTTAAAAAAAACCATTCACTAAGCATATCAGGTGTGATGATGCAAAGAACTGGATATATATCATCCCAAAAGGAATATGCTGACTTTCTCAAGAGTAAGCCTCATCAAAGAAAATGTGATTTACTTCTCAGCAGACATGTAAATCAGCATGTTTTCAGCTAGTATTATTATATTTTTATATTTATTTATATCCCGCCTTTTTCCCAATACTGGGACTCAAGGCGGCTCACAAATTAAAACATGTACAGTTTAAACAAATAGAGACATACAAAATTTTAAAATATAATTAAACATAGTATGATTTTAAAATATTTAAAACATTTAAAAACATTTTAAATACAAATAATTTAAAAAATCCAAACTATAAGCAGCACATCCACAAAGGTCTGAACTACTCCCCAAAGGCCTGCTGAAACAGAATTGTTTCCAAAAGCACACCAAGGAGGGAGCCAGTCTAGCTTCTCTGGGAAGGGAGTTCCAGAGCCCAGGGGCAGCCACCGAGAAGGCCCTCTTCTGCATTCCCACCAGGCATGCCTGTGATGGTGGTGGGACAGAGAGAAGGGCCTCCCCTGAAGACCTCAGGGGTTAGGAAGGCTCATAAGGGAGAATACGGTCTTTCAGATTCCTGGACCCTAGCTGTATAGGGCTTTGTAGGTCATAGCCAGCACTTTGAATTGTGCCGGAAACAGACTGGAAGCCAGTGGAGCTGTTTTAACAGGGGAGTTGTATGCTCCCTGTAGCCAACCTTAGTCAACAATCTGGCAGCAGCTCTTTGGACCAGCTGAAGTTTCAGAACACTCTTCAAAAGCAGCCCCATGTAGAGCACATTACAGTAATCCAACCAGGATGTAACTAAGGCATGTGTCACCATGGCCAGGTCTGACATCTCAAGGAACAGATGCAGCTGGCGCACGAGCTTTAACTGTGCAAATGCACTCCTGGCTACTGCTGAAACCTGGGCATCCAGGCTCAGGGCTGAATCCAGGTGTACACCCAAGCTGCAAACCTGTATCTTCAGGGCAAAGAAATAAGGAGGACAAAGAAGAGAATAGGGAAGGCTTCAAAAGACATTTGTTAAGGTTATGTGAAGATGCAATGATGTGAAAGAGTGGATTTTTAAAAAAAAAATCCCAAAAGCAATGTGCTGACTTTCTCAGGAGTACGTCTTATTGCATTAACTCTTCAGTTCACTGGGCAGAGGAGAGAGAGGCTGCATTCAGACAACACATTAGTCAATGGTGGGTTGAGTACCCAACTCACAGTTGGTTATTTTGTGGGTACTCCCCACACAACATATTCCTACACAACTGTGGGTGGTTGGGGCTGGCATTGAGTGGACTAATAGTCAACCCAGCATTTGACTGACACAGCCCTCACCCCTCTCCCCACCCTCCCTCCTCCCTCAGTCCTCCCAGCAGCCTCTGCAAGTTGCACCAGTTGTAGCAGAGCGGCAGCCGTTGCTCTTGCCGCCTGCCTCTATGGGCTTGTGTTTTAACCCATTCACCCCACACCATTAACCCACTCACCCCTCCACACAACACTTTAAACAACTGGCTTCGAGCTAAACAACTTGCAAGCCAGTTGTTTCTCTCAGTTGCCTATTTGGGCGGAATAGCATACTATCAGTAGTTTGTGAGTGGCGTGTTACCCTCCACACAACACAACAAGCAACACAACTGATTATTGTTTCCCCCACCTCAGTTGCTTAATGTGTTGCCCGAATGCAGCCAGAGAGAGAGGCAGGAGAGAAGCCATCAGAAATGTTTGTGTGCGTTTTTCACAGCTTCACATCTCTGCAAGTATGCAGTAGCAAACACTATTTTTTTAAAAAACCCTGATCTGGGCCAGATCTACACCAAGCAGGAAATGACACTTTGAAAATGGTTGAAAACTGTGTATGGAGTGTGTCTTGGGCCCCAACAGTTGTCACTACTATATAAACCATTTTAAAGCAGTAGTGTAGATCCTACCCTTGTCAGCGGAGGGTGAAGCCAACAGAAAAGGTTAACCCCTCCCCTTCCTGTCAGGTACACCCTTTGCTGATGCAACTTTTCATTCCTCCTCACAGAGCTGAAGCCCCCACCCCAAGTTTAGGACACACTGAATCTGTCAGAAAAGGACAGAAGAAAACCAGGGACTGATACAGATTGGACGTAACATCATGTGTCACACCTGTGAGTGAGGCACTGTAGCACTGCAGTAAATTCCCTGTGTAGATTGGGCCAGATTCAGTGATAATTAGTGCAGGTGCATGTAAGTATAGGCTTTATTTATATACTACAACAGAGGAGCTCAATCTCTTTCAGGCTGTGAGTAGAATTGCATTGCGGAGAAGCTTTCAGGGCCTGCATTCCAGTGATGGATGGAGCCAAAGCCAAATGGGGCAGGGCCAAAAATAGCAGCATGTTTTAGCTTAAATGTCTTGTTGCCAGTAACTAAACTTTTGAAGAGGCATTTCAACCATTTAGACTTGGGGGGGTGGAGGGAACAGCACAAAAGCTGGGAAAACAATAAACAGTTGGGGGCAAAGGAGAGTGGGTTGTGCCAGGGGAAGGAGCATGGGTATCTGAGGAATTCTAGGGGGCAGATTTGTACCGTGTGGGTATGTGTGTGAAATTTGACTATAGTAACTGCACCAAACCTCAGAAATACTAATACCAGCAAGTGGGCATGAATTGTTCTGTGCTACATATGTTCTACATACTGTGACTGAAGCTGGCGTTTTATACTGAAATGTTTCACATTTTAAAATCTGTTTATTCGTGTATTTGTTTTTTAATAAATTTAAAGCTTTTTTTTAATAGATTCCTTTTTTTAAAAAAACTATCAAAAATTATAAACTGGATATGCTACTAGTTGCTATTTGTTTTGTTTTTGGATTGCTGTATTACGTACACTGCGTTGCCTGCATATTGATTGAATATGTATATGAGTATATTACACTTACACAGACACACACACACACACACAGACACACACATCACACTTACTAATACAATTGTGTGATTCAACAACAGATAAAGGAAATGCTAGATTGTGCTAGTCTTAAAGTATATGAAACTTAAGCCAAGTTGTTTGATGATCCTTATCCACTTCCATACAGACAGCGGTGATGTGTTCGTCACCATTTTTCAAGTAACCCTTCTCTGCAACCCGAAGGAGGAGGGGAAGTGCTTTTTGTTTGGATAAATCCAGTGTTTTCTGAGATCAGGAAAATATATTAAGAGTACAACAAAGGAGGCATCAGGAAAATATTTATACAGTATGAAAAAGCAAAGCTCCTGTCCTGCAATCAGAAACAATTGCATTTGATGAGCCTGTAGACTTTAAAAAGAGACCAAAAAGAGACTCTGTATTAAGAAGTCAGAAAACTAATTCCTAGATTTGGTGACCTACTTAATATCATAGATTAGCAGCAAAGCAGAGTAATCTGGTAAGATCTTACACTCAGAAAGATAATTTCCATATGACTAGGAAAGAAAGGTTTATTAAATTTTAAAATGTGCCGATTTGATGTAATGACTCATTATTGGCAAATCTCTTCTACTAGGACATGTTATGTAACTAGAAGAACCCCCAGAAAAGTATTGATTGTTTTACATTTGACTGTTTTACATATCATTACTACCACAAAACAGTAACCAGTCTGAAAATACTAGATAAATACTAATGGAGGGCTCATTGAGATGCTTACTGAGGTTGCTCAGATTTAATTCAGGGATGAAAAGAAACTGTGCACTTTCAGATAAAACTTGGTCCTGCAGTCTGCAGAAGACTAAAGGTTCCACTTATGTTGAATAACTGCTGCAGTTCTGGCTGTAGTTTATCAAAATAAGTATACACAAGTTTTCAGTATGCCTACTTGAAGCAAACTTGGAGAATCCCAAGTGAAGAGGAAGGCGAATATTAGGTAGTACACCTAAAGGGGTTGCCATCTCTTTCATAACATTGGTTCTCTGTGTTTAACAGCTACATGACAGAGACAAATTCAACATCAATTATTATTATCAGTTATGCATCTATAATTAACAAGGTGTGGACGAAAGCTGGATTTCATCTCCTCTGCCCCTTATTTTCTATTCAATTCTTTACCAGCCATGCATATTCATAACTTATTAACTTTTTTCTAATTTGCACTTTTCAGAATCAGATCTGAATAGAATGATTCCGGGAAAAGAAGAATCCACGGATTTATTAAACAATAGCACAATTGTCCAAAAATTGGCCTCTATAGTTATTTCCAAGTTAAATATTACTGCTGTAGACTTCTGCATATTACCTTAACTTTGGATTTCAGTGTACTACGCTACATTTTCTTTTGCAGTCTGTGTTTCGTGCAACTGAGTAATGCGTAGACAACAGACTGCTTAAGTTAATGTCGTCTTTCCTAGAGAGACTGACAGTGTGTTTTTCTACTAAAGCCAGAAACAGGTGCTGCCAGTTTTAGAAGACATGAGAAAACAAATGAGTTAATGTAATATGGATGAGTAAAAGATGCATCCATTTTTTTCTTCATTTGACTTGGCAATGCATAATATGAATCTTCACAGTGCAATCTGATACATGTCAATTCAAAAGTAAGTCCCGTTGAATTCAGAGAGACTTATTCCCAGCTAAGTGTACATAGGATTATAGACTCTGTCTCAGGCACTTGACAACCTACAACACTAATGACATCTAAGATTGTTACTTACTTTTTTTTAAGCAGGCAAAAAAGTGTACAGATTTAAGGAGATGGATCTCTTTCAAGTCCAAGGTGCTTATGATCCAAACTTATTTATTTAATCAATTTATATATTACTTAAGAAAGAAATTTATGAAAGCAGTAAATGGTAAAAGACACAACCACAGACACAATAACATGTCATATATATATATATATATATATATATGCATTTCAACTTGGACAAGTGGAAAAAAACAATAAGGAGAAGATTTTATCTGGGTTCTAGTATTATGAAAGAGGGAGAAAAAGTTCTCTCTATCCGCATTCTCCATGCCATGCCTAATTTTGTACACTTCTCTTATGTCTTGCCTTAGCCTCCGTTTTTGCAATCTAAATAATCCCAGCTTCTGCAACCTTCCCCCATAGGGGAGATGCTCCAGCCCCTTGATAATATTAATTGCCCTTTTCTGCAAACTCATGAATGCACAGACTGGGGCAGGATGTACACTACTGTTTTATAATGGTTTATCAAGGTATTGACAACTGTTGGGGCCCATGACACATTCCATATACCGTCTTCAAACTGCTTTCAAAGTGTTATATCCTGCTTGGTGTAGATCTGGCCCCAACCTCTCCAGTCTGGAGCTCATTTAAAATACTCCAAATGTTCTGCTCAGAGGTGTAGTGGAGCCAGGACCTAGAGGGGTGCGGCATGGGCACTTTTTTTTGTTAGAACCGATGCTGATGGCATTTGCCATCTCCCCTCAGCCTTCTCTGCTCCCTCTGAACTTAGTTACAATTCTCAGAATGGGGGGGGGGGGAAATGAATTTTCCCAACAACACTACAGTATATTGTTCCCAATTGTAATGCAAAGTATTTTACCATGGCATGGTCCTGAATGAGCAATTAAGACCCACTAGCTTTTCAAAAGAAAACTGAAAACTGCTGGAATGGTTTGCTGATATGGATCAACACAGCTCCCTGGATGTTTGGACTCTCCTTGGGGATGTGGCTATGGGGGCTGTCATGATGAGTGCCTGAATGTCCGAATTTACCACTCCAACCCTGGTCCTACTTACTCTGATGACTCAGAGAATGTGGGTAATGGATGACATTCTGAAAAATAGGAGACACTATCGGAATTTGGAGGAATGGAAAGTTATTCATGAAATCCTCACCTCCTAACAGGCTTCCTCTGGTGATGGTGTATGAAACACATTTTTTCCCCTTACCCAGCACAATTCACCACACACACGCACACACCTTGGGATCCCAGGGCTAATGTCTGTGTTCTGCCCTCTGTTGCTGGGGAGATTCATTGCCGGCATAAGAGAAGCACACTTGAAATCAATAAATGAGTAAATAAACATAAATAAATAACCACATCCAAATTGGTTTCTAGGATAGGAGGTATTACTCTTACCCCCCTCCATCCTCTGCATGATAGACTCTTCCTTGTCCTCCTCACCCTTTCAGCGCCTGGGATGTCTCTACATGATTATCGAACTGCAGTTGGATTTACATCACTTTGGCTCTATCGTGCATTTACAAACTGTAAGCAATTTAACAACTCATTTATCTTATGGTTAACTTTGGGTGGATGTGCCCAGCCAAATATGACAAAGGTGACCTTCAGAAGTGATATCTAGAATTGTAATCAGAGATGTGGATTCAGATTTCCATTCTGTTAAATTGTCAAATGGGTGAAATTAAAAACAAAACAGAACTTCCCTTAATTCAGCTTACTTTACTTATTCCCCCCACTGTCCCCTCTTTGGATATGACCTCAAACATTATGATCAGCACTCTGGATAAGCTTCAGTCTCATCATTAGCTGAAGCTTTCTGGATGTGACAAAATGAATCAGCGGGGCAGTAGCTCAGTGGGAGCGCACATGCTTTGCATACAAAACGTTCCAGCTTCCATCTCCAGCATCTCTAGGTAGGGGTGGGAGAGATCCTTTCCTGAGACCTTGGACAGCTGAGGCCAGTCAGTATCAGCAGCACTGGGCTAGATGGACCAGTGGTCTGACTCAGTCTATGTTCCTATGAAGCCATATAATATAACTTACATTCATTGTGAAGCACATGGCCAATTAGCCATCATGTCCAGCTTGAATCTTGGTCCAAAGCTGGAGGGAACTAACATGGAGGATTCACTTGTGCCTCAAGCAAACAGCACTTCCATTCCAATCTATCACACATAATTTAGTTCAATTAGATGTGATTGACAATTTCTTTTCAAGAAGTAATGGGACCCGGACTGGTGAGGAGAATAAATAACTTTTCTCACATAGCCCAGACAGCTTTCCCCAGGGCAAAGCTGAGTTAATTAGCATAGCAAAATTTGGACAATGAAGTAGCTACAGCTGCTGTCAGTTCCTGCCATTTTCTTTATTATCATAAAGGGAAGGATCTCCCCACAATCTGAAATGGCATGGGGATGCACAGAATTGGTCTTTCCGATTGATTTTAATTGGCCTGGATTTATGCCTCAAGATTGCCAAGCTGACACTCCAAATGTCAATCAGGTCCTTACAGCTAAGGGAATCGATCTCTTTGGTTTCAGATAAATGTGCAGCATCAGGCCATTAAAAAGCTTTCACCTTTTCTTTGGTCTGACACTGCCAACACTGAGAGTGATTTATTGCTGGAAAGGTACCAGAAAACTTATATGCAAGAAAAATGTCCCCCTTTACATCAGAGAAGACTTCATTGTTGTACGGCCAATTTACTCAAAGGCCCCATGTATGCTGATATAGCCATATACATGCATACAGCCCAAGACATTCCTGATGCAGTCCTATCTCCAATGAAGTGTGGATAATAGTTGTTAGAAATGCCCATTCTGTTTTAGAAAAGGACAACACAATCTGGAAAGTTGAAAGCGAGTTTCTTTATTGCAAAGCCTTTTGCAAAAGGGGTGTGGCTATACAAGCTTGGCACACACCGAAAATCATAAATCACACAGCATTTATTCCCTGTTCCCGGCTGGAAAAGGTCCCTTACAGCCTATCCGATACGCCTGATTATAATACTAAAATCACCGCCTTTGTTTATCTTCCCCTCCACACTTTTATACCCACACATGTATTTACCAGAATCATCTGTTTCCTCTATAACTGCAAACAATCTTAGCGAAGCTTGACCTACTGTCATGGTCTAGTTATTTCTACCTGTGTTCCTTGCCATCATGCATCCGCTTCCAACCGCAGCCACCTGTGTTCCTACTTGCATTAGCTAAGTTCCATCTACTAAATGAAGTCTCATGACTAAAACAGCGAGTGGAACAATTTCCCCATGGTGTCTCGTGCCTTCCTTCACACTTCAAAAGCCACAGACACCTGACCATCTTGCTCCACTGTCTACATCTATCTTTAGATATGTCTTCTGCTTCTTTGCTGACTACTGTACATTTGACATCTTATATGTGCCTCCTAAATTAAAATTGCTTTAGCTTATTGATTATTGGATTAAATATATGTGCCTAGGCTTTATATGTGCTTACTGGATTATATATATAATTGCTTAGCCCTGTATGTTACCTGATGGAAAAGCAACATTTCCCACATAGTGAAGTCTGCATAGTATGTGAATGAGAGTCCCACTAGATACTGGTCATGTTAGTGTGTGTCAGCATGAAAGTTTGTGTCCAGTATCTGTGCATGATTTCTAATCAAGCAAAGGAACTCTTGCTCCTTCTGTATGTACACATCCTTGGGTAGGTTGGAGCAACCATATTTTCCTTCCATAATTGGCAGTTCTAATGTTCTCTGGGTAAACATAGGGCAGTATCCATACCGGATACGGTGTGACACATTGTGCAAATGTAAGCAACTTCTAGCACAACACCATTAGCTGGTGCACAGGGGTTCCCCAAGAAAACCCATTGCACCAGCTAATGCCATTGGCATTTCTCTAGATATTGCTTATGCTAGCAAAACATAATTTACATTAGCGCTAGTGTCAACTCGGATACGGCCTATATTGTGTTAACTGGATCATTGCAGATACGGGAGCAACAGCACCAAAAATAAAAGCAAACCAGGACTTCTCTCCTTTTATGGATGCAAAAGAAGAGTGAGTGTGTGTGTGTGTGTGTGTGTGTGTGTGTGTGTGTGTGTGTGTGTGATCCCTTAGAATATCTTTAAAAATTCAGAATTTTATAGCACAATAAGTGGGAATATCCAGTGAGGTTGTATTACCCCCACTAGACAATGGAACTCCAGCCTGTGACTCTTTCCCAGCCAATAATTCAATTTTCTTCCTTTTTAAATTAGAGTGGTGCTTGTTCCATATCATACACTGACTTTTTCAGTCACAACAGTGGGATTTGTGAGGAGAACTGGATTATCTGTTGTGGTCTTCCAGACTCTGACACCATCACATTTCAAGTGAGGCAAGATTTGTGCATCATGGCCCTGAAATCACTCACAGTTTGGACCCTCTCCAAGCCCATTTCTTATAGACCCTGTGCCTATGTGTGGTGACTGGTGAGGGGAGTCACTGGACAGTGTGTGTGTGTGCATGCTGTGTGTGGGGGGTGGGGTGGGGTGGGAAGGACGGTGATAATCTGAATTCATCCATAGGTCATAATCTACCAAACACTTGTCAAAGCACATTATGTCATCTATGATTACATGCTATAAGCTAGTGGATAGTCATGTTCTTTGAGGCATCAGAGCCCATTAGACTAGGTTTGACGTGGCCTTTAAGACTAGCCTTGGGAATGTTCCTACAGTAGAAATGTGTGTGGCCTGAGGCTTAACACATACCTTCTTGCAGAATTACACACACACACACACACACACACACACACACTGACCTCAGAAATAGAAACTAAAGTTTTGCCCAGAGAAGCAGTTGAAAAGTCACCCTGTTTCAATTCAGTCCCTTTCTCATCTAAATACAGTCTGGCAGCTCCTCATGAGTTCTCTGAAATTGAGACTCTTAATTCTTCTCAAAAACATGCTTTGTTTCAAATAGCTTTTCGGTATAGACCCTTCCTCACCCCTTTCACATCCTTTTGTCCTCAATTATAATTTCTTTTCTTAGCTTACAGGGGAACACATAGAAGTGATTAAGAATTATGCTTATTTATGGAACTATTCTACAGTTTCCTCTGAGTGTTTTCTCTGAGTGTGTAACTCCAAAATATTCCATGTATAGCCCCAGGCATATTTTTATTATGCTTATTTGCTAATTGAAATTATTTTTAAAAGGCATTTTAAAGAGCTGTAAATGGAAAGGTTGATCATTGTTTTAGCACATCCAATTTACTTTTATTCCATATCTGCCTTTGTTTTAAACCTGATCTCAGCCTACAACTAAGGTATGACATGGCCACCTCTGGTAGGGCAGCCACCCTAATATAATTCAATGAGTTAAGACAATTGTGTGACATCTAAAGGCATGTTCAGAATGCTGCATAAATTGCCAAATGTAAAACCTCGGAAATCCTTGCTTAAAGTTGGCTAAAATGCAGTATTATGCCCACTGTTGGCCATCACGCAACCACTTTGTGGCTGTAGATGTACATGACCATGTTGGTTTTATGATTTAGTACCAACCTTAGAGATGCTTATAATGTATATTTTAGCTGCAGTGGAGGCTGTTGGCTCTGATTTCAGTAGAGCTGTAAATCCCTTCTGGATTTCATTCAGAACCAGACAGAACTCTAAGGGAGCTATTCAAGGTACTGAACCATTTTGGAGTTAGTGTTCAGGACCTTGGATAGCTCCTTTAGAGTTCTGGCTAGTTCTGACTGAAACCCAGAGCTACCCCGTGTGGCTCCATGCCCATTTCAGATCCTGGGACCGTGGAAATACTGGGACATCCCTGGTTTCTGTTCTCCTGGGGTCATCCCCAGTTCACCCTAGGATCCCCTGTACATCATGTGGATGCACAGGGACGACCTAGGGATGACCCCAAGGATAAATCCCTGGTGTAGACATGGCCCAGGTCAATGTGTATATGATGAGAAATCTATTCAAGGCAATTGAATCTTTGTTGGTTTTGACATGGCAGCTCTGCCAATGTGAGATGCCAGTTTACAAAGAAGATTGTCATTTCAACACTCCAGCAGTGCACTTGGATCTGCCCCTGATACTCATTACATTTTTGGATCATGTCCATAGACTATTCACAAGGTTTGTGGTCTTGCAGGCTGATGCATTTCCATCTTCTCATCCCATGTATAAACTGTGCCAAATATTTACCCAAGAAGTCTTTGCAAGACTTCTGCACCAACCTGCGTAATAGGCAATGTTATAACCACTGTAGGCCATCACACAAATATTTGTCACAAATATTTATCCAAAAGGAAGATTATTGGTTGTCTACATATTTCTCATGAGCTTATCTCTCTCCTATGTTTATAATTTTATAAAGAAACAATATATTAAAATGTATTATGCATTTATAATGTTATAATCATAGAAAGTTTGAATCAGTTTGATTTTGTAAGGCATTCTAACAGAAGCATTTGTGCTGACATGCTATAACTTCTTGTTGACCCCTGAGCCTGAATGGGAAAGACAAAGTCAGGAAGAGATAGCAGGTGTTTTAGATAAAATGTTTGGGAAAAGGATATCTGTGATATGTGAACAATACTTCACATATTCAGCTTCTGATGCAATTGAGTTAAGATGACATGAAATATTTTAAGACAATACCCCTACAAAAGAAAAGCAGATGTTATCCTGTTTGAGAACTTAAGGAAGCATGTCTCAGCATTGCTGATAAAACTATGAAGTAAATGTATTACTCCAAATCATAGCTGGGAATTTTAGGGAAATGATATTGCATTGTTAGGGAGTCTTGCTCTTGCTCTAAAATTCTACTTGGAGAGGTATCACGTAAGCCACAAATAAAATAATGATAATATAAATATGAGAGCCAGAGAATAGGGACTCTAGGATACTACATCTGTCCTCAGGAAGATGCAACATCTGACCTCAGAAGGATGATGGCACTGATCCTCATAGACTTCTCTGTTCCTTTTTGCTTCATCTTATATGAGTAAGAAAGGTAGCACTCCTGAAACAATTCTTAGAAAGTTTTTTGAAATGTGTTTTGCTTGCAATGCTCATAAAATAATTCTTAGAAAGCTTTTAAAATATGTTCCACTTTGTATTTTGTAGGGGTGTGCACGGACCCCCCCGGATCGGATCAGGACCCGGATCGGGACCTCCAATTTTGTCACGGATTGGATCGGACAAAATATGAGGCCCCCCAGACCAGATTGAGTCTGATCCCAATCCAAAAATCGGAACTTTTTGGATCGACCGCCATTTCCCCCCCCCCCATAGACTTGCATTGCAATGCAAGTCTATGAGGAAAAAATGGTGGCGGGTGGGTGAGAGGGGGTCTAACTCCCTCCCCTCCGGGGCTGTCCGCTGTGGACTGCCCCTGCAGGTAAGCCCCCTCTCCCGCGCTCCTTACCCCCCCCCCCGGAGGCTGTCCGCTTCCATCCGCAGGCGCCCGCGGATGGAAACGGACTGTCCCGGGGGGGTAAACCCCCTGCCCCCTGCTTACCTTTCCTAGCTGTCCGCTCCCGTCCGCCGCTGGCTACTACTGCAAGCGGGCTTTGCGGCCTGCTCCAAAGCAGTGCACCAGGTGATGTCATGACCTGGCGCACTACCTAGGAGCAGGCCGTGAAGCCCGCTTGCAGCAGCAGCCAGCGGTGGACGGGAGCGGACAGCCAGGAAAAGTAAGCACGCTGCGTGCCCCCTCCCCCTGTCCCCTGCTTACCTTTCCTGGCCGTCCGCCGCCGGCTGCTACTGCAAGCTTTGCGGCCTGCTCCAGAGTAGCGCGCCAGGTGATGTCATGACCTGGCGCGCTACCTAGGAGCAGGCCGTGAAGCCCGCTCGCAGTAGCAGCCAGCGGCGGATGGGAGCAGACGGCCAGGAAAGGTAAGCGCGCTGCGCACCCCCTCCCCTTGCCCCCTGCTTAACTTTCCTGGCAGTCTGCTCCCATCCGCCGCCCCCTGCCCCCATTGTCCGCTTCCATCGGCGGGCGCCCACTGGCGCCTGCTGATGGAAGCGGACAGCCCCGCTAGGGAAGCCCCCCCTGCTGTCCGCTTCCATTGGCAGGTGCCTGCTGCTTCCATCGGAACTTTTCTGGATCGGATTGGATCGGCTGATCCAGCGGTGAGATTGGAAATCGGATAATTTATCCCTGGATCGGATTCAGATCGTGGATTGGATCCGATCCAGTGCACATCCCTAGTATTTTGTATGTATTTAGTAGGGCTGTGCACAGCGTCCCCCCCGATCCAGTCTGGATCCTGATGATCCAGATTGGGCCTGATCCAATCCGGACCAGATTTGACCTCCCCCAATCTGGTCCGGAACTGGATCTCGGTCTCCGGATTGAGATCCAGAGACCCTCCTTTTCCCCATAGACTTGCAAGTCTATTATGAAAAGGACTCACTACTCTCCCCCCACTCTTCCTGCTTACCTGCTGCCTCCTCGTTGCTGCCTCTGCTTCCTGTCTACTGAGAACCAGGACTCGCGGCCTAGTTCTCAGTAGAGCGAAGTCACACCGGGTGACGTAATCACCCGGCACTATGTCACTGTACTGAGAATGAGGCCACGAGACCTGGTTCTCAGTAGAGAGGAAGCAGCGAACGGCAGCAGCGAGGAAGCAGCAGGTAAGCAGGGAGAGTGGGGGGAAGGCAGTGAGTCCAATGGATTCACCGCCAGCTTGGCATCCCTGGCTGCTGGCTGCACAGCTGGCACACAGGGACCTGGAAGGGCAATGGGCCCCAGATCTCCGGATCAATCTGATCCGGTCTGGAATGATCCAGACCTCCCTCGATCCACTTCAGATCCGGATCCATGCACAGCCCTAGTATTTAGTGCTCTTATACCTTATTTTCAACAAATGTAGAACTGCTTAAGATTTTGAAATAAATGATGAAAAGACAATCCTGATCTCATTCCTCTATCTAAACATTCACGGTGAATCCATACCAGAAGTCAGAAGAACCTGCATTCTTGGTGGCACTTGGTTATGGGAAAATGGCATGGGATATGTTATCTGTTGATCCATGAGAAAGATAAATACAGAAATCCCATCTCACAAAATCCCTGGTCAGGGACAAAATCTGTCACAATACACATTCACAACTGCACAATAGAGAAGCTCCACTTTGAGAAAGATTGGAATAGTCATCTTGTAATCTCCAGGGGAAACTGGAAATAAAATGTAAAAGCAGTGATTTGGAGAAGAGAGATGTAATGTCCTTTATCTTTGAATCCTCATACAAGTGTGAAAACAGAAATGTAATAACTTTCCAACAAAAAGCAACCAGAACAATTTGCTGAATTTTTTTCATGTTTTCAATTTGAGTTACTGTAGTTCTCAAGAGTGACTTGAAGTGAAGTATTAAATTAATTCCTATCCCTTATCATTACTCTTCAACAATATACTGTAGTTGAGTAGCATCTTAAAGAGGTTGCCCATTCTGAAAAGCTGTAAAATATTTCCAACTAAACTACACTTCATTTATGCAGTTTAAGCTTCATTCTGTTTGAAGAAAAATTGCACCAAGTACAATGGCCTGGCATCTTTTCCTTAAGAAGTGCCTCTGTAAATGCTTACCCAACTAGAATCCTTGGTAACAGTGCACTGCATGCCAAATTGGAGAGCACCCAGTTATGGCAACTGGGGGTTTTGAACATATTGAACGTATTAAAGTGACATCCTCACACTGGAACCTAGAGCTCCTAGTGGTGGCAGATACTCAGTACCGGCTCCAGGTTTTTGAGACACTCTGACTGGTCCCCCTTCCTCAGTGAGTCTTCTCTTCTCACCACCATTGCCACTGAGCTGTGTTTGCTCCTCATCTTTTTTCCCATCATTGCTACTTGCTTGCTTGCCAGGCAGACCCAGTGAGCAAGGAGGCAATGGCATTTATGGCTCCTCCTTATGACTACCACCACCACTGTTATCTGAACCAGGGATGTCCAGATTTTGTCCTGCATGCGTTTTGTGGATTGTGCAGTGTCGTTCGTTCCGGCATTCATTCATAGACGGATTCGGTTTTTTCCCATTCTGTGGAAAAATACACAAATAATTCTGTAAGGAAGTTTGCAACAATTTACATAATCAGTGTTAGTACATGACATTGTTCCCCATTGCATTCAACCTTTTCCCGCGTATATTTTTCCGCATGGCGTTCGTCTCAGCAGAAACTTGCATATTTTCCCGTGAATGAATTTGCCTAATTTCACAAAAGTAAATAAATAAATTCAGAAGTCCACAGACTCCATGCAGCTTGGGGAGGCCGGTCCACAGTGGATTCCACAGATCGGATTCTAACAAATCCAAACTCCTTTTAGTCCGCCTTGAATTTCTCCAGCATCCCTAATGTGAACTAGCAGGTTGCAATGGTAAGGAGTAGAGGCAACTCCAGGGGTCTCTTGTCAGTGGGCCCCTACTGTGATGTGGGCCCTCAGCAGGTGCCCAATCAGGCGTACTCTTGATGCCAGCTGTTCTGCAGGTCAGGGGCCCGGCATAAACTATGTGTGTCATCCTAAGGCTCACTTGTTTAATGTTCTTTTCTCCAATTAGAAGGCCCAAGAAAATCACTGCAGCATCATGGCTGACAGCACTTATCTATATAAATCATTGATCTAACTCTGTGTAAGACAGCTACTTGTATTATAGCTTCAGCCAGCATGAGCAGCAGTTGAACGTGAAGCTGCCGAGAAAGTCCTTCCTAGCTGTTGCTTCAGTTAAGTCGTTATCACATGGGAGGTTTTAAGCACACTCACCTGGCTTTGCCCCACTTCTTCAATGCTGGGTTCACATGGCGTCGTTTCCCTTCTGCTGCTCTCTCATCCTGAGTGCTCTGCTTTTAGTTTCTGTTTTGATTTAGCCCTAAACGGGCAAAGTCCATTTCAGGCAAGTTCAACAGGCTGAGCTGAGGTATCGGAGCAAAACCAACCAGGTGTGATTCAAAATGCTAGATTTGCATAGGAAACGGAGGGGGAACTCACAGAAACAATCAGGGGGAAATGGTATGTGTGATAAAGGCCCAAGAATGCTACTCCCTAGCTAGCCACACAGGGCTGCCTAATAGTTAAAAAAGCCTCTCTTCATCTCAGGTATTTAAATGGGGGCCAGATCTACACCAAGCAAGATATGACACTTTGAAAGCAGTTTGAAAACTGTGTATGGAATGTGTCCTGGGCCCCAACAGTTGTCACTACTGTTATAAACCTTTTAAAGAAGTAGTGTAGATCCTGCCGGTGTCTTTGTTTTCAAAATACCTAAAGAAAATGGGCATTTATGTGAAGCAACTTCAAATCACAATATGGGTGAAGTCTCCTGCCCATAACCCATTGTAATCCACAATACACTGGTCCATTTTGTTCTTTACCTCAGGAAGACAAAAGTCTTGGACCGGCCCTGCTTGCAGACTGGAGCACACAGTTAAGCTGATGTAGGGATGTGGGGACAGAGCTTTAAAGACCAAAGCCAAAACCTGAATTGTGCCCAGAAATGGGCTGGCAAACACTGAATGGCATATTTCTCAGTTCTAGGGATGAAAGTATTATGAGATGGCATTCTATAATATAAGCTGATATTATACACAGAAGGATAACAGAAGTGGTGGTTTTGGACACTGTATTGTCTGAAGTGGTTTCTCCTCAGGCAGTTTTCACATTCTCTTATCAGTAATTGCAGTCCGCTAAACTCTTGGAAGATACAATTTGTAGATTTGAAAGAGGTCAATGAGATTGCTTCTCTTTCTCATCCCTGCCCAAATTGCTGAGGTGAGAAAATGGCCCACTTACCATTTATTCAATTTGATTCCTCTTTTAGAAATGCTTGCATCTCAAATTCATACAGCTAAACACCATTTTTGGGGGGTGGGGTGGAACTCAGACAGCATGAGAGAACTTCTGTTATTGTAATAGGTATTTTGTGCCTGATTTCCCCTGCAGACAGTTGAAATGGTAATTGCCAGAGCAAACCACACAGAAGTGGAATTCATCCCCCCCCCTTAATAAAAGCTACACTTCGTTTTAGCCTGGTTTGCTTCTCTGAAATTACGCTTTGGTGCTAAAGCCATTTCCTCATCCCCACAGCATTTCAGAAGCAGAGAGCCACATATTCACCATTTGAAAGTGTACATTAGCAGAAGGTTTATAAGTTCAGTTCTAAAATGGATTCTGAATATTTTATGTATCTTAACGTTTTATAATAATTTCATTTCTGCAGTAAGTAGAGAAGTGCTTAGCCGGGGGTGGTGTGGGGATGGAGAGTGTAAAATAGGAAACCAAATTAAACATACAATACAAATATAATTAAAAATCCATCTTCTTAACATCCAAGCAGATAAAAGCAAATTAGAATCTTCGTTCCAATAGAACGAAGTGAAAAGGATGGAAGAAAAAGGCAGGCCATTGGGAGCCCCAAAACTGCATTATATAAATTAGTTTCAGAGCACCAAATGTCTTGGTATGTGTTGGACTAAATAAATGTTTCCAATGTCTGCGTATGTGTGTACTTA
The DNA here is from genome assembly GCA_029215795.1 of Anniella stebbinsi. Taxonomy (NCBI): domain Eukaryota; kingdom Metazoa; phylum Chordata; class Lepidosauria; order Squamata; family Anniellidae; genus Anniella; species Anniella stebbinsi. The sequence continues at coordinate 228,816,302 of JARDYH010000001.1, forward strand.
AAATATCATGGAACTGGCAAGGACTGTCCATCAATATTGGTTTCCCATGCATTCTGAAGAGGGTCTTCTTCCAATTATATTATGATGGAGTTGGAAAGAACCCCTTTGGTCTTGAATAATAAAAGGCATGAGCTACTGTTTCACATCAGGAAGTCCCCAAGAGAATGTAGAGCTCTCCCTCAATTTGGGCTCCACAGCACTCACAGAGCCAACATTAGGTCCCCAGCCTTTCCCCTCAATTTATAGAACAGCGATGATTAACCTATTGGATACTGACAGCAGCAGCAGACTTCAAAGCCTTCCTCCATTGCCATCATGGGCCCAAAGCTATTTCCACAGTCACAAGGTATTCATGTTGCAAAACTATTCCCTTTTCTGATTCTTGCATAAGGAGGCTATTTCATTCCTATGAAGTGCACCCAAAACAGGAACTAGGGTTGCAATTCTATACTTACTTACCTGTGAGAAAGTTCCAATGAACTCAATTGGACTTACTTGACTTCTGAGCAGACATGCATAGGATTGTGCTGTAAGGTCAGAATCCTAAACACACAGTAGGGCTTACTTCTGAATTTAAAAATAGAGCTCATTAGATAGCACTCTAATTAAATCAAATGAGATAAACCCCACTCCCACCCTGCCTTCAGCTTCTCTTCTTCAACAAAATAGGTGCAACCCTCCTTTTCCTTCACTGCCTTTCTCAGTTTTTAAAAACTATTCCGTGTAATATTTGGTTATTTGGTTATGAAGATGCTCCCTAGAATTCTCATCTACAGAATTATGCTGAACATTCCTGGGATCCTCTGAATAGATTCCAGATGGACATCAGGAAAAACATCCAGACTGTTAGAGCAGTACTACAATGGAATAAATTACCTAGGGAGGTTGTGTGCTCTCCAACACTGGAGGCATTCAAGAGACAGTTGGACAGCCATCTGTCAGGGATGCTTTAAGGTGGATTCCTGCAATGAGCTGGGGTTTAGACTTGATGGCCTTATAGGCCCCTTCCAACTCTACTATTCTACGATTCAATAAATATTTGTTATTGGTTATGTGGAAGCCAGTGATATCTGATTTCAGCAATTCAACCAACCACTTAATAATAATAATAATAATAATAATAATAATAATAATAATAATAATAACAATTTATTTCTTACCCGCCTCTCCGTCTGGATCGAGGCGGGGAACAACAACAACTTCAGTCATTTACTAATTTCAGTTTTTGACTGTGTGTAAAGTTTTTTTATAGCAAATATGCAATGGTTTTCACTATGAGGCTTCCTTTATTATTGACATGCAATAGCAATATAGTACATTTGGAATAATTATCAATATCCCTGTTCAGATGTCATGCTAAGCCATGGTGGTTTGAGCTTATGGCTTAGCATGACATGTGAACCATTGCACAGCATGCTGCCTGAACCATTCTTAAGCATGGCGGCTACGTAACCACAGTTTAAACTTGCCCACTAGCCATTTGCTGCAAAAGTGTTAGGCCTAACCATGGCTTAGTATGTTGTCTGAACAGGGCCAGTATTTGATGATAATGTATTTACCACTCTTTCAAAGAGAGAATAAGAACATGAGAACATAGGAACATAAGAAAAGCCATGCTGGTTCAGACCAAGGGTCCATCTAGTCCAGTATTCTGTTCACACAGTGGACAACCAGCTTCCCACTGGAAACCCACGAGCATGACTTGAATAGTAACTGCCTGCATTAAAGATGTGGGAATTGAGCTAGGGGGTCCTATGGAGTGAGCTTGATTCCCTACTGCTTGTGCCACCAGGACTACTGGTAAAAGGAGAGGATTGTGATCAGTTCCAGCCAAGATACTAATCCCCCTGGTCCTAAAAATCTGGAGAGCTAATTACATGCTACTGTTTGCTGCAAAAATTCAAGGTCTGTGGTATCCCCTGTAATCTGGGCAACCTATTGCTCTGTGAAGTTAGTAGGCTATGCTTTCTGGCCCTTTCTGCACCTAAGGGCCTAGCAGGAGGAGGGGGAACATCGCAGACTTACCTGCTTCTGAGATCCTCCCCCAGCTTCTATACGGCTGTGCAACATCCTGGAAGAGAAGAGGGATATTGTGGGTGTCGTGTTCATGCTCGTTCCCTCTGGCATTCACACGTGCTAGCAAACTGACATGAGACACTCACATCGGTGAGACTTCTTTCTATTGAAGAAATCTCACGGTAACACACTTAATGGTACATTTCTCCAAAATCACACTTAAAGCTGAATGATGGTCAGAAAGCTTTAGGCTCTATTCTTGATATGATCTTTCAGATGATCATATGGGAGGGGGGATTCTTGACAGGCTTAGCAAACCATCCCAAGGGAGCTTTTCCAGTTGCCGCTTATGCTGGTAACTCAGGGGATTTGGCTTATGCCTATAAGATCATGGGAAGGGTAACATCTCAGGCACAGGAGCCTCATGCTTTCTGATTAGCACTGGGAACTCCCTGCCACCTGAGTCTGGCAGAGAGGAAGAGATCATGCACCAGCCAACCCCAGCCTGCTGAACACTGAGCTGACCAAGTGACCATGATCACAGGGAAGGTAACATTTCAGGCACAGAAGTCTCATACTACTACAAGCACTGCTAAATTCCCTGACATGTGAGTCTGGTAACACACGCACAATCCACAGCAAATGGAAGTTTAAGTCTATGGAAAGCTTCATGGTACTTTGCATGGCATAGTCCATAGAGATCCAAAGTCTAAATAGCAAGAGCGTCTATGTGCAGAGTGCTTTCAACATCTCAAGACAGAGATGGATCCAACAGGAGGGATTTCAGGCTTGGCATCTAGCAAGCTCTTCAGCCTTGCTTCAGCAATTATATACTAAGGCTTGGCTTATTCAAAGCCCCTTGACAGGTCCTGTGACTTGTAAAACATGCTTATGTGCCAACAGGGCAGGATTGCTCCACCCACAAAGATGCTACAACTTGAGTGCCCCCTTCCAAGAGTGCCCCCTTCCAAGAGTGGCCTCCTCCTTTGTACTAAACTCGTTACAGCTGCAAGGCCAAGACAGAGAGTGAGAGAGCTAATCCCATGAGAAACTCTGACAGTGAGCCTATCTACACACACAGGATAAAACACTTCGAGAACATTTTGAAAACTGTATCTGGAGTGTGTCCTGGGCCCCAACAGTTCTCAAAGCCACTATTAAGCAGTAGTGTAGATAGGCTCAGAGATAAGCTTGCAGAGACATTGGCATTCTAAATCTATTTCTAATGAATCAATGTACATTCAACAAGGCCTCTGGCCTTGTTGCACACATGACAGTGGGCACCATTTTTTAAATGATTATTATTTTTGAAGAGCAGCCAGTCGCACAGCCCAGATCCGGCAAAAAAGATAAGAAAAAACCCTCTGTGCCCAACTCCCCCCGTCACGCCAGGGATGGCAAAATTGCTGCCCCCCACCCCTGAAGGGCACAGAGGGCCACCCAAACAGTTCCATGCCAGTTTTGAAAGCCAGGAAGAAGCCAGGATGGGCACCTACACCCCCACAGAGCTCAGGATCTTCCCAAGACTATGAGAAAAATCAGGATAACCAAGGCCTTGGTAATCCTGGGGAAAGTTTCTGCCCATCCTTGGTTGCCCCGGGATCCCCCGTGCATCATATGGATGCACAGGGATGCTCCTGAGCTGATCCCAGGATAACTGCATGGTGTAGACATCTGTTAAAAGGCCACAAGTTGTCTACCCCTAGTTCAGACATTTGTAGAGCTGCATATTCCTTGGTGCTTTCTCTTGCATCCTGTGTTCCATCTACTCCAGCTCACCAACTATTAGAGGCTGGATCTTGTCAACAGTCAGCCCTGTTCACATGACAGTGCAAAGCAGAATATGGTCAGCACAATGCTATTTTTGCATTCATTTTTGTCATTGATTAATTTCTGCAACAGTATTATTCATCTGTCCTGAGATGGTATTTGCCATTTGATGAAATGTGCTGCTATTTATCATGTTCTTAAAGCCCCTGGTTTGTTTTTTCATTGTCCAAAAATGGACAGTGCAATGACCCTATCAGAATTTAAAAAAAAGGTTTCCCCCCAGTAGGTTGGCAGTGTTCGTAGCTTAGGCAATTTGTCAATCTGTCAAACATATTAGGAAATTTCTGCTACATCACATCTGACATCTGCCAACAGAATGACTGGAAATCATGATTTTTAATAGCAACCCAGCACTCAAAGGGCAGTTAATTAGATTTAAAATCTTTAGGGTCCATAGGACTTGAAATAAAACATCAGGAATTATTAAACCCAAGCAGAGTGATAATGCTTTGCTTCTAGTTTATTGATTTCAGTGGAGTTCTTAAAAAACGACATCTTAACCCTAGAGCACTGTGCTTTTATAAGAACAGCCCCAAAGGCTTGCTAACTGGTTGGATTTCAAAAACCCTTTAAAGAAAAAGAGCTGTTGCTTTCAGTACCACCCAAGCTTCTACTTTCTCTACTCTTTGGGCCAAAACAGACATGATTTTAAATTTGTGTCTAGCAGCTACATCAGTTCCCCCCCTCCTTTCATTTTTACTCTTAGAACATAAGAAAAGCCATACTGGATCAGATCAAAGGTCCTTCTAGTCCAGCATTCCATTCACACAGTGGCCAACCAGCTGTCAACCAGGAACCCACAAGCAGGACATGGGTGCAACAGCACCCAACCTCCCAAGCAACTGGCATATATAGAATAGGTGCAGTGAGCCCGATTCAGAACAGGAACCGTGTGTGACGGGGGGCTGTTAAGATCTGGATTGGCTCCCCTGCACCTATTCTAGGGTAAAAATAAGCAAAAGATGTAGCTGCTAGACCCAGATTTAAAGTAATGTCTGTTTGGCTCCCAAATCCCTCACTTTCTTTTCATCATTGTCACCAATACCACCCTTCCTATTAAAACAATCACAATGAAAAGGATGTTTCAAAGTTTAATTTAAGAATGTGTGAACTAAAAAGAATATTTCTTGATAGGGAGCGTCATTTAACTTGATCCTATAAAGAACAAACTCTTAGAAAGAACGAAGAAAGTACATTCCTTAGAAACATACAGCAACAAGTGAACATGCAGGTAACAAGGCTAGGCATTCCAAATTGGTGTTAAAAAAAGAACACATCTGGACTGTGGTTATTCTTGACAATATGCAGCTCCAATAATGCCTTGACTAGGGGTGGACAACTCATGGCCCTCCAAATGTGGTTGGACTGCAACTCACATCAGCCCTGGCCAGCTTAGCCAATGGTGAGGTATTATGGGAGTTGCAGTCCACAACATCTGGAAGACCACACGTTGTCCACTTCTGGCCTAGAGGAATACTTTCCAAACAGTGCTCTGGAACACACTGTCATGAGAGAACTGTTAGTGTGCCACAGATGATGATGATGATGATTCCCATTCTCTGTATCTAAAGCATCTTTACAGCATAAAAATATACTGTGCAATTCAACCCCAAAATACAAGTTAAAAACAGTCTAAAGGAGCAATCAGCATACAAACACAGTTTATATATTAAAAGGCTGTTGAAATAAACATGATCTCAAGCCTCTAATAGAAATCAGAGTATGACAGATCTCCAGACCTGTGGCACCACCACCATGAAGGCCCTGCCTCTCATGCTGATTCATTGAGTGGCCTGAAATGATGGCACAATGAGCAGGGCCTCTGGGGCAGATCCTATTGTCTAAGCAGGTCTGCATGGGAGTGAAGCTAACCAGTTAAATTAACCAGACTTAGGGCTTTAAAGGTCAAGACCAGGTCAGGATCTACACTGCTGTTTTAAAGCCCTTTATAACAGTAGAGACAACTATTTTGGAGCGTGTCCTGGGCCCCAACAGTTTTCAGTACTGTTATAAACCACTTTAAAGTGCTTTATAACAATAGTGACAACTGTTGGGGCCCAGGGCACACTCCAAAACAAAGCACTTTAAACTCTACACAGAAGAAATAAAAGTGTCCTTTGATCCCAAAGTCCCCACAGAGGAAACAGCCCCAAGCATCTTGCTTCTTCCAAGCAGCCTGCATTGGGGTTAGGTAATCCTGCTACTTCTCTGCTGCAATGAAAACATTCAGTTGTTCCAGATCCAGAGGTACAAGCAAGTTGCATGTTGCATGACTCACTGCTCTAGCCTTAGTTTTTTAGAAATAAAAATTGGAAACACTTGCAAGCAACCATTTAAGCAGAAGGTACGCACAGAGCAGGGGCTCCTGCAGAGAACAAGAAGTGGGCCATTCTTACTTTCTCAAACTCTTCAAGTAAACATTGGGGGAGGACAAGAGTAAAGTAGTAATGCCCCCCCCCCCCCAATTTCACTGCTCTATTCATAAGCAGTGAATTGGGAGCATTTGGGTGATTTTTCAGGAGGAAGGATGAAATCTGGATGAATTAACTTCAAGCTCTATCCTGTGCATATTTGAACAGAAAAAAGTCCTACAACACCCAGCATTCCCTAACTGGCCATGCTGGCTGGGAATGCTGGGAGCTGTAGGACTTTTTCCTGTCTAAACACGCATAGGATTGCACCCTTACTGCAATCCTATCCTATGGTGTTGGGAACAAGAGTTCTTTCCAGTGACAACCAAAGGCAGCTGCTACTTTGTCTCAGACATCCCCTGGGAAAAATAGTGTGTTCTTACACAGTATCGTTCCTGAGATGGCAGCTTTCCAAAAGAGCCCCACTGGACAACACTACTGCAACATCACTAGCAGTGACAATAGTGAAACAATGAAGAAAATGGTGAAGAAAGCAGAGCAATTTCATTCTCCTTTTCATCCTCTTATTCCAGGGGTACAGAATTGTTTTAGGGTGGGGGCAGATTTACCCCTTACCAGGGTTATTATGGGCCAGATGTCATCATGGGGCATGTCCTCACCCTATGAGGTCACCCTCCATGTATCCCCTCTCCATGCTAGAAGGAGGCACTGAGATCTATGCCTCCTCCCAGAAAGGACGAAAGGACTCAGCCAGCACTTTCTCCCAAGGCTGGCAATGGCCCTGGCTTCTTGCAACTCCCAGATCCCCCCTAGCACCATGTGACATGCAAAGCTGCTCAGCCCACACAAGGGAGAATGTCCTCTTTTCCTGATATGGGCTGAGACAGGACACCCCACAACCCTATTGTTATTTCCAATGGGGATGTGGGGCAGCTGAATTTGGCTGGCTGCTCTTCCCAGCACAGACGAATCCCACTATCCTGCATCCCCCACTGTTATCTCCAATCTGAGATTGGAGATAACAGTGGGGGATGCCCTCCCTGGAGATTCCTCAAGGGGACAGGGCTTGGAACCTAAGCCACGCCCCTAGGGGAACTCAAACAGTAAATACAGTTCAGATTAGGGTGCTCTGTGGGACAGAAGTTCTGAATTAGGGGTGTGCACGGACCCCCCGGATCGGATCGGGACCCGGATCGGGACCTCCAATTTTGTCCCGGACCGGTTCGGACAAAATCGGAGGCCCCCCGGACCGGATCGAGTCCGATCCCGATCCAAAAATCGGAAATTTTTGGATCGGCCGCCATTTTTTTCCCCATAGACTTGCATTGCAATGCAAGTCTATGAGGAAAAAATGGCGGCGGGTGGGTAAGGGGGGGCCTAACTCCCTCCCCCCCCCGGGGCCGTCCGCTGTGGACGGCCCCGGCAGGTAAACCCCCTCCCCCGCGCTCCCTACCCCCCCTGGGGCCGCCTGCTTCCATCCGCTGGCGCCCGCGGGCGCCAGCGGATAGAAGCGGACGGCTCCGGGGGGGGGGTAAGCCCCCTTCCCCGCCACTTACCTTCTCGGCACGTCCGGCGCCGGCGGCTACTACCAGCGGGCTCCGCGGCCTACTCTCGAGTAGCGCGCCGGGTGATGACATCACCCGGCGCGCCACCCTGGAGCAGGCCGCGGAGCCTGCTGGTAGTAGTAGGCGCCGGCGCCGGACGGGAGCCGCCGGGCCGGAAAGGTAAGGGCCCCCCTCCCCCCTCCCCCCTCCGCGCGCCCCCTCCTCCCCCCTCCCCCCTCCGCGCGCCCCCTCCTCCCCTCCACGCACCCCCTCCTTACCTTTCCGGCCCGGCGGCTCCCGTCCGGCGCCGGCGCCTACTACTTCAAGCAGGCTCCGCGGCCTGCTCTAGAGTAGCGCGCCGGGTGATCACATCACCCGGCGCGCCATCCTAGAGCAGGCCGCGGAGCCTGCTGGGAATAGTAGGCGCCGGCGCCGGACGGGAGCCGCCGGGCCGGAAAGGTAAGGGCCCCCCTCCCCCCTCCGCGCGCCCCCTCCTCCCCTCCACGCACCCCCTCCTTACCTTTCCGGCCCGGCGGCTCCCGTCCGGCGCCGGCGCCTACTACTTCCAGCAGGCTCCGCGGCCTGCTCTAGAGTAGCGCGCCGGGTGATGACATCACCCGGCGCGCCATCCTAGAGCAGGCCGCGGAGCCTGCTGGGAATAGTAGGCGCCGGCGCCGGACGGGAGCCGCCGGGCCGGAAAGGTAAGGGCCCCCCTCCCCCCTCCGCGCGCCCCCTCCTCCCCTCCACGCACCCCCTCCTTACCTTTCCGGCCCGGCGGCTCCCGTCCGGCGCCGGCGCCTACTACTACCAGCAGGCTCCGCGGCCTGCTCTAGAGTAGCGCGCCGGGTGATGACATCACCCGGCGCGCCACCCTAGAGCAGGCCGCAGAGCCTGCTGGGAATAGTAGGCGCCGGCGCCGGACGGGAGCCGCCGGGCCGGAAAGGTAAGGGCCCCCCTCCCCCCTCCCCCCTCCGCGCGCCCCCTCCTCCCCTCCACGCACCCCCTCCTTACCTTCCCGGCCCGGTGGCTCCCGTCCGGCGCCGGCGCCTACTACTACCAGCAGGCTCCGCGGCCTGCTCTAGAGTAGCGCGCCGGGTGATGACATCACCCGGCGCGCCACCCTAGAGCAGGCCGCGGAGCCTGCTAGTAGTAGTAGGCGCCGGCGCCGGACGGGAGCCACCGGGCCGAGAAGGTAAGTGCCCCCCTCCTCCCCCCCCCGCTGTCCACTTTCATCGGCGGGCGCCCGCTGGCGCCCGCCAATGGAAGCGGCGGTGGGCGCCAGTGGGCGCCCGCCGATCCGCCGATCCGCCGAACCGGTTCGGAGCTTTTTCGGACCGGTTCGGATTGGATCGGCCGATCCAGCTGCGGGATCGGAAATCGGATAATTTATCCGATTTCCCACTGGACCGGACTCGGATCGTGGATCGGGTCCGATCCAGTGCACATCCCTATTCTGAATCCCTTTCTTATTCCCTTTCCTACTTCTGAACCTTTGGCTCTGCCAGTGGCAGAGATGCCAAGAGCAAGCAAGACGGACACAGCCAGTACAGATGAAGCCTCTTCCCTTCTGCAGGGTGAGGGAGATGTGCTGGAATAGACTGAGTCAGAGGAGGCAAACACAGCAGGAGGAAAGCCATGTGCATAGAAGGCTCATGAGACAGACATGTGCTCTGCCCCCACCAATGTTCCTGGTTCCCAACCCCAACCAGCCCAAGCCCAGCACAGGCTGGTAAAGTGGATTAAGAGGCCCCAGGAGGGAATTGAACCAGCTGCCTGGAGCCACAGATGCAGAAATGCCTTTTCCCCCTTCAAGCTGTACCATAAGTTTCTTTGTATAAATACAATTGATGATGGAGCAAGGCTCAAGAGGTGCAGTGAATCCCAAATGAGTGTAAAATGAAGGCTACACAGTAGTGTTTCCGGCCATTGAATAACTCCTGGCCAGGTGTCCTACTCCATAGAGGACAGTCTTCTTTTTGAAGGTGTCCTCTAATTGATGGGCCAAACATAGTCCAACTCTGGTTAAAGTCAAAGAACCATAAAGAAAGAGAACAGCTGGGTACCTGAAGTTGCCTATCAAGAGTTAGCATCTGGAGAGTGTCCTGCATTGGCTGTAGCACAAAGCCAAGTAATTCCCAGACCAAGGTTCCAGCAGACAAGCTTTAAATCCAGGCAAATGCAGAAGTAGTCCAGATAACAGGCACAGGGTCAAAGCATAGGCAATCAGTCCAATATAGAGTAAGGCAAAGCAGGAGTGGTCAAACAGACAAAGGATCAAACACAGTTAGGTACTCCAATACATACATAATCCAGTAGCAGAGTCAAGCAGAAGTTCAGGATCAAAGCACAAAGATTTTAGAACAAGGCAGGATCAGAAAACCAAGAACCACAGCAAACAAATCTGATAACACTAGGGTGACCATATGAAAAGGAGGACAGGGCTCCTGTATCTTTAACAGTTGCAAAGGACAGGGAATTTCAGCAGGTGTCATTTGTATGCATTCAGAACCTAGTGAAATTCCCTCTTCATCATAACAGTTAAAGCTGCAAGAGCCCTGTCCTCCTGACCATGTACAAAAGAGGGCAGGGCTCCTGCAGCTTTAACTTTATGATGAGGAGGAAATTTCACCAGGTTCTGCATATATACAAATGACACCTGATGAAATTCCCTTTTCTATGAAACTGTTAAAGATACAGGAGCCCTGTCCTCCTTTTCATATGGTCAGCCTAGAACACATTATTTCCAACAACCAGCAGGTTCTCACTGCTGGCTTTTATTTGCAAAGGCTGCTGAGCCCCACCCACATTCAGCTGCTGTCCGTCAGAGCTCCCTGGCCAGAGGCCAACTCAGGAGGAGCTGCTTTCTCCCAAGGAGACCATTTTTGCAAACGAGCACTCCTTCTAACAGGAGGCCTACTGGCTTGTCGCTTGAGACGACAACTCTCCTGGGAGTCAGGAGGTTGCTCAGCCTTTGTTCCAGAGCCAGAGTCCCCTCCACTGTCAGGGAAGGACCTGGAGCCATCTTCCCGGAAGGCCCAGGCTCCTCCTGGTCTGGTACCAGTATGAGATGTGGTATCTCCCTGGTTGCTGGGGGCTCTGCTTCCTCCTCTGAGGAGGATTCCTCTAGCAGGGGTATGACAGAAAGCAAGTTGAGCAGGCACCTGGTAAGTTTGTTTGACTGTGGTCATATGAATTGCATTTCTATTCAAATTATAGTTATCATTTCCAAATTTGTATCAGACATATACAATTGCTGTCCTCTTTCACCCTCTTTTGGGGTGATACAATTTCTCTTTTTTGGCAACATCTAAATGGCCACCCTACCGGCACTCCGCCCTGCCCCTCTCACTTTGAAACAAAAGGCCAGACTGAATCACCTGGTAACACGAATATTTAACAAAGGCTTGAAAAAAAGGTCAATTTTGTCTTCCTGCTTTGACTGATGGCTTCCCCCCTTTTTGCTCTTGTTTAAAACAATAACTACAGCAGCAGCAACAACAACAACAACAACAACAACAATGTTTATTTGATATGTTTGGATCATTGTCAATTTTTTTAGCTTGCATTTTATTAATTTGTATTGCATGTTTTTTTGTTGGAGCCACCATGGGAGCCTAGTGCAGAACAGCAGAGTATCCCTTTTAACTGTTGGCATTGCCTCCTGCACCATTTTGAAGGCTACTTAAGGGGAATCTGTTATTATCAGGCAGAGGAGAGCATATCTACAACAAATCTGGTAGCCACTGGCAGCCTCAGTGAGCTTGAACACAGCGGTGGTGGTGTCCTGCCGTGCACCTCATGACAACATACCACATCAAGGCTTTAATGACAAGTGTAATGGGAAGCACAGCTTGCTAATGTCTCTCAGCGCAGAAAGATCAGAGCTGCAGTTGGACACATAAGGATCAGCATGCCGTTACAGAAGGCCGGAGTTCAGAGGAAAGCTGTACTCTGCCTGCACATTTGATTAGGACAAGAAGAATAAGCGTTTCATGGATGTATGCCTGCAACCAAAATAACCCTAGGAGAAAAACAACAAGGAATCTGTCTCTATTAAAGGAGTGTGTGTGTGTGTGTGTGTGTAGCTTTGGAAGCATTAATTCTCCCAAACTGCCTACTGAAATCCTATGTAGAGAATCAGCCAGAAAATAGCACAAATGTTCAAAATTACAATGTGTGCATGACTGACCACACTGGAGTTGGGGTGCGGTGGGGGTTAAGGCATACGAAAAGCAAACACACTTTGCCAGATTGGTATCTTAGATTTAATAGCCAGATATTTTGGGAATGCACACTTGGTTCCATGTTTCTGGACACTTCTGCACGCAGCTACTTTAAGAATGCAAATGTGGGGTGGTGACAATAGGAGCTGGATCCAAATTTACACTGGATCCACTTTGCTGGTAAAAGTGGACTTCCTCTCCCCCTTCTTCCCATGGCAGGCCCTCCAGCCTTCAGAAAATGCTACACAGTGAGACAAGAGACTCTGCTGAATGAGGCAAACTGTGATATGGGGAGCATGATCCCCCCAAATCAGACAGCAGGATCTTCCACAAGTGGAGTTCTCCTTTTCACAGAATGTTCTCTCTCCTCTTGGGGATGGCAGATCTTCAGTCCAACCCTAAAGCTTCAACCCACTTGCCTGGGAATAAGCCCTATTGAATTCAGTGGGACTTCTGTGTTGACATGTATATGACTGTGCTGTAGAGCTAGTTAAGGGGGGGGAATCCATCCATGGGATGGAAGCTGGCCTTTGCTAGCAAGTCCTGTTTGATTTCAATGTACAACTTGAAATAAATGCGTAGGAAGAGGCAAAATAATCTCCAAGAAGCAATGGCTGAGGCATGCTGGGAGCTGTAGTCCAACACAACTGGAATGCACCAGATTGGGGAAGGCTGCTTTACATATACTTGCTTTACATCTGACCTGCCCCTTCTACTGGAGACAGGAGCAATCACTTTATTCATGCTGTGCACAGTGAGCAATCACCTTATTCAAATGCACAGTTCCTTCACTCATTAGGAAACCATTTCCTCACCCTTAGCTTTCATCAGCCAAACATACTGAACTATTAACCAGAAATAATTTACCTAAGGAAGGCAGTGGTGGACTAGCAGCCATAACAATACACTTTGAACTATGTAAAGGAAAAGCTATCTTGCAACGAACTGTTTTAAAGAGAAACTGCAAGATGACATGTTTTGGGGGAAGATTCCAAGAGAGGAGAGAGAGAGAGAGAGAGAGAGAGAGAGAGAGAGAGAAAGAATCAGGTGTTTTGCTCAGCATTATACAAAAAAAAAATGTTTGTGTCGTGATTGCATTCACATTGTAGATGCCAGCATTTTTCAAAAGAGTATTTGTTACTGTATTTCTGTTGAATATGCCATAACTCTGGCAATTCTTAATGTGCTTAGAAGTCAAAATTGGAAGCTAGGGAGCAAAATACCACCACCACCACCAATACATTTTATTTCAATATTTTAAATTCAGTTTCCCACTGGAAATAGCAGGATTGTTTTTTTTAAAAATGTTTCCCCTCTAAAAGTTCTTCTTAATCAACTTCTTATTTAAACAAATTTGCATTAAGAAAGATTTATGTGTCCTTTCCTTCTAGCTAATTAAGAAAGAAATGCTGTGACACAGTCTGGGAAAATACAGGGATAAGCAATCCTTTCTTCTACTGCCTGCTGCCACTTACACAAGCTTCTGTATTGACAGACTCATTATTGAGACAGTGGCAAATACTACTTAATCCTTCCTAACTTATTAAAAAGCCAGGCTTTGTAATTACTAGAAAATAAGAATACTCAGAGAACTAATTCAGCACTGGTTAACCCCCTCGTATGACAAGCTGGAGTCCTCACGCAACTGACGGGCCCTATGGACATGAGGCAACAGCAAACCCAGGCTGGCCACTGAGTGTACACTTCAGGGGGAGCATTTGAGCAATACTATTTGCATTCCATACTTCTCCCCATAATACTTCTGCACATTTCTATGTGTTATGACATCATGTTTCTTTTCAAAATAATGATTCTAACGTGGTGTATTACTACTACTACTACTACTACTACTATAAGCTCTCTTTTCTCATTCATGGTGGTTTTTCTAGATGGACATGATGGGCTTTGCCAAGTCATGCTGTCTTTTATTCATCCAGGAATTTCCTGATCATTGAGCACATTTTAAGTATGGTTGCTTTTCTGGATGTTGATGTGGATGTATTTTGGTAGGCCCAGATTCTGAAGCTTTTCTGTAAATGTTTTTGATGTTGGTGACTGATGTGACTAACTGAATAATTGTAACCTTTTCCTGTTGCCATAGATGATGTCATGACATGGGTAAGTGTACCGACATGCCTTAGTGGGATACATTCTGGGCACATGGGACTTGTCAGAGGGCATCCTGCATAATTTAGGAAAGCCACACTACTGGCTAAGCATATTGTTACACTGGCAAGCAAATAAAACCCCAAACGTACACAATTTTATTCAAGATCTTTTGACCTTAGCCACTCATGAAATGGAATATTATGCCAAATTATTAAAAGGGGGGAAAATCCAAATAATATGGGGACATTTTCTTGAATTATATGTAGAGTAATGACACAACCTTTTTTTATTTTCTTTACTTATTTTTATTTTCTATATGACTGCTTATCCATTATGACTGTTTATCCATATTTTGTTTAAATAATTTATTTGTAGACATGTAACCTTTTGTCTTTAAATGCAGGACGATATAGAGAAAGGAGGAGGAAGGGAATGGGAGAAGGAAAGGGATAAAGTATACTGTTTTTAGTGTGTGTGAATGTGTGGGTAATAAACTGTTAACAACAACAAAAGTGTGCCTAACGTTATGGGGAGAGGAGGGAGAACCAAACACATGGCTGCCATTTTGGGAAACAGCATGACACATTGAAATGTTATGACTAAATTCTACTCTCAGCCAATCTTGTCTTTCTGACCGGTGTACCTTTATGGAATATTTTGTTTCTTCCCAAACATCCATCTGTCACATTTTTTAAATTGCATACATTTTTAAAAAAGCCTTAGGGTTATATCTTTAAAAAGAAATGTGAAGAGATATTTACTTCATCATACACAAATAGTCCCAATGTAACCAAGACAAAATTTCTGGATAAATGATAGCACCCAAGAGAAAAATTACAGCGTAGTCCAGTGATATGTTTCAGTTCTGTATTACTGGTTCACACATCTCATAAATTGCACTGTAACATAAATTGATCTCTAGTGGAAAATGCTAGCATAAAGATCTGTGGTATTGTGCTATTTTAGTAAACAGCCAAGCTTATGCCTTAATAAATTTGTTACTTTTTAAGGTTGCTACAGGACCCAAGATGGAAACACACAGATTTTAAATTTATATTGATCTCCACCCAGATTACCTTTGCTGAATTGGGGAAAATCATTCTTTGGGAGTTTGTAGGAGTTAATATCCATAGCGCATGCATTCATGTTTTGGTTCTGCTTATGATCTCTTATACTATTTTTGCAAGTTTTTTCCCCCTTTAGTGCTTTACAGTGCAGCCCTATGCATGTTTATTCGGGACAAAGTCCAACTGTCTTCAATGGGTCTTACTCACAAATACATCTACAGAGGATTCCAGCCTTAAACTGTATTCTGTATTCTATGACTAGTACTGTTATAATAGGGATGTATACATATTGGTGTGATTTCTGGTAGCACTTTTCAGTTGCACACTCCAACTTCCTCCATTCTCCAATGGCTGGAGAATATGTGAATCTGTCATTCACATTTTTTTCAGTGCTAAATTTGTTCTGTCTTGAATCCACATCAGATTGAGATTTTTTTTTCACCTGCACAAAAAAATGTACATTAATCCACTGTTGTAATCGAATTCAAGTTTTGTATGCATTTCCCCAAATGTATGCATCTTTGTAAAAGTACATATTTCCCCTACTGAATAAAGTGCTTTGTGTGCATTTTTGCAAATATATACATTGTTGTGTACATCTTGTGACATCTTAAAAATTTGCACATGTATAATCTTTGGGGGGCAAACTGCATCATGAACTCTCCCCTGCCTTTCCTTTGCACCATGATAAAACAACTGAGAACGCTTCAGATGGAAGATCAGCTGAGTAAAGCCTTCATGTTCTCAAAAGGAATTAGTAAAGCCAGAAGTAATGAAATCCTTCTGTATATTCTCCCATTTGCCACATCTTGGGCCTGTTCAGACATCACACTAAACCATGGTTAGGCTGCTAACCTTTTTGCAGTAAATTGTGAGTATGTTTAAATTATGGTTATGTAGCCACCATGTTTAGGAATGATTCACACAACATGCTAAGTCATGGTTCATACAACATGCTAAGCCAGAATGTTTAGCTCAAAATGCTTAGCGCATTGTCTGAACAGGGTCATTCACTGAAATCAAGGCATATCTGACTTTGATAAGGTTTCTGCAATGACTGATCAATAAATGAATGCTTTGTTTTAGCTCTCCTTCATTACTGTACTGAGATCTAGTGCACTCTCCCCCAACATGGTGCCCTCCAGATATGTTGGACTAAATTGCCAATCATCCCAAGCCAGCATGGGTATGTGGGGCTGTGCATGATGGGAACTGTAGTCCAAGAAATCAGGAGGGCACCAGATTGGGGAAGGCTGGTCCAGTGGAATTTGAAGTGTCTGCCTTTTTTTTTTAATTACTTGTGGAAAGCCCCCAGTGGCTGAAATACACCCTCTTCAAACTTAGTTCTGGTAAATGATTTGCTTCTTAAATGCTTTTTTCTACAGAATTTTAAAAGCAACACTAAACTCTCTGAAAAGTAGGGGTGTGCACGGACCCCCCGGATCGGATCGGGACCCGGATCGGGACCTCCAATTTTGTCCCGGACCGGTTCGGACAAAATCGGAGGCCCCCCGGACCGGATCGAGTCCGATCCCGACCCAAAAATCGTACATTTTTGGATCGGCCGCCATTTTTTTCCCCATAGACTTGCATTGCAATGCAAGTCTATGAGGAAAAAATGGCGGCGGGTGGGTAAGGGGGGGCCTAACTCCCTCCCCCCCCGGGGCCGTCCGCTGTGGACGGCCCCGGCAGGTAAACCCCCTCCCCCGCGCTCCCTACCTCCCCTGGGGCCGCCTGCTTCCATCCGCTGGTGCCCGCAGGCGCCAGCGGATAGAAGCGGACGGCTCCGGGGGGGGGGGTAAGCCCCCTTCCCCGCCACTTACCTTCTCGGCCCGTCCGGCGCCAGCGGCTACTACCAGCGGGCTCCGCGGCCTACTCTCGAGTAGCGCGCCGGGTGATGACATCACCCGGCGCGCCACCCTGGAGCAGGCCGCGGAGCCTGCTGGTAGTAGTAGGCGCCGGCGCCGGACGGGAGCCGCCGGGCCGGGCAGGTAAGGGCCCCCCTCCCCCCTCCCCCCTCCGCGCGCCCCCTCCTCCCCTCCACGCACCCCCTCCTTACCTTTCCGGCCCGGCGGCTCCCGTCCGGCGCCGGCGCCTACTACTTCCAGCAGGCTCCGCGGCCTGCTCTAGAGTAGCGCGCCGGGTGATGACATCACCCGGCGCGCCATCCTAGAGCAGGCCGCGGAGCCTGCTGGGAGTAGTAGGCGCCGGTGCCGGACGGGAGCCGCCGGGCCGGAAAGGTAAGGGCCCCCCTCCCCCCTCCGCGCGCCCCCTCCTCCCCTCCACGCACCCCCTCCTTACCTTTCCGGCCCGGCGGCTCCCGTCCGGCGCCGGCGCCTACTACTTCCAGCAGGCTCCGCGGCCTGCTCTAGAGTAGCGCGCCGGGTGATGACATCACCCGGCGCGCCATCCTAGAGCAGGCCGCGGAGCCTGCTGGGAGTAGTAGGCGCCGGCGCCGGACGGGAGCCGCCGGGCCGGAAAGGTAAGGGCCCCCCTCCCCCCTCCGCGCGCCCCCTCCTCCCCTCCACGCACCCCCTCCTTACCTTTCCGGCCCGGCGGCTCCCGTCCGGCGCCGGCGCCTACTACTTCCAGCAGGCTCCGCGGCCTGCTCTAGAGTAGCGCGCCGGGTGATGACATCACCCGGCGCGCCATCCTAGAGCAGGCCGCGGAGCCTGCTGGGAGTAGTAGGCGCCGGCGCCAGACGGGAGCCGCCGGGCCGGAAAGGTAAGGGCCCCTCTCCCCCCTCCGCGCGCCCCCTCCTCCCCTCCACGCACCCCCTCCTTACCTTTCCGGCCCGGCGGCTCCCGTCCGGCGCCGGCGCCTACTACTTCCAGCAGGCTCCGCGGCCTGCTCTAGAGTAGCGCGCCGGGTGATGACATCACCCGGCGCGCCACCCTAGAGCAGGCCACGGAGCCTGCTAGTAGTAGTAGGCGCCGGCGCCGGACGGGAGCCACCGGGCCGAGAAGGTAAGTGCCCCCCTCCTCCCCCCCCGCTGTCCACTTTCATCGGCGGGCGCCCGCTGGCGCCCGCCAATGGAAGCGGCGGTGGGCGCCAGTGGGCGCCCGCCGATCCGCCGATCCGCCGAACCGGTTCGGAGCTTTTTCGGACCGGTTCGGATTGGATCGGCCGATCCAGCTGCGGGATCGGAAATCGGATAATTTATCCGATTTCCCACTGGACCGGACTCGGATCGTGGATCGGGTCCGATCCAGTGCACATCCCTACTGAAAAGTGCCTGCACATAAATTATTCCTTCACTGCACTTTGTGTCATTCTGGGTCGGGAGAGCAAATAAATTGCGAGCAACATCACTTATCAACAGTATAAATTATCTCAGTAAATACAAAGAACTGATTCATTTCATATCACATCCAGATTTTCCTAAGATTGCTCTAGGCAGCTGGGCTCAAAACAGCAACTCTAGGTAGGTAGCCAAGATCAGCTCCTTCTAGAGCTGGCTAATATGGGCTGATTTCATTCCATTTGAGTGTATACCTAAATGTAGCTTTTAAATGAGGAAGAGCCAAACAGAGACTGCACTCTGAGGCTCAACCCTTAAGTTTTATGTAGGCAAAACTTCCCCTGAAAGCAAAGTTCTTAAATTCAGCAGATGTGTTGCCAGCATCTGAATTGCAAAATGGGGTCCTTAGAGCACTTTTTAAATGCACAAGATGGTGAAGGTAAAATGATGGTGCCCATAACAGCTGTAACTCTGCTACATTACTGATATATAAGGGCACAAACATTACATATAATGGAGCTGGGCTATGGTCCTTGTGGGGACCATAACTTTTGAATCTCCTGATTTCTGCACATTTAAAATCAGATGCTGAATGCAGACTTAATGTGTTTGCAGCTTAGAGCATGTTAGTGGTGTTTACCCCTCTTCAGTTTCCAATTTCCAGTCTTGGGGATTTTCAAATTGTTCTTAATTAAATGTCACTAGATGTGCACAAAAGGGCTGTCTCACAAACTCCAGTGGGTTCTGTTGTTTCTGCTGTTACATTAGCATATCTGAATATGTTACTTTCCAAAAATATTTGTAGATTTATGTTGGATCAATTGTGCTGCTGGAAGTGGATTTAGAACAAAAAACATAGGATGCTGCCTTGTACCAAGCCAGACTATGGGTCCATCTAACCCAGTATTATTGACACTGATTGGCAGCAGCTCCCCAGAGTTTCAGGCCAGCGTTCCCCCAGCCCTACCTGGAGGTGCTGGGCATTGAAATGGGTACCTTCCACAGATTCTCCACCAGTGAGCCATGGCACCTCCCTTTCCTGCCCCTCTTTCCCATAGCAGCCCTTCCAACTCCCAAAAAATAGAGTCAGGAGACCCTGCTGAATGGGGTGAGTTGTACTGATGGAGGGAATCCCAAATATTGGATGGAGGGAGCTTCTTTCCTCTAGCAGAGGGCAGATCCTGGAGATGTATTATAAAGAATGGGTGGACAACTTTTTGACCCTCCAGAAACTGTTGGACTGCAACTTCTATCATCCTTCATATTGGCTATGCTGGCTAGAGCTGATGGGAACTGAAGTCCAAAACATTCAAAGGCCCATTCCTAGGCAACCTGGCACCTTCCAGATGTTTTTGACTATAACTCCCATAAGTCCCAACCAGCATGAGCAATGGTTGGGGATTATGGGAGTTGTATTTAAAACATCTGGATAGCACTGGGTTGCTTACCCTTGCAATAAAGTTTAGACTGTCCAAATTCTAGAAGGATCAGCTGGGGTTTGAGTATGTTTTTCTTTCATGTGTGTGTTGACAGCCAGTGTTTCCTCACTCATGCATATTACGCTGCTGAGTTCTCTTTTTGCCCTGCTGTGTAATCCCAGCATATCAGCCATCCTGCCATGAGAGTGACATTACCATGATGCTATATAGACTATCAGATTTTGTCATCAGATGCTATCACAAGTTCCATTCAGAATAAGCATTTTGCTTATTCTGAGTGGTTAAACCCTTTAGATTTTCTTCTCTCACTGGCTGGTTTCGGACAACACATTAAGCAACGGGGGGGGGGGAACAATAATCAGTTGTGTTGCTTATTGTGTTGTGTGGAGAGTTACACACCACGCACACACAACTGACAGTACGCTATTCTGCCCAATTAAGCAACGGAGAGAAATAACGGGCTTGCGCATTGTTTAGCCCGAAGCCCCATTGTTTAAAATGTTGTCCGAAACCAACCCCGCCTCTCTCCGTGGACTATTCCATTTGGGAATAGAGTTCTGCTGGCTGGAGCAGCTGAAACCCCCCGGCTACTCTATACAGTCAGTAGAACTTGTGGTGCATGCTGGGATATGGCTGGAGGACTGAGGGAGGGGCAGGGAGCAGACATAGCAACCAAGATGGCTGCTGGAACTTTCAGCTGCACAAGCAACGGAGTTGCAGCATGTAGTATGTGGAGAACCGCCTACCTAACGCACGGTCAGTATGCTATTTCCTCCTCCATTGCCTAATGTGCCTAATGTGTCATCTGAAACCAGCCTCTCTCTCTCTCTCTCTCTCTCTCACACACACACACACACACACACACACACACGCACAGAGACAGAAATTACTGGAAAGGGGGCACATTTTTCCCCATTTTGGCTAAACTCTAGTGTTATTGTTCTTAGGACCTTTCATCCATCAATATTGTCTACCGTACACAGAGTGGCAGTAACTCTCTGGCTTTTCAGATAAGACTCTTTAGCAGCCGTATCTGGAGTTATGGTGAAGGGATGAACCAAGGACAATTTGCATGCAAAGTATGTTCTACTGCTGAGCTACAGACCTTCATAAGTCAAAGACTTATCTAGTCCATTATTCTGTTTTCACATTGACCCTAGAGATGCCTATGGGAAGACCACAAGCCAGACATGGGAACCATAGCACTCTCCTGCCTATGTTCTCTAACAAGTGGTATTCAGAGTCATATGTCATCTGGGCTGTTATTATTATTTTAGTGTACTACTAACTCATAGAAGATCTATTACTCCAATTTCCTTAATGTAAGATCTCCTAAACTTTCTCAAAGTATCCACTCCTATAGAAGACTAGTTTTCAATGCCAGTTAATGTTGTTCAAGCAGAAGCTTTTAGCACAGAATGTTGAGCTTGCAGATTTTCACCAGTTTAGAGCATTAAAACTAAAGCAGAAATTTTATTGACAATAAGAACCAGGAGGTTTTTTAAAAATCAAAATCAAAAGGACAGTCAATTTAGAAGAAAACAAAAGGTAAAACAAAGTGCGAACTCCTCTGTTCTCAGCATTGATTAAAGCACACTGAAGTTGGCTCTAAAATGTAAAAGTATGCTGGCCTACGTATATTGCATCTTTATTCATACACAAACCAACAAGGTTGACTGGATGGATTCAGGTGTCAGCACCATGGACAGTATCTTTCCTTTAAAAAGTGTGGGACTCTTTGACCACGTTTTATAGAAATGAAATATTTAAAAGCAACCTTTGAGGCTGGGATAAATAATGGAGGAGACTTGAGCTGGAAATAATCTTAATCAATTACTACTGCAGAGATCGAGGTCACTTCTGGATTTCTATCCAGGCCATAGGGGATTGGCTTTGAATCTGACCCTCCCATGATCCTTTTAATTAGCTGTCTAGAAACAGGACAGGGGAAGATATCATTAACAAAAGGATAAGGCATCTATGAAAATATGACCAGTGAAATGTATTATATGGTTTCCATATCCAACTGGTTAAAAAGAAATGTGTTCTTCAATCAAAAGTGAGGACTGCTGGCAATAGGTGTGATATTGCTCCTTGTAAAAGTGAACAGCTGGGATTGTATGCAGTTTGGCAGGGACTAATTAGCCTGATTGCATGGCAGATTGTATCAAAATGTATCCTAAACATTAGTGCAGGCTTTTAATAAAATTAGTGTAGATTTTAGGTGTAGCTGGGACCAAGATGGAGATGGATTACCTAGAGTTTAGTGCAAAGATAGTCAGTGTGGAGTGTTGGACTAGGACCAGGATTATGTAGGTTCAAGTCCCCACTCACCTTTGAAACTCATTGGGTGATCTCAGCCCCCCCTCATATTTCCTTCACAAAAATGTTGTGATAAAATGGGGAGGGGGTAAGCTGCCCTCAGCTCCTTGAAAAAAATGGTATAGTAAATAATGATGTAATTAATAGACAACCACAGTCCAATGGATTACAGAGTCAGGGTGTTACTATAGCTCTGTGCTGTAGTAATTGCTTTCATCTACCAGATGAAATGTGCCAGCTATGTCTGAGAACTGTTTTAGTCTGCTGTTCACAATTCACTTCACTTGGATATTTTGTGTGGAAAGAAGTGCTTCCCCATTCTGTTACTTACCCTTTTTTATTTTCTCTCTCTCTCTCTCTCTCCCTCCCTCCCTCCCTCCCTCCCTCCCTCCCTCCCTCCCTCTCTGTGTAAAAGTGACTTAAAACTGGACTAACATACAGTCATGTATATTGTGACCTCTGTGGTGACTTCAGCAGGATATCTCATATCTCAAGAGATGGCCATCTGAAGATCTCAATCACAGAATTTTTATGTGGCAGTATATTCCCCCAAGGAGATTGAGAAGAAAGTGAAATGGTCAGTTTGAATGATGGAAAGCACTGGGGAGTTTTAGACAGTGACAGAGAAATCATTGTGAATGTTTCCTTGGCTACAAGCAGTATTTTGCAGATGATTTTATATTTAGAAGGTTTACAGTACAGTAGTAAAGTACATATGCAGAAAAAATGACAAAGGAAAATAGTCTTGAGCTGTGACTTCAGACTCAATGTTAAGAAGAGTGCCAGATTTAATCTCATGTTTGAAGGCACAAAACAGCTGAACAAAGGCAAAAGGACATTTCAACATAATTAACAGAAGAAATAAAAGCTACATATAAAGGTGTCAGAGAGACAACAAGGCATGAGGTTCAATTTTCATAAAAAGAAGAGAAACACAGGAATGGTTGGAACAGCAGCTGAGGGGATAATACGACTCCAGAAAGTCAAAATATAAATTTATGTGGTAAAATCAAAACAAAGAGCTACATTTTATTCAAAGAGATAAAAATGTCCACAATCCTGTCAGGCATTCAGACTCAAGAATGGGGAAGTACAACAGGCAGGCAGTTGATAGACACAAGTCAGTTATGTAGAACCTCTTTTCCTCTGGGACCTGGTTTGGCCCCCTAGACCAAGGTGGCTGCCTGGATGATATCAGGGGGTGGGCTCTGTCCTCAAAGGCCCTCCTCTTCCAATACATCATTGCACCCTTCCCGCTTTTTTCTCTGTGCAGGGAGAGACACAAGCAAGAAAGGAAGGGACTTGGCCTGCACTTACAGGCCCTGGCTCCTGCCAGCTCCAACGAAACAGAGCACCTCCTTCCCTGCCCTCCTTGTGTCTGAACTGAGGTGTGAGCAGGGCAGCAAGGGACTTGGAGAATGGAGAATCCCCATATTGTCTCCTATCTCTGATCACAGATTGGAGATTCCTCTCCCTAGATCTGGGAGTGAGACATGGTTCAGGGAGGGTGAGGAATTCATAGATGGTACTCATTCCTTTGCAGGTCAAAGGTCAGATTAGGCGAGGTCAAAGGCCTGATTAGGTCTGTGGGCTGGACATTGCCCTCCACTGATGGAGAAGGTAGCCCAAAAGCTGGCAATCTGGTCTCCCGCAGTCGCAAGAGAGCTAAAAGCAATATATTATTGGTTTCAAATATGAGGTGAACATCACATTTTAGATTTTTTCTCTAATTTGAGGAATGCCACTCCTAGACCACTCTTCCAGTGACTAATTACCCATTCCTACTTTCACTCCCACAGTTTTTACAAAGCTGCTGGTAGCAGCAAGCCACAGCAAGGAGAGAGGGAGAGGGAGTCCTTCCACCTCAGCCCCACTTTCCAGCACCACCCATGCCAGGCTGCAAGTAGCCCCTGGGAAGTGGAGTTTTTCCAAGTGTTTCTGCTGTGTCAGTGGCCTTGGGCAAGCTCCATTTTTCAAGTGATGGCTTGGTGTACAGCATAGAATCACAGCAGCCACCAGAAGAGAGGAGAGATCTCCCTCCCTTCCCTTTGCACACTTGCTGTGGTTTGATATTGAACTCCCCCCTCACCTTGCCTTGCTTGATGCTGCCAAAACAGCCCAGTAAATGGAGTGGGATTGGAGAGAGAACATGTGGGGGCTCACAAATTCAAATTGTTTCAGAAATAAGCCAAGCTGTTTCCCAGATTCGAGGAAGCAGCTCTGCTGAATTCCTATTCGGCCAAGGCAAGCCTAAGAGGGGAGCTCACCCACCATTAGTGGCACGGGATTGGTCCTCTGATGTCACCTAACTCTCCAGGCTAGGAAGATTCTGGGCCGTCATGTGACTGTCCTAGCTGGAATGTACTGAAAATTCCAACATTTCCCAGTAGTTCTGATGATGGAGAATAAATGAAACTGCAAGCTGTACTGCAGAGTTCCTGGTTCCTCATGTGTGTGTTTGTGTGTGTGTGTGTGTGTGTGTGTGTGAGCAGGCTCTGTATAGATAGACAATATATAGATAGAGTGGGTTTGTGCAGTAGATTAAAAATCGGTGTTAGGATCATCTTGAAATAATTGTTTCATAATATCTGTAGCTGCTCACAGAGCTTGTGATGAGTTGTTCCCCTTAACCTACTCCCAGGGGCTTTCAACACCTGACCCTCTCCTCAGTGCTAAAGCATACACACCCTGTTTTTTCCTAAGTATATCTCTTGGGTGCTCCTATACTGTGAAGGACCGTCTCTGTATTCTGGCTACTGCATGTGTATGGGCTGCACTAAAGCAGATCAAGTTCCAAAGCCAGAGATGCAGCACAAAGCAAGCCCCCCCCCCCATAAGCTCTTCTGACAGATACTGGGGCACAACAAGAAATAAAAGATGTGCACTAGGACCTCCTAGAAACAGGATGTGCACATGGAGGAAGGTGGCAAAGTGAAAGCATTGGTTCAAAGAGTTCTTTGTATTTCACAGTAGCATCCAATATATTGCATATCTATGTGCTCAAATACACCATAAAAGAACATAAACATCTCAGCTGCCCATACAGCAGTAGATCAGTATTATACCCATATATTGCAAACTGGGACAGGGGCTGAGACTGAGAAATGATGGCTGACCTGAGATTTCAATGAAGGATTTCCTGGCTCATAGCTCATGCTCTTAACCACCATGCTATGCAATAATCACAAGTGTGTGTGTGTGTGTGTGTGTGTGTGTATGAAAGAGAAAGAGAGAGGGTGAGGAGGGTTCATAAGTGGATGGATACATGTGAACTGAGGAACATAGGATGCTACCTTAAGGAATGTACGCATCAGCAAAACCTGATCTTGTTGAGGTTCTCGTAGGTCCCCTCTACAAGGATTCGCTTTTGCGCCTGGTTAGGCGATTATGCGCATAATCGCAGAAGCGCATTTACGCCTAATCCCTCTGCACGAGAGGCGGCGAGAGGCTGCGAAGCGCATTAACGGATGTCCAAAATGCGCTTTACAAGTAGTTAATGCGCATAAGCGCTTATTCACAAAGGCCCCCTCCACAAGAATGCGCCTTTGCGCCTGGTTCCGCGATTATGCGCATTATCGCGGAGGCGCATTTACTCACAATCCCTCTGCACGGGAGGCGGCGGGAAGCGGCGAAGCGCATTAAAAGATGCCCAAAAAGCGCTTTCCAGGTAGTTAATGCGCATAATCGCTTGTTCACACAGCGAAAATGCGCTTTAACGGCCGGAGCAAAATAAAAGTCGCTATTTAACGCGCGTTCGAAAATGCGCATTATCGGGGAGATAACGCGCCTGTACGCCCGTTTTGCGCTCCGCTCGTGTGTAGGTAAAATTTATAATGAGCCTTCAAGGCTCATTAAACGCCCCGTGTGGAGGAGGCCACAATCAAAATACGCTTTAATGGACGGAGCAAAATAAAACTCACGATTTAACGCGCATTTGATAATGCGCATAATCGGGGAGATAACGCGCCTCTACGCCCGATTTGCGCTCCATTCTTGTAGAGGTCATTTTTTTAATGCGCCTTGAAAGAGCTTTAAATGCCTCTTGTAGAGGCAGCCCAAGTCCCACCTCAAGGCTCATGCAGACTCATTTCTGTATCAGCTTGCAAGCTTTGTGGTTGTTTGCTTTCGTTTGCATGAACACTCATGTGCAGTTGTTCATGCACATTGTCCCAAAGGTACACATCCATTGTGCACGGTTTTTTCAGCAGTACACATTTTTCCATGCAAATTTTCCAAATGTATGCATGCTACCAAATACATTTGGGGTGGAGAATGGGTGTGTGTGAATTACACTGCAACCTGGGAAATGTATGGGCATGGACCATATGTATTTGAGTCTGTGTTGGGATCCAGGACTTGCGAATTTCTCACTCATCCTTAGCTGCCTTCTACCAGTCAGACTATTGGTTTATTTAGCCCAGTATTATCTCCTCTGGCTACCAGAGGCTCTCCAGAGACTCAAACAGAGTTACTTTCTCATTCCCTGCTAACTCATACTTTTGGCTGAAGATGCCAGGGATGAAATCAAGTGTGTGCTCTGCCACAGAACTATTCATCAACACGGAATGCAAACAAATGCATGTTTTTTACATGTTGCAAGCCTGCTAGGAGAATATGCATGTCTGCAAAAATGATTTACACAGAGACTGCCAGATTGACCTGGGAGCAGAGTCTCCTACCCTAGGTCTTTCCACCAGTGCATGATGTGGAATAGCACAATTTCTCATGTTATGCACACAGATAGTGTGAAAGCTTAGTCTCTCTATGAGATCTGTACAGGAAACAACTGCAGAAAGAGCAGGCAATATCTGCAGTGCAGATATGACAACACAGTGTTTATCCTACTAGAGAATAAAGACACTGCTTAGAAAACACCTAAAGATAGTCGGAGAAGAGATGACTGTATTCTAATATGAAAAATAAAACAAAGCAAAACAGGATAGCTGGAAAATCTTTAATAATGGCAAAGCCATTTTGAGAAAGTGGGCAGGCTGTAGTCTTAAAGATGCACTCCCAGTTAGTATGTATATGTTTTATTTATTTCATTTCATTTCATTTCTCTACCACCCAATAGCTGAAGCTCTCTGGGCAGGTCACCAAACTTAAAACCATAGATACAGCATAAAATATAACATGAAGCTTAGAACCACAATACAAAAGTAAAACCAGAATAAAACCAAGCAGCAATGCAGAGATTTAAAATACAGATTTAAAATACAGATCTAAAACAGCAGAGTTAAAAGATTACGTTAGTAAATTGCAAAAATACTGGAAAATAGAAAGGTTTTCACCTGCGCCAGAAGAAGTACAATGTAGGTACCAGGCGATCCTCTCTTAGCATCATTTCAATGCAAGTTTTTTAGAAACAGATGTTTGTGGGATAAATGAGCCAGATCCCCTAATACATGCAGGACAGCAGGCAGTGGATAAGAAAGGGTGGATGTGGTCACAGTAGGTTCTGTATAAATATAGACAGATGCTATCATAAAGCAAGATGCTCTCTCAGGGACTCTGCCTCACTATGAACCTGTCCAGTTATTAAGATCTGCAGGAGAGAACCTTTTGAGGATGCCTCCATCCACAGAGGTCTGTTTCCAGATACACATGAAAAGACTTTCTTTCTGCTGAGTCACTGCCAAATTGTGGAATGCTCTGTCTTCAGAGTTAAGGGTCTCCCCCCCCCCCCAGCTATTTGGAAAGAGGTTAAGACACAACTTTTTAATGTAGCATTTTACATTATTTTAGTAATTTTAATGTTGTCTTAATGGGCAATATCCCATTTTTCTCATGCTCTAATGGGACTCACTGCTAGCAACCAGAAGTTAGGGGTCCCAGGAGCAGCTTGAAAGAAGCTATACTGCTCATTTCTAAAATGGGGCGGTGCTACGACAAAAGGACCTTTCACTATTTTGCTTGCCACTGATGCCCTGCCGAATTTCAGCAGCAAATTCAGCAATGGCATGGGGGGGGGGCTGCAAAAAACGCTAGAGGAGTAACATGCTGCCTGTAGATCCAGTTCCAGGTTTAGGAAGAAGCCAGGTAAGCCATGGCTTAGGTCTCATATTATAATGGGTCTCTAAATACGTTGGAGATAATTAAGATGCATTATAGTTGGAATTGCTTTGGCTTAAATATCTGGTATAGCTTATAGCAGAGCTGCCTTATATAGAGAAAGTGTGGCAACACAGCATTTGATATTGGCAGCAATAAGTGCAGGCTAGAGACAATTTAAAAGAAGTTCAAATCATCGTCCTTATTTGTACTTTTATACCCATCTTCGGAGAAGGCTGTGTGACACTGTTTAACTACAAGCATTCCCTAACGCTGCATGGTACCCTTTCATTATGTTTTCTATTAAAATGTAGTACACTTTTTTCTCTTTATTTTTATGGCATGGGGCCTCTGAATCTTGACATGGCTTAGGGACTCAACATACCTTATTCTGGCCCTGTGCTGATCAGATGTTGCCCACCCCTGGTCTACTGGGTTACCTCAACTGAACTGACTTGGTCTATTTCCATCTTTTGTGCACGTAGCCCCTATTATTATTATTATTATTATTATTATTATTATTATTATTTACATTGGATGATACCATCTTATTCTTGCAACACTCATGTGAGACAGGTTAGTCTGAAAAAGAGTGAATTACCCAAGACCACTAGTGACCTTCATAGCTGAATGGGAATTGGAACCCAGATTTCTACATTCCAAGTTCAAGGGTTGTACCCAATAGTGGACTTCCATGAATGGAAGGAGTCCTTCCATTCAAAGCCACTGGAGGGGACACACACACACACACACATTTTTTGTTTGTGGCCAATTTCCCCCTGCAGCCCCCGGAACAAATTTCCATGCTGGTCTGGAAGGTCCCTCAGCCCTCTGGAGCAGGTTTTCAGGAGGAACGGGGAATAGATGAAAAATTCCTCTCCTCCTCTTCAACTAACACAGGTGTCTGCTGGATCAAAAGCCCTTCTGTGAATGGAAGGACACAACTGTATTTAACCCCAACACCCTAACAACATTACTCCACTGTATAGAAGATTCAATTACTTAAAATTGTTGGATTTAACATGTGGTGCTTAAAACTTCCCAAGTTCACTCAAGCTCCAAAATGCTGGGAGATTACAGCTCTTAATGACCACACCCTTAACAGACATGTTAGTTAGGCAATATGCAGATGTAGTATGGTACCCAATGCTGTGGCTAGTTTCAGTTTCACTATTTCCTTGGAGCTGGATGGCTGTAGTTGACAGAGCGGTGGACCGAAGTCTCAGACATAGTTAAACTATGGAATTCATTACCACAAGTTGTGGTGATGATCACCAATTTGGATGGCTTTAAAAGGTGGCTGGATAAATTCCTGGAGAAGAAGGCTATCAATAGCTACTAGTCCTGATAGCTAAGTGCAGTATCAGAGGCAGTAAGCCTATATACACTAGTTGCTGGGTAACATGGGTGGGAGAGTGCTGTTGCACCGTGTCCTGCTTATGGGTCCCTGGTTGACAGCTGGTTGGCCATTGAGTGAGAAGAGTGCTGGACTAGATGGGCCTTTGGTCTGATCCAGCATGGCTCTTCTTATGTTCTTACGTTTCTTCACTGGAATGGACGCATTGAGTCTATGCCGCTGAAGCTACCATTCCATATCCATGGCTTTACTGAAGCCTTATGAAGAGACACTGTTTTTTATGAACAGTTACTATCATATATATGGGGTGCCTGAGTCACCCCAACTTCTACAATGGTTGTAGCAAGTTTATCACAGAAGTAGTACCTGTACCACACAATGTAGAAGTGTTAGCTTACCTAACAACACCAACATCTGAGCCTAGGTCAACCACATGCCTGGCAGCACACCTATATACTCCCAAGGGGGTTATGCTGCGCCCATTGTCAGGTGTGAACCAACCCTTAGGTTCAACCAGTAACTTGACTCCATAAACTGTAATCTACATGGCAGAGGCTGGTTTGTCTAGACTCCTATTTGACATTGCATGTCTTCCATAAATATGTTAATTACACTTCTGGGAAGGGTGCAGCAAAACAAAACATTGGGTGAGCTCCTTTTCTGTGAATTAGCTGCCTTCAAAGCCAGAGGAGACATAATGGCTGGGTTCCCCCTCCCCCTATGAAAGCAACAAGAAATCTCTTCTGGAAGAAACAACCACAAACCTCTAACTTTATCTGTGACACAGATCATGCCATGTTGCTAAAGTGGGAACATTTAATGATAACTGGCTCCAGAAGAATTTATTTTTGTCTTTAAACATTTGGACTGGCAAAGATAAATATAATTTTGCTTCACTTTAAACCAAAGAGCCTAACACAGGGCACCTTTCAAGATCACAGTTGAGATCTGTGGAAGCAACATAATGCTCATCCAATAGAAAGTGCTTGTGATGTTACTCTGAAGATATTTAGAAATCTCAAAGAGTAAAATGCATTTTAGGAGCAATTATTTTGGTAAATCAATAACTGAACTGCCACTGTCCATACAACTAAGATGTTCCAATGGAGCTCATTTACACAAATTAAACTTGTTCAAAGCTGTAATAATTAGGGGTGGATGAACTCACCCACGTCCACCCTGTCAGACGCTTGCCCTGTTGCCGCCACCATCCACCCGCACTCATGAGGCCACGTGAGCTGCTTCTGATGCTCAGCTCAGCCTGACAAGCGCTTGGCAGATGCCCACCCATGCACTCCACCGAAATTGCTCACTCCTCCTGATCCATCAATGGGGCCTTTACAGCTACCATAAATGTAGCAGAGGGAAGTGCAGAATTTCCAGAGTGCACATTGGAGGATCAGGAAATTATGCACTTCCCCTATTGCATTAATGGTGGCTGTAATGGTCCCATTTATGCAAGAGTAATGGTGTGAACGGAGTGCAATTTCAGCAGTGTGGGTGGATGGCTGCTGAGAGCTTGCCGGGGCCTCATGAGCGCTCAACCATGGGTCTGCGCTCATACTGTGAATGCCCAACTGGGTGCAGGGGGACAGATGTGGGGGAATCTATTGGACTCCCAGACTCAGTTGGGTGCTTGAGACATCCCTAAATATTGTACACCAGAGATGCAGAACCTCCACCAGGGCCCAAATCTGGCCTACCTGGGATCTCAATCTGGCCCTCTGAGGTTCCCCAGGTAGCTACACTGCCTTCCCTTAGCCCCACCTCCTTTCCCCCAACCACCAATTTGGTGGTTTCCTGGCTTTTGTGCAGTTTCAGCTAGGGTGACCAGATATAATCCAGGTCAGGACTCATGTAACTTTAACAGTTGTAGAGAAAAGGGAATTTCAGCCAGTGTCATTTGTATGCAATTAGTTCCTGGTGAAATTCCCTCTTCATCACAACAGTTAAAGGTGCAGGCACTATACTAGAGTGACCATATACAAAAGAAGGCAGGGCCCCTGCAACTTTAACTGTTGTGATGAAGAGGGAATTTCACCAGGAACTAATTGCATACAAATGACACTGGCTGAAATTCCCTTTTCTCTACAACTGTTAAAGTTACATGAGCCCTGACCTGGATTTTATCTGGTCACCCTACATTATGTTTCAGCCCCATTTTAAATGACTGAAATGCCTCTCCAAAAGCTTAATTATTGTTAGTAGAAGCTTTAACCTAAAATATGGTAGTAATTTTGGCATTTTTGGCACCACACCTTTTGCTTTGGCTTCACTGTGGAATGTGGCCCCCGAGAGCTTCTCTGAAATGGAATTTGGCCCTCAGGCTGAAAGAGCTTCAACACCCCTGCTGTACACCCTGGTCTGGAAGTAAATCTCATTGAACCAAAGGCACTTATTTCTGAGTTGTCATATTTATTTATTTATTCATTTATTTATTTCATTTATATCCCACCTTTTTTCATCCAAGGAACTCAAGGCGGCATACATAATCCTCTTCCTCTCCATTTTTATCCTCACAACAACCACCCTGTGAGGTAGGTTGGGCTGAGAGTCTGTGACTGGGTCCAAAATCACCCAGTGAGTTCCCATGGCTGAGTGGGGACTAGAACCCAGATCTCCCGACTTCCATTCCAGCACTTTAGCCACTACACCACACTGACATGCATAGGATTGTGCTCTAAAACTGGTTTAGAGGGTTTTCTTTCAAAATCTGGAGGACTGTCATCCTTTTGCAAGTGCTAAGAAGTCTTTGTTAGGAATCCCTTGTTGCTTTTTAGAACCAGTTCCCAGCATTCCTTGGTTGACAAGCCTATCAGTTTAAAAGGTGAGAAACAAAGTTGAATGTATAGTATAGACACCCCCTTCTTGTTAGTTGCATTTGGGTTCAATTTTAGAATTAATCAAGGATGGCCTATGAGCACAGCTTTGAAATCAAGATTTTTTCCCATTAAATTAACATAGACATGGAGAGTCATCCACCTTATCCAGCTAAGCTTGCCATCTGGGGTACATATTACCATATCACTGTTTTAGCCATCACTTTAAATAATTCATGTGTGGTGTCACATTACTTCTTTGGATCAGGAGACCGCTGGTATTTTCTAGGGATGTGCACTGGATTGGGTCTGATCCACGATCCGAATCCAATCCAGGGGGAAATCGGATAAAATTATCCGATTTATCCGATTTATCCGATTTCCGATTTCACTGCTGGATCGGCTGATCCATTCCGATCTGATCTGGAAAGGTTCCAGGGGGGGGGGGCTTCCCAAGCGGGGCTGTCTGCTTCCATCGGCGGGCGCCAGCGGGCACCCGCCGATGGAAGCGGACAACAGGGGCAGGGGGGGGTGGACGGGAGCGGACAGCCAGGAAAGGTAAGCAGGGGGCAGGGGGGGCGCAGGGGGGGGCGTGGCGTGCTTACCTTCCATGGCCGTCCACTCCCGTCCACCGCTGGCCGCTACTGCGAACAGGCTTCACGGCCTGCTCCTAGGTAGCATGCCAGGTGATGACATCACCTAGCGGGCTACTCAGGAGCAGGCCACGAAGCCTGCTCACAGTAGCGGCCAGCGGCGGACGGCCACGAAAGGTAAGTGGGGGGAGGGGCCCCCGTGCGCGCGCCGCTTACCTTCCGTGGCCATCCGCTCCCATCCGCCGCTGGCCACTACTGCGAGCAGGCGTCACGGCCTGCCCCTAGGTAGCGCGCCAGGTGATGACATCACCTGGCGCACTACTCAGGAGCAGGCCGTGAAGCCCGCTCGCAGTAGCGGCCAGTGGCAGACAGGAGCGGACGTCCCTGAAGGTAAGCAGGGGGGAGGGGGCCCCACGCGTGCGCCGCTTACCTTCAGGGGATGTCTGCTTCCGTCCGCCACTGGGTGCTACTGTGAGCGGGCTTCGCAGCCTGCCCCTAGGTAGTGCGCCAGGTGATCATCACCTGATAATGATCAGGTGGTGATCACCTGGCGCAGTACCTAGGGGCAAGCCGCGAAGCCTGCTTGCAGTAGCGGCCAGCGGCGGACGGGAGCGGACGGCCACAGAAGGTAAGCAGGGGGAGGGGCTTTACCCCCCCGGGGCCATCCGCTTCCATCTGCTGGCACCCACGGGTGCCAGCAGATGGAAGCGGACGGCCCCGGGGCAGTAAGGAGCGTGGGGGAGGGGGCTTACCTGTCAGGGCTGTCCACCTGGCACAATCACCTGGTGTGCTACCTAGGGGCAAGCCACGAAGCCTGCTAGCAGTAGCGGCCAGCGGCGGATGGGAGCAGATGGCCCCGGGGGGGTAAGGAGCACAAGGGAGGGGGCTTACCCCCCCCAGGGCCATCTGTTTCCATCCGCTGGCATCCGCAGGCGCCAGCGGATGGAAGCGGATGGCTCCGGGGCGGTAAGGAGCGCGGGGGAGGGGGCTTACCTGCTGGGGCCGTCCACAGCGGATGGCCCTGGGGGGGAGGAGGGAGTTAGGCCCCCCTTACCCACCTGCCGCCATTTTTTCTTCATAGACTTGCATTGGGGGAAAGCTTTCTTTCCCCCAATGCAAGGCTATGGGGGGGGGGGGAATGGCGGCCGATCCAAAAATCGTATGTCTGATTTTTGGATCGGGATCGGACCCGATCCGGTCCAGGGGGGGCTCCGATTTTGTCTGATCCGGGTCCCGATCCGATCTGGAGGGTCCGTGCACACCCCTACTATTTTCACATTACAAATGAGGAATTAATCTATTTTCATTTAACAAATTGAGATCTGGGTTAAAGAGGCCATGTGAGAGAAGGAACCAATAACTTTTGCAGGCTTGAATGAAGTCATACCGAAGAATGATAATGGACAAGAGAATGAAATCAGAATATCCTTTGTCACTTTTTGCCACCCTGCCTTGATTTATAGCTGAAGGCTGCTTCCCATTGTAACAATCTGCATTCATCAGGGTGTTCCTGCCAATCTTGCCTGTGCTGAAAATGATTGTATGGGAGGATTTATACCCGTTACTAACCCTAACCCAAACTATTCTTGAATTCAACCTGTGTCTGATGTGGGATAAAATATGAGGATAAATTCAGTTGACCAGCAGTCTGCAGTGGTGGCCCAAGATATTTTGCTGTCTGAGGTGAAGGACAGGAGGGTGGCCACTCCTGTTCCACATACAAAAGCTAATTGGACTGGCATTTGAATCATTTCTCAACACTATACTGCCCTCCACCACACCTGAAAGCAGCAGGTTAGCTTAGGGGATGCAGGGCATACACATATGGTACACACAGCTTTGTCCTTCGATACCTTGCTGCCACCTCCCAGCATCATCTGCCTGAGGAAACTGCCTCACTCTGCCTAATAGTAGGGCTGGCCCTGGGGATCTGGCGGGGTAAAACCCACCATGGGAATTTGGGGCTAAGGGGAGACTTACTGAAGTCTATGATGGATGGTTCAAAACTGCACATTACATTAAATACATGGCATTTTGCACTGTGAGAGTTTTTTTTGTTTCTGTTTTCTTTTTTTACTTGACAATGTGTGGCGGTGTAGCACAATCCCAATCAGGACCACTGTGCATGGGGAGAGGAGATTTAATCCTCTCTTCTGTGATCTCCCAAAAGATATCTCCCATGTGTCAATTAGGGTTTGAAAATTCTGTAGTTACTTCTAGTTCCCTCTCCCTCGGCACTTCATATCCTCATCACAATGCCATTATTTCACTTGTCTATACCTCAATGGGGTGGACGTATGTACGTGGTATGAGTGGAAGCACTCACATCACCAGAACACTTGGCAACAGGGCTCATGGAAAGCGGCCGACACTCAAAATGGCTGACAGCATCAGCTGGAGCTGCCTGACACATTAAAAATGGCCACTGGAGTGGGATGGTGCTGCCGCGCCCTCAGATGACAACAGAAAAACCGGCATAAGTGCTGGCCTCTGAAACCGCATCAGATCGTACATATTGCAGGGCATTCGGATGGCGAGGCCAAGAGCACAGGAATCACTTACTGAAAGGGCTGATTTATATAAGTATTTGCTGCTTACACTGTAGCTTGAACTAAAATGGTGGGTGCAACTGCAAGGGCTCCTTGTGCAAGGACTGCTGGGATATGGGGTGGATCATTCGGAGGGCTCAGGAGGTAATCTAACCAGTTTGTCGTTAGCATATGGTTAAGGAATCCTTAGCCACAAAAGGGTTAATGGTGTCGTCTGCTAGCATTCTGCATGTGGTTAGCGTTAACCACAGCTGAACATGGTTAAGCTAACCACAAAGCCCAGAGTGTCATCTGAACGGGGCCAGTGTGTATCGGAAAAGATGACAGTAGAAACAGATTTTAAAAATTAATATAATTTACCATCATAATAAAACATAACACAAAATGTCAGTGGAAATACTTCATGTCATCAGCAATGAGCTCACTACATTAGTGAGTTACTTATAATTTGCTGTAAATGTCTGCAAATTTAATAGAGTTACATTGCAAGACTGGAATAAAGTGATGTTTTTAGGTTAAGAATCTATCCATCGATATTACAAGCTTTTGAGCAAAAGGGAGTTCTACTCTAGGTGCTTCCTGTGTCATCAGAGGGAACAACTTCAACAGCAATTGCAGACTTGACTCTTGAAAGTGGATGCCACTGAGGATCCTGACTAGAGCTGGGTACCCACTCTATTAGACGTCACCCATGTGTCCATATCCAAGGATGGGGAGATAAAGAGCTACGTTACTATATTGTTGGATTCCAACACCATCAGCTCCGCCCAGTGTAGCCAATGGTCAGGAATGATAGGAGTTAGATTCCAACAACATCTAGATGGGCACAGGTTCTCCACCCCTGATTTAAATGTTATCATTTCCATATGGAACATCATAACAGAACTGTATTGGTAGTGCTCCCATGGGGATGGTTCTCCTGCAATGATGCACAAGGAGACTGATCGCCTCTGATATTGATTGTTGGAAGAAGGAAGACACTCTGTTCTTCAGATGGTCAATGCCAGGGATCAATCCCAGCACAAATGTTCCCTACCTTGAGAAGAGTACAGCCAAGGCATTTAGGAACTTAAAGCCATAGTAAATAATCTTATATTGAGTCAGATCATTGGTCCTTCTAGCCTGGTTTTGTTGTGACACTGAATTTCTGAATCAAGATTCAGATTCAGATGCAAGTCGAAGCAGGCAGCCTCCAAATTGGTCTGAGCCAAATCAAGCTGTTTTCCAAACCACTGCATCAAGGTCCAAACCTAATTTTGTGGTCAGTGCACCCTTACACTCAAGTAACCATACAGACGATGGTAGTCAATTAAGAAATTGATGGCCATCACTCAAGAGGCTTGCTTTCAAATATTAATGCAACTGTGTATCTGTGCAAATCTTGTAAGGAGTGAGGATGCATCTGTTTTAGTAGGAAGGCATTACACTTTGTGAGGAAGTTCTGGACAGCATAAAATATCATTTTATTGTTGTATAGGCTGACCATATGAAAAGGAGGACAGGGTTCATGTAACTTTAACAGTTGTAGAGAAAAGAGAATTTCAGCCAGTGTCACTTGTATGCAATTAGTTCCTGGTGAAATTCCCTCTTCATCACAACAGTTAAAGGTGCAGGCACTATACTAGAGTGACCATATACAAAAGAAGGCAGGGCCCCTGCAACTTTAACTGCTGTGATGAAGAGGGAATTTCACCAGGAACTAATTGCATACAAATGACACTGGCTAAAATTCCCTTTTCTCTACAACTGTTAAAGTTACATGAGCCCTGACCTGGATTTTATCTGGTCAGCCTATTGTTGTATAGTATGAAATATAGCCCTCACGATAAAATATATAAAAAGTGAAAGCAGCGTTTGCTTCTTTCTTCCAACAGTCAGTACTGGAGGTAATCTATCCCCATATGAGTCCCATTCAATTCAGTGGGGCTTACTGCTAGGAAATTGGGTTAAGGATTACAGCCTTAAAGCACAATTCTGTAATATTTACTCAGAAATAAGTCCCATAGATTTCAGTGTGGCTACTCCCAGGTAAGTGTGTTTAGGACTACAGCTTGAAAGCACAATCCTGTAAAGTCTACTCAGAAGTAAGTCCCATAGACCTCAGTGTTGTTACTCCAAGGTAAGTGGGTATATAATTGCAGCCTTAAGAGTAAAACAAAAAACAAAATAGTTATCAGGACTGGACCTTAGATTGACTGCGTGTAGTTTCCCCTATAGACCTCTCTTTTCTTGTCCCAGTGTCTGTGTCCCTGTGGCTGAACAAGTGAAATTATTGCCCGTTGCTACAGTGTTCACATGTCTCTTTTCCTATTCCAATCCTTATTTTAAAAATGATACTATGGGGAAATTAAAGTACATAGATTAAATAACTCTACTTAATCTGTGTATGGCAGAATTAGAAGTAACCTCACTCAGTATCATCCTGAAAAATGAATCGATCAAACTATGCTGAAAGAATATTACAGTGAATGTCTGAAGGTTTCAAACATGTGAATGTTAATAATCTAACTGGAATGTTGTGTGCATGCTGTGTGTGTGTCTGTGTGTGTGTGTGAATGTGTGTGTATATACACATACACACATATGTACACACACATACTCTTCAGATATACATCACTCAATACTTTACATTTAGCTGCCTTTCAACATTCATTTTTATATTTCTAAGTTTTAGGATATTCACAATATTTCTCTGGGAATTTTGACATAAACAACGTTCTGGCCATTTTGGGCAACTATTTTATTTTATTTTGAAATATGTCTATATTTCCATTCATGTAAAAACATATTTAGATCGTGTACAACAGAAACAACCATCATATAAATATGCAAATACACAATATACAAAAGCAACTAAAATATACCCAATACCCATCAGAATAATAGGCTTGGCATTGGATGATCACAAATCATCCAATGCCAAGCCATATAAAAAAAGGCTTATACTGAATCAAGGTTGGTGTATGTTTTCTTCCTGTTGGGAGGGTATTCCAGAGAGAGGTTGCCATCACAGAAAAGTCCCTCTGCCTGACACTGGTTAGATGGAAAAGTCCAGAATGTGGTATAAGCCAGTGTGGTGCAGTGGCTAAAGTGTTGGATTCAGAGTCGGGAGATCCTGGTTCTAGTCCCCACTTGGCCATGGAAATCCCCTGGGTGACTTTGGGCCAGTCACAGACTCTCAGCCCAACCTACCTCACAGGGTTGTTGTGAGGATAAAATGTTAAGGAGGAGGATTATGTATGCCGCCTTGGGTTCCTTGGAGGAAAAAAGGCAGGATATAAATGCAATAATAAATAAATAAATAACCAGGATCTTTAAATGATCACAGCAGCAGGCCAGGTCTATAAGTAAGAAGATGTTCTCCCCAATATTTACATATTAGAAATTCCAATATAACAACCTGTATGTGTGTTGTGTGTGAATTTACATCAATGAAGCACTGAGGATCTTATGGTTGAATTAATATGAGACTGGAGCAGTTTCTGGTGGTTTGGTCCCATACTGCTCTAGTAATGTCTATAGGGAGGAATTATCTTGCACATCTGAAAGATGTGGCTCCTTCTTATACCAGTGGCATGAGAAGGAAATCACCATTAATCCTTTCCAAAAAGGTGTTAGTGGACTGGCACAACATAACATCCTCCAGCATGTACATTATGGCTGGGATCCTGAATTTGCTCTCACTGGTGGGAGTATCCCCTGAGCTACTGGAAAACTCACAGCAGTGGAAGGGGAGAGTTTCCCCCTTCCCCATTTCCCCTTCCACCCTTTGTGCTCCTCCAATCTAGTTACCCTTTGTGAAGGGGGAAGGAGAAATTAGAGAACATTGCCTCCATTTCCTTCTGCCAGTGGAATCCTCTGCTGGATCTCAGTCCTGGCTGTGAAGGAGCCATTCCATTTCAAGTCACTGTGAGTTTTCTACACGAGACATTTATGCATTTGTCAATCCAGACTCATGGTTGTTTACGGGTCCTTTAGACAACGTCATGACCCTCTGTTGTGACCCTTCTGTGTCTAATGAGCACTTTCAGTGAATTTTTTTTTAAAAAGCAAGGGAAATGTGGCATTTAATTGTGAAAAAGAAGAAGTATATTTGTTTATACTTGTATATTTGTTCTATTCCTCCATACCACAGTGCCACAGAGGTTACGGCATGAAGAAGCAGTGAAGAAAATGCACTTCATGTAGTGCTCGGATCTCAATTCTGTGACAAAACTGAAAGCAGATACAGTGGATTAACAGCCAATTAACACCCTCGTGTAGAAAAGCTCCATGTCTAAAGTTTTACTGTAGTCCTTATCTGAGCATTAACAACTTCTTGTTTACTTGGTTAATTTGAAAGTGCTTAGTCTTTAAATGATAGGATGATTAGGCTTGATTAATGTGTTTATATTGCTGACATATAAATATTATTCGGGGCAACCAAGGTGTGTGGGCACAACGGGAAGAAAATAGGAACATATTTCGTGCAGATGATCAATTTTTCACATCTTCCATGCAGCTGGATTTTCATGGATAGAAGATAACAAGAGGCCAAGAACTTCTGTTACAGAAGAAATACTGAAGATGTATTTTGTGAGGGTGTGGTAGAGTTTTACACCATTCCTCCTTGTTCAAATGATTTACTATTTATTTATTTATTTATTTATTGGTGGAAATGAAAGGGGGAGTTGTTAAAGAAAAGGAATGGAAATGTTTTTGATTAATTGTACCTTTTAAGTGTGGCATAAGTATATCGGTATATATGATAAGTATCAGCTATATATATTGTGCGGGGGGGGGGGAAGGCACAGGGAGAAAATATAGATTTACATGGCTGAATGACTAAATAATTGTTTGAGCTCCAGGTAAGTTTATGTCGAAACCTATCCCCCAAAGGCTAGGTATTTGAGGCCGGATGACAACTGCCAGTGTGATTTCTAAACCACAGACATGAATCATCCCACTATGTATTATTTATTTATCCTTCTCTGCTGCAGATTTTGACTGCAGGAGGTTTGTGAATCAATTCTCTTCACCATCATTAAAGGCCCCTATCTTGGATATTGATGAAGGAGGGTGGCAGGCAGGTTCTGGCAGGGGCTGCTTCATTGTGTGTGAACCCGGATGCCTGTTTTCTGTTGAAGTGAATTTGGGAAAGACACAGACTTCAAAAAGCCCCCTGCAACATTATGCAGTTCGCCACAGATACAATATATCCTTGTTTCCATGAGTGTTGTCCCTTTAAAATCAAACGGAAAGGCAGTGGCATCGTGGAAATGAATCCAGTTTATCTCCATGTGCAGCTTGAGATATTGCAGTCGACATCCACTGACAGAGGATATCTGTGGGTGGTGAGGAAGAGAAAGAAAGAAAGAAAGAAAGAAAGAAAGAAAGAAAGAAAGAAAGAAAGAAACCCTGAAGATGACAATAACACAG
This sequence comes from Anniella stebbinsi, assembly GCA_029215795.1. Taxonomy (NCBI): domain Eukaryota; kingdom Metazoa; phylum Chordata; class Lepidosauria; order Squamata; family Anniellidae; genus Anniella; species Anniella stebbinsi. The sequence goes on from JARDYH010000001.1 coordinate 228,857,252, forward strand.
CAGCAGTTGCCAAGGAAAATATTTTTTTTTCTTTTCCCCCTCTGTGAGGAGAGCAACTAGCTGCCATATTTCTTACTGATTAACCAGTTATGAAGGTTGACAGTGGGAAAGCTGCTCTGCATTGTGGTGTTTATTCTTAGCATAGCCTGCAAAGACTTTGTCTTCTTAGTTTCCAAACCCAAATCTACAGCGGAGTTTGAACATTCATGCTGATTTGAATCTGAATTTGAACATTCATGATCTGCAGGATTTCCCCAGTAAATGAACAAATATACTGCATGGGAGCCCAGCATGGAGGCTTGCTTGATCCCTGCAAGCAGATAGATAAATAGGATTTTGATACACACACACACACACACACACACACACTACTCCGTTGTTAGTCTTTCTATCCAACAAAATCCCAAAAGGATATAATGTGGAACTGTGTAGGCAACCAGCAAGATTGAAACTTTGACACACTCCACTGAATGACGATATTTTCAAAACATATTTCAAAAGGTTTTCTTTGTGTGAGTGTTTTTAACGCCCAGTATGGTTTAATGCTGCAACAAAATGAAATCTACAGATTATAATAGCTTTTTATGAGCTGATGGTCTGTTGTCACCCTGGAGTGCTTGTTCTGTACCGGAAAACAATTGTCCACAAGCAGTGGAGTTTCCTATCACATTGCACAAGATCCAGTGAACCCACGTCTGCTGGTCTCAGGAACAAAAAGAAAAAGAAAAGAAAACGTACAACCCCCACCTCTCTTCTAAGCATGCACCTGCAGTCACCATTAAGAACAATGGAGTCTGAGCTTATTGAGGGCTCTGGAGTCCCCAGAGACCTTTTGTTTGCCTTTATGAGTTCCTCCACACTTAGTCGTTCAGAGTATGAAGAGCTGAGGACACCCCACTTGGTAGAGACAAGCCCATTGGCACCAATAGAGCATTCCCTCCTGATGCAAATAACAGATGGGGGGGGGGGACAACATCAAGTTTTTGTCAGGACCCCAGCAGGGCTAGGGAATCTATGACCCTCCAGATGTTGTTGGATTCATCAGCCCTGGCCTGCCTGGTGGTGGGCATCTGGAGAGTCACAGGATCAACAACATCTGGAAAGTCACAAGTTCCCCAACCCTAGGTTAAGCTTTCTCTCCCCATCTCCTGCAGTCCTGATGCTGCTGGAACCCCTTACTGCTATTTGCATTATTTAAACCTGAGCATGTCAATTGCATTCATGTCATTAACATCACCTCTAGCTTGACCTTCAATTCTGCTTGCGCACAAAGCCAATGCATAATGACAAACATGCTAAACATGCTTCTATGTTCCCTCCGTCTGTCCAAATGTCCATCTTAGCTGTAAACATCTCCTGTTCACCCTTTTCACATTCACTAACCCCTCCAGCTCCCTCACTCTTGTGTTCTCTTCCCTCTTCTATAGTCCATTCCTTACCCACCCATCATGCTTTCTAGTGGACGGTGATTGTGTTGACTCAGTGGTGAGGGAAATATACATATCCAGAGACACTCTTTGCTGTATTCACAGTTCCAAAATGGAATCCTGAGGCAATACGAAAGGTAAAGGTGCTTCCACTAATACGTTCTCTTCTGCACAAAGATTTATGGCACATAAATAGATTAATTTGTTTGGAAATGGTGGGCTGATGATTTTCTCCCTGCAGGCCCCTGAAAAGCTGCTCTGGAAGGGGCCATCTGCAACAGCATGGGAAGGGACTGCAAGGGAATTGACAAAGATAGGCTGACCAGATAAAATCCAATTCAGGGCTCATGTAACTTTAACAGTTGTAGAGAAAAGAGAATTTCAGCCAGTGTCATTTGTATGCAATTAGTTCCTGGTGAAATTCCCTCTTCATCACAACAGTTAAAGTTGCAGGCACTATACTAGAGTGACCATAAACAAAAGAAGGCAGGGCCCCTGCAACTTTTAACTGTTGTGATGAAGAGGAAATTTCACCAGGAACTAATTGCATACAAATGACACTGGCTGAAATTCCCTTTTCTCTACAACTGTTAAAGTTACATGAGCCCTGACCTGGATTTTATCTGGTCAGCCTAGACAAAGATCACCACCTTGTTTCCTCCTCCATTGTGGAGTCTCCACTGATCCTGGTACCCTACACAAATTGGAAGGATGCCTTCCCTTTGTGGAGGGAAAATTCTGGATACAATGTATTGGGGCAGTTCACATGATCGCTGGGTGGGTAACAAGGCACTGTGACTTGTTAACCAGTCTGGATATGCCAGTCATGTGCCAGCCAGCTTTGCATAATTACCCTCACCAGCACAGCTTCTTGTGTTACCCAAACCTGGCAAGGGTGGCTTGTTTCAGTGGGTAAAAAACCAACCAGAACCCATGGAGTATTGTAGGGTTGTGTGGTGGTTTGTTACCCGCTCCAACTTGCCCCTCATGCCCAGTTCGCACAACATGAAAGGCCACACCCATGAAGGGAAGCATGCAAATCCAGCCAGTATGCAATCAGCATGGGTAGGGTGGCTAACAAGCCACAGTGGCTTGTAAACCATGCTGTGATTGTGCGAACCAGGCCATTGTGTTTAAGAATTGTTCTGCTACAGACCTTCTATCTGGTCTTGGGCAAGTCACTTTCCTTCAGGCTGTTTTATGGTGGGAGGCATGTGTAGGTAGGACATGAGTGGGGAAGCACGGGTGCAGTAATGGGAAGAGTTGGAGTCGGTAAGGAATAGGCTGGAGCTGGGATGGAGCTCTGAGTACTAACTATATCATTAGGAGGGTACCAATCATCACTGTCTACAACAGCCTTTGAATTGTTTTGGCCTACAACTCCCATCAGCTCTAGTGAGCATTGCCAATAGTGAAGATGGTCAGGAAAGCTCAGAGTTGTCATCCAAAACATCTGGAGGGCACCAGGCTGGAGAAGTCTAGTCTGCAACTAGCTGAACAGAACAACTGCCTTGTGGGATCAGAACATCTAACTCTTGCAATCTGCCGCTGACCTTTTGATCAGAATTCAAAAATAGCAAAAACAGAGTTTGGTAGCTTAAAAATATAATTCTCTACATCTGAATTTTGATCATTCCCATTCGCACTCTGTGGTTATTACTTCATGTTTTTCCTAAGCTTTAATTAAAAGTGGGGATTTACTTTTACGTACGGTTATCCTTTAATTTAATCCTCAATTTAGCAGCCATTTATACAGTAGGAGGAAGCTTTCCAATTACATATGCTACGAATTGTTTCATTAAACTGTCATTTGTAAATTCACCATCTTAACATAACTTTAGCCTTACAAACTGGGAAAGCATCTGTGCATTTTTAAGTATCAACTATTCACATTATGTATGAGTTGTGTTTACACTTGTTTTAAGAAGCCCCTCCCCCCAAAACCATTGAAAAGGTAATCTTCGGATCAGGCTGCAGAGCTATGCCTCAAGGCAAGGATTAGGTCCAATGCTACAAAAAACAAACAAACATGCACTAAACTCTTGGGGAAATGTGTCTCATACAATTAGCCACACTGATTTCAATTTTTTGTAAAGTAGTCTTTAAAAGAGCTCTAGTTAAGATGAACAAGTCCAGCTAGTAAACCATTCTATATCCATCTCTCACATAGCACCATAGCAGATCTCTTTTCTAACACCTTTCATTAGCCTTAGTAAAGATTAATCTATTGAGTTTATTTATTATTTAAAGTATATTTTAGTTGCTTTTTAGGGCTTACACCTCACAAAGTGAGGGCCAAACAAGAGCAAGGGAAGATTCTAAGATGTCATAGCCGCATGATCCAGCATACTGGCTATTTTGAAATGTTGCTCCGTGCAAATTAAGATCTCAATTAAAGGCAGCATTGAAAAGCTGCATATGTAATAGAGTGAAAAAGTGCTGGCTAAATGTATGTTCATGGATGTGTTAATATGCAGACTTCATGGCATCAATGCGTCTGTAATGTTAAGGCTTTGGCTATGGGGCAGTATATAAACGTAATTAATAATAATAATAATAATAATAATAATGTGCCTCATGTCCATGCTATATATATATATATATATATATATATATATATATATATATATAACTTTAGTAAGCATTGATATTAAACAAATCAGAACCTAATTGCCTCTAGCCCCAAGCAGAGGGTCAAGAGGGAACATAAGAAATAAACTGCGCCAAGCAGAGTTTCACACCTCACATACTAGAACATCAAAGAGAAACAGAACAGAACAGGACTTGGGTATGAAACTGCCAGCTCTCCTTCCTCCGCTTCCCCCTCCCATCCCTTATTGCAAATCAAGCATGACCCTCTCGCCCTGTAACCCATATCTCAGGGACAGCCAGGCACACATCTCCCCAAATTGTATAAACATGTAAACACTCCCCTCATGAGAAGCAGCCATATTCTGAATCAAATTACCACCTCGAGTATCCTTGATGTACAGTATGTTATCAAAGAACAATAAGTTACAGGAAACGCCAAGTACCCAGGATATTGCTTAGCAATGTTTATTGAAATGTAATCCATCAAGAAAAGTGGGAGGGGGAGAGAGTGTCATCAAACCTCACAGACATAGATAAAATGTTGCATGTTGCCTTTGTCGGGCAGTGAGCCAGTGCCAGCTTGAGGGAGCTCCCTCCCTCCTACGTACATAGCTTTGAATAAAGTTTGTTGGATCAAGGTTCTGCCTGCTTGGATTTCTTCAACTCTGGAATATCGGCAAATTTCCTTGACAATTTGGTGTCAGAAGTGAAATCTGTGCAGCAACTTTTCAACCCAGGAGCTGGGAAAAGACAAGGTGAGTTTTGCATCACCCTCTGTCTCTTTCCTGCCTCCTGGTTCTTTGTCCCGCTATGAGCTGGATTTCCTTACCCACCCGCTCCAGCAAGTACTCTTGGCCCAATAACCTGTCCTGCCCAATCCCCTGTCTTTGATTTGATTTGGTTTGATTTGGTCAACAATGGTATTTTCTGGAACTGGGGAGAAGCACAGGTCTGGGGAACTTGATGGTCATCACTCCTCAGGCGTCGTATCTTTCAGGAACCCTACCCAGGGGAGTTAGATGGTTATTACTCCTGGCCACTAAGGACATTTGGAAAACCTAGGTTAGGGAGGTAACAGCCACCGCATAAGCGTGGTGAGCACAAACCTTTGGTTCTGCAGAACAATCCCTCCCTGTCTTCCCTCAGTGATTTTTCTTTTGTTCAGATTTTTGATTGCTTTTTCCCTTTTGTCACAACATGGGGAAAAACTCTTCAAAATGCGCAGTATTTGGCATGAGGTCTTCAGCTGATCTTATGTGCACCACCTTTGGGCCCCGAGCAATGAAATAGGTAGCAAAATGGAATTTTTACACCCGAGACCAACCAAGCAAAGCACTTCCCTATAAATGGTAGCTGCAATATAGATACACACCTTCAACAAAACGTTGAAGAATTCCATCCCCAGCAAATGGAAGCGTGGTTTTTATGGGAAACAGAAGCGCAGAAACGATAACTTAAGTCTGTCATTGCAAATACCGAAGCCTTGAAATCTGATGCAGCTGTGCTACGAGCTGATGTGGCAAACCACAAAGCTCAGGCAACTAAGCTGCACAACATTTTGCAGTCCGGCTAGCCTGTCATTCCCTCAGCACCCTCACTCGCCCCTCTCTGTCCAAGCATCCCCTTCCCCGCGAACGGAAGATGCTCGAACCAACCGAGGATTTCCTGGATTTCTGGACCCCTCCAATTGCCCCTAACAACTCCTTCCAAGCCCAATCCTGCCCCCTTCCTCAATCTCCCATCCACTCTCCCCAAGCCCAATCCTCTTCCCTTTCCCAATCTCCCCTTCACACCACAAAGCCCAGCATCCCAATCCCCAATTTTGAGTCCTGCTGCAAGCACCCTACTCCCAGAACAACCCCCATTTTCCATTCCAGATATGACACTGCAAGTGGCTGATGCTGCCAATGCCTTACTGCATCTCCAGCACACTGTATTGTCCTCCCTTCGGTCCCTACTCTCAAGCCAAGGTGCCACCGGCACCCCAGCTGCCATACCCCTCACTAACACACCTAGCACCCACACCATATGGTTTATTATTACATTTATATCCCACCCTTTTTTCCTCTTGCAAGGATCCCAAGGGTGCTTGCATGGTCCTCCCTCTCCTCTGCATTTCATTCTCACAACAACCCTGTAAGGTAGGTTAGGCTGAGAGTCAGTGACTGGCCCAAAACCACCCAGTGAGTTTCAACCATCTGGAGGGCAGGAGCTTGGGGAAGGCTGTTTTAGCCTGAGGCCCTCCAGAAGTTTTGAGCTATAATTCCCATAATCCATCATCATTGACCATGCTAACTGTGGATAATGGGAGTTGTAGTCCAAAACATCTGGAGGGCACCAGATTGGGGAAGCTGTTTTAGGTGCAGGGTTGGGCAACGTGTGGCCCTCCTGATGTTGTTGGACTCTAAGTCCCATCATCCTAGCCAGCACAGCCAGAGGTGAGAGATGAAGGGAACTGCAGTTCAAGAACATCTGGAAGTTCAAAAATGACCCATTCCTGCCCTAGGCGGGCCTATTGAACAGAAAACATTCTGAATTGTTCCCAGTTTAGCATGTGCTTTCTTCCGTGTATTGTTACACTTCTTAGCCCAATGAAGGGTGGACACATCTCTAATAAGGACAAATTGAATTCCTTCTCTCTTGTAATCCAGTTTTCTGCAATGGAGTTAATTCTGAGAGGGAAGCTACTAGGCACTGAGAACTGATAGGCTTATTTTCTAGCATTCCATGATCACACACGGTACTTTTGCTGATGAAAAATGTGTAAGGGAAATATTGAATATTAAGCTCTTGCTTCTGGAGGACACTGAGGTGAGATATTAGCTTTTGGTCTTCTGACGGAAGACAGAGCTTAATAGGAGCTCTGTTACCTGAAGGCTTCTTCATTTTTAATGAAAAAACACCTCTGTGCTTGCTTCATTAAACATCCCTTAAACAAAGAAGATCTAACAAATCAGAATGTTCTTGTGTTGTTGTTTTTCTACATGGAAATAGAATAAATATATTTAAAATAAGACAGTTAATGCAAATGTGGTATTTGTGAACCTATATAATCCCAAATTGGAAGAGAAAACTATTAGGTCTGAGACCATCTTGGCCTTCTGCTGCAAGTCAAAGCATAATAGATAACCCCTGCAAGGCTTTTTCCAAAAGCACATTAATGGCTCCAACCTTCATTAATGAGGGGTGCTAATGAGCTGGAACATTCTTGTCCTTTTTCAACCGAGAAATGGAATAAACATATTTAAAAGAAGATGGTTAATGAGAGACCGTTAGTTGTGAGACACTACAGCCAAATTGGACAATCATTCTTTATATATAGACACAGGGAATGACTTTTTGACTTCAGCAGTTTCCAAATTCGACACTCACAGGTGAAGGATCATGTCTTCTCTTCATTGCCTCTGGGGACAAACGGCAAAGTAAGATACTGAAAAATGAAAGTGTAAGATAATGATGACGATGATTTATTACATTTCTGTACCGCCCCAGAGCTGAAGCTCTCTGGGCGGTTTACAAAAGATTAAAACATTAAACATTAAAAATCAACATACAAAATTTAAAACCATAAAAACAGACAACATACCGGAAAAAATATCCATTTAAAAACAACTTTGAGCTCTCAACCAAAAATATACCAGATACTAATAGTGATGATGATGATGATGATGATGACACATTAGTTGTTAAGGTACTTCAGGGAAATTAATGCATGGATATGTCATAATATGCCACAGCAGCAGCCAATTAGCTGAATGAAGTTGTATCTGCCAAAGCAGTCTGTATGCTTGAGAAATGTGTCGACCTCGAAAGCACCAGAACTATTGTCTTTGCAATCTCATAATTGGAATAAGTGCCTCATGACGGTCATAGTGCTGCTTATCTAGGGGGGAAAGGCCGTCTGAAATTAGGACTGGTTGGACCAACAGAGAATGAACTAAACTGTTTAAAAGTGACTCTTGTATAGTAAGCCAAAAGACAACACTTACAATTATCCTGTCAGAGAAAATGGAGGCAAGTTGTTTTTCAAGACACATTATTCTAATGAGGAAATTTATTATAAAGCATCTGTCATGCCAAAATTGTTGTAAATAAGATATGAGACATTCTCTGTGTGTGTGTATGTGTATGTGTATGTGACAAATAGATAGCTTGTCATAGAATAGAGATCATTCTGAATATATCATGACAGTTCCTTAAATGAGTCTTTTGCTGATAGAAATCTAAAATACCAAATAAAATATTCAAAGCTAGAAATAGACTGTAGTAATCTTTAATCAGTTATTATTTTTCATATTGTGATGAGGTGTCTAAAGTGTTGGACTGGGAAGTTGGGAGATCTGGGTTCTAGTCCCCACTCGACCATGGAAACCCACTGGGTGGCTTTGGGCCAGTCACAGACTCTCAGCCCAACCTAACTCACAGGGTGGTTGCTGTGAGGATAAAATGGAGAGGAGGCAGGATTTAAATGTAATAATAAATAACTAAATAAATGGAACCTCAAGGATGGGGCAGGCTTTTTAGTTTTTTAGTTTTTAATGTTTTTATTGTATTTAAATGTGTTTTATTGTTTTGATCTAGTTTAAATTGTTTTTGTAAGTCATCTTGAGTGCTATTTTTTTACCCGATTCGAAGTGCTGATACTAACATTCAAAGCCCTAAAAAGCTTGAGGCTAGGCTACTTGAAGGATTGTCTCCTCCCATATACACCTGCTCACACCCTAAGATCAGCTTCAGCAGTCCTTCTCTGGGAGCTCCTGCCAAAGGAAGTGAGGTAGGTGGTTACTCCGAAGAGGGCCTTTTCTGCTGTGGCACCGTGGTTGTGGAATGAGCTTCCCAGAGAAGTTTGTCTGGAGTCTACATTGTGCTTCGTTTGCTGCCAGACGAAGACCCATTTATTCTCCCAGACTTTTTAGTATTTCAGTTTGTTTTATATCTGATATTGTATTTTAAATTTTTGCACTGCTGCTAGCTTCTGTTTCATTATTTTTATTTTTGTATTGTAGTTTTAATTTTTAAAAAAACCTTTATATTGTATTTTATCATTTGCATTTTATTGTCTTGCATTTTATGATTTTAATTGTTATGAACTTCCCAGAGAGCTTCAGTTATTGGGTGGTATAAAATATAATAAGTAAGTAAGTAAATTAATTAACAAAATCCTGTTCACATGACTCCCAAGAGGTGCTGCTCCCCTTTGATTCCAAGGAGTGGCTCTTGAACTTCTCCACTGCGCAAGCAGGGAGACCTTGAGGAGCAGTTCCCAAGCTGCTCCAGTCTCCTCCAAATCTCACCCTGCAGAAGAAGTCAGCAACTACAGAAAAGGGCACTGGCCATTTAACAGACTGCAAGTGAGATGGTGGAGCTTCCAGAAAGACTGTCTTGGACTGGCTGTAAAACCTTCAGTTACTCCAGTTCAGTGCTAGAGTAACTTGTTTCTTTTCCGGCTGTAGGACTGCTCTCCATGGTCCTGAACCCAAAGTCCAAGGCTTGTACCTGCAGTATTTACTACAATACTAAATCTGCCTTGTCCTTGGCCTGCTCCCGTTGGCTGCCTCATTTTGTGCCCTCTCACCTGAGCCATCACCAAGGTGGTTTTATCTTGGAACCTGGAAGGAAGCTGAACTAAAAATGGATCCCCATATTCAATGTCATGCTGACAAGCTTGGAGCTGGGCCACCTCAACTCACCCGAATGCCTTCTTTATCTTTTTATTTTGTTTGTGCCCTGCCTTTCTATATAAAAAAATGACACTCAAGGTGGCTTACAGGCACAATTAAAATCAAAACAACAAACAACACATTAAAATGCAATAAACTCATAATTACAGGAATTTGCTTTTAAACATTAAAAACAGCACTCAACCCAACAGAAGGCTAAAGGCCTCCTTGAATAAAGTGGCCTTTGTCTCCCGGTGGAAGGACAGCAGAGAGGGAGAGGACCTAGTCACTCTCAGGTCTCCACCAAATGTGCCACTGAAGGCAGTGGTCTTGAAATAAGGGCCTCTCCAAAATAACCGGGCAGGCTTGTATAGGAGAAGGCAGTCTTTTAGGTAGGTTGGTCCCAAGCATATAGCTCGCCAAAACATACATGAGTATGGAATATTTGAGATTAAATGACAGTTACTCAGGTTCAAGGGGTTTTACAAAGGCTTCTTTGGATTAGCAACACCCAGTGTGTTTAGAGTGTTGATCTGGGACTCTGGAGACCTGGGTTCTAGTCCCTGCTCAGCTGTGAAGCTCAATGGGTGACTTTGGGCCAGTCAGTAACTCCCAAAGCCTAATCTACCTCACAGGGTTGTTGTGACAAGAAAACAGAGAGAAGGAGGAGCATGCAAGCCACCTTGCAAGAGGGAAAAGGTGGGATATAAATATAATATTAAAATAAATAAACAAACAAACAAATAAATAAATAAATAAACATCTCCCATTCTCTGTTCTACTGTGCATTTACAACAATATATCCACTTCATGTGATTTATTGCTGTAAAACTGGTATGGGAATTGGCCCCATTGTCTTTTAAGAAGCCAGGATTTAGTACAGCGATGGTGCATAACTACAAATTGCACCATTAATAAGAATCATTGCCTGGTGAAAACAAATGCAAATGGAATAAAATGCAATAATAACTTTTGGAGGCATCCATTTCTTTTGCTGGAGATATGCCATTATCATCCCAGAGATCAGCACTTACAAAACAAAATCAACTCTCTCTATTATAAAGAAATACATTCTCAGCCACAACCTACCATAAGACAGGTGCAAGCTGTGAATATTGACAGTGCTGAATACCTCATGGCTGTTAGAAATACCCTCTGAGGCAGCAGATGTTCACAAACGATCCAAGTCAGATGGCAATCCACACAGAGCCAACGATGGTGCTGAAGGTTTTAGATGGCATTAATTTAACCTGCAAAAACAGCAGGAGACTTTTCTAACTGTATCAAATGTTCTGGGCTACGCAATCCCATTTTGAGTACCGCAGAGTGTGCTACCAATGTGGAAATAAAGGGATTAGACACATTTATGGAGAATGAGACTATCAGTAGCTACTAGTCATGATGGCTATAAGCTACCTCCAGGGTAGCAAGAAAGGGCTATTGCTCTCATGTCCTGCTTTTTGGGCTTCTCATACATGTCTGGTTGGCTAGTGTGGGAAACTAGTGTGTATATTGTATGCTTTTGCTGTTTTAACTTTTGTATATTGTTTTTAATTGTTTTAATCCTATGTGAACCACCCAGAGAGCTTCGGCTATGGGGCGGTATAAAAATGCAATAAATAAATAAAATAAATAAAATAGATAGGCCTTTGGTTTGGACTAGATAGTCTGGATGAGGCAGGCCTTTGGTCTGATCCAGCAGGGCTCTTGTTATGTTCTGATGAAATAGAAGAAAAATAATGATGTATTATACAGCAGATATATGCATAATATATTATAATGCTACATGAATGTCATATTTCAACTGCTTTACTACTGTAGCTCTATCCGTGATAAGCAATGCCAGAAGTGTACAATCTTTCACAGCAAAGGGTGCATTTTAAAAGGTTAAAGTTAAAATGCTTTTCAATCATTTTTCCCTCACACAATTACAATCATGTCTCACATGCTTCACCCCTGTCATCCATGTGTTGGGTGCGTAAGGTCTGAAGAAAGGAGTCTGCTTTACATGCATAGGCTCCCTGCATGATTTAGTATCTTGTGTGATAAAAAAAATCAGGGCCGGCCCTATCACTAGGCAAATTGAGGCAGCTGTTACAGACAGCAAATGCTAGAGGATGGTCAGCCATTCCTCCTGAGCACACCAACATGGTTATGATCAGGTTACACAAGTAACTGCTCACAGGAAAATGCAACAAAAGAGGAGGTGCATATATAAACCCATAGGATATTCCCACTTTTTAGCAAATATTTATTTCTGTCTCAAGTCTTTGGGTTTTGGGGAGGGTGGGTTATTATTTCCCCTACAAAAGGAGGAGATAGATGGCATAGTAGCATGGATTATGTTTGCTCTATCTATTGTTTTAAAATAAAATGTTCATCTAAAACCAATTCTGTATATGTCCAAGGGTCCTATGTACCTTGACTGGATGGTGGGGGGGGGGGCACAATTTGATACTCTGCCTTGAGCAGCAAAATGTCTTGGACTGGCCCTGTAAAAATGCATATAATTAAAACATGTCAAAATGAGTCAAAGCTCCTTTGTCTAAAGAGATGGGATTTCAGGAGATAAAAACATTAAACCTTTTTCCAGTTTCTTCAAATACACAATAGAGCTGAAGGGAAGGCTAAGACCATCAAAAGGAAGGTAGCCTATAGTTTTGCTCCACACTGATTAGAGGCCGACTGAGGTCTGTAAGGAAGTATGTAATCTAAGCCCCACTTCTCTTTTAATGTCCACGTAAAAGGCATCATGACTGGTTCTCATTTGAGCACTCCTGCCACCTCCAGGACAGATGCAAAGCTGAAGCCAGGTGAGATGACAGGAGCTGCATGGGTTGATTGTGAGGAGTCATTGGTATCCAAGGATGCCAGCAGACAGAGCTCCACAGTGGGTTATAGAGGAAGCACAGTACCTGGGGGTCCTTCTCCCACAATTTCTATCAAGGTGCCTACAGGAGAGCAGCTGCTTCCTGAACTGGTTGGGGAAAGGTCTTCCACCTGTCTTAGAATCATAGAATAGTAGAGTTGGAAGGGGCCCATAAGGCCATCGAGTCCAACTCCCTGCTCCATGCAGGAATCCATCTTAAAGCATCCCTGACAGATGGTTGTCCAGCTGCCTCTTGAATGCCTCTAATGTGGGAGAGCCCACCACCTCCCTAGAATAGAGGGGAACCAGTACCTCGCGCGATTTGGAAGCTATACTTCTATTAATGCAGCCCAAAATAGCATTCACTTTTTTTGCAGCCACATCACACTGTTGGCTCATATTCAGCTTGTGATCTACAACAGTTCCAAGATCCTTCTTGCTTGTCGTATTGATTAGCCAAGTATCTCCCACCTTGTAACTGTGCATTTGGTTTCTTTTTCCTAGGTGTAGAACTTGGCATTTATCCCTATTAAATTTCATTCTGTTGTTTTCAGCCCAGCGCTCCAGTCTATCAAGATCACTCTGGAGTTTGTTTCTGTCTTCCAGGGTATTAGCAATCCCACCCAATTTTGTGTCGCCTGCAAATTTGATAAGCATTCCCTGCACTTCCTCATCCAAATCATTAATAAAAATGTTGGAACAGCACTGGGCCCAGGACTGAGCCCTGCGGTACCCCGCTTGTTACCTCTCCCCAGTGTGAAAAGTTACCATTGATAAGCACTCTTTGAGTCTGATTCTGTAGCCAACTGTGGATCCACCTAATACTTGTTCCATCTAGCCCACTTTTCACTAGTTTGTTAATCAGAATGTCATGGGGCACTTTGTCAAAAGTGCTGAAGTCAAGATATACTATCTTGACTTCACCCTATGTAGTGATTTCTGAATCTGGCTCCTGAAAACTCTTGCCCTCCCCTGTACCTCTCGAGATGGCTTCTCAATCAACAATTTGTATTTATTTAGAGAGATATCCAATCAGCAACAAATCAACTGTAATGAATATGTATTATTTTATTTTATTTTTTCATTTGCAGCATTTGTATACTGTTCCATTTCTATACAGATTCCGGAGCAGTGAACATAAAAAGTATAATAGTACAAAGGTATATATACATTTATAACTCACCAGGTACCTGTTTTTAAATACATTCACTTGTAAAGGACTGTTACCCAGAAAAAGACAGGGACCTGGAGAAAAGCAGCTCATAATACACGCACCTTTCACAATATATACAGTGTGCATGCATTTTATCTACCTCAGTGCAAACCATTACGTTGGAAGCCACTCTCAGTGAGCTGAGGCAAATACATTTTTAGACAACCTCTCCTCTTGATGCTGATAGACTCCTTTCTTGCTTCCCGAAAACATGACCTTCCCTGTCCATCCAATACCCCAATGCAGGGCCATCATCTGGCAACCCTGGGCAGCTGCCAGAGGACCAATGATGGATGCCTGTCCTGGACCCCTGCCTTTACCATTTTTTAATAGCCTGGCAAACTGAGTAGTGCTGGCAAGCTGAGTCTAGCTGCCATTTTAATTTCCTGCAATGCCCCTAACATAGCATTACTCCAGGACATAGAGGGAAATTAAAATGGTGGCTAGACCCAGCTGCCCAGAATTACTTGAAACATTGCAAAATGCACTGGTGCCCACTGCTTGCTAGGCCTACTAACGGAGGAGAGGGCCCACCAGAGGGCAATTTGCCCAGGGGGGTTTCAGGCCTGAAGGCATAGCTCAGTGGGAGAGCCCCTGCTTTGCATGCAGAAGGTTGCAGGTTCAATCCCTGGCTTCTCCATTTAGGGCTGGAAAAACTCCTGCTTGGAATCTTGGAGAGCCTCTCTGCCAATCAGTGTTGACAGCACTGGTCTAGATGGATCAACGTTCTGATTCAGTATGAGGAAGCTGCTATGTTCAATCCTATCAAATGCTGTGAATGAACAACAGAAGCAAGTGCAACTGTTCAATGTTGGGAAAAGGAGAGCACTGAGCCTGCACTAGGTCGCTTCCTGAAATAGCCTTGTGGCCCTAAATTGCAATGCAAGTTCATAACATATTCCTCTTCTAGATGTTATTCCTACAATTATATAGAGCCAGAATATACCAAAAGGACACCTACTGGCAGGAAATTGGAACCATCTATTCATCATCCTAGCCCAATTGACCAATATAATTCCTACCCAAAGGGAGGATCGATCAGTCCTGGGCTAAAGGTGATTCCTGCCAAAGATGCTTGACTTGCCGCTGCCCACCTGCTACATATTTTCTTCTGGAGTTCAACATAAATTCAGATGCAGAGGTTCTAATATGCATCCACATAACTATACAACTGTCCAAGGTCAGTTTGCGTATGGACTTCCATTTTTCTTCTTAATGACATTTTAGCTGAAAATATATGATTCTAAGATTGGGGTGTGTGCGGTCAGGATGATCTTTCAGGGGTTCCTCTCTGCCCTGTAATTTTGGATTGTAAGAGTGGGGTCTGCCAAACTGCTTGAACCAGTAGGACTGCTGCAAATAATCTAAATGGCTTAGCAGACTGGCCAAATATCTTTCCTTTGTGAAAGAGACTGATCTCAGTCAGAGGCAGTATGCCTATGTATACCAGTTGCTGTGGAACATGGGCAGAAGGGTGCTGTTGCACTTGTGTCCTGCTTGTGGGTCATAGGCATGCACAGCTCATTGCATTAGGGTGTACACCTAGGGATATTATTTTTTAAGGCAAACATCTATTGAATACTCAATCATAAAGTACATTATTTTTATTCGTTTATTTATTAAACACTGTGGACACTGATGACCTACTCCTGACTTGCCAGACCGTGGGAGGGCCGTTGCAGATGAGGGGGGGGGGGAATGAGGAGATGCTCCTTGGGGCTTTGGAGTGACTCTGGCCAGAGAAGGGGCTTCCTTCAGGCCACTCTGAAGTGCTGCTCCCAGCAGAGAGGCTCCCAGCAGAACAATTCCTTTTTATTCCTGCTGCCAGGCAGCTGGAGGACCATTCCCACTGCTTCTGGATCCCTACTCATTAGCCCCCTCAATTTGGTGCTTATTGCTTGAGACATTAGGGTGTGCCTGGGCACACCCAGCACACCCCTTGCGCACACCTATGTTGTGGGTTCCGGGTCAACAGCTGGTTGGCCACTGTGTGAACAGAATGCTGGACTAGATGGACTCTTGGTCTGATCCAGCAGGGCCTGGATCTGACCAAGAGCCCTGCCATTTGGAAAATAGGGCTTAGCTTCCCCAACTCCCTCCATCCACCTGCGCACTGTGTTATGGGGAGGTCTGTATAATAACAAGCAGCTTAATTTGAGGCAGAGAAGTTAAAAGTTCAAGGAGCTGAGTTAGAGCTTTGGAAAATGTGGGGTTGTCTGTTTAAGCTGTGAATCTCCACCTATGCTCAAATTGCATATTTGTAAATAAACAAAAAAAAATGCCAGTAAGTGTCCAATAAGCTCCTAACAAAGCAACTTTCCCCAACATAATAAAGTAACTTTCCCACAACAAAACGTGACTTCCAGATGTTTTGGGCTTCAACCACATCATCTCAAACCAGCATCAGCAGTGGCTAGTAATGTTGGGAGTTGTAGTCCAAAACATCTGGAGGGCACCAGATTGTTGAAGGCTGTTCTAAAGGAAACCAAACCTTGGGTGTCACTCCTAGAATTCTCTCTGCTTGGAGAAACAGGGTGCAGGTAATTATGCAGTTCTTCTAGCTAGCACCCTGATATCTGTGAGTCTTTAAAAAATACCATTATTACAGTTGAGGATAAATCCATGGTTCTCAGCTAATATGCAGAATCTTTCCTAGCAGTGCATATTTTCAAAGTAACAAGGAGCTCCTGTAAATCTGTCATCCTTGTTTTGGTTTTGTGTTGTGTTGAGTTTCAAAAGCCACCTGTAAATTCAGCTTTTAAAAAACCTGCCTGGTGCCTCACACACACTAGATGTCACTGCATGACCTAGAATGTGTTCTGTCTTTGATCTATTCCTTTCCGATTTCCAAACGACATACTGCAAGGAGAGGGGCAGAGAGAAGATTGAAGTTAGTTCAAAACAAATAAGGATATATACACAGCTCTGGCTTACACTTTCCAGTATAAATATTTTATTGATTGATTTATTACATCTCTCTATTACACCCAATAGCTGCAGCTCTCTGGGCTATTCATACTCAGGGCATTTATCTCAGTCATTGAAATGCCTTGCTATTGGTTATTGCTACTTTCTCAAGAAATCTTTCTCATTTAGATCTCCAAGATGATTCTGCTGTTAATGTTGCCCTGACCAGGGCAGTCTTGAAATATTCCCAAGTGCTAGTGAACACAGCACAGAGGATATTCGACTTGTTTATTTTTGCAATATATTGATGGTCAACACTATGTGTCATTCATGACTTCAAACACACCTTTTCAAACATGGAATGTGGTTGAATAGAGAATTGAATGGAATTTCCACTTTCTTTTCTTTCTTTCTTTCTTTTTCTTTTCTTTCTTTCTTTTTCTTTTCTTCCTTTCTAAAGCACATTTTCTGCTGCTAATCCTGCAATGATCATCTTGAGAATGTGTGATGATGAGCAATGCCAGGTGAAATGTCTGGAAGCCAAGGTGGAAAAGAGGCATGCAGTTTGCCAGTAGCAACAGAACTGGGCTTTCAGTGGCTTTCCCCATGATTGCTTGAAAAATACATTATGCAAAATAAGCAAAGTTAAGCCATTTTGATCACATAATTCCTCAACTTCTGGGAGTCCTTGGTGCAGAATGGTGTGCGTCTCTGTGTGCATTCCGAATACACACTGGCTGAATTCGGACAACACAATAAGCAACTGGGGGGGGAACTATTCTCAGTTGTATTGAATATTGTGTTGTCCGAATGCTGCCATAGTCAACTCAGCGCTGATCCTAATCCACACCACAATTGATTATTTATTACCATATTGTGTGGGGAGTACCCCCTAGATGAACAACTGTAAAGTTGATTATTACCCCACCATTGACTATCGTGTTGTCTGAATTCAGCCATCGTGTTCCCAGTGCAGCTGGCTAAGGACTGCTTCTGCTCAAAGGACTCCTAAGGTGCCATCCAGTTCTCATGAATCCATGCCTATGTCAGTGCCTAACGTTCTACCACCTACTGTAGACAAATATAAAAAATACCCATCGTGTCAGGCAGAGCCTGTTCTTCTTGTGTGTGTCATTTAGCTTCCAGCAATATAGATCAAAAAATGGATTGTCTGAGTTGTATTATTGAACATTAATTCAATAGCTGAGTTAATGTTCCAACTCAACCATCTGGGGCAAGGGAGAGCCACAGTGCTTCCTCCATCAATACAGTTGACCATTTACCAAGTGTAACTATTTGGGAAGATCATTTGTTTGTAATATCCTGCTACCACGTACTCCTCTCTCCCTCAATTTGCAGGATCTCCTTGATGACTAGTTCACTAAGTGGTTAGATGCATACATGGGGATGGGATGGGCAACTTCCCACCTCTGCTGGATGTAGCCATGCTGCTACCAAATATGGCTGCGGAGAGCAGAATGGGGGTCTACACAGTGCACCAAACACTGCCAGCAGGATTCTATACTTAGGAGTTTTCCATGGGTGTTCCAGAGAGCCTCCAGTGGTGTATACACCATTCCACCAGTGGGCTCCTTCTCTGCTCACAAAGTGACACTAACATTGCATTCAATGGCCCTTCTGCCAACTTGTACTAAATCAAGTTTAAAGTTAGTCAATAAATCTTCTAAACGAGGGGTGTAGAACCTCAATCCCATGGGCGAAATCTAGCCCTTGTGGGGTCCCTATCCAGCCCTCTGGGGTTCCCTAGGTGGTCATGACCCCTTTCACTGGCCCACCACCTTTCTCCTTACCACCAATAGTTTGGTGGTTTCCCAGCACTTGCATGGTTCCCCCCCCCCCATTCTAATAGGCTGAAATGCCTGTCCTGAGACTTAGGCCGTATCTACACCATGCAGTTATCCCAGGATCAGCTCAGGAGCATCCCTGTGCATCCATATGATGCACAGGGGATCCCAGGGGCAACCAAGGACAGGCAGGGACTTTCCCCAGGATAAATGAGACCTCGGTTATCCCAATTTTTCCTGCGATCTAGGGAAGATCCCAAGCTCTGCAGGGGTGCAGACACCCATCCTGGCTTCTTCCCGCCTCCTCCGGCTGTCAAAATGGGCATGGAGCTGTTTGGGATGGCTCTGTGCCCTTTGGGGGGGCAGCAATTTCACCATCCCTGGGATAGTGGGGGGGGGGGGTTGTGCGTAGGTTTTTTTAAATTATCTTTTTCCCAGGATCGGGGCCACTGCTCTTTTCTTTTTCTTTTTTAAAGGTGCCCGCGACATCTCTTTTCCCTTCTGGGATGTTGCGCAGTTGAATAGAAGCTGGGTGAGCATTGTAGAAGCAGGTAAGTCTGTAATCCTCCGTCCTACCTCCTGCTACACCCTTAGGTCTAGATAAGCCCTTAGTTACTGGCAATAAGAGGCTCAAGCTAAAATATGCTGGCATTTGGGTGTTTTGCTCCACCCCTTTGCCTTCAGCCTGCCTGCCACTGGAATGCAGCCCTCAAGATCTTCTCTGCAGTGGAATTTGGTCCCTGGGCAGAAAGAGGTTCAACTTCTCTGTTCTAAACCATTAGACAAATGATTTTGTGTTCGTTTCCCCCTCCTCAGCCATGAATAGATCCAATATCAAATCCAGCTCTCTAGAATCCTCTTCTCTACAGAAGAATGCTCTCAAGTTGTTATGTTATGGTATACTTTATTTCTATGCCACCTTTCAGCCAAAATGCCCCCAAAGTGGCCCACAACAACCACAACAAATATGCACATGCAATATTCAACTATAGTAAATGAAAGTTTGTAGAAGAACTATCACAAAAATATTCAACAATATACTAAACAAAAACACAACAATATTCAACAAAATACTAAAAACAAGTTTACCACAGAGCAGTTAAGAAAAACAATAATTTGGTTGGGAGTTCTAAGGGGGAAAGGATGCTCCCTAATATTGTGTATCTGTCCAAGTATATCCTTCCAAAATTCTGCATAATGGGACAATTCCATAAAAATCTGTAGACAGCATTGAGAGTTGTGTATATCCAACATACAACTTGAACACTATGATACACATAATGAAGAGAGTTACAATTAAGTTGATGACAACAGAGCACCAATAGTCCTTAACGATTTCCCCAATGAGGGGCAATTGCTATGTGGCAAGATGTTAATTTATGTTAGCTAATTGCCAGCATACCTAGAATGAATGTCTGCCAAAGATATATGGATGGCACATTCATCCCTCCAATGAGAGAATTTTTAATTAGAGCTCAGGCCATAGTGGTGAGAATCACTTGCTTTTTTTATTTATTTATTAAAGAAAAAATATTTTGTTGAGACTCTGGCAATGCAATTGTTGATTTGTTATGTTATTACTTTATACTTTTGTATAGGTCACTGACGAAGCTGAAAAGCTGAAATGTATTTGGCCTATTTGTAGTTTTTAAAGGTTATTTATTTGCATATTATCATATGTGTCCTGTTAGATTATTATAACATTTGAACATAGCAGCTTTTCGGTTTTACAGTCTTGTTTTTATTTTTCATATTGTGACACATATGTTTTTGATATGTTTTCAATATTTGCACTTTTTCACATTAAATTATTTTAATTGTGTATATTTTTGTACCTCAACTTTTGGTTTTGTCAAGAAAGTTACAATTAATTCAAGATCTGAATATGTTTCTTCATATCTACTGAGGTGATCAATTTAATGGTCACTTGTATTGTTGAACTGAATTAATCTGCTCAAAATGATTTATTCATAGTAAATTGTAATTAGGGCCTTGCACCACTTTGGTTCCAGATCTGAATTCCAAACGGAAGCAGGGTGATTTGGACAGCTTTGGTACAGGGGTGTGCACCGCCTCAGTCCCGAACCCCCAAATCAGAGTCGGGACCAGATTGGGCTGCCTAGGGCCAAAACAGCTGAAGTGCTTTAATCCGATGGCCAGCCACTGCCCGCCTCCTGCCTGCATTTGCAACAATAGATCTATGGTAGGTCAGAGCCGTTATGTTCCTTAAAGATGGTGGCTTTCCTGGAGGATAGGCAACTCGCCAGTGTGAGCAGGGGTTTCCTGTATGTCACACCGGGGGGGGGGGGGGGCAGAAGCTTGCCAGGTTTGGGGGGCAAGCAGAAGGGGAGGAGAGTCCTATGAACTCCAGGCTGGCCTTGTGCCCAGCTTTCCCGAGCGCCCAGGAAATTGCAACAGCCAACCTGCTTTGGATATGAATCCAAATCCAAAGTGGACTGGGGCAGTTTTGAGGGCTCCCAAGTCAAATTGGGGCCAATTTGGAAGCTCCAAATTGGCCTCTTAGGAGAATCAGGGAGGATATGCACAGCCCTACTTCGATACGAATCTGGATCAGGCCTGGATTGGGCCAAAGCGGTCTGGAGGATTGGGTCCAATGGGCTTTGGAGAGTTTCAGCCCTACCCAAGATGATAATGAGCCACTACCTGCCAGTAGATCTATGACAATAGAGATCCTCCATCTTACTTAAAAATGGCAGCTCTCATGCAGGCCAGGGGGCTGCCAGTTGCGAGAGGATAGGTCATGAAAATCCTGGCAGTTCAGCAGGTAGGAAGCAGCACTTCCCCAGGTTCAGAGGGGCAAGGACGGGGGAGTCAAATGTACTCCCAGTTGGCCTCATGACCAGGAAACTGCAGCATCCAACCCGCTTTGGATCCAGATCCAAAGTGAGTTGGACCAGATCCAAACCAGGCCTCCGAAGCAGGTCAGGACTGATTCGGAAACTCTGAATTGGCCTTCAAGGCAGGTCAGGGGGTCCCTGCAGAGCCTAAATTGTAATGGCCCAGGACTGAAAGCCATCAGAGACTGAGGTTTCCAGGTGCACTGAGGAAGAGGCAGAACAAGTTCCTGGACCTTTGCAAATTGAGCCCTCCACCTTGGATCCCATGCTCTGTCTACTCAGTCCCCAGCAGGTGCTGCTGCCCCCCAACAGTCTGATGTTCATGTAGGAGGCATGAACACCAGACTCCTACAGAGAGGAGGGGTGCCCTGAAGAGCGTCCCCCAACTAGCTCCTCACTCCTTCTCCACCCAGAAGAAGCCTGTGCTTATGGAAAAGGACAATGGGACTTAAAAACAACAACTGATGAAGCACTTGAAGAGATGGCACTCCCAGAAAGACTCTCCTGACCTGGCTATCAAACTTTGTCAGTTGTTCTTGGCCAGAACTGGGGCAACTTGCCTTTAGCTTGGCTGTTTGGTTGCTCTCCGTGGTCCTGAACCTGAGCCCTTAGTTTATGTCCAGGGTCCTGAAGCGCCTCTTTTCCATGCCTCCTTCAGACGCCTCACTCCACACACCCTTATTGAGTCACTGCCCATTAGGGGTGGAATTCACAATGGAGCAGGACATAAATGACTTAAGGATTGCTGCTTCAAACCCTTGGGCACGGGTGTTCGTTCAGTCTATTAAAGCTGATGTCAACGTGAAACTCCCCTCGACTTCCCTAAAACTAAGATGACCAAGAACTCCAGTCTCTGCAAATTCTGATATGAACTGACCTGATCTGGACTAATGGATGGATCACAATGCAGTTAGGCCCTGGCTTTCATGTTTCACTTATCTTCTGATACAGTTCTTTGCTCAAAAATGTTTAGAAATGTGTGTTTTGAAAGAAAATACATTCAGATGTAGATTTTCATCGGGATTTTTTTAAAAAATTGCAGATTAATGTGGGAATGGAATGGAACAGTCTAATGTGTGAACACATGCAAAAGGATACAGACCAGAAACAGGTTGATTTGTCTATCCCTACATAGAACACAACTGCTTTCTTGTTTCTGGAAACCCAAAGCTGAGTGAATGCTTTTGATATTTTCACTTCAAACTAAATGCATGTTTTATTAAAAGGCTGATTATGGAAAGCAGCCACACACACACACACACACACACACACACACACACACCGAATGGAATTCTAGATGTGAATAAAAATGCCAGGCTGGAATGGGAAGCATTTTATAATAGGGTAGGATTGCCTTCAGCTGAGATTTGTTTTCACAAAAGCTTTTGGTGGGTAGAGAGATGGCAGAAGCACAGGGCATTTTCCCAAGTAGCTCTCAGGGTGATTTGTATTTTGCATTATGTTTTCTGTGTGCATGGCCCTCAATGGCCCATGCTTCTGGTGATTTCTCCTCCATCTGTGTCATGTTATAAAAAACACACGCAAGTTGCCAGAGGCATGCATTTCAAGCATGCGTCTCTCTATGCAAGCGGAACACACATGAAACCACAAACTCCAATGTGTTAAATGCACCAATGCCACCTTCTGAAGAACAGCTCTTAGCCTCAGCCAAAGTATTTGATCATGTGGCTAAAGCAGATTGGAAATTAGAATGGGTGCAGCAGCTAAGCTGTTTGGTTTGGATTGCTTTGATTTCTCAGATAGGCTGTTGACCCATGGGTGATGTATAATGGCAGTAGGTTTCTTGGGCTGGGGGAAGGGGCTAGTTATCTTTTTTCTGGGGGGAAACACAGTATAGCTAGATCTGATTTTGCAGCTCACAGCATAAGAAAACTGTCAGGCTTTATACGTGTGGGGGAGGGGCTTAGCTGCAACCTGGTCAAAACAGACCACAAGCCAGCTCCCTTAGCTACAGCTGCTTGGTCAGGCTGGAGTTGATGGGGGACCTGGATATAGCCATGAGCACATGAATGCCAAGAGATCACTGCCATGTTGTCACTCCAAGACTACACGGGCTTGTTCCAGTTCTCTCTCCAAAATCTCAACAACTCCAAAAGGGTCAAATCCTATGTGCAGTCAGAGACCACCCAGTCCTAGGGGCCATGATTCAGCAAACCAATGGACCACTAATGGGAGAAAGAGCCAACTGGAATTCAAATCTGGGTGAGGAGCAGGCCTATGATCTCCTTTCAGGTGGGACAGGTACAGCCCTAAAACACCCCATCTGATCAGGATTGCTGGGGCTGAATTTGTGTTACTTAGGAAGCTCCCTTATAGTGAGCCAGGTCATTGGGCCATCTAGCTCAGGATTATCTAACCTGACTGGTAGTGGTCTTTCGAAAAGCATTACCAGCTCTGTCTTTATTATTCTATTTTCAACATTTGCCAACACATCCAGATATATTCCAGAGCATTGAACAATAGAGATAGGATAAAAGAATAAAAACACCATGTTCAATAATTTACTATTTTTTTTAAAAAAAGAAACCAAGTTCTGATAAAACTGCAGCCAATAGGGATGGATGGACTCACACATGCTCAGCTTCATTGGGCACTAGTCGAGCCGCCACCGCCCACCCCTGCTCACGGCACTGTGTGAGCTTCTCAGCGAATAATGTTGCTTCAACAGTGGCTGCAAAGATTACAGGCATGAATGCTCCATTCAGACCTGTAATGTTGGGTCCCCCTTTACAGAATCATAGAATAGTAGAGTTGGACGGGGCCTATAAGGCCATTGAGTCCAACCCCCTGCTCACTGCAGGAATCCACCTGCATTACATTTCTGGAAATGCCCAAACCACCATTGTTGTGCAAAATGATGGCTCACAGTAGTCCCCATCGCTGCTTACCAACTATTAGGTCTCTCCTTGCAAGGAGTGAGGCAGAAAATAAATAAATAAATAAAATTTCATTCTGGTATCTCAATGGTCAAGATGCATATTGTGTTATGAACAAATACTGTCAAATAGGCAAAGTGGACCCTTCAGTCCCACAATGCACAACCATTAATACAATTTCTAAATGTGTTGATGTTTGCATCATTCATGCAAATGCTTTCAATAATAGCTACAGCTGTTTCAGTCTTCATATAATTAGATCATGGCTAACATTTAGCACTATTTTTGGATAATGGCTAACATTTTGCAAGATCCCGATGCTAAATCCTAGTTGTTGGGACACATTTGAAAAAGCAAAGTTGTCATCTGTTTAAAGCAGGGGTAGAAACAGCCATTATTACAATGGTCAAGGATTATGGGCACTGTCATCCTGAACATCTGGAGGACACCAGGTTTCTTACAGTTTTAAAGTTTTTTGTTCCTTTTAAGTAACTGCCTGGGATGCACATAGTTTGAGATACATGCCTTTGGGTTCTTAACAAGAACATTTTGAAACAAATGATGCATACATACAAATAATACCTACACCATTTGATTGAAATTTCCTTTCATTTGTTTACCAGTCCATTGGATGATCAGGCTCCAGGAATTGATTATTCCTCCAGTCATCTCTGTATTTAATCCAATTGCCACCCCTTCATTTATCATGTTTCTTGATTGGAAACCTGGCACCGTTACTCTCACTAGAGTTGCCTGGATGCAGATGGGTAGAGCAAAGGGAGGCAGGTGTTCTTTTAAATGCATGGGACCATCTGGCACCCGACTTTGCAGCTAGCTATTAGATGAGTTTAAGCAAACATTTTTATCTAGTTAGAGCCTGCTGAGTTGTCTCTCCCTGATCTCCACTTGCATCAAGTTTCCAAGTTATAAAATGAAATCACAAACATATTTCCAGTCTAAAGATCTCCCTGCGGTGCTTGGCATACAAGCTCTGAATGTGCATGCGCCTGTTTTAATGGCGGTGTCCATGTTAATGGTGCTGATCATAGGCAGTGGGACAGGTAGGGCTGGCCCTTGAGGCCACCCAGAGAGCGGCAGCAGAAGCAATCTCCAGTTTCATGGAGTCATGATGATGTTATGATTAAATTGAATTTAAAGTGCATACACACTTACATACACACACACACACACAGAGGCTGCATTCGGACAACACATTAAACAACTGAGGGGGGTGGAAACAATCGTCAGTTGTGTTGCTTATTGTGTTGTGTGGAAGGTAACATGCTGCTCACAAACTACTGATGGTATGCTATTCTGCCCAAATAAGCAACTGAGAGAAACAACTGGCTTGCAAGTTGTTTAGCTTGAAGCCAATTGTTTAAAGTGTTGTGTGGCGGGGTGAGTGGGTTAATGGCGTGTGGTGAGTGGGTTAAAACACAAGCCCATTGAGGCAGGCGGCAAGAGCGACCAAAGCAGCAGCTGCCACTCTGCTACAACTGGTGCAACTTGCAGAGGCTGCTGGGATAGAACTGGGAGGACTGAGGGAGGAGGGAGGGTGGGGAGAGGGGCGGGGGCTGTATCAGTCAAATGCTGGGTTGACTATTAGTCCACTCAGTACCAGCCCCAACCACCCACAGTTGTGTAGGGATATGTTGTTTGGGAAGTACCCACAAAATAACCAACTGTGAGTTGGCTACTCAACCCACCATTGACTAATGTGTTGTCTGAATGCAGCCAGAGAGTTATAGAGCAAATCATTTTGTTGTTGTTCTAACATATCGAGGATGTAGGAACAGTTTTAAAGAATGAGATGATGGTAGGAGGGGAGGGAATATTAAATATTAGTTGTGTGCTTCAGAACTGGAGACAAATGGACATCTTAAGCCACCCCTCCCCAGCCAATAAGACCATCAAGTTCAGAGTCTCAAATTATTCTTTATTAATTTCTTTATTAAAACATTTGTATCTTGCCCTATATCACTGGGATCTCAGGGCAGATTACAGATAAAATCAAACTGCATAAAACAATAAATAACGTACATGGCTAAAACATATCAAGCCATTAACAAACTAAAACCAGTAGAAAATGTAAAAGCAGTAAAATCAATTAAAACGATGTGTAATTTCATGCAAATTCAGTCCTCAATGGCTTTGATAAAAAGCCATGTTTTAACTTGGTACCGAAACAAAGCCAACGTTGGTGCCAGTCAGGCCTCCAAAGGGAAGGCATTCCACAACTGGGGTGCCACAATAGAGACAGCCTTCTCCCATGTCCCACCACAATGTATGTCTCGCGTTGGTGGGACACAGAGGAGGGCTCCACCAACAGATCTCAAATCTCAGGTAGGCATATATAGGGATAGGTGCTCCCTCAAGTATCGAGGTCCCAAGCTGTTTAGGGCTTTAAATGCCATTGCCAACACCTGCAGCCAGTGCAATTCCTTTAAGACTGGTGTTATATGGTCTTTATGTGAATTTCTGATCAGCAGTCTAGCTGCATCAGTGATCATAGGCTGAGGTTTAGGGGTGGGGGAGAATTTACATTCATCTCCCTCCTCTGTAAGTTGTTCACCACTGTCAGAGATGATAGGGTTCATAATCTGCTAAGGGATTCATGCTCAGGCCTACCCAATTGAATTTTAAGAGTTTTATTGGTATTTTAATAATGTATTCGTTTTATGTGCTTTTAATCAGTTTTATGTATTTTATATCTGATGTTGTTCCCCGCCTCGAACTAGAGGGAGAGGCAGGTAAGAAATAAATAAAATTATTATTATTATATTATTATTATTATTATTACCATGCCTACAACCCTGGGTTTTGCATGTGGTGGTAGGGATTGTAGGGTTAGCATTTTAACTGTGTGTCACCCTTGCTGTTTCACTGTGCAGACTGAATAAGGAGGCATTGCTATAGTCTTTAAAACCCTGGGGTGACCCCCATTGCTAATATGTCACAAAGACTAGGTTTCAGCATCTGGAGCATGTTAGCCACGATCCTAAAAATAATGTTTTGAATACTGAAACAGCTGCTGCTGCTGCTAAAAGCACTTACACAAAGGATGCATGACAACAACAACCCAAAAATCAGGACGTTGCATTTTCCAAGGATTCAATCCACAATATTTTGAATCAGGTAAAAATTATGTTCTTCCTTCCAATAGTGTTATTGCTAATTTAGTTATTTACTGAAACTGTTTTTAGGCTGCCTTCAAAGATAAAAACCCGGTTTTGCAGGACTCAGGTTTTCTGCCATTTATCTAGGCTGCCATAGGAGTACGGCCCATTGACCATGCATAGGAGATTGCACTGTTAATGACTTCAGAAGCAGCAAGACTTTACAATGTATCGACATTTGCATATTTATTATTTATTTAACATGCTTTTGAATCCCCCCTCCAGTCAATGAGTGCTCAAGGAAATTTGCAACAAAATCATAATATCATTTCAAACAAAATAAATTAAAACAACATTGATAAAATATAGACATTGCAACAAAACAAAGACAACTTCTATAATTAAAGAGCAGCATGAGTCGCTAAAACCTGTGCAAGACTGTATAGTTTTTATCTGCTGTTTAAAAGACAATAGGAGGGAGCCAACTTAACCTTTCTGGGCAGCGAATTCTACAACTGGGCCACCTTCTCAAGTCCTCACCAACCTCATTCCTGTCTTGGGTCCCCGCTCACCTTGGCCCTGTCTTAGCCCTCCAACTCCACCTCTCCAAGAGATGGAAACCTACCAGAGCCTCAGATGATGTTCCAGGCAGGGACATACACCATATGTTCAGAGTTAGCAAAATAGAATTGGGATTTATTTGTGGGAGGGAGAGGAGAGATTAGATTAAAAAAAACACTTCTTCTGCTTCATGATCTATCAGTTAATTATAATGCCATTTTTTCTTTTAAAATTTACTAAAATTATTAACTTGAGGCTGTCAGAAATCTCTTCTAAAATGTAGGAGTCATATTGGTGTGATTGCAAGTGCCATGTGGAAGTGCCCAGGCTGCAGAAGAGCTGGGGGGGGGGAGTTTAAATGCCATTGATGGACAGGCATTTTCCTTCCAAGTTGAAAAAAAATGAGATACTACAGCTGATGAGGGATGCACAAGTCCATCACCTGAAGGCAAAGCTGTAGGAGTAAAATGGGAAGTGTTAATTCTATGATAGTTTTGGCCAATACAGAACCAGAGGTGAGGTAGTTACTTTAGTTTAATTTATGTGAAATGCAAGGACATATGCAAGGGTGGAGAAACCTGAAGCTCTCCAGCTGTGTTCGAGGATTACGGGAATTGCATGAATATCTGGAGGTCTACAGGTGGCCCATCTCTGGACTATGCAGTATAAGGCATATACACAAGAGACACTGAGAGGACCATGCAAGATCAAAGTAAGAAGCCAACTCTTATGTAGGATAATTTATTTATCAGCCGTAAAGTACTCTATCCTGCCATGGGTGAAAGCATTATTATGGATGAATAATGTCGCAAATACATTGCTATGGATGAAAACTGAGAGGATTAAAATCTACGTGATTGTGTATTTATCAGATGTGACAGTTTTATTTATTCAGCAGGGCTGGCTGGAGAATGCTGGGAGTGGTAGGACTTTTTCCTGTCTAAATATACATAGGATTGCAGCCTTAGCCCTTTCTTTTTTAAAATCATCCCTCTTTCCATTTTTTTTTTTTTAAAAATAAAATAATTCAAGGCGGTTTACAAGTGTTAAATTAGCCTAACAAAAGAACCAATGAATGGAAACAATCCAACAAGCGCCGCCAACGTCTCAAGTAGCGGGCCACTTCCCTGATTGAGCCCGATTTCCAGGGTGCGAGGAATCTCTCCCGCCTGCCCGGTCGGCGCCTCCCTCGGGCGGATGGCCTGCGGCGGACGCGGCGAGATCGAGCGGAGGGGCGCGTCCCGCGTGCGCACGCCCGGTCCGTCCGTCTGTCGCGCCGGCCCCGCCGCCGAGGAGGGAGTGCGCGGGGGCGGTGAGGAGGCCGCCGCGCGTGGCGCCAAAAAGAGCCGCTCGGAGACGCGGGGCGGAGACTCGCCTCGCCTCGCCGCCTGCCACATCGCCCCCGGCGCTGCGCCCTGCCCAGGAGCGCCCAGCCTGCTCTCCTCCTGCTGCTCGGGCGCGTGCGTGTTTCTTTCAAAGAAAGAAGCGCCACCACATCACTCCTCCCAGCGCAGCGCCCTCGAGGTTCTTCTTTTCCTCCTCCTCCGGCCCCTGGCGGCTGCTCCTGCAACGTCCGCTTGATCCGATCCGGGGCGCCCTGTCCTCGGCACAGCCGCCTCTGGCCAGCCCTTCCCGCGGCCAGCCGTGGCTGGGGGACCAGTTCGAGATCGACGCGCCGGAGCAGGCAGATCGACGAGCGGGAGCACCGCGCCGCCTCGCTGCTGGGACGTCGCCGGGGTCGTCCGGGTTGAATTCGGCACCGCTTCACGCCACCAGTCTTCCCGGCGCCTTGTCCGCCTCTGCCGCATGAGGCTCGCTGGGCTTCTTGCACGCCGGCCGGGGAAGCTGCTCTGCCCTCGCCTCCCACCGCCTCGTCCTCCGCCCGGCGCCTGCAGAAGCAGTGGCATCCGCCCCTTGCTCTTCCAGCCGGGGCCATGAACGCCTCGCTGGGGAATCAGACCGAGGCGGCGGCGCTCTTCCTGGCTAACAGCAGCGACTCCCTGGAGCGGGTGCTGCGCTCCTTCACGCCCAGCTCGGTGGTGACCGACGACGGCTTCGTGGTGACCGCCCCGGACGAGCGCAGCCTGTACATCATGCGAGTGGTGCAGATCGCCGTCATGTGCGTCCTCTCGCTCACCGTGGTCTTCGGCATCTTCTTCCTAGGCTGCAACCTGCTCATCAAGTCCGAAGGCATGATCAACTTTTTGGTGAAGGACCGCAGGCCGTCCAAAGAGGTGGAGGCGGTGGTGGTGGGACCTTACTGACCCAGAAGTCCGCCCGCCCGCCCGCGCCTAGCCACTCCGGCCGCTGCCAGGACTTGAAGGGGCCGTGGCGGTGGTGATGGTTGCCTTTCATTGGAACTCCTTCCTCCCGGCCATGGTAGGACATCTTGGGGTGGGGTGGGGGAGCCAGCGAGCCCCCTTCCCGTCCCCCAAGGGGACCGTGCAAGATAGTAGTAGGAAGACAAGTGCGTTTACTTCTTGATGGGCAGAGACGGTTGGGGAATGGGCGACACCGGTTTCTGCGGCTCAGCCTCCGGTGATGTGGAAGAAGACCTTCTCTTGCATGAAAGAGAGATTTGGGTCTAGCATTGGGGAGGTGGAAGAGACAGAAAGTGTGTGGGAGTCATGAAACCTTCGAAGTTGATGTGTGCGTCTTGTAAATAGCAATGTAAATGCACACAGACTAAACATTCCCAACTTTGCTGTTTTGTTTTGTTTTAAGTGGTGGGGAGAGAACGGGACTAGAGAAAGAGAGGGAGACCATAATGTTGACTGTAAATCCATTCCGCTCTCTTTGAGCCATGTCCCTTCAGGATTTGAAGGGGCGCTGCAGGCACATCATACAGGGAGGAGTCAGATTGTGGTGCTTTTTGGGAGTGGGGCGAGGGGGGGAGGTATCCAAGATCCAATTTTCACCTTGATGTCTGTAACAAAAATACCCATGCTGATGTATGAATGAAATGGTTTTCAAAGTCGTCTCCTTTCTACTGTAGCTCTCTCCTTTTTAAGAATTGTATTCTGTTGGGATCCAGTTTATATTTTGTATCTATCACTTCTTGATGCTTGTCTGCTGCTAAATAGCCATCGTGCTGGGTTGCTGCACTCGTGGCTTTATAAATTGCACTGGTTTACAAAAAAGTACTCTGGTGGTCTTGAATTGATTTTTCTTTTCTTATTTAATTTGCTTTAATAAAAAATCTATCTGAATCTTCTCGCCTGGGTCTCCTGGCATAGCCCTTTTTGTGGGAATTCACTTTGCACCACCAGTCCAGCTGTGATGAGCATCTGGAGGGTTCAAGGGAAGCATCTCATTTTAGTCACCCTAGTCAACAGATAAAGTTGCGAAGGACAAGGAGATGGGAAGGAAAGTGTTAATAGCTTACTCAGAAGTAAGCATTGCTGAGTTCAATAGGACTAACTTCGACGTCTGTGGCAGCCTTGGAATACCTCATAGAGAAGAACTAGGATCCTAATAGGGTTGGTCGTGCTTAGAGTGTGCTTTCCTACAAACAAACAAAAGAAGCATTGAGCTTATGGCAGTAATGCTGTGCAAGTAAAATTCAGAGAGAAAGGTCTGTGGAAAGATAAAGCATCTGTCATGGAAATGATCCAGCTGGGAAAACATGTGCCGCTGCTAATGAAAGGTGAAGGATAGTGATTTTTGTACCACCGCAATTATTTATAGATGGGAAACGCTGATGAGAAAGACACATCGACTGAATCTGTGTCTAGCCAGCTGATTTAAGTCAGCAATTTGCAACAAGCCCAGGACTGCCTGGTTCATGCTGTGATCTTTAAATTTGCATCCTAAAGCTACACACACACACACAGAAACAAAAGTGAAGATCTTTTCTTTAGCAGACTCTTCCATATGGATGCAAGTTTCCAACTACTTACTTCTGTAATTCCGTAAAGACAGTGGCATTCCCAGTTAGATGTACTAACAGCTGATCACTAACATAGAAGTAAGTTTATTGTATAATGTGGGACTGTCTTTAAGGTGGGTTACGTTTTTTAAAAACTACCTCCCCACCATGATTCCTTTTCATAACCTTCCCCACTGCCCGTTGCCCCAAGGCAGAAATGCAATGCATTTCTGGTTTTAAATGTATTTCTTAAAAATTGCTCTGTCCCTGCTATCCAATATGTTTTTTAATCAAGCAAATCCTGCCCTATCCTCACCAAACATTTAATACCTGTAATATATAGCCTGAAATTGACAGAATATATAATTTAGTAAGGCTAACTGAAATTTTTAAGAAATTCTTTTTGGGATGTGGGGGCCCTGCCTACTTTCAGCGTTTTGTCTTTTTTCCTCCCACCTTCTCATTTCACGCAACTTGTATAGTAAAACCAAGAGTGATTTCACAAAGTAGGGTGTTTGAAGTGGGATGCTAGGGAGGGGGGAAGGTTGCATATCATGGTCAGGTAGACCAGGAGGTATGAAAGAGCTGGCAGAAATGCAACATAGCATCATTTAGTTCTAGAAGCTGTGCTGTTGCTGTGTCGGCAAAAGGAACATATCAGGAGATGGATTAAAAGGATAGGAAAGGTACAGAAGCCAGGTCAGGGTGCTTACATAGATGGCCTTGGACGACGGCTGTTGAGTGTACGTTCTATACATAATACACAGAAAAGGGGTGTAACACAGAAGCCTAAAATCAAAGGGAGAGAAACAGCATGCAAAAATGAAGAGGGATGGAAAATGCAGAGGTTGTAAGTGGTAAAGAGAAGGCCAGTCGGAGATCATTTTGGTAGGATACGGGCTGATTTGGGAGAGTTCACCCCCCCTCTTCAAACTCCAAGATTGGAGTCTTGAGCTACGTGCAACAGGTAGGAAGAGGTAGACCACACCTAAATGGATCAACCTCCATTTTTAAGCCTCAAAGCCTAAAGTTCTACACACCACTTGGAATTTTAAACTCCTCTCTCCCTCTCCAGCAGGTACTTCTTGGGAAGCATTGTTAGGAGTAAGGAGAATATTCTTGTTGCTCACAGGCAGAAAGAGAAAGTGCTCCAATCCAAAATGTCAGTCACGGGCAGCTTTTGATCCATTCTGCATCACACTGTCACTTCTCTTGGTGTGATTCTGCATGAGGCTTCTATTGTGCAATCACTCTAACCAATTGTTTCTTCCATCTTTTTTCTTACCAGAAAACAAATCCATTAAGGAAAAAAACAATGTGATTTTAAATTGTTAATTCCAAGAGTCCTCCGGATGTTGTTGGACTGCAATTCCCATGAACCTCAATAGTGAGGGAAGATGGGAGTTGCATTCCATCAAAATCTGAATGGCCACACACTCCACATTCCTGCAGTACACAGTCAACAATTGATCCTCCACGACCCTTTCCAATCTTTCTTTGCAATACATATTAAAAAACAAGTGCTAATGTCTAAGGAAGAAAGAGAAAGGTGTCAGGGCCCAGGTGTACCCATGGAATCTCTGCACCAGGGCTGTAGAACCTCTGGACCGTGGACCCAATCCACCCCTGCTGTTTTATTTTTGTGTGTTCACTTAGGTAAGAAATGTATTTGTGTAACTATTGTTTGTTCACCGCTTCAGTCATATTATAATTGCTGTGTAATTCAGTCATCCAGACCCCTCTGCATGGAGCAGGGAAATATCTACATATAATATTTGTAGACAAACCCACCTCTCCTATCACAGTATACAGATGTCCCTTTGAACAATTGCCAATGCCTGGGCTCTTGACAATGGTTTTAGTGGAAAACCCAGTCAAAGCACTGAATGTTTAAGGAAGAGAAGAAGGGATAAGTTCACAGAGCAGCCATTATATTGCCTATCTGGGAAGATCTGCCTTCCTTGACTTATAGAATCATAGAATGGTAAAGTTGGAAGAGGCCTACAGGACCATCAAGTCCAATCTCCTGCTCAATGCAGGAACCCACCTTAAAGCATACCTGAAAGATGGCTGTCCAGCTGCATCTAGATGTCTGTAGTGTGGGAGAGCCCACAGCCTCACTACATAATTGGTTCTATTGTCATACTGCTCTAACAGTCAGGACATTTTTTTCTGATGTTCAGCCAGAATCTGGCTTTGTTTAACTTGAGCCCATTATTCCACATCCTGCACTCTGGGATGATCGAGAAGAGTTCCTGGCCCTCCTCTGTGTGACAACCTTTCAAGTACTTGAAGAGTTCCATCATATCTCCCTTCAGTCTTCTCTTCTCAAGGCTAAACAATCCCAGTTCTTTCAATCTCTCCTCAAAGGGCTTTGTTATAGTGATCATCCGGCACCTTCCCTCACATCTTAATTCAAGGGCCGGCAACATCAGGCCCAAGGCCCAAATCCATCCCTCCAGGTTGGTCCTCCAAGATTCTCCAGATGGCCATACCCTCTTCCATTGACCACACTCCCTTTCCCTGACCACCAATCATTGTGTGGTTTCCCAGCTTTTGTGCAGGTTTCCCCCTTCTAAAAGATTGAAATGCTTATCATAAGGGTTGGTTATTGACAGTAAGAGTTTTAAGCTAAAATTGGCTGTTATTTATTTATCCCTTTGAGAGATTCTCCAAAATGGAGTTCAGAAATGTGCAAGGATTGTTTTAAGCTAATCAGTAGTGATGGAAAGGCACACGGCACATAACCGGAGGTATATTCTTGACATGTTCCGGGCCTGAGTGATAGCTTACAAAGCATTTACTGACAACAGTTTAACCCTTGTTGCTGTATGAAAACATGTCCTTAAGGGGGCTGACATTTGTAGCAAATAAATAAAAGCCAGAAATTAGCAGATTATAATAAAAAGTAAAAATTCAATACAGTTCAAAAACAAAACAAAACTGGAGTGCAAAGAAACAAAAAATTAAAAAGGCAGAGCCTGCCTCATTCACAGAATGGGTGTGTGTGTGTGTGTGTGTGTGTGTGTGTTCCATTTGAGACTTTCCATCTGCAACCCTCCTCTGTTTCCCCATTACCTCTTTCATCTTATTTCTTATAACTAAAAAGGAGGAAAAAGATGGAATAGCTGCACAATAGCTTTTGATCGTTAGCAGCAGAAGCACCCTAAGCTGCTCACTGAAAGGTAAGCAGAGATGGAGCCAGGCAGATGTGCCTGGACAGGATGTTTCAGCCATCTGTGCCCACCTGCCCTAGGCATGATAGTGGGCTGTGGGGGTCAGGAGAATAGTCTAGCCTTGACAGGTAATCTCAAGGGTCAGACTGATTCATGTGATTCTTAGGCCTAATCCACACCAAGCAAGATATTTCATGATGAAAGCAGTATATAAAAGAGGCAGGAGCCATGCTACTGCTTTATAGCGGTATTGAAGGCACTGACAACTGTTG
Source organism: Anniella stebbinsi (assembly GCA_029215795.1). Lineage (NCBI taxonomy): Eukaryota > Metazoa > Chordata > Lepidosauria > Squamata > Anniellidae > Anniella > Anniella stebbinsi. Next base: position 228,892,473 of record JARDYH010000001.1, read on the forward strand.
GGGCCCATTGACACATACCATATATCGCTTTCATGGGGCTATATCCTGCTTGGCATAGATCTGGCCTAAGTCTGGTACTAAATAATTGAGAGTTTTGAAGATCCAAAGAAAAACAAAGACCAGCTCTTAGGGGGTGGGTAAGAATGGACAGCTAGTTCAGATTGTTACAATGGGGTTGCTATATATTCCAAACTGCACTTAATATCCTGGCAGCCAGATAAATTAAGCAAAGTGCAAGGGAAGGGAGAAATAGGGAGAATGAAATGAATGTAGCTGAAAGCTCAACTACATAAATTTCCTTGTAATCATATCTAACACAACATCCTCTAACGAATTGGGTACTTTTGCTTCTTGGAAAGATAGAAGTAGTCCTTCATATTTAGGAGTGCATTTTAAAAGCATTCCATGTATATGATTTCAGTCACCTTTCTTTAGAATATTATCCCCATCCTGCAGACTTCCTAAGGCCATCGCATGGCTGAGATGAGATTTAATCTGGGCAGGGACTTCACAGCTCCCACTACATTATACCAGTCCTGGATTCCAATCCCTAAATGCTTGGATTTGTCATCAAGGACAAATGGGCACTGCAACAACATGTTACAGTACATCCTCCCCCCTAAAAGGAATGCTCCTGTTCAGGATTCCAGTGAACCATTCTCTCCCCACAAAAAAGAGGAATAAAAAGCCATTCCACTCTTCCTCCTCCCATTTTTCTTTTCAATGTTCTTTTCTTTTCTACATAAGCAACTACTGAGTATGCTCGATCCCTACTTGGGCTGCTTTGGGGGAGGGTTTCTTTTATACTTTGGAGTTCCTCTGAGCATGCTACTATGCCTCTTTTATTTCTCAGTAGCCCTATTTATTTATTTTCTATTTTTTTTTATTTCCTTTAAATTCCGCCTTTTTTCCTCCAAGGAACCCAAGGTAGCAAACAAAATCCTCCTCCTGTCTGTTTTATTCTCACAACAACCCTGTGAGGTAGATTGGGCTGAGAGTCTGTGATTGGCCCAAAGCCACCCAGTGAGCTTCCATGGCTGAACAGAGACTAGAATCCAGATCTCCCGACTCCCAGTCCAACACTGGCTCTCATTTGGGTTACAACCCTGTTGGCGCTCACTACCTCTGAGCACACTGTTAGAAGAATTGAAGAAACATGCACTTGCAGCTAGAAAAGCATGAACATAAAGCATTCATTGAAACAGCAAAGCTTAACTAAACTAAAACTGAGGAGGAAGAGGAGGAGGAGGAGGAGGAGGAGTGTGTGTGTGTGTGTGTGTGTGAATGAGACAGAGAGAGAGAGAGAGAGAAGAGAGAGAGAATATGTTTGGTATTTTCTCTAAGAATCAAGTGGTTGAAAACATATGTTCTGAATCCTGGAGCAAGACATTATTAAAGGTTGCGTTGCCATTGTAAAGACCGCTAGGAAGCAGGCAAGAAAGCGTGTGGTTGTGCTTTCAGAACAGCATGCCTAGCCACAGAAGGTTGCTGATCAGAGACAAACATTACATCACTTGTTCAATTGCTGCTTATAGTGCTGTCAACCAACAGAAAGCAATTTAAAATAGATTTTGTATTGCACAGTACTGTACTGGTTTAACCAATGCATAACATCGACCTTACTCTGAATTCAAGCAGGATTCTGAAGATATTTACAAAAGCAAGCTTTTGGGTGACTAGACAACAAAGAGAGAATAGTTTGTGGGGGTGGGTAAGAGGCATGGGGTGGTTTGTAAGAGCCAATTCACACGTGCACTTCAAAGATTGAAAGCTTGGCCACAGAGACTCCTGCCGTGGTTACGTCATGTCTGGATTTCTGCAATGAGTTCTACCTAGGACTGATTTTGAAGCATGTTTGGAAACTACCAGTGTGACATGCAAATCAAAGCACAGAGAACTCAATGCTTCCTTTCCCCCCCCCCTTTTTTTTTACCCTCAATGTCTTTACTTTCAGGTTTGTCAACAGCCACAAACAAAGGAGAAAGAACTGAACAAGTTACAAGAATTTCTCTTCCGTATGGTGTATGCATCTCAGTAGCCAAATCTTGCTTGGGATACATGCAAGCCTCAAACAGAGGTGTCAATGGGAATCTTACTCAGCCTCATCATGAGGTATTCCCCGTTTGGAGTACTTCTCTGGTGCCTTTCCTTCGATGGTTTGCCCTGGTTTCTGTTGTGGACGTACTCTCAACTCCAAAATCAGAACCCCCAGCAGTGGCTTTGAGACAATACTTGTCCCAGTAGTTTATTATGTGGGTTGATCTTGCAAGACCTCTGCATCAACCTGCATAATAAACTTCCTTGCAAGCATTTATGCAAAAGGTAATTGGTATTCTACATTCCTCTTAAACTGTCACACTCTCCTAAGCTATAGCTTTATGAAGAAACAAATGAACTGTTAAGATTGTATTCCTATATTCATGCTGATATGGTGCAACTTGTCACTGACCTCTGAGCCTGTTATTGTTAAAAGGAGCATGAAAAAAATCAAGGTGGAACCATTTTTGCATGTAAACTCAGTCAGTCGATTTTATTGCATATAACCATAGGTTCTTACAACCCATGTAAACTGAGGAAAAGCAACTCAGGGAAATGGGCTTTAGATAGGGGGGGCTGGAATAATTGCTGTTTAGTCTTTACATGTGTTCAGCTTATGACACAAAGTAGTTAAAATAACACAAAATATTGTGAGAAGTAGACAGGACTGACAAAAGAGCAGCAGATGTTACCCTGTTTGGTCCTCAGTAGTAGTGACAGAAGATGAATTAAATATATCACTCTCCAAATCATAGCTAGGAACTTCGGGGAGGGGGGAATAGTAACTAGTTGTTAAAGAAATTCCATTCTGTGGAAAGGAAGCACATAAGCAGTGCTAATAAGAAATCATTTAAATAAGAGAAGGAAAATACAGGAACCCCAGAACCACACATGAGTTCTCACAGGATGAAATATCTGTCCTCAGGAGGACAATGGAACTCATCCTTATTGACTTCTCTGCACTCCTTTTTGCAACGAGCTCAGAAATGCCGGGTGGTGAGAAACCTTAATATTTAAAAAGGCAATGCTCCTAGATCTCAATTTTAAAAAGCTGTTGAAGATGTGTTTGATTAGTAACAATGTATTTGTTCTATTCTCTTATGTCAAATGTGAATCGTGCATCAACTGCTCAGGATTTTAAAGTAAAAGATGGAAAGGTGTGTGTGTGTGGGGGGGGGGGGGAGAAACCATGCCAGAGCTCAGATTCTTCTATTTAAATTTCTCTGTGATAATTTCAGGAATTATGTAACATACCCAGCTCTTTCAACTGTCCCTCATAGGATTTTCACAGAAAATGAGGGGTTCGATCTAGGATTTGTCTTGTGTCAGAGGAAGGGCTCCACTCATAGAAGGTCCCTCTGCCTGATTTTGGGGGATCCCTTTCTTCCCCACACCACAGTTCACTCCATTCTGCAAGGTCTTCTGACTCTCTGTGCACAGGGGCAGATGGGCTGCAGTAGGAAGAAGAGGGCGTGAAATTCCACTTGCATCAATGCAGTTGACTGAGTGTAAATTTGGATCCAACCTTTTATATCAGCAGGACAGGTTGAAGCTGATGACTCTGATTCAGCAACGGAGCCACCAGCCTCTACTAAAGACAACCCTGTCCCTGATCAGCTAGATTTCTGTCTGCAGGGAGTGTCTTTGTATGGAAGAACATTCTTTCATATGAGCCCCCACCTGCAATCTGCAGTGGTACAACTGAGGCACAGCTTTACTACCCCAGTGAGAGCCAAGTCATAGCTGGTTAGAATCCCTGTTCCATTTGACCAGGCATCATATTTATTATTTGCAAGACAATGCACAATACAAGTTAAGTGATAGAATTTAAAGGAGGATGGATCTCAGAATATCCTTTGTACATGAACACTTCTGCTGTGAAATATAATTGGAAGACAATAGCTTCATTCAGCGGAAAGGAAAGCGGGAATTGCAGCACAGAAAAACGACTCATTTGTTTGCTTCTTCAGCGCAGCATTCCTGCCCAATTCCCGAAAGAGCAATGTGGAATGTACTGTGAAAATTAAGTCATGCACCAGAAACATCTTTCAAAAGTGAGACTGGCCCAAAGACCTCAGGACCTTTTCCCTTAACTGCTTTGTAGCTGGCCAAGAAATCTCGGCCGCAGGAAGTGATAACTCTTGTATGCATGCAGAGAGTTCAATCGCTTTGAACCGTTATTAGTCACAAGCTGTTTTGAAGTCTCTCGCACACAGAAGGACTCCAGCCAGAAGCTTTGATTTGTAAAAGGTACAGGCTGTATTTATGCAATATCTGGTATTTGGCCTCATTAAACTGTCTTAGTGAGACATAACAAACTGCTAAAGAGGAATGTATTATCTAGTAACCTGCAATGTTCTGCAGCGTTGGGAGCTGTGGCAAACAATGCTGGGTGATTCAAAGGTCAACTTGGTAATGCACAACTGCAAGCCTAGATATGTCCAAAGGCAAAGAAATATGCATTCGGTGCATGGCCACAGATTTCAAGTCAGTTATGCATCGATTTTGGATGCACAAACAATTCAAGCAATCTGCAATGTGTCATATGCTTAGTTATGTGTTGGCTATGTGCTCCTGTACCCTCAAACCACTGAATCCAAATGCATAGAAGTTTGGAGTTAGGATAACACCAGATCAACTATCACTGCATTGGAGTTTAGGGTGACCAACTGTCAGGATTTTCCTGTTTTTGTTCAATCCTGGGTGTAAGTGTGCATTAGTGTTAATGTGTATTGGCACAACAGCACGTTAGCACAAATGCAAATTAGCACTAATGCTAATAAAATTATTGTAAAAAAAATGTGGTTGCATCAATGAGTGGTCAATGGAACAAAAGATGCCTGACAATCTGTAAAATACAGACAGAATTAGGGAGGCCACGAGTCTGTATTTTGCAAGGGCAGCAGACCCCCCCCCCACACACACACACACACTTCTGGCCCTCATGGACTCAACTGGATGTGCCCAGCATGAGTGTGGACCTACACCTGAGCACTCGCAAGCACCCGCAAATGCTTGTGCGTGAGTCTGTCCTGGGAAAGCATGCTTTCCAGAGCTTCTGGAAAGTGCGCAATTCCCCTGGCCATGCTAATGGCGGCCACCATTAGCGTGCTGGTGAAAATGTGCACTTTCTGGAGACTCCAGAAAGAAAGAGTTCCCCTCCCGAGCCAATGGGGCCTTAAAGGCCCTCTTAATGCAAGGGTACCTCGTGTTAGCAGGGACTTTAAGCCCCCCATTGGCACAGTAGGGAGGGAAACATATGATTTCCAGAGGGTCCCAAAATTGCACATTTCTCCCCTCATGGTAATTGTGCCATAAGCACGGAGGGAAATGCAAAATTTCCAGACCCTCCAGAAATCACACACCTCCCCCTTTCATGCCAATGACAGCTACCATTAGCACTGGGGGGGGGAGAGAAAAGGGCAGGCGGTTGCCGAGGGCTTGCAAGCGCTCGCAGGATGGACACTGGCTGAGCTTATAAAACTCTAGACAGAATGGATTTAACAAAATCCATACATCCCTACTAGTGAACAAGCCTTATTGGACATACCATGTCTGAGTAGCCATGCATAGGATTGAACTGACAGGGTTGGATCGAGATTTAAGTTGGACCTACTTCACTGGCAAAAGTGGACTTCCCTGCCCCCTCTTTCTCATGGTAGCCACTCCAGACCGCTGAAAATGCTACACAGAGGGGCTGATCGCATGACAGGTCAGCCCATCATTGCTTATTTAACCCACAAGGAAGCTGTAGCATGTGTGGAGCTCATGCTGTTGCCATTTTGAATATGCAACTTCTGCTCAGGGGTTGTTGTGTCATGCAAACCTGGTGAGCATGGATTATGCAAGACTTAAACAACCCTTGCATAACCCTTGGTTTGTTTTAGGGTTATTTAACCCTTGCATAATTCATGCTCACTGGATTCACATGCCAAGGCAGCCATGCAACCTGGCATTTATGGACACCAAAGCTCATCATGGGTTAAATAACCCACAACAAGCTGTGGCATGTCATCTGAACCCAGGAGACCCACTGAATGAGGCAAGTTGTGGGAGGAGAGACATCCCCCAAAATTAGAGAGAGGGACCTTCCACAAGTGGAGCCCTTTCTCTATCAGAACTTCCCTTGCTCTCATGGAAAGCATTTCCTGGATCCAACCCTCAGTCTCCCTGGCTTTTGCTTGAGTGTTTCAAGTTATTGATTCCATCAGGCAATCAGTGATGTGAAAACAGTGTCTCTGGACCACTCAGTTCTCCACCATAGAGGCAGTAATAATAGAGCATTTAGAAACCTTTTACAACTGATCAAGCTCTCTGTTTATGTTGTTGGACAAACAGCACAGGATGTTTCCTTTTGCTACTTGATGACATGTCTAATATGTCTATCCAATATCAGATCATTTGCCATGATCTTCATCATCACTCAGTGAATCGATCTTTCCAAGATGTTGAATGAAAGCATTTTACAACGTTAAAAAGTGATTGACCTGGATCCCCTGCAGAGAGGCTCCTTCCATTCATACAGGGATTTGAGACCAACGGAGGTTTCCAGATGGAGGATTGCTGATTCCACCTTCTCCCTGCAGCTTCCAGTGCCACCTCCCACGTGTTCTGGATACTCCCCCAATCCTCCGGACCTGCTTTCTAAGGGGGCTTCAGGGAAAAGGAGCAAAAATTGCTTCCTCCAACACCAGCAGATCTCCGCTGAGTGCAACACTGGATTCAACCCATTGTTTTAAAAGCTTTTAAAGAACTCATATAAAAGAACTATGCATCTAGTAATCTGTTTGAAAGCTTATCTTACTAGTACATTCCTTTGCTCCCCACCCCCTTGTCTTGTTGCTTTGATGTCATCAGTTAAGCCAAGAATATTAAGGTCGGTCAGTCTTCCAACTTTTTATCTTGTGATCTGTGTTGCTTAACATCTAGTTCTGCAGGGAGATCCCACCCACCCCAATGGTTCATTTGACACACTAACATAAAGATGAACCTTATATTTATAAACATCCCTCCCAGTGACCTCATCACGCAACACATAAAGAAACATGATTTTAGAGATTTTACAGCACAGATTCTCAGTGAAGGGGTAGGGAATGATCAAACACACTGTGACGCCACAACCTCAAACACCAGGCCTAGACGCACACACCCCTCTCAGGCTAAGCACCACCACATAAACACCTGAGGGAAGGGTAAAAAAACCCACCACTTTTCCCTTATAGCAGAGGGAAAAGGTACTGAGGTTTTGAAAAGGTTCTTCTGTGACTATACTGGGCTGAAGGTTTAATGTAATGTGTTTCCTTATAAACTAATAGAGCAAGTGATAAAGACAAGCTGACACGTGGTTTGTGGTAGCAAAAATAAAAGAAAATGTTTATTGTTGTTTACAGTTCTTAGATCCTTCAAATTCAATTTAAAACCTGCCTATTCCTAATAATTCTAGTAATCTTAATAATAATCCTAAATCCTTAAAATCTTATTTATTTACACTTCACACACTCCTGACAAGAACACACAGCTAAAAACATCTATCTTCAATCTAACCACCCTCTACCCAACCTACTGACAGACCAATCTCTTCCACCATATATACTCCTCCCCCTCCCTTTTCCAGCATCACCAGCCACACCCACTCAGTCCAACATTCTGCACTCTCTAAACATACTGAACTAGACGTACCTAAGGGGACAGAAATGTGGGGTAATGCCACACACACACCAATATATGTTTGTTTGTTTTAAATGAAATACTTTATGAAAACATAAGAATTTAAATCTTTCAAAGTACATAAACAGTTGGTTTTGGGAAATCTGAAAAACATGAGGGGAAAGCAAAGTGAGCTAGCTGTTTCTCCAAAGGAGACTCCAGTCTTGAAACTCTGCGGTTGAGTGAAATACCTTCCCTGTTCAACATCACCAACCAAGAATTACTAATGCAGATAATCATCCAACCTCAATGAAAATGTGAAGAGACTGTATCACTTGGCAAAGACTCCAATCTTTATCACATATAAAAAAATGCAATGGAACAGGAAAAAATACACTTAATAAACTTAAAAGATGCCATTATAATTTAGCACTCAGAATGATCAATTAACATGATAATTCAATAACTGATCATCTAAAATTTTCCAATATACAGTGCAGTCTTAACCAATCATAATGGAACAGTGTGTCCTAATATATATTTCTTTTTATATAGCTAATGATCGTGTGTGTCAAACAAAATGAGTAGGTGTTAAAAACAGTTTTAGCCCTTATCAAAGGGCAATGAAAAAAGAATGCTCTTATTCTCTCTCCACTTATTACCTCTCTCATGGAGATGTAATAGAAAGAAAGAGCCATTGATTTTGGTATACCAGAACTCCTGCCGTCTGATTAGTTTGGTTAAAAAAGCTTGAGGGGACATTAAGTATTCCATTCATATATCATTAAGAACATCAAGGGCCTCTTCATAATTAACATAGAGCCATTCTGTCCATTAGACTTGCCTAATTTACTTCAGTGGGGGCTCCCTGTTGTCATTCCCTGCTTCCAGTCATCCAATAAAATAATTATATTAATTCACATTTCCTTTGCTAACCAACGACTGGTAACAGCGTGTGAGTGTAATATTGAAATTCACTGTGTCAATACTAGCTTTCTGTGAACCAGTTCTGAAGATGTGATGGCACTGCAGCTAACATTTGGTTGAGGAGTGGGAAAAGCTGTTCTTGTGAGGGGTCTATTACAATGAGCAATGTAAGAGTAATAAACTCACAGGCTCTATTCACATGCAGAAGGGGAGAGGGTAGTTAGGTAACTTACGGGGTGAGGAGAATTGCCAAAACAATGAGGCAGGTGCCCATCACATGATTGTGGATCCACATAGCACTGTGTGGCTCCCTTACCTCTCCACACTCTATGGTTACTCTGTCATCATCCCACCACTACAGCCATGTATCCCAGCAGTCACCGCAGCAGGAATCCGGTTGTACCAGAAGCTGTTGCCAGTGAACAGTGTTCTCGACCATCCAGAAAGTCTGTGCCAGTGATAACGTTGCTGAAAGTTGTGGCTGCTCTAGCCAGCTAGCTCTATGGTTACCACATTATTTAATGGCACATTCATTTTTTAACCATGGGGAGCCTGACAGATGATAGGGTAAGCCACTCTGGGGGCCCTTAAACTCACTGCAGAGGGTGATTACCTGAGGTGGTTTATTAGCCATCATTGTCAAGTTTTGCTCCTCCCACATGACACGTTAAACCACTGTGATTCACTTCCCAATGCTAACTACAGTAGCTTAATGTTATGTGTGAAGAGGGCCACAGTGTGCATGATGCAGTGCTTCAGATTAGAAAAGAAAAGGCTGCCCTGCCTGAATTACAACTCTTGTGAGAGAGGGGTCTTTAGTCAGTACCCAGCATATCATCAACACCAGCATTTAAGACTGCACTGCAATGCTCCTGGAACTGGGCTGGGGAGCCTCTTTCACCCAAGGAGTCAAATTCCATTTTGGCAATGGTCTTGGGGGGTGATGCATGGGGGCAAAGGTTTGGGGCCCCAAATACCAGCACATTGTAGTGTAAAGCTCTTATAGCCAATAACTAAGTCCTAGGAGATACATTTCAACCTTTCAAAGTGGGGGGAAAGGGCAAAAACACAACCTTCCATAGATATCTGGGGGGAAGGGTTGGGGCCAGAGGAAGGGTACATGGCCATCTGGAGAAGTCTGGATTGCAATCCCAGGAGAAGGGATTTGTCCCCTAAGCCTGAAGTTCTCACCTCTCACTAATCGGAGAGACTTAAATGTGTTTGTAGATAGACGCAAAAGTTTTCACACTGCCACAAGAGTGGGAAATGGCAAGCCAGGCAGTGAAAGGAGCTCACACTATCAGAGAATTTCAGACTTCCCCTCTATTGTTATGACTCCTGCTCATGCTAAAAAGCATCTGTTTGCAAGTAAACTGACAAATACCCACAGTTGCTTTTCCAGTCCTACCCTTGGACTTTCTAAAGTAGCCATTTACTGTCTTATTGCATTTATATTCCATCTTTCCTCCAAGGGTCACTGGGTGGCAGATGTATTTCTTTAATCTAACCTCCCATCCCCATACATCATCCCAGCTTTGAGTGGTAGACTGGGACAAGGTGACTACAGGTCCTACTTTACAAATGACAGGCCTCTCTTTGAAGCTGTCCTCTCTTTGAAGCTGTTCGAAAGGCTGTTCAATCCAAGTTCTGTCTAAGGAGAACAAACCAGGCTTGTCATTAGTAAATTGAGTCCTACAAAGCAAATACAGGGAGATGTATTTGCTGATAGGACTGAAAGCAAATACAGGGAGGTGTACAACAAATTAGTTGATTGAACAGCAAATGGTCAAGCACACAGGTTTATGCCCAATGGAGTTCAGGCTAAGGCAGAAGTGGTCAATATAGCAGGCAGCAATCAAAACACAGTTTGGCCATCTGATACTTTACATAGTCCAGAAGCCAGGGCAAGAAACAGTCCAAGGCTCAGTAGCACAGAACATCAATCACAGGACAAAACAACAGACATTACAGCAAACAGAAGAATTTCTTTCCAACAGCTCTAGCATTACCAGTAAGAGCTGATATAGATAGAGCTACTAGAGCCCCACCCAGTGCTCAGCTGCATCACATTAGAAGCTTATCAGATGTCCTCCTCATGAGGACAGCCAAACTCTTGAGTAGTCCTCTTCACTAAGTGAGTACTCCTTCACCTGGTCACCATCCTATCATGGATCTTAAAGCATTTTGGGGGGCTAGATGATGGTTCAGCATCTCCCTTTGCCTCAAAAGCTGAGCTGTCTGTCTCTGTAGGAGGTAGATTCAACGACATCACTCTTGAGGGTCCCAAACCATCTTGTCTAGTGCTAGAGTCTTTTGAGGGAGCAACTGGCTTTGATGGTTCTGGCTGCTCCTCTGAAGACAACTCCAGTGGCAGCATGACACCTGGGACCATGACACCTAGCACCGGGACAGCAGACTGAGCAGACTCACAGGTCACCTGGTCACAGTCTTCCCTTCTATGGTGAGATGTACTGCATTTCTATTTAAATTATCATCATTACATCTAGATTTGAATTGGCATCTGCTGATGTTATGAAAATCTGCATCCCCTTTTGAGAGGATCCATTTCTTTTTCCTTTTTTTTTGGCCACCCAAACTCAGCTCTCAAGTCCTAGCTGTCTAGGACTTGAGAACTGTCTATCTACTAGCCTCACTTCCATACATGAATGAGAGGAATTACACATTTTATTTGATTCTCTGTTCTTCATCCAGTTGAGTAGCCATTGAAAACCTTTGACAGTATACTATCTTCTCTTCTGACTGATGCTAAAGCATGGGTGTCAAACCCCCAGCCTGCTGAGGTTTCCTCTCATTCCCTGCCCCCTCCCCACCCCCAACTCCATGAAAGGAATACCTGCAGGATTCCAATTGGAGATAACATTGCAGGACACTCACCCACATGGGGATAGTGAGTGTCCTGCAAACAAGGCATCCCACTTGGCTGGTGCACAGAGGAGCCATTCCTCCAGGCATCAGCTGAGTCCCTTCACTTTGCCTACATTGAATCCTCTTCAACATAGGGTGGCCAGGTGTCCTACTTTATAGAGGACGGTTCTCTATTATGGAGAGCTGGTAGAAGACTGTCCTCTTTTTGAAGGTATCCTCTATTTCATGGACCAAAGTCTAGGCCAACTCTGGTTTAAAGTCAAAGGAGCAAAGGCCTTGAAGTTGCCCATCCACAGTGCGCACCTGGACAGCAGGCTGAGCAGGCACACAGGTCACTTGATCACAGCCTTCCCCACTCTGGTGAGATGTATTGTACTTCTATTCAAATTATAGGTATTATGACTAAATTTGCACCTACACCTATAAATAAGCACATCCAGATGTTCAAATGAGTTTGCTCTTTTGTCCTCCTTTTTGATGATGCAATTCCTCTTTTTAAGCAACATGTAAGTGGCCACCCTAATAGGGAAAGGTACTGGGCAGGTGAAGATGCCCATACCAAGGCACCAGGTGGATCCTCCACCCACTGATTCCACCAGAAAGGCTTCAGTTCAGTGGAGGCTGGTGGTTCCGATTTTGGTGGAGCTGTGATTCCATTCTGGGTTTCCCATGCAATTGCCAGTCCAAACATCAAGGGGTGCTGCTATCAAAAACAAATCTAGGCAAGTTTATCTGACTTTGATTTAGATCCTCAAAGTTTGCACCTGACTTCACCTCAGAAAGTATTTTTAGTTCTGAGTAAGGGTGGAAAGAATGTGACACAAGTACTTGATGTGAAAGAAATACACACAGCCATATATCTTTTCTGTGTCTCTTGCTCAATCAATAGCATGACAGAAGAAAGGGGAAAAAGGCTATTTCAGGTAGAAGGCATAGCTCTGGGGAAAAGGAGTATGGCCATTTAATGGCCCATCAACCCCAATATGCCTCTTCTTGTGGCAGCAATTTTGTTAACTGAAGATTACAGTGCACTCTGCCCCAGCAGACAGGGCAGGACACCTACTGGGAGCTATTAAGCACTGAGAAATTCAAGCTGTGCACAGAACACGTGGCAAATGAACCTACCTTTTATTTTTTTGATACATGATCACTACTACAAATATGTCTAGCTAGCCAGTCTGTTCATCACTATACCAATTCATTTCTTCTTCAAAACCACACTTTCTCTCTCAAAAGAGACACTTTAGACAACAACAATAAAGAATAACACAACATTAAAAACAACAACAATACAACCCTTACAAATCCCAGGTGTGCATTGGATATGGTGAATCTTTGTTTTCATTGGTGGAGTGGGAGTTCCATCCATGGAGAAGGAGCTCTGGCAGTGGCCACAGAGGTCCTCCCTGGATGGTGGTGAAGCAGTGGGACCAAAAATGGGATGGCTTGAGGTGTCCAACTATCTCTTTCAGGCCCCCTCAATCCCCCCAAATGCATCCAGGACTTGATCCAGTGTAAGAACTAGCCTAGTAAATTCCTTTCCATTGTAGGCACTTCAGGAGGTGGGAGGAAAAATTGGCCACCTCCCAGCCTGGCTGCTATTTCCTTGGTTGATTTCCCTCAACCCAGGATGTAGGATTGCTTTGTCCAATCCTATGTCCTGAGTTGGCTTTGCCCAATCCTACAGAGAAACAACAGGTAAAAAAGCTAATGCAATTTTACAAAAACCTAAACACATCAGTAGCCTGAAAGAATAAATGCTTGCCGAAATAAAAAGGTCGTCACAAGGTGGGAAACAACCATAAATAAAGGAGCCCAATCAGGCCTCCCTAGGCAGTGAGGTTCTAACTCTAGGTGCCACCACTGAGAAGGCTCTACATTAACATGTACATTTGATAACAATGGTAATGAGAAGGAGGAGCAGTACATTTTTATTTTTTTATAATTTATTTATTTATTACATCTTTATACTGCCTAGGCTGCCCATATGAAAAGGAGGACAGGGCTCCTGTAACTTTAACAGTTGTAGAGAAAAGGGAATTTCAGCCGGTGTCGTTTGTATGCAATTCGTACCTGGTGAGAATCCCTCTTCATTACAACAGTTAAAGTTGCAGAGCCCTGCCTTCTTTTGTGTATGGTCACTCTAGTATAGTGCCTGCAACTTTAACTGTTGTGATGAAGAGGGGATTTCACTAGGAACTAATTGCATACAAATTACACTGGCTGAAATTCCCTTTTCTCTACAACTGTTAAAGTTACAGGAGCCCTGTCCTCCTTTTCATATGGTCAGCCTAAGTAATACTGCCCATCAGTCGAAGCTCTCTGCTATTGTCTATTTGCTCAATGGCTCTCTGCTGAACAAACAAGCAAATGATAGCAATGATGGGAAAGAGGATGAGGAGCAATAGCAGCTGGTGACAATGACTGGTGAGGAGTTTGACTCACCGGAGGAGGGGACCATTGATAATGTTTTTTGCCCAAGGCCTTCTAAAACCTGGAGCTGGCACTAGGCTAATGCCAACACTTGTTAGCAGCATAAGGGCCATGCTCATGACAAACCTTCAGCCCACAACTCTTGGGCAACCCTTGACCAGACAAGAGGATTCCTGGGTTTGGGGTTTGTGCTTTTAAAAAAAGCCAATTCTTGGTCATCCCTTGGGTTGCCCAGGTATGTAGCACCATCACATGCTTCCCATTGTCACCTAGAATTTTGCACCTCACATTTTTTCCATGGTGCTCTTCACCCACTTTATTAATAAGGGGAAATGAGATGCAGACACACCACATCCCTAAGAAGCCAGCAGATGTATTCCTTTGTTCCGCCCACATTGTTGGTGACAGCGTGGTGGTAGCAGCAAGGACTTTATAGCAAGGAAGGATGTCATGAAAGGAAATAAATAGGTGCCGGCATCAGGAAGGAGGCTAAAAGAAAATAGTTTAACTCTCCTCCCCAAGGTTACTGGCTGTGATTAGATCCCTTTTTCTGCAGCATTTCCCACAAAGAAGCAGCTGAAGGACCGTGATGAAAGCAGAGGAGGAGGCTTAAAAGACAGCTGAATAATATGATTTAAAAAACCGAGGCTGCAGTCTTATGCACACTTACCTGGAATTAAACGCCATTGAACTCAACTGGATTTACCTCTGTGTAGGCATGCATAGGCTTAAGGCTGCAACCCTCTACCCACTGGAAGCAAGTCCCACTGATCCCAATGGGACTAACTTCTGAGAAGACGTGCATAGGGTTGCACTGTAAGAGCCTTTCCAGGCAATCTGTTTGTGGTGCAATAAATGCATCGCTGTACTTAATCTGTCAGGTCGGAATCAAATGTGATTTCTCAAACAAGCACTTGCGTTCCAGCGATATCACATTTCAGGACATTTAAATTGCTAGGGAAATCTGGTTCTCTCCCCTCTCCTCAGCTAGTGGGGCCATTGCAATGCAGGGGGCTTTCTCCAAACGTGTTTCTGTGACTTCCATTTATTGGATAGCCCCCGTAACATCTGAACGATGAACAACACAACTCCCCACTCCCTGCTCTGTTCCTGCAGCATGATCTGATCCTAGTACTGACGTTTAACCCTGCAGGAGCAGATTCACTTAGGAGTGGAAGCAGATTTGCCACACAGCAATCTCTTGACTGGGCCTGTTCAGACAACATGCTACACCATGGTTAGGCAACTAACCCTTTTGCAGCAAATGGTTAGGGAGCATGTTTATACCATGGTTATGTAGCCATCATGGTTAGGAATGGTTCACATGACACGCTAAGCCATAACATTTAGCTCAATGTACTTAACCCCCATGGCTTAGTGTGTCTTCTGAACAGGGTCACAGCGTAGTTTCCAAAGCCAATGTCCAGGATAGATATGGCTGGGCATCTGCCAAGGGCTCACACCCCAGCAGGGCCCAACTGACAAGACTCCTCTGAACTTGTTGCTCCTCTTCACCATAGTAACCTGCTTGCTCACCCGCCCCTTGCTCTGGCTGAGACAACAGTAATGATGAGAAGGAGGAGCAGTAGATATCCTGGCCTACTTGCACACTGGCTCTCTGCTCATCATGCAAGCGATAGCAATAATGAGGAGCAATAGAAGCTGTGATAATGATGGTGAGAAATTAGATTCCCTGAGGAGGGACCCTCTTTGAGGGTGTTTTGACCAAGAGCCATAAAAAATGAGATCTGGCAGTGGTAGTTTCACCCACAGCAATGAAAATTCAATTTTTTCCCTTGAGAGTTTAGCTGGACCATGTTAAGCAATACTTACAAGGAACCTCTTCAGATTTCGTCTTGAGACCTTAGGTACCATTTTAGGAGTGGTGGAGGCCAGGGCATTTGGTGGGAGGAATTCCCAGTGGAGTTCAGAGGCTTCCAAGTTCAGATAGACTCAAAATGAAATTGCCAAAGAAGTAATGTATTGTTGTGGCAGCTTTTTATACTCCATTCAAAAAGTGTGTATCCTTTGAATTAGCCAGCTAAATTTATCCCTACTATTTAGGCTGACCAGATGAAAAGGAGGACAGGGCTCATGTAACTTTAACAGTTGTAGAGAAAAGGGAATTTCAGCCAGTGTCATTTGTATGCAATTAGTTCCTGGAGAAATTCCCTCTTCATTACAACAGTTAAAGCTGCAAGGGCCCTGCCCTCTTGTGTATCTGGTCACTCTAGTATAGTGCCTGCAACCTTAATTGTTGTGATGAAGATGGGATTTCACCAGGTACTAATTGCATACAAATGACGCTGGCTGAAATTCCCTTTTCTCTGCAACTGTTAAAGTTACATGAGCCCTGTCCTCCTTTTCATATGGTCAGCCTACTACTACTGAGTGCTTTGGCTGTGTCTGCACCAGCCATTTATTCCTGAATAATATCGCAGTCGTCCCTATCGGGCCACATGACATTCACCTATTCCCGCAGTGATCTTGGGTTGACCCCTCAATTTTTCAGGAATATCGCTGACTGGATTTGTTACGGCTTTTACGTCTCTCTCACTACAATCCCAACGTTCATGGCTGGTGTGGCCCTTCCTTCCCAAAGCTGTTGCTGTTCAGTGCGAGCTCCTGGCTCGTTGAACAGGCAACCCACTGTCAGGGGCATGTCCAGCGGCTTTGGACG
This sequence comes from Anniella stebbinsi, assembly GCA_029215795.1. Taxonomy (NCBI): domain Eukaryota; kingdom Metazoa; phylum Chordata; class Lepidosauria; order Squamata; family Anniellidae; genus Anniella; species Anniella stebbinsi. Next base: position 228,909,082 of record JARDYH010000001.1, read on the forward strand.
TGTGCAGGAGTGGGTGTCCGCCATTTTCGGCACATTTTTTGATTGGTTATTGCCGTGCTTTGGTGCTAACCATGTTTTTTTTAAAAAACACACAAACATATTGATGCACAGGAGAGCATCTTCGACACAGTACCTACCCCCCCCCCCCCTGCGTTGCTGTGTGTCTGCACTGGTCTGCATCTCAGAGGAGCTTTTTGAAAGAAAAAAAACAACCATGCCCTTTACTTATCTGTCCAGTCCCACCCACTTCTGCCGATGCACATTCGGAACTGTCATCACTCACAGGGCACACATCTTCCCGCAATGACTCTCCTTTACATGCAGGAAACTTCCCTTGCTTGTGCCCCGTGAGCGGCAATTGCAGAAGTGGAAACCTCGCAATTATCTCTCCTCCATTGCAAAAGGGCTGTAGGTGTAGATTAGCCCGTTGCACATGTGAAAAATCCATCAATATGTGCAATAGTTATTAATGATGAATGAGAATGTATGAGAAGTTAACAAGCAAAGAGAAAGCAAGCATGGATGGTCCTCAGTTCAATAGTTTTGTGAGGAAGAATAAGCTTGTGAGAAGGATCAATACATTCACCTTGAATTATAGTTAAAATTGCAGCACTCTTGCTTGGAAAATGGCCACTACAAGGAGCTTTTCCAGTCCTGTTAAATATGGTAACCACGAGTCGATTGTTGTGTGAAAGGACTGTGAGCTCCATTCAATTCTGGAACTCAAAACAAGTGTCTGGACTCAGAATTTATCTATGTTTCTAAATTCTAAGTCTATGACCCTGTTCAGAAGACACACTAAGCCACAGTGGTTAAGCATTTTGAGCTAAACATTATGGCTAGGCTGACCAGATAAAATCCAGGTCAGGGCTCACGTAACTTTAACAGTTGCAGAGAAAAGAGAATTTCAGCCAGTGTCATTTGTATGCAATTAGTTCCTGGTGCAATTCCCTCTTCATCACAACAGTTAAAGTTGCAGGGGCCCTGCCTTCTTTTGTATATGGTCACTCTACTATAGTGCCTGCACCTTTAACTGTTGTGATGAAGAGGGAATTTCACCAGGAACTAATTGCATACAAATGACATTGGCTGAAATTCCCTTTCTACAACTGTAGAAGTTACATGAGCCCTGATCTGGTTTTTATCTGGTTGTTTGAGTTGATTAATTGATTAACAGTTCAATTCAATGGCCTCTGGGAGGGCATCCCAGGGGCCATAAGGAATATTGGATCCTCTCTTCCAAGGTCAGAGAAGATCCAACATCAGATCTCCCCCTCCCAGGCCCTGTAGAAAAGTCCATGTTACTCACTTCCTTGATGTTTGAGTTCCAACATCGGGAGAGGTAAAAAGGAAATGGGTCAGGGGCATTGAGTGGCTAGATGAAGGAGGCGTGGGGTCCAAAATACCCTTGACCCCTAAGCATGTCCCAATTGTGTGTGGGGGGGTTGATTTTCCTCTTACTGCTTACAGAGAAATAGTTGGGAGAAACAAATGACAAGAAGGGATGAGGATGCCATTTCTCCCTTGCTTCTGTCCTGCCAGCAGGGCCCAGATAGGGTTTTGGATATGCCAGAGGTGCCAACCTCAGAGCATCCAACTCTATATGTAGAATTGACCTGCCTGTGTGCATACATTTTCATTTGAGTAAAAAGAAAAAGAAAAAAAGAAGTTCCAGACCAAACAAGCAAACTTTATTTTTCAGATTTAAATTTTTGATGTTTACATTCCACCCTTCCCCCAAGAGCACAAAGCAGGTTCTCTCTAGAACCCATGCCATTTTATCGTTGCAACAATCTTGTGAGGTAGGTTAGACTGAGTGGCTGAAAGTCACCCAGGGCGTCTTCAGATGGGGCATTTTCTCTCGCGGTTTACCGCTTCTTCCTTTTCTGGATTCTTTTCAGGATTTAAATGGGGTTGTACATACAGCCCTTTTTTCTTTTTATGCATAACACTATATTTTATTTATTTATTTATTACATTGATATTGCCACCTTTTTTCCTCCAAGGAACCCAAGGCAGCATACATAATCCTCCTCCTCCTCTCCATTTTATCCTCACAACAACAACCATGTGAGGTGGGTTGGGCTGAGAGTCTGTGACTGGCCCAAAGTCACCCAGTGAGCTTCCATGACTGAGTGGGGACTAGAACCCGGATCTCCCAACTCCCAGTCCAACACTCTAGCCACTGCACCACACTACACATATGCCGTTTGCAAGGGTGGGTGGAGCCTTGCAGGATGTTATCAGTTGTCCACCCCTTTGGCCTAGCCCCTACCCTCTCTCAATCTGAAATGTAACACTTCCTCACAAGTTTGGAGGTCTGCATCATTGGAGATCTGTTCCCCTCCCCCCACCCCGTATGCAAGTCAGTATTGTCCCTGTAAAAGCAACAGTAGCATTTTTTCTCCTTTGTGTATACACTGGGATAGGGGATTGTGTTGAAGGTGGTTACACTTCTCTCCTATGTGGGGGCGATTGAATAGAAAGGGCTAAAAGTTTTCCGGGAGGCACATGCAGAGTAGCCCCCATCAGTATTGTCCCTGTAAGAGCGTCTTTGCAGCTATGACCATGCTCCCCGGCCATGCGATTTCCCTCTCGTCTGAAAGCACTCTAAAAGCAACAGTATCATTTTTCTCTGTTGAGTAGGGGGATTAAATGGAAATGGTTTACATCTGCTCACATCCATTGCAACCACCATCCCCTCCCCATTGCCCACCTGCTTAGGCATTCCTGAAATATGGAGCCAAGCAGGGGCGGAGGGGTGGGAGGAAACACTTCCAACTGATCCTCATTAGTACTGATGTCAACGCTGCACCGCCCAACAACCGCCCACACAAAGCAGGACATCGCGCGATGGAAGGATTACATGGGGAAACGATGGTGTTTTCATTGCATGACTGCCAAAAATACAGCATCTTCCCCATAGCAAACTAACACACGAAAAGGGGGGAAGACATAAGACAACAATTGCATGGCCAGGGCGTCATCAAAGGCTCGCAGGAAAACCAGTGACCAAACCATGATGATCGCACAAATAAATGCCAGTCTGAAGTGGACTTTCACTGGTCCTCGCCCAACCCTCTAACCACTGCACCACACTGCAAATGATGCACACTTCTCTTATAGGAGGCATAACCTTAGAAAAGGCATATTCTCTTCTCTCAGTGTGTGTTTTTACACACACACACACACACATGCACGTGCACACATAATGAGTACATTTAAAAAACACACACCCATTTGAATCTCTGCCTTAGATGATCTCCTACCACCATACAGAATCACTTTGGTCAAGACTATGGTTCATACAAAACGACACGATTGTACTAGCAGTGGGTGATGGAGAATGAGAAACCATTTCTGCCCAGAAATGTATAGCCTATGCACACACACTACACATGCATGACTCACACATCAGAACATAAGAAGAGCCCTGCTGGATCAGAGCAAAGGTCCATCTAGTCCAGCATTCTGTTCACACAGTGGCCAACCAGCTGTAGAGCAAGAGCCCACAAGCAGGACACAGGTGCAACAACACCCTTCTGCCCATGTTCCCCCGCAACTGGTGTATAGGCTTGCTGCGTCTGATACTGGAGGTAGCATATAGCTGTCAGGACTAGTAACTATTGATAGCTTCTCCTCCAGTAATTTATCCAATCCCCTTTTAAAGCCATCCAAATTGGTGGCCATCACTACACCTTGTGGCATGAAATCCATAGTGAATACACACACACACACACACACAAGATTAGGATGATGGGGTATTATTCCTCTTAGTTTGGGTGCAAAGCAGAAGGAAAAACAGTGGCTTACTTTACCCTCCCACTGTAGTGGCTGTGTGAACAGTACAAAAGTGAAATTATATTACAGCTGAAATTACCTCTGGAGTGAACTTCTACTGCTTCGAGAACAAACCCATGATGAGTTGTTCCAGCAGTGAATCAGAACTGTCATTGTGCTAGTGCACAAGTAATATCTGATATTGTTACGGGGACCACAGCTGTGTTTCAGTTTTCTGCTGACATCACACCTCCCAGAAGTGGATACATTTCCCAAGGATATTTAATTTAGGTATGCCTGTTGGCCTTAGAGGTGGGCTATTAATCATGGTTTGGAATTGGTTTAATAACATCTCTTATTCCCAAGCCATTAACCATAGTTTCTCTGCATCAAATGCTTTTTTAATTCATATGCTTTGGAAATGTCCAGTAGTTGCCCCCTTTTGGGAGGAGGTTATAGTAAGGATAAACTTTGTACTGAAACAGTCTTTAATATGGAATGATGTGCATATCCTCCTAAACTACCTACCGGCTTCTTGGAAGTGAACACATGGTCAGCGCAAACAGATTTTCAGAGCCCTTATGACAGTTAAAAGACTTATATTATCACGTTGGAAGGACAAATGCTCACCTCCCATAATGAAATGGGTTGAGGACTTAACAACGTTTTCAACATTTAAACAGGTTTTATATAGGCACGACTTGCAAGCGGATAAATACATGGCTATATGGTCTGCTTTTCTTGAAACCTATGCATACCCCACCTTTTTATTCAATGAATGGTATAACTGATGGGAAAATGATATTTCTATATATGTAATGCTTTTCTTTTTCACGATTTATTTATTTATTTGTTTATTTTATTATTATTATGGTCCTGTTTTGTTAATATTCACAATAAAAAGAAGAAGAAACCACCATAGTTTCTCAGTTTGGACGAAATGGGAAACTATCATTTGTGGAAGACTTCCTTGTTTGTTCTCTTCTGCTGCTAAGGGAGGAGCAAAGGAGCTGCACGCACAACTGAATGGTCCGTTCCTCTCTCAGCTTATTAAACCAAGATATGATCACCTGAAATCTCCCAATGTACACTGCATTAAATGGCATGATGCAAAGACAGGTGGCTATAAATGTAATACATACATTAAACAAAGAAAATATATAAGGTGCTAAGGAACAGCAGTTTTACTTCTATTTTTAAAGGCTCAACACATTTTGAACTCCACAAGTTAGTATAAGTCAGTAATGCAAATATACACATTTGACAATAGAGTGTGCTCTCAATGGGCAATGCTATCACATCACTAACACTAATGATTTTGCACTACATAAACCAATGCTAGTACAATGTCGTTAGCACTTGCTAGGCAAAGGGTGAAAGCAGCTGATTCAGTCCAAATCACTGCTTTTTCCATTTGCCTAGTAAGCACTAAGGATGTTGTGCTGGCATTAATTAATGCTAGGGCAACATTGTTATGACTGTGACCGCATTACATTCTGCCCATTATCAATTTATACAATAGACTCAGTACACACAGATACAAAAGCAACATGCTCAATCAATATAATAAAGTTTTTAAGGCTGCATTCTTATATACTCTTAATTGGGAAGTAAGTCCCATTCAACCGATCGAGCTTACTTCCGAGTTAGGCATGTGCAAGATGACACTCTAAAGTTGCAATCCTGGGCACATTTACCCGGTCCTTCTACAATGGGATTTAGGGTACAATCATATTGGGTTGCACCCTCGCTGAAGAGAAGCCAACAGTCTCGAAGGCTTCCAAGTATCCGACATCCTGCTGGGCTGCTACCAGCATGGCGGATGGAGCAACGGAGATGATTTTCACCTCTCCATCCTCCCTTGTTGTTGTTTTGCACAAGATGGGCTTCTGAACCCATCTAGTGGAGGCCTCCTGATGGGGGCACAGTTGGGGCTCAAGAGGCCATAGGATTTTTCAAATCCTGGCCTCTCCTCTCTCTTTTTCCATCCACCACAACACCCCTTTCACACCTCTCTGAGGTCCTCCGATGCCGCTTTTGTGACCTTGTAATGCAGCCAGCATAGTTTTTTTCTGCAGTGGCTGTGAGAGAGCAGGGCAGTGGGTGGGCAAAGGGATCAAATTCCAGGGTCCCCAATCTGCATTGGTTGCAGTATCTATGGCCTTGGCAGGGGGGCTCTGAAGAATCCTATGGTTCCTGGGACGCTCTCCTGGGACTATAGGATTGCTCTCCCCCTGGTTAAACATGTACAGAATCAGGCTGCATAACCTTTCTTTTCCGACTTGTTCTTTAAGATGAGGAGGCACCTATAAATCATAATTAGCATACAACTGTATCAAACTATTACCTTCAGAGATTTTGCCTTTTTTAAAGCATGGAATTTTAGTTGGAAGCAAAGTTTAAAATACAGGCAACAAAAAGCAAGAACAGACATAACAATACAACAAGTCATCAATTAAAGGGAAAAGGAAATCTCTCAACAGGTAGTTCAAAAGTAAAATATATGCATTTGAACTACTTACAAACAGGAAGTCTTAGATTACTCACTTTTCCTTTTGCAACTTTCTAAAGAGAGCTGCTCCTTCTTCACTTATTTTCAGTCACTATAAATTTACTTCTCTTTTACTATCTTATATGAGAATATAATTTTCTATTTTACAACTATCTTTATCCATGTTATAACCAAAGAGTCCAGACTACAAAAAGAAAACCTTCATGGAATGATTTCAAACCATTATTTTATAGACATGCGCAGCATATTTCATTCGAGTGTGCACCTACGGAATTTGTTTTTTAAAGGTGAACACATTAAATACTCAGTCATAAAGGACATTATTTGTATTCATTTATTTATTAAGCACTGTAGACACTGATACCCTGCTCCACATTTGGCTTGCCTGACCACAGGAGGGCTGTTGCCGTTGGGGAGGGGGGGATGAGGAGACGCTACTCAAGCCCCAGCATTGGTGAGGCATTGTGGTGATACTGGCCGGAGGAGAGGCTTATGAGGCGATATTAGTCTTTGGGGGCCTTCCTCCTGGCCTCTTTGAAGCATGGCTCCCAGCAGAGAGGCTCCCAGCAGTGTGATTTCTTTTTGCTCCTGCTGCTGAAAGCAACGATGCTCTTGGAGACAGCAGTTCTATGGTGCATGGTGGAGCAGCCGGAGGCCAGCCAAAGGCCCATTCCTGCTGCATCTGGATCCCCTTCTGCATCCCTACTCAAAGGCCCTTTCAATTTGGTGCTTATTGCTTGAGATGTTATTGTGTGCCTGGGCACACCCAGCACACCCCTTGCACACCCCTATGATTTTAACACTGTTTCTACAAATAGATAATCATGTTAAAAAATTGCTGGTGAATTAAACATCTACAAATAGAAAGTACAGATTACTCACTTCTCCTTTTGAAGCTCTTTCCAGGTTGAACCTTTGTCTTGTACTTAGTTTGGGGCCTTGGGCAGTATTCAACAATGTCTTTCCACTAATGCAAATTATTTTGCATTAACATAAGGGACCTCTACCACAATGCCAATCCCATCATGCGTGATGGGATTCCCCTGGAAACCCATTGGACACACGGACACACACAAAACAAAACAAAAAACGACTATTGGCCTTGCACTAGAGGACCCTCCCTTACACTGGCACAATATAATTTGCATGTGTGGAATGATATACTGGTAGAGGCTGGTGCCTCTGATGTCAGTGGGGCTGTGAATCTGCTCTGGGTTTCACTCTGAACCACTCAGAACTCTAAAGGGGCTAAACCTATTTTGGGGGTTGTGTTCAGTGCCTTGGATAGCTCCTTTAGGGTTCTGACTGGTTCTGAGTGAAACCCAGAGCAGATTCACAGCCCCACTGACATCAGAGGCACCAGCCTCCACTGTTAGATGCTGCCCTCTTTCCCCCACAATCTGGCTTCCTATTTCCATCAGGAGCCAGCCAAATGCCTCCAGGGAAATCCACAAGCTGGGCATGAAGGCAGTGCCACCTCCACTGTTTGTCCCCACTGGGACATTCATGGTATACTGCAACTGAACCTGGAGGTTCTATTTAGTTGTCATGACTAACAGCCACAGATATATCCATCTCCATGCATGTGCCTCATACCTTTTTAAAGCCACCTAACCCAGCAATTGCTATTACATCTTGTGGAAGTGAAGTCCATAAAAGATCTAACCTATAATCCCTGGGAGACTATCCCAGAGGCCAAATGAAATGGTGCATTTCTCCCTCCAAAAGCAGAGAGAGAAAGGTCTGCCCTTGAAGAGGGATATCCCTCCTCCCAGCCACCGCAAGAAGCTTCCACAATACCTTCTACCCTGAGGTTGGAGCTTTGACCTTGGGGAGTGGGGAGAGGCATATCAGGGGTGTGCTAGTTGGGCAGAGAAGGGGCGGCTGTGGTTCTGTGGGGGACATTTAAGCAAGCCCTGGAGATGGTCTAAATGACTTCCTTTACCTATTGCTTGCGATAAGAGAGATTTAAAACCAGAAAAAAAAAAACACCTGTGCAAAGGTGTGTGGTAAAAGAAATGGCTCCTTGCTCACTTTCACTCTGCCAGCAAGAGCCTGACATGGCTTAGGATAAGAGAATCTAATAGCAGAACACTTCTTCAGAGAACTTAGGGTTGCTGAATTAATGATATGTTGTGTGAAGAAATATGGGTTGCTGTTTTTGGTGTTTTGGTTTTGTTTTCTGGTGATTCTGAATCAATGCGTGATCAATTTCACTGAGTGACACCAAGTTCTAGTGTTATGAGAGAGTGAAAAATGTTCCAACTCTCTGTTCTTCCCTTGCCATTCATAATTTTCTGAACATGTAACAAAAGACATGTCTAAGCAAATCAGGCTTGTTGGTGAAATGGAAGAAAGAGAATTTTTCTGGCTTTCTTGAATACAGCCAAAGCATTATGCTACAACAGGAGCAACTGGATAGTTATCCTCCTAATATTTGTGGCAATGATTTGAATCTCACTGCTATTATACAACAGGTTATTTGAATTCACTTTTGTTATTGTAATTTTGAACACGGTCATGGCACACTCTGGTAAAAGCAACATGCTGGAATAGAGGTCAGCGGCACAATCAGCCAGCATAATGGATCTGCAATTAAAGGAGACCGTCTCCCTTTGCAACACTACAGGAAAACCGTCTGCGAGTCAGAGACATTTTACAGAAAGAACTCCCGCAGAACTCAACAGGAGATCTATAAGCAGAACAGCTCCAGAATCACGTCAGGGCTAAAACGAATTAGCTTACCAGCGGTGGTCGCCAATACAACATTGGTATTACATGATAGATTGGAGCGGGGGGGGGGGGGGGAGATTATTTTGTATGCCTTCTTTCCAGATTTCTAACCAGGAATGATAGGCATAAAGTAATGCAATCACCTCTTAGCTGAAAATGCTATATCTATCAGAGGTGTAATGGAGAGAGTGCTGGACATGGATTGGACAGACCAACAGCAGCTGACATTCGTCTACTCACTTTTAGGGATGGGTGTGAATTCCAGCTCAGTGTTGATAGGAATTTACCAAAATTCTCAAAGTTCTCCATATTCAGGACAAAAAGAACTCGAGTTTTTTTAAAAAAACTAAAACTGGCATATTCATCCATCCAGGCCCAGGGTTTTGAGTGCTTTGCTCTTAAAATTCTAGGTTTGAATCCAGATCTACACCTTGTATCAAATCATTATGAATGTGGAATAAAAAGCACGATATAACACGATGAACACTATAGATGGAATGTGGATCGCGCCTCAGCAGTTTTCAGCGCACGTCAGTAATGTTATACAACACTAGTGTAGATCTAGCCCCTGTGTATTCAACCAGGCTAGTTCTGAATTAGGGTTTACCAGCCACTTCTTTTTCTGACAGGTTCCTAGTCATTAATAGCTATATGGCAGGCAAGTACATCATGATTCTCTCCATGTTGGGAATAGCTGTACTTACTGAACTTGACTGTTGTAGATGGGTGAGAACTTAGTTTCGGTTTGTTTGTTCGTTTTTATAAGAATTTACCAAACTTCTTCATATATAGGAGAGAAACAACTTGAGATTTTAAAAAAAAGAAATCAAATATGGGAGAAAGAGAAATGTAAGATTCATCCATCCCTACTCACTTTGTGTCAGTCTAAGGCCCTTTCCACACCAGGCGTTTCACCTGGGATGGCCCCCGGCTGATCCCCATGAGTCTAAATGATGCACAGGGACTCCTGGGGACTAGGGGGGTTGATCATGGGATTTTCCAGGGTTAAGGGCACCACGTGGCTCCGTGCCCATCAGGGGAGGGGGAGGGAAGGGAGGGGGTGGGGCACTTAACAAACAAACAAAAAACACTTACGGTTTGCGGAGGAGTGCTCATGCGCTCTCCTCGATCTGAAACTTTTTTTTAAAATGGTGGATGCGACGTGCGATGGCCCGGGCAGTTGCACTTCTGATGTAAATTGAGTGCGCCAATCCCAGTGTAGAAAGGGCCTAATACAGCCTTGGGGAAGGACTACAGTTCAGTGGTAGAGCTCTTGCTTTGCATGTAGAAGGCCCCAGGTTCAATCCCCAGTCCTTGCCTGAAAACGTGGAGAGTCATTGATACCAGTCAGTGTCAATAATACTGGGCTAGATGGACCCATGGTCTGACCTGGTAGAAGGCAGCTTCCTATGTTCTTAGGAGACCTCCCAGAGTTGTAAGATGTTGAAAACAAAACAAAACACTGAACTTTGGAATAAGGCTCAAATGCAGTTGGTTAATTCAAAGAGGAACTGCCTACCTAGGTATGAACCCACTCAGTTATTGAAGTCAGCAGAAGAAGCCCTTTGGAAAATACCCTCACTGGCAGAGATCCGCTTGATCCTGTGATGCTCCTAAACTCTAGAACACACTCCCTTTGGAGCTGTGACTGGTCCCCACTCTATCTGCATTCAGGAAGGAAGTCAAGACATCTTTTGAACTTGGCTTTTAACATTATTGTGATGGTTTTAAGGCAGTTTTTAATAGGGGTGTGCACGGACCCCCCGGATCGGATCGGGACCCGGATCGGGACCTCCAATTTTGTCCCGGACTGGTTCGGACAAAATCGGAGGCCCCCCGGACCGGATCGAGTCCGATCCCGACCCAAAAATCGTAAATTTTTGGATCGGCCGCCATTTTTTTCCCCATAGACTTGCATTGCAATGCAAGTCTATGAGGAAAAAATGGCGGCGGGTGGGTAAGGGGGGGCCTAACTCCCTCCCCCCCCCCGGGGCCGTCCGCTGTGGACGGCCCCGGCAGGTAAACCCCCTCCCCCGCGCTCCCTACCCCCCCTGGGGCCGCCCGCTTCCATCCGCTGGCGCCCGCGGGCGCCAGCGGATAGAAGCGGACGGCTCCGGGGGGGGGGTAAGCCCCCTTCCCCGCCACTTACCTTCTCGGCCCGTCCGGCGCCGGCGGCTACTACCAGCGGGCTCCGCGGCCTACTCTCGAGTAGCGCGCCGGGTGATGACATCACCCGGCGCGCCACCCTGGAGCAGGCCGCGGAGCCTGCTGGTAGTAGTAGGCGCCGGCGCCGGACGGGAGCCGCCGGGCCGGGCAGGTAAGGGCCCCCCCTCCCCCCTCCCCCCTCCGCGCGCCCCCTCCTCCCCTCCACGCACCCCCTCCTTACCTTTCCGGCCCGGCGGCTCCCGTCCGGCGCCGGCGCCTACTACTTCCAGCAGGCTCCGCGGCCTACTCTCGAGTAGCGCGCCGGGTGATGACATCACCCGGCGCGCCATCCTAGAGCAGGCCGCGGAGCCTGCTGGGAGTAGTAGGCGCCGGCGCCGGACGGGAGCCGCCGGGCCGGAAAGGTAAGGGCCCCCCTCCCCCCTCCCCCCTCCGCGCGCCCCCTCCTCCCCTCCACGCACCCCCTCCTTACCTTTCCGGCCCGGCGGCTCCCGTCCGGCGCCGGCGCCTACTACTTCCAGCAGGCTCCGCGGCCTGCTCTAGAGTAGCGCGCCGGGTGATGACATCACCCGGCGCGCCATCCTAGAGCAGGCCGCGGAGCCTGCTGGGAGTAGTAGGCGCCGGCGCCGGACGGGAGCCGCCGGGCCGGAAAGGTAAGGGCCCCCCTCCCCCCTCCCCCCGCCCCCTCCTCCCCTCCACGCACCCCCTCCTTACCTTCCCGCCCCGGTGGCTCCCGTCCGGCGCCGGCGCCTACTACTACCAGCAGGCTCCGCGGCCTGCTCTAGAGTAGCGCGCCGGGTGATGACATCACCCGGCGCGCCACCCTAGAGCAGGCCGCGGAGCCTGCTAGTAGTAGTAGGCGCCGGCGCCGGACGGGAGCCACCGGGCCGAGAAGGTAAGTGCCCCCCTCCTCCCCCCCCCCGCTGTCCACTTTCATCGGCGGGCGCCCGCTGGCGCCCGCCAATGGAAGCGGCGGTGGGCGCCAGTGGGCGCCCGCCGATCCGCCGATCCGCCGAACCGGTTCGGAGCTTTTTCGGACCGGTTCGGATTGGATCGGCCGATCCAGCTGCGGGATCGGAAATCGGATAATTTATCCGATTTCCCACTGGACCGGACTCGGATCGTGGATCGGGTCCGATCCAGTGCACATCCCTAGTTTTTAATGTTTTAGTAGGTTTTGATTTGATTATAGTTTTTATTTTATTTTTCTGAATATTTTGTAAACTGCCTTGGTTGGCTTCAGAAAGGCAGAAAAGATGATGATAATAATAATAATAATAATAATAATAATATCATCAATTTCTGCAGCTGAACGCATATCTGAAGATGGTAGATCTGATTCCATTAATTTCACTTGGATCTGGGTTCCAGTTGAGAAAGGGTCATAGCTCGTGGTAGAGTCCATTCTTTCATACAGAAGTTCCGGAGGGGACTATTGTTCATTGCCAGAGTCCCTACTTGGCATGCAGAAAGTCCAGTCTCAACCCTTTTCTTGGCATCTCTAATTAAGAGCATCAGGTGGAAGTGATGGCAATAACTCTCTGTCCCTGGAGAATCTCTGCCAGTCAAAGCAGAGATTGCTGGGCAAGATGGACAAATGGTCTGACCTAGTCTAAGGCAAGCTCCCAGGTTCCTAGAAAGATCCCAAGTTAAGTCTCCAATTCCAATGATCTCAGGTAACAGGGCTGGAAAGACCTTTCTCAGTGAGCACAGGCAGTTCTGGCTTGACTGGACCCAGGGTCTGACATAGTGTAAGGCAGTTTCATATGCTCGTAAGTCCCACCTCCATAAGGGATTCATTTCAAGATCTTAGGCAAGTCAAAACAATGCAGAGACTGATGGTGCTTTAAAGGTCAAGGAATTGTTCAATGCATAAGGTTTGATTCTTTCTTCCTTTTGCACTCGCTGCAACACTGTGGCTTGGCTAATCCTTAGGAATATGGAGAATAAGAACATAGAAATAGAAGATGGGAGGAAGGACTAGAGAGAATCCTACTTGGATCTGGTTCCGGTTCTGAGTCTATATCCCTTGAGCACAGGAAAGAGCTCAAGAACCACCTGCCCCAAGCTTTTGAAAAAAGGACTTGTGGAGGAAGGATGGGTTTCTTTGATAAGTAGGAGCCGGTGTAATTTTTGCTTTGCTGCGTACATTCATCATACAGTGGGGCACAGGAGCAAGCATTGGGCACATGCCTTACGTGCAACCTATCAACCACAAAAAAAGGGATGGACAGATCCCATCTGCAGAGGAGAGTCAGTGTGATGTAGTGGTCAGAGCGTTGGATTGGGAGTCGAGCAATCCAGATTCTAGTTCCCACTCAGCCACGGAAGCTCACTGGGTGACTTTGGGCTAGTCACTGACTCAGTCAAACCTACCTCACAGGGCTGTTGTGAGGATAAAATGGGGAGGAGGAAGATCATCTACTGTATGCCACCTTGTGCTCCTTGGAGGAAAAGTAGATATACATGTAACAAATCAAGGTTTGAGTATGCAATCTACATCAGGTGACAACATCCTTCGTGTGATGCACTATGGGCATGAGCCAAGGTTCATTGGTGTGCCCCACCTCATGTAGAACCTGTGTGCTGAACTGATCTCAGAGTAATCAAATTGTTTTGGATATCCAGCTATCTGCATGGGGGGAGCTAAACTGCACCTAGCTATGCTCTCCATTAGGATTACAGGCTTTTCGACAAACACTTCATACGTAAGCTATACCTCTACATATGCTGTAATTCCTGTTTACAATTTATTAAAATGATACAAGCTATAATGACCCGAAAGTCTGTCGGTAGGTACATACACGTGCAGTTAACGGGCAGAAACAAAAGGGGAACAGGCAAAGATCACTTTTAAATCCCCCGGCTTAAAAGAAGGATGCTGAGTTCTTACCTGGCTGCCAAATATTCAAAGCCTTGAATGAGCTTCCTGGTGAGAAGCAGCTGAAAAGGCCTTTTGGACTCAGCCATGGATTAATGCTGAGAGTCTGAAAGGAGCTTACAAAAGGAGAATGCATTCACATCCATTCATGTTTAAGGTTACCAGAGCATCGCTCTTTTTTAAACAATGCAAGACAGGTGAGGTTTCAAACCGCTGGAGACATGCCCTTATTCATACAGTGCGCACAATTCAAATGAAATCTTTCCAGTCTTGTTTTATCCTAGAAACCTTTGCATATTTAGGGGGAAGCTGGATAGAAAAAGAAAACAGCACAAGCATCACTATTCATGATGGTTACCCAGGCTCCGTGCATATTTTTGTTACTCAGGCCTTAACCTCTTCTTTTTCTAACCGCTGAACCCTGCAGAAAACTCATTGGAGTGTCTTTTAAAAATGTATATTTCTTTCCTCTTCCATCATTTCAAACTTTACTTGAAGCATTTTCTTGCCATTTTTGTCACTACCCTATGAAAGGAGATTTATTCATCCATAGCAGAATAAGAATACACCACCCATCCATCCCATGGACACTGCTTATTGATGAGAAGGAGGCAAAGGAAGAGGGTTAAATCTAAGGTGAGGGGTAATGATGTCATTGTAAAGTGGACACACGTGAAAATGCAAAAAAGTGGGATAAATGGAATGACATCCAAGCTTCAGAAACCTGTCAGTCTGTAGCAAGCATTGCCATGAAAATAAAAATAACACATTATCCCTTGACAGCCAGGTTTGTCCCAAGCCTCTAAAATGCAGAACACCTGTGGATGGCTAAGTGCTCCCCACTGCCATAAGAGCTGTAAAAGAGGAAGGCTTTTGGAGTCTAGGTGTTGCAGGATGGCAGAGAAAGAGTGGGTGATGCAATATCAGTATACTCTAATCTGCACTAAACCCGTCTCCTGATATTTGATTCTAAAAACAACAACAACAGCGACAACAACAACAACAACATCACTTTAAATTAACTGGCTTATGGCTATCTTTTATTTTTATTTTTGTAAACTCGCTAAAGGAATGTGCCAGATGATAATGCCGCAAGATGGAAATATATTGCTGTTTAAGCCAGGACACAGCGCTATGAAAATGATTCAAGGGCTGTTTATGATTCCAGTGACAGCTCTGCCATTTCGCATCCAAATCCCAGGGAGGATTAATGACAGGGAGTTCATTTTGTTCTGGTCTTTGTGCTTCACACCCATAAAATCTGTAAGTCTGGTCATTGTTTTGTTTTGTTTTTAATTTGGCATTTTCTTGTAATTTAGTGATCAACAATGGCTAGTAATGAGGCCACTGAGTGGTCACTTATCATATTAGAGTTCTCTCTCTCTCTCTCTCTCTCTCTCTCTCTGTGAGTGTGTGTGTGTGTGCGCATGCCAGGAATCTTTGCTTTTATATAACAGATTGTCAGTAAGACAGAAAGTCAGTATAAAATTTAGAAATTAAATGAGAGAGCTATAGGTAAACACATTGATTTAAGGAAGAAGACTTGACAGTATTTGAAGAGGCAGAGGAGGTAGCGTATGAGAAATATTTGTAAGTAAATATGGTGCAGTTAATTCATAATATTACCAATGAACCTGTCATCAGAAGTGACACTGGGAATTAAATATGGGTATGCTTTTCTTGGCTATACCAATGTCTCTGTTACATAAGAATTAGGAACATTAATACAAATATAGGAAGCTGTCTTATACTGAGTCAGACCAGACCAGTATTATCAGCACTGATCTGCAGTGGCTCTCCAGGGTTTTAGGCAGGAGTCCTTCTTAGCCCTACCTGGAGATGTCAGAGTCAGGGACTGAACCTGGGACCTTCTGCATGCAAAGCAGGTCCTCTACTACTGAGCGAAGAAGATAGTGCTGGAAATTGCGAGGTAACTGACTCAGGCCCCGGGCTGGTCCCTGTGAGTCCAAACGATGCACAGGGACTCCCGGGGGTGGGGAGGGTTGGCCACGGGATTTTCCATGGGTAAGGGAAACCTGGAAAATTCCGAATTTTCCACAGTCCCGGGAAGTTCCCGGGACTGCGGAAGATGTGTCCGCATGTCCCATGTGCTGCCATGCTTATGCGTGAGTAAGCACAGCAGCAAAATGGACATAGAGCCCCACTGCGTGGCTCTGTGCCCATCAGGGGAGGGGGGAAAGGAAACCCATCATCCCTAGGATGGCAGGGGGTGGGTGCCCCCCCATTTTGCCGCATTTGTTTTTAACTTACCTTGTGTTGGAGCGCTCTTCTCCTCTCGTTTTTTTTTAAATGGTGAGCACGACGGCCCGACGGCCCGGGAGCAGTCTGGGTCGTCGCGCCCATGACATGAATTGAGAGCGCCGATCCCAGAAGCGGCTACTACTGGGATCGCCCACTCTCTGCCCTCTATACCCCTATGGTGTAGAAAGGGCCTCAGAATGCTAGTGGCAAGATATTCCACACTATATTTTGAGTAAAGTTTTACCCACCTCAGGATTCATTTCTCTGGACAACAGGGCTACAAGACACAAGCCAATTGGCTACCATCCTGTTGTCATTGTGGTGCTAATTCTCCTCAACTGTTTTCTGTGAAAGTGGGGAATGGAATGAGAACTGACAATGCAGTGTTGTCAGTCCCTCCTATATGAGTCCCCTCACATCATTACTCATTCCCACATCAGCTTCCCAATTTTCACATCACCAGAGCAGTGTAGAAGGATATAGCCACATGTGAACAACAAGTACCCTGCACTCTGGTAATGTAAGAATGAAACCTTTTTATATTTGAAGTAATCTCTAAGTTGCTTGTATCCCAGGCATACGCCGATATGCAACTGAGTCTTTATGATACTCACTATAGGTCATTGTGACTTGCTATGTTGTGCCTTCAGCAAGTTAAGAGCAGTGACTGGAAACACGACACACTCTTCCTTTTTGAAAAGGCACAATGGTTCAATTGACTCTCTCTGTCTTGTTAGACTTTCACACCCTACACCATCTGTGGCATTCTTGGCTCAATTGGCTTTTTTTGCTCCCCTCCACCTGCATCACCTTACAAATGTGGTTGATCCTAGGAGATGGACTTCTCCTGTCTACATCCATGATGAGCCTTCTTCCAGCCCTGTAACTGCAGCCTTGTGCAACGCTGAGCCTCAAGCGAAATGAGGAAAAATATACTGTAAGTTTAACAGCACCACCAACCTGCATGTTACAGGTAATTGAGTGGTGCACCACTTAAATTAGGAAAAGCTGCTTCCTGTGAGCATGATGGGGAATAAAGGACATTGTTTGCCTGCCCACCATTTCCCCATTCTGAACCCCTCCCCCACCCCAGCAGCTTTTCCTTTGCTAGGTTTTAAATCAGGGATGGGGAATGTGTGGTCTTCCAGATATTATTGGAGTGCAATATCCATCAGCCCTAGCCAGGATAGTCAATTATGAGGGATGATGGGAGTTGCAGGCCAAAGCATCTGAAGGGCCACAAGTTGCCTACCTTTGTTTTAAATGCCCTCCCCCACTGTTTTCCCTTGTTGAGAAATGATCCTTCAGGCTACTGCTACGGATATGCACATGTAATGTGTAATTTGAGTCTTGACCTTATGGATACGGGTACCGGTGACTATCAGCTTGATAATCTGTTCACAAATTGAGAGGTAAGCCTTGTGTTTACAGATATCACTTGTTTTCTCTACTGGGCAGTTCTACCATTACATGACAGCAAAAGACAGACATTTATCTGCTAGATTTTCTCCCAGGTTTTGTTTTTTTTATTTTCCTCTTGTGTTTCAGGAAGACAACGTTTAAGGAGCTGATCCTAGGAAAACGATTCTAGGGAACAAATATTTGGGGTGGAATCCAGCTAGTATCCTTCCACCAATGGAAGGCTTCTGTCAGCAGAATGGGTGGGGGTGATTCTCCCTCCCCCTGTTGGTTGGGGACTATCTGGAGCAGATTTGTGGGGCACAGGGCCCCCCTCTCCATTCTGCTGATGGAAGTCTTTGGCTGGCAGAAATACAGTAGTTGCATCCCATATCTCCCTGAATGTTTTGCCATTGCACTGGTTGTGATGCTTTTCCTAGCAGCTGAGTGATGAAGCAGCTTTAGAGAGTCATGAACGGGCAGCATACTGTTCATTATTTAATTTGTTGTTATTGTACTCTTACTACCAGGAACAGAGAGAGGTACTTTGGGAACTGGGAGAGGTACTTTTATGCCTCAGATGTCAAAATAACTTGGCTGGCCTTAGGTCCAGTGGAAGCCGGTGGCTCCTATGTAAATGGGGTGGTGAATCGCCTCTGTAGTTTAGTTAGAACCAGTTAGAACTCTAAATGAGCTATCCAAGGTGCTGAATCCATTTTGGGGATAGGTTTTGACACTTTAGATAGCTCCTTTAGAGTTTTGACTGGTTCTGATGTAAATCCAGAGCTGATTCACTGACCCACTGCCACCAGCCTCCACTGCTTAGCTACTGTGTACCCTTGCTACCTCAGGCAACAGAATATCTTGGACCTGCCCTATCTAGCATAAGCCAAGCAAAAAATAATTGCTCCATTCAGATTATATTAATCGATCCTATAGTACAATATAAAAGATTCATAATTCTAAATCAGAACAATTAATGGTAATACATTAAAGCTTTATTCTATATACTGTCTACTATAGTGAGATGTCCCATTGAACTCAAGAGAGCTTACTTCTGAGTAGATATGTATGCGTAGGATCGCATTGTTAGTACTAAACACTAAAATGATTAAGGAAGCAGCAGTGCTATTTATTTTTAGATTGAAAAAAGTTCTACAACTCCCAGCATTCCCCAGCTAGTCACGAGAATGGCAAGAACTGGTTAGTTGATATGGATCAACACAACTGCCTCCACATTTGGATTCTCTTCGGGGCCATAGCTATAGAGACGGTCATGATGAGTGCTTGATCTTCAAAATGTATCACTATACCATTGTTGGCACCAATGTAACATTTAAGGGGGATGGTGAACTTACACCTGAGAGGAGAAGCAAATGGAGAGGAAGGAGCAAAGAATCCCATGACCCCACTGCTGATCCCTTAACAGCGATTAGGATATCTCCCATTGCAACATCTCCACCAGCCACACTAGTTTGAAGGAGGAGGTTATATGGTAAGGGTAGTACTTGCAGCTCATAGGAGAAAAAGTCAAAGTTCCCACTGGGCGCACCTAAAGATGTTCTTCAGTTTGTCTACTGATTGCTACAGTTTTAAAATATTTGTAAACTATGAGCATAATCTAGCCAAAATTAAGCACATTTGTGTCCTACTAATTTCACTGAAAGAAAATGAAGTACATGCTGAACTGTCTCACCCTGAAATTAATGGGACTAAAAAGTGCTCATTGTTGGCTGAATGTTTTTATTTTATTATTATTGCTGGCTCTTATTAATGGTTGCTTTTTATTATTCTATTGTTTGTATTTCATGTTGATAGTTGGAAGAACCTTTAAAGGGTCCTCTTATCCTGAAAGCTGGGCTATCCATATTTTAAATAAAGGAAATATATGTCGTTTTTTTAGCTGTGTCCTATATCATTTCTATGTTGTGTATTATTTCAGTGAACATCTACTCATAAAACGTAAGGGACATTTTGAAGATTGATTGTGCATTCCAGTGCATTTTTCTGTAAGGGAATACAAAAAATCTCAGAACAGAGACCACTTACACTGCTATCAAAGGGAAAACTGGCAAAAGCTTTGTCACATTGCTTCAGCATGCTGCTCTTTTAAAAGCAGCAACATCTATACTTATTAACAGTCTGGTATAATTAAAATGTCTTTCAAAAGATGCTAATTTCCCAACTCATAGATTTCTCTGCATATCTACACAGGTAGTCATTGCATTTCTTTTGCTATGAGAACATGATCACCAAATTGTTGGCATTCTCTGCTGGAGCTTGGTGTATATGGGGCCAACCCTCCCCCCCATATTCTTCACTTCAGCAAGTCCAGTGCTCAAAACAAAGTCAAACATGCACATCCTAGAGACTAGCTTAGACCTAGTTTATATGTTTAAGACAATAAAGTGGTAAAGTTTTTTCCTGGCTGCAACTGTAGGGCTTTACAATATTTAAATTCACCTCCATAAAAAGTCATCCCTACATGTATAAAAAAAACCCTGCATGTACTAAAAAGCCAAACCCTTCTCCTTATTTTATTTATTTATTATTGCATTTATATCCCACCTTTTTTCCTCCACCGAGGTGTACATAATCCTCCTCCTCTCCATTTTATCCTCACAACAACAACTCTGTGAGGTAGGTTGGACTGAGAGTCTGTGACTGGCCCAAAGTCACCAGTGGGTTACCATGGCTGAGTGGGGACTAGAACCCGGATCTCCTGACTCCCAGTCCAACACTTTAGCCACTACGCCACACTGGTTCTCCTTGACACATTAATTTTCTGCATGCATGATATTTCTTTGAGAGGGAGTATTCAATCACACAGACCCCCACAGGCATCCTCAAGTGGTACAATCCAGTTGGTTTTGTAAACTGTATAAACAAGGCTTTACTTCTAAGTATTTTGCTCAGAAAGAGGCAAATAAGGAAGATAAAGTACAGGATAGATGAGATGTGAGGAGAATTAATGAGTCATGAAGCAGGGTAGGGAAAGATGTAGGGAGGTACATGAAGCTAGGAAAGCTACAAAAATTCTGCCCATTAAAAGCACAGACTGTTTTTTGAGGAAATGGACATTCTTATCACCTGATCCAGGCTACCATGGGGTAAGGGCCCCCAACCTCTTGATTCTAATTACACTGAAAGAGCAATGGAAATAACTCTGCAAAATGTCCAACAAAGGAATCTATATTCAAAAGGAGGCTTTGGTATATCATTTCAGAATTGGATTGGGATCAGTACATGGATTAGGCACAGTACATGCGTTGCATAGCAATGTGGATCTTGACACACAGCAGCTGATGTGATCCCCATTTACACTGGAGGTGTGCATAGCATGGCGCTCCAGGCCGAAAAGCATTACAGAATGCATGAGTGCAGCAAAACTAGTTTCGAGAAAGGAGACCTTGAGCACAATGTTTAGATCTACAATACTGGTATGCATCATTGTGGTGTTTGCTATTCTTCATACATTGATGTTTCAGTTTTCTAATACATAGGCCCTTGGCCTTTTGATAGGATAGGTTTGCCAATGCGCTTTCCTTACTGCCTCAAAAGAAAATGCTCAGAACTGGTGTATCCGTTTGAACGTGTTATACAAGTTAAGTTTGGGGCAAAGCAAATAATGAATCCTTACAAAGCAAGAGCTTCACTCCCCACCTTGAACTTAGTGCTTTGAAGTTGGGAGTCCCATAATACTGGCTGGAAGCTCTGTCCAAGGTTCTCTGGAAGCAGGCATCTGTGTCTGATGGAATGCTTCTAGTAGGGAATTTGATGTGTCTGCTTCTTGTCTTTTTTATTGCATGTGGAAGGGCCAATCAAAACAGTTAGCTGATGCACATTTGGGGCCTCTTAAAAATTAAGGTTACAATTTGCTCTCAAGAGAATACCATTTAAAATAGAATTGAATTAAGTAGCCGGTCGGACGTGTTGGAGGAAGCATGCAATTAAACCAAATCATTTTAAAGCATTATTGATTTTGTAGTCTTATTAGTGCTATAAGAATATTGATTGAAAACAAAGTTCAGCATAAGGGGTATAAAACTGAGAACATTTTCTTTTTCATGATGTAGCTCTCAAATTCCTTTAAAAGTCAGAGCCTCTCATGTTTACTTCAAAATAAGCCCTATTATGTTTAATGGGATTTGCTCGCATTGTTCCTAGGATTGCAATTTAATGGAGCATAGTAGGGGTGGGCAACTTCAGGGAATCTGGGGGCCACTCGTTATTCCCATGACCCCTACAAATAAATACATAAATAAATATTTTGCATTTCCATTTATATTCAAGAAACTAGGGATGTGCACTGAATCAGTTCTGATATCCGATTCCGATTAAAATCGGAGAAAATCGGACATCCGATACAGATTCCAATTCGAAAATTTGGCCACTGGTTGCAGCACCATGGAAAGCTCCAAGTAAGTAACTTGCTTCAGTAAAGGTCCTATGAGTAAAGGGAAGCCTTATGCATTCCTCCACCTACCCAAGCAACATCCCCTGCCTGAAGATTACGAGGGGTCTAACCCGGGTACCTTCCCCCCTGAATCCGATCTTAGAGCCTTTGGCAGTTTGCTGCGATGCCTTTAACTATCATTTCACAGATAAAATCTCTCGGATAAGAGCCGACTTAGATGCCGTCGTTATAGAAGAGGCTGATGATGGAGTGTCCAGCGACTCCGCGAGTAGAATTACACTGGATCACTGGTGAGTACCGAGGACGTGGACAAGCTGCTTGGACAAGTTAGGAGGACGACTTGCCCTCTCGATCCCTGTCCTTCATGGCTGGTCGCCCAGGGAGGAGATGCAGTTAATCGCAGTTACAATATATTATTAATGCATCTCTCAGGGAGGGGACTTTCCCATCATGTTTAAAAGAAGCGGTGGTACGGCCGCTTCTAAAGAAGCCCTCCCTGGATCCCCTGGACTTTAATAACTACAGACCGGTATCAAACCTTCCATTCTTGGGCAAGGTGATCGAGAGGGCGGTTGCCTTTCAACTCCAAGTAGTGTGGGATGACACTGATTTTCTAGACCCATTTCAAACCGGCTTCAGAGCGGGATACAGAGTTGAGACTGCTATGTTCACCTTAGTGGATGATCTATGCCTGAGTATTGACAGGGGGAGTGTGTCCCTGTTGGTACTTGTGGACCTCTCAGCGGCATTCGATACCATCGAACATGGTATCCTTCTGGAACGCCTGAGGGGATTGGGACTCGGGGGCACTGTGCTTCCGTGGTTCCAGTCCTACCTCTCGGGCAGGTTCCAGATGGTGATGCTTGGGGATAGCTGCTCCGCAAAGAAGGAGCTGCTGTGTGGCGTACCGCAAGGTGCCATCCTTTCCCCAATGCTGTTTAACATTTATATGACACCGTTGGGAGAGATCATCCGGAGGCATGGGGCGGGGTGCTATCAGTATGCTGATGACACCCAAATATATTTCTCTATGCCTTCGATAACAGCGTCAGCTAAGGATAGTGTGTCTCCTCTGAATGAATGCTTGGAGGCGGTAATGGGCTGGATGAGGAAAAACAAACTGAAGCTGAATCCAGACAAGACGGAGGTGCTTGCTGTTAAAGGCCGCAACCTGGGTTTGGAGGTGTGTCAACCAGTTCTGGATGGGGTTACACTCCCCCTGAAAGACTGTGTTCGCAGTTAGGGGGTGCTCCTGGATCCGTCGCTCCAAATGACAGCCCAGATAGATGCAACGGCCAGGAGTGCCTACTATCAGCTTCGGCTGATACGCCAGCTGCGCCCGCACGCTGGTAACTTCGAGGCTCGACTTCTGCAATGCGCTGTACATAGGGCTACCTCTGTGCCTAGTCTGGAAACTTCAACTAGTTCAAAATATGGCAGCCAGGTTGGTCACCGGTACACCTAGGGGTGACCATATTACGCCAGCTTTAAAATCGCTCCACTGGCTGCCAATCAGTTTCCGGGCGAAGTATAAAGTGTTGGTTATTACCTTTAAAGCCCTACATGGTTTGGGTCCAGGTTACCTACGGGATTGCCTTCTCCCATACAATCTGCCCCGCACACTCAGGTCCTCTGGGAAGAACTTACTACAGTCGGCCAAGAGTAGGCTTACAACTGTTACCCAGAGGACCTTTTCTTCTGCCGCTCCCAGACTGTGGAATGACCTGCCGGAGGAGACTCGTCAACTTAACAGTCTTTTATAATTTAAGAAAGCCATAAAGACTGTTCTCTTCCGGCGGGCATATCCAGTGGAATTTTAGAATGTTTTTAGGATGTTTTTAGGATGTTTTAATGCAGTTTTAATAATGTGTGTCATGTTTTAATCAGTTTTATGTATTTTATTATACTGTTGTTCCCCGCCTCGATCCAAACGGAGAGGCGGGTAAGAAATAAATTATTATTATTATTATTATCATCCTTAAAGAGACAGCCTTCTGGCCTGAAGGCAAGCTTGTCCTCCTTTGATTCTCAGCTTGAGGTCAGGTCCATGGAAAGATTGTCCACTGCATTTTGGAGCCAATGAAGCTTCCAGATTCTCTCCAAAGGTAGTCCTACATGAAGTACACTGCAGTAATGGAAGTAAATGAAGCATGGAAGATTGAAATCAAACTTATTTTTTCTGTGAAAGGCTATAGCCAAAGCTTATAAAAAACACTTGTAGCAACCATTACCACATGAGCATACTAGCATAATGATGGATAAAAGAGTACCTCCAAGTTACATATCTGCTCTTTCAAGAAGACTAATACCTCATCCTGAACAACTTAAACCACCTTCCCAGATCACCAGTGTTCTTGGTTCTGGCTTGTCTGGATTTCAGCATGAAACCTCATCAACTCCTGAAGTTACTCCAAATGTTTCTTTTGCAGAAACATCAACAGAGTACTAAGGCCCTTCATTATATATAAGATACCACTGACATTCAGTAATGGCAATTTGAAAATATGCCCCCCTACATACATTGAATATGATCAGTAATCAACTGGACTTCAGCTATTCTTTTATAGATTCTTTGTGAGAGGGGAAGTTAATAATTCCTCAGACTTGGTCAAGTAACTGAATATATTTGAGCTAGTGCTGTGCTGAAAATTTCTCCTGTGAGAATTTCGACCATTCTCATTCAATCTGAAAGAAAAGAAATTGCTGTCAAAAAGAAACTCAAAGGAGAATAAATTTTGGAGAAATTCTCATGGCTTTGGTTGAGAGTTCTTGTGCTTAGCTTACTGATGAGATGGCTGAGGAGTCTGTGTGTGAGTATCCTGTCTTTCATTATATAATCATCTCTCTGACAGTCTGTAACCTCCTTGGTTTCCCACACTTCCCACCCAAGGGAAGTCATCATGAATTTATTCCTCCTATAGAGCCTTTTCAGATCAGGAAGTGCAGGCAGCCTGGGAGACTGCAGAGCAATGGTGAGATGTGTAATGGAAAGAAAAATACAGACAGGACACTCAGCCAGCTCACAACCAACACACTCACAAAATGAATTATAAATGCCCTGAGAATGAAGCAGAAAAATGGAGGCCTCTATCCTGGGAAGAAAACTTTCAGGAAATTGGAGGTCAGCTTTTGGCACAGCGTTAGCTCCATCCTTTCCCTGGAGCAGGATGCAACAATGCCCCCCTCCTCACACCTGCTACAGGGCTTTCAGGGAAGGGATGGTGTTGCCAGCACCTGCATTAGAGACAAGCTGTATCCACAATCACCCCTCAGAAATATATCATATGGAGGGGGAGTGGCCTAGCAAAGATGGAATAGAGACGGAACTTTCCTGCTCTCACAAGAAGCAAAGAAATATTTATAAAATCCCTAATTTGGAGGTGATGGATTCCTGATTAATGACTTGATTCTGGGTCCGAAAACTTTACTGCATCTGCGGAGAGATTAATAGCTGGATAACTGCCTGGATGGCCGACGGAAAGTGAAACTAACGACGAGGAGGATCGGGAGTTCGACAGAGTGCCAACAGAAGGTAATTAATGGACTTTAATTAGAACCGCAAGGTTAAGACAATTTCAGAGGGAGAGGAGGAACTGATTTATGTGGAAAAGTGGCTTTTAATCTCCAGCCGAAGGAGATAGAAGTGTATTTGTTTACTTGAGCCCAGTCGAAGGGGTGGATTGGTGAGTTAAGCTTTATGAAAAGAAAGCAAAAAACCCAGTCCAAAGTCCTAGGCTAGAGCAGAGAATAAAAAAAAAAATCATCTTTCCGATCGGAACTGGCAGCGTTTGGTGAGAGTTACTGGAATTATGCCAGACAAAATGTCGGACAAGCAGCAGCAAGCCAACAAGACAGGGAAATCCCCTGTCCATTCTGGAAATACTAAAGGCACAGCTTCTAAAGATGCAGGTGCAGTACCAAAACCAGAGGCAAGTAGAGTCCTCAGAGGATTTATTCTTCAAAATTCAGAAGATGATGGAGACTGCTTTATTTAAGCAGGAGGAAAGGATAATGCAAAGGATTAAGGACTCACAGAAGGATTTTATAGTGGACCTTCAAACTGTGGTGGATAAAATGGATAGAATGGAGATGAATATGAAGAAGCAGCAGGAAGATACCAAGAAACATGGGGACCAACTGACAGAGATGGATTTACGTTTAATTGCTTTGGAAGATCGGGACAGGAGGGTTAATATTCGAATTAGATCTTTTGGGGAAAGAGATGGAGAGACTCCTAAGGATTTAAGAGTTATAATTTTGGATTGGATCAGGGAAATTGAAACTCAAGAAATTTGGGCAATGCAGGACATTGAGAGGGTTCATAGAGTTGGTGTTAAGAAGAAAGGACTTCTCCCAAGAGATATAATTGTTAAATTTGCTAATTATTACAAGAAAGAAAAGTTGATGCAAGCAATTAGACGTCAAGCCCAGCTGATGATACAAGCAATATCAATTGAGGTTTATCAAGATTTATGCCCTCAAACGGTGCAGTGGAGGAAGAGTGTTAGACTGTGTACAGTGGCTTTGCGGAAGAGATCGATAACATATAGTTGGGGATATCCAGTTTTTTTGAGATTTATGTGGAAAGGGAAGCAACATAGAATAACATCGTGTGAGCAAGGGATGGAGCTTCTGGAAAAGTTGGGCTTAGTGGATCCCATGGCTGCTGGAGAAACAAAGCAGGATGCAGCTGCTGGAGGGGGAGTTGGTCCTGATTATCCACAGGAGGAAGGAGCCATGAGTGGAACCCATCAATGAAGAAATAATATTGTAATAGGGATAAGAAAAGATTATATGAGAGGGGAGGGTCGGGTTTCTGTTCTGGAATGCTGGGTTGCTTCTCTCCCCCCCCCCCCCGAAGAGTTCTAAGAATAATTGGGGCCATTGCCCAGGAAGGCCTGGTGAGGAGGGGGGTGAAGTTGGGGGGTAAATATGGGTGGGTGGGTGAGGGAGGGGGGGTATGTGTATCACAGAGGGAGACCAATATAGAGATGTGTTGGAAAGAGAGAGATGGATAATAAATTAAGGGTTGCAACTTTAAATGTTAAAGGGCTAGGAACTGTTATTAAAAGGAAGAGAATAGAAATGTTATTAAAAAAAGAGAAAGCTGATGTAATTTTTTTGCAGGAAACTCATCAAACAAAGGAGGGTGTAAATGAGCTTCGGATGAGGGAGGTGGGCGTTTACAAAAAGTCTTTTGGTACTTCTAAAGTGAGAGGTGTAGCGATTATAATCTCAAAAAAATGTGGCATTACTATACAAAGGGTGAAGAAGGATGAAGCGGGAAGGTTTCTGATTATTTCCTGCAGGGTAGGGGAGGAGGAATATGTATTGATTAATGTATATGCTCCAAATGGGAAACAGATGGAATTTTTTGATGAAGTTTTTAATGCAGTGGGAGAAGTAGGTAAAAAGAATATTGTGATGGCAGGTGACTTTAATATGGTATTAGACAAAGGGAAAGATAGGGATAATATATTAAGAGTTCTCAAGATTGGTGGGAGGACGGGATTAAGCAAATTAATGGAGAGAAAAGAATTAATTGATGTTTGGAGAGTATTAAAAGGGGAAGAAAGGAAATACACTTTCTACTCACCACGGTTTAAGAGTTATTCCAGGATAGATTATATTTTTGTGTCAAAAAATATGTTGTCTAAACTTATAGATTGTGCTGTAGGGGTAATTAAAGTCACAGATCATGCATTAATGACGTTGGATCTTAAAATGAAGAAGGATTACAAACAAGTTCAGAGATGGAGAATTGATACAAGGTTACTAAATAATAAAAATATAGTGGAGAATATTAAAAAAGAAATGCAGGAAATATGGGAAATTAACGAAAAGGACATAAACTCGCAGGGTTTAATATGGGACACTATGAAGGCTGTAGTAGGAGGGATATGTATCAGGGAAATGTGTACCCTAAGAAAACAACAAGAGGCTCAAAAGAAAAAGATTGAAAAGGAGGTAAGGGACCTAGAGGACAAGCTAAGAGAGACAAAAGATAAACGCCTATTTGCCCAAATCCAAGCTAAGAAAAAAGAATTAGAGAGAGAAGAGTTAGAACAAGTCCAGAGGGATTTGCTATATTTAAAGAGGGAATTTTTTGAATATAGTAATAAAAATTCAAAGATGCTGGCTAGGTCCACTCAGTCCAAAAAGGCTAAGAGTATGATAGGGACAATTAGAGACAAGACAGGGAAAAATTGTAATTTAATGAAGGATAAATTAAATATATTTCAGGAATTTTATAAAGAATTATATACATCAGATATGGGATCACAGGTTAAAATATTGGAATATGTAGAGAGGAATTGGAAAATAAGATTACAGGGGCAAGATAGGGATTATATGGAAGGTTTAGTTACTGAGAAAGAAATAGAAGGAATTATAGTTAAATTAAAAGGAGGGAAATCTCCGGGATTGGATGGTTTGGGGCCGGATTATTATAAAGTTTTTAAAGGAATTTTACTACCAAGATTAAAAAAATTATTTAATAGTATAATAGAAGGGGGAAAGACCCCCCATCATGGGATCATTCCTTGATCATATTAATTCCGAAACCAGGAAAGGATTTGACTGACCCAGCATCTTATAGACCAATACCTTTAATAAATCAAGATTCAAATTTTTTTACAGCAATAATGGCAAAAAGGATGAGTATGTTTATACATAAGTATATTAGAAAGGATCAATGTGGATTTATCCCAGGAAGGCAAATGCCTAATTTAATAGGAAGAGTTTTAAATATAATTAATATTATTTAAAAAAGGAATTTAAAAGCGGGATTATTAGCATTGGATATATTCAAAGCCTTTGATTGCGTGGAATGGCCAGCACTTAAATTAATTTTGAAAACATTTGGGCTTGGAGTGAAATTTATGGGAGTGATGGATCAACTGTATAAAAATAATAAAGCAGAAATAATGGTTAATGATGGGTTAACGCAACAGATTACACTAGCCCAAGGAACAAGACAAGGTTGCCCACTTTCACCGATATTATTTGCGATAGTAATAGAAATTTTGGCAAATGTTATAAGGGAGGATTCAAGATTGAAGGGGATAGGAGGGAAGGAGAAGATTAAAATAAATATGTTTGCGGATGACACATTATTGACATTAAAAGACCCCCTGAAGGAGGGGGAGCTGATTAAGAAACATTTGAGAGAATTTGGGGAGGTCACAGGTTTACAAGTTAATTGGGGGAAGTCAGAAATGATGTTATTCAATTATAACAAAGAGGAGATGGAGGAAGGTAAAGTTAAGTTAGGTTTTAGGCTTAAAAATATAGTATGTTATTTAGGAGTTAATATTGCAAAAGATTTAGACAGGTTAGAGGAAATTAATTTTGTAAGTCTGAAAAAACAGGTAGGGGAAAAGTTAGAGGTATATAGGAAATTAAAACTGGGGTTCCAATTCCTCAAATGGCCATGCCCCTGTTCCCTTAGCCACACCCCCTCTCTCCCAACTGCTGATTGTTTGGTGGTTCCCAGATTTTGTATGGTTTCCTCTCAATCTAAAATGCTGAAATTCCTCTCCTAAGGCTTGGTTAGTGGCAGTTAGGAGCTTTAAGCTAAAATATGCTGGTTTTTTTTTTGTTTTTGTTTGGGGGGGGTGTTTTGCCCCCATCCTTTTTGCCTTCATCCTCCCCACCACTGGAATGCAGACTCCAAGAGCTTTTTCAAAACTGAATTCAGCCCTCCGGCTAAAGAGGTTCAGTCCCCCTGTATCACAGGTATGTTTTTTGCATGAGGCTACAAATATATTTTCAAGAAGCGGCTTTAATTTGTAGGAGATTCAAATGATGAAGATGAGAATGATGGTGATTTAACTCTGCCTTTCACTGAACAGATTTTAGAACAGAAGAAGAGTATTGGGGGGGGGAAGCAAATGTCAGTGAATTCCTTTTGGGAGAAAGGTAGGAACTCTGTCAGCATCCACTAACTGGCATATTTTAATTAAAATGGTAGTCACCCTAGCCTTTTACATTCTTGAAGCTTTGCACGAACCTCAGATATGAGAGAGAGAGAGAGAGAGAGAGAGAGAGAGAGACTGAGGACATGGATACTAAGAAATGGTTGCCCTAGCAATGGTAACTATGCTAAGGACTTCCAGTTTCCTTTAGCCTTCTTAAAATATGCAGTTTTAAATAGTATACTAATGGCCTGCAGATATTTAACTTAATAAAATGTTGCCAATTTCAAACTAACCCAGGAATAATTTCTTAAGGGAATAGTTTTTCATATACTGTTCAACCTAGATCTGGAATAATTCCTATTTTAATCACTGTTTTTCCTAACGACCGGAAGGACCAAGATTTAAGAGTGGGGTGGGGAAGTGGATGAGATTTAAAGGGAAAAATATGAAACATAGCAGTGGGGAGAAAGTAGGGAGTAGGAAATGTCATGATATTACTTGGGTTATCAGCCTTTTCACTGACTGACTTCCCAGTGATTCCCCAAACCCCCAAATTCCTCATATGTCCCCCAAGTTAATGCTTGCTGCAACGAAACATTGTCTTTAACATTATTTCAGGTCACTGTGAACTCACGTTTAGTCCCTCTTAGCTTTGAAACTCCTCCAATACTGCGACACATCTTCTGTGGCAGCTTTTAATGTTTGCCCTGTGCATCTCTTTTTCTTTCCTTTCCTTTTTTTACACCTAAGGCTGTGTGGTCTTCAAACCACTTAGTCCAAAATAGTGTCATTTCAGGGCGCATCTGGTCTGTAGGAGACCTCATCTCCCTTTGGAGACACAAAATTGGGTGGGATCACTAATACCCTGGAAGACAGAAAAAAACTCCAAAGTGATCTTGATATACTGGAGCGCTGGGTTGAAAACAACAGAATGAAATTTAATAGGGATAAATGCCAAGTTCTACACCTAGGAAAAAGAAACCAAATGCACAGTTACAAGATGGGGGAGGGAGGGAGGGGGAATTGCGGACTTCCGTAATCCTCCCACGGTGTCTAGATGGCAGCTCAACATCCTGGGAGGTAAGGGACGTTGCGGCCACCTTTTTTTTTTTTTTTTTTTTTTAAAGGAAGAGGAGCCACCATTGTGTGGCAAAAACAGTAAGTGAACCCCCTCCCCCAACAAACTCTGCGCCATCCTGGGGTTTGCAGAATTGCTCCCCCCCCCCAATGGACATGGAACCCAGGACTGTGGAAAAACTGGGATATCCCTGGTTTCCGTTATCCCAGGGTCGTCCCTAGGTCAACCCCGATTGACCCCGGGATCCCCTGTGCATCATGTGGATGCACAGGGACGACCTAGGGACAACCCCAGGATAAATCCCTGGTATAGACATGGTCTGAGAAAAGAAACACAATGACAGCAAACACTCATGAACAAAAATAATAGAGTGTATATTTGGTGTCTCTTCAAAGGGATTACACCTGCCGAAAGCATTGCTTTCATGCCCACAATTGCAAATGTTTTACACAGCTGTATTCCCAGGCACTTGTTCGGCTGCCAGTCCAGTTGGCTTCTGTACATGGATTGGAGGGGGAACATCTTTTCCTCCACATCAGGCAGCAAAATGTCTTGAGCTGGCCCAGGAAGCTGAAATAGATGCCTGTCTCAAGTCTGGCGCAATTTGCAGCATTTCAGGACTAAGCCCACTGAGGTGACACACCAATTGTTCTTAATGTGGATAAGTAACTGGGTGGACGCATACTGTGGCACTGTCATGGCATTTTGTATATGCGTCACAGATAACTGAAAGACATTTGCCTGACGAGATGCCAGACAAGACTTATGAAGTGCTGATATACCCTAAGTCAGTGGAACAAAGCATAACTCATGAAGGAGAAACAAACTATGAACTCTTTGCCTATCTTGTTAATACACTCCTTTCCTCTTGCCCCATACTTGCTTCTCTCTCATTTCAGAGTGGCTTTAAACCCTGCTACCACAGTGATACTGCATCAGAGAGGAAGAGTCACATTGGCTGCAGAGAACTCCTTCCTCCTGCTCCTTCTCAGCTTCTCCATGTAATTAAGAACACAAGAAGTGCCATGCTCGATCAGACCGAGGGTCCATCTAGTCCAGCACTCTGTTCACACAGTGGCCAACCAGCTGTTGACCAGGGAAAAACAAAGCAGGATACGGTGCAACAGCACCTTCCCGCCCATGTTCCCCAGCAACCAGTGCACACAGGCATACTGCCTCAGATAGTGGAAATTTAAATAATTCAGATCTTTATTGCCTGTATAGGCACAAGAAGAGATGTGAAGGCTTGGGGGGTGGGAACTAGAGGATAAAATGGAAGGGAAGATATTTCCCCCCCAATTTTTTCAAAAAGCAAAACCCAAAACCTGGAGCTTCACCCATTTTTCTCTTGGTGTGTGTGTTTCCCCCCTTCTTGACATCTCTAAGCAGAACATACACCTTTGTGCTCTCAGTTGGAAGTGGCCAGCACATTAGAGGGAAACTCCCACCCTTACCTTTCAATGCTTGTGAGAGAAGGTTGAGTTTACTGTAGCCAGCAGTGTGCAGGTGCATGGTTGCTGAAAGGATTGTTGATCCTGCTGACGTTAGCATCCCAAATTCTCACTCAGCTACTGTGAATCTGCAGTGTTGGCTATGGCACCCCCCCCTTCCACCACTGTCTTCTGGTTCTGAGAGGTGTGAATTCACCACCACCACTGCCAACTCTTGCCATTCCCTGGCCACTGGTGGTTTCACCTAGCACGCTACCTCACCAGCCACCACTGGAAGTAAACACCACTAAGTAATAAAAGCTAGGTGGATAGAACTACAACATGAAACTGCTTTGCGCTCCATAGGCAACTGACCATGGGAATGCTTTCCTCTGACCAAAGCAGACATGTTATTTGTGTGGAGAAAATTGAAACAAGAGTTTAAATTTGATCCTCATATGCTCCAGAAATCTCCTTTTTGACTTAATCTTTCAGTTAAAATTGGTGCCAGCCCCTTTACACAGAAGCCATGGGTGGGTGCAATCATTCTAAAGCTCTCACACCTATTAAATTCTCAGGACTTACTACTGACCTTTCAGGGAGTGCAAAATGAATACAACCCCCTTAACAGTGAAAAATACAATCTCTTTTATCTGATAAAACACCTCTCAGCAACACAATTTGGCCGTAATGCATGGTGCAATTTCTCAAAGACCAAATCAGATGGAATGGATGTTCTAGGGAGACCTGCATTGCTTCCCAACTCTGCAATTCCTTTGTATTGCCACTTAATAAAAGCAATGCACCGTATTTTAACATAATACGTTTTGGCATGCAGTACTGGCTCAGGATTACGATTTACCATTGAGGCAGCCCAGTGGAGCTAGGTTCTCAAAGTTATGATTAGACACTGTTATCCAGTGATACTGGTCAAATTTAATTACTTTTAATAATGTGAATTTTCAGGCAACCTTGTCTGACAGCTACCCAATTATCTTTCAAGTGCCAAGTGAAGTCCTTTTTATTCTCCAAGGCCTTTGGAATCTTTTTAGTCTGCAAAGTTAAGCTCTAATTTTTTTTAGCTCTTCCACATTTACTTATGCATTAATGGATTTTCTTTTATGAACTATACTTTTGCTATTTTATTACTTTTATTTATTGCATTTTATTGTATTGCCATGCCTATGTTACCTCCAGGGGTACCTTGAGTGCCTCTGAGTACAGAGAGACTAAAGATTTTCCCCAACAACTCTGACTCTTGAACTAGTAGCCTTTGTTCTACAAGACCTGAGGAGGAAATGAATCTCGGGTAAGGGTGAATCTAAGACAAAAGGAGAGCAGCTTTTGTCTTGCAGAAGAAAATCTCTGGGCAGCTGACAGTAAGCAGGATTTGCTTGGGGTTGTGATGTTGTAGGCCTTCATCCTGAGCATGGTGTAAATAAACCTCTTCATAAAAGAAACACCACAAGTCTCCAGTGCCCGCTTTCTTGGAAACTGAAGTCTGAGTGTGTGCTGAAGCCCCTGGAAGTTCACCCCTCCAGGACTGGGATGCAGGGATATAACAGCATTATTGAATCCTCCTTTTCCTCCCTCCTGCTTACACTTGATTTTCTCAGGTACCCACCTCCCACTGCACCGTCACCACCATCCTATCATATTTAATTGAAGGGTCCTTGACATCCAGAAAAGGTTTTTTGAGGGTGCCAGAGGCTGTAGGAGGTGGGAAAGCCCCATTGCATGAGTACTCTTCTGTTCACACAACACTGGATACTGTCAGGATGAGGCCCAGTTTCCCTGGTGTGGATTCCAAATCAGACTCAGAAGAAGGAGAAGACCAGCCGAAACAGAAAGCAGCGGAGGATATTCTTTAAGGGCCGATCTACACACCAGGTTTTTAACGTTTTATAAGGGTTATGAAAACTCTTTGGGCTACATGACGCACTCCCTATAACGTTGTATATCTGAGTTTTTTTAAAACTCACTTCAGTTATATACAACGGTTTCACTTGTAATAAATCGTTTTAAGTAAAATAATGTGTCCTTCCTTACCATTTGTGATTCATGGGGGCAGTGCTTCATTTACTGGTGCCCAAATGCTTAGCAGTTGATTGGTGGGGAAGAAAGAGGAAGTGGGCGAGTGAACTACAACACCCACAATTCTTAGCCCTATACTCTCTAGGGAATGACAGAGGAACAAAGGAGGAAGTGGGTGACTGAACTACAACGCCCACAATGCCTTGCGCTAAACTCATTGTAAAAACGAAACAGACAGGGCAAGAACAGTGTGTGACCGCATACACCGCTTTAAAGACTGAAGAATTTTTCTCCTGTAACGTGAGTACTCAGTAATGTGGCCTAAGACGTTTTAGAACGCACCTATTTGGAACGTTTTAAAATACTATTTAAAACATTCCAAGGGACTGTGTAGATAGGCTCCAAGAGTCAGGGAGGAATCTGCCCAGGAGCTTATTGAACAGGCTCAGATATCGTCTACCTCCTCCCCCCATCTGGGAACTCAGTCTTTCTGGGAGAGGGAGGGAGCATTGGGATTAACAAATCCCAGAGTCCACCGCAGGGTCAAGAACGGCAGAGTTGAGAGGAGGTGGGAGGTGGTCTGCCAGCCTAGCTACACAGCAGAGGTTATAGCTTGAAGACCCTCCCTGAAGGAGGGGTCTGGTAAAAGCTCGTCGGGCATAGTGGGAAATCTTCCATTTAGTTGATAAGCAACTGCCTTGCTTTGTTAGGCTAATTAAGCTTAGAAGATAGCTCCTAGCAATCACACTCTCTTCGGGTGTGGAGAGGTGTCTATTTACGGAATAAAGATTTTGTGGATTGCACAGCAGACCTCTTTATTCTTTCACATCTTGGTGGGAGGGCTG
This sequence comes from Anniella stebbinsi, assembly GCA_029215795.1. NCBI lineage: Eukaryota > Metazoa > Chordata > Lepidosauria > Squamata > Anniellidae > Anniella > Anniella stebbinsi. Next base: position 228,944,534 of record JARDYH010000001.1, read on the forward strand.
GAATCATGACAGATACAACCTAATGACTTGAGGGATTATGCAAACTACCACTGGTATATCAGTACTAAAAAGTTGCACTTGATAGCATGTTACTTAAAGTAAGAAATGGAGGGTGCACCACTGAGCATTGTATGGTAAGGAGAGCACACATATACAGAGACAGAAAACTGGGGGCAGAATCCACCACTGATTCTTTTAATCACATTAATTCCCTTCCACAAGTGGTGGGTCCCACTTACACAATGGAAACACTAACTCTCCCTTGTGTAAACAGTGGGTCCCACTTACACAATGGAATTGGTGGGACCCACTGTTTACACAAGGCAGAGTTAGTGTTTCCTAGGGGAAACCCCATAATGAACAGAAACACCCAATCCTGGAAGGAAGCAGGTCAGCAAAGCTCACTTATGTGAGCTGTGCCAACCTGCCTCCTTCCACAAATGAGAATTTCTGCCTTTGGAAGCCCCAAAGTGCAACAGAATTGGCTTGCACACCAGAATTGGCAGGGTGTAAATGAATTGGCAGGTTTGTAAGCGCCCTGTTGCATTCTGCCCATTATGTTCAAATGGGCTCCCACTCCTGTCCCATTAATCAGCTTCCTGACTGTGGAACTACTAATGGAGTAAAGGAAATGAAAACCTTAACCCAGGTGTTTTTACTTTCAGTTTTCGGGTTCAGATTCTTTTACAAAGCCAACTTTTGTTCAGATTAAATTAGATAAATATGTTAAAGCCTAGATTTAATTAATAGCTATGCAGAACACACACACACATTTTAATTCTGACATTAATCAGATAGAAAGTAATGATAGGGGGTAGATGGTTATGCTCTAATTCATTTGGAAGCTGGTGAAAAGCAGACTTATCTGATGCCTTCCACTTCCCTCCTAGCTCAGAAATCAGCAGTGACATCAGGCTGACATTTACATTCTTCTGCCAGTATCCCAAAATATGCAGTTAAGAAAAAGCTTTGATCACATCACTGGTTCTTTTAGCAAAGGGGATTAAGCGGCACTAAAGTTAAATTAATGAAAAAGCTACAGTTAAAATAATATTCATTAAACAAAAATCCTACGGTTTACAAAAACGTTAAGGCTCTACAGTTTCCAACCAAGCAACAAAAAGCAGGGAAATTGGGAGTTAAGGCTCACAAGCCTTAACACCACATTGTCCTTAAGGAGGCAGAAAGTGCAAGTGAAATTCTCATTTTCCCAAAACAGATAAATCATGAGGACAGGATGGAGACTATGATATACAGAGGTGACTGTGGGGTTGTGGAAGACTGATGATGAACAACTTAGGGCCACCTACTTCTCCTTTTTTGTTTAGACCCGCCCTTCTCCAACCTGGTGCCCTCCAAAGGTGTTGGACTACAACTCCCATCATTGCAAGTCAGTTTGTCCCATGGTCAGATGGGGGCTATGTGGCTCAGCAATACTACAAGCGAGAAGGGTCTTGGAATGGTTGTAGATCACAAGCTAAATATGAGCCAACAGTGTGATGTGGCTGCAAAAAAAGCAAATGCTATTTTGGGCTGCATTACTAGAAGTATAGGTTCCAAATCGTGCGAGGTACTGGTTCCCCTCTATTTGGCAATGGTTAGGTCCCATCTTGAGTATTGCATTCAGTTCTGGGCACTACACTTCAAGAAGGATGCAGACAAGCTGGAGGGGGTTCAGAGGAGGGCAACAAGGGGTCTGGACACAAAGCCCTATGAGGAGAGATTGAAAGAACTGGGCATATTTAGCCTGGAGAAGAGAAGATTGAGGGGAGACATGATAGCACTCTTCAAGTACTTGAAAGGCTGTCACACAGAGGAGGCCAGGATCTCTTCTCAATCAACCCAGAGTGCAGGACACAGAATAATGCGCTCAAGTTAAAGGAAGCCAGATTCCGGCTGGACATCACGAAAAACTTCCTGACTGTTAGAGCAGTATGATTAATTATTTTTTATGTTGAAGGTTCTCCCACAGAGGCTCAATTCGGACGACACGTTAACCAATGGTTGTTAAGTTAAACAACCGTCAGTGGGTTAACCAAACGTGTTGTCCGAATTCAGCCACACAACGGTTAACCAACCCATGGTTGTTTAAGTTGCAGTTTTAAACAACTGAGTTAAACAACTCGCTTGCGAGTTGTTTAAAAGTTAGTCAATTGACTAACGTGTTGTCCGAATTCAGCCACTTGAGGTGCGTTGGTTAAACAACTGAGGTGAGTACGTTAACACAAAAGACCATAGAGGAGAGCGGCAAGAGCAGCAGACAGCGGACGGGAGCTCAGGCGCGGATGAAACAGATCGCTGGTTTCGCCGCCATAGCAACCAGGACGCCCGCCTCCCCCACCAGGCAGCCGGCACGGAACTCAAAAAGGAGCCAGCTCCTGCAAGCACTCATGCAGGGTGCCCAGTCAGCTACCCAAACGGACAGGGAAGCACACCAGAAGGGCACTACGGCAAAGGGGGGGGAGGGGGAGACGGAATACCCAACAACCCCAGGCGCCCTGGAGCAAGGGGCAGCCCCCCCACACCAAGAGGGAGAACAACACCCCATCCAAAGTAGACCCCCCACTGCACCGCCACCTCCACCCTCGCATCACCCAGAAGGACGAGGTCAGGGGAAGCGGTGACCAGAGAGCCCCCCCCCATCCGCCCAACATGGCTGGACAGTGAGCCTTTTCCAGGCCCTGAGAATCTCGTTGGGGAGTGTCGCGCCGTGCGGAGGCGTCCCGGGTGCGTGAAGCATCCGTGCCTGGATCTGGCTGTGCTACCCCCATCCCGTGTGAGTGTCGGCTGTAGAGTCCCATCTCTGGACTGGCATCTCTCCCTGGCATGGCCCCCTCTCCACCTCTTCCCCTTGGCACGTTCCGTGCTTGGCTCCCTGGGGGTGTGGCGTTGGCCATCCCCTCTTCACCGCTGTGCCTTCCAGCCGCCTCCTCCTCCCTTCCCGGGGGCGCCTGTCCTCTCTGTAGGTTCTGCCCTGGCATAGTGGTGCCCATGTGCTTTACTGCCCATGTCTGATTTTTCTGCTGAATAAAGATTTCCCAACCGCCCCACTCTCTCCTTCTTTCCTGTGTGTGCGGGTGGCTGCTCTGGGAGGGAGGTGGGAGGGGGCTGGGGGAGGGGGGTGACTCTCGCATATGCCAGTTCTCCCGTATAGGGTGGGTGGGGGTGGCTCCCTGGGGTGTGGGTGCCAACGTTTGGGGAGCATTGCTGGTTGTTACTCTTGTGTAGGTGCTGCGGTTCCTCCTGGCTGCCTCTTTGCCCGAGGCTGCTGAGTTCCGCCCAGTGACTGAGGCGGCCAATGGGGTTTGGGAGGCGTGTCCTGCATTGCCTTCAATGGCGGCGGCCATGGTTTTCGGCTGCAGTGCCTTCTGGGATACCTGCTGGAGGACTAACGGGGTTTGGTAGGCGGGGAAAATGGCAGCCAAGCTGTCAGTCAGAACCGAGTACGTTATTAACCACCAGTGTGGTTAACTTAACTTTGAATCCCCTGCTGCAGCGTGTCCGAATTGAGGCCACCTTTTTAACCCACTGTCAGTGGGTTAAGTCCTCTCAGTTGATTAACGTGTCATCCGAATTGAGCCAGAGATTCAATGGCCAAATCTATCCACATTCTCTTCCATTTCTCCAACTCTGTCCCAAACCATTTCTCTTCATCTCACTCTGCTGATACCCCTCACACACTACCCAGAATCACATGGGAAGGATTTACAGATCACTCACATGCTTCTTTCATCCCACTCTTTGTAATGTGCAGCTCAATTTTTATTTAACCTTTTCTGGATAGAGGTGAAGTATTTTAGGAGGTCTCTTAGGCATTTTGAGATCTAGACATTAGAGATCTTATAAGTGAAAGAAGCACCATGAATTGTATTATTTTTGGCACAACATGTGGCATCTCGGCTGCCAACCAGTGCATGGTATGTTAGAGCATTTCTTCACAAGGCATTTATTGTGTGCTCATCCTTACTTACTCACAGTTATTTACAGGTTCTTTAAATGATAAAATGGCCCTCCGGTTTCACTTCTGTTTTTAAACAGCACATCTGGCAAGGGTTTTTTTTAGAGAAAAGGGAGTGCGGTATTGTTACAGAAATTGAAAGAAAATGCTTTTTCCTCTTGCGCAATCACACTATTCCACTTTACCACAGTGCCACCTAGAGGTTATGTAGTGGAAAAGCAGGAAATGAAATGCTCGTTGTGTAGTGCTCGGATTCTGAGATCAAACCGAACGTAGATACAGTGGATTAACGCCCTCATGTAAAAAAGCTCATACTCACATCACCCCAATACTAAAAGCTCTGCACTGGTTGCCAATTGCTTTCTGGGCTCAACTCAAGATATTGGTTTTAACCTTCACAGCTATAACTGGCCTAGGCCCTGGCTGTCTGAGGGACCATTTGCCTCAGTATGAACCTGCACAGTTAATAAGATCGGAAGGAGAGGCCCTTTTGAAGACAACCTTACTTTCAGAGGTCTGCTTGTCACTCCCCGTGGAGTTGTGACTGGTTTCCAATCACTCTGTATTTTAATTTGCCTTTTTAAAATTGTTATTTTGGCTTTTAAGGTTGCATTTCATGTTTTGCTATGTTTTTATTTGATTACTGTTTTATCTTCTGAATGTTTTGTAAGGTACTTGGGCTGGCTTCAGAAAAGAGGTGTAAAAACCGAATAATTGAAAGGCATTAATGTTTCAGCTCTGTTATTCTTTGCAACCTGTGACAGCTGTATCCATCATGGTGCCATTATAACATAAAACTTTCCATACATTGTGGCGATTGTTCCTCTATTCTGTTGTGAAATCCCTGCCCTTGCTTTCCTCTCTGGAGTATTTTTAAAGTAAACGAGCTGTACCACACTGAAAGATTTATGGGTACAGATTAGAGCTAAGAAAAATGCACATGTTCAACAATTGAATGCTCCATTTTATGTACATAATTTAAGAGTCTCTGATACAAAGGCATGCACTAGGGTTGTGGAGACAGCCATCCCCCTCCCCAGTTAAAAAGGGGGTGGTCATTCTGGAAAACCTTTAACTGTGGAAACATTTGGCCTTGTTTGTAACAGACACAACATATTACAATTTAAGGATGCAATTTAAGCTATGCTGGCTGGGGAACGCTGGGAGTTGTAGGATTCCCCCCCCCCTGTTTAAACATACATAGGATTGCACCCTAACCCCCTCCTAAGTCTTAGTACATAGAAAATATTTTCCTGAAATACTCAGGGGAAATAAGCTGAATATCTTGTTGGCTCTCGAACAGTTCAAGAATTGTAATTGTTTACCAATGCCACACTAGTTTATCGAGGTTGGGGGGTTGGACTCAGTGGCCTTATAGGCTCCTTCCAACTCTACTATTCTATGATTGTATCACACAGATTGGGCACCAAAGTGCATTGCACTTAATCCCTGGATTTCAAAGGGTTTTAGAATAATTGTGAAGAGGCTGGGGTGAGAGTGGGGAGATCACTGAAGCAGAATGGCTTTTGTGATCGTGTGATGATATGCCATATGGTATCATACTGCTATATAATTTCTGTGCAAAATGCAGAAAGGCACGGCCGCTGATTATTCTCACAGGCATCCTGTCTAGCCTATCACCTTCTAGTTTTATTTTTCACAAACAGCAGATGAGGAAGTAAACCACCTGTTTCTAGGGCTGGACCACTTTATATTGCAGGTGAACACTCCCATGATTGTATGCTCCTCTATAACAAAAAAAAAGAAGTAAAATCCTGCACATTACAAAGCTAGTGTGTGATGAGGAAAGCTAGGCTAGAAACCCTTCTCCATCACATCTATATCTATATCTAATGTGCAAAGGATTTTGCTTTTTTTTGGTCATTGGAGGAACATTTAACTATGTGAGCCTCCACCCAGACTCAGAGGTGGTACAGCACAGAAATACTTTCTCTCCTCATTTGCTGTTCATGAAAACCAAGCCATAGCCTTTCTACAGTACTGAAAGGGAACAAATACCAACGCTAGGCTAGAATCGAGGATTCCTAACAAAGAACCAGAAGAAGAGGTTCAACTACTACACTGACTTGTTCTCCTGATCGTTGCACATCTTCCTAAAAATGGGGCTTAAATTTCTTCTGTGTTGGAAATACCTCTACTTTCCCCTTCCCTGGAAGCTTACATCTGCTCTGTGTAAAGGAGCTTTTACAAATTTAAAAGGTTTGGCCTGTCCCTGATTGGTTCTGGCTCAACTTATAAGTATAAGAGTATTGTAGTATACTCTTATTTGTGACTGAAGCTGACCTCAGACAAATGATTCTCTCTATGAAACCGAGCTGGTAAAGCGATCAAGTAAGGGTTTGGGGTCAGTTAATACATTCAAATCTATGACTTGATGACTGCAGCCATCTGCCATCTCAGAGCTAATGCCACAAGTCTTGCACATCACCTCAAATGCAATGCTTTTCAGTGGACTCAATTCGCACAATCAACTGCCAGTCATCAAGCCCTGAGTCATCCATGTAAAATGCATGTGTGAACCAGTCCTTTTGCCATCTCAGAAAAGAACATACAAATTGGCCTCCAATCAAGATATTTAGCAAGTTGCCTGATCTTGGTTATGATTTTGAATGAAATCCCATCAATCTAATTAAGGTTTTGCTGGGCAGTTTAGCACTGAAGAACGTTGGCATGCAGTTATGGATAAGCTTGCTAGGACGTATTAAACCAATTAATCACAGGCCGTCCTCTCACACGCTGATTGAAAATTCTAAGGCTCTTTGAAAACAAAATGTCAAGCACCATCATCTTAAATCAAGAATGGAATAAGAATGAGTGTACAGAGATTCCATAGTATCCTACATCAATATGGATTGGAGATGGGATAAGTTGTCTTAAACTATGCCACAATATTTTACTATCTAGCCCAATGTTGCTCACTTTAACCACCAGCAGTTTGATAAGTCCTCAGACAGAGGTCCTCCACATCTCATGCTAATCTGATCCTCATAACAGACATTGAATCTGGCACCAGCTGGATCACAAGCTACCACAAAGCCATGGTCTCTCCTTTCTCTTCAGTGGAGGCTGGTGGTTCTGCTTTTGGTGGGGCTGTGATTCCATTTTGAATCCAGAACTCTAAAGGAACTATCCAAGCTGCCGAACCCTACCCCCCCAAAATAGGTTCAGCACCTAGGATACCTCCTTTGGAGGTCCAGCTGGTTCTGACTGAAACTCAGAATGGAAGCACCAGCCTCTACTGTGCTGCCTTTTGAGTCAGTGATTGGGACCCTCTAGCCCTCAGGATGAATGTAGGGATTTGTCTTGCAGGACCCTGTTTGTCCACACCTTCCATGCTTGCCTAAGCCCTCAGGTGCCCTTTCCAAGTTCCCGTTCATGATGCCAAAACAATGATGTAACCATAACTAAGGAATCTGGGTAAGGCACCGGAACTTAGACAAACACAGAAAGCCCTTCATTTTACAAAACTTATGAATTTATTATTAACAACATAAGAATAAACACTCTGTGAGTCCCTGAGTTGTCTCAACTTCTAAATAGATGTCAAACCGTTCCATCAGGGTCCGCATGTTGCCCGGGTAAACTTCTTGATGCCACTCCTGAAATGCTGTTTAATGTGGCAGGCTGCCCAATTCCCTGCTCCTTATAGACATTCTATCCAACGTCGCCTTCTCTTTCTAATCTCCCAAAATTGCAGCTGATAGCAAGGAGGCTTTGAAAGCTAGTGCTTTATGCCTACTCTTCAGGATTCCAATGAACCTCAGCTTCCAATGAACCTCAGCATTCATCGACATTTTCACAGAAAAGCTGTAACAGCAATGTTGACATGAATAGTCAGGGAAAGTGTCATCTGTTTTCTTGACTACACATAACTAAGGTTTCCTTCTGATGCTGCATTAGAAGTCTGGAAACCACTATAGCATGGCTCCGTCTCACATTGCCCCAGTGGCCATGTGGGAGGAGTCCATATTTTACTTGCTTCATACACCAATCCTTCCTTCATACTTCCTTCCTCCATACCCGATCTCTACGAGTTGTTGGTGGGAGAAGGAAGTCTAACAATACTAGCCAGCATAGCAAACAGTGAGGGATCAAAGGAGTTGTAGGCCAGGCGTCTAGACAGTCCCAAGTTGCCCACCCTTGAAATTAAGCCCCATTCATTTCCATGGATGTAGCTGCACATAGCTGTGCATTGGATTGTGATCCATGACTTATATGGAATCATGATGTGCAACCAGCTATTATCCTTCTAAACACAGAACAGAAAATAAGGGCTGATGAAATCTAATATTTTTGTCCAAGAAGCATCTGAAAAAATCCATCCTGACACCTTTCTAGTGCAAATGAGTCTTACCCCTCAATATGAGATCTGACCCATCTATCTCTGGTATAAGGGTGGATTTCACCTGAAAGGTTATTACCCTGAGTGCACAGGATGTTCTGTTCAGCTTTTGTTCGCTTTTCTCCTTTCATCCCTCAAGAGAGGACTGACAGTTGGGTAGGAACTTGTCATTTGCTCCAGATTAAGGAATACATTAGAAAGCATATTTCTTCTTTCTTTAGTTAAATAGGAAGTTGCATTCTTCAGGTAGTGGCATACAGTTTTTGACAGGCTCTGATGTCTCTCGAAAGGGCATGGAAGGTGTTTTTAGATCAGGACATTAAAGCTGCATTCTTTCTCCCATGTGCCTAAGTCAGGAGTGCAGAACCTCAGGCCTGGCGTGTGTGTGTCCCAATCCATCCCCCCAGGAGTCTCCAGAAAACCACAGCCCCTTCCCCTGACCTCATTCCATTTCCCCCAGCCACTGATGGTGCCTTTCTCTGCATTCCCACCCCTATTCATCATCATCATCATCATCATCATCGCTTTTTAAATTTTATTTTACAAGAGTTACAAATTTTCCAAAGAAATCCACAAATTTACAAAATTCACTTCCATTCATGATTAAATTTACCAAAAATAGAAAGAGATAAACAATCATATTAATCCTAAGAATGTATGAGGCTGAAGTTCACCTTGAACATTATCATTCCAGTACATTATAAGTAACCTCCATCTTTCTATTGCCTCCCCACTCTAACCTTCACTACACAAGTGAATTTTACTGTACATATTCCAAAATCTTCTCTGTAGCGTTGGGGGACTCTCTGGAGAATTTTTTTTTTAGCTTTAGAGGAAGCACAAACATATTTTAAACAAACAAACAATGTCACAATACATTTGCTTTTTTAATGTGCTGTATGTCTATTTGTATATACAGAGATAGTATCCGGAATGGGCAAAGTTAAATTTCTTGCTGTGTTTGTAGTGTTTAAAGCTGCAATACTTTGGATGAACTGTCTATTATTTCCCATTTATTTCTACTAAATACAAATTTCTTTTGAGAATAAGACCCCTACAAACAACATGAAACAACTCATCCATTTACTATAGAAAATGCATGAAGAGGCACAGCACAGCTTAGAAGAAACAATCCCCCCCCCCCCATACACACACATTTTTATTCCCCTTTGGATAGGATCCTCCAACATGTAGGAGGCATAAGGAAAACAAATCACTGAATAAATCAATTTCCCATAACTTTTTTTTCTCACTTCCTAGTCTTCTAATTCTCCAATTTTAATATAGAAGTTATCTGAGGTTAAGTTTTAGATGGGTTTCCACAGTGACCGTTGGAAAGAAAATCATATTTAACACAAAACGTATTCCTGTATGCCATGTTTGAATTGATTGATTTTCCATAGTGAATGACGTTCATGCTGGCAGCATCTGCACAACTGGAATAAACATGATAATGTGAAGGAATATAAGGCAAAAAAGAAAGCAAGAGGTTATTTTTTTCACACTCTGATGATGCATGACAGAAATACCTAAACACTTGTGTTCTGTGGTGGCAATTACAAGGTATAATGCTTTAGATGCAGGTCCAATAGATGAGCCAGGAGACCCAATGCTTTGGCAAAAAAAAGAAGAAAAAAGAGAGAGAGGGATTGTTTCCTGCTTCCAAATGCATCACAATTCTGAGGTAACACAGAACAGTTCACACACTGCACAGATGAACACCATGTACAAAGTGGTAAAGAGATATAGAGAGCTTTACAAAATTCTGCTCTTCCTGGAAGAGTGAAAAAAAGTTGCTGAAACAACTCCCTTACAAGGAAAAGTGACACCATTTTGGGCTGCTTACCTCAGAAAAAGGGTGAAAAGAAGAGGTATGATTGGGGTGCAGCTGCAATCCTATACCCACTTTCCTGGGAGTAGGCCCCACTGAACTTAACGAGACACGTTCTGTTACACACATGCTACCATTATTATCATTATCATTGTTGTTGATAATAGCACCATCAAGATCCATGGGATTTCAAAGGGTAAAATATAAGGACAGAACCCTGCGGGTCCATGTCTCCAGAAACTTAGAATATAAACCTCTAGATCCCACTCTGTACTGTCTAAGACAATCTTCCCCGACCTGGGAGTTCTAGTCCAACACATCTGGAGGGCATCAGCTTGGGGAAGGTTGGTCTAAGAGCTTGGAAGAGACAAGAGATGTACTTAAGTTTACAACTGAATGGATATGTCTTCTTGGAAGTAAGTCTCACGAAGTTCAATGGGTATTGCATAGCATTCCTAGGACTGCACCCTTCCTTTCAGATGGGAATGAGAAGTTTAAGTGTTTAAGCCATTGGATGAAAATATGGGCTATTTTCCAGAAAACAGGAAAGTGCATGTCAGATCAAACCTATTAGGCAGCATGGGACCATCATTGTTAAATACCACCCAAGAAACAAGGTGGCCTCTAATGACAAAAAAGCACACCTAAATCAAATATCAGTATTTCTCCCACTTTTTTTTTTTACAGTCCTCATTCAATTTGATAGAAAAGAAATTGCTTTTGAAAAGAAATTGAAAGGAGAAGGAAATTTCAGAGAAATACTCATGGATTGGGTTCAGGTCAGGGTTCATGTGCTTATTTTACTTAGGAGTAGAGATGTGCACAAGTGGCCTCTAGAAATTCTCCACCCTATTTGTGTTCAGAGAAATTGGGGGGGGGAGGCAATTTCACAAAATTTCTCCAGGAGGAGGAGAAATGCTCCAACAATTCCTCACAGGTAGGCATCACCATTGGCTAGAGCTGGAGAACAGCTCCTTTCTTTTTTTCCTAAGGGTTTTTGGTTTTTCTGCATTGTCACTGCAAGTGGCAACAGCACCAACTGTGTTGGCAGCCTGGCCCCCATTTTGCATCTTTTACAATACCCCATATAGCATCATTCTAGAGTATGGCAGGGGGTGAGGAAGGGAATGAAGCCACCACAAAAGAAAATGGTGAAGAAAATTTGGAGAAAATTTTGCAAAGTGACATTTTATTTCCAGGGGGTAAGAAAAGAAAAATCTATTTTTTTCAGAGAAGCGTGTGTTCTGACTTTCTTTGGCTCAGCTCTATTAGTAGTAGTAGTAGTAGTAGTATTTACATTTCTATACTGCCCCATAGCCAAAGCTCTCTGGATGGTTTACAGGGTTCAGCAGCTTTTCTAGGATCTTCCAAACGTTACATTTCTGAGGAGTGATTGTGGATGCATTTTGTCTCTAATGCAGGTGCTGGCAACACCGCTCCTTTCCTGAAAGCCCTGTAGCAGGTGTTTTCTTCCACATGAAGGAGGCTTCCATTTTTCTGCCTCGTTCTCAGGGCATTTTATAATTCATTTTGAATGTGTGTTGATGGTGTTTTTGACTGTGAGGTGGCTGAGGGTACTGACTGTAGTTTTTCTTTCTGTTGTACATCTCACCATTGCTCTGCAGTCTCCCAGGCTAACTGCACTTCGTGAGCTGAAAAGACCCTATGGAAGGAATAAATTCATGATGTCTTCCCCTGGGCGGGAAGTGCAGGAAGTCAAGGAGGCTGCAGGCTGTCAGAGAGATGATTGTACAATGAAAGACAGGACACTCCTCAGCCACTTCATAAATAAGGTAAGCACAAGATCCCTGAACCAAACCCCTGAGAATTTCTCCAAAATTTCTTCTCCTTTGAATTTCTTGTTGATAGCATTCCCCCCCCCCCTATCAAATTGAATGAGAATGGTCAAAATTTTCATGGGAGAAATTTTCAGCACAGCACTACTTAGGAGGTGGATGAGGAGGTGAGTGTCTTTCATTGTACAACCATCTCTCCAGCAACCTGTAACTTCCTCAGGTTCCCACACTTCAATTAAAGCCCAGGAGAAGACATCATGAGGTAATTCTTCTCAGGGATGTAGACTTCTCAATTTGGGGGGGGGTGATTGGGGCATAACTTGGAAAATGAGGCACTCCTAACCCCACACTGTACTTCCTAAATGGATGACCTTTTGTCCTACAAGGCCTGAGGGGGTAGGAAGGAATTAATCTGGGGAAGGCTGAACCTGACACAAAAGGAAAGTGGCATTTGTCTTGCAAAGAGATCTGCTGGGCAACAGAGGAGGAAGCAGGGTTTGTTTGGAGATAATTTAGACTGACCCCCAAAAGCGTAACAATATTTATTTATTTTATTTATTTATTTATTACATTTGTATACCGCCCCATAGCTGAAGCTCTCTGGGCGGTTTACATAGGATTAAAAACAATTAAAAACAATTAAAAACAATATACAAAAATTAAAACAGCAAAAACATACAACATACACACAATCTGTACATTTAAAAACCACCACCACACTTCAAAAAGCTACAAAAACAAAACAAAACAAAACAAACCCAGGCTCCTCAGATATTGCCAAATGCCTGAGAGAAGAGGAAAGTCTTGACCTGGCGCCGAAAAGATAACAATGTTGGCGCCAGGCGGGCCTCGTTCCACAATTGGGGGGCCACCACAGAGAAGGCCCTCTCTCTTGTTGCCGACCTCCGAGCTTCCCTCAGAGGAGGCACTTGGAGGAGGGCCTTAGATGTTGAACGTAGTGTTCGGGTAGGTTCATGTCGGGAAAGGCGTTCCATTAGGTATTGTGGTCCCAAGCCGTGTAAGGCTTTATAGGTTAAAACCAGCACCTTGAACCGGGCTCGGAAACATACAGGCAGCCAATGCAAGCGGGCCAGAGTAGGTCTTATATGTTCGAACCTACTGGTTCCAGTTATCAATCTGGCCGCTGCATTTTGCACAAGCTGCAGCTTCCGAACCACCTTCAAAGGCAGCCCCACGTAGAGTGCATTGCAGTAATCTGAGTGAAGAATCTGCCAGCCAGGCAGTGAGCTTACTGTTGTTACTTGGTTCTGCATTGCCCCCTCTGTGAAATCCCAGTGGGGGCTTGAGCCCCTCCATTCCCTCCCCCGCCCCCGTAATTTATGCCTCTGCCTCATATGACTTTTTCACATCAGGAAGGAGAAGCAGCCTGGGAGGCTGCAGAGCTATGGAGAAATGAGAAAGAAAAACACAGCATGCTCAGCCACCTCTGAGGAAGCTCAGAAAACACCACCAAACTAAATTCAAAATACACCACACAATGCCCTGAGAATGAGGTGGAAAAATAAAGACTCATTAATGAGAGAATAAATCTTTCAAGGAATTGGAGGACAGATTTTGGCACAGCACTAGTCCACCTCTTCCTTGGAGCTGGATGCAACGCTGACCGCCACATACCTCCATTGTGGAGGATGCCAAACGGAGATTAGGCTGCCAACATAGTAGTTGATGCTGTTGCCACATCTAGTGGCAGCACAAAAAAGCCCTAAACTCCTTTGGAGAAGTTGTGCTACAAGCCTTGCCAATGGTGAGTCCTACGTGTGAGGAACTGCTGGATATTTTCTCCTCTGGAGAAATTGGGTGAAGTTCTTCCCTTAATTTATTTGCCCACAAATAGGATGGAGAATTTTGAGAGTCCATCTGCGCACGGCTCTAACATTATTAGGTGGATCAGTAAAATAAAAAGCAAAGACTAAATCAAGTAAAAAACAAAACAAAAAACTCACCACTTGTTCTACACACACACACACACACACACACACAACACCACCACCACCACCACCACCACAACAGCAGGAGAATAGAAAAATACATTGGCATTTTTTCTGGGCCGAAAGGCTCTGTCAAATTATTTACCCTGACTTAATCTATCCCTCTTTTGGAGTTTAGAGATGCATAACACACCTTATTCTGTTCACACCCTTGGTTTCAGTTTTGATTTGCTTTTACTAGCACAGTTGTCCAAAGCGGAATAAATAATTCACAAATTTCCTCCTCCAAAAGTGCAAGTGACACAAGGGAGCAGACACGTTCAATATGTTGATATTTAAAATGCACTCTTACGCCACCAGTTTTGTTTTCCCCACCATGGTTATTTACAGATCTTTAGTGCCTGAAATGGGGAGAGACAGAGAGAAATGTTGTCATGGTTCATATGTCAGTCAGTATCTATTCATTAGTTTCTCCAGAGGCAATGGCAGAAGAAGCACTCCTCAGAAGCTACCAATATGAATATGTATAGCTCCCCGGGAAGCATCATACAAGAGGCAGCGGAAGGTGAGATACAGGTTTCCAAAGCCATTGGTCATCTGTGCTTTGTCAGGAGCTGTGGATTTCACCCATGCTGGTATTGGAGGCTTTATTGCTTTACAAATATTTTTATGAGGCTGGCCACACACAGCGCTCTTTTTCTCTTCTCCTTGTGGGAGGATCAAACTGCCACCGTCTATGCAACACACACCGCACCATGTGCTGAATAAGCTTAATAGCTGATAATGTTCCCAGGAGAATCGTCTCAATCCATTACCATTTCCAGTTTTCAAAACAGCTCTTATTTTCATACACATCCCTATTGTGATTATCGGTAGGAAAACTAAATATAACTTTCCGTCTTAGCCAAGAATTGTGTCATTCCGCTTTCGCTTAAAAACAAATAGTAAGCAGGCAAACAAACAGAAGTGCACAATCCAGCCTAAACCCTATGGATTCTCATTTGAGAAATTTGAGAGTGTACTTAGCTTTCCCAATAAAGACAGTAGAGCTTAAACATGCTTAACTATGGTTTGATCACTCTGTTCTTACTGGGTTGAAGAAGGGAGAAGCTTTGGCAGAGAAACCACCAAGTCCCAAGCCCTGCCAGGTTACATGCTGGCAGGACAGAAAGGAAGGGGTGCAAAATGGAAAATAAGTACACCAACTCCAAGGCTGGCATGCTTTTTTCACCATTCCAGGGGTATGTTGGGAGAACAGGAGGATTTGAGATCTAGCAGAGCCAAAGCCCCCTCCAGTCACACCCCTGTAAGAGCACCTATGGCAAAGCGGCAAGGGCGGTAGAGGTTTCCACAAACACAACAAAGGGACATGGGGAGAGAGAGATTATAGACCCCCTGGGTCACCCTCCCAGGAACCGTAGGACTGCAACCTAAATATACATTTAATTAAACCCATAGCTGACACTATTTGATACAGGTGAGCATTTCCGCTCTTTGTATTTGTATCAACTTGGGTGAGTGGCATCTGCAGGACCTGATTACCACCTAACCCAGTTAATCATCAGGGGTTCTGTTTTGGTAGGGTAACCATATGGAAAGGAGGATAGGGCTTCTGTATCTTTAACAGTTGTATTGAAAAAGGGAATTTCAGCAGGTGTCATTTATATGCATGCAGCACCTGGTGAAACTCCCTCTTCATCACAACAGTTAAAGCTGCAGGAGCCCAACCCTAGTGACAAGATACAAAAGAAGGCAGGGCTCTTGCAGCTTTAACTGTTGTGATGAAGAGGGAATTTCACCAGGTGCTGCATGCAGGAGCCCTGTCCTCCTTTTCATATGCTCACCTTAGTTCTGGTATAATGACGTGAATGCAGACTGTGCTGTTCCTGTAGTCTATGGGCATCTTTATATTAAGGGGAAATCATATTGCTTACCTGGGGCATTTGTGCTTCCTGCTTTTTGACACAATTGTTACGGGCTGCATTACACAGAAGGAGAGGGGCGACCACATGGTTTGAATTGAATACTTCCCCTCTAAACGTGCTCTGTTCGTTTCCATTGAAACAGTACCATCTATTGGCAGAAGATCCTGCTTTTTTCCAAATATTACCACTTTAAAAGGGTCTCTTTTCACAGCAGAATTTTCAACAGATGCTGCAGGAGACATCCTGGTCATTCATAACATTGTTTAAAAGACCTGCAAACTTTCGTGAGTGGCCAGTCACGAGCGTACAATAAATTGCATATTTAGAGGAGCCCTATGTCAGGCTCCATTAAAATGAACGGAACTCAGAACATGGCAACTATGCTGGCCATTTATACTTTGCCCCTCCCACACACACAAAAAGAGGGCATGCATCAACAGCAGCAGCAACAACAACAACAACAACAGCAACAACAGGACAAAAGAGGACACAGACGTGTATATGATTTGATTGGTTAATCTTCACGTGCAAATGGAAATTTAGAAATAATCACTGTTATTGAAATGGAGGTACAGAACATCTCCCCATAGTGGGGAAGTGTGACCAGGTAACCTGTGTGCCTGCTCAGTCTGCTGCCCTGATGCTCACTGTGGATGGGCAACTTCAAGGGCCCTTCCTGCTCTCCCTTCTTGTGGCTAGTTTGCTTTAAACCAGATTTTGACTAGGCAGCCTATCAAATAGAGGATGCCTTCAAGTAGAGGACTACTCTGACAGCTCTTCAAATAGAGCAGGCATGGGCAACTTGTGGCCCACCAGATGTTTTGGCCTACAGCTTCCATCAGCCCTAGCCAATGGTGAGGGATCATGGGAATTGTAGGCCAAAAGGTCTGGAGGGACACATTGCCCACCTTGGAAGACTGTCCTCTGTAAAGTAGGGCATCTGGCCTTCCTTTTCCGATGAGGATAGCCAGCATCTTCTCTGGCAGGACTCTTGTGCCTTCATGACCAGCACACATTCAACAGATTTATCTCTTTGCTGGGATAACTGCACCTTTTGAACTTCTGGGTCACATACACCTTTGCCAGAAAAGACTGTGAAAATCCTACTGACACTGGAAGAGGAGTGATTCATTTTCTGTTATGGAGAAACTGAAAATAGTGAAAGCATGGGCCACAGATTAACACCTGCTCTTTACCTCATGACAGATTTCAGCTGTTGGGAAATGGGAACTGTAATACCCTCTATAAGTCTGCATAAATTCAGAAGGAAAGTGGTGTATGGGTAAGTTACCCCATATTCTGGGAACCCCAGAATATGATGATCAGCCCCGAAACACTGGAAAAAAGAAGAAAAATCAAGAAGAAAAGAAGGTTGGGAAAAGGAAATCTAAGAATAAAGAACGTAAGGGGGAAATTAAGATTTAACAAGCATTTCAATTTTCCTGAAAGACATCTCTCTTTATAGTACTTATATTACTTTAACAGAAAATAAGGTCCCCAGAGAAACATAGCTGCTATAATATCATTATGATGTTCGGCTGAAGAGGAATAATGTTATGAGCACAAATTCTGGGAAAATCCAGAATGCTCTTGACTGGTAAGAAAAGTCAGTGGTCTCCATCAGACTTCAGGCAAATGGAATGAGCTCCTAGAAGAACATATCTCAAAACTGATTTAGCTTGTATCCATTTCTAATTTTCTAATTCATTGGAGCTTCTTCACTACATTTAAAAACAAAAACTAGCTATCCAAAATATTTCTGGCTATTTCTGTGTAGTGATGGTTGAGCTTCCTTTGTCTCCATTTAGAACAGTACCACCTAAAACAAGCTAATTTGGACAATTTGGAGCAGGCTTGAATTCATTCTGAGCTCCAAATTTCCCCCACTTTCAGTGATGTAATCAGGAACAAGATAGGGACTGGAGGCCTTCCTTCTTCCAACTCCCTCATTATGACCAATCTCCTCCCTCAGGCCTATCATTGGCACATAGCATCCTTAGGCAGCTGCCAGGTACCCTGCAAAGCTGACCACTGACAGCTGCCCTGGGGTCTGGACCATTCCCGAGGTAAAGGTCAGTAGTATAGAGGGCTTAACTAATTATGAACTGTGCCCAAATATAATACTGGAGAAGTTCTAAATTTGGAAAGTTCTCTAAGCTCCCTAAATCCATATTTCAAGTGCATGACGATTTTTAATGTTCTCTCTCAGTATCTCTCTGCATTTATACCAATAGGGAGGGCCAATATAGGATTAGAAGTGGTAGTGAACAGGGAGTTTTTTCCCTGGTGGAACAATAGTGGGTAAACTTTGTTATCGTTATATAAATCTGCTGACATTCATGTCAGAGAATAAGAACAATCATAATTTAATAAAAACAATTTCTCTGAATCTCACCCTTTACTAAATGTGCAACATAATCATAAAAACATATTCAACAAAAAGTACAACTTCTAAAAGTAATCACATAGAACATAATACAAGCATACTTCAGAGCACTTAACAACAGAAAGGGCAAAACACATTACACATTAAAACTTGAGAGCAATTAAATTAGGTGTTACACATTGAAACCTCATTGAAATAAAAGTGACTTCTATTTCTGGCAAAAATTCAATTGTAAGAACATCCCTGACATATTTAAGTTGCTGCACCACAACAGACCTCCCCCCCCCCCGAATTTCTCTTGCTTACTTATTTCCCAAGATAGCCCTGAGAACAAGGGGTGCCTCTACAAGAGTGATTTAAAGCTCTTTCAAAGCGTATTACCCATTTTACCTCCACATGAACTGATTTTACCTCCACATGAGGCGCTTTTTCTATCTGACTATGCGCATTATTGAATGTGCGTTAAATAGCGAGTTTTAATTTACCGCGGGAGTTAAAGCGCCTTATGACCCAACTTTAACGCGCATTTCATATAACCGGTAATGCACTTCACCGCCTCCCGTGTATAGGGATTAGGTGTAAAAGCGATTGGGAGAAGATACGCATAATCGGCCAACTGGGTGTCAAACCGAAATCTTGTAGAGGGGACCAAGGCCTCTGACATAGATCTTAATTCCTGGGCAGGCCTATTATTTATTTATTTATTTATTTCTACACTGCCCCAGAATTGAAGCTCTCTGGGTAGATCACAACAATAAAAACCATAAAATTGTGGATCACTTAGAGAACTTCAGTTATTGGTAGTATAAAATGAAAATAATAATAAATAACAATAATACATTATGAAATACAATATAAACATTTAAAACTACAGTAGGCCAAAACATCTGGTGGTCCCAAGTAAAACACACACCCCTCCTGCCCTAAATCAACCTGATTCTAAACCATTTTGGGTGTAAAAGACTACAACAAGCAATTTGGAGTTATACACACTGATCTCAGGCAAAATCTGGCTGTTGTATTTTGGGCCAACTGAAGCTTCCAGATTGTATTCAAAGGCAGTGCCCATGCAGCATGCATTACAATAGCCCAGTCTGGAAGGAACTAAAGCATGAAAGTCCAAGACCAACCTCCCTTCTCTAGGAAAGGTTACAGCTGGCATATCAGCTGCAGCTGATAAACGGCACTGATAGCAACCACTGCCACATGAGCATCCAGGGATGGAGATGAATTACACCCGTTCCTTCAAGGGAAGAACAATCCCATTTCAATCAGGTTGAACTACCTTATTCTACTGTTATGTACCAGAAAATGCTATTTCTCTCTCACACACACACATCATACATATATTTAAGGTGTACATGTAAGACTTTTTAAGTTTTGGAGGATTGTTATAAACCTTTCAACAAGCCCCTATAACTGGGTCATTAACAGAAGCTTGAGGTGTAGAGACATTCATTGGTGGTGATCATGTTTATCTCTTGAGTTTCCACCCACCTCACACACACATACATTTCTGCACATTAGATTGCTATTAAAAATGCAAGAGCAAACCAGGTCAGTTTTTGTTTTTCTGGTGAGCTGTCAAACACAGGATGAAATGAAAATCCTGTCCTAGGCCCGATCTACATAGATGTTTCGTTGTAACGTTGTGAATTACAACATTTTAAAACGTAACAGGCCACATGTAGTAGTCCTTACCGTTGTAGTCTTTCCTTTCTCCCGTCTTCACATCGTTTAGTATGGTCACGCATAGTATTTTCTTCATTTCTTCTTGTACCGTTGCTTCATCACCCTGCTCTTTCCCTGCCTACTTCCAACTTCTCCCCCCTTCCTTTCACTTCCTTTCATTTAGGATTACCCAATAGAGTCACATCTCTGGATTTTCAAATAGTTTTTGCGGGGTGTGAAGTACAACAACAATAGCCACACTTTGCATATCCCTCTGCTTTTCGTTGATTTTGCATGGTTGGGGAAGAAAGGGCTATAAATTCCTTATTTTAAAAGATATAAAGTTGAAATAGAATTTCAAACTGCAGTCAGCGTACAGAGAGTAGAGCACAAAATGACTGCCACCACAAGGGAAGGAAACGGAAAGTGAAATAGGCTGACCAGATAAAATCCAGGTCAGGGCTCATGTAACTTTAACAGTCGAAGAGAAAAGGGAATTTCAGCCAGTGTCATTTGTATGCAATTAGTTCCTGGTGAAATTCCCTCTTCATCACAACAGTTAAAGTTGCAGGGGCCCTGCCTTCTTTTGTATCTGGTCACTCTAGTATAGTGCATGCACCTTTAACTGTTGTGATGAAGAGGGAATATCACCAGGAACTAATTGCATACAAATGACACTGGCTGAAATTCCCTTTTCTCTACAACTGTTAAAGTTACATGAGCCCTGACCTGGATTTTATCTGGTCAGCCTAAAGTGAAAGCATTTGGGCCGGAACAAAAGGCCACTTCCCCAAGACTGTAAAAGGATACCGGAGGTTTCATTTCAGCCACTATGAATCGGTAAGTAATGCCACATTATTATTTCTAAAATGATTTAGTTAAAGAAAAAAACGTTTTAAATCTAACACGATCGTTGTGACATACAACGATTATAAAACGTTTCAGAATGAGTGTCATGTGCCCCAATGCGACATAGAAACCCATACTTAACATATTAAAAAATAAGTGTAGATCTCCTCCTAGTCTCTACCATATGGTCAGGATATGATATCAAGACAAGATCTCATCTCAACCTAAAAGTCACCTTGTTCTGCCATGATATGATTAACAGTACACCCAGGGCATGCATTCAAAGCAGCATAAGCTCCTTTCCTGTTTTTATTTTCTAAAATGCTGATAAATGGAGAGAGAAGCCTTTAAATTTCAGGTCACCACCATGAACATCTACCTGAAACTCTCAGCTATGGAGATGTCCACAGACACTGAAAAACTGCTTTCGGTATGATGCCTTAAAAGTGGGGCTTCTTGCCAAGCTCAAGAAAGCCTTGATAAAAAATAAAACCCAACTACTTCAACAACAGGAGGAGTCCTAGCAGGCTATTTGTGAACAGCCCAGAGAGCTTTGGCTATTGGGTGGTATAGAAATGCAATGCAAAACAAACACACACACACACACACACAGAGAGAGAGAGAGAGAGAGAGAGAGAGAGAGAGAGAGAGAATAAAATAATTGTGCAGGATTTAAGAAGATAACTGAAAACCAGAAAGTGAATGCTTATGACAGGCAGAAAAACTGGGAGGATTTGAGTCCCAATTTCCCCCCCCCCCACACACACACACTCAACAGATTCATTTCTGAACTTCAAAAATAGAGAGAATGATATCACGTGTCATTTTAGAAGTTCCACAAGTGGAGATGGAAGGCCATATCTGGATATGTTCACATTTAGAAAACTGGGTGACCAAGAATAACATCAGACATTGTGGTAGTAGGCCAGCCCCTGTGCAAATAGGAAAATAGTACAAATCAAGCTGTGATTTGATTTCCCCAAATTTCAAAATTTGTGTCCCTTTCCTCCATAGACTAAAACAGAACTGACTCAGTGCATGGGGAAAATTAGCACAAATTTGTCAAGTAGTGCAAATTGAACTGGAAAAGTTGGGCAAATCCAACGCAAGCACATGTTTGGCAACTTATTAATATTTTCAGTAGACATGTTCTCATGCTCGCAATTGCTTTTGAAGCTTTGAACAAGGCATGTCCACATGTTTTACAAGCAAAAATGAAAATCTCATTCATCCCTAGTACAGGGTCACATAGCACAGACCATATTGTCTGTTTTTAAAGTGGGGGGAGAATAAGGAATACGGTGGTTACTACATCTTAATCCAATAATTCGCAATTTATGTGCAGAGAAATAAAAGTCTCGAATTCGATCTGAGGCAAAAGGATGTGTGCTGAAAATGCTACCTTTTAATATGGAAACATTTGCGCAGTAACTACATCAATGGGCAGAAGGAGGAAGTCATCTCAGGGCTTATTGTTACTGCAGTATAACCATAGATATCTAGTCCAAGTTTTTTAAGATACTTAAATATAGAATTGGACGCTCTTGGACACACCCAGATTTCTCCTTGTTTTTTATTTGGATGGCTGTAATGCCAACATAATGTTAATGGTTGCTACGTTTATTAACATTGCTATTAACACCACAACTCTAGTGGTGGCAAACTAAGTTCTACTTGTACTCTGAACATGGTTCTTTTGGGGGAGGGGGCTGTTCAGGATTGGATTGGGCCAACTTGGCCAGAAGCATGATGGTGAGCTGCTGCCTCTCACCTACCTGCAGGACTTACCTGAAGCCTCCACACATGCCACACATTTCTGCCACCATAGTTTATAACAGTAGATCTAGGGCAGGCCAGAGCAACTCTCCCAGAGGATGGACGGCTCACCAACACACACAGAGGCTTCAGGCAAGTCCTACAGGCAGGGGACAGCAACTCACGTCGGAGGGGAGGGGGTCAAGCACTAGGGGAGGGGAGTCCTATAAAATCCTAATCATCCTCAAACTTGGCTTTCTTGGGTGCCCATGAGCACCCAGCAAACAGCCAGCCTATTTTGAATTCGGAACCAAATCCAAAGTGGACCAAGGCAGTACTGAGTCAAATTGGGGCCAATTTGAAAACTCTGAATTGGCCTCCAAGGCAAATTGGGGGTGGGTTGTTGGCTGTGCACAGGTCTACTAGATATTACTTAAGGAAGGGGGGATTCGACAAGTGGTAATACAATAGCCTGCTCATAGCAACCAAAGGTTTACAACCTACTGCCAGAGAGCTGTTCCTGCCTTCTCTGTGTGTATGTTTTCCTTTGTTTACCTGTATAATAATAACAGGGCTGACTAGAGTTAAGACAAACATGTGATTTGCAAGCTGCGCTTTAGCACATAGGTAATTAGATCTTTGCGGCTACAAAAGCTGTTACAGTGTTTCGTTAAGTGCTGAGCAAATGTTCTGTATTACTCCAGGGCAGCCATGATGACACCATTACCCTGGTCTTTTCTGATACTAATCTACACAAATTGCATTTTAATGCACGCACTGCATATATAATGCTAGGCCAAAATTCCATAAAGGACTAAAATAACCTTCAGCATCTATACAATGCTCTTTGAGAGTTCATGAACATTCTCTCAGCACGCCTCACAACAAGCTTATATGTCATGATAGGTGAGGCTTCTAATGGGGGAGGCTCCTTAACTAGAAATGCCATTTCAGACTGGCCACCATGGAACTTATAGATTTTTCTCTGCCTCATGATTATCCCTGCATTATTTAAAGCAGGGTTGGGCAACATAAGGCTCTCCAGATGTTTTGGCCTATAATTCCCAACATCCCTCACCATTAACTATCTGGCTATGGTTGATTGGAGTTGTAGGCCAAAACATCTGGAGGACCTCAAGCTCCCCACTCCTGATTTAAAACTAAGGAGAGGGGAACTTTTCAACCCTGAGGAAGTGTGTTTTTGTTTTTGTTTTTTTGTTTTAGCATTTGACAGAAATGCTTGAGAAACCCCAAACATTTTTCAGGATGAGCCAGAAAATGGTATGTGTGTTCTAGCATCATTACTTATAAGGTAGATCAGTATTCCTCTAGTAGCATTCACAGAAGGGATGTGTCATCTAGAGACAGGCAGTAGTTTCTTTCCAAGTGTTAAATGTGGTATAAGGGAGCTGCTGATATTCAGAGCAATTTTGGTAGTATTCCAAAAACTTACTTAACCAAAGGCAGCTGTGGGAAATGGACAATGATGCTTCTAGCATACACGTTCAGCTCCAATCTATGGTACTGTTAGGACAGGACTTTGGGGCAGAAGTCCAAGGCTGCAAAAGTAGAATGAGATGAGGGCCCCTGAAGTGGCAATACGGGCTTGCCACATTTTAAAGTAAATGGAGTAATGCACATCTGTAGAGATGGTCCTTGTAAGATAATTAAGTCCAGAGTCCAACATTGCCTCATTGTTCAGCTGGCTCCCTGAACAATTATAATTTACCTCCTTGTAATAGCATGTTGTAGTAGTGAGATAGAACTTCCTGGCTCTCAGTTCTCATTCTTTCCTCTCACTATATTACAGCAGCTCTTTACTAATCACCATCAACAATGTGGTGTTCAGATGAAGAAAGTACTGGTTTACAGTATGTGTGTGTGTGTGTATGTGTGTATATATATATATATATATATATATATATATATAATTGATAGACTTTTCTTAGCTATTATGTGGACCAGAACTCCCCAAGGTATAGTTCACCAGAAATTACCACTGGAAGTTTCAGCTTTTTCCAATGTGCTTCATTTTATGTTGCAGATCACTGAAGGGAAAAATGGAGGTGAGATGTCTGCCACATCCAGTAACTTTGAAACAGCAGGACAGTGCTATAAATTGTTCCCACAGAACTTTCACCTATCTGGTCTGTCTCACACCATCTTTCCAAAGAAAAAGAAATTTGCCACGTGCATCCTGACCCTAAACAGTGGGGTTTTTTCCCCCCAACAGCGCAAAGCACCACCACATTAGTGAGGGTAATCTCTGCTTATTTGGTTCCTATGAGATGCAGGCAGAAATCGTGTTGGGTGGAGCTGCACTGGTTTACATTGGCATTCCTTCAGTGTGTAGGGAAGATGTATGTCCCTTCACAAGTGCATGGCAGCCATCGCCGATGAGGCCTCAGAGTGTTTCAGAGAGATGTGTCTGCTGCATTCACAGCAAGTTCAATTGCTGCATAAAGTATGGAGCACCTCTGAGAGCAGATGGAAAAGCGTGGTGACTTGAGGCAGAGAGAACTCAGCTCAACTGGGCACTATCAACACTGTCAGCTGAGTGCAGCTCAGTGTATCCCAAGTAGGCTCTTATGATCTTGACATTGGCAAGATGCCTCGTACATCAGGCATGTCAGCGATGGAGATAAGAGACCGGACTGAGCCTGGTGCAGAATCAGAAAGGGGCTCGTTGTCAATGAGGATGGAGGATTTCCAAGAATCTTCAGCAGTGAAAAGATGGCTTTTACCGGCATTGTTTGCATGAGGACTAACTGAAGCCTAAGAAGAAATGATGTGGCAGAGTTTCTGGTCAAAACATTTACATATTTGGGAAGAACTAACACACATTCTGAAGTTTTGCCAGGTTCTTTGCAATGGTGACAAAAAGAGCAGGGGAGGGAGATTGGCCGTGGCTGTTAGGCCTAGAAAAGTAAAATGAGAAATATACAGAAAGAAAGATCCTAGATGACCTTCCCAAGCAACTGCTACTTAGAATAAGTACCTTACAGGTCACAGAAATATGACATATTTGTTTCAAGGCCATAGTCCATTGCAGTGATAAATAGAGATGGTAATGGCAGAGCAATCCAATGGTGCCTGCTATTCCAGCAGCTATTATACACCAGTGTCACATTGTCACAGCTTAGTTGGCACTCTATGCACACCCAGCAGCAATGCTGAAAAGAAAATGACAGCATCCACTAAACGACAGAGGAAACAGCAACTGCACAAGCCACTCCCACAGCATCCATGGCAATGCCGTCAAGGATGCAGCGTGTTGCCGTAGATCAGGCCTGGAAGAATCCAATCCATGCCAATGAGATGCCTCCATGGGATATAGTGATTCATGGAGGTATCTCTCTGTCTATGTGCATCGGTTGGCTCCCTCCATGAAAGCTCATGCCATGCTTTAATGGAAGGAACTATTCCATGCACTGTAACAGAGATGCCTCAGCAACTTCACTCTATCCTACCACACACAACCCACCAGACACAAGGACTCCTCCATGTCCTCAGCAGTATCAGTGACTGTGGTGCAGGCATCTGCTGCTCGACAACTGACGAATTAAGGGCTGCTTGCAGACAGGGTTTTGAATCCCCTTATGACACCCACAAAAAACAACAACACCCATCTGCACATAACCACTATTTTACTGACCAATAAAAAGGGAGGATATTCAGCACATTCAGCAGGACATTCAGCACATTTCAGAGCCAGAATGTATAGCAAACAGGACTTCAAGTTCCCCTGGAGGACCAACATCCATCTGAGGAGAAAGAGCCTTTTGCCAGGCAAGGAAACCAAGGAACAAGAAGGCAACAAGGAAAACCACAACTGTATTCTTCTTAGGGAGCAATCTTATGCATGTTTTGACATTAAAAAATAATCCTCCAAGTCTGTAGACTTTTTTTTATATATAATTTTTTAAATTATTTTTCAACATAACATAATACAACATAAACCTAAACAACTAAAGTACAATACATACCGCATACCCCCGTGCTCCCCTCCCCCCAGGAGACCTTCAATTATACATTATTCTTCTTTCCAAAAATGTAAAGACTCTTTTGAAGGCATTTGCCCCTTCCCCGTTCTTAATACATATTCCAAAAATAAACTCCATATATCTCCAAAATCATTCTTACTGGACATTCCCCTCTTTATTTTCATTTTACACGTTAGCTTATCATTAAGTGCCATGTCCCATATTTCTTTATACCATTCTTCTATGGTATATGTCCCTTGCCCTTTCCAGTTTTTAGCAATCATTATTCTGGCGGGAGCCAGGAGGTTGTTTATTAATTCTCTCTTATTTATATTCTCAGTACCTTTTTCCCATATTGCTAGTAGAGTCTGCTTTGGGTTTAATTCCAAATTACTTCCAATTATATGACTTATTTCTTTAAACACCCTTTCCCAAAATTTTTGTACATGTTTACAGCTCCACCACATATGGAAATAAGTTCCAACCTCCTGACATCCCCTCCAACAATTCTTGGACACTTTTTTATCTATCTGATTAAATCTTACCGGCGTTAAATACCATCTCCATACTATTTTATAATAATTCTCCTTAATTCTAATCGACAAAAGCTTTAACATTCTTGCATCCTATATCTTTCCCCAGTCATGTTCATTAATTTGTTCTTTTAAGTTATCTTCCCAAATCATTTTAAGCGAATCTCTATATTCAGCTTCCTCTGTCAGGATTTTATATATTTCGCTAGTTAGACCTTTTCTAGCTTTAATTACTTCTTTCTTTCCTCTTGATTCAATTAAATCTTCAAATCTTGTATTATTTCTACACTTCTTATTCATCTTTTTCCATTCCTGTGTCCATTTTTCCAATTGTAAGCATTTGAACCAAGCTATCTTTTGTCCTTTTAACAACTCTCTAATTTGCTCCTTATCTGTCATTCTTTCCATCCAATTCCTTAACTTAATAATTTCCTGACCCTTCAAACTTCCTTCCAATTCTACTTTTAAATTCCTTGGGAAATTTCTCACAACTACCACTGGGGCGAGTGGAGAGTCTCCTGGTATTAAACTCCCTTTAACTTTCTCCCAGATCTCTAGAATGTTTTTCAGCAACGGGTTGTCCAGTCCCCTCAAATCTTTCTTTTGGATTTTATTATTAAAAAAAATATTTTGCAATTTGAAATCTGGTTCCCCTGTTTGCGTTCCTAACCATTCTAAATCTTCCTCCCCTAATATACTATTTATAACATATCTTAACTGATTAGCACTATAATAATTCTTTATGTTTGGAAGTCCCAAACCTCCTTTCTTTTGTGTCTTATACCATAGCCCTTTATTAATCCTAGCTCTCTTATCTCCATTGCAATAAGCATTAATCATATTTTGCCAGCTCTTTAACTCTACATCCGATATTTTAATCGGTAGCATTCTAAACAAAAAATTAATCTTGGGTAATATCTTCATTTTTATAACCGCTATTCTACCAAACCAAGAATGTTTTAATTTTCTATATGCCTCTAACTTTTCCCCTACCTGTTTTTTCAAACTTACAGAATAAATTGCCTCTAATCTGTCTAAATCTTTTGCAATATTAACTCCTAAATAACGTACTATATTTTTAAGCCTAAGACCTAACTTAACTTTACCTTCCTCCATCTCCTCTTTGTTATAATTGAATAACATCATTTCTGACTTCCCCCAATTAACTTGTAGACCTGTAACCTCCCCAAATTCTCTCAAATGTTTCTTAATCAGCTCCCCCTCCTTCAGGGGGTCTTCTAATGTCAATAATGTGTCATCCGCAAACATATTTATTTTAACCTTCTCCTTCCCTCCTATCCCCTTTAATCTTGAATCCTCCCTTATAACATTTGCCAAAATTTCTATTACTATCGCAAATAAGATCGGTGAAAGTGGGCAACCTTGTCTTGTTCCTCGGGCTAGTGTAATCTGTTGCGTTAACCCATCATTAACCATTATCTCTGCTTTATTATTTTTATACAGTTGATCCATCACTCCCATAAATTTCACTCCAAGCCCAAATGTTTTCAAAATTATTTTAAGTGCTGGCCATTCTACACAATCAAAGGCTTTGAATATATCCAATGCTAATAATCCCGCTTTTAAATTCCTTTTTTAAATAATATTAATTATATTTAAAACTCTTCCAATTAAATTAGGCATTTGCCTTCCTGGGATAAATCCACATTGATCCTTTCTAATATACTTATGTATAAACGTACTCATCCTTTTTGCCATTATTGCTGTAAAAAAAATTGAATCTTGATTTATTAAAGATATTGGTCTATAAGATGCTGGGTCAGTCAGATCCTTTCCTGGTTTCGGGATTAATATGATCAAGGAATGATCCCATGATGGGGGGGGGGTCTTTCCCCCTTCTATTATACTATTAAATAATTTTTTTAATCTTGGTAGTAAAATTCCTTTAAAAACTTTATAATATTCCGGCCCCAAACCATCCAATCCCGGAGATTTTCCTCCTTTTAATTTAACTATAATTCCTTCTATTTCTTTCTCAGTAACTAAACCTTCCATATAATCCCTGTCTTGCCCCTGTAATCTTATTTTCCAATTCCTCTCTACATATTCCAATACTTTAACCTGTGATCCCATATCTGATGTATATAATTCTCTATAAAATTCCTGAAATATATTTAATTTATCCTTCATTAAATTGCATTTTCTCCGTGTCTTAATTATCCCTATCATACTCTTAGCCTTTTTAGACTGAGTGGACCTAGCCAGCATCTTCGAATTTTTATTACTATATTCAAAAAAATGCCTCTTTAAATATAGCAAATCCCTCTGGACTTGTTTAAATCTGTAGACTTGTGGACTTTTTTGTATGATATTTTGTGTCTAAACATGCATAGGATTACGCCTTTGCAGGAGCATATGTTGTTAGCTCCCTGCACAGAGTGCTCAGCAGGGACGCGTGAGGATGTGCAAAACCCCACTCAGGAGAATGGAGGGTGAAAGTCAAACTCACCTTTCTGCATGCAAGGCCAAAAACACGTCAGAAGCAAAAGAGGCTGTGAGCAAACAGGATTCGAATCATCCACAACCCAGATCTCTAACCACTCAGCGGCAGACAAAACAGGTTATAGGGCATTTGTTAACCCACAGTTACCCGCCCCACAGATCGAGGCCTATGTGACAGACAGTGATGCGGAATGGAACATATTGCATAGAAAGTTTTCCTAAAGGGATTTTTACTCCCATAATTTTTTCCACTCCTATATTTTTTCTCTCCCTATATTTGTCCACTGATCTCCCAATTTCCAGTTTTAGAAATGAATTGTTTCATAAAATTTCATTAGTGACATAATGAATAATGGATCTAATACCAGTCAAATATAAAATCAACATTGCAATTAACTTCTTTCAGGTGACTATCTCCAGAAGGCCCTTGTATTTATGTGCACAGCTTTTCAGACATGCTAATTTTACTAAGCTAGCAATTTCCAGTGCCTCCCTTTTCTCCCCACCCCTTAAAATCTAACATTGTAAGTGAAGCAGATGCTATTGAGATGTCATATTTTAAACATTGACAGGTATTCCAATTTAATTTCCAAATAAAGCTTTGGATTTGTTTGAGTGTAGTGATCCTAGGCAAGTCTACTCAAAAGTAAATCCCATTGAGTCCAATTGGACTTATTCCCAGGTAACTGTGTACATGATTGCACTATCAAATTGCAATCCAATACACACTTACCTGTGACTATGTCTCATTACAGTCACTGAGGTTTTCTTCTAAGTAAACACATATATTAGACTGCAAGCCTAGAGAGACTATCCTGGTAGCAAGCCCTATTGAACTCAGTGGGACTTAATGGGAACTCAGTGGGACTCACATATGCTGATTTGATCAATAAATCATCATACATAAGAAAAGTTAATATATTTCAACACATTTTATTGAAGGCTGTGTTGTATTCCTGGTTTGCAGCTAATGAAAAATAAACTCATAATTGTTATTAGTTAGGTCTGAGAATACAATTAGAACATAGAACAGATGGTGAAAAAATATTTTAAGTATTACATTGTTAAAGTAAACTCTGCTACCAAGTAATAGATTTATTGTTCACAGTGCATATGGTAGCTTTTTTTAAACAGTCAAATGCATTTTAAGAAAACAGCTTTGGAGGAAAAAAAGTGCTGTCTCATTGGATTTTATTTATAATTTGTTTATTTATTATTTTATGTACTTATATAGTGCTTCTCTTGAAAGGCAGCACCCTCAAATAACCTTGCATTATGATGATGATGATGATGATGATGATTTAAAAATACTCTTTTTATTTTGATATTTTTGTGGGGGGAGGACACTACAAAAAGGACAAAATTTACAGATTCAATTCCAAACATTTTTTCCCTCACTCTCTCTCCCTATGCAAATTAATCTAAAACCTGGAGAAAGAAACTGCAGAAAGAATATAGAAAAATGGAGCTTATCTAATACTAATAAAGTATAGACTATTTACCTGCAACACAATATACCTCATTAGATGGCTCGGTAAAATTAAGGTGTCCAAATTAGCACGCACACACACACACACACACACTAAAATGATAGCTGATTTCTGCACTGCATTAGCACTAATTTAGATAATTACAGTGCTGAGACTAAATCCTATTCAAATGGCCTTAATTTTAGCATAAACTCAGAGAGGAAAATATTCAAAAGCTCGTTTCATATTTAATGGGCATCTTCTCCAGATGGACAAGTCATATAAAAATTCATTCTCTTTGATGTACATCAAACAAAGAATCTACACATTATATTTTCTTTTCAGTTAAAACTATGGTTTCAGTCTAGTTAAATTCCTTAGGGCACAATCTGTCATGAAGTTCTCATATAAAGGGGAGCTGCACAAGAAAGGTGTTGTGCAGCCAGACCTGGTGTTGGCTTGGCATGTCAGGCAGCGGCTGGGGCCCCACGGCCCAAGCAAGGAACATGCTAGTGCTCTCTCTGAGGCCACCATTAATTATTTTTTTCTGGTGCATTGAGCATCACCAGGTACTTATGTCTGTGAGCTGCCATTTTAATTTCCCATAAAGTTCCCTAGTGTAGCACTCCTCTAGTAGCACTCAGCCACCCGGCACTACTGCCCATTGCTCCCATTTCTTAGGCTCACCCATATAGGAGCCTGCCCACCTAATGTCAATTTGCCAAGAGCTCCCACAAAGCTGACACTTGTGTAGGTTCTAATTCATTTCAATGGAGTCGGTGCAGGAGAATGTCATGGTGGATTACACCCTTAGCCCTGCTTAGATTTCAGCTCCTGAATTACTGCTGGACCAGTTCAAACACTTACTTAACTGGTGAAAGTCTTCAAATGACCACCAGCTCAATATTTTCCAGAAGTTTCTTTGCCCAGAATTAAGAAGAAACATTCTGGGGTTGTTCACGTAACATGTGAACCCACACTCAGTATTGAACCATGGGTTATTTGTTGAATCGTAGGTTATCATGTTGTCTGAACATAGCCAGGGTGGCTTGTTAAACTGTGCAGTATGGCTTATTTTCTTGAACAAGTAACCTTGAGGACCCACGGTTTGTTGTTGGGTTGTTTAGGGTAGGGTGACCATCTGGAAAGGAGGACAGGGCTCCTGTATCTTTAACAGTTGTATTGAAAAAGGGGAATTTCAGCAGGTGTCATTTGTATGCATGCAGCACCTGGTGAAATTCCCTCTTCATCACAACAGTTAAAGCTGCAGGAGCCCTGCCCTCTTGATGAGATACAAAACTGTGGCCAGAGAAGGTGTGCCCTTGCTTCTCCACTCTATGAAGATATCCACTGGCAGGAGAAGTCTTTGAACTGGGCCACACAAGAAGCATCCAAAATAAGTTATTACATCTTCAAATCAGTCTCTCTCTCTCTCTCTCTCCATGCTCAAAGCAGAGAGAAATGAGAAAATTATTTCTAACAATTTAATTAGAAATTTGATGCCAGCAGCTGTGTTATTAAGAACTGTTTTAATTAACAAGACCAGTCCCACAAAGGCTGTGTTTGCAAAACTCTTCAGGGAGTGAGTTCCTTCCACAAAAAGGTGTGCTGGGGTGGGGTGGGGGTTGGTTGGTAGAACTGACTCTAAAAGCAGATGCTGCATTTTGCACATCACTTTGTTCCCACCAAATTTATTTCCTCAGGGGGGGAAAAAGAAGATGTGAAAAGAAGACTAATCAGTCACCTCATCTTGACATGTTGTTTTTCTGTAGCATCTGGAAGATCAAGCTGCAATTTCATTATACCCAACTCGCCAGGGTGCCCACCTGCTGGGCAGTAAAAATGGCAGCTGAATTCAAACGGTGTGGCGAGGCACTGTAGCTATAACTCAAGGGAAAGAGAGCAAGGGCTGCAGGTGCTTGGTTAGACATACATAAAACTCAAATGGAAGAATGCACTGGCGTGGAGCACTTGCAGAGCTGGAGTATCAATATCCACAGCCTTGAACAATAGGGGACTGGGGGGGGGGGGAATTGCCTAGCTTATTTGTAAACCCAATTACAATTTTTCATTAAGTCTGAGAGGAATGTGATTAGGGTACATTCATCACGGAAAGAATGGAAATATGGATTTATGGCGAGTATGCTGGCATGCTATCCTGATGCCTGGAAGGTAATGCCTGTGGTGGGCCAGCTGTTTTAGGAGGGTGCAGAAACCAGAGGCATAAGCTACTGGAGCTGCTTAAGCTTCTTTAAATAGGGATCTTGTTGTCAAGGCAGATTCATGACGTCAGAGGTGGGGATCTTAGAAAAGAAACAGTCAATGCTAGGGGAACAACAAAACCATCAGTACTTGTGCTGCAGAATGGGTATAGAATCCCTGGAGATCAGAGCTAGATCTACACTAGTGCTTCTTATCAGTTTTGAAGCACACTGATAACTGTTGTGACATATTATGC
Source organism: Anniella stebbinsi (assembly GCA_029215795.1). Classification (NCBI taxonomy): domain Eukaryota; kingdom Metazoa; phylum Chordata; class Lepidosauria; order Squamata; family Anniellidae; genus Anniella; species Anniella stebbinsi. Next base: position 228,977,923 of record JARDYH010000001.1, read on the forward strand.
ATTCTGTATACCACTTCTCTGGTTTTATTTCCTGCTTTTTGTTCTGTGTTATCCAAAATACCACAATAGATGCCATTGTGGGCTACAAGGTATAAATGCACAAGAGGGAAATAGTGTCACCATGCTGGGACCGTATTGATATGACATGAGGTGTAGATCTGGCTGTAGTCTGGTGAGGGTATCTTCCTCAAAGAACTATTGTTCACATGTTTCTTTGGGGAGAGTGAATAACCATTAAGCCAGTTGGAGTGTGTAGTGTACTGTACATGCACCCAATGAAGTGACAGGATGACCTGCTCTGGGCATATCCACACAACAGACCTAAACTGGTTAAACAGCCATTTCCTTTGCACAGAGAAAGCTGGGAACTATAGTTTTATGAGGGGTGGGTAGGAATTTGCAAAATAATTTGCAGCCTAGGAACATGAAATTACCTAGGTGTTGTGTCCACAAACCTGGGACCCTTGGAAATAGGAATCTGGTTCCACACAATACTTAGGTGGTAGACACTTATTGTAGTGCTCCTTCTTTGCAGGCAGCTACAGGCAGACTGGCCTTTGCATTGCCAGCTTGCTACAAAACCTGGGATGGATTATCTGTGCTTAATTGCAGGTCATTCATAAATCCTGGCCTGGCTCAAAGAATGAGCCTATCACAAACACTACATCCCTCCTTTCCTTCAAATATGAAAAACAGCAACATAGCTATAAAGTTAGAGTATCTGAACAACAACAAAACTGCAACTGTATAAGGAAAATATACAACTAATGCACATATTAAAAATGCACATGCAAATCAAATTAGGTAAACAAGAAAAATTAGCTCAATAGTTCACAAAAACAGTTTATCTTATGTAATATAGTCCTGCAAATAGCTTGGAGCACGGCGGCTGGTCCTTGTTGGGTAACGTTGCAAGTTCAACTCTGAAACACCAAGAGTTGCTGGATCTGGTGCTGCAGGAGTGGTGGATGGGATGAGATTTTCACTCTATGTGAACTAATCATCATCACAATCAGGTCTTTAGGTCTGAGGGGTGTTGTGAAGTGGTTTAATGTGTGAAACATTCCTTGTGATTTTATGGGTACCTCTCTGTGCCGAAACCATCGTGCCATTTATCATTGTGATTTGATATGATGCAGGACAGAAAGGCATTGAAAGTTTGTTTCGAGGCTGGAGATTCTTAACAAGCACCATGTCCCCCACTTTGAATGGTACTACTCTGGCTCGCCGACGCTGGTCAGTGTACTGTTTCATTGCAAGTTTTGCCTTATTATCATGTTGGCGCAGATGTGCATCATTGAGTGGGACATCTATTTGAGGTAGCTTTGTCCGCACCTGTCTGCCAAACATTATAGTAGCTGGTGCCACACCAGTGGAACAATGGGGGGTGGTTCGGTAGCTGTGGAGAAATTGAAATAATTCTTGTTTCAGATTTGTTCCCTTTGCTGTAGCAATCTGTAAGGCTTTCTTCAGGGTCCTCATAGATCTCTCAACCTCCCCATTTGCTTGTGGCCAATGAAGAGTAATTTTCCGTCGTTTGAAACCAAGATAGTCTGAAAATTGAGCAAACTGCAGGCTTTGAAAAGGTGGTCCATTGTCACTTTTGACAACAGCCGGTATGCCATAAGAGGAGAAAAAAATGTCTAATTTTGGAATGACAGCATTTGCTGAAGTGGTAGTGACTGTTTCTACTTCTGGATAACGGCTGGATAACTGACTTCCATCCATGGTGTTGAAGGAAGAGGAGAAACATGCAGTGGTGCAGAGTGGTTCTGTGGGATTGCTGCTTGGCACAGTGTACAATATTTTACACGCTGTTCAGTAAGATTATCAATCCAGGGAACCAGACCTTTTCTTTGAGCAGTGCTTTGGTTTTAACTACCCCATGGTGACCTTCATGGGCCAAATCAATTGCACAGTTCCATAGAGAACGTGGAATAACCAAATGAGTACCTCAAAGGAGAAAGCAATTCTCTGTGACGGTAAGTTCACCCCTTATATTAGCAAGTGATTGGATGATTGCTCGTGCTTCACAAGTCAGATGTGCTAGATTATTCAGAAGATCTTTCCACCGACCATTGTGGACAGTCTGGATGATTGTCTGTATACACATGTCAGCTTGTGTAGCAGTCTCTATTTCCTGCAGAGAAAGAGCTTTAGGAACAGCATGGGAGACAAGGAAATTGACATGTGCCTCTGCTTCATTTGTAGCTGTGTGGTTGGCAGCTGTTTTAAATATGGGATGCCTAGAAAAATAATCAGCTGGATTGTCTTTACCTGGTCAATACACAACTCTGTTGTTATAGCTTTGCAATTCGAGCATCCATCGCTCAATACGAACTGGTGGTTGAAAGGATGGATTATTAAACATGGGCTCAAGAGGCTTGTGATCAGTTATAATTGTGAATGGGCACCCATATATGTATAAATGAAAATGAGAGCATGCCCAGGCTACTGCAAGAGCTTCCCTCTCTGTCTGAGAATATCGTTGTTCTGTAGGAGAAAGAGCTTTGCTGGCATATGCAATAGTAGAAATGTGGCCATCTTGATCAACCTGTGTGAGACCAGCTCCTAGTCCAATAGGGCTGGCATCCACCACAAGTTCCATCTTCTTGCTTGAATCAAAGTATGACATGACTATATCACTTGCAAGTGCATCCTTGAGTGGGACATCTATTTTAGGTAGCTTTGTCCGCACCTGTCTGCCAAACATTATAGTAGTTGGTGCCACACCAGTGGAACAATGGGGGGTGGTTCGGTAGCTGCGGAGAAATTGAAATAATTATTGTTTCAGATTTGTTCCCTTTGCTGTAGCAATCTGTAAGGCTTTCTTCAGGGTCCTCATAAATCCTGGCCTGGCTCAAAGAATGGGCCTATCACAAATACTACACTAGGGTTTATGATATAACATTTTCATCTTCATTCATTGTTCCTTTGGGCATTAAACATATTACAAAAAATGAAAAACTATAGGGTTTTTTTAAAAAAAGTGTGTGTGTGTTTAGGAAAGCTTTATAAACATTGGCTCCCCACTGAAAAATCCATGTGGATTTTGATTATGATGTTTCCTATGGGTTTTATCCAACAGGATCCTTCCATTCATGAAAGGCATTTTGATCCAGCATTGTGAATGCAAGGACATTTTTGCTGATCCACCCCCCTTCCTTCTGCAAGCCACAGAATATGCTTACAAGAGTAGGAAACCACCAGAAACAACGTTGAAAGTGGCACGTGGAAAGATCATCTCTTTCCCCCTTCCAATCAAGGAAGCCTCTGCTGGATCAAAGAGCATTCTGTGAATAGAAGGAAAGCACCAGTCCTATATATATTCCTTCATAGCATGGTTTTTGTTCCTAACAGGGTTCCTATATAACAACTCCAGGAATAGGCACAAGATCAACAGGTAAAAAATTCCCCATCACTTCATATCTTTGCTGGAATAGGGAGCTGACCTGTTGAATTTCTGTATGATGTGCACAGGAACCCTGTTTCCCCACCACCACCACCAAAAACAGTGATAAGCCTACTCTGTGGGAATCATTGCAAAAACACTGAGGAAAACGTAAGTCCCTGATGCTTCCAGGATGTGGTATTACATTCTCAGATCAATACCAGCATAGGCATTCAAAAGTTGTAGGCAAATACATCTGCAAGGAGACATTGTGACCATATTATTTAAAATCCTACTGAATTCCTAGTGCACTCTTTTGAAGAGCAACTACAACCTCAACCTTCTGATTCCTTGAGACTCTTCCTTTACCACACATGTACTTAAAAATGCATGCACATATGTGTGTCTGGGGTGTGTGTGTGTGTGTGTGTGTGTGTATGTTATGCCTTGTGATGGCACCAAATTTCGCAATTAATCAGCTTGCTTGCCAGACTTCGCCCATTCATAATGCTCACCTTTTTAAATTAGCATTTTATGAATTTGCTATTAAGCTCATGCACTAAGTTGTTTGGATGAACCCTTTCCTTGCTTATGGTAGACTGTGAGCCTATCTACACTACTGTTTTAAACAAGTTAATAATGGTTATTAACCAGTTTAAAACTGTTATAAACCGTTTTAAAGCAGTAGTGTAGATCGGCTCTATGATAATGTCACATCTCTCTCGCTTTCTCTCAGCAGATCAGATTTGGGTACAGTACTTTATTTTATTCCATAAGTAAATGTGTACTTTACTTACTGCTGCTTATGGGTGGAGCATTTCTGTGAGAGGCCTCATGAAAACAACCAGTCAGGAAGAGGATGCATAACATGGTGACACATGTGTTTCCGAACTACAACCCCCAAGAAGCACTTTGATATTGCACTTGCACATATCAAAGCACACAGAATAAAGTTTGGTTTTAAGGGAGAACTTTCATTTGAGCTTACATGGGTGAGTTGGTTATTATCCGAGGAAATAACAAATTCACCCGGTTAAGTCAGCATATCACCAGTTAGCATAAGTCTCCCATTTTATACCATTCCTTTACATCAGGTGTGGTCAGATTTCAGGCTTGCAGGATCTACTTTTACCAGAACCCTTTTGTTAAGGTTCTTTTACTAGGACATAGGAAGTTGCTTTATACTGAGTTCACACCATTGTTCCAACTAGCTTAGTGATGTCAGCACGGACTGGCAGCAGCTTTCCAGGGTTTCAGGCAGGAATTTTACCAACCTGACCTGGTGGTGCCAGAGATCAAACCTGTGATATTCTGCATACAAAGCATGTGCTCTACCACTGCTTCTATGAGTATACAACTGCTTAGACCCCTGAGAGCCACTAATCAAAGCCTGGTGCAATCTAGTGGTTCAGGCAGGTGAACATACACTAAAAATTAAGGAACAAGTTGGCTTTCAGCACATGCTCAGCCAAGGAATGTGTGATCAAGTTCATAAAAAATCTCACCAGACCTTTCACACAAAAATCTACCCTTCATTTTCCCTAAAGCATTATTTTTCAGCAGCTTAATTCAGGTGGAAATTGCTAAACAATTGGGAGGCAGAAAGCTTTGCTGATCTCTGAAAATCAATCACCCAGGATCAGTAGGCCCCAATCTACTTTCTGCCCACCCCTGCAAAACACAACGTATTATGTATGTTCCCACTGGTGGTAGATACAATATTTTCAGCTTCAACTGAATCCTTTTCTTTTTCAAGCTGATTGCACAGGCAGAACTACTTTCTTATTCTACAAAGGTAATATCTGAAACCCTGGCCTCCCACAACTTTGATACATATTTTAATCATGTGCCAATCCAGTACTATAAATATTGGTGAAAAATTCATTTTGAAAAACTTGATTATGCCTGGCCCCCCTTACTGTTATGTAGATTTTTTAGTAGCAGACCTGGGCTTCTAGAAAAATTTCACAGTGAAAGTTATTACAAAGCTCATCTAATCAAGCATCATGGGAGCAATATCCATTTGTTCATATAGGAAAGTGCTTTATAATGACACTCAGGCCAGTCCATTGATCTGTCCAACGCACTTTTGTCTCTTCTGGCTGGCAGCATCTTTCTCAGGTCTCAGGAAGAATCTTTCTCAGCCCCACGAACTGCACTTGTTTAACTGGAGGCATGAACTGGAGGCATGAGTCTCCCCCACTCAGCAGCAGCAGCTCACATTGTTATACTTGGGCCTTAGACTGAGAAAAGCCATATCAGAATTGGTTACAGACAAGGGACATGCAGCTTATTGCTAAAGCTGCTGGAGCCGCTATTGTGCTGAGGCCACAGAACAATCTAGGTTCAAGAATAGTCATTTCTGGATTATATGTTTTACACTGTACAGCTAGATATCTCTGTTAATGGAATGGAAGCCTACATGACTGCCACTCACTTTTTCATCGGCCGTGCAGTGTAGTTGTTAACTGATGAAGTAGTTATCATCAACCAGGTGGCTGCAAGTGAATAGCAGAACAGATGTTATCTCAAAGCACACTGTGATGGCATACGTTGTATCTACACGGTTCTATAAAGTACATGTCCAACTAATTTTCCCCCTTTGTGTGGTTCTCCTGCAACTGCCTCAGCAATGACAGCTGGGATAAAGGTTACATGGGAAGAGGAATGAAATGCCTTACTTTGGAAAAGCACATTTTACTGTGTTTCCCTTGTTTTGTTTTGGCCATTCTGCAATACTATATAATAGCTATACTGGAGTGACCAGATACAAAAGAGGGCAGGGCTCCTGCAGCTTTAACTGTTGTGATGAAGAGGGAATTTCACCAGGTGCTGCATGCATACAAATAACACCTGCTGAAATTCCCTTTTCTATACAACTATTAAAGACCCCCTCTAGATGGATTCTGTTTGACGCTTGGTTAGCTGATTATGCGCATAATCGCTGAAGCACTTTATCATAAATGCTTGTACGCAAGAGGTAATTGAGCACACAACTGGTGGCCTTACTGGTTGTTTGAAATGTGCTTTACAAGTAGTTAATGCGGAGAATCACTTGTTCACATAGGCAAAATGCACTTTAACGGCCGGAGGAAAATAAAACTCGCTATTTAACGCGCATTTAATAATGCGCATAATCGGAGAGATAAAGCGCCTCAACTCCCGATTTATGCTCCGCTCTTTTAGAGGTAAAATTTTTAATGAGACTTCAAAGAGCTTTAAATGTCTCGTGTAGAGGCAGCCAAAGATACAGGAGCCCAGTCCTCCCTTCCATATGGTCACTCTACATTATGTGATCAAACCCTCTCATCCTCACCAGTACACAGATGGCTGCATTCTGCACCAGATGAATTTTCTGAACCGTCTTTAAAGGCAGCCCCACATACAGTGCATTACAGTAGTCCAGCCTGGACATCACTAATGCATGGATAAAGGAGCATATTGAAAGTGGGTTCATAAAATTGTTCTATTGTGAATCTAAACAGAATGTAGCGGATATTTTCACCAAGCCTTTGATGGTGCAACATCATGATGAACTAATTGGAAAATTAGGTTTTGAAGTGCATGATGTGTAGAACAAGTTTTTTTTTATTCATCTGAAGTTTCAATTTTGAAGGGGTGTTGGGGAAAATTTCCCTTAAGATGAATAAAAGGACTGGACAGTTGCAAAGTGTCCAGAAGACTGACTAGTGCACCTGATATCAATTAACAGGGGAATGATTTTTTCTATCTACTGCTGAAAAGGTCAGAGAGATAGTGGGTTTTTCCCTGGGAGTTTTTTCTATTGATTTGTGCTTAGTCATTGTCCATTCAACTGTATATAAACTGTAAATATCTGATAGAGAATGAGAGGCTGGTTGTATGAGGATATGATGGACGGTTATGTTATTTGATGAGGAAATCTTCCTGGAACCTGTATTATATTTGATGACCATACTGCTGTATATATATATACTGAAGGAAATACTGGAACCTCAGTAAAGGCTTATACTAAACACAAACTGCTGGTGTGTGAGTATTATTACTGGCTAGATCTCTGGAACATGCTTACTCTGCTGTAAGTGAACCGGGAGCGCTTCTTTCCCGGACAGGTCCATCCTCTCCGGATAGGTCTGCAGCTGGCATACCAGCCTAAGCTGGCAAAATGTGCTCTTGGACACAGTTGTGTCCACAGACCTGGGACCCTTAGAAATAGGAATCTGGTTCCACCCAAGTCTTAGGTGGTAGTCATTTATTTTAGTATTCCTTCTCTGGTACAAAACCTGGGATGGATTATCTGTACTTAATGCAGGTCATTCAGAAATCCTGGCCTGGCTGCAGCCATCTGGGCTTCCCAAGTTAGCTCAGAGTCAGGAGGATGCCCAGATTGCACACTTGGTCTTTTAGGGAGTGCAACCCCATCTAAAACCAGTTGTAAACCTCCATCTGAAGTAGTTGGTTTCCCAATCCACAGTACCTCCAGCTTCTCTGGACTATGTTTCAGCTTGTTCGCCACCATCATCCCAAAACAGCCTCCGGGCACTACTACAGGAGTTCCACAGCCACCTTGGTTTGTGCAGATGGAAATGAGAGGTAGAGTTGAATATTATCTGCATACTGATGACATTTTGTGTAGGTTTCATGTATATGTTAAAAGTATGGGGGACAGGATAGAACTTCATGGCATCCCACAGGCTAATGGCCATGGGGTGGAACAGAAATCCCCCAGCAACACCTTTTGAGATCACTCCTCCATAAAGGGCTAGAACTTTTAAACTGTGCCTCCCAATCCAATCCAGATAAACAATTTAGAAGGATATCATAGTCAGTGGTATTGAAAGCCACTGAGAAGTTCAGAAGAACCAATAAGGATGTACTCCCCCATCATTCCCTGGCATAAGTCATCAACCGGGTCAACCAAGGCTGATTCCATCCCATAACCAGGCCCAAAACCAGATTGGAATGGATAAAGGTAATTAGTTTCATCCAAAATGGCTTGGAGTTGGGAGGCCACCACACAATCCAACACCTCACCCAAGAATAGCAAATTTGAAACAGGGCAGTAGTGATCCGAAACCATAGGATCTAAATTTGGTTTCTTTAATAAGGACCTCAAAGCTGTGTGAACCTCTTCATCCCTCAAGGATCCATAATATGACTAGATGTTTGTCCATGCTTACACTCCAGGGAGTTAAGCCACCCCCTCTCTCCCTTCAGTGTAGTACAAGGAATTTATAGCAATCCTAGCTGCTCATTTCTAGTGACATCAAAGGCACCACAAATATGGGCAGGAACATTCCACATCATATTCAGTAGGTTGGATCTAAAGGTTACTTTCTTCCAAGAGAGAGACCCTGTTCAGATGACACTCTAAGCCACAGTGGTTAAGCATTTTGAGCTAAACAGTATGGCTTAACATGTCATATGAACCATGACTTAGCATGTTGTGTGAACCATTTCTAACCTTGGTGGCTACATAACCACGATTTAAATATGCTCACTAAACATTTGCTGCAAAGGGTTAGAGGCCTAACCATGGTTTAGTGTGTTGTCTGAACAGGCACACAGAGTCTTCCACTGATAGCAGGGCTCGTTCTGTCAGTGGCAGAAATCCTTTCATTGGATCCAACCTATCAGCAACAGATGTGCTACTTACGGAAAAATTAAATTATGGAAAACAACATTATGGAGTGCTGGCAAGATGCAATATTTCTGAAACCAAAGTGTACTTTTGAGATTTCTAGTGTCCAGACCACCCATGTAAAACTACTGCACATTTATTATTATTTTTAAAAACCACTACATGATAGTGTTGAAAAGCCCTTATAGCCTGGTGCTATGCTTATTTAGGAATCCAGTAAGTAAGTAAGCTTTAGAGCTGCACTATGCATGATTACCTGGGAGTAAGTCCCACTGAAATCAGTGACACCCTGAGGAAATATGGAGATAGGATTGCTTTGTATTTCACCATATGAATTGCTACATATGTTTTGCTGTAAGGATCCTACAGAGGTGCAGAACATAAAATGTCCAATTGTTTGAAATATAATGGAGCAGTGCTTACATTATTTTCAGTGATACAACTTGTATCAGTGACCTGACTTCCTGAGGTTTTCATAAGAAGAGAAAATGTTGACAATGAATGATGAAAACTCCAGTCATCCCAAGTTAAACATTTATACTTAGATCTGAAATGTTATAGCTCTCATATAACATTTTATTGTTTTAAATTGCCTTTTATATGTCAAAAAGCAGGAGTTTAAATACCAACCATTTAGCAGAGCTATTAACACTTTTCTTCCTTTCCAAAACAAATTCTAAGTCAAAATGTGACGCATGTTCCACATTCCATCTTTCAAACTAAGTTTATAAATCTGCAGGCAGGCAAATAGATGAGCCCGTGGTTCAGAACAATGACAGTGAGAATTAGAGGGGGCTTTAGCAATGCCTTGAAGCTTCAAAATACTGAATATTGTACTCCCATGCGCAGACAACAATTCTTATTGGAGCCCAGTGTTTTCCTCATTTTCATTCAGAAGCAGCAGGGAGAATCAAATTATATTTATATTAGTTACTACATAATCTTATTTAAGAAGACACTTGCATCACTGGATAAAAGTACAATTTCAGAAAATACTAAGAAATACATCCACAGGGCAGGGATTAAACAGAACCAGAGCTCAGTCCTGAAATGTGAAATTCATTCATTTTGTTTATTACATTTGTACACCACCCCATAGCCAAAACAATCTGGGTAGTTTACAACGTGATAAAACATCATATAAACTTTAACATAAAAATTCAAAAAAGTTTGAAGCAGTTAAAACAGTTAACAAAACTAGCAGGACCTAATAAAACAAACATTAAAAAAGCCCCAGTATATGCCATCAAATACCTGGAGTAAAGTTATAACCTGGTGTTGAAAAAATTACAATGTTGGTGGCAGACAGACCTCATTGAGGAGACCATTCCACAATCGGGGACCTACCACAGAGCAGGCCCTTGTTGCCATCCTCTGAACCTGCCTCAGAAGGGGGCCTCAGATATTGATAATAATATATGGGTAGGTTCATACTAGGAGAAATTGACCTGAAAACCATCTGCAAGCAGGGCTGTGCAGAGCTGGTAATATGCCCAGGCCAGATGAGAAGTGTCCCCCCCCCCCCAATTTCAAACTGCTGATTAAGTATTTTTTAATCAGTGGCACTGATTCAGTGCTAAATACATATATGAACTAGAATGATTTATAAAAAAGGTAATGGGAAGCACTTTTATTCAAGATGTAAGACATCACTTCTTCACATTCAGAATTTCACGATGGACGGCTTCTGTGCTGTTTCCGCAAGACATCATCACCCGGCGCACTACTGAGGGACAGGCCGCGAAGCCTGTTCCTCAGTAGATCAACGCACCGGAGGGAAGCCGCTGCCCCGGCAGGTAAGAGCATGAGAAGGGAGGCGGGAGGGACAGGGAGGGGGGAGTTAGGCCCCCACTCACCCCAGCCATAGGCTTGCATTGGGGGAAAGCTTTCTTTCCCCCAATGCAAGCCTACGGCCAATCCGAAAATCGGACTTCCGATTTTCGGATCGGGATCGGGTCCGATCCAATCCGAGGGACCTCCAATTTTGTCCTGAACAATTCAGGACAATCTCGGAGGTCCCAATCCGGGTCCCGATCTGATCCGGGGGGTCCCTGCACATCCCTAGTAGAATTCAGGTTTGCGTAGAGCTCCTTATTTTTCCTCATAGGAATGAATGGCAACTATTCATTTTGTAAGAGAAAGTAAAGTGAGGTGGAAGCTAGACCTGTCGCTTGTCTATGACGAAGCCACTAATTACAAATGCTCCTCTCTTCATAGCTTTGCCTCTTCATTTCAATAGCTACCTCCTGGTTTTGGTCATGCTAGAATGTGGCAGAAGAGTGTGAACTGAGGAAGGGCCATGGTGTGGCACAAGGTTTAGATTACATCCCAAGTTCTATCTCCAGTTAAAAACAAATATCTATGCACCTTGACTCAAACAGAAGTTTCAGTCCTAGTCATGGTTCCGGCACACACCTCCTGCACATAGCTTCTGAACAAAGCTCTAAGGGGGCATTTGCTTAATGCAGCCAGGATTAAAGCTGACTTTAGAAGCACCCTTATGTAGGCCCATCTCCTAAATCAAGAAGTTTTTTTGCTTGCAAGAATTAATCAACCTACTGTGGCAAGCTCCTTTGCCCCAATTCCAAAAACACATTTCACACTCGAAATCAACTCATTACCAGTGGTTTAGGCTTCTATTTCATTGAGGCAGTAAACCATCTCTGGGTTTCAGTCAGGATGAGCCAGAACTCTAGCAGAGCTATCCAGGGTGCTGAACCCTATCCCCAAACTGGGTCCAGAACCTTGGATATATCTTTTAAGACTTCCAGCTGGTTCTCACTGAAACCCAGAGCAGATGTGCAGCCCCACTAAAATAGGAGCCACTAGGCTCCAGTGCTCATGACACATATAGAACGAATCACTCTTACAAAATACAGTACATTCTTGTCAATCTGACACATTACAATGCATACGCCACCACAGGACAACATCATATAAATGCATCCTGTGATCTTTTAGTTAAACCAGAATGAGAGTTTTTCTTCTTGTTTTGACTAATTATTATGGCTGCGACCCCTCCCCCCATCCGGTCCGGAACTTGATTCGGTTCCGGATCCAGGTCTCCAGATCGAGATTCGGAGACCCTCCTTTTCCCCATAGACTTGCAAGTCTATGAGGAAAAGGACTCACCACGGTGGTGGCGGGGCAGCAGGTAAGTAGGGAGAGTGAGGGGGAAGGTGGAGAGTCCAATAGACTCACCCCCAGCCTGGTGTCCCTGGGTGCCAGCTGCACGGCCGGCACCCAGGGACCTAGAAGGCCAATGGGCCCCAGATCAATCTGAAATGATCCGGTCCGGAACAATCTGGACCTCCCCCGATCCAGTTTGGATCCAGATCCGGGAAGTCCGGATCACCCCGATCCAGTCCGGATATGGGATCCGGATATGGATCTGTTAACAGCCCTACTAATTATCCCTACACTTAATCTCACCCCCTTGTCATTTCTCCTATTTGTCTCTCATTAATTAACTATAAGATTGTTTTTAAACTAAGCCAGTGTCATTTTGCTTACTGTTGCCAGCCTTTTGACAGTAACGCTTCTTTAAACAAAAGAAAAATAAAAAAGGGAAAGGTTTCCAACTCAGATCTTTCAAGCGAAAGAAGCCAGTGCCTGAATCATTCAAGAAAAAAAAACATGATTAATTGATCTCTCCTCTGTGAAAGATTTTAGAAGGCAATGCTGTAAAATACATGGTCATACTTCAGAGAGGAGAACCCCTGGAATATGAACTGACTGCTTTCAAGCATGCACTTTCCTAATAGCTCTGTCAGTTGGATATTCAAGACACCGCTCCTCCTGGAGTCTTGATGCCACCAGAACAAACTAGGAAATGGGCTGTGAGGAGAAATTTAACTAGTTTGTCCAGCCATTTTATGAGAGGGTATTGTCGAAACTATAAAAGAGAAAGAAGTTTCCCACAGTGTCAGGAATTCAGCCGGAAGGGCACGATGAATTGCTACAGGGTTGCACTGATATTCTCTGAATTCAATATTTGCTTTGCGGAGAGATGCAATGGATGACATTACAAAACAAATGTTACTCACATTGCCTTTTTTTTATGCTATTTAATGCCATTTTGCTCCCCCGGCTACTGCTTCTTCACAGCATCATTTTCCTTCTTTTTCCTCACTGTCTTCAGCTTAAAGTACCTGTCCTGCCATTTAATCCTATGTGCTGTTGTGTCCCAAGTGTGTGATATAATCATCAATATTTAACTAGTTTATTACAGAAAATGCCAATTTGCTGAAATGAGGCCAAGGATTCTGATAACAAAGAAAAAGAAAGAAAAGCCGTACCGAGAAGAACAGAACAGAAACACTCTGAAAATGTTTACAATGTATACAGAAAATTACTGGGAATGGAAGACACATTTTAACACCCACAAGAAAGAACCTGAAATGAGATAAGTGGTTTGACCTCCACTCTAATATTATGCCTTCAACATGTCATTCAAGGTAGTTCAGCAGCCAAGTTGATAAAAGGAACATTAATGCTGAATTAAACACAAGCATCAAAAATACTGGATTCCAGACTTGTTTCCCAGTTGACTCTCAATGCTTAACGAATTACATTTCCCAGCTCAATATAATTCTGTATAATACTTAGCTGAGTAAGATGCTCAGATGTCCATCTTGGATATCTTTGCTTTTATTACTGCATGCATTGGAAGTGGTACTTCCAGGCCCAGCAGCAGGAGCCATCATGGGCAAGCACCTACCAAGATCCACAGATGGCCAGGGGACCTCTGTGAATTAGATATGCAGAGAGAGGAGTGGCCCTCTGCTACTCCTTTCAGAAATCCAGATGGACTCTCACAGCATGCAAATTTCAAGCAGGTGCACTCAAGAGTGATTTTATTTTATTTTGTATTTTTCCCCATGTAGACAATTTTTTATCAAAATCATTTCCAGAAGAACTTTCCCAAAAGAACAACAAACAATGAAGAAACACAATGTGAGTTGCTACTACATATATGCATCAGTTACAAAGCTAATTATGCAGTGTATGTCTAACAAATACTTAAATTTCTTGAAGTATATCATGTAGCTTATAATCCTATTAAAACGTTAAAAACAAGATTATCTTTTGCAAAAATCAATATACGGAGATTACTTTTACAGTAGATTTGTTCCAGCTTCTTGTTCCTCCTTTTACTGTTATATAGTATGCTAATTTGCCTGTTAACGTGGAATCCTATATTTTAAATACAGTTTATTTACATGGTTTATTTAAAGTTGAGAAAGCTATATTTTAGCAGAATTAACATTGTGGATGATGGTTTTAGCACATGTAAAAAAATTAACACCATTCTAGAAGCAATAGGGCATTGCCTTTTCTACTAACTACCAAGATCTGCTGGAGGGGTTACATCTGTGCCACTGGTAAGAGTAGAGGACATGTATTTCATTTGTAAGAAGTTTGCCCTCTGCTGAAATGCAAGTCAGATGAAACAGTAACAGCTGCTATTTTGCATCCCTGTGCTCCCATCTCTAATCAGGTTAGGGAATAAAACTACCTTGACTAAGAAAATTCTGTTTGCAATCATCTTTACCCTTCAGCATTAAAATAAGCAATATTTCCCTGTTACATGCTGTAAACCCTTTCACATAGGGTTCATGGAGAAAACACACCAAGGTCAGTTCTGGCGGGTGAAGAACCTGAGACTCTTCTTCTTCTTCCTGATTTTTGCTCGGTTCTTCTAGCTTTTCCACACTTCCAGATTGCAAATACACAGACAGACAGACAGACAGACAGACAGGGTTGCTAGAATAGCTCAACAATAACCCATTCTTCCACTGCTGAAGCCATCTTCAGTCAACCAAGTCCACTGGGTTTCCAGATTTAAAGTAACTAGAGCTGCACATGGATATGGTGGGGTGGTGAATTTGGGTTCAGGATGGACTTGGATCTGACTGTTAGCCAAGTTAAAAGAGCTGCTGCAATCACTCCTGTTGCCATCTTAAGTTGCCTCCTGTTGCTGCAGTTGCTGGCTCCAGGTTGTGGAAGGTCCTTGGGCAAGACATCCTCAATGGGCCTATGTCACTCAGTGAGCTCAATTCCTCACTGCTGTTGTCACCAGTTGTTGTCACCTGTTTACTCGGCAAGCAGAGAGTCAATAAACAAACAGACGCTAGCAGCTACTGCTACTGCTACTCCTTCTCACCACTGTTGTTAACTTGGTTGTTCACTCCCTCTAAGAGACTGAGAAGTAGATAAACAAGTGGGTTGCAATGGTGAAGAGAGGGAGCAGATCCTGGGGTCTCTTGTTGGTGGGTCACCAGGTGAGGTTTGGGCCCTTAGAAGGTGTTCAGCAATGCTGATCCCTGACACCCTGCACTGCTGGCCCAAATCCCCTTCCCTACACTGCCTCAGCACCACTGCTTTTCTCCACCAATGTTCTATGCCATCTATTATCACACTTTTCCTAACAAACAACAATGTTGGCCTCGGAAAGGGAAAGAGTATGGGGGAAATGCCATGGTAGTAGGCAACAGCAGTCCCCAATTCTTATCAGCTCCATGAGCAGTTACAGAGGTTCAGCTCTGAGACCTAAATTGTCTAGGGCCAGATCTACGCCAAGCAGGATATAACACTGTGAAAATGGTTTGAAAATGTTATATGGAATGTGTCATGGGCCCCAACAGTTGTGAATACTGTTATAAACTATTATAAAGCAGTAGCGTAGATCCTGCCTTGGTTTTAGCCTCATTCATGTCACAATGAAGCTGCATCTTTTAGAACATCCAGTCAGATTTAATGCATATAGAAGGAGGACATTCTTTTGTTTCATTACTCAATGCTTGCCCACCTCAGCTGAATGCATGAACTTGAGTTTTATCTTCAAGTTAATGCCAAGTGTTAGCAGAATTTGGTGTTGATTAACATGACACACCTCATTCATGTAAGCCTGAACAATCTGTGAGGGTGCCTCTACAAGAGCGATTTAAAGCTCTTTCAAGGCTCATTAAATTTTTTACCTCTACAAGAGTGGAGCACAAATCGAGGCGCTTTTTCTGTCTGATTATGCGCATTATCAAATGCGTGTTAAATAGCGAGTTGTAATTTACCGCGGGAGTTGAAGCACCTTATGACCATGTAAACAAGTGATTTAAACACTTTAAAGCGCGTTTCATACAACCGGTAATGTGCTTCACCGCCTCCTGTGTATAGGGATTAGGCGTAAAAGCGAGTGCGAGAAGATGTGCATAATCAGACAACCGGGCGTCAAACCGAATTCTTGTAAAGGCGACTTGAGACAACAAGCCTATCAGCCATGTATGGCTGCTGGACACACAACCACTGAAAATTTCATACATATATTGTTCATGAATCATTTGTACATACAACTCTTCAACACCCATAGTCAAAAAGACAGTAGAATACTCAATGATGTCTAAAATTACATATACAACAATACATGCACAATCATTACAGTAGTTGACTCTATCCTGCAATGTATCAAATAGGGTGTATTTTTATGATGATCCTCTTTGGACACTTTTGATTGCCATCTTTCCATTGTTCTTTGATGTCTTTGAAGCCTATCAGGTGTATTACAGCTCCCATCTGTTTGCTTTTCCAGGCAGCCAGCAAGAACAAGAATCTTAGCAAATCCTTTATAAGCTACCATACAGCAGTCATTTTCAGCTCAGCTGTCACAATTCGTGCAGGTCTGACACAAGCAAGCCAGTCAACAAATAATGTACAATATGTGTCAACAAGTCCTAAGGCTTGCAATTACATAAAGGGAAGCAACATGACAAACCATTTGATTGAAGCAGATCCACTTCATTCAAAAATGTTCACCCACACCAACACAAACTTTATTCTTGACTTACTCACTTATGAGTGGGCCTTTTCAGTGGTGGCCCCCCAATTATGGAATGATCTCCCCGACAAGGCTCGTCTGGCCCCAACATAGTTACCTTTTCAGCGCCAGGTCAAGACTTTCCTCTTCTCCTAGGCATTTAACAGCATATGATGAGGGTTTTGTGTTGTTGTTGTGCTTTGACCCAGAATTGTTGTTTTAAAAGATATTGTAATTATAACTTGTTTTTATGCTTTATGGTTTAAAATTTTGTATATCAGTGTTTTTAACGTTCAATGTTTTTAATTTTTGTAAACCGCCCAGAGAGCTTTGGCTATGGGGCAGTATATAAATGGAATTAAATAAATAAATAAATAAATAAAGGTGCAATTGCACTCATGTTCTACTTGTGGGGTTTTCCACAGGCAGCTGGTTGGCCACTGTGTGGACAGAATGCCAGACAAGGACCTTGGTCTGATCCTAATTGGCTCTTCTTATGTTTTTGCTCACCGGCACAATAAAGACCAAAACAATTAGTTCAGGCACTACTTCACACAAACAGCTGGCCACATGGCACTGCCTACACAGGATTGTGACTCTGTAACCATGGCTTAGCGTGTTGTCTGAACAGGCCATGTCTGTCTAAACATCTTTCCATGCTGCAAAGTGTATCCATCTGGCCAGATAGAAATCTGGCCCTCCTGGGGTCCCAATCTGTTTCCCAACCATCAAATATTGGGTGGTTTCCCAGATTTTGTGCAGCATTTCAACATTCTAAAATGCCACAATGCCTCCTAAGGGTTAGTTATTGGCAGTAAGGGCTTTAAGCTACAACATGCTGGTAGTTTGGGTATTTGCCCCCGCCCTCACCCCTTTGCCTTCAGCCCTTCCCACTAAGGGAATGCAGCCCCTGAGATTTTCTCTGAAATCGAATTCAGCCTAAGGCTGAAGGAGGTTTGACACTTCTGGTACATGTGAATCAGGTTTTCATTTATATAGGGACAACACGTTACTCAGGCGACGGCCAAATATTATTGAACAGAAGAAGTAAATCTCATATTACCCCTTAGATAGATTGGACTACACTTGTTCTGAAGCAAGATTCATTTTATCCTAATTCCACCCCCACCCAAGAGCAATTAATTCATAAGAACAGCCGTTACCGTTACACATGTATTCCTTCGCAATTACTGAGAGACAGCAACACAAGCTCGGCTAAAAGGTTAATATTATTCTGACATCCTTTCCAACAAAGTGACAAGGGTCATTTAATTTTGGGGCTTGCTGTGTTCCAGCTTTTAAGGGTGCGGGGAGGCTGTTCTATGCTACAGAAATCAGTGTGAATGCTAGATCTGGAAGAGGCGGTTGGAGAGATCATCTCAGGGGGGTCAGGCTTCCAAAGGACTCAAGTGCAGCTGCTGAAACCGATCTAATTTTACTGCTAAATTAAACATGTTGATTGCCTCAGGGACCTTTCTGAGGAGGAGGAAGAGAGGGGCAACTGCGCTATTCCTTAACTGTCAAAATGGCAATGCATCATACATCATAATCAAAGCTGTGACACATTTTTCAAATGAATGTTCATTTTGGTACTCCCTGTAGAGAGAATTCTTAGCCTCCAAATGCTACCCATTCAACAGATACGGTGTCTGTTTGCTCATGATATGTGTATATTTATTTTATTGAGAAGTTTTATAGACTCCCTTTCAAAATACAATTTTCCTGGTACACAGGAAATAATAAAAAGTGACTAAAACTCATGTCAACATTAAAAATAATAAATAAAACAAACAAAATCCACAAAAAGAACCATCTTTAAAAGAAAAGACAAAAAGCCATATTGTTTCTTATCATTTTGACACACAAACAACAAGGTGTTAACCTTAACCAAAATCCTCAAAACAAAAAAAGAAAGTTAAGGGGAAAATATGTAATGAATTTTAATACTTAATAAAATAATATATTTATCACCAAAAAAACTATTTAAAATACATATGGCCAGAATCATAAAAGCCTTGTTTTTACTTTGTTATTATACATATGTATTTTAAATAGTTTTTTTGGTGATAAATATATTATTTTATTAAGTATTAAAATTCATTGCATATTTTCCCCTTAACTTTCTTTTTTTTGTTTTGTCTTATCATTTTGAGCCAGTCTCATTTCATTTAGCCATTTTATGTCATTCTCATTTAAATATTTTAGCCATTGGTCCTAAAAACAGATCCAGTTAGAGCAACATCAGGAAAAAGCTAACGCACTCCTAATTAAAAGCAGTCTAAAACCAAAACATTTTCAGGGCCTACCTAAAACAAAATAAGGAGGGGGCTAAACGTATTTATCTTCCAAGGGAGGAAGTTCCACAACTTTGGGACCACACCAAGAAGGCCCTTTCTTTTGTGCTTGCCAGCCTAATTATCCCTCCTAGCTAAGCTGACCATATGAAAAGGAGGACAGGGCTCCTGTAACTTTAACAGTTGTAGAGAAAAGGGAATTTCAGCCAGTATCATTTGTATGCAATTAGTTCCTGGTGAAATTCCCTCTTCATCACAACAGTTAAAGATGCAGGCATTATACTAGAGTGACCAGATACAAAAGAGGGCAGGGCTCCTGCATCTTTAACTGTTGTGATGAAGAGGGAATTTCACCAGGTACTAATTGCATACAAATGATGCCAGCTGAAATTCCCTTTTCTCTACTACTGTTAAAGTTGCAGGAGCCCTGTCCTCCTTTTCATATGGTCAGCCTATCCTGGCCACTCACAGAAGTTTCCAGGTCAAATTGATGATGCTGTGCTCAAACAGGAGGTCTCCAGTACTCCCCCCCTTATTCCGTTTTAAAATACAAACCAGATAAACTGGAATAAACCCCTAATGGCAGGAAATTGCCATCGTGTAAAACTAGGGTGACCATATTTTGGAAACCAAAAAGGAGGACAAGATGGCCACCCTCAAGGAGGCGTGCTCACCTAACATGCCCAGCCCCCACGGCGGGCCCATCTTGAGATGACCACCCCCAAGGGGGCGTGGCCTTGGTCACATGTCTAATTTTATACCTCACAATTAAGACAATTTATTTCAGATTTATTGTGATTTTCATCACCTAGTTCTTTACCATTAATCTCAGAGAAGAACAATTATACTGAAGAGGCTAACAACAAGTAGGGTGACCAGATAAAATCCAGGTCAGGGCTCCTGTAACTTTAACAGTTGTAGAGCAAAGGGAATTTCAGCCGGTGTCATTTGTATGCAATTAGTTCCTGGTGAAATTCCCTCTTCATCGCAACTGTTAAAGCTGCAGGGGCCCTGCCTTCTTTTGTATTTGGTCACTCTAGTATAGTGCCTGCAACTTTAACTGTGCAACTGGTGCACACAGGCTTACTGCCTCGGATACTGGAGGTAGCACATCACCATCAGGGCTAGTAGCCATTGATAGCCTTCTCATCCATAAGAATATGAAGAGGAAATAATAAAGTGGAACAAAAACTTACATCACAAGGGTTTGCTGTTAGGAGAGTGAAGCTTAAATTCCTTGAGAATAAGAGCAGAATACAGTGTTCTTTTGGCAGTCTGCCTCCTTGTCCTGTAGTAAGATCATATATGTTATTATACTGCATATATTCTAGCAGTTTTGGCAAAGTAGGGGTATATAAGGACAATCCCAAGTCCTCATGAAGCCTCCCATTAAATCTTGGCATCATCAGAAATGGGATGATGATGATGATGATGATGATGATGATGATGATGATGATGATGATTTATATACTGCCCCATAGCTGAAGCTCTCTGGGCCGTTTACAAAAATTAAAAGTTTGGACATTAAAAGTCAATATACAAAATTTTAAAACATAAAACATAAAAACAGGAATTGCTTTTAAAGTCTGAGGAATTGTTTTTCACTTGAGAACCTTTTTATGGCTCCCAAAAGTGTAAGACAGATCTCTATAAGCAGGCCTACACAATTGTAAGGAGTAGCTCAAATTCTTACCAATATTTTTTAGTGTGAGTTAACTAATTTTGAGTTGCACAGGCGAGCTCTTTTCCATATGGGTTCTCACAGAAAAATACACTTATTCTTCAAAAAATATTCACTTCATCCTGTTCATACACTCTGTCTCCCTTTTTGGCTTTCCATGTCCCAAATGAAATGGATATTACATAGCATAACTGAGCTGTTAGCATACCTTGTGCCACGATGACACATTTATTAATTTGAATACATTCATATGATACTTGTACTTCTTGTACTTTGATTTTATACTGTTGCTGTACATTACTGTATCACAGCAAACAAAACACTATGCAATTTCTCTTATTTAAGTGTGTCTGGACAATTTAGAGGATATGTTCAGGGGTAATCACATCAGCATAGCTACAGCACACATAAAGTTTGATTGTTTGCATTTTTTTCCTTAAGTGTGAGTAATCTAATAAGCAAAGCAGCAAAGAGCGGGGGGGGGGGGGGGACGGGACCCAGCTGTCCTTCCTTCCAGCATGTTATTTTGGTACTTGTACTAATTATCATCATCATCGTCATCCAAAAAGACTGTTAAGGGAAGAACTTTTACAGCACAATCCTCTTCTTGCCTATGCATAAGTAAATCACATTGAGTTCAATTGGACTTGTTTACAGTGGGACTTACTTCTGAGTAAATAATCTATGGGGGCCTTTCATAATTCGTCAAGACTGCAAGTATACATATGCTTGCAAGCCTGAAGAATTACAAAAAAGCCCCTAAGAATTAGTCCATCCTGCTCCATGTATTGAGAATCAAAGTAACAACAGGCTTGACTGCGCCCAAATGCCTCAAGCTGCTTCCCCCCTAGGAAAGCTCACCTAGAGAACACAAAGGTAGAGTGACTCACGCATCGTTTGGGAATAAAACTTCTGGGTTCTTTCAAGCCTTTTTTCCCAATCAGGCAAAATCCAGGATTTTTTGCTTATGGCCACTCAGAAACAAAATTAGCACCAAAGCTCTTTCGCCTCCCCCCCCCCCTTCTCAGTGATCCAGGGCTTTCTTTTCATCGACATCACTGCGGCAACCAAGGAGAAGGCTGGGATCGCCGAGAGAGCATTTTTTCTACAAGCCCGGACCCCTGGTGCGACTGCATCCAGCAGGCCAGAGGGGCCTATGCCCTGCATGGCGACGAGCGGATGGCTGCGAGGGGCTGGGACTGGTGCCATATGGCCCTGAAAGGAGGTAAGGGGTTTTGTGCCCTTCTCCCGCCCTCTCCACCACCAAAACCCTTCTCCTCTCACTCCCATCATGGGGGCCTCAGCGCCTGCCTGAAAAAGCTTGTGGGGTGGGCGGGGAGCGGAGCGGAGCACATGGCTGGGGAAAATATCTCCCCCTGTGCTGTGCCTTCCATGCCTCCCTCCCTGGCTCCCCTCACCTATTAGTTCTCAAGGCAAGGCTGAATTAGCTCCCAGGTCCAGGTGACCGAGTCCAGCAGCAGCAGACACAGCCAGGCGGGAGAATGGGCTAAAGAGGGGAAAGGAAGTGACCACCTCACACTAGGAGGGTGGAGCCAAGCAGGCTCCAGAGCCTCGCCTCAGACTACCACTCCCAGCGTCCTCCCAGCTAGTCCAGAATGCAATGTTTCTGCTTCATTGGTCGCAGCTGCTTCCATGCCCTGCAACTTGCCTCCTAGACTTCCGGGAGAAGCGGAGACAGTCCGTTTTTCCCGGATATTTGAATAAATTTCATAAAATCCGGCCGGATTTCCAAAATTCATAATTTTTCCTGACATGTCCGGGCTTTTCCTGTCTGATGGTCAGCCTATGTAAAACTGTCAATTGTGCTATGAACCTGCAGAGGAAGAACTCTGCATGAGAGAGAAGAGGACAAAATGCCTCCCTGCAATGGAGGCAGATCCAATCCCCATGTGTCTACTTAGAAGTAAGTCCCATTGTGTTCAATGGGGCTTACTCCCAAGTAAGTGTGACAAAGGTTCTGAACTTACAGCAAAATCTTACTTTTACTCAGAAGTAAGTCCTGGCTTTCCTGTGGGCTGTGAGAAAACAGACAACAAGAACCCCCCACCCTTTGCACACATACCAGGGAGGGAGGTGCTCCCTCGATTCAACTGTGTCAGCCTTTTAAAGGAGCCTCGGGAAACAGCAGCAGGGCCTTCCCTTGCCCCTCTCCTCCTGTGTAACCTAATTCATATCAATTCGTATCAATTCTACCAAAGAAACAGGAAGCACAACAGTGCCAGATAAACAACAGAATTTCCCTTAATGTAGAGAAGCGTTCAGAGAATTTTGAGGCTGGTTTGGCAGAGGCTGCCAGAGAATTAAAGACTTCTACCTAATCCCAGTGGAAAATGCCACCAGAATGGAAGAGTAATAAAAGAGTGTAGGCATACTATTTTACCTGTTTTCCTTTCCACTCCTGGAAAAGGGCCTTGCTAGTCCATGACACATGTATGTGCATCAATTGATTAAAAAAAAAAAGTACTGCAAGTCTCTGGTGCTCTCTCTTTAGAAGGAAACTAGCCCTGTAAAAGACTGCCCTGAAATTCTCTACCATTCAGGAAAGTGAGAAATGTAAGGAAGGAAACAAATACACTGAGTGCCTTATTTATATAGAAAAATGACAAGATAAAGCAATCATGTAGATTAAACTATTCATAATGGACCCGTTCTCTTCTGTTGAATTTTCAAGGCTATGCCACAAGAAATGTCCTTTGTACTGTACACATTTTTTCTTTCTGGTCTGAGTCAGACATATAGTTGGTACTTCTCACTTATTTCCAGTGATAAACCACTGCTGCCTTTCGTAAGCCATTATTGCTAACAGATTTTCTTCTCATGGGCTCTGCTTGAAAAACAGGCTGTGATGTTTTACCAGTTCCGCCACAACTGCTTAGTAAGAGACAGGACAATCCACCCTAGGCAATCATTCATACACTTGTTTACATATATTACACAGCCTGATACTTATTTTGTCTTGCTTCAACCCTGTTTACTATATTTCCTCTAAAGGACCTCGCTTTAAGGAGCTACTAACAACAATTATCAATGTAGAGCAATAGTCTTCATATTCTTACCACGTCCTGCATCTGTGGCTGATGCACATTCTTGAAGGAAGGAAGTAAAACGGTAGCCACTCAGTCCCTGGAGAAATCCTAGTCAACATTAACTTAATTATCACCACACATACACAATTGACAAACTATCAAGTTTAAACGGACAGATGACTTCAAATGCATCTCTCCCTTCCCCCCCCCCTCATTCACACCCAAGTAAGGCTCCATTTTTCTTGAACTGAGCATTACATTTCAAACATCTTGTTCACTCTTCAGCTAATTGGCTGAATTCTCAAAGAGAAAAACTATAATGTGTCTGCTGGCAAAGCATGAATTTGTACTTTCTATTGAGAGCGGCGGAACCAACATGGAGTATAGCAGTCAACTGCCTTAAACACTTTTACTGTAGCTCTGTGATGAAAGCAAAGGACAGGTGCTCAGATCTGACAGATATTGTTTACCAAATACTTGTTATAGGGTTGCTAACAGCCCACTTTTTTATTGGCCCAAACAATAAAGCTGCATTTTGGCAGGTAACTAGAATAACAGCCTGTAAAGGCTATAGAT
Organism: Anniella stebbinsi; assembly: GCA_029215795.1. Taxonomy (NCBI): domain Eukaryota; kingdom Metazoa; phylum Chordata; class Lepidosauria; order Squamata; family Anniellidae; genus Anniella; species Anniella stebbinsi. Next base: position 229,002,342 of record JARDYH010000001.1, read on the forward strand.
TTCAGATCTGGCCCAGCAACTAATGCTCTCACCACTGGACTCACCAGGTCTGACCACACCTAACCCTGGCACAACCCCTATTCCACTAGGGTCAGCTTTGTCTCCACCTATCATCTGGCAGGTTCTACCTTGGTCCCTCCCTCAACATTTAAAATTCAAAGATGACAAGTCTTTTCTGCCAGTAAGTGTAGACAATACTGAATGAGATAGACCAATGATTTGTTAAAAGACAGCCTCCTATGTACCAACAAAACCTGGTATTTATTTGCTTGCTAGCAGCATCAAAACTTATTTATTGCTTGCTTGTTTTTCTTTTCTTGTTCCTGTTCTTTTCTCTTCTCTTTCATGTGCCTTTAAAACATACTAATTTGTGTACTCATGCTATTGTTATTAATTGCATAGCATATAACTCCAAAATCACAGATTGTACCACCAGCCAATGACCAAGGAAGGGATAGAGCAAAAAGAAAGATGGTGGGCAAGGGGAACCATAGCTAATGGGTATCAATTAAAATCCATCCTATAATGCCAACAATATAAGATCCAAAGCAGACATTTCTCCTAGGGCTGGCCCAAGACATTTTACTGCCTGAGGTGAAAGACAAGATGGTGCCCCTTCCCATTCCATGTAGAAAAGCTGACTGGACTGGCAGTTGAATCTTTCTTCTACACTAGCATACTGGAAGGCAGCGGGGTAGCTTAGGGGGTGCAGGCCAGGCCATGTGACCCACAACTCTCTCCTCCACGACCTTGCTGCCTGAGGCAACTGCCTCACTCTGCCCAATGGTAAGGCCAGCCCTGTTGAAGATGTCACTAGCAAGTATGTCTCCTCCCCTGTTTTATTCTAGAGAAAGTTCAGGGGGCCCGAACTAAAATGGAACTATAGTCTGGCGGGTAAGGGGGGTTGAATCCTTCTCCCACTGTATTACAATCTGGATTAGGCTGCTGCACTTGCAATTTATATCTCAAATTGTGATCCATGTACTTTAAAGCCCTCTTATCCCCACACCTACACACACACACACACACACACACACAAACACACACACCTTAAAAATAATTATTTTAAAGAATCAATAAGTGATTGTAAAAACAACAACCAAGGATTAAAAGAAACTCCTACAAAGGGAAAGCAGTCAATCATTTCCCCCCCCAAATACCCATCTTTCACTTTCAGCTATGACAATAAGGCACTTGAAATTTAAAGCACCAATTCTATTTCGACAAAGCAAAGTTATCAAAGTGTAGAACTAATGTAAAAGCAACAACCCAATAGTGAGGAATAAAAGGCACCGCAACAGTGTCAGCCAAATTGCCATGAGTGAAGCATTTTATAAATATACAAAAAGGGTGATTTATAGATAGGGGCATGGCCAATGTTAAGGAATTTTTTTTCATTTTAAAGTGTTACTATCTGCCAGCAGGTGTGAAGAACAGCTGTTGCGGTAATGCCCAGTTGCCTTTTCCAAGCCAGTTGCAGATGTTGGAAGAAATTACAGTTTCACAGACAATCGTCAAAGAACAGAACGTGCTTCAATAGTTAGAGCTCGAGAATATATTAGATTTGTTCCAAAGCTCCCCTGGAACAGAAGATTTTTAAGGATTGCAGGCTGGCTCTTCTAATGCTGGATGAGGGAGCAGAGCTGTGTGGTGGCCATTTCTGCATCCACCTGTGGCAATACGCATCACACAATTCATATTGTTATCAATTCTATTAGCATTTCATAACACACATCATCCATGCATTCTATTCATTCCTGCTATGTGGACTGGATATCCACATGGGCAGATATTCCTGCAGTGTGACACAATGGGCTTCCTAAAATTGCTGTTGGGGGAACAAAACAAGCATCTTGAGAAGTATAACAGAGCTGTCAAGGAAAAAGTCCAGGGAGATCCAACTTGCCTCCACACAGGAACCAAAGTTTGCACTTTTTTACCTGGAGCGGTGCTGCAGGCTCTACCTTGGAAGAACAGTTTGTTTCTGTAATTGCCCACAGTGGCTCTCTGTTTCTGTCTAATGTCTTCATTGTGTGCATAAACCTCAGTCTAGCATACAATTGCTCAGCCCACATTGAAACCGTTTACGATGGCACGGGTGCAATATGACAAGAAAGCATCTTGGAGACTGTGGTCCCCTCTACAAGGATTCGCTTTTGCGCCCGGTTAGGCGATTATGCGCATAATCGCTGAAGCACATTTGTACCTAATACCTCTGCACGAGAGGCGGCGAGAGGCGGCGAAGCGCATTAACGGATGACCAAAATGCGCTTTACAAGTAGTTAATGCGCATAAGCGCTTGTTCACATAGTCAAAATGCGCTTTAACGGCCGGAGCAAAATAAAACTCGTGATTTAACGCGCATTCGATAATGCGCATAATCGGAAAGATAACGCGCCTCTACGCCTGATTTGCGTTCCGTTCTTGTAGAGGTAAAAAATTTTAAGCGCCTTGAAAGAGCTTTAAACCTCTCTTGTAGAGGCAGCCTAAGATGTTCTGTTACTGTGAAGAAGGTATAAATGTGACAGCTTTTGTCTCTTCTTTCTGCAGGGTTGTCAAATATCTTGCCAATTAATGGCAATCGTTGAATGCTCAGGTTATCTTTTCACCTAACTTTTAGCATGAAGCACTGAACCCATTATCCCCGCTACTGACATTTTCAGTTGTGAGTAGCATTGCCAACCATGTATTTATTCATTTATTTTTACTGGGAATGGCCAGAGATGTGTTATTGTGGGACTGCTTGCCAGGCAAGATGTGTGTGTGTGTTTTAAAAAAGAGGGAGGGTGGATTTATTGTATCTGCTCTGGTTACCCTTGATTGATTGATTGATTGATTGATTGATTGATTGATTGATTGATATTATGTGGGAAAAGGAAAGCCTTGAGGTATAATTCTAAGTATGTGCCACTGTGCATGCAAAATTTGAAATGTGATACAGGAAGAGAGGATGGGGGGAGCGGCTCTGCATCTTGGGCTTGAGCTTAACTCAACTAACCAGGCTGCTACTGCTGTAGCTTGAGAGCAGGTGGTCACCAAGATGCTTAGGGATAGGGTTGCTGCGAGCATCTGACTGGACCCGACTGCCATGAGCTCAAACCTGCACCCGAGCTCGGGGGAGCAATGCCCACAAAGAGAGAGTATTTACCCTTGCATTAACGGGGCCGTTACAGCCACCATTGATACAGCAAGGTAAAGTGTGCGATTTCTGGAGGCTCCAGAAATTGCACGCACACACACACACACTGCATTAATGGCAGCTGCTATGAATGCAGGGGGAAGTGCACAATTTTGGCAGGCAGGGCAGGCAGCGGCTGAGTGCTCACCAGGCCAAGCCAAACCTCAAAAGAGACTTGTGTGGCCTGGTGAGCAGGAGGGTGGATGTCTCTATACACACCTGCAGTCTGCTTCTCCTTGTTCAGGAAATAAACACAACTGAATGAGGGAGGGGACAGTTAGCTCAAATATATTTCCCACTGAGACCCTAACTCTGGTCTGCTAGAGAACACGCTGGCCTAGCAACTAGCACACTAACCAAAACAAAAGGGATCAAAGTATTTGGATTGTTTCGTTTGTTTGTTTGTTTGTTTGTTCATTTATTACATCTTTATACTGCCCATTGACCGAAGCTCTCTGGGCAGTGCACAATTAAAAACCATAAGAATAACAATATAAATTTAAACATTAAAAAGTTAAAAAGGCAGTGTAAAACGAGCTACATTAAAAATCAGGGAAAGCCTGTGTAAAAAGGTATGTCTTCAGGAGGCATTTAAAAGATGTAACATTTTCTGCCTCCGGAACCGCACGAGGGAGGGTTTTCCAGAGAGTAGGTGCCACTACAGAGAAGGCCGCCACCAAGGTTCTTCATGGCGGCATTCTGTTCATCTTGGAATGGCCAGTAGGGCCTCCTTTAGGATCGTAGTTGTCATCCAGGTATATATAAGGGAAGGCGGTCTGCTAGGTATGCTGGTCCCAAGTTGTTTAGGGCTTTGTAGGATAACAGCATAATCTTGTATGTGCCTCGGTAGCCAACAGGCAGCCAGTGCAGTTCTTTTAATACAGGTTTTATATGAGCAGAGCTAGTTGTCCCCGTGAGCACCCTAGCTGCTGCATTCTGCACTAGCTGCAGCTTCCGAACCGCACATATGGGTAGCCCCACGTAGAGTGCATTACAGTAGTCTAGTCATGAGGTTACCAGTGCGTGAATGACTGTGGCAAGGCTCGGGTTTGTGTTCTCTGGAGTTTCAATGTCAGAGAAGCAGCAGGTGCAGACCATTCTGCAGCCTCACGGACGAAACTTGCAAAGTTGAGTCCCAGGTCTCACTATCAGGTCTCACTATTGAAGGCAGATTTCTCTCTCCACCCTCAGTGAAGGAGATCCAACCAGTCCTATTGCTAGGGAAGTTTGAGAAATTAGTTTCCATTCATTTTTTATCAGGATTTACTCAGTTCGCACCTTCTGGACTAAATATGGACTCTGATTCAATCTGCGGTCAAAGTCTGCAGATTTCCGAGCTTCGAATGTAATTCGCAGACCCCAAAATATGTATTCAATAGCATGTGTACATTTAAAATATGCACATGGAGAAAGTGTACTTTTGGAAAATGTGCACAAATATGCTTTAATCAATGGGAGAAGAATGCATACATTTCAAAGATGCTCCCAATTGATGCATAGAATTGGAAAAGTACACATGAAAATATGCACAGATTTTCAGGCAAAAAGAAAACACAAAGCTCTCAATCTGATATGGACTCGGGATAAACTTTGAGATGGGATTTGGAGAATTTCATTGATCTCGAGTTTTGCTTATTCACACATCCCTGCCTATGGCCCCTGGGACCCTTGTGTTGTTTTAAACTGTTGTGAATTCTAGCAAGGTTAAGACAACAGAATTCTACTTCAAAGTGCCTTTTCACTGCTAATGTATAACCTAGCTTCAAACAACTATATCTTCTAGTAAAAAAATAGCATTGCCTTCTAGTTCTCGACTGATACATTTCAGTATTTATCAAATATAAAATTGCCCCATTCTTATAACTTATCCCTTTGCTCTTTGTCTCACCAGAAACTGCTCTGAGGACAGACCCAACATACATGTCTCATTCAGAGCCATTGTCAGACCATGTCTACATCAGGGATTTATCCCGGGGTCATCCCTAAGTCATCCTGTGCATCCACATGACGCACAGGGGATCCCAGGGGCAACCGGGGATGACCAAGGGACGACCCCAGGATAGCTGAAATCAGGGATATCCTGGTTTTTCCGCCATCCCAGGTCATAAAATAAGCACGGAGCCGCATGGAGTGGCTCCATGCCCATGGGGGGGGGGGGGGGGAAGAAATTTCACCACACCCAGAATGACAGGGTGGGTGGGTTGGAAGCAGTGGTTTTTTTTAATTACTTTTCAGACAGATCGCAGCCATGCGGCATCTTTTCCTTTAAAAAAAAACAAAAAAAAAGGACCGGCAACATCCCTCTTTCCTTCTGGGACGTTGCATAATGGTGTAGATTGGGGTGTGCACGCCAAAAAATATTGTCGTTTATTGTTATCATCATTTCGGACCAAAAAAAATATCATCTTCATTCATATCATAGGTGAACCGTATCATCTTCATGATAAGTATCATGAAAAAACGATATTTTTTGCAGCCCTATTTTTGAAGAAAAAATGCCTATAACTTCTGTATTTTAAAAGTTAGAGGCTTGAAACTTGGTCACAGTACTTATGGGGTATGCCTAAGTATGTGTATGAAATTTGAGATCGATCCCACCAACCCTCGATTTTATATGAATTTTTTAAAGATCATTTCCGTTCTGACAGATCAGAATGACAGCTTGCCACGTGCATTCATTCAGACCTGTCAGAACTGAAACGATCTTTAAAAAATTCATATAAAATCAAGGGTTGGAGGGATTGATCTCAAACTATAACAGAAGTTATAGGTATATTTATACGGCAGTCCGATAAAACGATAAAATCACCCAAAAATTATCGTCTCCGATGATTATTGTAGGTTTTTGTATCGTATCATCATCATTAAACATATGCACGCTAATGACCTTATCATATCGTTATCGTACATTTTAACAATACGATACACATCCCTAGTGTAGATGTCTGAGGAGGATCACAGAAGCAGGTACATCCGTGATCCTCCTCCCTCCCTCCTTCTACACCCTTAGGTATAGACATGCCCCCTGATGACAATTTAATTAACACTCACAAGGGAGACTAAGCCAACCAGATTTTACATGGAATTGTTTCTGGTAGCCTTCATCACCCTGTTACTTATTGCTCTGGTGAACTAGGCTGGATCTACACTACTGCTTTATAGCAGTATTGACGTACACTCTTTCTTTTTAAAAATATACTTTTAATGTGATTTTATTCTGTTTTTATTCTATTTTGTTTTGTAAATTTTGAATGGGGAGTGGTAAATAAGTATTGTAAATAAATAAATAATAAATAAAGGTTGACAAATGCCATTCCTGAAGCTTAGTTACTGGCAGTAAGAGCTTTAAATTAAAATATGCTGGTATTTTGGAATGCATGGTCCCGCTCCTTCTTCCTCAGCCCACCCAACACTGGAATGTGGATCCCAAGAGCTTCTCTGGAATTGAATTCAGCCCTTGGACTGAATAAGGTTCCACACCCTTGATCTAATTGGTAAACTCGAACTAAGTTCCTTATCGTAAACATGACAGAATCTATTATCTAGAGACCATCATAGAGATCAAAGAGGCTTCTCCCAGCTTGACCAAAATTGTCACTAGTAGAGCGTGTCCAATAAAACTGGCCAGTCTTAATTATCTACTCAAGATTTTTCCTCATGTATTTGAATCTCCTCTTCTGGGTCTTAAAGTTAATGCCTCCTCTTTTTCTTCCTAGAATTATCTCACAAACTTTTGTGCTCAAATATATCTCCTTAATCTAAAGCAGTCTTCAGTGGAGCAAAGATTTACAGTTCCTTTTACATGTGTGTAGGCCTAAGAAAGAACCTACCACCTACGCGTCATTGTAGAACAGCCTTCCTCAACTTAGTGTCCTCCAGAATTGTTGGACTACAACACCCATAATCCCAAAGCCAGCAGTGGTCCCACATATCTTGAGGATGCCAAGTTGATCGTAATATATCTGCTTCTTTCCAAATCCTTCACAAAGAAACAAATACACAAAAACATATTCTGTACAATTCCTACAAATACCTAACGGAGAATACTTTTCCTGGTTGAGAAAAGTTGAACCCATTCAGACTCCTATAATGTCATAGATTATATGGCAGTTTAACGTAGCATGGCATAATTGCTTGTGACAAAGTGCTGCCATTTGTCAGAATGCAATGCAGCTTCCAGGACAATTGATTTTATAGAAAGAGAGAAAATAAAATTATATAACACCACCACTATATGATGGTATTTTCTGCCCTATTAAAACTTCTCATATGCCTTGTGCTCTTCCAAGCAGCCATTGTGTCATTTTTTAAAAATATGCCTCAGTGACCCTTAGAACTGCAGAACTTTTTATTGGGATTCAATGCTAGCCCTAATGACAGGCATATATATTACGCTGCACTGGATACTTTGATTCGGCTCTTATTACAAGCCTTGGTGGGTCACAGAAAATCAATCTGGTTTCAATACAGCTCCCGGGAAATTATTCTTTTTCCAGGGCCCTCCCAGCTGCCACAATAATGGAGCAGTGTGTGTGGTTTTTTTTCTTCTTGGGATGACATTATCCCAGATCAGGTGCCCCCCTAGGATCAAACATCCCAGACTGCTCTGCCCTGCCTTGATTCCTGCCCATGAAGTTTCTGCTGAGGTCATTGGCAAAAAAAGCTTTTGTCATGTTATGCTTTATTGTAATTATAATGGAGTTAGAAAGGATTTGATCCTCCCACTTTCGAAGCATTTAATTGCTGTTTTGTTTCAATTTTGTATGGAGAGAATGAGAATATTACTAAAAACTTCCCTTTTAAAGAAACAAAATTTGTTTATTAAATTAGAGTTCAGATGGTATTAAGTTGTGTAGAGTGACCCTTGAATGCATGTTAAGGACATAAGAAGAGCCATGCTGGATCAGATCAAAGGATCCATCTAGTCCAGCACTCTGTTCACATAGTGGCCAACCAGCTGTGAACCAAGGACCCACAAGCAGGACATGGTGCAACAGCACCTTCCTGCCAATGTTCCCTAGGCAACTGGTGTATATAAGTTTACTGGCTTTGATACTGGAGGCAGCACATAGACATCAGGACTAGTAGCCATTGATAGACTTCTCTTCAAGGAACCCCCTTTTAAATCCATCCAAATTGGTGGCCATTGTCACGTCTTGTGACAGTGAATTCCATAGTTTAACTATGCACTGTGTGATGTAGTACATCCTTTCATCTGTCCTGAATCTCCCACCAGTCAGATTCATGGGATGACCCCAGGTTCTATGATACTAAAGCCTATGTGCTATTTTCAGAATACAAAGGATTAGCTAAATGGCAGCAGGTTTCTTTACTCAAATGAAAGATATGAATTTGGACAAAAGGTTCCCAAATTTTTCACCAAAAACAAGGATTAGAATGTGCAAATCAAAAGCCAAGGTAAGATATCTAAGATAAAAAGTCTACTTTTTTTTACTGTTTAAAAGTATGTGTTGTTTTTAAAAAGCGGGGGGAATATTGGTGGAGAGTCATCAGAAATGTACAATGACTTTTTAAATCTTTCCAATAATTTTGCAGTTCTAAAAGCAAGCAAAAACTAGTCACCTAATACTATGCTAGCTGCTTTTGCTTTACTAATGCCTCTTTCCTGGAAGGTCTCTGCATTGTAACCCACTCTTTAATAAGGAGAATTAGGTAGAGCTAGAAGGGGGAAAATGAGATGCAAAGAGAGTACCTTGACCCACAGTTCTGTTGTGGAGCTGTTATTCACCACAAAGCAATTTGTCTTGGGTTGATGAGGCTGGTAAAAACTCATGCTATTAAAAGCGCCATCACACCTAATTTTCCCCCTGATTTGCCTCCGCGTTTTTTTACCACTGATGCATAAGCGTGTCAGGCTTATCATCCCTTTCACCCGAATAGCTGCTCTTTTGCTCGTTTGCTCTTCCACTTCACTCCATTCTACCCGGCCCCTTCTCTTTCTCCCTCCAGTCAGGTTCTGTCAGATGAGTACTTCAACCAGACCGCCTTTCTCCAGGCAAAAATGGAACAACCCTTTAGTGTTGCTCTTTGGGAAACATCAAAGGAATACAATCCTGTTTCTGCAGAGATTTGGGTGCTGTATGAATTTTTAAAAACCACGTTTTCGAGACTGGGATACAAGGTTGGGGTTTTATATTGAGACTTGGAGCTGACTGCTGGGAGAGATGGCTTTTCCCTGCCAGGACCTGATGAAATCCATTCAAGCCAACAGCAAGACTCCCAACACAGCACACACACCCAATTCCTTTAAAACTACATGGAGGCTTAGGGCGCATTAAATGCATTTAGGGAAAATAATCCAGACTTTTAGCATTCTAGGAAAAAACAGAAAAGGCTAGGGGAGAGGCACGGTGTCAGCAGGAGAGGCACGGTGTCATGTGAGTACCGTACTGCAAATCCGCACACCAGGCATGGCAAGAGTGCACTAAATCGCTGGTGTGCTGCAGCTCACAGCCTGCAAAAAGAAAACTTTACAACTACTGGGACAATTAAATTTTTGTCCCAGTCGACAAGACACTATTCCTTTACTTAGTACAAAAGTTCATTTTTTTATGAGAATATTGAAAATAGCAAAGCTAGATAATGGAAGACACTTTGGTTTAGAAACATTACATTAGCCTCATTAGAGCTACAGAACTAACTTGAAATGCTCTCTGTGGTAGGTTTATTATTTGCCCATGGGATTTGGAAAATAATAGGAGGCAAAGCAGATTTGCATGAGTGTGTCTCTCTAGCTCTCATTATGTGGATTTTTCGAAGTAAGGACCTGAAGTCATATCAGACAAACAGATTGCATGTTAACCTTTCCTATCTCCTTCATGTAGGCAGCTTCATTAACACCTACAGTACACTGTCAATCCCTAATGACAAAGATTAGCTGTGAGGTATTAGAATTGTAAATACATTACTCCCAAGACAAGGGGAAGTTCTCAGGCAGTCATATGCATAAATGAAACTTTGTAATTAGGGCCATCATCTAGTTTATTCTACAGGCTCATTTTGAAATGTAGTTAAAGGATCTGATCTTGCTGGGTGGATACTTACCACTTCAGAAAGCAAACAGTCCTCACCATTTACTCCAGCCCTTTCAATGAAATCATTAGGAACATTCTGGAGTACCTGGCTCAAATATTGTAGCCCCATGTTATGAGCACATGTACACCTAAGCATGCATGGACACACCCGCCATGCTCTGAGAGCACCAATCATGGCACTATGAGGGGGGAATAGTTTGTACAAATCAAAAGTTGGTAGCTTCTGACAGCACGGAGACCATTTTTGGCCCCTCCCCCAAACCCAATGGGGGCTGCATCCCTGCCAGCCATCCCTGTGCTGCCAAATTTTTTTTTGGGGGGGGGAGTTGTTTGTTAAATAGCCCCCCTTTTTTGCAGCTGTCACATCACCAAATTCAGTGGCATTCTCACTGTCTGATGATAGTGCTGCCATTTTCCCTAGCTGGATAGCCTGTGCTCACTCCTGCCATGATACCCTATCAATGTTGCTTTGTGGCAGCAATCCTGCAGGGTTTTGAGAGAATCAGTAGACAAAGTGGCATCATATAGACGGGGCCCCAAATTCTCACCTGACTATTTCCCAGTTGAAAGGAAACTCTACTCCCCTTCCCCCCTTCCTTCCTCTTCCTCTTCCTCCCCTTCTTCTTTTGGTCCTTATCTTCTTTCATGCCTGGAAAAAGACAGAAGATTGGGCTGTGAATTCATGTAGATCAAATAGCTAGCAACAGGGATGTAATTTAATAACCAAGAAATTCTTTACTTTGAATAATTCTGTTCCACCCAAAGAGATAATGCATTTGCTTTTCTGAATTTCATGTTTAATCTTTATTGTTTCCCTACTGATTAAAAAAACACACCACAACAATACAATTTCTCATAACCAAGAGACAGAAAACAGCAGAGAGTGATATGGTGCAAATCCTATTGGGTTGGCTGTAAGGCGCCGAGCTCATGGGTAGATGGCTATCCAATGGAGAGCAAGAGGAGGAGCAGAAGCAATCTTTGCCTCCATGCTCCTCCCATGCTGTATGTTGGCTAGACAGTCTTTTTCACCCATATAGCTGGGGCATGTCAGAGTGGCAGGGAAAGAGGCTGGGAAGGTCTGAGGATCCATTGTAACCTGGCCACTCCACTCCACTCCCGTCCCCTCTCCACCCACTGGCATGCCCCCTTTCCCTCTTCTCTGAGGTCATTTTTGCAAGTTTGGAGAGGCGGCCGGCACAGTTTTCTCCGCACTGGCTACAAGGGGGAGGGCAGCTCTGATTTCTGGGTCCAAGGTCTGAGCACTGTCTCCAGATACAGGAATCAGAAATATCTTATGCACCCACCCCCAGATTCTGCTTAGGGACCATAAGATTGTTCCCTTTGGTACAGTTTGTACATTATCCATGCAAACCTAAATCCATGAAAAAAGATTTGTTATCAAACTGTCCCACAAGATACGCAGAAATACTGTAATAGAGTTTTTGAATTTTATGTTCAGTTAGGCCTTGGAATTACTTCATAGAGTGATCCAGTTCTAGAAGGCATTAGAAAGTTTGATGATTTTGTGCTACTAACACCCACCCTTTAGCCCAAGCGTGCAAATGGTGCAGCCCTGCTGGTCCCCAAGCCCTGGCTGGTAGCCCCAAAGAATCCCCGCCACTAACACTGAGAAAAACATGGCAGCATGGGTGCCATAAATGAAAGATTGAGAGAAACAGAACAGAAAAATGCTTAGCCTAGGCTTACAAAATGGTAAATGTACACCACCTCCACCATCCCACCACTCAACCACCAGTCATCCATTTTTAATGTCCTCAGGAGATCCTAAGACACTGTTTTCCTTATTTTCAGGGGACACTCTAGGAATGGAGCTTCTATGGCAGAAACTACAGAGCCTTCTGGGAGAATCTGTCAGATGTTCCAAAAGACAATCGCCCTGCAAGTGCTAGGGTGACCAGATAAAATCCAGGTCAGGGCTCATGTAACTTTAACAGTTGTAGAGAAAAGGGAATTTCAGTCAGTGTCATTTGCATGCAGTTAGTTCCTGATGATATTCCCGCTTCATCACAACAGTTAAAGTTGCAGGCACTATACTAGAGTGACCAGATACAAAAGAAGGCAGGGCCTCTGCAACTTTAACAGTTGTGATGAAGAGGGAATTTCACCAGGAACTAATTGCATACAAATGACACTGGCTGAAATTCCCTTTTCTCTTCGACTGTTAAAGTTACATGAGCCCTGACCTGGATTTTATCTGGTCAGCCTAGCAAGTGCTGCATGCTGCTTTTGCTGCTTCCAGGAGACACAACAAAGAACTCAAAAATAAGTGAAAGAAGGAATAAAATGGCCTCCAGTATTAAAATCAAATCGTAAGAAATGCAATTAAAACTACAGATAAAGTCAGTATAACTGGAAGGCAATACAGAGAACAATAGGTCTTTACTGTTTGTTGTTGCCTCATTCTTTTCCTGAATTATCAAGAGCCTATTAAAATACCTTCAGTATTGTTTTTGCACCTGTTGCCCTGCTTAATGAGTTTTTTTTCCATTTAGTGCCAAAAAAAGGAGGGAAATTAAGCTTGCCTGTGTTTCAGTCTTATTTGTCTGTCTCTCATTATGTCCTTCAACCCTGAAGGATTTTCAGAGTGGCTAACCATTAAAACAACATTGAAACGTATCATTACGAACACTTAAAGCTCTCTTCATGATTTTTTTTTATAAAAAGGAAACTCTAATTATAAGTTTTCTTGACAAGCAAAGTAGTTTGGGTTTCAGAGAAAGAAAATCTGTGAATTCTGTACATGTGTAGATTATCTTTTATGGCTTATATAGCAGTAAATCCCATGAAGCACATTGGGTCTTAAGTAAACATGGGCAGGATTGCACTGTAAGAGTTATACTGCAGTACTGAAGAGACTTTGTAAGCATAAAGCGTTCGCACAAATTCAATATTTTAAACCTGGGCTGTAAACTTTGTGATATGAAGTGTACTTTGTTCAAAGCTTTCCTTAATCCTCTTTGCTAAAGGAACGAGTCACTTTTTAACACCATTACAAAATGTTTTATTTAATGAATGGAGCCTGAAGAAGAGCTACTAAGCAACAGCTTGTCGTCTTGTTAAGACAACAAGAGGCAGAACAAATTAGTTCCATTCTAATCTTAGCTCTCTTGTTTTTGGTTAAGATCACAACTCAAGTCTTACAATAATGTTATCACTTTGACTATTTCATATATTTTGTGAAAGCTGAGAAAGTGTTTTAAGTTGCATTTATCTGATACAAAGCCAGTTGCAATTACCTGTTTCAGTTAATTAAATAACCTGATAAGTAACCACGGTGTTAAAATGAGACTAAGTTAGTTGCATTTTATTCCCATCTTCACAGGTCCTTCTCCATGAGGAAGTGAGGCAGGTGGCTACCAGGAAAAGGGCCTTTTCTGCTGTGACATCCCGGCTATGGAATGAGCTTCCTAGAGAGGTTCGCCTGATGCCTACGTTGTGCTCTTTCTGGTACCAGATGAAGACCTTTTTATTTTCCTAAGCACTTTTAGCATTCTAGTTTTTAACTCTGCTGTTTTAAACCTGCTATTGTATTTTAAATCTCTGCACTGCTGCTAGGTGTTTTTTTTTTTACTCTGGTTGCAATTTTATATTGTCGTTTTACGACATTATATTTTATATTGTATTTTATGCTGTATTTTGTGGCTCTAATTTTTGTCAACTGAACAAAGAGCTTCTGCTGTTGAGCCATATAGAAACGTAATAAATAAATAACCTGTCTCATTGATATCAATGGGAACGAAGTACAAATAACATAGCCTGGACCCAGCCCACATGGTTATTAGTGCCTCAGTCATGTGGATGCTACAACATATTGTGTAAGTTTGAGAAGAAACTACTTCTGAAACACACGGGGGTAACTGCAAGAGAGAAGTTGTCTCACATTATCTGGATATGTAACATTTTTAAAATGCTAAAATGAGTGCTTGCTTTTCAAGCCATATGTTGGCTTAGATATATAAATAACCACCACCTACATTTTGGCAGACATTGTGTGTACTAGCAAATAGGGTTTTAATTTTTCTCTTCATGAAAAAAACATTGCATTTTCAACAATTAATGGTGAGCAAGTTTGGCAGCTACAGACAGCCACCCTGCCAGATTTCACTGAGTACTCAGAAGCCATGGATTCTGCTGAATAACCTTAGTTCTTGACAAACTTCCATCAGGTCATTCATATTTAGGATCTTATTTTCTGAAATGCAATTTAACGTGAAAAAAAAATCCTAGTGTGGAATACAGCATAGCTTTGCACTTTAGCCTGCCCGAGTGAAGCAGAGTGTAACCCTCTCCCAATACAGGACCTCTGTGCTTAGGCACCACTGTTTACAGAAGCTCTCCATGCCTCAAAAGCCATTTTCTTCCCTTGGAACCCCAACACATAGATGCTCCTAATGCAAGCAGGAGCAGAGCTGTATGTGCAGGGAGAATTACTTGAGACCAAGGTGCTGGATGCCCTAAAGACAAGGGTTCTTAAACTGTGTGGTGACCTCCATCTTAGGGAAGTGCAGGACACCCGAAGGAGGTCTGTGAAGGGAAGGGATCCAGATGTGGGTGATGCCTTCTGTGCCAAGACGTGTGTGGGTACAGCCCCCTTGCCAGTAACTCACGTGGAGGTATCTCCCTCCCCGCTTGCTGTTCACCATAATTCTAACTTGACTTGGGGGGAAAGGAAGCTCAGGAAGAGGTTCAGCTTTGACCCAATGATAGTTTTCTGTGTGTGGTTGGAAGATTTCCTGTGCTTTTCCTGCTGTATTGCCAGTGTATGGATTAGTACTCCAATCCACAGATCCTCACATGCAGCAGGCTCCATGCAACTGCACAGAAAATCTTTGTATGCTTATTTTTTTTATTTTATTTACAACGTTTGTATACTGCTTTGTATCCAGACAGATTTTGGAGTAGTGAACAATAAAAATACAAAATAGGATAAGGGAAAGGTTGGTACTTATACAAACTGCTGGGTTTCCCCACACCTGCTGATAATTCTCTCTTGAGCATGAATAGTGCCATTTTAGCTTCATAAGGACCGACAATTTGAGAATTGAGATTGCTATTAGTATGTACAATTTTAATTAACACCCCCCAGATGTTTTTGAATCTCGCTTATGACAGGGAGTGAATTTATCATGAGGCTGTTACAGTAAATAATCGGAGTCCAATCCAAAGTTACAGGTCCAAACAGATAGCCTTTATTTGCTAGCAATGCCAGCCTGGAATCGTTCCACAGACTGACCCCCCTTAATGGGTGAAGCAACTTGATATACATTTCACACAACAGGATGATGCGCGCGCAACATAACGTTATGGTAGCCTAGGTGTTGCCTTATATGGTCTGGAATGGTCTGTTACTTCTTACTAGGCCAGGTCACATGGTCTGTGGTCTGCTGCCTGCATGCAGTTACAACAGCATAGAAGCTACTTATAAGAGACAAGGAGAGGGACAATAAAAAAAATCATTGTTAGGAGGACAATTAGGTTAAGGCCATACAAAATGGAGTCAGTTAGGTTCAAGTTCCTTCTCATTCCCCCCTTTGAAACTCTTTTGTTAATTACTAAGGAGTTTCACTATCTTCATCTGCCATCGGACAGGGCAGTAATCGCGCAAAGCCATTAGGTGGACAGCTGTGCGCCGGTCTGCTATCTGTTCCACCATGCTTCGAAAACTCTGTAACAATAAAGGCATTAAACAGGGCAAGAGGATACAAACCAAGAGTTCTACAATAACCATCGCTATTATCTCTTTCAGTCTTCCTATCTATGTGAACCAGGATCTCAGTTTTTCTGCCTATTCAAATCTTTTCCAAGTCTGTACAGGAACATGAGCAAGCTTAGTCATTTTACTGGTGATCTCTTCAATAACTTTTCTATTATCATCAATATGCAGACAACAATTAGTGAGATTAAATTTTCCACACACACCGCCTTCAGTAGCAAGCAAGTAGTCAAGAGCCAAGAGCCAAGCGGTTCTGATACACAGCATTTCGCAGTTAGGTCTGGGTTTTGGATAGGACATTCAGTACTCTTGCAGTTTCATTGGTTATTAGTTCTAGAACTGCTTGCAAACGTATGATTCTGTTAAGCATATAAATGGGGGTTCTGTACCCTGACATTCTATCTTGTGCCCAGGTGGCTGGGCCATAATACTGAACAATCTTCTCAGGGGGCCACTCATCATCTTTCCAGTCCCCAATTTTAACATTAGGGGATATGCTGCGCTTGTTGTACGCTGGGTGGCCCAGACGCACACTTTCTGACAAGGGAACCAGAAAGAAAGAGGGGCGGATCTCTCTTAGGGTGCAAGTGGCTGCCCAGGGCTCAGGGAATTCAGAATGAGCATACTGCCCACAGATCCAGTACAATCCCTTGGGGGCCGGCCAATTAGAGCTCTGACTTTGGGTGGTGTTTATTCGGGACTGGAGACTCGCTGGCCACAACTGATTGTTGGGAATTACGGACTGGTTTGGCCAGTAGGAGATTTCGGAGCCATTCAGGGTGGTGAGTGATTCACAGGGGGTTTCTCTAATCTTGGGGGCTGATGGATGCAGGCGCTGGAGGCACTACTGACTCACAACGGTGTCCCCTAACATCTACTGACTGTGAGGATTTGGCTCATTATACGGCTGGCTGACATTCAATTCAGCTGCCTCCCATGGCCACTGGTCCCCCAATTGGGTACCTCTGCATACATAACAGTTACTGACATTGAGGGAGCTAACAACAGTCTCAGCAAAGGTGAAAAATTACTAAATTACATCTCTGGGCGGTGCAGGGACTTAGAACTGGAACTTTGGTGAGGCGGGCATGTGGATTCTCTCGTGTTCTTTTTCTCACGTGGCCCATCATACACAATTCTAATAGGGACATTCATTGTAGTACTGTCCCCTGTCCACTGGGGCCTCTGACCTCGAGACTCCACTGGGCAGGGGCCTCCTTCGGGTTGAAACAGGTGATGGCTCTGTCTTGTATGCAGGCAGAGTAAGTGACGTTCTGAAAAGTGCACGGTTGCACTTTGCTCTTACACTGGAGCCTACTCTGATAAATGAGCATCTGTTTGATCTGGTTATGCAATTTGACAGTCTGAATACATGACTGACAGGGAGTGACATCACTAGAGGCCGGGATTAATAAGGGCATTGATACTGAAAGTCTTTCAGGAGTCTTCGGGCGGTGTCCACTTCCTCTATCCGGGATGGGAAGGGATGCAGCGCCCCCAGTCACTTCGCTCCCTCGGGCACCGGCCCTGGGGAGGCTTCTCCCATCGTGTCCAGCGACGTAGGCAATTTCTCCAGCATCATTTTCAGTCGGTGTTGCTTAGCAACTTGCCATTGGTCTGTATGGACAGCTGCTGCTGCTTTCACACGGTTCCAATGGATCCAGATGGGGTTCTTTTAACTTTTAAGGCAGTAGGAATAATCAGTAAAACTGTGGAGGGGCCATCCCAAGTTTTTCTTAAAAGATTTTTCTTATAACTTTTGACATGTACTTGATCCCTGGGCTTAATAGATCAGTTCATAAGGGGTCAGTCTATTAGTCCTTGGTGTGCAGCGCATATGGAGCAAGGCAACGGGCAGCAAGGGACTTCTGTTTGAAAGGCTGCTCTGTTGTCACTGTTTATCTGCCTGGACATCTAATAAGTGCTTTGTCACTTCTTTTGAACTTCTGCTTTTGCAGGCCAGCCTTCCACCCAGCCAGAGAACCAGCAGCTGGTGGCATATCTGTTAAGTCTAATTGAACAACTTGGAAGGGACGGCTGGGACTGGCCCTTTTCTTGGGTTGTTTTTTACACATATGATGCATCTTCTGGAAATGTCTGCGCAGAGGCTTGCCAGCTTACACGGTTTTCTCAATGAGGTGGCGGAGAGCTTCTTTGCTTAAATGGCATTGGTGATGCATCTTCTGGAAAACAGATGTTCTGGCCAGACTTCTGAGTACCCAGATTCGGTCATCTGGGAGGACATTAATTCTGGCTGAGGGCTTCCTTCTTTTCTTCTTCATTTTAAGGCACATTTCTGGTGAAAGGATGTGGTTTCAGTGTGATACGCTGACAGGAAACGGGCTTCGCTGCAGTTTCCTTTTTGATCTCGCTCTGCAGTAGATAACAGCTCTGGTTTCTAAACAGCTTGGAGGAGCTTCTGCTGTAGAATGGGTTTTTCTCAGCAATCAAGAATCCTCGCTCTCGGACTTGGACAATCAGGTATGACAAAACTGCTTCTCTTTTGCGTTACTAGTTCTGCTTTCTGGGCAGACGCCTGGGGGCAGGGACTCTGTCAGTAGAATCTCATTTTCAGTGACTACTGCGTAGTCAGAGTATCTGGTTTCATTTCGGACAAAACTTCTTCCTTCTGTAAACAGGGCGACGCTTCCAGGAATTGGAGTGTCTTTAAAATCAGGTTGACTGGAATGCACGGTTTCCATAATCTCCTGGCAATCAAGGACAGTGTTTTCAGGCAGAGGCATTAAAGTAGCAGGGTTTAGAGTTCTTTCTTTATGGCCTCAGTCAGGAGCAGGCATGCAGCAGCAATGCAGTGAAGACAGCCGGGCCATCCACGACTGACAGAATCGGTGTTCTTACTTAGGTAAGCAACAGGGCGGTTCCAGGAGCCTATACGTTGGGTCAGGACTCCGACAGGAGTTCCTTTTATTTCATCTACATACAAGTGAAAGGGCTTGCTGATATCAGGCAGTCCTAGGGCTGGGGGGCTGGTAAGGGCAATCTTCAGGTCTCGGAGGCTGTGGGTGGCTTCTGTTGTCCACTCGAGCGGGGCTGACTCAGGTAGGTTGGTTTTCAGGAGTTCATAGAGGGGCTGTGTCAAGGCTGCATAATTCAGGATTCAGATGGGACAATAGCCGGCCATGCCGAGGAAAACTCTGAGTTCCTTTTTGCTGCTGGGCTGTGGTACGCAGTTGATGGCTTGGGTTCGGCTGGAACTTAGGAGGCGTGTGTTTTTTCTTGATGATGAACCCCAGATATGTGACTTCTTGACTACAAATTTGTGAATCTCATGGATTTTCTGCATGTTCATCATTGTACGCCTGTCTTTCTTGATGGCATTAATAAATGCTTGCTGGTAATCACGCTGATGTCTGCGTCCTTCTGTAGTCTGTATGTTCCATTGAGGGTCTAATCTTGGGGCATAGGCGGTGTTGCTCTGGTTGGGGTTGGGGATGCCTCCTCTCTGGCCCCGTTCTGTGGCTGCATTTTCGAGATTAGCCTGGGTCTGTAGTCTCTGTTCAGTTGTCAGGAGATATCCCATTAATTGTTGGATATCAGTCCAGGTTGGATTATGGGCAGTTATTACATCCTCAATTATGTCTACAAACTTCTCGGGCTCTTCTTCATAGGAGGGCCCGTGGTTCTTCCAGTTCAGGAGTTCAAGAGCTCAGTTCAATTCAGGCAGTTCAGTTCGGGAATTCAGGAATTCAGTTCTGGAATTCAGTAGGAGAGGGGACGTAGGTCTGGTACGTGGACACATTCGTGGCAGGGTCGGTGACGGCAGGAACAATGGTGGGCTTGGGACATCGGAGAGGGAGCCAGGATGTCTGGTCCGGACCTAGGGACGTCTGGGACATCAGGAGGTGGCAGTCACAGGAGCCTTGCGTCTTGGGGTCTTTTTTACTTGGTTCATCATAATAAGGGCTGCATCTTCGGTCAACTTTTCGTGCCTATGGTGGGGGGTGTTTGGCTACTTTCAACTAGCTCTCTGTGCATGGATTGTCCTCTGAACTGAGGGCCCCCCCTTTCTATGATGGCAAGGTTCTAAACTCGGGAATTATAGGGGTCAGAGGAAGTACCTTGGGGGGGCAATTTTACAAGGGGTCCTAGAGCGGGTCAGTCATAATAACATTTTCCATAGCATCTACATTGCACTTAGTCTGATCAAAAACTTTACTGAAATGCTTAATCATCAAGTTCAGTGGGGTCGAAAAACCTCCCTCCATCCTTTTCCTGACTATACACAATATAATCAACCAGACAGACAATACACAGCAGGGAAGATTGACAGGGAACCGTCTGACTGTAGGAATTGGGGGAGTCAGACGGCTGATACAGAGGAATACAGTCTCTTCACTACCAGCCCACGCTGCCGGCAATTCAAGACACCCAGAGGCGTCCCAGGGCTACTGCCCAACGGTCAGCAATGGAAATCAGGCAGTCATACACACATCAGACATCCAGGACGACACCCGTCCTCCCAGACCTCCCAGTTCAAAGAAACAGAAACAGTCTACCATTACGGGGGGTTAATCAGACCCCCCCTTCGACTCAGAGGAGTCGGTCACCTCTATGGGGGTTGATTAGACCCCCCTTCGGCTGATACAGAACAGAATAGGAAGCTTCCCCTTATACTTGCCTGGTTCAGATGTCCCAGCGCTGGGCAGAAGGGTATCTGCACTGAACTTCCGCTCGGTCCGTTTTTGTTCCGCGCTGTCCCCGGACCTGCCGCAGAACCTATATGGGCACCAGCTAAAGGCTGGAGGCGCGCTCCCAAGGAGGACCACAGCCGGCCGGGGGCCGCGGGGAACCAAGCGGAAGCGGGGGAAATCTCCCTGGTAGGGTTCTCCGATTATCAGGCGGGTCTCCCAGTAAGGGATGGCTTCCCGGCCAATGCACCAAATGTTACAGTAAATAATCGGAGTCCAATCCAAAGTTACAGGTCCAAACAGATAGCCTTTATTTGCTAGCAATGCCAGCCTGGAATCGTTCCACAGACTGACCCCCCTTAATGGGTGAAGCAACTTGATATACATTTCACACAACAGGATGATGCGCGCGCAACATAACGTTATGGTAGCCTAGGTGTTGCCTTATATGGTCTGGAACGGTCTGTTACTTCTTACTAGGCCAGGTCACATGGTCTGTGGTCTGCTGCCTGCATGCAGTTACAACAGCATAGAAGCTACTTATAAGAGACAAGGAGAGGGACAATAAAAAAAATCATTGTTAGGAGGACAATTAGGTTAAGGCCATACAAAATGGAGTCAGTTAGGTTCAAGTTCCTTCTCAAGGCAAGTGAACAACATTCTACTTTTAAAATGGGGGGGGGGGGGGAGCCCACTGGAAGTACTGAGAGAATTTTTGTTCAAAATAAAAACATTAGAATATTGCTTGCCAAAACTGATGCTAAGCTTCTAACTACTTTCATATAAATGATACAGCAAGAAAGAGAAACTCCACTTGTCAACATATTTTCCTAAACAATTCATGTGTGGACTAGGCTGTCAAGAATCTCAGATGCTCCTGAGAGAGCCCAACCCTCCGTTAGTAAAAAGCTGAAAGCACAGACTGAAATGCATGCATTTCACAATGAGCAAAGCAAAAAAAAAAAACCCAAAAACAAAACAGGAGATCAGTATGCCAACCTTTGACACTTCCCAGTGACAATACAATAGCCAGAAGGCTAGAATTTACAAGAGATTTGTGGACAATGTACTTAGCCAGGGAAATCTTTAAAATCCTGTGAATGCTGATCGAGGTTTTCAGAGAAAGTTTGTGTTATGCAATTTAATAAGATTAACAGTGCAATCCTAGGCATGTTTTCTCAGAAGAAAGTCCAATTCATTGTGTTAGGTGAGGCTTTGAAAAAACAATTTCATTCATCATTTCTCTCTCCCTCAACATTACCTGTGCATGCATGGATATACTCTTAAGCTGTAATTGACTATTGGACCGTCAAAGGGAAGCTTTTAGCAAGATGTTTTAATCGGCCATTCTGGTCAGTTATTTCTTCTAGTTCAAAGATGTCTGGAATTTCCCTCCATGTACAGTAGAAGAAATAACAGCTATCCAAGCACTGAAGCCATGCATGGATTTGGGATATTTTTAATCAGCAACATTCACTCCACCATCAGAAGTCTCTCACTCACTGAGTGGTCATTTTCCTGAACATTTCATGTGTTAGTCCTTAATTGGAATGCACAGTTTGGGAATATCAATATTGCAAAGTCAAAATGTCTTATAAAGCAGCTTTTTAAAAACTGCTTCCAAAACTTGCAGGCAGACTTATCAAGATAGATTTGTCGAGCCTTATCTATGATAGCAACACAGCTCTAATTAAAAACACACACTCGATGTTTCCATAACTAAAAATAAATCCAAGTAGCTACCATGATTTGTCCTCACAGTTGATTTGAGGCTACTTTCACATTTAATGTTTTTATACACATCCTTTTCAAATGGATTCTACTCCTGAAACCACAACCATGGTATGTTTTGCATTAACTACTCACCACTTTTGCTTCCATATTCAAAGTTTGATTTGGTTTTAGTTCCTACTGTGTGAATGGGTAATGTGTGCAGACAGGAGAAAGTGTGCACACGGACAGAGTTGTTTTGAATGTTTTTATGCACCCAAATATATGCCTGAACAAGGAAGCTGCACTTTGATTGAAAACAACACTTCTGTGTCCATACAAGAATTGTCAGTTTTCTCTTCTGGTGGCAATCAGATAAGTCAGTCTCAGAAGTCTCCTTTTCTTCAAGGGGGGCTTCTCAAGTGGCCAGAGAGATCCAGTAGGATGTGGAGCTGAGAACAATCTTGCTGCATCAAAGACTGGACACAGCTTTTTGAAGCCTGGCTATTCATCTATTTGATTTTCTTTGCAATTCTATGCTCACCTAGAAGAAAGCCCCAGAGAACTCAGTGAAACATATTTCTGAGGAGATATATTAGAATGGCATTGACAAGGCATTAGCAGAGGCAATCAATTATAGTAAATCAACAATTATCTTCTTCTCATTCTTCTTCGTCTCCCCCCACCCCATTTATACCCCATCTCTAAATACTGTGATGGCTGCTAAACCTATTAAATCCTGCTCCATCTGGGATTACATCATCTGCTCTGGGCAGTGGCTCAGGTGAGGAGGCATGATATGGGATGGGCAACTGTTGAGCAGTTTTAGTATTACAGCCAGCACCACTGGTAATAGCCCAGGACTTGCAGTGATTTCTGGAGCGCAGATAATGATCTTGCAGTTAGACTACTGACAAGTTTACCCCAGCACTGGCTTAGCACAACTGGCAGGGTTTTACAGCAAGGCAGGAGGATCCTTTTGGAAACTCCACTTCCTCACGTGCTGCATCTGTTGTTGTTTTTAAAGTCGCTGGCTTCTTCTAGGAAGTGAGGGCATTTGAATGAGGAGCCGGTTGGGGAATGCTCTCCAGGGCCTCTGTGCTCACTGAAGGAGTCCAAGGTGCTCTCCTTGGCATCAGAGGGCAACTGTGCCTCATGGGGGTTGAGGAAATCCAAGGTTGGAGGGTTCCACTTGTGAGGGTCTGGGTACTGGTTCTGGCACCTTCTCAGAGTCACTGACACAAGAAATCACAGTGTCAGAAAGCTCTTGGTTTCAGTCCATGACAGGTCAATTCTATCACTATGGCATAGATTTTTCCTCCCATATATCAAGCCACAGTGTGCAACCATCAGAGAGCAGGAGCAAATGAGTGCATGCGTATAGTCCAAGAAACATGAAAAAACAATTCCCACACTTTCATTTGCTCCCAAGGTAAATTGTTCTTAATGTATAATACTGTCTAATAGCCAATTTATGAGATAGTTAAGACATCTCTAAGGTAGCATTCACTTTTTTAAAAAAAGTGTGTTCAAGTAACCCCAAATTTTGCTCAAAGAAAAGCTGGCTGCAATAACCAAGATACACACTGCAAATTAAGCAAATTAATGTGTTTTGCATGATTTATTCTGGTTCTGTAAATCATGGAAGAGACATGGAGCTGAAAGTTCTATTGAGTTTCCTCTGGCTTTGGGCTTAGTAGATGCTAGCACATTTCCAAACCTATCTTTATAGCCTTAAGAACTAGAAACTTGTTTTTTGTGTGATTGTTTACAGAAGCAAGAACTTCAGGGTGTCTGAATTCTCTTTCTAATGCCGAAGTGTGTGTGTGTGTGTGTGTGTTTTCTACTCTTGCATGGAATACATACCAACCTACACATATATCTCTCCATTACTCATTTCATGATTGGCTGTAGGGTTAGGTAACTCCATAGCCTAGGGTAGTTTACAATGTAATAATAAAATGCAATAAAGTCTATAACTTACTTTTCCTGTCAAGCATCCCAAAGGCGCTGTACAAACAAGATTTAAAAGATAAGAGTTTTATGAGGAGTCTGTGCAGCTGACAGAAGAAAAACAGTGGAAGGTAACATTGGTGATATATTATTTTAAGACAAGATACCTAATTATTTTTGTAGGTGCTCAAAGTCTATTTTAAGTGCCTAATTTGTAAGACCAACCACCAAGGAACAGCAATTACCAACAATATTATTTCCTACACACACACACACACACACACACACACACACAAACAATATGTGTGTGTCAAGAGGTGCATGTGGAAGAAACAACTTAAGACCCTAAGGCTAAAAAATAACTCTTCATCAGTAGGCCTAGTTGAGTCTCAGAGGATAGAGGGGCAGGAAAGAAAGATGGCTTAGTTGCTAGATGGGCAAAAGCAGGATGAATTGATTGCATTAAAAGAAAATGACACTTCAAGGGCAGTCAGGTTGGTATGTCGGGTGAATACTGAAAAGTTTTTATTTCAGAATTAACTTTAGAAAATTTTGAAACATTCACTGGGGAATCAATGTGTACAACAGCAGCATAAGATAAATGCAGTGCCCCAATAAAAATTTCTTAAAATGATCTTTTCTGTCCATTCTGGAACCACAAGTCACCTATTCAGTGCACATGTGGATATATCAAATACTGTTGATAATTCTACAAGCAAGCATGCTACAAAAATATACCACGTTTTATTTTAAATCTTTAAGGAATTAATTATATGAAGCCGTTTTGACAGGATTCCAATCAAATATGACTGATTAAGGATGGGAACTCAAGCAGGCAGATCTATCCATGGCCAATTTTTCTTGAGGAAATGAAAGCTAATATATAATAGCCACGGCTGAGATGGTTCTCCTGGCTAGGAGCCACAAAGAGAAAGAAAGTGGGTCAATTAAGTGCACTTCAGGTATCTTTCAGACAGTATAGCGATCACTTCTCATCTAATTAAGAGTGATTGTGGCACAAATGACACTTGAGGCATGTTGATTTGTTTCCTTCATGAAACACAGTTATTTTAGTGCTCTGATATATAACTGCTGACACGCCACTGTAGACCTTAGGAGACATGTTAAAAAAAAACTGCCTTCATCCTCCTGAAAATCCCTTAGGCCAGTGAGGGCTGGCTCCAGGTTTGAAGGAAACTTTGGCAAAGTGCCCACTGGTGGGTTGCCTCGATTGATGGACACTCATCCACAGGCTTACCTAACAGCAGCAAGACCCATTTAAATCTCCAACAATGCCCCTGTGCAGTGCTATGTCAGGGGCATTGTGGGAACACCCAATGGAAGCCAGCCATTACTGTCACGAGGCCCAAGTGGCCCAGAGAACGTATCCATACTTATGGGTTCTACTAGGCCCTGCTAACTGTCTGATGCCGGACCTGTACTTCTTAAACTATTATCTGAAGTAGGGATGGGTGAGAATTTGAATCAGTTTGGTTTTGATAAATATTTACAAAAATTTGCAACATTTTCCATATTCAGGAGGGAAAGAGTTTGATGTTTAAATAATTCAAATGTGGGAGAAACTGAAACTGACAGATTTATTTGAATGCTTTGCTCTGAAAAGTCTGGGGCCTAATCTACACCTGTCAGTTATCCCAGGGTCAGCTCAAGGTCGTCCCTGTGCATCCAAATGATGCAAAGGGGATCCTGAGGTCAACTGGGG
Source organism: Anniella stebbinsi (assembly GCA_029215795.1). Classification (NCBI taxonomy): domain Eukaryota; kingdom Metazoa; phylum Chordata; class Lepidosauria; order Squamata; family Anniellidae; genus Anniella; species Anniella stebbinsi. The sequence continues at coordinate 229,028,347 of JARDYH010000001.1, forward strand.
ATGACCTCTCAGTTGTCCCGGGATAACTGGGACCGCGGTTTTCCTGATTTTTCCCATGGTCCCGGGACAACCCAAGGACTGTGGGCAGTGTGGCAAGCACTCCAGGGTCCTCCCTCCTCCCCGCGAGTAGCGGGGCTCTTCAAACATGCACCGAGCTGTATGGGGATGCTCTTTGCCCATCGGGTGGGGGCAGCATTTTCGCCATCCCTGGGATGGCTCTCGGCATGTTGGGGCCCCAGATCGCGGCCCCACACTTCTGCAATGCAGGGGGAAAACAAACGCCACTCCAGGAACATCCCTCTTGACTTCCGTGATGATGCACTGGTGTTTAGACCCAGGGGGACAATCCTGGAAGCAGGTAAGCCCGGGATCCTCCCCCCCCCCCCATCCCGGAAGGCCTCAAGGTGTAAATGAGGCCTGGGTTTGAATCCATGTGTATTTATCCAGGTTAGTTCTGAATTAAGGTTTCCACCTCTTCTTTTTTTTATCAGTTCATCTATGATCTGTATCCAACACTGTCATTCCACAAACTTAAATAGCACCAGTGGAGCACCGCTGAATCTTTCCATTGTGCGCATATAGCATGATAGCCCATTGAAAATCTGCAACCTTAGAGTTACCTAACCCAGCCTTCCCCGACCTAGTGCCCTCCATATGTGTTGGGTGGATGGGGATGCTGGGAGTTGTTGTCTAACACATCTGGAAGGTGCCAGGGTGGGAAAGGCTGACCTAACCAGTTTCACTATATGCATTTGGGAGCAGATATCTCCATTCAGCTCAACAAGGAGCAAGTATATAGCCTTTGCACAACTGCTCAGCAGATTCCACACCGTATTCTTCCTTCTAGGGACAGCAGTAATAGTAAACATTTCTTTAAAAATGGACAATGTGTTCTGTGTTTTGCAATCCTTAGCTCATTTATCCAGACAAAAAATCCTGTGTGATTGGGTTTGCTGGAAGAGAGTGTCACTTCCAGGCGACTCAGGATGTTTGCCACTCAGTGTTATTTTAGTTCCTCTTGGTTCTTTTGGTGGCCACTTGCTGACAGATGCCAGTTTTCTCCCTGAAATGCCCCTGACACATGGGAGGTTGTCAAAACAACATTTCTGGTAGTAGCTTCCATTCCCTTTACCCTCCCCCCCCAAATGCACCATATGCAGCCTTGCTCTGCAACATTCTGGGAGATTGAGGGGAATGGTGACTGCTCCCTTAAACTCTTGGGCTGACTCATTGTACACATAGAGATCCAATCTGCATGGCTCCTGTCCCTCAGAAAAGCCTTGAATGATGCTCACATGCATATGGGCCTCTGCATGGAGTGCTCACATCACATATTGCACAAGATGTGCGGTCCAGGGAAGTCAGGCCCACTCCTCCATAATGGGAACAGGATCATCTTTTGGGGAAATTTAGTAACAATGCCAATACCCCCAACAGTGTACAATTGAGGTCCATGCATCTTTTCATATTTAGAGAACTAATAGTTTAATCGTTTTATGGAAAAGTGAAGCAGACCGAAGATGTGTACTTGGATGATGAAGATTTACATTCCTAGACATTGGCTGAATAGTCAACTGGGGGGGGGGGGGGGACAATCGTCAGTTGTATTGACTATCATGTTGTCCGAATGCTGCCATAGTCAACTCAGCGCTGATCCTAATCCACACCACAGTTGATTATTTATTACCATGTTGTGTGGGGAGTACCCCCTAGATGAACAACTGTAAAGTTGATTATTACCCCACCATTGACTATCGTGTTGTCTGAATTCAGCCATTGTGGGAGTTTCGCTGAGGTTCAGTATGCAGCTGCTTCAGTGTAAAGACTTGTCAACATGGCAATTGATCAGGCTTTTTAAACTTAGTTCTGAATTACAAAGCGAACCAGGTTGCCTGATAAAATCTAATTCACCAAGTTTATTGCTATCTTTACAGCTTACTTCTAAGTACTGTGCATTTCTGCTTGTCTGTTCTAATGCGAGCCATTTCCACATATAAATATCCATCTTCAGTTTAACAACATTGATGCCAAACCCAAATACTGTTGCTCTTGAAAAAAGATTGTTAAACTCTTGGGCTTAAACTTTCCTTTTTAGTACTATAAATATTTGTGTGAGTGAAAGTAAGTGGGTTTAGTTTCCTGTCTCCCAGGCCTTGCTGTCTGACCTCACAACCAGTCCTAGGAAATATCAGACAGCCAAATCCTCAGAGGCAAAGTGCAAGATGGCCTCTCTGAGCTCTGTGCACTTTTCTGGCTGGGAGAGCAGATGGACAAGGAAAGGAGGTTGCCTGTAACGAATGCCTTTCTCTCAAACCCAACACAAACAGGTTAAATCAAAAGAAGCAGAATAAATGCTAAATTCCACATCGGGTGTCATCTTCACATTATAGAACAAAAGGCTCAGAAAGGGAACACAAGATTGATATCAGAGCATTAGACCTGATCTGGTCTGTGCTGCTCTGAAAGGATTTGATTTATATCAGAAGCTTCACAGATAATATTGCCGGGGAAAGATATGTAAATATAATTTACTCTTTTGTGATTGCAAAATACAAGTGAAAAGGAAAGCGGCACTTGCATGGCATTAATCTTGGTGAGAGGACAGTTTTGTGCAGTGTGACGCAATGTAAAGACTGAAATATTCATGTCACCCCATAAGATACAGCATTCCCCAACCTGGTGCCCGCCAAGTGTGTTAGACTATAAGTCCATCATCCTCAGCCAACATGACACTGACTAGTGATAATGGGAGAATAATTATCATATGGCTGAGGATGATAGGAATTTCTGTGGCACCAGGTCAGGAACATAGGAATCTGCCTAATATTGAGTCACACCGTTGGACCGTTGTCAACACTGACTGGCAGCAGCTCTCATGGTTTCAGATAGGAAGTGTTTTTTTTTTTTTTTGCTCTACCTGGAGATGCTGGGGATTAAACGTGGGATGTACTGCATGTGAAGGATGTGCTCTACCACTCCATCATGCTTTCCAGGAGAAATGAGAAAATGACTCAGACCATATGCTGAAACGTTGTGCAAACCTCTTCGAGGTTGTGTTTTCTGTTATGGATTCCTTTCTATTTAGTACTTCTCTTTTTTTGAAATGTTAACATAAAGGCAAAATTTAATTAACAAATTCTCAAGGCAGGATTCCTTCCCCTAAAGTCAATAACCTGTGGCATGGGTCCTGATCAAAGAAAAGCTCCATGGTGGCCTTTCTCTCATTCCATTTGTGTGTGGAAGGCAAGTCTGCCCTTTGCCCACATCTTAAGGGTATGTCTTATTCGGGCATCTTTTGAATTTTATTTTTTAAACCCAGACCCTAAAAAACTTGAAAGATCTGCCCCAATGTAACTTCCAAATGATTAGAAGCATTTCAGGGACAGGTAGCGTATTACCCCAAGCTACCTCTTGTACTCAAAGAACGTACCAATTCACATGAACATCAGAGAGTAGTTCATTGGTCTCTGATATATAGCAAGTTCTGTGGACTCCAGTGTACATGTTACATCACAGAGGTGGCTGAGGTTTGTGAGCTATTGGCTTACACATTATCTATTTTTCTAGAAGATGGCACGTAGGGCGGCCATCTGAAGAGGATATGGTTGGTCCCTGACTTATGTGCATGCAATAGAACTTGTGAATAGCCTCTACACATTATTATGTGAAACTATGTGCACATAGACTTGCCCATAAAAAGCAGGGGCCCAGCTTTTTGAATTTTCCTGAACATGTGAACAGAAGACATGATCTCCAACCCTCCTATGTTGAGTGAAAAAGGCTAATATGTTATTCACTTAAACAGATGGGGTTGTAATCCAACAACAGCTGGAAGGCCACAGGTTCCCAAATATGTGATAAAAAACCATGTAGTTCTTGTACTTCAGCCATCATGTACTTTAAATATTCCATACATTTAAAAACTCAAAAGTGACCTGGCACATGTTTTAATACAAATCGCAGAATCTCGGCAGAATCAGGCTCAGGCGGGCGGGGAAAACAGCATAGCCCAAGCAAAAGGTGAGGATAAGCAAGGTGTTAACAAGCCAAAAGAAATAAAAACAACCAATTCAACATCACACATTCAACACAGGTAATTCTTCGAATTAGGTGTAATGACCCAACTCTAAAAAGTAGCACATGAAAAGCAGTGGCAAGCTGGACTAGAGGCCAAAGCAGTAGACATGGATGTAGGTGTTGGCGTTAGATGATGATGATGATGATGATGATGATGATGATGATTTATTACATTTTTATACTGCCCCATAGCCAAAGGTCTCCAGGCGGTTTACAAAAATGAAAAGATTGAACATTAAAAAGTCAATGTACAAAATTTAAAACCATAAAAACATAAAACAGCTGATATTTAAAACATTTTAAACTTTTCAGCCTGGCGACAAAGTCAGTTAAAACCTCAACTTAAGTTGTTAAAATGCCTGGGAGAAAATAAAAGTTTTGACCTGGCACCGAAAAGAAAACAGTGTTGGCGCCAGGTGGGCCTCATCAGGGAAATCATTCCATAATTGGGGGGCCACCACAGAGAAGGCCCTCTCCCTTGTTGCCATCCTCCGAGCTTCCCTCAGAGTAGGTACCTGGAGGAGGACCTTTGATGTTGAGCGTAGTGTATGGGTAGGTTCATGTCGGGAAAGGCGTTCCATCAGGTATTGTGGTCCCAAACCACGTAAGGCTTTATAGGATAAAACCAGCACCTTGAATATCTGGGCTGAAATTTCAAGGAAAAAAGGAGACAAAGCAAGAGATGGAGCCCATAGGAACATAGGAAGCTGCCTTATACCAAGCCAGACTATTTGCCCATCTATCCTTATATTATCTACCCTGACTAACAGCAACCCTCTAGGGCCTCAGGCAGAGGTCTTTTCCATGCTCTGTTTCCTCACTCTTTTAACTGGAGGTGCCAGGGATTGAACCTGGGACCTTCTGCATGCAAAGTATGTACTCTCCCCACTGAGCTATGGTTTCCTTCACAATCCTCTTCAATGCAGACAAGTATGTAGACCAAGATTCTAAAAACATTCTATTGCATGAAGTCCTGAAAGAAAGAGAAATTTATACTGAACAAAAGAGTGAGGCTCGGTCAGCCCAAATATTTGAGGGAATCCAACAATACTCCTTGAAGATGGATGTTTTCCATGTTGCTGGAGCATTTGTCAATATGAGCAATTAAGAATCCTAGCCAATAAGAAGGGTTATATTTCAAGCTCTTCCCACGATCAAGTTGATCAATGTGATGGATCTCTCCAATACAATTATTGCAGAGATCTGCTTGGGATCTGTACAAAGGTCTGCAAAAATTAAGGAACATCTCCTACAAATTCTAAACATCTCCTCACAAGTTTGGGTGTAAGAATAATGTAGGGTGACCAACTGTCAGGATTTCCCCGGATTTGTCCTGGTTTTTGTTCTCTTCTGGGTGTCAGGGGGGATTTTCTGTAAGTTTCTATAATGTCCTGGAAAGTCACGCTTTCCCTTTGAAGGCTGCATTAGCATGGTGGGAGGGAATGACACACCTTCTGGAGGTGGGTCATTTCCCTCACACTGCTCCCATCAGAGCCATAAAGGGGAAGGCGTGTCATTCCCAGACATTATAGAAAAGGCCCTGATTGGAGCAGTGGAGGGTGGGAATGACACACTTTCCCCTCCTCCACCCCATTTGGGGCCTTTAAGGTGGTGGAGGTGAATGACATGCATCCCAGAGGCCCCTGAAAGCTGCTTTCCCACCCCCACCCCACTGGGTGTCCTCTTTTTTAGTTTCCCAAATGTGGTCACCCTAGAATAATGTGAACCATCTGCTACTAAGCATCTGGTCAATGTTGAACCAATTCCATGTCAGACAAGTGTACTGACTTCACATTTCCTTTCAAGCTATTAATGACAACATTTTATATTCATTAGAGACTTTTTTTGTTTCCAAAATTGTCTTTCTGAAAGATATTTTTAGAACTCCATTTGCCTAATGAGTAATCTTTTGGAATTGGTGTTGCATGATCAATCCTAATTAGCTATTTTTGGATCTTTTCACACATCACTATTCTTGTCATTGCGAAGTGAACACTGCCATATAAAAAAGGCTATGAAGTGTTACTTTCAAACTGATCAGAATCACATGTCATCATTTCTTTGGCTGCACCATGTAAACTTGAACCAAATGGAGAAACATGACATCTTACTAAAGTCAATCACTTGCAACCTTTTAAACCCAATTGTTTTCCATAATATCTTCCAAACTATGGTTTCAGCCTCATAAATCATATAGCTTCCAGTGGAGTACCAAGACATTATGAAATTAAGTTACACCAATGTTGCACACAGTAGCACTAGCATAATTAGCATAATTAAACAGTAGCATAAGCTTGGCTTCCATTATAAAATCCACTTTCCTTACATAAATCCTCTTCGCAGCTACCCAAGGAAACTCTGGTGTTTCAGAGACAATTGGCAACATCTTTATACCCTAGTAGGAGCCTTCCTCAATGCTCCAGATTTTTGAATGACAACTCCCAGTATTCCTGACTATTGGCCATGCTAGCTGGGGCTGATAGCAATTGAAATCCAAAACATCTAGAAAGCATCACTGTGAGGAAGGCTGCCCTACCACATGTTTAGGTAATAAGGGAATAAAAGCTTCCCTTGTAGAGAAATAGCAGCTTTGGGAAAGGGATTTTCATTGGGGCTAAGGCACATGTTGAAAGGGCTAAAAAACAAACAAACCCAAAACCCTAGTACACACTGGGGGCCTAGTCCTGATGTTGGAGGAAGATGACAGAAGTGTTATTTTTCAAGTAAAATCACACATTTAATCTATTGCCTAGTTTGGCCACACATTAGTCTGTAGTTGCAGGTTGCAGCAACTGATAACCAGTGTCAAGGTGAAAAATTACTTGGGAGAATAAGGGTGAACATCATTCAAAGGCCTTTCATGTGCTTTTGATTTCCAAGATATAAGCTTAGAAACATGTTCTCACCCTTGCCCAATTGCACAGCAGAGAGACAGCATGTTCATATAATGTTTGCAGTTAATTACACTATTGCAGGCCCTCCTCTCCTGCTTACTTAGGCAGGATTTACATTAGGGATGTGTATTGTATTGTTCCGATGTCCGATAATGATCCGATAATGGCTTTATCGGACATCCAATTAACGATAACGATACGATAAAATCCCTCCGATATTTATCAGATCCGATAATTTTCAGTCCGATAATTATCGGATTGTATCAGATTATCGGACAGCCGTGTTTTGTTTTTTGGCGCCAAACGGACAGAGCTTGAAGGTGGAGTGTGTTTGGTTGAGACTGACAGATTCAGTGACCAATCGTGCTGCAAGGATTCTAGCAGGCTTCAACCTCAATGTTGGAGGAGGGCTGAGGATATCCCAGCATAAAACCCCCACCCTTGGGTTTCTAATTCTGTTGGGGAGTTAGGAGTGGAAGAAGCTGGGTGGATTTTGGAGGAGCTCTGTGTCTTATAGTTACTGCTGGATTGATTTTGGTGGCGATTGTTGGAGAGATCTATTTTCTACTATCATCTTTCTGTTTGTTTGGCTGATCGTTGCTTGTTGGTTTGATTGAAGGGTTAGGTTAGCGTGAGTGGGGGTAGCATGAATGAGTGAGTGTGTTGTTGTTCCCTTCCCTGTTTAACTTTTATAAATTATTATTATTATTATTATTATTATTATTATTAATTTGTGTGTGTGTGTGTGTGTGTGTGTGTTTTGCTTGCTTGCTTGATTGATTGATTGACTGTGAGTGTGCTGGTGTGTCCTGTAGCCTGCTACACAGGATGACACTATACAATCAGTGGTCAAAGCAGCACACAAAGTCAAAAACTGTGGGCAAAGCATACATTTGAATTAATATTGATAGATATCAGTTAGGGCTTTATCCTTGCCATGTTTGAAGCAGATCTGTTCATCCGTTGATTTTTAGGAATTTTGTAAAGTTTGAGATTTTAACATTATTTTTTAATAATAATAATAATAATATCCTTCAAACTCAGATTGTCAAACCTCCTCTTTAGGGTATTGCACCTTGAGAATTTCCAGCCCTTGGCATCAAAGGAATCTCAAGTTTTTAGCTAAGAAGTGCTGGGCAAGCAGGGCACCTTTCCTGTTGCAGGTTTGGTGGGCAGTCGGGCACCTGGAACTCAGCAGAGGCAAGGCATCCACAGATCAAAATGTGGGAAAGGAGAAGTCAGTCAAAGTAGCCCACAGAGTAAAATGGAACAGGCCAGAGGCCTTTTTCTCAGAGTTCCACATCATGGGGATGAAGGGTCATCCTTAGAGAAAAACTCTCATGACTAACAGTGATGTGTCAGTCGAAAGAGAGGATGTTGCGGATGTTGGAACCTGGCATGTCGTTGCTTTGCTTCGTTATCCCTTCCCTTCCACTTCACTTTGTTCACTTGTGAGCTAGGGACTGACTGCACTGCTGGCATGCAATGCAGAATGTTTGAAGTGCATGTCGGAGAAAATAGATAGATTTGTGGCTTGGGCTGGCTGGCATCTCTCTTAGAGACAGAGTTAGACTGAAGACACAACTCAGAGATAGCTGTAGCTGAACCCTACCTGGATAACTGTTGCACCAGAACTTGAGGGAAACTGCACTTTTGATATTTTGGAGTATTCTGTTAGCCAGCTTTGTAGCTTGAGTGCTATTTGATTTCCTTTTGAGGGGAAAAAAGAGTAGTATAACACAGCTTCTTTTGTCCCCACCACGGCAGATTTTAAAGGCCTGTTGAATGAGTATCCAATTGTATAGAATTTTATAAACTAGACATGTCAAAGAGCTACCTGTTTTTTCAGATTAAAAAAAAACCCACAGGTCAATAATACAAAATGGCAATACAAAAAGTGTGTGATGTCTTTTGTTTGAACAACTTCAGCCTGTAGTCAAAAGAGTACATAAACTCACAACTCCAGCTGGTGCAACTGAAATGCTTCAGTCACTATGGTGAGACCCATACAGTTTTCTTCTCTTGAGTTCAGTCAGAGTACTTCCACATAATATACACATCATATACTACACATCATATACTGCAGCTATGAGATAAGCAGAAAATGCTCACAGAAAGTTATGTATTTTTTTCTCAATGAAATTTAACATTTGAATCAAGGCCTTTTACAATAATAAGAAAAAACCCAAATCTTTAGTGTAGAAAACAACAAACTCCTTTAAAAATATGGCTTTTTCTTCAGATTTCAAAGAGAACTAATGCAAGTAAGGGTGGATTCAGAATCCATATATCCATTTCCATAAGAAAGTGCAAAGCAAAGCAATGCCATTCAGTGGTACCAAAAGGATGCTAAGCCAGCAGTCAGATGATGAAACTAACAAAAGGTACTCGATCAAAGCTCTGCTTTCAAGAAGCAGTGATCCATCAGTCCTTGAAAATCCTGAGCAGTGTATAATTTCACAAAGAACATTTGGACGATCAATTTTCATTTCTATTGTTGCTCCAAGAGTCCTTACACAATGACTTGTTTACTACTAGGAGTATTTCATATTTAAACTGCACTTCTGTACAAACTCCAGACTCAGGGGCAGAAGTTGGTTTCCTGAGATCCACAACTTTCATTGTCTTCAAAAACACAAGTCTCTAGACCTCACTGCTTTGAAGGAAGATATGAAAAAAGTTGGTGCAAAACTTCATAAAAGCTCACCAACCAACATAGACATTGCCCAGGGTTTCCAAACCTTTGTGCCAAGGACATAGAACTCTAAGGATGCAACCCTTTGCATGCTTACTTGGGAGTAAGACAACTTGATCATAATGCGACTTATTTTTGAGTAGATCACAGGCTGAATATGAGCCAACAGTGTGATGTGGCTGCAAAAATAGCAAATGCTATTTTGGGCTGCATTAATAAAAGTATAGATTCCAAAATACCTGAAGCACTGGTTAAGCCTCAACTTTAGTACTGCGTCCAGTTCTAGGCACCACACTTCAAGAAGGATGCAGACAACCTGGAGGGGATTCAGAGGAGGGCAGATAGGATGATCAGGGGTCTGGAAATAAATCCCTATGAGGAGAGACTGAAAGAACTGGGCATGCTTAGCCTGGAGAAGAGAAGACTGAGGAGAGACATGATAGCACTCTTCAAATACTTGAAAGGTTGTCACACAGGACACAGAATAATGGGCTCAAGTTACAGTAAACCAGATTCTGGCTGGACATCAGGAAAAACAACAGTACAACAACTGAACCAATTACCTAGGGAGGTCATGGGCTCTCCCACATTAGAGGCCTTCAAGATGCAGCTGGACAGCCATCTTTCATGTATGCTTTAAGGTGGATACCTGCACTGAGCAGGGGGTTGGACTTGATGGCCTTATAGGCCCCTTCCAACTCTACTATTCTATGATTCTGATTCTATACATAGGATTGCACTAAATTACTGATCTCTGCTTTCATAATACAAACCTCCACATCAGAACTTCAGTATTCCAGCATCTGCAAGAACCTAAATATTGTCACCAGAATCTTCTTGTACAACATTTACTTTGAGAGCACGATTTAGATTTCATATTCCAGAATTTTATTTGACCGGGGATGGGGGTGTTCAGAGAGTGCACCTAACTCCAGTTTTCAAAAACACTGGCACCAATTTTCATATTCAGTACAAAGGATTATATATATATATATATATATGTATGTATGTATGTATGTATGTATGTGTATGTATATACATATAATCATACACATCCATACATCCAAAGATAATTCATTTTTAAAATACAGCAAGAACAATTACTTTTAGGATAAAGAATGAAAAATTGCAATAGCCATTTTTTTAATTTGGAGGTATTAATATTCTATTCAGCCCCAGCATTCTTACTAAAAAGCATTTATAAATCTACACTGGCAAGGCTCAGAAGACATTAATCAAAAGGCACAAAGCAAAACCCATGGGAGTTAAGATAAATTTAAAAAGGCCTATATTTATGTGAAAAGAAAAATCCGTTTGTTTCTTTTAAACAACTGAACCATTTTTCCCCTTAGTGACTTTTTTCAAAATCCATTAACCAATATTTATGTTTGCTTCTTTCTCTTTTTTTAATCAAAAGGTTGGCAAAGGATTCTTTGGGACTGGGACACTTAAACTAAAAGCACTTTTTGCAATTTCTGCAAAGAAAAGAAGTGTGAACTACCAGAGCAGAAATAGCACTCTGTGCCTAACAAATAGGGAGAGATTGTATGGTTTATGGTTGATACCAGTACCTGACAAAACATACTAATGAGAAAATAGTATGGTATGTTTGAATATACTTCAATTGTCCCTACTTATTAAGGACTGTCACTGTTTTCTTGTCCCTCTCCCTATAAGTCACTGACCCCTATCTTGTCCTTTGAGTGATGCCTTATTAAAATTTTGTTAGTATCAAGTTGCCAGGGATGTTGGAGAAACCAGCAGTGGAAATGCTCTTGGATTTCTATGAATCCAACCCAGAGATTCTGCAGTGGAACGGCTTTCCATGAGTTGCATGGATTCTGTGGACTTGCAGACTGGTTCTTTTACTTTCTTGAATTTTATGCAAATTCACTCATAGAAAAATATGTTAAAAAAACAAGAAAAGGGGAAAAAAAACACTGGCTGAAAATGCAAGTTTCCCCCAAGGCTAAAGCATAAAAAACATGTGTTTGGGGTGGGATTTGCACATTTTCACAAGTATAAATTTGTGCAAATGTGGGGATTGGGGAAAATCCAGTACCATCAATGATCAGATGGCAGGATGAAAGGCACCTGATCATCTACAAAATGCAGATAGAACAGATTTTACAAAATCCCTCCCTCCCTCCCTATGAGTTTCTAGAGTCAGGCCTTTTCCCAGGGTCTCTGGAAGGAAGGAAATAAGTTAAATGTTTGAAAGGTTATCTCTAATGCACAAACATGAAAAATGGGGTGGCCATATGTCCTACATTATTGAGGACAGGCCTCTATTTGAAGTTGTCTCGTATCTTGAGTGCTGTCCAGTTCAAGTCTAATTTAAAGATAAAGATCCCTATAAGACTATCAACAGCCAGCACCTGTACAACAGACTAGGCAAGCTCACAGGTTATCTAGTGTCTTCCCCACTATGGTGAGATGTAATCTATTTCTAGATTTGCATCTATAATATAACGTGGCATAGACAAATTTTATGCACATCTGCTCCCTTTTTGTCCTCTTTTCAGGGGCAATGTGTAAGGAGGGCACCACACGGCATGACATTCCATGTGTTCGATTGCTGAGGTGTATTCTGCGTAGTTTATAATATGTTCAAGGCCAATTAGGCTTTCCCAAGTGTATTATTAACCTAAAGAATAAACACCTTTTAAATCAGTGCCAGACTGATTGTTGCAGAATAAATTAATATAGTCTACAGCAGTGATTTGGGGGTAGGAGAATTGGAACGTTTACGTGTCTATCCCCATTTTCCTCTGTGAAATGTTGCACAGCCCTGCCATTCCCAGCTGCTTGGACGCTCAAAGGGCTCTTCAATGCCACAAAAAGGGGCTATAAGTTGCCTCCATCTCTCCTCCTTGCTATTAGAACTGTTGAGCAAGTATTCTTGCATGGTACTTTCATGCAATGGCAAGAAACTCTTGCTAGCAAGTGGAAATAAAAACATTCACTGTTATGCTGGCCTTCAGTCTGGTATCTCTCAGATAGCAGGCTCGCACATGCATGGCATCCAATTTCTCATCCCTTAGGGATATTTCACACATGTATGTTTGTAATTTGATTACCGCAACATACCAGTGGCGCTCAAACAAACACCCCTCATGCACTGGGGAGAAGTGATGCCCATTGTCACCACTACCCCAACTTTGCATTCGATGACCATGTGAAGCAGGTTTACAGAGGTACAGATGTACACACAAAAAGGGAATCCTGGTTGGATTGGTACTTACAGATGGCCTCATCACATTGGTGTTTAATGCATGGCTGGCATGGAACATGGCCAGCACACAGATCAGCTGCGTATGAGGGGATTATGTGAAAAAAGCCCTCTGAGGAATTGCATGTGTGAACTTGAACTCCCCCTTTCCATTTTAGCCCTGAATCCCCCCTTCTCCATCCCACATTATTCCAGAGCATCCCATGACTCTAAAGAGCGGCTTTTGCAGTAGAGAGGAGTGGGGGAAAGCCCCATTGCCCAAGCAGAACTCTGCTTACGTATCTCTGGATCCAATTCACTTCAGACATTCATCATCCAAGAGACAGTAATCAAATGGAGAGAAAAGAAGTGATGTTCATGCATATGGGTACTAGAGATCCTGATTGTTCAACACTTGATACCATGAAGGAGAATTTGCCAGCAAGTACATGTACATACATTGCACTGTTAAACATTGGAGCTCATTTACTGATCCAGTTACTGATTACCTTATCAAGTAAAGCCAGTCAGATCTTTCCTTGACATCAGTAACTTGCATTAACCAATTGTTTGCCCTCAGACAGATCCCCATGAACTGAGCCCAGTCCTGATGATGCAGACTGGATACAAAAAGCAAAGAAAAATCACCCCACACTGATGCCTTTTGTTTATATAAAATGATTTGCTAAAATTCGTTATCTTGGGGGGGGGGTCGTTCTTGGCTTTGCATGCTTGGGCTTTCAGCTTGGGCTTAAAGGTGTTACTTGCAACTGTAATATTTGTGAGAATCTAGATTTGGCCCTGTCATTTTTACAGCTTCGGAGTCGCCTTTGCTATTAGAAGCACTTATTGAGGCTGATCAGATATATCAACTCACAACCCATGTTTGTAAATACTTTTGATCGGTGAATAAATATAATACACAGGGTCTTAAGCAAGAATGGAATAGGGAACTGGACTGTCCCATTTTGCCTAATCAATGGATCACTACTTTAGCATCTGCAACTGAAGCATGTATGGATCTCAGGTTATGTCTTTATTCAGCAAAAACTCTTATTCCATGTCTATTGGATGCCACAACAACTCTTTAATAAGTCAGCTAATTGCTGGAAGTAAAATACAACTAATGCTTCTTTTGATCATAGATTTCGGCAATGCTCAACAGTTGCTTTTTTGTGGGGAGGAGTTTAGTATATGGTTAAACTTTGCATTGGAACACTCTTTAATATCTACTGGTGCATATGTCCTCTTAAATTATCTACCTGCTTCCTGGAAGTTAATGCACAGACAGCACAAATGGATTCTCTGCGCCCTTTTGACAGAAAAAAGACTGATATTACAACATTGGAAGGATAGACACTCACCTCTTATATTGGAACGGACTGAGGATGTAATAACACTTTCAACATTTGAATGGGTGGTATATACAGCTGTCTAAGAACTATATATAAACTGCAACAAAGGCAAGCCAAATTTCCATATATGCATCCTTTCATAAGTGGTGCCTACATACAAATGGATAAAATGGAGAGAAAATAATATTGATTATCAACATTTGCTTGGGCCTTTCTTCCCTTCATATTTTTTTTAATCATTGATTTCATTTCTTGGGGGAGAGGGGGAATTATGACTTGGTTCCCATGATAACGTAACTCAGGAAATTTCATGAAAATGGCATTTTGCTTCTCCTCCTTCTCCCTACAGTTTTCAATAGTGATTTTTCAAATAGTAGTGTTCAAGGATCAGCAGGGGAGACTATCCAGTCTTCACCCATGCACTCACACTTAGGTAACTGAGACACTCTGTCTTCAACACTACCTCCCAGGGCTTAGAGCAGCCTTCCCCAACTTGGGGGCGGGGTGTCTACACAACATCTCTTTGGCACCTTTTTCTCCGAATATGCGCTTTTTCCTATGTTCGATTTTACGTCTAATAGCAGTAGACGAGAGCTGTTAAGGCGAATTATGGGCTCCATACAATGCAGTTTACAATTGTTTATATGTGGAGTTTCACTGCAGAGTCGGATCAAGGGTGTATGGTTGAACATGGAAAATTTGATGAAAGCACCGCCCTGTCTCCTGATGGTACCTCCCCCGGAGTTTCGTGCCGTTCGTTAACCCTGCCCACCTGACTTTCTCGCTGTTGCCTGTCCAATCACAATCGCGCGTTACTTCGCATGTGGGTACGATTTCTTTGGGTGTGCCTACAATTACAGTTTTTAGGAGGGCAGCATTGGCTTTGGAACCTATTGTAAAACCATAGAAGCATGATTTTTCCAGGTACTGGATGGCCATGGCGAACAGCTGCCCATGGAGCGTCTGCCCCCCCCATTCCTCCTGCCAAGAATTCACCGCTGGACACTCCCACCCCACCATGCTTGCGGCAGCTTTCCCTTATCTCCTGCGCCCTAGTAACAACCACGGCCATCTTGGAAATGTGCTGCTTCAAGGGCAATTTTTTGTCTAGCCTTTCCGTTACAATGTTGCATTTCACACTGATGTCCCCAGTTCCATACAAACTTTCAATTATTCTCTCTGTCTACGAACCTCGAGATGCCAGCACACTACAGTTCTGGGATGTCCAATGCTGAGCAGGCTAGAGGGCAACCTCGCCATGCCATAACCTGGTCACTGCGTCGCAGAGGTGGGTGACTGGGCAGACGGGAGTGGGGGAGGGCCGACCGATGCCCCCTAAAAAATCCTGGGATGCCACTGATGTCCTCTCTTTCCCCCCAAACAGTGTGGGGGCTGTTCTTCCAGCTATCTGTAATCAAGAGGCAGAAGGGGCATTGGCAGCTTCGCCTCCGCAGTATGGTAGCTCATTGCGTTTCCTTCAGCACCAAATGAGAAGACTGGAGCGGATAGTCTGGCGTTCCCACTCTCCGGCACCCCTCCACCACCTCCCATGCCACTGGAATGACTGGTCATGCCTCCCCCCAACATGTGAGTGGTGACTGGGACGTGGCATCTGTGGATTGACATTCATTTCCATGCGACTGTTGCTGTTTGCCTTTTGATCGCCACGTTCTGCCCAAACCCCTATGGTTTCCCAACCTGCGCTGTGCCTTTCTGATTACTCCAGCCACTCTTTTCAATGGGATTGTGCCCACATGTAACCATTAGTAGAATAAAGATATTGCATTGCTTTATTTTTGTGTGATACACACACACACACACACACAAAAGCTTCCAGGAAAAGCAATGAGAGAAGGGAGAGTAGATACGAAGCCTGATGCACGATCGTGCACTAAGCTTCCCGGGGAACAAGTCCCCCCACCTGCTCAAGGCTCCTTACTCCTGAGTAACAGTGCTCAATGGCACGTACAGAAGTATCCCTTCCTTTTTCAAGCCGTGATCCCAGCAAGGTAGCAGGGAAGGGTAGCCTTAGCAGACCTCAAATTATACTATAAATGAAGCATGAACATTATTCCAACCCCCTTGATTCCTGTAGAACCAGCTCCATATGAGTAGCCACTCGTCTCTGCTCCCCGAAGATGTCCAAAAGATCTAATATTTCCTCCCTTTTCCAAGACACTCCCCTTCCTTTAGCAGCCATCACGACGATGTACCAAGGCAAAATAAACAGCTCAACAGCTCAACATGTGGATGGAGAAATGGGAGGAGTAGCCAGGTAAAGGGGGCAGTCATGACATCACAAGCCCTGACCACCAAAGTACGTCCATGATTAGCATTAATCTGAATGGTCAGTGGAAGGTTACATGTTGGAAATGCGACTGAACTTCGGAGAAAAATTAAAAGTCACATTAAATAGACACCTTGGAAACATGCGTTAATGGAGACTATAAGTCCAAAATGCCATCAGAGCGAAGTAAAGGCAACCCAAATAAGCCATGTAGTGGTACCCTTGGAGCCCTCCAGATGTCTCAGACTGCAGGTCCCATCATTCCCAGTCATGTGGGAGAGGGAGTTATTATCCTATCTACAATGGAAATTACAACTAATTCAAAGATGGGGAAAACCCAGTCAAAGTGTTCAGAATCACCTTCACTGCTACCTTGTATGGGCAAGGCAAGACTGACTAGGTTGGACAGTCAGAGTTGCGCCAGTGTGCACCTCTAAAAATGCAATTTTTTAAAAGAGGCTCCAACCAGGATTGTGGTTGGAGTAGGGATGGGGGAGTTGTTGCAGACAAGATGGGATACCGGGCAGAGCCGGCAGAAAGATTGAGGGGGAAGTAGGGGGGAAACAAGCCACACAATGTGTGAGTTGTATGCCCAGTCATTTGTCAAATGCATGATCCACGCCCTGTGGGTTGTTCGCAGAACAGCCCACACCGCATAGCTTGTTGAACAGGGTGGGTTAGCTTATCGTGCAAACTCACCCAATGAAAATTAGGGAAGAAATCCATTTTAATTTCTGGAGGGAAATAGTTAAAACATAAGCCAAATGGCCAGTTTGCACAACAAAACAGCCTATTGTGGGTTAATTTATCCACAATGAGGTGAGTTCCAGCCACCATTATGAATATGAAAGTGCCAGCCGGGGTTTGTCGTGACTTGTTGTGCCATGTAAACCCAGCCAGGAGTGGGGTTACTTGAGGGTTAAACAACCTTTACATAGTCCTAAAACAGTTTGTATGCTTTGTGGGGGTTGTTTAGCCTCAAATAATCCCTGCCCAGGTTTTCATGACATGATAAGCCATGGAAATCCCCACCTGGGGTAACATATTCATAATGGTGGATGGGCATGGAACCCCAACTTTTAATTAAGCCACAATGAGCTGTTGTGTCATCCGAACCAAGTCAATGCATCAACCAGTTCATCAGTCAGCCAAAGTTATTTTGCTCCCCCATTTCCTGTGAATACATCTTTCCAAAGCAAATAAAGGAAAAAGGGCAACCATTAATACTGTACAAATTTCTGATCAAGTACAAATTGCTGGTGCAAGTAGAACATGTTTGTTGTTGGGGGGGGGGGGACTAATATGACTCCTGAATCTTTTCTCATTCATGTATTTCTGCCTAGAAAAGGGACCCTCTAAGAAGTTATATTTTAGCATCTTCATTCTCAACGTACGGTTTAATGACTTTGCAGTACAGTACCCAAAAATGTAAATGGAAAGTGACATACCCAAACATGAAAATCAGAGTAGGCAAGCTATGACTCCAGGCTATTGTTAAATTTCAAGGGACTCTTACTTCAAACCCCAGGGGATTTTGGTGCATTGTGCCAGATAAATCTGACTCAGTCATTATCCTTGAGTAAGAATATATTGCCCCTACAGATTTTCCCAGTAATCTTAGAGTAGCAGTTCCACCACCTCCTCCATCAAAGTGTATATTTTACCCTGGTTCTTCTCTCTTCACATAATCATTGGCCAATTCCTTTCACTGTGGCTGAACCAAGCAGCATTCGCTGAATGACAGCTCCCTTCTCAGTCTCAGATCTTTTACTCACAGCCAACTGCCAACCACCCAGTCACATAGTCATCCTTCTAATGTCCAATGGATCACCATTTCTGAATCCATTAATAGAAACAGCCTAGAGATCTGCACATGGCTCGCCCTGGGCCACAGCTTTCATTTTGCTGCAGACAGCATCTTGCAGGGGGTCACTACTGAGCTGCATGAGAATCAGCACAATTATTTATATACTTCTGTTTCTCCTCTGAACTAATCCATTCCAGACAAGGACATGCTTGTTTTTCCCAGATGTTTACTACTCTCTCTCTCTCTCTCTCTCTCTCTCTCTCCCTCTTTCATGGAAAAGAATAAATGAACACAAATCTCACCTTGGAAAAAGCAATATTGAGAAATCAGTGAGTGAATATTTCAACCTCCCAGGACATTCTAACCCTATTCAAGCATTCATTCATTCATTCATTCATTACATCCATATCCCACCTTTTTTCCTCCAAGGAACCCAAGGCGGCATACATAATCCTTCTCCTCTCCATTTATCCTCACAACAACAACCATGTGAGGTAGGTTGGGCTGAGAGTCTGTGACTGGCCCAAAGTCACCCAGTGGGCTTCCATGACAGAGTGGGGACCAGAACCCAGATCTCCCAACTCCCAGTCCATCACTCTAGCCACTCCACCACACTGGCTCTGTTCAGGCATTAAGCCTTCTCAAAGAACGCATGGGGAGGAATGCATCAACCTCACCTCCCAACATCCCAGTTCCTGCTAATTCCACTCCTGACCTTCACACATTCACCTTAATATGCTTAGAATCTGGCTTCAGATACTTGCACTATATGTGTGCATGTTAAGAGTGTTCATATGTTTTGAGTGAGAACTGTACCCCAACATTCAGAAAATGCGAATCCCAGTGCACAACTTTGTTCTGTCTCACTTATTGGTTTTGGAGTAGCAAATTCAGTAAATTTGCATAATAATTTGGATGGAACAAATTTCTCACCTAACCCCACTGCAAAACAGTTGATGATGGAATTTCAGGTTATTGGATAGGGTTTCACACATGTGAACATGTATAGTTGGGTCAGTGTGCTAGTGGATTCTCCTTGTGACATTAGTGATGAGCAACACAGAACCTTCTGTCCCCCTCATTCCCATGCTGTTTTAATTGGGTTCTCCACTCCTTTGTGAAAAGATGTGTATGAGCACATCCTTTAACAAAGGGGTGGAGAACCCAATTATAATATAGTGCTCATGTTGCGATGTGTTTTATTAAAGTAGAACAAAAATTAGCAAAAACATCCTCCTAACCCCATCTAATTTTGTCAATATTTTGTCTCTTTCTTTTTAAAAAAAATAATAGTCATAAAGAATAGATATTTTCCTGACTTAAAAAAAACCCCTCAAACACGGGTACAGTTATCCCCTTTGGCAAGGTTATCTCCCCTGCAGAAAAGAAGAAAATTAAAAATGTGTCTGATTTTAATGGATTTGCTTAAAGGGCATGGGGGCAATGCCTTCCTTGTAAATTATTTTAACCCCTCCCCCCAGGAGAAATAAAAATGCATTCCAGATTTGCCTTCTCATATTTAATCTTGGATGAGTTGACATTTTAAATGTTTGAATCTCTCTATTTTAAAATACAGAATGTTGAATTATCTGATTTTGTTCTTGTATATGCAAAGTTGATGTATTATTCTTTATGGCCTCTGCATGAGAGGTTTGTGCTAGGGATGTGCACTGGATCGGACCCGATCCACGATCCGAGTCCGGTCCAGTGGGAAATCGGATAAATTATCCGATTTCCGATCCCGCAGCTGGATCGGCCGATCCAATCCGAACCGGTCCGAAAAAGCTCCGAACCGGTTCGGCGGATCGGCGGATCGGCGGGCGCCCACTGGCGCCCACCGCCGCTTCCATTGGCGGGCGCCAGCGGGCGCCCGCCGATGAAAGTGGACAGCGGGGGGGGGAGGAGGGGGGCACTTACCTTCTCGGCCCGGTGGCTCCCGTCCAGCGCCGGCGCCTACTACTACTAGCAGGCTCCGCGGCCTGCTCTAGGGTGGCGCGCCGGGTGATGTCATCACCCGGCGCGCTACTCTAGAGCAGGCCGTGGAGCCTGCTGGAAGTAGTAGGCGCCGGCGCCGGCGCCGGACGGGAGCCGCCGGGCAGGGAAGGTAAGGAGGGGGTGCGTGGAGGGAAGGAGGGGGTGCGCGGAGGGGGGAGGGGGGAGGGGGGCCCTTACCTGCCCGGCCCGGCGGCTCCCGTCCGGCGCCGGCGCCTACTACTCCCAGCAGGCTCCGCGGCCTGCTCTAGGGTGGCGCGCCGGGTGATGTCATCACCCGGCGCGCTACTCTAGAGCAGGCCGCGGAGCCTGCTGGAAGTAGTAGGCGCCGGCGCCGGCGCCGGACGGGAGCCGCCGGGCAGGGAAGGTAAGGAGGGGGTGCGTGGAGGGAAGGAGGGGGCGCGCGGAGGGGGGAGGGGGAGGGGGGAGGGGGGCCCTTACCTGCCCGGCCCGGCGGCTCCCGTCCGGCGCCGGCGCCTACTACTCCCAGCAGGCTCCGCGGCCTGCTCTAGGGTGGCGCGCCGGGTGATGTCATCACCCGGCGCGCTACTCTAGAGCAGGCCGCGGAGCCTGCTGGAAGTAGTAGGCGCTGGCGCCGGCACCGGACGGGAGCCGCCGGGCAGGGAAGGTAAGGAGGGGGTGCGTGGAGGGAAGGAGGGGGCGCGCGGAGGGGGGAGGGGGGAGGGGGGCCCTTACCTGCCCGGCCCGGCGGCTCCCGTCCGGCGCCGGCGCCTACTACTCCCAGCAGGCTCCGCGGCCTGCTCTAGGGTGGCGCGCTACTCTAGAGCAGGCCGCGGAGCCTGCTGGAAGTAGTAGGCGCCGGCGCCGGCGCCGGACGGGAGCCGCCGGGCAGGGAAGGTAAGGAGGGGGTGCGTGGAGGGAAGGAGGGGGCGCGCGGAGGGGGGAGGGGGGAGGGGGGCCCTTACCTGCCTGGCCCGGCGGCTCCCGTCCGGCGCCGGCGCCTACTACTCCCAGCAGGCTCCGCGGCCTGCTCTAGGGTGGCGCGCCGGGTGATGTCATCACCCGGCGCGCTACTCTAGAGCAGGCCGCGGAGCCTGCTGGAAGTAGTAGGCGCCGGCGCCGGCGCCGGCCGGGAGCCGCCGGGCAGGGAAGGTAAGGAGGGGGTGCGTGGAGGGGAGGAGGGGGCGCGCGGAGGGGGGAGGGGGGATGGGGGCCCTTACCTGCCCGGCCCGGCGGCTCCCGTCCGGCGCCGGCGCCTACTACTCCCAGCAGGCTCCGCGGCCTGCTCCAGGGTGGCGCGCCGGGTGATGTCATCACCCGGCGCGCTACTCGAGAGTAGGCCGCGGAGCCCGCTGGTAGTAGCCGCCGGCGCCGGACGGGAGCGGACAGGCCGAGAAGGTAAGCAGTGGCGGGGAAGGGGGCTTACCCCCCCCCGGAGCCGTCCGCTTCTATCCGCTGGCGTCCGCGGGCGCCAGCGGATGGAAGCGGGCGGCCCCAGGGGGGTAGGGAGCGCGGGGGAGGGGGCTTACCTGCCGGGGCCGTCCACAGCGGACGGCCCCGGGGGGGGAGGGAGTTAGGCCCCCCCTTACCCACCCGCCGCCATTTTTTCCTCATAGACTTGCATTGCAATGCAAGTCTATGGGGAAAAAAATGGCGGCCGATCCAAAAATGTACGATTTTTGGGTCGGGATCGGACTCGATCCGGTCCGGGGGGCCTCCGATTTTGTCCGAACCGGTCCGGGACAAAATTGGAGGTCCCGATCCGGGTCCCGATCCGATCCGGGGGGTCCGTGCACACCCCTAGTTTGTGCATCAAGAAAGGCAATTGGCTGGAAATTGATGGTGGACAGGGAAAGCAGAGAGTACTGTGTTGAATAGAGAGTGGCCTGGGTAACTTACAAAGGCTCTGTTCAGAAAACACCTTAAACCACGGCTTTAACCACGGTGAATAAGGCAAAAAGCCTCATTCACCGTGGTTAAAGCCGTGGTTTAAGATGTCTTCTGAACAGGGCCAAAGCAACCTTAAGGTTGTGGAGAAAGTTGAAACTGTCCTCCCTAAGCCCTGCTAGCTCACATCAGTGAGGACAGAAGGTGGCCCAGGGCCAGCCCAACACAGGCTGCAGGTCTAGATTAGTTACTAAGCAGTGCTCATTTTTGGAGCTATTGCCATGCTGCTTTACAGCAAAAATCAAATTCATCTTGCTATCAGGGAAATGTTCTAAATCTACGTCAGGTGTCAATGAACCGAGATGGCTGCATAATCCCTCTTTCTGCCCGATCATCAGGGCAAACTTTTCTACCACCTACCCAGACAGACTTTCGATGCCTTAAAAATGGGAAATCGGAGCGATAATCTGCACATAAACTTTCCTCAACCAGTATATACTTGGGGGGGGGGGGGGGAGAAAGGGGAGGACACTTTCTTGCCCTGGAGGAGAATAAGCTCTTAGGAGACTCATGCTGTCCCTTGAAAACTGCTCCAATGGATAAGTGTCGTGCATCTAGCAACTACTGTCAGGTGGGGGGACACTTTCTTCAGGAAGACTGCATGCAAATTGTATCAACAGTTTGTCAATAAATATGGAAATTCGCTGCAGACCTCAAACACGTACTGTTGCTATAGCAATCCTACACGCTGAACAAGCTGCCCACCTCCTGCCTTAAAATAAAAGGAAAGGAAAAAAGGGATTAATTGTGGGAAACTGGCCCAGAAATGGATGGTGGGGATCAATTCCAACCTCACAACAGTGTCAGCCTCCAGATGTGTCTGACTACAACTCCCATGGCCAGACTGGCTGAGGATGGTGGGAATTATAGTCCAACTCCCATCTGGAGTGTGCCACGCTAGGAAAGTCTGGGTTTAGGAAACGTGCTCTGCACCTCCTAGCAACTTTCATCTATTCTTTCTTGATATATTCCAGTCTGTCATTGAAAACAGATGCCAGCGCTGAGCTCTGGCACCAATTAAGTCTTGAATCGAGCATGGCATATGTCAAAATGAGCAATGTCTGAGATTTCTTTCTCAAGAACACACTGTTAAGACAAATGGATGCCCAAAGACAAAGTCACTAGCAAAAATCTCCCTCGCACACGACAGAATGCCGTTTATACCAAACCCTGCAAAAGACCAAAATAGCTGCTGGCCACATTCAACAGTGAAAATCAGGGACAGTCTGTGCTGCAGACCAATATTCTGTGTGTATGAGATAAACTCTCCTGTTGAGAAGGTTGTAGCAGAAGTCACCACCCAAGGAGAATCAGTCTGTTGAAGACAGCTGCAGACTTAACTGCTCCAGACTTAAGGAAATGAGGGTAAAGGAGACAGCAAAGCACGGGTAATCAGAACAGATGTAAACGAAACAGCGAAAATATTAGCGGGGCATTAAGGCTCTGCTTGCGATTGGAAAAAAAGCAAAGGGAAAGGGAACAACAGACACAGAGGGCAGGAGGATTTCTTCTAAAACCAACTGCATAAGGACTGTAAAAGTATCGGCTGTATGAGGTCTGATTGTGGAAATCAAGGCAGACCTAACCAGCTTAGAAAAGAAATAGCAGAGAGGGGATGTGATTGAAGTTTATTGGATTAGGAAAGGAATGGAAAATGTCAGTAAGCAACAGCTGTGTATTCTTTCTTGTAATGCTACAATTCAGGGCCAGAACATGCACTGTATTTGCCCAGGAGATGCTCTTGAAACTTTCTTAACACTCTCTTAACAATTTCCTTGCTTACATTTTTAGAAGTTCTCACACCACATGGTGCAGGGCTATCGTGTCATCATGGGGGCATCCACATTGGTCACAAGTTGTGCAGACCTGATCTAATAAGTGTTTTTCATTAACATGATCATGACGGACTTCCATGTTTGCTCTTCACTGTTTCTTCTTTCTTTTTTTACAGCATCTGGAGGAGATATTAATAAAATATATATAAATCTAGACATCATGTGATATCTGGAAGAAACTGAGATGCAGAGATAGCTCAGTGCTGCTTCATGTATGCATATCCAATGCCTGGGGACTGCAGCATCAACAGGGCAGGGCATGGGGGGTCCAGTGGGGCCAGTTGGCCCAGGGCCCACGATTTTGAGGGGGCATTCCGACGATGAGGTTCCCCCCTAGCTTAAGCTACTGCTTCTGTAGTGTAAGCGGCCCATTGAGAAACAAGGAGCCCGCCTTGCGGAAACAGCGCAGAAGCCGTCCGTTGTGAATACCACGGTCAGACTACAAGCTCCAGAGGGCCATGCCACATGCGGGGCGGGGATATATGTGCCTAAGTTGTGATGGTTGTCCTTACCGAGACTCTTTCCTCAATCTTCTCCATGTCATATAATCTCTGGAGTGGAGGGTGAGGTAATGACGCTGATAGTTATTACTGATAATAATGATGATGATACCGTGAGGGTGATGATTATGATAATGTTTGATAATGATGACTTCATTACTTCAGGGTGAATGTGTTCTTCAACATAATTGACGTTGTTATCAATGGTCTTTCACGTCGCTTTTCTGCAATCAAGGACATTTGTGGACTTTTTGATTTTTTGTGGCACTTCAAGCAGCTAGATGATAATGAGTTGTCACAAAAAGCACCACAATGGTGCAAGAATGTTTGAATGGACTAGCAGTTTCGAACATTAACAGTGACAAGGCAAAGTTGCTTGATTTTTCTGTTGTTATTGATGTTATTGATGAATTTGCCCAAAGAAAAGCACGTAAAACATTTCTGAATGTGAAGAAGTGATGTCTTACATCTTGAATAAAAGTGCTTCCCATTACATTTTTATAAATTGTTCTAGTTCATATATGTATTTAGCACTGAATCAGTGCCACTGATTAAAAAATGCTTAATGAGCAGTTTGAAATGGGGGGGGGCACACACTTCCCATCTGGCCTGGGCATATTACCAGCTCTGCACAGCCCTGAGCATCAAGTGGTGGTTTGCACATGTGAATGAGCAACCACAGGTTAAAATTCATATACAGAATGTTCACAGCAATTCAATGCAATTCATTTCCAGAGAACCAAGTGTTGGGGAGAGAAAAGAAGCGCTCTCCGTGCGCTTAGCAGAGTAAGCGTTAAAGTCCAGAAAAATGTCCCAGTAGCTGAAGAAATACTCACACTCAGCAGATGGTGTATAATACAAAGTCCTTTACTTGTGTTCCAATAATATAAATATATAGAAGGCAACTAGTTCCTCCAGATAATACAGCTTTTCTTCATATAGCTATAGCATAGCATAGACCTCCAATAAATCTCTCATTCACCAGCCACCGTTCCACATAACTCCAGCCTGACCCACCACACGGCCATTTCTATAAGCTGTCCTATATACACATTTCTATAAGCTGTCCTATATACCTTATCCTAGAGAAAGATTCTCCCTATCTGCATGACCTTTCCAGCAGCATAGAAAAACTTGCTCTAACTGATAATTTACTTCAGCTGGCTGTTCAGTCCTTCTGAACACTCAAAACTTTTGTCCAATTAAAACAACTTAAACTTAAATTTTCCCTGACATCAAGTTGTCAGTCATACTTAAAACCTCGACTAACCAAGTGATAGCAATCACATTGTGTGTATGTGAACCATCCTTTTTATAAAGCAAATTAAGTGAGAAAATTAAAATTGGCATGCACATTTTCTGGAAGATTTGTGTAGGAGGAGTGATACTTTGGAACTGATTTTAGATTTCCTTTAGGGTTTAAGGATGTTGGAGAAATCCATAGTAGATTCAAACGAGTTCAGATTTCTATGAATCTGATTTGCTGGTTTTAAAGCAGACTGGGCTTTTTCCAAATCACACAAATTCTGCAGATTTGTGGACTTTTGTTTTGTTTTTTGCTTATGGGGGGATGTAACTAATTCACATTAGCAATCATGCACATCAACTAATGCAGATTAGCACACCTGAACAACTCTGCTAATGTGCTTAAGTGTTAATGCAATTTAGCACAAGTAAAAAGAAATTCTGGTAAAAAGAAAAATCCGATTGCATCAATGATGCAAACACCTGATAATCAGCGAAACAGAAACAGAATGGATCTAGCAAAATCCAAATATCCCTACTTAAGTTTAGCAATATGAGTGTTCAGCGTTTGGGGTGAGCTGTTCATAATAGGGATGTGTATCGTATCGTTAAAATGTCCGATAATGATACAATATGCTCTTTATCATGCATACGATTAACAATAATGATACGATACAACTTCCTACGATAATTATCAGAGATGATAATTTTCAGCCCGATTATATCGGATTATCGGACTGCCATATAAATAAACCTATAACGTCTGTATTTTCAAAATTAAAGGCTTGAAACTTGGTCACAGGGCTTATAGGGTATGCCTAAGTATATAAATGAAAATTGAGATCGATCCCTCCAACCCTCAATTTTATATGAATTTATTAAAGATCATTTAAGTTCTAACAGGTCAGAATGACAGCTCACCACGTGCGTTCATTCAGACTTGTCAAAAAGTTGCAGGATCTTTAATAAATTCATATAAAATTGAGGGTTGGAGGGATTGATCTCAATTTTCATACACATGTCTAGCACATGTGGCTACACATATGTGCCAAATTTCAGATCAATCCCTCCACCCCTGTATTTTATATGAATTTTTGAAAGATCATGCAACTTTTGACCTGTCAGAACTTAAACGATCTTTAATAAATTCATATAAAATCGAGGGTTGGAGGGATCGATCTCAAATTTCATACACATACTTAGGCATACCCCATAAGCATTGTGACCAAGTTTCAAGCCTGTAACTTTGAAAATACAGAAGTTATAGCCATTTTTCTAAAAATAAATTCAGCTCTATAGGGCACAATGGGGCTGCAAATTAAATATCGTATTTCCGATAATTATCATGAAGATGATACGATTCACCTACGATATTATCGGAGACAATAATTTTTTTGGTCTGAAATTACGATAACGATAAAATACGATATTTTCGGGCATGTACATCCCTAGTTCATAATCGAGGTTGTTGATAGGGAACACTGTAGGAGTTAATATCATTTTATTAATCACAAGCTGTACCTCACTGAGCAGAAAAAAATATCTGCAGTGTTTGTGAACAGATAAAGTTCAAATCATTAACATACAGTCTAGCAGCAATTATATGAGCAAACAGAACAGGGAAGTGTAAATAGAAACCCAAGAGCATAATAAAGCACCACAGGAGAGGGGGTAATTGGACCACAGTTCGAGCACTGAATATTTTGGAAAATGGGTGCTAAAACTAAGAGGATGGCAAAGAATCAGACAGGTTCTAAATTAGAGTAAATTGATAATAACAGTTTAGATCAGCCAAAAAAATTAAGCCTTTCCATGCCATCAGTTTTTAGCATAATATTACCACAATGGAAACCACATTCTATTGATATTATCTCCTACACATGCAAGCGCACTATACATAAGCAAAAAATTTGGCATTCCCCATATACTCTATATAGCCCTGGCTGTGATTAACTTCCAAGGCCCAACGTGGCTTCAGGATTGCTGCATTGCTCAGCTGTGTGTGTGTGCATGCACACACACAATTTCCTTAGCACTTCTTTAGATCGTTGTTCAGTCACAACAATCAGCAGTCCACACAATGCATGTGTGAAAGCTACAACCAACATCTCATGGTGTGAGTGTGATTTCAACTCTCAGGTGTTTTGTCTTGTCCAATTGATTTCTCATCTCCCTTCTTTCACAGTTTCTGAGGAAGCAATCACTACAAGCCAAACAAGAAAGCACCTATAGTATGATTTTCAGCACACTCATTTACTAAATTATAGCTATCAGCAATAAAGGTCTCTGCAAGAGAAAAAAAATACACGTATGCAGGAAGGTTAGCTTTAGAAACAAGGACAATTTCCCTTTCTAAGTAGTTATCTCATATACATGAGCTTAATCCAGTCAGATCAGGCATGGGCTCCATTAATTTGCACCTTGCCCCAGATCATCCCAAATCCATCGTTCCTCTTCAATTAAAATAAATTTATAATGGCATGGGGGAAATCCAAAAATGGAGAGTAACCAGTACGGTTTTTCATGAACCTCTCTCTCTCTCTCTCTCTCTCTCTCTCTCTCTCACACACACACACACACACACACACACACATCCTAAAAATGGAAACTTTTACATTCAAATGGAGTTTCAAAAAATTGACAGAGGGCTAATTCAAAAGCAAGCCAGAGGTCACTCCTAATTAATTTCCCAATTTCCAACCAGATCCTCCTCCAAAATGTCCAGTCTCTCCTATGTGACAAACACAAATCATTCGTCATGTAAGATAGGGTTCTGCAACTGCCAGCCCCATAGGCCAAATATTAGCAGGGCACCACCCTTCCTACCTGTCATGCTCAACACTGTTGATTCCTTTGTTTCTCAAAGACTAGTGTGACTGTGGAAGTGGGAAGGATGAGACAGCTGGGTGGGACATACGAGATTGGGATGCAGCCCCAGAGTCCTATGCAAATCTGCATATATCGAAGGTAGAATATAGGTGCTGTGCATAGATAAGGTTTCAGGTTCAGTCTCGGACATCACTTCTCTCCCAGCCATTCTCCCCAAATAAATAGCTTACTATCAGTCTTGGAGCAGGCAGAGGGGGAGAGGGTGGCAGGGGAAAGCTGCTTGGATAAGTACAGTACAGGTTGCATCCAATGGCTGAATTTGGACAACACAATAGTCAATGGTGGGGTAATAATCAACTTTACAGTTGTTCATCTAGGGGGTACTCCCCACACAACATGGTAATAAAAAATCAACTGTGGTGTGGATTAGGATCAGCACTGAGTTGACTATGGCAGCATTCAGACAACACAATAGTCAATACAATTGACGATTGTTTCCCCTCCCCTAGTTGCTTATTGTGTCGTCCGAATTCAGCCAATGTTTGCCTTGATTAAATCCCAATCGTTTCAATGGTAGGACTAACGTTAGATACATCCCAGGGATGGATTATTGAGGCAGTAGCCAACTGTGTCATTCCATTAGCACAAATAACATTGCGCTAACAGAAAGTAGGTTCTGATCTATGCACAAGAGAAGAATCCAACTGCAGTTATGTTTGTGTGAGCATGGTTGCTCAAGCAGTTATGCATCATGCTTGTGCAACCCATTGAGCAGCCAGTTGTACTTAACTCTCATGCAACCGGTTGCACAACCGGTTGCACAAGCGTAATGGGCAACCACTTGTGCAATGGAAATATTCAGTAGAACTTTGCTAGCGCTATTTGAGTTTGTGAAATGCAGCCATCAGATACTGCCCTTAGTCTATTCCAAGTCTGTCTCAATTTCACAGCTGTTCTTCCATAAATCCATTCCATCCCATTTCCACATTAATGTGCATTTTTTAAAATTATTATCTCATAAAATGAACATGTATAAATGTATTTTACATGAAAGTGTACATTTCAAAATATACTTTCTCCTAAAATATGTATTTTAAATGCATTTTTGGTCTTTCTTCAGATGAGAACTGAGAAATCTGGAGGATAGTAATGTTCCAATCTGCACATTAGTCTGGAAAATCTGGAATCAGATCAAGTCAGTTTGCATCAGAATGTGCAAAGTAGG
Organism: Anniella stebbinsi; assembly: GCA_029215795.1. Taxonomy (NCBI): domain Eukaryota; kingdom Metazoa; phylum Chordata; class Lepidosauria; order Squamata; family Anniellidae; genus Anniella; species Anniella stebbinsi. The sequence goes on from JARDYH010000001.1 coordinate 229,058,207, forward strand.
GGTGTGCACGGACCCCCCGGATCGGATCGGGACCCGGATCGGGACCTCCAATTTTGTCCCGGACCGGTTCGGACAAAATCGGAGGCCCCCCGGACCGGATCGAGTCCGATCCCGACCCAAAAATCGTTAATTTTTGGATCGGCCGCCATTTTTTTCCCCATAGACTTGCATTGCAATGCAAGTCTATGAAAAAAAAATGGCGGCGGGTGGGTGAGGGGGGGCCTAACTCCCTCCCCCCCCCGGGGCCGTCCGCTGTGGACGGCCCCGGCAGGTAAGCCCCCTCCCCCGCGCTCCCTACCCCCCCTGGGGCCGCCCGCTTCCATCCGCTGGCGCCCGCGGGCGCCAGCGGATAGAAGCGGACGGCTCCGGGGGGGGGTAAGCCCCCTTCCCCGCCACTGCTTACCTTCTCGGCCCGTCCGCTCCCGTCCGGCGCCGGCGGCTACTACCAGCGGGCTCCGCGGCCTACTCTCGAGTAGCGCGCCGGGTGATGACATCACCCGGCGCGCCACCCTAGAGCAGGCCGCGGAGCCTGCTGGTAGTAGTAGGCGCCGGCGCCGGACGGGAGCCGCCGGGCCGGGAAGGTAAGGGCCCCCCTCCCCCCTCCGCGCGCCCCCTCCTCCCCTCCACGCACCCCCTCCTTACCTTCCCGGCCCGGCGGCTCCCGTCCGGCGCCGGCGCCTACTACTTCCAGCAGGCTCCGCGGCCTGCTTTAGAGTAGCGCGCCGGGTGATGACATCACCCGGCGCGCCACCCTAGAGCAGGCCGCGGAGCATGCTGGGAGTAGTAGGCGCCAGCGCAGGACGGGAGCCGCCGGGCCGGGAAGGTAAGGGCCCCCCTCCCCCCTCCGCGCGCCCCCTCCTCCCCTCCACGCACCCCCTCCTTACCTTCCCGGCCCGGCGGCTCCCGTCCGGCGCCGGCGCCTACTACTTCCAGCAGGCTCCGCAGCCTGCTCTAGAGTAGCGCGCCGGGTGATGACATCACCCGGCGCGCCACCCTAGAGCAGGCCGCGGAGCCTGCTGGGAGTAGTAGGCGCCGGTGCCGGACGGGAGCCGCCGGGCCGGGAAGGTAAGGGCCCCCCTCCCCCCTCCGCGCGCCCCCTCCTCCCCTCCACGCACCCCCTCCTTACCTTCACGGCCCGGCGGCTCCCGTCCGGCGCCAGCGCCTACTACTTCCAGCAGGCTCCGCGGCCTGCTCTAGAGTAGCGCGCCGGGTGATGACATCACCCGGCGCGCCACCCTAGAGCAGGCCGCGGAGCCCGCTGGGAGTAGCTGCTAGTGCCGGACGGGAGCGGACGGGCCGAGAAGGTAAGCGCCCCCCTCCTCCCTCCCCCCCGCTGTCCACTTTCATCGGCAGGCGCCCGCTGGCGCCCGCCAATGGAAGCGGCGGTGGGCGCCAGTGGGCGCCCGCCGATCCGCCGATCCTCCGAACCGGTTCGGAGCCTTTTCGGACCGGTTCGGATTGGATCGGCCGATCCAGCTGCGGGATCGGAAATCGGATAATTTATCCAATTTCCCACTGGACCGGACTCGGATCGTGGATCGGGTCCGATCCAGTGCACATCCCTAGTGCAAAGGTCAAATTCCTCGAGCATCCCTAAGATACAAATACCCCAACTGACAAAAACTCCCTATCTCACATTACTGCTAACCAGCTAGCATATGTTTAGCTGTGTGATGTGTATTTTAGCCTTGAGAAACACAAGACTGAACTTTACTTGGGTATGCAGAAATGTAGTGGATCCAGGCTGGAATTGTATCAAAAACAGCAAGGGTTGGTAACTGCCTCTTACGAAACAGTTTATTAAAATTCAAAGGATGGTCAATTTTTAAAATTTCACAACATCTGGGCTCATATTCCATTCTGCATGTTTCAATCCCGCAAAACCATTTTGACGCAGACTGCCTAAAGATAAATACTGCTGGAACGTAACAGATATTTATTACCTAAGCACACGACTGTGCTCCCATAAAACACTCATCCTCTCTGTCAAACTACACGCTCTGTATACTGTGAGTTACTGACATTTAATGGAAAACATCCTACCTGCTTGACGAGTTCATTTTAAAATTGATGATTGATCATGGTACTGTTTTGTTTGGCCTGCACCATATCTTTTTTATTTAAAAAATAAATCTTCCTTTTTCCATACTATTTACGGCTGGAAAAACTATAACTGCATCCTTTGTGCATATAAGAATCCATGGCGTTTATTAGCATGCCTATGGTCAAGTTGTATGACGTTCCTAGTCAGTTTTCTTAAGTAGGTGGGAGGTTTGAGGTTCTAGGGCCTACAATACAAAGCATTCAAACCACTCTGCTACATCCCCAGTAGGGTTCTGAAATTTCAGAGATTCTTCTCTGTTTGAAACACAGATGAAGAGCTTCATAATGTAATGAATCTACTGCCATTATAATGGAGTAAATATAGGGAGTTGATTTGAAGATCATTTTGTAACCATCAGCCACTGCAGCAATGATTTTACTTCTTATCACAATCTTACAACATGTAGAAGTATTGGAGTCCACCAGGGCCAGATCTACACCAACAGGACATAACACTTTGAAAACGGTTGGAAAACTGTATGGCTGAATTCAGACAACACGATGGTCAATGGTGGGGTAATAATCAACTTTACAGTTGTTCATCTAGGGGATACTCCCCACACAACATGGTAATAAATAATCAACTGTAGTGTGGATTAGTCAATACAACTGACGATTGTTTTCCCTACCCCAGTTGCTTATTGTGTCATCTGAATTCAGCCTACATGTAATGTGTCCTGGGCCCCAATAGTTGTCAAAACCATTATAACCCATTATAAAGCAGTAGTGTAAATCCTGCCTTGGAGAAGAGCCTACAGTGTAGTAGCCCCCTGCCATTGGGGTCAGGCAGACACCAGCGTGTATTGTTTTCAGTGCCTCCTGAACATATTATTATTTCAAGAAGCTTTCCCGAAATGACCAGCCATAGCTTTATCTGTACCTGTTCTTTTAAAATGTGTGTGTGGGGGGGGGGGGGGGGTATTGATGTTTTTATTCTCTTACCTCATTTGTTCACTGCTCCATAATCCTTGGATAGGGAACAGTATAGAAATATTGTAAATAAAGAAATAAATAAAGTAAGGTGAAAATTATATATATTAAAGAGATATTAAAGAGTCAGTACCAAAAAAAAGTAGAAGCAAACCAAGAGGTAAGGTTGAAAGGGGGATAGGAATGTTCATTCAGTAGAAGCGTGTGCAGCAGCTCAGTGGTCCCATCCAAGTAGGGCTGGCCCAAGTCACGGGGTTGTCTGAGGCGGAGAAGCAAAACGCATCCTTGCCATCCCAGTCAAGGTGCATAGTACCAAAACAGCCCACAAGTGCCTCTCCCAATAATAACAAAGAAGCTGTAGCAGTGGAGGCTGGTGGCTCTGTTGTCAGTGGGGCAGGGAATCCACTTTGGGTTTCAGTTGGAACTAGTCAGAACTCTAAAGAAGCTATCCATGGTGCTCTACCCAAGGTGCTCCCAGGGGACATCAGAGCAGTATATAATAGGGGTGTGCACCGGATCGGGTCCAATCCATGATCCGGATCCGATGCGGGCTGGATCGGATAAAATTATCCAATCCCCAGCACCTGGATCGGCCGATCCAATATGATCTGATCCGAAAAGGACCCGATCCGGATCGTATTGGATTGGAGGATTGGACCCCCTCCCCCCACTTGCGCTCCTCACCTGCCAGGGCCATCCACAGCGGATGGTCCCGGCATGTAAGGAGCGCGAGGGGGGGCTTACCTGCTGGGGCTGTCCGCTCCCATCCGCAAGCGCCAGGGGACAGCAGCATACGGCCCCAGCAGGTAAGGAGGAGCATGAGGGGGGAGGAGGGAGGAGGGAGGAGGGAGGGCCCCCCCACTTACCTGCCAGGGCGTCCGCTTCCTTCAGCTGCCGTAGATCTACTGAGAACTAGGCTTCACAGCCTAGTACTCAGTAGAGCACCAGGTGATGATGTCATCACCTGGCGCTCTACTGAGGACTAGGCCGCGAAGCCTAGTTCTCAGTAGATCTATGGCAGCTGAAGGAAACAGATGCCCCAGCAGGTAAGGAGGAGCGTGGGGGGGGGGGGGCTTACCTGCCTGGGCCGTCCACCGCCCTCTGCGGCCGCCCATGGGCGCCTGCAGACGGCAGCGGACAGCCCCAGCAAGTTAGGAGCGCGAGGGGGAGGAGGGGGCTTACCTGCCAGGCCCGTCCGCTGCCGTCCATGGCCGCCCGCGGGCACCAGCGGACGGTCCCAGCTGGTAAGAAGTGCGAGGGGGGAGGGACAGGGAGGGGGAGTTAGGCCCCCACTCACCCCCCACCGCCATTTTTCCCCATAGACTTGCAATTTTTGGATCAGGATCGGGTCCAATCCGATCCAGGGGACCTCCAATTTTGTTCCGATCTGGAACAAAATTGGAGGTCCCGATCCAGGTCCCGATCCGATCTGGAGGGTCCGTGCACATCCCTAGTATATAAATGTTGTAAATTAAATAAATAAATAAAGGGAATAATTACTATTCAGAAGTAAGCATGAGCAGCATGTTTACTCACAAATAAACAAGACCAACTTCTGCATGTCAGTTCAGTAGTAAGCAGGACTGAATCACCCAGCAAGACTTTTAAATAGCATCTAAAATATCAAACCTATGCATGTCTATTCAGAAGTAAGCAGAACAAGCCTTTGTACATCCAATCAGATGTAAGCATGAGCATTATGTCTACTCACAAATGCAGGTTGCTTTCCTGTAACCGTAGTTCTTCGAGTGGTCATCTGTGCAGTCACACATATGGGCTTACGCCAACGCCGAGCCCGCTTCGGGAAACTTCCTTAGCTAGCTTAGATTTTGGCGGGAACCCCTCCCCCCACCGCCCTATCGCGCATGCTCAGGTTCCCACCTACCTCAGTTCTATGAGACCGCTAGGCCTCGCGACCAAGGTAAGACGATAGAATAAAAACACATTAGAAGAGGCTAATAAATATGAACATGCTCGACAAGTCTCTTGACAATCACAAAAGCGATGCCAAGAGGGGACGGTGGGTGGGTTGTGTGACTGCACAGATGACCACTCGAAGAACTACGGTTACAGGTAAGCAACCTGCATTTCTTCTTCGTGGTCTCTGTGCATCACACATATGGGCGAGTAACAAGCTACTTACCGGAGGAGGGTAGGCACGCTGACGTGTTACTGACAGATGGATGATAGAACAGCTCTGCCAAACGAGCAGTCCTGGCGAGCTCTGACGTCCAATCTATAATGCTTAACAAAAGTGGAAGCATTAGACCAAGTTGCCGCCTTACAGAGGTCAGGGATTGAAGCTCCATGTAACGAGGCTGTGGAGGCAGCTTGACCTCTAGTAGAGTGTGCTTTTACTGCAGGCGGAGGTTCTTTCCCAACGAGCTGATAGGCGAGCTGAATCGTGGCTACAATCCACCCGGATAGGCGTTGAGCTGAGACCAGCAGTCCCTTGTTCCTTCCACCGTAGCAGACAAACAGTTGCCTGGACTTGCGATAGGCTTCTGATCGGGGCTTGTAAAACGCCAAGGCACATGGAACGTCTAAGGCGTGCAACATTGAACATAACGGGTCTGTAGATGCGGTGAAAAATGTAGGCAGGACAATATCCTGGTTGAGGAGAAAACTGGATGTCGCTTCAGGTGTAAACGCTGGACCTGTTCGTAGGACAACTTTATGCCTGAAAAACTGGGTATATGGAGGATCCACAGCTAATGCAGCGAGCTCTGATGCTCGCCTAGCAGAGGTAATGGCTACCAAAAATACAGTTTTCAATGTTAGAAGACGTATATCAACTGTAGCTAACGGCTCAAAGGGCTTGGACGTCAGCGCACTTAGAACTAGCGAAAGGGAACATTGAGGCACCAACGGACAAAAGGAGGGGACATGTTGTGGAGCCCTTTAAGAAAGGCTTTGGATAGTGGGTGCGTGAACGCCGAAAAACCATTGATAAAATCGTGGTTCACAGAAATAGCGGCAAGATACAGTTTTATGGATGCTGGCCTGAGGCCTGAAGCGTGTAACGAATAGAGGAAACTGAGGATGTCTGAAATGGTTGCCGCGGAGTGGTCGAAATCATTAGCTAGTGCAAACGTTCGAAACTTGTCCCATTTTGTTCGGTAGGACGCTGTGGTAGCGGGTTTTCTAGCCGCCTCTAGGATAGTGTGGATTTCCGGCAACATGGCTAGGTTGCGCCACCGGGCAGGATTCTCCATGACGTGAGCTTTAGAGCAGAGGGATCTGGGTGGAGTGTCTGTCCGTCTGTCCGTGACAATATGTCCGGAAGGGATGGAAGCCGCCACGTTTGCTGATTGGCTAGTCTCAGGAGGGTGGTGAACCAGGGTTGCCTCGGCCACCAGGGCGCTATGAAAATGGCATTGGTCCTTTGGCGCAGAATCCTGGTTATGACGTGGCCAATCAGCGGGAACGGAGGGAAGATGTAGATGAGGCCGCTGGACCAGATGCGGGTGAACGCGTCCCCTAACGATGCAGTCCCTATCCCCGCCCTGGAACAAAAGGCTGGACAGACTGCATTTTCCTGTGTCGCAAAAAGGTCCAGATCCGGAACACCCCAACGAGTAAAGAGGTGATCCAAAACTCGTGGTGACAGTTGCCACTCGTGGGTGTCTGAGAACGTCCAGCTGAAGGCATCTGCTTTGATGTTGTCTGTGCCCGCTATATGGAGGGCAGAGATGCGAATCTGTCTTGGAATCGCCCAGAGGAGAATGTCCCTGGTCAGGTCTAACAATGAGGGAGAGCGTGTCCCTCCCTCTTTGTTCAGGTACCACACTGTTGTGGTATTGTCTGTCAACACTTGAAAATGGTGGCCCCGTAGGTGGAATTGGAATGCGTGGAGGGCTCTCTTCACCGCAAGGAGTTCGAGGAGGTTTATGTGGAATCGCTTCTCCGAAGGTGACCATTTGCCTTGTATTGTTAAATCCTTGCAGTGGGCCCCCCAACCCTGAAGAGACGCATCCGTCGTGAGTACGCGAGAAGGTCCTTGGCTGACAAACGGCATGCCTTGGGATAGACTGTGCGGGTTTATCCACCATTTCAGAGAATTCCCCACCATTGGAGGGATGGTGATGCAGAGTTTGCGTGGGTCCATGGTTGGGTCGTAAAAACTTAGGAGCAGCTGTTGTAGAGGGCGCATGTGGAGCCGAGACCAGCGGACCACAAAGACCAACGTTGCCATCAGTCCCAGCAATCGTAGGATGGTAAGTGGTGTCGGCTGATAACTGCTTTGAACACGACGTGCCAGGGCCCGGAGGACAACCGCTCTGTCTTGTGGGAGATACACTCTGCCTGTAGTAGAGTCTAAAAGGACTCCTATAAACTGGATTGTTTGGGCCGGCTGAAAAATTGATTTCTCCATGTTTATCTGTAGGCCCAGCGAGCGAAGAGTTTGGGTCACCTGGTGGATGTCTGCGAATGCCTGGCTCCTGGAGGGCGAAACAATCAGCCAGTCATCCAGGTAAGGGAACAGTTCCAGTCCCGACGACCATAGGTGAGCGCAGACCGCCCCCATGCACTTGGTGAATACTCTGGGGGCCGTCTTTAAGCCAAAAGGTAGAACGGCAAATTGGTAAGCTTGACTGCCTATGACGAACAGGAGAAATTTCTGGTGTGATGGGTGGATGGCAATGTGGAAATAGGCGTCCTTGAGGTCGATTAACATGAACCACCTGTTTTTCCTGAGCAACGGAAGGACCGAGGCTAACGTTATCATCCGAAACTTTTTCATTTTTATGAATTTGTTGAGGCGCCTGAGATCCATAATAAGGCGGAGTCCCCCGTCCTTTTTGGGGACCATAAAGTATCTTGAATAGAATCCCTCGTGTAGGCAAGATAGAGGGACCCTTACGATCGCCCCTTTTCGTAGAAGAGTTTTCACTTCTTGTAATAACGGTGTTGAGAGTGGAGTCACTCTTACGGTGCCCAGAGGAGGGAGGACTCGAAACTCTATTTTGTAGCCTCCAGTTATAATAGACAGTACCCAATTGTCTGTTGTTATTGTCGCCCAAGCGTTTTGGAAATGCGAAAGGATGTTTCCAAACCGTCGGTGCTCCATGAAGACGTGGGCGAAGTCAAAGGCGACACTTGGGAGCGTGGTTGACGGAATCGTGAGGAGGGCTTCCTGGGTTGGTATTGCGTGGCAGCTTGCGACTGTTGGAGGCATTGCTGACGATCTTGCTGTTGACAGGGTTGGTAGGTTACCGGTCTATACCACTTGCGTGGTTGAAATGAGGGTTGCGATGTGGCATTAAAACCCATCTTCCGGGCCATCACTTTTGCCTTATGGATAGTATCCATCGTGGCATCAGTTGAAGAATTAAAGAGGCCTTCCCCGTCAAAGGGGAGGTCCTCAATTCTTCCACGGGTTTCTTGTGGAAGTGATGTGGATCGGAACCATGCATGGCAGTGAAGTGTCACCGCTGCCACCAGCGCTTTGGAGGCGGCATCAGTCTGATGTCGTGATGTCGTAAGTTCCTGTTTGGAGAGGCGAGTTGCCTCAGATTGGAAAACCCTTGCTAACTCTCTTTTGTCTTCTGGTAGGTAGTCTGTTAAAGACGCCACTTTCTCCCATAAAAACAGTTGGTAGTGGGCCATCATGGCCTGGTAGTTAGCAATCTTGGCGACTAGGGCTGCTGAGGAGTAGACTCTCCTCCCCATAGTGTCCAATTTACGGCCCTCCTTATCAGTAGGCGCCGAATGAGTTCTACTCAAGCGACCTTGAGATGCCTCCACAACAATTGAGTTGGGTTTTGGATGAAGGAAAAGGAACGGGGCATCCGATTCCTTTACTTTGTATAGCGCCTCCAGGCGTTTCGACGTTTGACCCATTGAGGACGGGTTAGGCCAGATCTGCTTCAAGGTCTTCAGTAGCGTCAGGACCATAGGTAATGTAAGCTGAGGAGTGGGTTCAGTGTACATCACGTCGAAGATCCTATCCTCGACGGCCTCCTGTGGCTGCTGATGCTCTATACCCAGCGATTGCGCCATCCGCATCATCTGTTCGGAAAAGGTGCCCAGCTCCATAGATGGAGATGCGCGATCAGTGGTACACACTCCATCAGGAGGAGACGGTGCTGACGGTGCTGCGGACGCTACCAAAGAGGTCTCTGAGGCATAGTCCTCGATGGACTGAGGAGACGAAGGAGTGGGTAACTCAGGTAACGCAACCGAAGTAACGGTAGCTGACACCCGGTGTCGTGGTGCAGAGGAGGTAGCTTGCTGTGGTATGGGCCGCGTTTGAGGCGGCAGCAGCAGCTGGGAGTGGTCCCCCAATCTCTGTCCGGTGTACGGGTCAAAGCGGTAATGGGGTATGGTGTGGTGCAAGCGCACCGATGACCTAGACGAGCGTCGTGAGCGGTCCGAGTATTTGTCCCAGTCGCGGGATCGAGAACGGGATCGAGAACAGTGGTGACTGGATCCCGATGCATGGTGTGACAGGCGAGAAAGTGGGGTCCGTGAGCGAGATGGGGAGTGCAGCTCCTGAAGAACATGCGGATCACCAACCAGGATCTCCACATCGGAAAGAACCTCAATAGGTGGCGACAGTGGCGCCGAGACCGGGAGCTCGTGGAGAAGAACCGGCGACACTGTAGGAGATATTAAAGAAGTTGTCGGTACCGACGTGGTCAATAGCGCCCTCGGTATCGGAGAACCCGAGGTCGACCTTGCCCTCGGTAACGAGGGTTGCTTCTGCCTCAGCAAGGCGGTAGACTGTGCTGGCAGTGATGAAGCAGGCGGTAGCGACGGTATTGCCGATGTCGAGGAGGACTTCCTGGGTAACGTCGCCATCTTCGGTACCGAGGCCGAGGATGACCTCACCGTCGGCTCCGAGATCGATGGGGAGTGTGTCGGTCCCGAAGTCCCTTTCGATGCCGAAGCCCCGATAGTCGATGTCAAAGCCCTTTTCGATGCTGATGCCCCGGTCGGTGTTGGGAGCGATGCCGTGGTTGCGGGGCGTGTCGGGGTCGAGTCCGAAGCCTTAGTTGAGCGTTTTGCCGATGGTACCAAGGACTTAGTCGGTTTTTGCTTTTGCTTCTTCGACTTCAATCGGTCCGCCTTAGATGGCTTGGCGACCTTAGCCGGAGGGCCCTGCGCTGCTGCCTCAAGGGAGGGAGAGCAAGGGGTTGCTGGGCTCGAGCGAGGTATGGTTGATGGCCTACACTCCCCAGAGGATGAGGCTTGGGGATCCATGGGCCGCGGGACGTCTACAGCCTCCAACGCCTTACTCCAGAGTATACTCCTGAGGCGGTCTGCCCTGTTTCGCCTAGTTTGCCTTGAGAAACTCATGCACAATGCACACGCATCAACAATATGGGATTCCCCCAGGCAGGCGACACAGAGAGAGTGTCCGTCTGTGAGGGCGAGTTTAGCCCTGCACCTAACGCAGTGCTTGAAAAGAGCGGTCTGCGCCATAGCAGAAAAAACAAGAATAACGCAAAGATAATAAAAATATATATATATTTTTAAAAAACACAATAACAATATAAACTAACTAACTTTCTAACTATCTAAGTTAACTCTAACTATTTATCTCCACAGAATATACGAACGAATAGTGAGGAAGTCTCCCGCGAGGCGATCAGCGAAGCGGTCGAAGAAGAACTGAGGTAGGCGGGAACCCGAGCATGCACGATAGGGCAGTGGGGGGAGGGGTTCCCGCCAAAATCTAAGCTAGCTAAGGAAGTTTCCTGAAGCGGGCTAGGCGTTGGCGCGAGCCCATATATGTGATGCACAGAGACCATGAATAAGAAGTGAGCAGGCCAAACCCCTGCACATCTACTCTGAAATAAGCAGGACCAACCTTTGCAGGACGAATCTCAGAAGGAAGCAGGGAGTGAATCACTCAGCAGCACCTGAATTAGCACCCCAAATATCATGCCTATGCATGTCCACTCAGAACTAAGCATGAACAGCATGTCTACTCACAAGTAAACGTGGCAAGCCTTTGCATATCTATTCACATATCTATTCAGAAGTAGGCATGAACAGCATGTCTACTCCCATGTGTTGAGGGTTAACAAAGTCTCCAGCATGGAGTCTTTCTTTAGTATCCCTGGAGCCTCTCCATGCAGTTCAAACCCCTGATTTTCCAGGTTCTAAATCATGTAGATACAAAAAGCTCCTCAGTGCAGAAGATCACCATCATGTGACCTGCACCACTGCTTTATCCATTTTGCTACTTGGGGTGATTAACACCTGAATAGGGACAGATGGATGGATAGATAGACAAGTCAGACGTTCTGAGAATAGATGAGGCTGCATTTGGTTCTTGGCTAATGGCTCTGCCACTTGGACTCTTTATCATAGAACTTTTGGTTCCCCTTATGTTGCTCTAATTTAATCACCTTTTCCTGCTGATGTGCTTATTCTAGATTTTCCCTTCTGTTTTAACTAATTGCCACACTTCTACACTTCAGAGAATAATTGCCCATAGGAAATCCTCATTAAGCCCCAGCTTGCTTCTGCAGACTCATACAAGGCTGGTATTTTAAAAAAAAGATTATGCATTAATTACCTGGAACAGTCCCTAAGGCAATTTGCCTAATTTCTCCAAAGCCAGCTGCATCTTCCGAAGTACCAGCCTTCAGTCTGTCAGTCAAGAAGGAAGAAGCAAAGTCACTTCTTTCCTTCTGCAAACAGGCTGCTGCAAGATGAGCAAGACAGGAAATACAGGAGGTGCCCTTTATATGTAACCTTTTTCAACACTGATCTTTGCCATTTTAAAAAGGGTTTTTTTATTTCTAAGCTGAAGTGTGTGAGCTTACATGATCTTCAAACCTCTTGCTCTATAGGGTCTGGTTTTGACCAAAGAACAGTATTCTGTACAATATTCAAGATATTCTCTATACAGAAACTGTCTCTGCCCATGCCCAAGATACTCTCTTATCAGAAACTTTGTTTATGTTCAAGATGCTCTTTTATGTATGCCCAAAATACTCTCATTTTGGGGACTACTACAGATACTCCAGTGTTGAGCTCAGGCCTTCAAAATTGCTTCCAGGGCTAAGCTGGTGAGCTGAAGGATTCCAAAGATACTTGTGCAATTCTGATGTGACAGACTACAAAGCACCCTCCTTTGTGCTCTGTAGTCCACTGCATCAGTGAAAAGGAAAGAATGTGTCTGAAACCCAGAAGGGCTGGGTATGAGGTTGTAATATCAGGATTGAAATTACCTAAACTACTTGAAATTACCGGGGGGGGGGTGTCTACACGACGTCTCTTTGGCACCTGTTTCTGATAATATGCGCTTCTTCCTATATTCGTATTTATGTCTAATAGCGGTGGACGAGAGCCATTAAGGAGAATTACGGGCATCATAAAATGCACTTTACAATTGTTTATATGTGGAGTTTTGCTGCAGAGTCGGTTCAGGGGTGTATGGCTGAATGTGGAAAAACTGACAAAAGCACCACCCTTTCTCCTGATGGTACCTCCCCCAGACTTTCGTGCCATTCGTTAACTCTGCCCACCTGGCTTTCTCGCCGTTGCCTGTCCAATCACGATCGTGCATTACTTCGCTTGTGGGTATGATTTCTAAACATTGGATGTGCCTACAATTATAGTTGTTAGCAGGGCATCATTGGCCGACCTATTGTAAAACCATAGAAGCAACATTTTTCCAAGTTCTGGACAGCCATGGCGAACAGCTGCCCATGTAGTGTCCGCCCCCCCCCCCATTGCTCTTGCCAAGAATCAGATGCTGGATAGAGGACTAACACCCTATCATGCTTGCGGCAGCTTCCCTTATCTGCCATTTTGGAAATGTGCTGTGTCAAGGACAAATTTTTGTGTATCCTTTCCTTTACAATATTGCATTTCGCACTGATTTCCCCAGTTCCATACAAACTGGCTAGTATTCTGTCTGTCTACGGACACTGAGATGCCAGCTCACTACGGTTCTGGAATGCACAACACTGAGTGGGCTATACTGCAACATCGCCATGCCATAACCTGGTCTATGCGTTGCAGAGGTGGGTGACAGGTAATGAGGGAGTGGGGGAGGGATGAACCCTGGCCACAACAAAAAAATTGGATGGCACTGATGTCTTCTCTTCCCCCCACACACACAGTCCGCTTGATATTATACCAATTGCGTTGCCTTCTGCACAGAATGAGGAGACTGGAACGTATAGTGTGGCGTGCCCGCTCTCCGGTACCACTCCGCCAACCGCCAGTGCCATTTGAATGACCCACATGGCAGAGGACAGCCCAACTTGGAAGAGTCGGCTTGGACATTGTGTCTGTGGACTGACATTAATTTCCATACAATTGTTGCAGGCTCCCTTTTGTTCGGCGCATTCCGCCCAATCCACTGTGTTTTCCCCACTTGCTCTGTGCCTTTCAGATTGCTCTGGCCACACTTTTCAATGGGATTTTGGCCACATGTAACCATTAGTAGAATAAAGATATTGCTTTGCTTTATAATAATAAAATAAGTGTTCTTTTCATTGCGATACACACATGCACACATGCACACATACAAAACTTCCAGGAAAATCAATGAAAGAAGGGAGAGAAGACACTAAGCTTCCCAGGGAGAAAGTCCCCCCACCTGCTCAATGCTCCGTATTCCTGAGTAACAGCACTCAATGGCAGGAACTGGCTTGCACGTACAAAAGTTTCCCTTCCTTTTTCAAGCTGTGATCCCAGCAAGGTAGAGGGGGAGGGAAGGGTAGCCTTAGCGGACCTCAAATTATACTATAAATGAAGCATGAACATTATTCCAACCCCCTTGATTCCTGTAGAACCAGCTCCATCTGAGTATCCACTCATCTCGATGAAAGAAAGGTTCCAGTGGGTATTGAAAATAAATTTTACTCTTAGTTCCGGAAACTTGAGATCAGCTATTACTGAAGAGAAGAAGGAGGAAGGAGGATGGAAGAGTTTCACAGCAGAGCAGGATCACAGCTATAGAGTTGAATGTGGGTAATTTGACGAAAGTACCTCCCCCTGTATCCTGAAAGTACCGCCCCCAAGGAAAGTGGGGAAAATGGCAGTCAATCTGGGGGCAGGCATTCACTCATGACATCACTAGCCCTGCTCACGAAACTATGCCCACAATTAGCATTACTCCAAATGGTCAGTGGAGGGTTACACGACCATAATGCGATCGAACATCGGAGAAACATTAAAAGTTGTGTTTAATTGACTCCTTGGAAATGCGTGTTAATGGAGGCTATAAGTCACATACACGACTGATCTGCGCCCCGCTCGTGTGTACAAAATGACATCAGAATGAAGTAAAGGTGACCCAAATAAGCCGTGAAGAGGTACCCTAGGACTACACAAGCACTTACCATGTGGTGCAGCTACCACATGGTTACATTTTCAGCTGGCACTAGGGTAGCAGGTTGCACAAAAGAAGTGTCCAAACATATAGATTGCCTTTTCCTCCATCTCCAAAAGCAAGGTGCACTCTCTTTGCAACAGCAGAAGCCTAAGCGGTCCCCCCACACCATTCAGTCCCCCATGAGAAAGATAACTTTAATCACCAGTACCATTGCATCAGATCCTTAGATCAAGCCCAGCAGACAACAGGCTTGTGGGATCTGTTTTGTTTTGTTTTTACTAGAACCCTGACATCCATCAACTGGTGCCTGGTGCAAAAGGCAGATGGTTGAAATGAAAGGATTCTAAACCCAGGGATTTGTTTTGAATACCAGAGTCCTTTTAAACACCAAAATCCATTGCTAGTTACCCCAAGCTTCCTTCATTTCATGTAGGAAAGGCTGGAGGGGAGTAATTTTATGGCTGTTGTGGTAAAACAAATGGGAGCTGGGGAGTAAATCCTTCCCAATAGACTGCAAATCACCCTGAGATCCACCAGTAGTTCCCAATCTACTTTCTGCCCATTCCTGGTTTGAATGAAGCCTAAAAGAGCCAGCATTATATCTCTATAAATTGAGAGCATCATCAGACGAGCATTTATCGCATGATCTCTACTGCTCTGTCAGTTTTTCGTGTGTCCTTAGATGACAACACCCACCTCCCATGTGCCTCCCACTCCTTTTTGTGTTTTTTCCATCACAAAATGGACCCCTTTTAATCCAACTTAAAAAAAAAAACAGAATGTGCCGCTGTTTCATGCTGTGTGCAGCAAAAGTGGTATGATAAAAACAGCCCCTGAATGAGCCATGTGGTCTCTGTTTACTTCTTCTTTCTTCTAGCTTAACATCCTTTTCCCCACAATCTTGAGGGAGCATATAATAGGCTGACCATCTGAAAAGGAGGACAGGGCTCATGTAACTTTAACAGTTGTAGAGAAAAGGGAATTTCAGCCAGTGTCATCTGTATGCAATTAGTTCCTGGTGAAATTCCTTCTTCATCACAACAGTTGAAGTTGCAGGGGCCCTTCCTTCTTTTTTATCTGGTCACTCTAGTATAGTGCATGCACCTTTAACTGTTGTGATGAAGAGGGAATTTCACCAGGAACTAATTGCATACAGATGACACTGGCTGAAATTCCCTTTTCTCTACAACTGTTAAAGTTACATGAGCCCTGTCCTCCTTTTCAGATGGTCAGCCTAGATATAACTACCATGTCTAGTAGCCAATAGTAGCCTTTTCCTTCCTGAATTTGCTTAATCCCCTTTAAAGCCATCAAAGTTATTGGCCATCACCACATCTTGTGGTAGTGAGTCCTATAGTTTAACTACATTCCTGGAATAGAGGATGGCCAGTTTGCACTATGTCATATTTTTTTTAAAAAAAAGCAATTCAGGGAGTTTTACAAAATATTTTTAATATTTTAAAAATATTTTTAAACCTTCTATACTGCACTTTTCTTTTCTTTCCTTTTTTTTAAAAAAAGCAGTTTACAATATCAAATCATGATAAAATACAATAAAACCAAACATTAAAACAATTATAAAGACAATAATGGAGCCATCTGTCTATTGAGAATGCAGCCCTTAGGAGTGCATTCTAAATAAATCCTTTGCAAATTGCCCAATGCAAAAGAGCCAAGGTTGTACCATGATTTACTGGGACTAAGAAACAAAGAATGCCTTCCCTCTGAAAGTATAAAAGCCAGCCTTTATTTGATCAGTCTCTGGCACTAAACAGAACTCGTCAATCCCTTTTATGGAAGACGGCAATAGTTTATGGAGGAAGAGGAAGATTAGAGCAGCTGAAGATTAATTTTGGATCAAGCACTAGATACAGAATAAAAAGAAGGAAAATTGCACAACATTACCTAATGCTGGGGTGGGAACCTCCTTCAGCCTGAGGGCCAAATTCAATTTCAGAGAAGCTCTCAGGGGCTGTATTTCAGTGGTGGGTGGGGCCAAATGCAGAAGGGGTGGAGCCAAATCTACCAAAAGATCAAAAACACCCGCATATTGTAGCTTCAAGCTCTTACTGCTAGTAGCATTTCAGCCTTTTAGAATGGGGGAAAGCTGGGAAACCACCAAACAATTGGTGGTCAGGGGAAAGGGGATGTGGCTTGGAGAAGTGGGCGTGGTCATCTGGGAAACCCTGGAGGGCTATGTTGGGACTCCAGGAGGGCTGGATTTGAGGTTCCCCACCTCTGACCTAATGGTTGGATGGCCCATTATTCCTTGTTGACAACATTCCATCATTGTAGGTCATAGAAGGTAAGGATGGCATATTCTTACAATTGAAAAGAGTGAGGGGAGGGGAAGTGACCTAATGAGATGTGCAATACAATGTGAAAAAATCAGAAGGAAGGGGAGGAAGGCTCTTCTGCATACCGGGTTTGCTATCCATTGAAGTGAATGGTATTTGTCTCGTATATACATAATTGGGCAGTTTTACATAGAACCTTTATTTCGTTAGAGTTCCAAAACTGTGGAGAATTAAAACATTCAAGAAAATAACAGCACTCTCCCCTCTTGCATGAAATATGCAGTCTTTAAATATCTTCCTCTCTCCCCTGCTTATGGTGGAAACTACATCAAGCCAATCTCTTTGCTTGTACTGCCCATGCCCAGTGTCTCAATTTAATTTGCCAGTTACTTTCCCAGATGATAGAATTGGTCTCTTCAGCAATCAATGAAATACGAATGGCTTCATATTAAATGTTAAGATCACTGCCTATATAAAACATAGTTTTGAAGGGGACACCAAAAATGCCTGTGGAATTTTGCCAGTGGAGCTGTGATAAATTTTGAAGTGTAGAAGCTCATCAGGACGGTGTGTGGATACATACACAGCAGTACATACTTTAATAGCCAATTTATTAGGCTCAGCATGACTGCAAGCCTATGCATAGTTTCCTGCTAATAAGCACCATTGATCTCAGCGGTGCTTACTTCTTACTGCCTATATTGAACTTGTAAAACACAAAAGAGCTTGAGCCGGCTGAATTGCAACTGTCAGCTTTTAATTAGACATGCAAACGATCTTGCAAAGAAGTCTTATCATTTAAACTGCTAACATGACCTAGGAACCCATCAAAGAAAAAGGGGGGAAATATCCAGCCTCTGCTTAATTGTTTTCATCATTCTCTGACTTTCTGTATGCTAATCTGTTTCAAATAATAGTAAACCTGAAAGCCTCATTATCATCTCTTTGACTTGCTACAGTAAGGAGGCTCCATCAATCACCCTGGTACTCTGGCAGAAAATGATCCACTTTCCATGAGCAAAACAAGCTTGCTTAAATGGCTTGCTTAAATGGGGGGTCATGTGCTTGCCATTAGCCTAATTACTCACACGCAGGATAAAACACTTTGAAAATATTTTGAAAACTGTATATGGAGTGTGTCCTGGGCCCCAACAGTTCTAAAGCAATAGTGTAGATAGGCTCACAGTTTGTCCTTTTGGGCAAACCTTGGCAGTATGGCTTGTTTGAGGGGAAATCAACTCTCAAATCACCCATGGCCTGTTATTGGGTTATTTGAGGAGTGTTTCCCCCCTCAAGCAAGCCATGCTGTCAGGCTCAGGTGACATGTTTAGCTACGCCTGGGTGAATAATTCAGCTAATTTAAATGAGCCACCGTGGTTTATTTAAGCCACAGTAACTTGTTCGATCATGTGAATTGGCCCACTGTCATCTGTCCTGCTCTGAGGAGAACCAGAACCATGCTCCACTGAGTTCCCCCACCACATCACTGCATTTTGCCAAAGAAGAGGACACACATATGGTGATGGGATTGTTATTGACAGTTTTACAAGTAGGCAAGTTATTCCGACTGTTTCTCATGAATCAAGAATATTTTTAAGGGTGACAACCTGAATCTTGTTTCCTAGACTAATATGTGTATCAATATGCAATTAGTTATATTGGGGTTTTTCACTTATCCAAAATGTTGTGATACAGTTCTCAACTGAATAAAACATACTAAAATGGGTATTAAAAAGTATGTTGTGTGGAAAATAACATTAAAAACATAATACCAATGTTTGTGTGCGTGTTTGTGTGTGTGTGCCACCACAGCCTCAAACACCAGGCCTAGATGAGCTCATCCCTCTCAGGCTAAGCACCACCACTTAAATACCTGAGGGAAGGATAAAAGACGCACCACTTTTCCCTTATAGCAGAGGGGAAAGGGGTGTTAAGGGTTTTGAATAAAGTTCTCCTGTGAGTATGTTGGCTGAAGGTGTAATGATATGTGTTTCTTTATTAAACTGATAGAGCAGGTTACAAAGCCAAGCTGACACGTGGTTTGTGGTATCAAAAATAAAAGAAAATGTTTATTGTTGTTAACAGTTTTTTTAAATCAATTTAACACCTGCCTATTCTTAACACTTATAATAATTTACTAATAATCCTAAATCCTAATAATCTCTTCACACGCACTCCTGACTAGATCACATACAGCTATCTTCCACACAACTACCCTCCACCCAACCAAGACAATAAGATAAACTAAAACACTCCCTCACACCATATATACTCCTCCCCTTCCCTTTCCCAGCATCATCAGCCACACCCACTCAGTCCAACATTCCGCACTCTCCAGACATACTAACTCAGACATACACAGGGAGACGGAAATGTGAGGTATCGTCACAGTGTGTTTATTCACAGATCAATATAGAAATGGGACTGGATGTCCTATGAATGAACATTTGCTGATCACATGCAAAACTGACACAGACTTGAAATAGAGTGCTTCTCCATCCCTTGTTGGAGCAAATATATGGAGCCATTCCCTAGATGATTAACTGAGTGCTTCAATGCTAAATCAGAAATGCAGAAAGCTTCAGGCAAGAAGATAATCTTTGACCACTCTTGTGTTGTCAGTACTGTTGATCTTTCCTTTGTGGTGTGTACTATACAGTTAACACCACTTGTGGTTTTTACTTATTCATATTGTGGAAGCCCATGATAAGTAGAGGAGTTGTGTATGAACCGAGATTGTCTATATTTTGGCAAAGACAGAACTGTGTATCTGAAGAATCCCAATCAGCTTTACCTTTAGTTTCAGATGGAAGAGTTCAAGGATTAAAGCCTTGTGAAGCAGCAAAGTGTAATAGTAATTATTCTTTAAAGAAAGTGGGGAAAAAACACTTCAAACTAATCATGGTATATTATTTTACAGAAATATATCATACAGTGATGTTTTGTTTGTTACATCCACCCTGAAAACTGGTGATTACGCATTAGTGACCTGATCCATTGAAAAAATCTAACTATATTACATTCCTATGATTCTACTGGGATTGCAACAAATCACTTGATATCCTTCTTGGTTTAATATAGTAAATGTTTGCAACATATATAATTTGCTACATTAAATGGTGACAATGCTACATTGCCAACATCCAGTTGAGGAGCAACACAGTACCAGAACTTCCAAAACAACCTCCACATTATTTATATAATCTATAGAGAATGCATGATCAGTAGGAGTAAAATTAATTTCCATGAATGCATCTGTTCCATTTTGAAAAGACAAGATGCTCCTCCTGGTGGCAAAAGGCTATAGTGCTTGAACTCACAAAGCAGAGGCATGTGTACCCTGCAACATCTCTCTAGGGCAACCTTCCTTAACCCAGTGGCCTCCAGATGCATTGGACTACAACTTCAATCATCCCCAGCCATGGCCAGTCAGCATTGTCAGTCAAGGGGAATCAGGGTCAATAACAATGCACGCTAGTGAATTAAGTGGGTAAACTTAGAAGTCACCCACCACTAGTATTCAGGTGACCTAGCTCAAAAGTGATTGGCTCAGGCCTTTATGGGGTTGTCTGAGGTCTTGGCTTCATCACAATTCAGAAAATCTCCTGCATATTTTTGAAGAGGTTCTGGAAGCAATTTACAGCGATTGGCCTTTTGAGACATATGGTGTTCTAAGGACAATGCTACATGCACTGTTCATGCTGAAATTGCTTGCTAGATTACAAGGGTACATTTGTTTTTCAGAAACAAGTAGGCAACAAGATATTTCATTTCATTGCACTGTAGGGAGGAAGAGATCCATTGAGGATGCAATCCTATACAGTTTTAGACAGAAAAAGCCCTACAACTCCCAGCATTCTCCCCCCCCCCCCCCCCGCCAGCCATGCTGGGAGTTCTAGGACTTTTTTTTTTTGGTCTAAGCATGCATAGGATTGTGCCCTAAGTCCATCTACCTCTGCCACAGAAAAACTCCTCCTCCACAAATGTGGGCAAAGTTAAATAGGATGCAATCATGTTAAGCTAAGTTCACCAGTCCCGGAAGTGCAACGTAATTTGGCATTGCCATTGCAAATCTTCATGTTTGTTTGTTTGTTTTAATTCTATTATGATCTGTTACACTTATATCCCTCTTTTCCTTTAGAAAGCTCAGCAAGGAAAGCACTATGGCAGTCCCCCGGCCAGGTAGGATCATGGGCAGAGCCTGGCAGAATCTGGATTGTACCTGTTTTCAGTCCCCAATGATGATGTCCTGAAAGAATACAGGTAGACCCATGGGGCACCATCCAATATTGCATGAGAAGGCTCCTGCTCATGCAATGGGATTTCCCCCTTCCTCTCCTTCCCCTGCACCTACTTTACACACACACACATACACTTCCAGAGGATTCCCCAACCCTCTAAAGTAAATTTGGAGAGTGCTGCAGGGAGGAGGAAAAATCTGTAGCACCAGCTCTGACCATTCCACTAGCCGACAGGGACAATTAGATACAACCTAAAGAATGCTACTGAGTCATTTGCACTCCAGCCTTTAAAAGTCAAAAATTTTAAAATTGGTACTCATTGATGTAATGCTATCTTCTCTCTCTCTCTCTCTCTCTCTCTCTGTGTGTGTGTGTGTGTGTGTGTGTGTGTGTGTGTGTGTGTTTAATGTGGCACATTTCTCAAACAACAAAGTGCCATTATTGTCTCTCTGGATGAAGCTACAGGAAAATTTGCTATTAACCCTATCCACTAATGGGTCTGGATTTTCCATTAGACGAGAAGAAACCTAATTCATTTAACACTGATGCTCGGAAATTCCAGCACCAAGCAGAACATACTCAGTGTCTCCATCATTCCCAGCAGGGGCCAGAAAGGAAAGGAATCAATGAGCCTCCTGTTTGATTTTCTGTTTTTTATTGTTGTCCTTTTTTAATGTAGGAGTACCTTGAGGAATCTAACCTACTTGAGAAAACATTGCATTCCTCTGTGGTACAATCGACTGGGTTTTTTATTTTGGATAATGAAAAGTGCTACAGAAATTACACATAATCAAAATCTGCTCCCATTTCACTAAGGCACTTTACTTAAACAAAACAGCAAGGTCTGACACTTAACGAGACACACACTTTTCCTAAGATCTGATTAGAATGGTCTTGTATCCTTTACATAATCACAGCTGTATGAACTGTTTCAAAGGAAATAATAATAATACCTTTGCTTTTGAAAATGATAGGATGGTTATTTTAATCAGAATGAAGACAAATTAAATACAGCATCAATTTAAAATTCAATACAGCAGGATTAGGTAATGGGCACATTCTTTTTTCTGCTTTTTGTTATAGTTCCAATTCAGATATTAACCGTAGTTTCACAAGTTCACACACCAAAAAACGAATCTACCCTTATTCTTCCTTTCTACTACATAAGCAGCATCCATTTGCATATATCCCTAGCTTGACTGTTTGCTGATTGAAGTAATCACGAATGTTATACTTGTTTCATAGTGCCTCCATCCCAAAAGGTTTCCACAGTAACCAACATCCACATTTTGTGGTGGGTCACAAGATATGCTTATCACTTCCCCCACCACAAGCATGATGACAGCACAGTTTTATTAATTACCTTGGGAAACTAGTATTTGCAAGACTTAACTGAAAAATTAATCAATGGTTTTCAATCAAGAGATGAAAACAAGGTGATTTATCCTCTGCAAATTGCATCTGCAAATAACATCTTGGAAGAGGAACAGGTGAAACAATGCAGTCAGAAGCAGGGAGTTCAGAAAAAAAAGCCCAAATTATTATATTTTAAAATCACATCATTTCCAGGCAATTACATAATTTATTGCACTGTATACGAATTTGGTATAATCTGTATACCAAATGCATTTAAAGGATTTAAATACTAGTAATACTACTATCTCCTTTGCAATGTGTGGGTTAGGTCCCCTGTGGACCACCAGAACTCCCTAGCCTTGCTGTTCCCCTTTACTGTCATTGTCCACTCCCCTGCCCTTTTCCAGGAACAGAATAACAGAAGGAATAGCTTATTTGCCTGACGTCTCCCTCTGGGTGGTGATGGGAACTTGACCCACAGGGAGATGAAATGGGAGATGGTGGAAAGGAAGAGGGGGCCCTCTCAGGATAACTTGACACCTTACCTGAGACCATCCCAAAAACTATAGCCAGCACAATTTACTACACTGCCCAGTATACGACTGGGTTCAGACAAAACAATAGTCAATGGTTGATTAAACAGTCCACAGTAGACTAAATAGTCCACCATTGACTATTGTGTCGTCTGTTGGGGGAAAAGCACGTTTGGCCATTTTGGTTGCAGCCTCTCCTCCATGTGTCCCCCAGCCGTATCCCAGCATGCACCGTGAGTTCTGCAGGCTGCATAGAGTTGCCGGGTGTTTTTGGCTGCTCTAGGCAGCAGAACTCTATTCTGAAATGGAATAGTCCATGGAGAGAGGGGGGGCAGAATTCGGACGACACTTTAAACAACGGGGCTTCGGGCTAAACAATGTGCAAGCCTGTTGTTTTGCTCCATTGTTTAAAGTGCCTGATTAACGTACTGTCACCATTTGGTGACAAATGATTAACACCATTTGGTGGGGAGGGTGGAGGGGAGGAGAGCAATAGCCAACCCTGCTTCCTCCACTGATGACTATTAGCATGTTGCTCAAGCGCGATGTACTAATAGTAATCCATGGAGTGGACTATAAAGACAGGGTTGGCTATTGTGTCATCTGAAAGAAAGTTAGGAGTCAAAACTATATCCTTTTAGTGACTAATCTAGATAGTTGTACTATTTCTGGACACAGTTCCTGTTGATGTTCTGTCTCTGTTGTGGCAAGGACTTATCGTCATCAGATGCTGGTGAGGTTCCACTATGGCTTGGATCTTCCACTGTGGTTCCACTATGGATTGGATCTTCACCAGGATCTGGGGAGAGTCATGTTTCCCCAGGGAGACAGGACAACATTACAGAGAGCTCCAAGTAGTGCTTAAAACCAAATGAGCTTGTCCATACGTTACTCCAACAATTAGCACACTTAAACTGAGCCTTAAGTAAGACTTGGGCTTCCTAAAGGTGGCTGGTTCCTCCCACATACTGCATGAGGCTTTCTCCCTTAAAGGAGCCATGCTTGCTTTTGAATCCATGTGGTGACATGGAGGCAACTGAGTTTCAGAACCAGAGTTTTCAGAATCTGAGGATGGCAATGTGACTGCCTCCAGAAGAATGGAATTGGTCCCAGGGCCTTTAATGGGGCTGGGGGCTCTGAGGTGAGAGGGGTGCTGATGATGGTTCCATAGCCACATCCTCTTCTGGGTCTGAGAGAGGTTTATACCAGGCTTTTTCTCCTGAGGAAGGGGAATTAGAACTCTGAGTCATGACTGTATTTGAATCAGCATTTTGACTCAGAAATATTGGCCTCCTTTGTGCTCATGTAAGCCACTCTTTGTAATGTATGTTTTGTTTGAAATAAAGAAAGGAAGTTAAGCCTTTGTTAGATGACACAGTGAACAGAATTACTGCAGCAGTGACTCTATTCAATAGTAGCAGCAGATAACATCTAGCTGAAAATTGTTTACTTGAATGCAAAGGTGAATGACTGCTTTAACTAGAGATGGGATATTGGGTTAGTCAGAATGGACTTGTGAACCCATAACATTTCCTTCTGGGAAAACATAGCCTAAGTAAGCCAGCCAAGAACACGACAGTTTGTGTGTAAGCAGTGCCACATACTTCCAATGTGACATAGCCACCGCAATTTGCCTTATCCCCCCTCCCTTTTTGAAGAGGAAAGATCGTTCAAACCACTCCCATAAGCATTCATGCTCCCCCACAATGCCTACAGAGGAGGCACTTAAATATGAGATCCAGACCATAGAGGATGTGCGTTGCCTCATATGTACAATATAACTGATCGATACGTTTGGAGATAGAAGGGAAGATTTCCCCCAAGCCACTAGAGACCAATGAGGTTTTGTCTTTCCCTGTAGCATGCACTTGGCTTGCTTATTTGAGCCATACAGGGAGCACTCACCTTCACTGCAAGCATTTAGCAGAGGCTGGATGGGCATTTCTCAGAGATGCTGTAGTTGCATCCTGAATAGTAGATGCTGAGTTGAACATGGGGGAGCGGCTGGACCAGATCACCTCCAAGGCCCCTTCCAACTCTATAATTCTATTAACCTACCTTTGCTCATTCCTGGTCTTTGACTGTAGAAAATCTGGATTGTTTTGTTCATCACAGTTGGGAGTGGGCATATTCATGGAAATTGCTGCTTGGAATAAGGGCTGATATTTTGATCTCTTGATGAAAGTACAATGTAGGAGTGATCAGACATGGGATAGGAAACGACATGGGGACATATCTGAGAAGCACCCATGGAAATCCTCAGAGGCATCTGGCTCCTTGCCACTGTGGGCAATAGTGGGTTGATTGTGGGGTAGATGGACCATTGGCCTGATGTAGTAGGGCTCTTATTCTGTTCTTAGCTTCACCATCTAGCATCTTGCATCTAGAGGATATCATTTGTTTTCAGCAAAGGACAAGCTCCTCCTGGCTTCCACTCAGCTCCTGAAAGAAATGGTGGGTGCTTATTTCGGTCTCGTTGGAGCTGTTCCCACTCCAGCTGTCAGCTTACTGTCTCATGCTATGCCTAAATGAGCATGCCTGCCTCAAGCACTTCCTCCTGTCAGTCACTAACAAGGACTTTACTGAATAACCAACCTGACCACAGCAAAATGTGTAGACTTCACCTAATGCTTGAAAGTAGAGGGATGGGGGTGGGGGGTGGAGGGAGAGAATGTCAATTAAGATGTCATACCCAGGAAATAATAAAAGAGAAAACTGGTTCAGCCAAGGGGCAGCAAACAGATAAAAGCCCTGAATAATGGGAATGAAGAACAGAAAAGTCAGTCTCCTGCCATTCACTCTGACTGAGACACACGGTTGCTAAAATGATAACTCTGGTGTTGTAAAAGCCAGCTACGATGATCCCAGGGCTTCTATACCTAACCCTACTATCCTCATTGACTTTTCTCTGAAACCATATATGAGTGGTTTGCTTGTGTAAAGACTGAAAGATTTATCACTCTGCTGTAAAGCTTACTGCATAGATAGTGGCAGTATTTCTTATATTAGACCATTTGGGTCAATGGACACATTTAGAATTTTGAGAGCCTTGCTGTAGGTGCTCTCACAAAATGGCTGCCATGGAGAGCTGGCCCATTCATAATATGGCCACCATGGTGACCATGGCCAGTGACAAAACTGTCATTTCCCAGAAGGCAAACTGGTGAGGCTAAAAGAGCCAAAAGGGAGAAGTGAGGTCTGAGCTCCGAAACACAAAACCACTCTCTTGAACCCAAATAAAGATGGCGCTGGAGGGCAGCCCTTAGTTTCACAGCATGCCAACTTCCCAGTTAAAAAATAATTATTCTTTAAAATCTTTAGAAATAAAATAACAGTCAATAGGGGTAAGAAGGCTGTCCAAGAGAGGTATCCATGGGCACCACGTTGGAGATCCCAGTCTTAGACAATGGCCAGAAAGGAAGCTGCCATTCTGTGAAGCACACATGGTGCTGTTAAATGTTTGGACTTCCCCCATCCACTTCAGTGGAGGATTGGCTTTACATGTGCAGGCTTTTAGACACACCCAACCATCCCTTCAGTTGAAAGCCCTTGTATGCAATAGATCTCTGTGTGGAGCTCTATTGGAGGCTTTATCCCAGCAAGGAATCACTGGATCGGGGTGAAAGAATTTGTATCCACAGGACTACACTACTACTTCATAAAATATAAAAAAAAAATTGAGAAGGACAATTTTAGAGATAGGACAAAAAAGGTGTGTGTTTCATGAAGACTCCCCCACTCCCAAGTGCATCTCCCATTTCAGCAGTTTGAGGGAGTGGTGCTGAAAAACAGGGTGAAAATTAGGGATGTGCACTGAACCCCCGGATCGGATTGGATAGCGGATCGGAATCAAACCTGGGGGATCAGATTGGATTGGAGGTTGGTCAGATCGGATTGGATCCGATTCCGATCCGCGGATCGGATGTCCGATCCGCGGACCGGATGCCATTTTGAATGCATTTCCCCATAGTCTAGTTTTGTATTACAAAAAGGCTTATAACTTTTTCATTTTTAAAGCTAGAAGGATGAAACTTGGGCACTTTGTAGATGGGTTAGGGGTAGTTATCTGTGAGAAATTTCAGAATGATAGATCCAGGCATTTGGTGGCAATTAATTTTTTAATAAAAAACCAGGAATGCCTATAGCTTTTTCATTTTTAAAGTTCCACACATGAAACTTTGCCACATTTTAGGTGATACATTGGGACCTATGTGTGTGAAATTTCAGAAACATAGGTGCTTCCCTTGTGTGGCAATCAATTTTAGAAAAATGGGTAGTAGTGGGGTAAATACAGTTATGCCTCCCACTTTTTTATTTTTAACGATACAAACAGGAAACTTGGGCACATTACAGGTAACACTTTGCTTGATATGTGTGTGAAATTTCAGAAAGCTAGGTCCAGGCATGTGGTGGCAAGGTATTTTTGAAACAATGAGGAAAGAAACGCCTATAACGTTTTTATTTTAAAAGTTAGAAGTCTGAAAGTTGCTCACTTTGTAGATGGGTTAGGGTAGTTATCTGTCAAAAATTTCAGAATGATAGGTCCAGGCATTTCATGGCTATGGATTTTTTAGATTAAAAGTTACAAAAGTTTTTCCACAGAGGCTTGGGCTGTCAATTGCACCCCCCTCCCCCGCCTCCCCCTCCCTCTTTTATCTGTCAAAACTCCGTTCGTAGCAACCAAATGCCTACCTTGGGTACTGGGTGGCTGCTTCCCCTTGGGGGAAAGATCAAGTCCCATGGCT
Source organism: Anniella stebbinsi (assembly GCA_029215795.1). Lineage (NCBI taxonomy): Eukaryota > Metazoa > Chordata > Lepidosauria > Squamata > Anniellidae > Anniella > Anniella stebbinsi. Next base: position 229,085,717 of record JARDYH010000001.1, read on the forward strand.
TACACAAGGCGGGTGGCGCGCGCTCCTCGCAGGTAGGATCTTCAATCAAGACAGCAGCAGCAGCAGTCAGACATTTAATTGGCGAAGTCTCTCCTTTCCGGGGCACTGTGGCAGAGTTCCATGGTCTGCAAAAGAAGAAGGGAAATAAAATAAGGAATGAATATCAGACTACACTACCTCCTTCCCACCCAGGACACGCCCAAGTAGGCACACGGGGCTGCCTGCTTGCTTACTCGGGGGTAAGATCTCTGACAGCCTCTTACCTGAGTCGTACGGGTGACGTGGATTGATGATGGGCCACCTCCAGGCGACCATGTCTTGGGGCAGATGGGCAGTCTGGATTCCCAGGTCTGCTGTGCACTATGGCAGAGAGTTCCATAGGCTGCAAAAGAAGAAGGGAAAAATAATAAAAATATTAGATAATGAAATACTTTAACACAACTGGCTCCCTCCCACCCAGGACTGGCCTATTGGCCGTTCCTGAGTGCCCACGCCCAACCATTACGCACACGGGGCTGCCTGCTTGCTTACTCAGAGGTAAGATCACAGACTGCCCCACTTCAGGTGTCCCTGCGTTGACTGCACACTCTTACCTTAGTCGTGCGGCCGCTGTGGATCAGAGGACCACTTCCAGTCGGGCGCTTCCAGGCAAAGTCACAGTGGCACAGGTGCCTCTAGGCAAAGTCTCAGAGCACAGACGACCCAGAACTAACTCCCTGCATGCCCGGTACAGGGAGGGCACCACACGCCTGCTCATGGTGGTGCGACATGGCGGCTTGTAGTATGGAACCACAAGAGCCATCAGCCTCTTGAAGTCTGCGTTCTCGATGAGGCTGAATGGCTGGTCTTCCAACGCCACCATCTCACCGATGCAATTGGTGATCTGGTTGGGCGTTGGAAAACGCCACCTTGTGGCTCCATACTTCCCCCACCCCATCTCTTCCATGGTGGCCTGGTGAAGCCTCTTGGGGATGGGAGTTCGAGGGCTGGCAGAAGTTGCAGGAGCCTTCTGCTTGCCCTTGCTAGCACCAGTCTGCTGCGAGGTGCCCGCCTCAGTCCCAAGCAAAACAGACTGGTGGTGCCTCTGCATGTGGTGGCTGAGGTTGGTGGTGGTGAAGTGGCTTGGCATTTTCCCCCTGCTCACAGTCATCTTGCAGTGGCGACAGACAGCAAAGCGGGAATCCACTCCCACCTCAAAGTGGTCCCACACCTTGCTTGTCTGTCACTTCTGGGGTGACACAGACGGCCCGCCGGTGCCTTCACTCTGTGGTGTCACCTCAGGAGCAAGGGAATGAGTGGAATAGAGGACAGATTGTGGAGAGCGAGGCTCTGCTGCTGCCTGCTCTTTCTCTTGCCCCACATCAGAGTCCTCCTTCTCACTCTGAACCGCGCTGACTCCCACAAGGTCTGGGAAAAGTTCCATCAGCAGGTTCACAGGCTCACCCACCGAAGAAGGAGCTGGAGATTAGGGGTGTGCACGGACCCCCCGGATCGGATCGGGACCCGGATCGGGACCTCCAATTTTGTCCCGGACCGGTTCGGACAAAATCGGAGGCCCCCCGGACCGGATCGAGTCCGATCCCGACCCAAAAATCGTAAATTTTTGGATCGGCCGCCATTTTTTCCCCATAGACTTGCATTGCAATGCAAGTCTATGAGGAAAAAATGGCGGCGGGTGGCTGAGGGGGGGCCTAACTCCCTCCCCCCCCGGGGCCGTCCGCTGTGGACGGCCCCGGCAGGTAAGCCCCCTCCCCCGCGCTCCCTACCCCCCCTGGGGCCGCCCGCTTCCATCCGCTGGCGCCCGCGGGTGCCAGCGGATAGAAGCGGACGGCTCCGGGGGGGGGGTAAGCCCCCTTCCCCGCCACTGCTTACCTTCTCGGCCCGTCCGCTCCCGTCCGGCGCCGGCGGCTACTACCAGCGGGCTCCGCGGCCTACTCTCGAGTAGCGTGCCGGGTGATGACATCACCCGGCGCGCCACCCTAGAGCAGGCCGCGGAGCCTGCTGGTAGTAGTAGGCGCCGGGACGGGAGCCGCCGGGACGGGAAGGTAAGGGCCCCCCTCCCCCCTCCGCGCGCCCCCTCCTCCCCTCCACGCACCCCCTGCTTACCTTCTCGGCCCGTCCGCTCCCGTCCGGGGCCAGCGGCTACCACCAGTAGGCTCCGCGGCCTGCTCTAGAGTAGCGCGCCGGGTGATGACATCACCCGGCGCGCCACCCTAGAGCAGGCCGCGGAGCCCGCTGGTAGTAGCTGCTAGTGCCGGACGGGAGCGGACGGGCCGAGAAGGTAAGCGCCCCCCTCCTCCCCCCCCCGCTGTCCACTTTCATCGGCGGGCGCCCGCTGGTGCCCGCCAATGGAAGCGGCGGTGGGCGCCAGTGGGCGCCTGCCGATCCGCCGATCCGCCGAACCGGTTCGGAGCCTTTTCGGACCGGTTCGGATTGGATCGGCCGATCCAGCTGCGGGATCGGAAATCGGATAATTTATCCGATTTCCCACTGGACCGGACTCGGATCGTGGATCGGGTCCGATCCAGTGCACATCCCTACTGGAGATAGTCCTCCTTGTTCACGGCCACTGCTGCTCCCAGCACCTGCCTCAGGTAGTTCAAAGAGTGCCCTGCAGGCACTACTTTGAGTTGCCTCTGCCTGCTTCTGCTGCCCCAGTGGAGGACGCCTCAGTTTAACTGGGGGTGTGGAAGAAGCCTGCCTGCTGCTGGTCCCAGCAGCAGCAGCAGTGCCGCACCCAGAGCGGCCTCTCCCAAGTGCTGCCTTAGCAGCAGGAGCCCTTTGTGTCCCACACTTCATTATTATTTATTTTTATTTTTATTATATTATATAAGTATGTGTGCTTTGCCCACAGTTTGTGTTTTCTATGTAGCAGCAGGCTACACAGTCCAGCAACACACACACACACACACACACACACTCACAAGCAAGCACACACACACACACACACACAGATAGAGAGAGATAGAAAGAGAGTATAGAAATTTTTTATTATTATTTGGGGGGGAGGGTTCAGAGAGAAAAAGAAAAACAAACACACTCACTCCCAAAGACAAACTACAGATATTTTAAAGACAAACTGAACTAACAGACAAACTAACAAACAAACGTGATATCTACAATAGAGAAAGGAAAGGCAAGAGAGAAAAATAGAGTGAGAGAGCACAAGGAAAGCTGAAGAAAAAGACCAGAAACTCCTCAACACCTCCAAATTCAAGTACAATCTCCACCAGCTCCAAAACAAACACTCCAACCTCCAACTCAGTCACCCCACAAAGAGCCAAAAGGGAAGGACTGAGAATATATACTGGGTTTTCTACTAAGCCCTCCTCCAGCATTGCGATTGGAGGCTGAAGAAAGTCTTCACAGGATTGGGTGATTCAGTCAATGTAGTCTAAAGCACAATTGGTGGATCAAGCTGTCAAACACACATACACACACACAGAGCCTCCCCCCCTTACTGGACTTTTAAAATAATAAAGTTTAACCTTTGTTTCCCACTAAAGTCTTGCACCAATGTGTCTCAAATTTTCAGCACATGAGGGGGCATAAGTCCTCTCCCATGTGAGCGAGTTTCAGCTTTCTACCTCTTAAAACAAACAAATAAATCCCATGTAAAATGCCATGAATAAACCTTTGTTTCCCACTAAAGTCTTGCACCAATGTGTCTTTCAGCACATGAGGGGGCATAAGTCCTCTCCCATGTCAGCGAATTTCAGCTTTCTACCACTTAAAACAAAAAAGTTACAGCACATTCTTTTTCAAAATGGAAAGAAAAACACCATTTAAAATGATCCGATCCGCTGATTTTTTCCGATCTGGATCGGACCTCGGCGGATCAGATTGGAGGGTAGGTCAGATCGGATTTTTCCGATTTTGGGGTGGATCGGATTCAGATCGTGGATCCGATCCGATCCGATGCACACCCCTAGTGAAAATGCTGGCTATTTCAATATGGGGGCAGTGCCCTCACTCAGATTTGGTTTCACATCATCATGTTGACAAATCTGATTGGCTAAATAGCATTTATCAGGAAGTCTGTTCAGAATGAGATCAGCACTTCTGACCCTCTCTCTGATTTGGCTTTGTGACTTCATAATGAAGGCAATATGAATAAAGCCAGGAAAGTTTCATGAACTTCCCTCTGATCCCCAATTTTTCATGGGCAAAATTCAGCACAATCCTAGACAAATTATCACAAAAAGAATGTGCAGAGTAGCTTTTCTTAATAAGCCTTAGAGATAACCCTGTTTTTCATTATTGTTAAAAATTAGAAACATTTTTGAATTCCATAATCAATATTTAAGAGTGTTACATTTTTAGATCATAAAATTATATCTGTTCAAAAGTTTCTCAAAAACTAAAAAGCCTGTGGAACATATTTGTACTAATGAATTCATTGTTCACACTTCAGAGCAAAGAAAAGAGCTATGCATAGGGAGAAATAGCCAATAAAGAGACAAAGGAACAACCCAAAACCTGCACTACTGTAACTCCAATTCTGCACCAAGGAAAGCTCAGTTCTGTTAGCTGTTTTAATTAACCATATTTGCATATTTTTCTCAGTTTGTATAATTTATTCTGCTTGTGCTCATCATGGAAAGAGCAATACACATTGAACATAAGGCAAGGCACTGAACCCATCCCACAACCACTAGAGATCCCAGCCATCTTGCTAGGCATTGACTACCACAGACTTCCTCTGCTGTCATACAGGCTAGAATCTTGATTTTAAAAATAAAAAAATATGAAGCAAATTCTTCAGCGGCCTTTTCTGCAGATTTACAAAACAAATAAAGTCCTGAATAAGAAGAATAATTTGGTTGGGGTTTCAGCTTGATATAAACGAGAAAAGAAACAAAAAACCACCAGGCATTCATTAATGTCCTAGCATTTGCAACTGCTTCTGAAGTACCCTCAACAATAGTGATATGCAAACAGCAGGCATGTGGGAAATTGAGCTTCTTCTATAACCGGTATGTGTGCTTGCCAGCAATGCTCCTTTCCATCGTCAAAACTTTTTTTTAGAGACCAGCACATTCTTGTGAACAATCTGAAAGCTTCTCAACACTTCTATTCAATAAATGTCCCAGGAAATGTGTGTTACCCAATGAGAGACAGAGAAACAGAAACAGATCCACTAAGCCCATATTCTGATTGATTGATATATTTAAGTAAACAAATAAGTGCCAGTCACGTAGGGTTTCTTTGTGGGGAGTGGGTGCTTCAGCAAAGAGCCAAATGTTGAGTCTTGAGTTGTGGTTCAATGGATGCCTTCAGATTGCAAAAGGTATCTATTCATATGCTTGTCTCTTCCCCCCAACCCATCTCCACCACTATCAACATTGCTCACACATTCACAAACTCCTTTTGAAGTTCCATGAGGTTAAAGGGGATTTACATTTCAATTTATTTCTTTACAAGGGGGGTGGGTGTTGAGCCTCTTTCAGTTGGAGGAGCTCTCAGGGTGCATTCTAATGGTGGGCGTGGGGCTGAAGGTGAAAGGAACAGAACCAAAATATCAACAAAAAAAATACCAGCATATTTTATAGGGATGTGCATTGTATCGGACCCGATACCCGATACCGATACAAATTAGAGGAAATCGGGCATCCGATGTCCAATTACGATGCTGGCCGCAGGAGGTCTGATTTCTCCCAATCCAATTTTTTTCAATCTGATTAATATCAGAAAAAAATGGAAAATTGGGCCTCCATTTTACGTGTTTTCCTCATAGACTTGCATTGCCTATAAGGAAATGCAAGTCTATGGGGAAAACACGGCAGCGGGTGAGTGGGGACCTCCCTCTCCCTCCCTCCCCCCACTCACACTCCTTACCTGCCAGCATCCCACGCTGCCACCCGCTGCTTCCATACTACTGATAAACAGGCTTTGCGGTCTGCTTCTCTGTAGTGCGCAATGCGACGGGTGATGATGTCACCTGTTGCGTCGCACTGTACTGAGAAGCAGGCCGCAAAGCCTGTTTCTCAGTAGATGGAAGCAGCGGACAACAGCGTGGGCCGGCAGGTAAGGAGCGTGAGGTTGGAGGGAGGGGGAGATCCCCCCTTACCTGCCAGTGTAGTCTGCTGCCGTCCGCTGCCATCATCTACTGCTAATTAGGCTTAGCAGCCTTGTTCTCAGTAGATCGATGAGGCGCCAGGTGCATGCCTATAGGGAAAACACCTAAAATGGTGGTCCAATATCGAAATCAGAACTTCTGATTTTGTATTGGTATTGGATCAGATACGATAACATGGACTTCCAATTTTTCCAATCCGATATTTTTCAAAATCTGAAGTTCCAATGTCGATTCAATTTTTGGGGTCCGTGCACATCCTTAATATTTTAGCTTAAGAGTTCTTACTGCCAGGAACTGAGCCTTAAGAGAGGCATTTCACCATTTTAGGATGGGGAATAACTGCACAAAAGCTGGGAAACAAGCAACCATTGTTTGAGGGAAAGGAGGTGGACCCAGGGAAGGAGGTGTGGCTTTCTGGGGAAACCAGGGAACAGGGGACTGTCTGAATGCTCAGAAGGTGGTGCAGTGTTGATTATATGACACTGCTGTAATCGCACACCCTCCCCATGTCTTTCTGCCAAAGCTGCAGAGAGAAAAAAGGACTTACCCCAACTTTTTTCTCCAAAGCAAGGACACGCAAGACGATGTGAAGACAGTCCCTCGCCTCTCTCCAGAGTCACAGCAGAGGCATTGCTGGGCGTTCCTGGTGGAAGGTGACCTGAGATTGGTCGCCTTCCACCAGGAAGAAGGCAGAGGCGGCTCTAGTCCCTGGATGGCTGCCAAGAAACCCTGTGCTCCCTCCTCAGCATTGGGATTACCTGATGCCACCCTAGGGGAGGGAAGCCATGGAGTTTCTGGGGGACATGGCACCAACCCAGTGCTGTGAAGGCACCCCCCAGGATTGGGACCTCAGGAGGGATAGATTGACCGCTGGAGCTGAATTTCTGCACTCCTGGTTTACAACATTTCTGTATCACTCATCAACACAATGTTCTCTGTTGGTTCAGCAATAAAAGTTAAAACCATGAAGTAAAGATACACCTAAAATGGTTAAAACAGAACTTCAAAAAAGCAGAATAAAACCAACAACAGCAATAGTGCCAGGTATTTTATAAACCCTAAAACTAAAAGCCTGGGGAAAATAAAAGGTTTTCACCTGGCACTGAAGAGACCACAACATAAGCACCTGGGGAAACTGGCTGGGGAGGGAATTCCATACGTGAGGTGCCAACCACTGCAAGGGCGATGCTTTTGAGGGCATGGAAGTGGGACTGACATCATCTCACTGGTTGCACAGACCTAGCCACATAACTTGCAGGATGGTAGCTAATGGCTCTATGTGTCTGTTACTTATTTATGAATCCATATGTCAGTTGGTAAAAATACTCAAAGTGATGCACAATTCAAAGCACAAAAACAAGCAACAAACTAAAATGTTCACAAGAAAATGCCTAAAAATAGGAGTGGCAGCAGAGCATCTCACTTAAAACTATTCAGCAACATAATAGAAAATGCTTTCCAAACAATTTTTTAAAAAGTCTTCTCTTGGCAACAAGATGAGTATAATTTTGTTTGGCGTGTCTTCAAAGACAGCAAATAGAACAACTGAAGAGGCCCTGCCCCATGCTGTTCCGGATCTAAGTTCAGGGACAAACTGCACATTTTCCATCGTTTTATGGAACAGTTCAAGCTATGGACACCATATTTTGAGTCAAGTTTTGACATTAGCATTTTTTTTGTACCTAGCTCATGCCTTGGCGTGGCATCTGGAATGCTGCAGTGTGCATAGAAAGTGTTCTGTTAATATAAGGTCCTGTTCCTCCTTCTCGAAGCATGTGGAGAAGATTTAAAGAGAGTTGTGCAGATAACTGGGAAGTTTTGGTTTGGGCAGTATCCTAGGGTGACCACATGGAAAGGAGGACAGGGCTCCTGTCTCTTTAACAGTTGTGTAGAAAAGGGAATTTCAGCAGGTGTCATTTGTAGGCTTGCAGCACCTGCTGAAATTTCCTCTTCATCACAACAGTTAAAGCTTCAGCAGTTCTGCTCTCTTTGTACCTGGTCAAGGGGCAGGGCTCCTGCAACTTTAACTGTTGTGATGAAGAGGGAATTTCACCAGGTGCTGCATGCCTACAAATGACACCTGCTGAAATTCCCTTTTCAATACAACTGTTAAAGATACAGGAGTCCTGTCCTCCTTTCCATGTGGTCACCCTACAATATCCTGAGCTATCTCATTATTACTTGGCATTTGTATGTGAGTATGTGGCTTTATATATGCACACTTTTTAGCTTATTTTACCTTTATAAACTGGTATCTACTTATTTATCCTTTTAGATGTTTACTTTTAGGACTACTGCATGCAGTCCCTTGCCAACTTATTTTGTAACATGTATATGTTTTTATAGTTACATTTATTAGGGGAAAGATTGGCAAGAGTCCTAAACTGGAGAGTTTTAACTTTTAAAATTAACTTTTGAGTATATTTTACTTTGGTTTTCAGAAGGAGTTTTTAACAAATAATTAAAACAGTTTTAAATATAACACCGCTTTTCTATAGGTTTTAACACTGCAGTGGTTCATATTGTTAATTGTGTTGTATGTATTGTATACAGTGTGTTTGCATAGATGTGAGTGTTTATTTTACCACTACAGGTTAAAACGGGTTTGGTATTTGGAATGGTTGTTTTTAGGTATAGATAGGTTTTTATAACACCACAACATTGTGTTTTTGCGGATTTGATATATATTGTGCTGTTCCCATGTGTGTGTGTGTGGCCCTTTCTTCACCAGAGGGGTGTAGAGGGCCGGAGGGGCAGTGAACCTGGAAGTGCCTGCTTCCAGGTTCATCGCCCCAATGCACATGTAATTGTGCGACGGCCTGGGTTCCTCCTAGGCCATTGCATGTCGCAGCTGTCATTTTTTTCCCTTTTACCCGGGAGGAGCGCAGGAGCACTCCTCCGCAAAATATACATTTTTTTAAAAAAAACTTGTGCGTGCGGGCCCCCACCCCCTCCATGCCCTCCCGGGGGTGGCGAAACTGGTGCCACCCCCTCCCCTGATGGGCACGGAGCCGCACGATGCGGCTCCCTGCTCATTTGCTGCTGTGCTTACTTGCGCATAAGTGCTGCAGCACTGAGGATGGGCAGCCACATCTTCCGTGGTCCCAGGAAGTTCCCATGACCGCAGAAGATTCAGGATTTTTAGGTTTCTGTTATCCCTGGAAAATCCTGTGGCCGCCCCTCCTCCCTCCCCGGGAGTCCCTGTGCATCATTTGGACTCACAGGGACCAGCCAGGGGCTATCTCAGGCAAAACATCTGGTGTGGAAAGCGCCTGTGTGTGTGTGTTTTAACTAGATTTTTTTTAAAAAAATTAAAAATATATTAATATGGTTTTATCTACATTTATTGATACCAATGCCCCCAAATCAGTTGCTCTCTTTTATTGTTGGAGAGCTACAATCAAAACTGTACTGCAACTGTACTACAATCATACAGCAGAAAATAATCTAGATGCAGTGCAGATAAGTCAAGAAAGCGAACCAAGCCACTTATTCAAGTTAAGTCACACCTGTGCATTAGGGCTGGCCATTCAGGAGGACAGCTGGCCTTGTGGGCTTGTGTGAGCAAATAAAATGTCCCAGCCAGTGCAGCTCTTCTTTGTTACCCGCCCACCTCCTCTGCAGCTCCAACTACTTGAGTCACTATTCCGAGGAAACACATGAGTGTGCAAAGCAGCCAATGAGGTTCTACCTTGCTGCTGCTCCAGTAGCAATGGGAAAGCCCAGAGAGACAATAACTGGGCATGGTAGCAATTTGAACTTTACATGTATGCCAGGCACACCTGCACACACACAAACATGCTTCCAGGAATTCATCAGCCCTCTAGTGAAACCTTTTAGGAAATGAATATTAAAAACATTGTGCATTATCCTTGAGGCAATGCTAATTCCCAATCGGGCTAGCGATGCGCCCCGCTGGTGCAACAGAATGGGAGGAAGCATGGCAGCAGTACTGGATACTGCCCCTTAATTAAAGGGGACAGGAAGACCAGATGTTGGAGTGGGGGGACAGAAAAAAATAACTCTTTTTTCCCCCTCATCCTGTAATGCAGATTCAGAATTAAAATAACCAAAACCACCAAGTAAAACCGGCTGAGCCATTCCCCATCAGTTGACAAGCCTAGTACAATGTCCTGAGCCCAGGAAAGCCATTTAAAGGGGTTCTTGCAGACTGCCAACAAATTAATAACTACAGAGTGAGCAATATGTGTTTAATAGCTCTGGATGAACATTTCAGGTATCACAAAAGGAAAGGCATTTTGTAGCAACTCGCTGCCTTATGATTGATTGGTGGCTGAACTTTGAGTTCTACAATAGAGCCTTGACCATCTAAACTGCATTTGTGTTCTTTCCCTCCTACCTTTCTTATGGGGAAGGAACTTACATTCCTGACTGAAAATCTACAGAAAGTTGGATCCAAAGCAGTTTATTCTAAGCTTCCTTTTACCTGACTGTACATCCCCACCAATCTACAAGCATTCAATACCCGATAAGAGACTATTTCTAATCGGAAGGAAGGAAGGAAAACAAGAAAAGGGAAGGGCAAATGACAGAGAACAGGAAAGAAAAAGGGTCATGAGAATGAACGCAGATAGGAAAAAGAAAGGGAAGGAGGTAGAATAAAGAGAGAGAGAGAATGGAGAAAATTTGCAAAAAATTGATGAGCAAGGGAAAGCTTTAATGAGGTTATGAAGGTTAAAAGGAGATAGTGTTCATCTTTGTTATTTCATCCTCATTTTTCCTTATCTATTTATTTTATGAAACAGCCTAGCTCCTTATTAAAATCCATATGCCAAACTATACAAACCTCAATTTCCACAGTAGTTTTTCCTCACTGCAGAAAATCTGTCCAGCTGCAAGTTAGAATAAACTCTGTCCAAAGCCCATATGCTTCTGTGAACTGAAGTTCTGCTGATGCACAGGGTAGTTGCCAGTATGACCCCTGCAAACCAGCTACAGTATTCAGTGGGCCAGTTCACATATCATGATAATAATCTACAGTGGGTTGGTTGTTCGCTCACTAACTCACGTTACTCCAGACAGATGATCAGGCACTCTGCGGCTTGCCATGGCTTGTTTCCCTCTTAAGTCTCTTGCCTGCTGCCTGCAAATATCCCATGGGCCTTTGCGGCACAACCTCAGCAGCCTACTCTGCTAATGAGCACTCATTAGCAAACTAGAGGGGGATTTGGCAGGATCTATACTACTGCTTTATAATGGTATTGAAGTGCACTGACAACTGTTGGGCCCCATGACACATTCCATATCCCGTTTTCAAACTGCTTTCATAGTGCTATATCTTGCTTGATGTAGATCTGGCCCCTAGTTTGTACTCTTAGAGGCTGCAGTCCTTTACCCACTCACCTGGGAATATGCCCTATTGAATTCATGTATATACATGTATCAAATTGCACCATTACTCTTACATACTGACCAGGTTCGGATGACACATTAACCCATGATGGTTTATTTTCCTGAGTTACCCATGGTGTCTGAGTGTGTTAGAATGCTGTTTTTCCCACCGACAATGATTTATTTACCCCAAATAAGCCACCCTGGTAAACCACAATCTGCAGTAAAGATTATTTTACCCATCGTTGGTTAGTGTGTCATCCGACACTCAATTCTGGGTTAAGGACATCACCTACAGAATCGCTTGGCACAAATGATCAAAAGTTCTACCACTGCTCTGCTCCACTTAATCAATCTCTGTTTCAAAGATCTGCCTAGCAACAAATTGGGCTACTAGCTATGCCTTCCCCACCTCCTATGGACAAGCACTCTGCAAACTTCCAATGTGTCTTTCCTCCGCACGATTCCCAAATACATTCACATATGGTACAATTCCCCCACTTTTCCCATGGAAAGGCATAGCCATGCAGGGTTTTTTACATGTATGCTGGGTGCCTCCCTGGGAGGGGAAACCTATGCATGAGATGCCATCCCATTCCTGAAAACTTTCAAGAGTTTAGAGCCACTACCCCCTTTTTGCTGTACATGCCTGGAGATAAGGAAAGGGCTTGGAGATTTGGCTTGACAAATGGGGCGGCGGTGGGAGGGGAGAGGAGTGGAAAGAAAGACCTTGAAAATCAGGGTGATGTGGGGTGGTTGGGAGGTGGTGGTGGGCAGGTAAGTGGCTAAGGATCGATGCTATGCATGTAGAGAACAGTAGAGAACTGCAGAGGCAGGAGACAAAAGAAGACGCTCATAGCGTGAAGTGGGCCAATCAGAGACGAGCAGGTGATGTAGTGGCAGCATGAGGGACAGTGGCATGTGGTTTCCATTGCGAAGGAAGCTGGGATACCTGCCCCCCAGGTGGGAGGGCTAGAGAGAGAGAAGGAGTGAGGAGGGGGGAAATAAACTATGCCAATAGCTTATCTGCCTGATCGTGTGACAGGGCATTGTGGGATATTTTCAGAATAAGTGACTGTGAGTAGCTTATAAACCACCCTAGCTTAAAGTGTCATGACAACCTGTCCAGGACTTAGTTTGCATAATCAAAACAAGCCATGGTTGCTTATTTAAATTGTGGTGCATGCTGGGCATGATTTCCATAATCATCACCCAGGCAATGTTGTCAGAACCCACATCATCCAAACCCAGGTGGCATGGCTTGTTAAAGGGGGAAACAACCCTCCAATTCTGTTCTAGCATTACTGGAGGGTTGCTTTCCACTCCAACAAGTCATGTCCCCTGGATTCAGACAACACGACAAGCTATGCCCAGGCAGTAATTATAAAAATTGTGCCCCACATACACTTAAATAAGCTGCCATGCCTTATTTTGATGATGCAAATTGGTCTATTTTGTTTGCACAATTGGGCCCACTGCCATTTACAGTACTCTCTCCTTGCCTGTCATAACAATGGGAATTTGGGTAGTATACCATAAAAATTAGCTAAGGTCTTGAATAGTTGGGCAAGGAGATCCTTTGCATTGCCTTTTAAGAAGTTTTAGAATAGATGGGCACTAGCAAAGGGCACAAAGAAGACCACATATCCCAGAGAAAGAGCAAAAGGGCAGCCACTACAGGGTAAGACAAACCCAAAGAATAGGTGGAACTTAGAAATGAAGAAATAGAGAGCTGACCCTCAGAATTTCACAGCAGTCCTAGCAAAAAATGAAGTCAGGGATTTCTATAGTCACTGCTTTATCTTTAGATCACAGGGGGTTAAAAAATAGTGATAATAACAATTGGCAAGTGTATCCTTTAAAATATTCATTATACCAATGAGACTATTTCACTAAAGTACTTTTGTCTCTGGTATACAACACAGCTTGTTGTTGCTTAGTTACAAGCAAAAGACAGGAAACCTCTTTTGTATAAAGTATTTGTTGATGAAGAAGAGTAAAAGATTTTCTTTTCTGGTGTTGCTATTTAAAGAAATGTTAGAGTCACTAACCATTTTTTTCCATCATCCACCCACTCCCACTACAGTAGACCACTCATTCTGTTTACTCACTCTGAACAGCATCCTATTTTAGGGTGACCATATGTCAGGAAAAACCAGGACATGTCAGGATTTTTGGTAACAAATCCGGGAGGAGGGGAGAATGATGAAATTTGAAGAAAAATCTGGATTTTCCCCATCTTCCCCCCACCCAAAGGGCAGCTCTACTTTATAGTCAATGGGATTAACAAAAATGCTTACAGCTCCATCATTTTTAAAGGTAAAGATATGAAACTTGGCAAGATGATAGCCCTTAGTTAGGGCTTTAGCTGTGCCATATTTGAAGCAGATCCATTTTAGGAATTTTTTAAAGATTGAGGTTTTTAAATTATTATTATTATTTAAAAATGTCATTTTTCAGGATAAAGAGATGAAACATGGCATTTTGATAGCTCCTATGTAGGGCTTTAGCCATGCCAAGTTTGAAGCAGTTCCATTCATCCATTAATTTTTAGGATTTTTTTAAAAAATTGTGGTTTTAAAATTATTATTTTTTAAAAAAAACATCATTTTAAAGATAAGGAAATGAAACTTGGCATCATGATAGATCTTAAGCAGGGATTTAGCCATGCCAAGTTTCAAGCAGATCTGTTCATCTGTTGATTTTTAGCAAGTTTCAAAACCAACCTGTTGCCCTCCAGATGTTTTGGACTACAATTCCCAGCACTCCTGATAGTTGCCCATACTGGCTGGGTCCGATCAGAGTTGAAATCCAAAGTCATGAGAGGACACCAGGGTTGGGCAAGGCTGGTCTAAGGTCTGCATGGGAATCTTCTGATAAGGGGAAAATATAGGGTGACCAGATAAAATCCAGGTTAGGGCTCATGTAACTTTAACAGTTGTAGAGAAAAGGGAATTTCAGCCGGTGTCATTTGTATGCAATTAGTTCCTGGTGGAATTCCCTCTTCATCACAACAGTTAAAGGTACAGGCACTATGCTAGACCATAAACAAAAGAAGGCAGGGCCCCTGCAACTTTAACTGTTGTGAAGAACTAATTGCATACAAATGACACTGGCTGAAATTCCCTTTTCTCTACAACTGTTAAAGTTACATGAGCCCTGACCTGGATTTTATCTGGTCACCCTAGGAAAATATCTCTTCTTGGTTCTCCCCCTATCCCCCCCCATCAGATACCATCAAAACAACAATGCTGTCTTCCTCAAGTCTATTTGCATACAACTCAGATTTTGTTCCCAGAAGTTTGCCTGCTTGAACTACACATTCTCATTCCAAGTCACAGTCCTTTAAAATCGCAGCTGGTTACTCTACAAATTAGCTTAATGCAGCCAATGCCACACTGCGAGCTCAGCCAGGAAAAGAGCAGGATGAAAAGATCAAATTTAAATAATGATTCTCTTTGCATTGGGATGCTCCTTAGCTGTCGACTAGGGGCCATGAATACAGAGAAGCCATCAGGCTTTCTTTTTTAAATGAGACAAGGGTCGGGTTGCCATTTTCTGCTTTAAAACCCTTCAGCATTGTTCTGCCAGCAGCTTGAGTTCTTCCAATTAAGTCAAACCATTAAAAAAAAACCTAAAATGAGGCAATGGCATGTAGCTCTTAAAGAGAGGGAGAAAATGTTGGCCAAAATGAAACAAGGTCAGTTTTGTCCTTCATTTTCAATATTAAACTTGATGGAGGAGCAAAGGTGAAAGATTCACATGTACAGCAAATTTTAAAATACGCAACATCAAAAATCGCCTATAGGCAAGAGAATACGGGGGGTGAGGGGAAGGTTAACACACTCGATAATGCAATCTCTGCACACTTAGGTGGTGTAGCACAGGAGCTCAGGGTTCAATGCTATCAGGGTTGACCCGCCCATGAAGCAGGGTGAGGCAGCCATATCAGGCAGTGGAGTGGGAAGAGCAGCAAATTGTGCGGTGCCCTTCTGCTACACACACACCCACCCACTGGGAGGGCCCACCACCACAGCCTTCAGTAGGTGCCCTGGAGGACACCGCCAGCCACTCACCCCACCAGGAGGGTCTACCACAGTGAGAGTGTGGCAAGCAGGGCTCTCGAGAGCAGCTGCCCACCTTCTCCTTCACTCACCACATGCAGCCAGAATTTGACTTTTTACCAAGTGTTGGTTATTTATTTATTTATTTATTTACAATACTTCTATACTGCTCCCTATCTGAGAATTTTGCAGTGGTGAACAAATAAGCTAAAAGAATAAAAACAATAAAAACACATTAAAATACATTTTTAAAAGAAACAAAGTGCAAATAAGGGAACGCTTCCTGCAACAACTATGTTTTCAGGAGGTGCTGGAAGGAATACAATGTTGGCGCCTGCCTGACCTCCAGAGACAGGGAGTTCCATAGGATGGGGGCAACCATCTCCTGCTAACGCATACTGGAACCATGTTGTAAAATCCTGTTTAGACATGTTAGCATCAGGCAATTGGGTGGATGGGTGTTTTCAGTATAGTGTGCACACTCAGTCATCCCACTTTTTGTCTCTTGCTGTGCAGGGTTTTGTAGTCCTTCAAAAACCTGCAAATCCTCCTTGACCAGAGGCATCAGTGGGACAAAGTATATTCAGCATGGAAAATGATAACTATTATCATGCCACCTACCCTGCTTTTAAGAATTGTCTGCCTCCAGCTATAGAGACTGGAGATATTGAATTATTTATTCCACCTAAACATCATACAGCAAACAACAATGGAAGAAAAGGAGTTTTTTTCCCAAAACAACAAACAAACAAAAAACCACTAATTCAGAGAAGATCAGATAAAACAATTATTTTCCATATCCAGCTCTTCTTGTTCATGGTGGCACTGAAATTCAAAGTGTCTCTATCTCAAATTGCAAAACATAACAGAAAGTTGCTATATGTTTCGAATGTTTAGTAATACAAATCAATAAGTACATGTGGCCTCCCAAAATGGACCAAAGTCTGCTTTGCTTTAAGGAGGCATTTCATCAGCATGGGATAATGCCACTAACAATACATGAAAGTGGTTCTTAATTGTTAACAATTGCTAGCTGCAAAGAGGCTTTGCTTCTCTTTGTGCACCTGACCATCTTGGCCACAAAGCTGTCAGACCATTTTGCTGCGTGTTACAGATGTCTGAAGAACCCATTCTTTCCACCATCAATACATTAACACTTTAGCCCTCCTGTCTAAGCTATCAGAACCTGCATCTTTCTCTGGACATTCAGGTCAGATTGGCCAGGATGTTGTTTTCAACAGAGGGATTTAACAGATCGTTTGCTCTAACGCTTTTAAATGTCAGACGGTGTCCTTTACAACAAACATCCCGAGAAGCTAAATTTATTCATTATCAGCAGAGTTTTCTCTGCTCCAACCTTAGGGTTTATTTTCCACATAATTTTTGATTTAATTTCATTATTGCGTTTCCCTTTAACTCAGTAGTTGCCAGCTGGTGGTTTGATGCGATCAGCATCTAGTAAACAAACAAAGTGGACATTCAAGAGGTTTTTGTGGCATCACAAAGATCTGTGGGGAAAACTTTTGCTTTGCTTGGTTGGAAACAGTGCACAAGTCACTCGGGCGCTGCTCTTTGGCCTGGGCACCACCGAGCAAGTGATTTTGCTTGGGAGTGGTGCTGCCCAGGATGATGTATGGCAAGAAAAAATTGTGCATGACTTTTGATCAGATAGGTGCCTCTTTCTGTGTGAAATGAGAGCATGCCCTCCGTGCCATCGTGTCACTTTGCATGGGGTGCCGCTCACTTCGGAAGTACTAACTCACAATGATTTTTGCCACAGCAACAACATTCCCCAAGCAATAGGTCTGAAGACTCCATCCTTATCCTACCCCCTGTGAACATGTGCTGCTCTTTCACTGGGTTTGCAGCAAAGGTGGCCTCAAAGCACAAGAACAGAGTAGGCAAAGAACAGGCAATAAGGAGTAAGGAAGGTTTGGTGGGCACATTTGGTCTCATATAACAATATTCTCAAACAGAAAGTAGCCTGTATTTCACATTATGTTTGCAGAGAGAGGGTGGACAGACAATATTTTTATGGTGGGAACCTGCTCATTATTGCTCTTGATCTTGGTGCCCCTGAAAGCTTGCAAAGCCACTTGTGATATCTCCCATTCTCAGAGTAATACATGTTATGTATAATGTAATGTATTCTGTGTATAATGAACTGGCACAGTCAGAGAAGCTTGATCTAAAAGTCCCTAAAGTCGGAAGGAAATTTCCTATTAACTCCTGCATCGTTTGCAGTAGACCTTGGGTTCTTGATTATGAAAGCTGCTACTAACACACAGCCCTGCCAACCCTTTGTATTGACTGCATTGGCTATGGAGGTTGTTGCTTTTATTTGTCTGGCTTAAGCAGGGGCCAGTCTCGGGTCCCAGAGCTGCACAGATGTTAAATGCCAGCTCTGTCTCTGAAAAGCGACAGAGCTGCCAATCAATAAAGGGATGGCATGCACTGTGAAACAATCAATCCTTTGCTTTCAAAGAGATCCAGACACCCCGACTTCAGTGGAAGCCTGTTATTAAACTGTTTTGTTCCACAAAATGCACCCTAATGTTTCATGGTGTGGGTGATTTTAAATCTCCTCTCTGGAAAATATCTGTTATGCAGTGTTTCCTTGTTGATTCTTGACAGTGAGTGGTCATTTGACTTATTAGGAAGGCTGAGAACCACAGACAAGACACAAACCTTCGCAACTCTACTTTGCCATCCGGGAGCTCTCAAGCGTAGTATTTATGATGCAATGATGAAAAATGACCATTGAAAGAAAAGGTTACACTGTGTCCCAATAATTATTTAGTGTTTTCACTGTTCCCTGTTTTAAATTTTTAGAGATATAGATATAGATATAGATGTATGTGTGTTGCATGTTTTATTTGTGAACTGCCCATTGATGGGCAGTATAAAAATGTAAATAAATAAATAAATCAAAATATCAGCAACAGTAGCACTTGTGCTCCAATCCATGGAATCACAAAATACATGGAAAGTGAAAGAAACCACATCCACCACCCTTACCCCCCCCCTACTGCCCAAACCTCTATGTGTTTGGCCAAAGGTGAGAGTGAGTATACATTCATACAATGTATATGGCCTGTACACTTGATTGAAACCCTGGTACATGGAGGTTGGGTGGGGGCAGCAGGCCAGGGGTATGGCCAGTTACCATGATCCAACCCATCTTCCTGCATTTGATAAATCCATGAACCAGAGCATGTGGACTTGGTTACTTGTGACACAAAATGATAAGAGGCAAAGAACCACAGTAAGTCTGACCAACAGTTAAGTCTTGCAATGTTCTACAAGCAATGGTTTCAAAAGGTGTTTGTTTTCTATCTTTATCCCTTTTAATGAAGTAAATGATTTAGCAGCTAAGCTGGGGTAGGCAACCTGGTGCCTCCAGATGTGTTGGACTACAATTCCCATCACACAGGCAGCATGGCCAATGACCAGGAATTATGGGAGTTATAGTCCACAACATCTTGAAGGTATCAGGGGCTGCCTACCTCTGAACTAAACAATACTGAACTAATCAGGAATCAAATCACTGGCAATCACAAATCAGGAGTAACAGTTGCTCTCCCAGCTTCCCATGGAACTGAGGAGTTCCTGTGGGGTTATTTGAAAAGTATGTGTTGGTGCAGATAGAACCATTGCTTAACATTTATATGAAACCACTGGGAGAGATAATCCAGAGGCATGGGGTGGGGTGCTATCAGTACGCTGATGACACCCAAATATATTTCTCTATGCCTTTGACAACAGCGTCAGCTAAGGATAGTATGTCTCCTCTGAATGAATGCTTGGAGGCAGTAATGGGCTGGATGAGGAAAAACAAACTGAAGCTGAATCCAGACAAGACAGAGGTGCTTGCTGTCAAAGGCCACAACCTGGGTTTGGAGGTGTGTCAACCAGTTCTGGATTTGGTTACACTCCCCCTGAAAGACTGTGTTCACAGCTTGGGGGTACTCCTGGATTCTTCGCTCTAAATGACAGCTCAGATAGATGCGATGGCCAAGAGTGCCTACTATCAGCTTCAACTGATAATCCAGCTGCGCCCCTTCCTAGAGTTGGAAGACCTACAGACGGTAGTGCACGCACTGGTAACTTCAAGGCTCAACTTCTGCAAAGTGCTGTACATAGGGATACCTTTGTGTCTAGTCTGGAAACTTCAACTAGTTCAAAATATGGCAGCCAGGTTGGTCATTGGTACACCTAGGAGTGACCACATTACACCAGCCTTAAAATCACTCCATTGGCTGCCAATTAGTTTCCGGGTGAAGTATAAAGTGTTCGTCATCACCTTTAAAGCCCTTCATGGTTTGGGTCCCGGTTACCTGCGGGATCGCCTTCTCCCGTATAATCCACCCCACACACTCAGGTCCTCTGGGAAGAATTTGCTTCAATCAGCCAGAACTAGGTTGATAAGTGCTACCCAAAGGACCTTCTCGTCTGCCACTCCCAGACTGTGGAGTGGCCTGCCGGGAGCGATTCGACAACTTAGCAGTCTTCTTTAATTTATGAGAGCTGTGGTCTCTTCTGGCAGGCCTACCTAGTTGAACTTTAAGATGTTTTTAATAATGTATTAGTTTTATTTGTTTTTAATGTTTTATCTATTTTATTATCTTTGTATTTATATTTATTGTTGTTCCCCGCCTTGATCCAGAAGAAGAGGCGAGTAAGAAATAAATAAATTATTATTATTATTATTATTATTATTATTATTATTATTATTGTTATTATTGAAGATCAGGACCATGGAGAGCAATGTAGCAAGATGGATACTAAACTAACTTGGCTAGGCAAGGGAGCAGTTTTCCCCACCCTGGTGCCATCCAGATATGTTGGACTACAACTCCCAGAATTCTTGAACATTGGCTTTGCAGGCTGCAACAGATGGGTTTTGAAGCCCAACAGTATGGAGGGCATCAGGATGGGGGAGACAGCATTAGGGAGTTACAGGTGTTGTTCCAACCCTGATCCAAAGCTGACTGAAGCTTTATACAGTCCCTCAGAAAGTGAGGTTTGGGTGAAGTTCTGCCGTCTTTGAGGGAATCTGCTTGCTTCTTAAAGAGGCTGTGTTCCAAAATGTAGATACATGCTCCCGCAGGGCTGAAATGCCTCCTCTAGCCTCTGGCCATGGCAAGCTCAAGAATCAATCCAGGCAAGAAAGAGGTACTGTTAGTGCAGATACAGGCAACCTGGAGGAGAAGACTATCAATGGCTACTAGTCCTGATGGCTAAGTGCAACCTCCAGTATCAGAGGCAGTAAGCCTGTATACACTTATTGTTGGGGAACATGGGTGGGAGGGTGCTGTTGCACCATGTCCTGCTTGTGGTTCCCTGGTTGATGGCTGGACTAGATGAACCCTTGGTCTGATCCAGCATGGCTCTTCTTATGTTCTTAACCTTTGGTCTGTGAGCCACATACAGTCCTCAGAGGCCTCCCACCCACCCCAGATTTCCCCTCCCCCATACCACCACTGCTGATGCCACTGCAGTTGTGATGGGAAGGAGAGTACAAGTGGATGACTGTCAGGCTGTGAGGAGTGCAGTTCAAATAGAGATGATGGCGCAGCATTTTGTAATCTGTATTGGCTA
Organism: Anniella stebbinsi; assembly: GCA_029215795.1. Lineage (NCBI taxonomy): Eukaryota > Metazoa > Chordata > Lepidosauria > Squamata > Anniellidae > Anniella > Anniella stebbinsi. Next base: position 229,106,813 of record JARDYH010000001.1, read on the forward strand.
CCAGGCCCAACTTAAGGGCCGGCATTAACCTCTAAAGCCTTAGATGCTTTGGGTCAAGGTTACCTGAAGGAGCATCTTCTCCCCATGTATAACTGCCTGGACCTTAAGATCTTTAAGAGAGACCCTTCTCCAGCTTCCCCACCTAATGAGGTGAGACAGGAGATTGCCTAGCAAAGGGTATTTTCAGTGGTGTTGCCCCATTGATGAATACACGCCTACAGATGGAGATCTTTTCTGAGCTAGATGTAGCCTTGCTATTTTCCCAGGAGTTTATATGTTTCAGTATATTTTAGATCTTCAAACTAATTGTTCTTTCCCCTTGTTGGGTTCTAGTACTGTATTTAACTTTCTTTCTGTCTGTCTGTCTTCCCCCCCCCCCCCCTTTTACTACTCTGTGTTGATTTTATGCTGATTTCTGTGTTGGTTTAAATGAATAGTTTTTCATTTATTTCTATTTAGTATTTTGTTGTTTTAGAGGGCAATCCTATAGCCATTAGATGGTGCCTGAGAATCCATAGGATTGAGTAGAGCTCCCCCTCCAAGGCCAGAGACAGAGGAGATCATCTGGCTGTGGAGCTCCACCATCACCACCACCAGAAGCCCCTCCTAGCTGCTCTCAAGGTTGGGACTCCCAACTTTGGGAAAGAGAACCAGCTCAGGAAGGGTGGGAGAAGGAGTGTTGGATAATAATAATAATAATAATAATAATAATAATAATAATAATTTGGGATGCCAAAAGTGTTGTTTTCTGTAAAGCTTTGTGAACTTATAACTTAGTTAACTGAGAAATATAGAAATGACATAAATATATAAAAGAAGACTAACATTAGAAAAACACCCAAAGTACACTGCAACTTTACAATTGACAACTCCTCATAATATTTCTGCAGAAGTTTAATAATTAGAAAGCATGTTTGTTAATTAACTGCAGATTAAACACACACACACACACACACACACACACATAAGATCTGCTCTTTTTGAAATGGCTTTCTATTGATATATAAATATTTTAACTATGATACATGAAAAAACCGAATATTTCTCTTTATTAATATATATCATTTATTGCTTGGCTAGATTAATTTTTAGAAAACCAGGAACCTTTCCAAACATTCAAAATGAATCATTGCATACAGAAAGATGGAAGGCAATTAATATGAAAGCAAACATGCTTCAGTGAAGAATAATCTTTCATAAAGATTATATTATGCTTTTTCTACACACATTCCTAAAAGCACAGCTATGAAAGCACTTACTTGATATCACTGCGATCTTACATGCTTATAACCAGCATTGCATGCAACAGGATTTCTACCTTCTTCTTGAAAAATCAGAAATGCAGTAGATGCAACATTTTTCTCAACATAAGGAAAATGTCATTTCTTGGATAGTTTCCAACTATAGAGGGGTTAAAGATATAAGCCCTTCTAGAGAAAGAGGTAGGAAGTACCCTATGAATGTACTTTGCACAAAGTAAAATACATTCTTCACATGAGTGCTTGCTTATTCGTGTGGCATATAACCTAAGATCCCATCTGGAAGAATTTTTTTTATCAAAAAATCTGTTTTTGGTTATCCAATTTACTTTTGTCCTCCTTATACAAAGGCAGAACCATTTTGATTTTGTGGTTTATAAATTGTGCCTTAACTCAAAAAATGTGCAGGGCAAAGTTGGGGTAGAAATATAAGATAAATCTGTTCCTATCTTATAGCAGTAGAGGAGCAATTTGACGCTCTGGGGGTTACATCCAAAGTTATGCTGGTGGGATAAGGGCATGATGTGCCCTTGTTCTGCCAGCAGTTGTGCAAGTGCTACCACAGGGATGGCAACTTGAGACCCTCCAGATGTTTTGGCCTACAACTCTCACCATACCTCACCATTGGTTATGCTGGCTAGGACTAATGGGAGTTGTAGGCCAAAACTGGGCTGACCATATGCAAAGGAGGACAGGGCTCATGTAACTTTAACAGTTGTAGAGAAAAGGGAATTTCAGCCAGTGTTATTTGTATGCAATTAGTTCCTGGTGAAATTCCCTCTTCATCACAACAGTTAAAGTTGCAAGGGCCCTGGCTTCTTTTGTATATGGTCACTCTAGTATAGTGCATGCACCTTTAACTGTTGTGATGAAGAGAGAATTTCATCAGGAACTAATTGCATACAAATGACATTGGCTGAAATTCCCTTTTCTCTACAACAGTTAAAGTTACATGAGCCCTGTCCTCCTTTTCATATGGTCATCCTAGCCAAAACATCTGGAGGACCACAAGCTGTCCATCCCCATGGTAGCAGAACAATTAGCACAACTAGTGCAAGCAATACCTAGGCTAACATAACCCATTACCTAGTGAAGGATTATGCAGGGGCTTGTGCAACAGTTGAAGCAGAACCAAAGCAATAGCTTTAGCACTTGCGCAAGAATGAAAATTGTGCTTCCACTAGTGGCAGAAGCTTTGCGCCTGGAGAATGACACCATTGAATACACAGCAATGCTAGTATCTAAGGAAGTGACTGTCCATTTTAAAGGCTTAAGGGTGCAATCCTATGCATGTTCAGACAGAAAAGAATCCTACAACTCCCAGCATTCCCCAGCCAGCATGGCTGTCTGGGGAATGCTGGGAGTTGTAGGAACTTTTCTGTCTAAATGTGCATAGGATTGTGCCCTAATATAACAATGGTGACTGACTTTTAGTTTGGCTTCTAGTTTTGTTCAATACAACCAATTGCCTGCTCCAACAATGCATATACAGGCAGAGAATACCGCAACAGCACTGAGGGGTATTTACACAGAAAGTCAATGGTGGACATCAAATCTTGTTTACTTCTGAACAGAAGCCATTGAGAACTAACCCTTCCCTTCTAATCACAGCTCATACCCCTGCCCTCTGCTCCATGTCTTACTGCTCACTAACTAGCCTGTGCTCTGTATCTTAATTACACTGGAATTTAATGAAGAGACAAACCCAGAAACCACTTGCTTTGAACTTGCCTCATGATGAAACACTCTATGGCCCACATTTCATGTGAACAAGCTCTTACAAAACTGAACCTGATTTAGACAAGGCCCCCCTATTCAATTTTATTTTAGGGTGCAATCTCATGCACGCTTTGACAGAAAAAAAATCCTACAATTCCCAGATGTCCTCAGCCAGCCATGGTGGCTGGGGAATGCTGAGAGTTGTAGCACTTTCGTTCTTTCTAAACAACATGCACACCTTTAAGGCATTGTACATTCCATTTCCTCCTCATGGTGAGTAATGTCTTTTTTCAAGGAAGTCATTAAAAACAAAACCTGGATAAATGCAAAGAAAACAGAGAAAGAGGAATGGAAATTTCTTTTAAGTGTGAGTAAAGATCTGGAAACAAGGAGAAGCCACCAAACAGTGCCAGCCAACAGTCTGCAGACAATCAATGACGTGCTTCACAGACCATCATTTGGCAATGCAATTAGGCAGCCATCCACAAAGGAAAACGGCAAGAGGCTAGGAAGTGGAGGAAAGACTAATGTTGTTCTATTTTAATTAATTTATACAAGCATTGAGTAATGAAGTATTTTGAAGGCTATGTTTGCTTGCTCTGAAAGCCATTCTTCATCATGTGATTTCTCTGTTATCTGTTACAAGAATTTGGAGATTTGCCATCTCAGAAATAAACACACAAATGATATCGTGATATGAAGTAGGGTGATACTCTCTCAGAAAATTCTTTAAGGCAGCAATCCTATCACCCACAGGATGGTGTCCCAGGCCCATAGGATGGACTGGCTCTCCTGCTTCACCCACAGAAGATCTGCCCTCACAAGCTTCTTCTTTGCAGGCACAGAAACTTCCACCTCCCTTGCCACTCCACCAACCATATTAGGATGGCAGTAAAAGCAAACGGGGGGGGGCATGCTGGAGGGCAGGTACAGGGAGGGTTTGGATTTGGCAGATTCAAAGCCTCCCATTCTCCAAGCATGACCCTGGAATGGGGTTGAGGGGGGTGAGTACACCAGCCCTGGAATCAGCATATTTCTCCTCCAAAACACACCTTGATTTCCACACCATGTAAGCAATAAACATGTTCTATAGCCTGATGGCTAAAAAAACATAAAAAGAAATACAGCACAGAACAGGGATTATGCCAAATGCATCATGGAAAAGGTGGGCTTTGAGGAGGGGTTAAAGAAAGGTAGGTCACTTCATACACAACTTAGCCCCTATGCTCTAATCTTAGTACTACAGGAAAGTGGAGCAAAGCTCCATTTCAAGAATTACTTTCCTGGCCTGCATATGTTACACTGCAGATCACCTGCAAGCTGAAGTTGATAGCATCCATGCCGAAGATGACAGAGGACATGAAGCCACATTAGAGATCTCTAAATGGTTTAAATGTGTTGTAGCTATACAGAAGCCTGCTCGATTCAAACCTGAATGGTATTGGTTCATCAAGTTTGCATTTGCTTAATGCCTGTACATTTTTTAGACTGCTACCCCATTTTGCTTCAACAATGAGTCTGCTAAATATGAAAGGCAGATAACCAGTTCCCTCATGCAACCAGAAGCTTGAGATAGACATTTCTACATGGCAAGATCAGACTAAGAAAACTCCTTCTGGAAAAGCCCTGAGTGAGAATTTTATAGCATTTATTTATTTATATGTTTATTTATTTGATTTGTATTCTGTCTTTCTACCAAGAAAATGGCACTGAAGGCATCATTTAAAGCAAAACAAAACAGAACGGAACACTAGCTTGGTCTCAGACTAGCCAGGACTTATTGCAAAACTCTAGATCCCACTCACACCATTCTGGGTCAAAAAGTGCATGTGGCTTGGATCCTCTTCCATATGAAGAAGGATTGTCATGCTCCATCAGGAAATCTATTGCCTGCTCTTGGTAACAATTCAGGAAAGGAGGCACAACATAGGAAAGGCAGCTGGAACATGTCTGAGACAAGAGTTCAATCAGGACCTTGGACAGCAACCCAGAGCTAGAAAACCATCAGGTTACTCCAGCACTTACTGAAAGGAAAAGGCCACGAGAGTCTTTCTGGAAGCTCCACCATCTCAAGTGCTGTATCTGGCTCTGAAAGGGCCAGCAGCCTTTTCTTGCAGGTGTTGGCTTCTCCTGGGGAGTGAAGGTTGGAGGAGGAAGGAGCTGGTTGGGGACTGCTCCTCAGGGTCTTTCTGATCACTAGAGGAGTCTAAGGTCCACTCCTCAGAGCCAGGGGACAGTGGCGCATATAGGACATGAATGCCAAGGCAGTAGGCACCAGTTCAGAAGGACCAAGGAATGGTTCTTCTGCCTCACCAGAATCAGTGTTGCTGGAACCTTAGTGCATATTCTTTTCTTTATTCGTTAGTGCACATTCTTTGTGCAAGAGAAGATAATGCAAATCCTGGGGCTGAAGTGCAGAAGGGAAGTGCACTCCATCTACTGCCATCAGCCAGGGGACTTAGGGCCACTGGGAAGCTGCACACCCACCCACTTCCCAGGTGTAACATCAAGCCAGGGAGGGAACCAACAAGGGAAATAGCAGCTGCAGGAAGCTCACTTCCCCCTCCCTGCCAGAAAGAACACTCAGCTGCACTTGACATCTGCCCTGGGACTGCAGAAGGAGGGGGAAAGAATTATCTGGTCCCATCCATCTGCTAAGGAAACAAGAGCAACCAAGTGCTATTCAAGCCAGAACACCAGCAAGATAAAATCATCCTGGCCTGAAGGGGTTGTATATTAGAGCTGTGCGTAAACGGCCTCTCAAAATTCTGCACCCTATTTGAGGGCAGAGAAATTGGAAGGCAATTTCACAAAATTTCTCCAGTGGGAGCAAAAATTCTCCAACAGTTGCTCACAGATAGGCCTCGGCATTGGCAGGAGATGTAACCAGCTTCTTTCTTTTTTATTTTATTTATTTATTTTTGCACTGCCGCTTCAAGTAGCACCAGAAACAACTGCTGCTGCCTGGCTTGGAGTGGCTTGGCCTGTGGGACTTCTCTTTTGCCTCCTTACAGACTTGGGTCCAGCCAAGGCCACCACCCCCCACTCCCAGCTGCAAACAACTGTGGGAGCTGGGGCTTCGAGAGGTTCAAGGCAGCTGGGAGCCGAGCAGAACCGTAATGTGTAAGAGAGCTGCAATATGTGTTGTGCAGGGCAGAGGGAGATATGGCAATGGCAGGGCAAAGAGTCATTACAGGGGAAGGAGAGATAGATACTTAACATCCATCTTACCTTCTGGACACCCTGCTACCCCGGGGATCTTGGAGAAAGAACCAGGCCACCCACAGAACCTCTCCTTGCTCCTATGTAATGCCAAGTTGGTTAAAAATAAAACAAATATTATCTATGATCCCCTTACACATGAGGAGGCCAACCTGGCATGCTACACAGAGACCTGGATGGGAGATGACAGTGGCCCGACATGGGCTCAGACCCTCTCATCTGGGTACTATGTTACTGAACAGGTGAGGGAAAGTGGGTGGGGAGCGGAGTAGCTGTGGTCTACAAAGATAACCTTAACCTGACCAGACTTCCTGTCCACTAATTGAATTACATAGAGTGTGTATACCTGAGACTGAAGGCCAGGGATAGACTAGGGATTCTGTTAGTGTACTGGCCACCCCGCTGCCTATCAGACTCCCTAGCCAAGCTCATGAAACTGGTCTCAGAGCTGGTGTTGGAGTCACCCAGGCTTTTGGTCCTGGGCGACTTCAACATCCCATTCGAGGCCAATTTGTCAGGTGCAGCTCAGGAGTTCATGGCATCCCTGACAAACATGGGCTTATCTCAATTGGTCTCTGGACTTACACATTCAGCAGGTCACACCCTCGATGCTGTTTTCAGTTCCGAACAGACGGAGCTCTGGGCGGAGGTGACAAATACCTCTGCATTGTCATGGACAGACCATTTTCTGGTCAGGGTTAGTATCACAGCTACCACCCACCCCTGCAGGAGTGGCAGACCTATTAAGATGATCCGCTCTTGAAGGTTGATGGATCCTTTTGGATTCCAGAAAGCCTTAGAGGGTTCTTTGGCTGGTATTGTCGATGATCCTGTTGAAGCCCTGGTCAATAATAATAATAATAATAATAATAATAATAATAATAACAACAATTTATTTCTTACCCGCCTCTTCGTCTGGATCGAGGCGGGGAACAACACATGATAAAATACATAAAACTGATTAAAACATGACACATATTATTAAAACTGCATAAAAAATCCTAAAACATCCTAAAAACATCCTTAAAATCCTTGATAGATGGAATCAAGGCCTAACTAGGGCTATTGACATGATCACCCCTAAAAGTCCTCTCCAACCCGCTTCCAACTGGGCACCCTGATATACAGAAGATCTCAAGAAGTTGAAGTGGGAAGGTTGATGACTGGAGTGCCGATGATAGAAAACTCGACTTATATCCGACAAGACACGATATAGAGAACATCTCCGTTTCTATGGGGTGGCAATACATGTAGCGAAGAAAGCTTTCTTCGCTGCATGCATTGCATCTGCGAATTCATGCAAATTCATGTCCAACAGAACTGTTTAGGGTGGTGAGGGGTTTAACCCAGGCACCTTCCCCCCTGAACCTGATCTTAGAGCAGTAGTTCGCTGTGATGCCTTTAACGATCATTTTGCAGATAAAATCTCTTGGATAAGAGCTGACTTAGATGCCGTCATTATAGCAGAGACTGACAATAGAGTGTCCAGCAATTCTGTGAGTAGAATTATACTAGATCAGTTTCAGTTGGTGAGTACTGAGGACATGGACAAACAGCTTGGACGAGTGAGGAGGACAACTTGCCCTCTCGATCCCTGCCCTTCTTGGCTGGTTGCCCAGGAAGGAGATGCAATTAGACTACAACTACAATATACTATTAATGCATCTCTCAGGGAAGGGAGTTTTCCATCCTGTTTAAAAGAAGCAGTGGTATGACTGCTTCTAAAAAAGCCCTCCTTGGACCCCCTGGACCTTAATAACTACAGACCAGTATCAAATCTTCCGTTCAAAATATGGCAGCCAGGTTGGTCACCAGTATACCTAGGGGTTACCATATTACACCAGCTTTAAAATCACTCCACTGGCTGCCAATTACTTTCCGCGCGAAGTACAAGTGTTGGTCATTACCTTTAAAGCCCTACATTTTTTGGGTCCAGGTTACCTGCAGGATCACCTTCTCCCATACAATCTGCCCCGCACACTCAGGTCCTCTGCGAAGAATTTACTACAGTCAGCCAAAACTAGGCTGACAACTGTTACCCAGAGGACCTTCTCTTCTGCCGCTCCCAGACTGCGGAATGGCCTGCCGGGAGAGATTCGCCAACTTAACAGTCTTCTGGAATTTAAGAAAGGCATAAAGACTGATCTCTTCCAGCAGGCCTTCCCAGTCGAATTTTAAGAGTTTTAAGAGTTTTACTGGTATTTTAATAATGTATTGGTTTTTATATGTTTTATGTATTTTATATCATTGCTTTTAATGTTGTTCCTCGCCTCGATCCAGAGGGAGGGTGGGTAAGAAATAAATTTATTATTATTATTATTATTCGCATAAAAATAGTGAAAGAATGGAAAATATTGTGCAAAGCAGCCTTTTATTTCTAGGGGGATAAAAAAAAAAAAAAAATCTCAGAAGTTCTCCAAGAATGTCTTCTGAGAAATTATGTTTCCACTCTAGTTGTCATTCATCAGGGTTCAGCACCTTCCCCAAGGTCTTCCAAATATTTAATTTCTGAGTGGTGATTGTAGATACACCTTGTCCCTAATGCAGCTGCTCATAATACCGCTACTTTCCATGGAAGCCCTACAGCAAGATGTGAGGCAGCAGTATTGTGTCCAGCTCTAGGGAAAAGGTAAAGCTAGTGCTGTGCCAAAATCTGTCCCCCAGTTTCCTGGAAGCTATCTTTCCCTAAGAAAAAGGTTTCCATTTTTCCGTTTTGTTCTCAGAGCATTTTATAATTTATTTTGAATTTATTTTGGTGGCATTTTTGAGTTCATCTAATCACTATAAGATGGTCTTGGGGTGCTGTGTGAGTTTTTCTTTCTTTTTATCACCACCTTTCTATTTCTTTCTTTCTATTACTACCTCTCCGTTGCTCTGCAGCCTCCCAGGCTGCCTGCACTTCCTGAGCTGGAAAAATACATCCTATCATAGGAATCACCTCATGATGTCTTTCCTTGGGGCTTAATTGAAGTGCGGAAAGCAGTGAGGCTACCAGCTGCCGGAGAGTTGATTGTACAGTGAAAGACAGGTACTTGCGCACACTCCTCGGCCACCTCACAAATAAGGTAGCACAAGATACTAGAACCCAAACCCTCAGAATTTTTCTAAAATCTTCTTCTTTCATTCCTCCCCAAAAAACAATGCCTTTTCTACCAGATTGAATGAGAATTGTGCAAAAAAAAAAAGAAAGAAAGAAGTAACAAATGTTCAGCACAACACTAATTTAAATGCCCATTTATAGCTCACTACTTTGTTCTGTCCTTGAAAATCTGTTCTCCCTCCTCTTCCTGTTCCCTTTATGTGCATTGTAATGTTAGTTTGTAGGCCCAATGGCTGGGCCCTCTCTCTGCTTTAGTGACGTGAGCTACTTTGGGCGACAAATATGTGTTGAAAAAGCAGGATAGAAATGCAGTAAATAAATACCTACCCAAATCCAGCAGGTGTGCTTCTGTATGTGCAAGGCATTGCACAAACTCTCACACCACATTGCATAAAGCCTTCCTCTAGAACAGCACCACTGCCAGAATTTTTTCTGCTTGCAAAGACATCTCTGGATCCCTGCTGATGAGTTTCCACCTCCATGTTCATCACCCAGTGGTTGCCATTTTAGGTGATGATTTCCATATGAGAACCTGTCATCACAGATCAAAAACTGAAGACAGAGCTGTCAGTACCTGACATCGCTTTGAACACAGTGGAGGCTGTTAGGGTTCAGCTGCGAATCATGGCATGGGAACATGAGGTACTACCGAGCGATCTTCATGTGCGTGTGAATCATCTCTGAGACTGCAAATGTATCTCAATAAGGCATTCAGAGATTCAGGGCTGAAAGGGTGTTAAGTATGAATGTTTCAGTATGTGCTGCTGGTAGCAGAATTTATCTTCAGCGGTACAGTGCACTCTATAAGAGCTGAGCTTATTTCATGAGGAAAATCAACAGTATTTTCCCTTTATTGCTTTGCCCTTCAGGTGATTTAAGCAGAATTGCTTTCAACGGTACAGAGGACCGAAAGGTCAGAATGGGACCAGACTTTGTTGTAACCTCACTGAATATAAAACTCCCAATTCAATCAAAGAGCAAGGCTCTCTTCATGAAATACTCACTGAGTTGTTTTTTCCAAAATATAAATGATCAAAACCTTCTTGTACTATCATTTGCAAGACTTATCTGGCTTGTTCTTTCGACTACCTGCTATTAGCCATGTATGAATTCACTATTGACACAAGCCAAGGGGTTACCAGTACAGTGCCAAAGCCTGGCCAAGAACAGAATTAGAATAGGAAATCCTGGTCCAGGAAGACAATTTTGGAGTCATACAGATGCAGGGGAACAGATGCAGAGTTTCCTGACCGCAGGAATTTGCCTACCCAAAGACTGAGCTTGGCTTGGGCTAGATGTACACCACTGCTTTATAGTGGTATTGAAGTGCACTGACAACTGTTGGGGCACTTTACACATTCCATATAATGCTTTCATAATGCTTTTCCCTGCTTTTTGTTCCACATTAGCCAAAATACTACAGCAAATCTCATTGTGTGTCCTATGAGGTATAAATGTGCAACAGGGATATAGCATTACTATGATGGGATTTGACACAAGGTGTAGATCTGACCTTGGTGATTCCAAAACCTGCTTTGATTGAGAATCAGGACAGAAAAGACCAATGGGATGAGGGTTAGAGACATGACACAGCACATCTTATTGACAAAAATAGGCAGTAACTAATTTAAAATCTAGGGAGGAAAGAAAATTGACAGCACATCACATGGATAATTCTTTGTTTATGACAAGTTTATCCCACCCTTCCTCCAAGGAGCTCAGCTCATTTTATCCTCACAACAGCCCTGTGAGGTAGGTTAGGCTGAGACACAGTGTCTGACCAGGGCAACAGTGAATTTCATGGATGGCTAGGGACTTGAACCCAGCTCTCCCCAGCCTTTGGTCCAATATTTGAACCACTACCCCGCACTGGCTCTCAATTTGTCAAGCCAATGAGCAAGATCAAATGGTGGCCATTTGCCAAAGGAAGGAAAACCACTGGAGAAATGGATTTCCCTTCCCCCTCCTACAGCCTCTCATGCCCCCCTCCAAGTCTGCTCTGGAGGATTTGTGGGGGCTTAGGGGGCTGCAGGGAGGAGGAGAGCAAAAGGAAACCCCCATTGCATGAGCAGAGATCCAGTCATGCAACATTAGATTTAACGCAATCTCTGCTCTTCCACAAAGATATGGGGAGAAAACACTAAATATAATGACAAGAAAATGCACCAAGAAGATTCAAATCTCTGCTATATAAAGCTTGTTCCTGCCTCTACCCTGTATCTTTGTGAGTTCCACTAAGCATTGTTATTCTCTTTATCCCTTAGCAACTTCTTTATCCCCTAAAATACTAAGAAAGCCCTTTTTAAATTAACGTAATAAATTTGTAGTCAGTCAAATTCATCTTCCACATCTTCTCCAAACATACAGATAAGGGGAAAATACTTTAAAAAATTATTACTATCAACAAGAAGCCAACTCAGGATGTAGAACTGGAGTACTGTCTGAGGTTAACACAAGCCTTTTGGGTCCTGGAAATCACAGTCAGGAAAACACAATTGCTGCCATTTAATTTTCTCTCCTGTGAACTTGCCCATCCTTTAAAATCAGCTGTTCTGTCCCTCTTTCGTGTGCAGCTGCCTTCAAAAGAAGAGGGCTTTCTCTGTGGTAGCACCCTGTGTGTAGAACTCCCTGCCTCAAGAGGTTAGGCATCCTTCCTTCTTATCTGTGTTCTAATGGCAAGTGAAGAATTTCTTTTTAAATACGCATTTGACTCTGTTGTTGAATTTAATTTATTGACTGCTAGGTTTGGATCGGTGTGTTTTTTTCTTTGCTGCTGCTTTTAGCCATTGTTTTATGGGTTATATTTAACCTGAACCATTTGCCAGTGGAACAGAAACTGCTGGCAGAAAGGATTTCCTCTACCTCCCCCACCCTGAGCCCCCATGTCTGGGAATCCTACAGAGAAGACCTGAGGGGCACATGAGATGTTGCTGAGGGAAAGAGAGCAAGGGAATACCTGTTGCATCAGCAGAAGTCTGCTCTTGTTGTGTTAGATTTAACCCAAGAGTATTTTAATGTTGTTATATTTCGTAAACCGCTTTAAGTGGCTCCTCTTTTGGAGGGGAAAAGCAGAGTAAAAATATCTTTAATTAATAAAGAATTGTGAAAAATACAAAGAAAGGTTGTTAACTGGCATCTGGAGTGATTTCTGATGTGCAAACAATATTTTATCTCCTGGTTTTGGGGGGGGGGGGTGCCAAAAAAGGATGTTTTTGAAATAAAGATATAGGCTCAATGTTAAAATATAATTAACAAGAAGAAGGAGAATGACTTGTAGTATCTTGACCTGCTAGATATGACACCATATATAAAAAGGAACATGCAGGATGTGGGAAGGGACCTGATAAATTCTCTGAGGACTTAATAATTCATTCACAACAGGATTGATCTTTGATCAGTACTAGCACTAGTATTTGATGCTTCAAACCCTACAGACATGTTATGTGAGAACTATGAAGGATGTTGTAAGCAAGTTTCAAAATGACATAGCTTGTAGGTGAATGTTTTTCATTTTATGGCAATAGACACCTTCAAATTTAATCCAGGTTGCTATAAAATTAATGCAAAATTCAAGTCACAGATAAGAGAGCTTTAAACATAATACATGCAAAAAATGTTTTATGAAAACTAGCCAAAAGGCAACTATTCTGGGGTTGCAATCCTATACCCTCACACCTAGGAATAAGTCCCACTGAATGAAATGGGATGTACTTATGAACAGGCATGTTTGGAATTGGACTGTAAATGTTTATTCCTCTGTAACATCTATACAAGTTTAAAATGATACTACATTAACGTGAGAAATGGAAAACAACAAATTTTGGATTAAAGCCAGCATCGTGTGACCAGTCTTCCACTTGCACATCAAGACTTTCCTTTGCTCTCTTCCCTCCTGAAACAGCCATGTGCCCCTCAAATCTGCTCTCCATGCCCTCCAGCTTCCATAGGGGATGTAGAGCAGGCTGCATGGTACACTCCAGTTTCCCAGTCTTAATCACACACACCCTGCCCAGAGCTGCTTTTTACCCTGCAGGGCAAAATACACAGGTATCATGTATATTTTGCCCTGTGTGTGTGTGTGATTTGAATTGGGAACATGGCACAAGATGCGGGTTAAACTCCCCTCAACCAGTGCTACATCCCTGATTTAAATTTGGGGATGGAGGGTTGGCATAAGCCGCAATGAGCCATTTATGAAAACACAAGCGATCTAATCTGAGATCTCCTATTATCATGCCTTATTGAGGCCCTGACAGGAAATGTTCTCTTTGCCCCTAGGGAAAACATATGTGTACAGTTCTCTAATGGTTTGTCTATTTTGGCCCATAGCATCATTTGTGGAAATGCATTTCGATGACTCAGTATTATAATGGATGCCATTCATAAAAGAAACAATTTTACAGAAACATATTATTCAAATAAACCTATCAAGAATAAATAACTTTAAGTGCTTCTTGGCTAAAATTATGTTTTGTTTGTTAAAATTTCGCATTAAAAAAGAAGACCAGATTAATACAGAATTATAACTGGAAGCAAGGTAGCAAAAATGGGAAAGTTGTCAAGTAGAGACAACCTTTAAAAACACACACCAGGATCTTGACTTAATGCAGAGGTGGGGTGGAAAGAGAAAATGTGACGGCTTATTAATTTTCAGGAGACAAAAGGAAGGTATTCTCCCTGTATTTTTCATTTTTCTACCTGTTTCTTCAAAGCTATAAACCGTGTCCTGTTTCTGGTGCTTAATGTGAGCAGCATATATATTCTGCATTCATTCTCTCTGGCTGTGCAGCAATCTCTGGAAATCCACGCTTTTTAAATTCTGAGGGACCTGATGAAAGAAAATGGCAGCTTCAGAAAACTGGGTTTTGTGTTAAAGTAAAACAGCTCATGGGATTACGAGCACCTTTTTCTTGCAGTTAGTGGCAATTATGTTGCTAAGAATTCCATTTCTCCAGACAATATTTAAGTTGGCTGAATACCTATTGTTATATGGACAATACCTGAAGGGCTGAACTAACATTGCTGTCAATCTAGTACCATCTGCTAGGGGGCAATTTATGACCTGCCCGCCCCCCCCAAAAGAGGAAATTCATTAACAGAGAAGAGGATGAAGGGGAGCATCAATTTGCATAAAATATGCATGTGCTAATTTGTATGCATAGGTGCAAATTTTGAAATAATTACTATAGTTTAAATAGAAATATAGAGCATCTCATCATAATGGGAAAGACTCTGACCAAGTTGACATGTGTGCCTGCTCAGGCTATTGTCCAGGTACTAAGTGTTGATGGGCAATTTCAAGGCTCCTGCCAACCCAACCTAGATCTACTCTGGTGGCTGCAAGGAAAGAAGGGAATCCATTACACTGGTAAAGCTGAACCCATTGGTAGTTGGATAACATTGGATATAACCCTTTATCCTTAAACCAGGCTTGGTCTGGATAGCCTTTAAAATCGAAGATGTCTTCAAATAGAGAACCATGGTCTGTAAAGTAGGACACATGGCCACCATATGGTAACTGCTCTCTGTTTACTTCCTTCAGATTCACCTGTATATTTGTAAATAAACAGATATTACACAGACACCATAGCCTCCACCCCACACTCCCTTCTCGCAAAAAAGCTGCCCCTGTGAAAGGCTGCCCTTCCTGTAAGAAGCTAATTCTATAAAAGGGAACTTTTACTCAAGAAACTCTGAAACATAATACAATATTTCACTTTTAGGTTAGCACCTCCACAACAGTATAGCACAAGTAAAACATATTGCACCTAGAAGCTATGCTGAACAGACCGGATGGATTTACACACACAGCATGTTACTGTGGGTTATTTATCCTGGAAAGTCAGTCCATTCATCTGTGCAGAGATCTAGTGCACTGCAGTCTGGTGCACTTCTGTCTTTTTCCTTAACAAAACAAACAAACAAATATCCTTTAAAGAGAAAGAGATGGAATAGCACAAATATAATGACACATTTACCCTGGTCTAAAAACTCACCGAAAGAGTTCTTTAAAAACCAAAGAGAAACTGGGGGTGGTTGCGGCATTGTCTAAAGAACTGACAAGCATACAATAAATGCCTCCAGTAGAAAAGGTCTTATCTGCCTCACAAGGTTGTTGTTGTTAGAATAGGGTGAAAGGGTAATCCCTGTAGTATGCCATTTTGAGCCTCTTGGAGGGATATAACAAAGAAAGAGGTTTTTTTAAACACAGAAGACAAGCTCCATAAGTCAATTTAAAGTGTGATGTCTAAAAATGTCCTTTATTATGGCATTCAAGGCCTAATATAAAAGGTCATGTGACTGTTATGTGGTTCTACTGCTCAACTGTCATAGCTGAAATAATAGATATACTCCTCATATATATGCTTCAAATACTAATATATTTCAATAGCAGTTCAAGACCAATTCAATGGAAGAGTGAGTTTTGGCCAAAATGTTAACTGTTTGTATTTATTCAAAAGCAGTTACCTCCTCAAATTCTCCCCTCTACTCGCCTGCCAACAGGAAAAAAGATAGCACATGATTTCAGATCTTTCTGAAAATTAGAAAACATACTATGGCGTCAACAACGTCTGGTAGCTACTTCAATTTAAATCTCAACAATGTGAATCTCCCATCACTAGAAATGACTCAGTTCCTAAGGTAATTTATTATGGCATCCCAGATTGCTCAACGCACCGAGCACTGAAAATGCAAAATAAGATAAATATAACATGAGTGTGTCACAGGGAAAGAGATTGATGGGGGACATAGAAAGTGTTTTAATGGAGCAGCAAAAATACTATAATCTGGCAGACATCACCCTAGGGAACAAGATAAAATTAATGGCTAATAGATGTGTGGCAACATGGAAAAAAGATGCACTTTTCCTCAAAGCCAGAAAATTAGGCCAGAAGTACCATGTACATTGATAGCATTCTTCTTCTTCTTCTTCTTCTTCTTCTTCTTCTTCTTCTTCTTCTTCTGTGTCACAGTGCATAAAAGAGAGACTTCCAGAAAAAAAATGGTTTTTTTAATTTAAAAAGTAATCCTGCCATCTAATTTAAAGTTTGCTCCTCCCTGACCTTGGGGCCTCCAGTGTGCTCACAGACCCCTCTATTGGTGCCCACCAGGCTCCCTGCCCCTGCAGATTTTTATTTTATTTCTTAAGGTTTAAAAAAAAAATTTAAAAAAATTAACTGGGAGGTTGGCATTCTGCAAAGCAAAGTGTTGTCCACTAGCACCATCTTTATTTGGGTTCAAAAGACGTTTTGTATTTTGATGCTCAGGCTCCACCTTTGCCTTGTACTACTTAGGTTCTTAGGCAAGTTACTTTTGCTATATTCTCACCAATTTGTCTTCTGGTAAATAAGTGTTTTGTGACCAGCCATGCCCACCAAGGAAACCATTTTATGAATGACCAAGCCTCCCCGTGGCAGCCATTTTGTGGGAGCACCCACAACACTCCTTAAAATTCTAAATAATGTCCTCCAAGAACCTGTATAGAGGCAGGTTATTATTATTATTATTATTATTATTATTATTATTATTTACATTTATATACCACCCCATAGCCAAATTAAAAGATTGAACACTAAAAAGACAATATACAAAATTTAAAACCATTAACATAAAACAGCTGACATTTAAAACATTTTAAACTGTTAAGCCTGGCCACAAAGTCAGTTAAAACCTCAACTTAAGCTGTTAAAATGCCTGGGAGAAAAGAAAAGTTTTGACCTGGTGCTGAAAAGATAACAGAAGATAGTGGTGAAGGAAAGACACTCTTATGCTTGGTGGTGCATTATTGCAGTGAGCTGGATTCTGGCAATGAAAACAGGATTCTTAATTTGGAATTTAAATGAAATTCTGGGGGAGGGAACACAAGAAAAGATATTTGGGCGAGAAGATAAGAAGGATTATGCTACCCTGTTCAGATGACATGCTAAGCCACGATGATTAAGCATTCTGAGCTAAACATTATGGCTTAGTGTGTCATGTGAACCATGATTTAGCCTGTCATGTGAACCATTCCTAACCATGGTGGCTACAGAACCATGATTTAAACATGCTCACTAACCATGGCTTAGTGTGTTGTCTGAACAGGCCCTATATGTAAGAGCAGAGCTAACAAGTAGCTATGTTTGGTTTCCTCATACCTTTTTGAGTCATTGGGTAATCTATTCCTACTAGAACCAACCTTGGGGGGAGGGGCGGTTAACATGTCCCTGCTAGCAGAGCAAGCATTAAAATGACAGTGATCACTGCTTCATTGACAGAGGGTGTTTCTAGAAGAAATTATTGTGCAATCATACTGCCTCATTCCCAGAATTTTATGTGGTCTCCAGAGGTTGTCATCTTCAATTTGCAGCCCTCCTGTGTTTACCCACCACTTCTTCGGCCATTTTTTTTCTCACCAGGGGAAAAAACAGCATTAAGGAAGAAAACATGAAATAGCAGCACAATGTTTTTGACTGCTTGCCCTCAGAGCTCTTTGAGCACTCCGAGTCACATACCACACACATCCGTCTTTAACAGGGCTGTCTTCAAAAGCTACTTTTTGACCTATGTCATAACTTATTATTACACTATAAAACCATCTCCCATTTTATGACCCAATTTCTTCTCTTCTCTTCTCTTCTCTTTTCTCTTCCTTTTTAGGTGCTCTGAATATACTCATAACAAATCGCATATACTTTTGACTTTCTCTGACTCTTTCTAAGGGTCTTTCCAGAACATTCTTTAGAGACCAGTTGTTTTTCAGTTGATGCAGAAGTTCCAGCCATCATCCCCTCCCCTTATCTTCCAGGCAAGACTTCTATTGTGCAAAGGTCACATTTATCCAGTAAATTCCCAAACTCCTGTGAAAATACACAGGCCTCTACAAGACAATACCTATGACATCACATTACTGATACATGATGCAACTGGTGATCTCATAACTTTTGACATTGTTTCTATTTTGTCTGTATTTCAATAACACATTTAGAGCATTTCCGTGTTGTGACAATCAAGCACAAAATTGCTCCTCATGCCCTTTTTTATGTACAAAAAGTGGCAGATATGAACCTGCTCAGCTCTGCTTTCTGGAAAGCATTCACTTGGCTATATTTGTAAAGTTGTTTTATATTCCTTTCCTTGGCAATTATTGCTAAAGCACCTATGATCCTCAAAACACGGAACTTATCAACTCTTATTTAAATTGGACCAAACTGAGCCCTGCTCTAATAATACCAAAACTGTATGCAATTTCATTTGACATCATCATGCTTAAAAGAATTGTCCTCATTGTCCTGAGAATGTAGCCTTGCAGGGCTGATCAACATGTTATAATTCAGCTTATTTTGCTGTTCCCTAAATGGTATAACAACTTAAAATGTTCTCTTTTTTCACTGAGAGTCAGCATTTAGGGTGTGTGTGTGTGTGTGTGTGTGTGTGTGTGTGTGTGTTTAAAAATAAAGAATCACAATTTGCTAGTCTGAAGGATTTTTATTTTTCTATTGTAAGATGCCAATTGTTAAGCCATATTGATTCAGAGTGTTTAAACCGAGGCTTCCTCTGAAGTCTATTGAAGAAAACACTCGCAACCCTATTCCCTTTTTTTTTCTTAACTGCTTAACACATCACTACATTTAAATTTGACATTCAGCTTCAGGTTTCCAAGAAAAATTACAAGCCTGGAAGCTAGATTCAAGCAAATGCTACAACAATAAATTGTCATTATTAATTGTATTAGAACATTAATTAAAAGAGGTGCCATTTTGAAACATAAAGGCAAGGAAATGACTGTGCCTACTGCACTGAAGCAGAGCCTGTTGTGCCTAGACTTTCCGGCACAATTGCCTCTGATTAAAGGAGCAAGGTCACTAGGCAACAGTGCATTTGGTTAGAACACTGCCTGGTAGGAGGACAGAAAATGCAGGATCTGTTCCAGTGCACATTCATGTGAAATAATCCATTTGATCAGCCTTATGGCACAATCCTATGCATGTTTGGACAGCAAAAAGTCCCACAACTTCCAGCATACCCCTATCAGCTATGCTGGGTGGGGCATGCTGGGAGTTGTAAGACTTTTCGCTGTCTAAACATGCATAGGATGGCATCCTAAATGCCTGATGTTTCATGAACTACCAGGAATTTCCAGCAACTTTTTATTACCTGTCTGTTGTCTTGTACAGCTAGGTTCGAGGCACCCAGAGGTGCTGAAACCAGCAAGGCACATTCAAGAAAGGGCAATCAGTGCAAGACACCCATCAGGGTAAGTCTAATAACGTTCAATCAGGTCAGATCAAGTGGAGTCCTAAAGCATCAGGTCAAATCAGGTTTGGTGTGCTGAATAGCAAGGCAAAGTTAAACCAGGCAGGGTCTTTAAGGACCTTGGCCAGTTCCAAATTAGCTGAGTCAACAGCTCACAAGGTGAGCTGTTGACTCAGCAACAGTCAAAGGCTTTGAAGGGCAGCAGCTCAAGACTTGCTGTTAACCCCACTCCCCTCAGAGAAGCAGTTTGCTTTTTAAAGGACTAGTGCCTGATTTGTAGCTGCTGGCTGCTCCGGGGTAGAGGTGGTGAGGGCTGACCTATCTTCTGCATCTGAGAAGTCAGGTAGAGGCACATTCTCTGGCCTGGAAGGCCCTGGGACAGCAGGAGTTGGGTTACTGGAGGGAGACTCCTCTGCCTCTGAGTCCTCTTCTGGATCAAGGCTGGGGAACTTGATAGCAGTAACCTCTGTACATGTGCAGTGAGCAGCACACATTTTCCCCTGATCACATATGAAACCCAAGATACACTAAGCCCAATGCAGTGTTTTGTCCACTAGCCCTTAAAGAGGGGGACCTTAAGCATGTTTCAAAAAGTGGTTGGACAAGGCTTGTGACACATGAAGTGCCCGCGTAGCCAGTCCAGGCCACAATATTTCTCCCTTCCTTCCCCCCATTCCATCTACAGAAGTCAATTGGACTTAATTTTGGGGCAAATTCCTTCTTCTCTTTATTAAAAGAAAAAACACCTTCCTTACTTTGGCATTGTCTTTCCCTACTGCTATAATGCATCACCACACACAAAGATGAGGATGCTGGAACATCCAACTCCTCCTAGTTCAACAGGCACAAAGAAACATTCGTATATTTGCCTGCATGACTGCATCTTATAAAACTGGCTAGCAAAGTACAGGAGAAGCAGCAAAGGAAGTGAGACAAGAGAGTAGTTTTTATAGAGTGGCTATTTATGAATCACCAAGAAAAAGGGAGAGAAAGACAGAGGGGGGGAATTTATCCCCAAAACAGAGGACAAAAGAGGACACCAAATTGCATAAAATTTGCCCATTTATATGTATAGTTATGTATAATGATGTAGTATACCTAGTTTATATGTGTAGATTATGGAAAATTTAGCAATCATTGTTATTTAAATAGAAATAAAATACCACTCACCATAGTGGGAAAGACTGCAACCAGGTGACCTCTGTGCCTGTCCAGTCCAAGTCTGCTGTCCAGGTGCTAACTCTGGATGGGCAATTTCAAAGCTCCTCCCTGTTCTCCCCTCCTAATGGTTCTTTATCTTTAAAGCAGACGGACTGGTCAGCCCTTCAAACAGAGGGCTCCTTCAACTAGAGGACTTCTGCTGTAAAAGAAGACATGTGGACCACACTACTTTAGGAGACAAAGGATAGTGGCCATAGCCCACGGTGTAGGCCAAACCATTGTAGCATCTGGAGGGCCACAAGTTGCCCAGCCTTGGCACAGAAGATACATGAGATAGGGGAAGAGGGAGGGAGGGAGGAAAAGAAAAATGGTGGTGGGCACAAAGAAAATGAAGGATACAAATTCAATAGAGAAGAAGAAGGGGGGATGAAAGCTGTATGAGATAAGAAAGAGACTTGGGGTAGGGAGTCAAGAAAAAAAGGGGTCTTTAAATGACTCCTCTTACAGTGTTGGCAACCAGGGGTGATAGTATTGAGAGATACTGAAGTAGCAGCTGGATGAAAGGAGGCATGATTTGGACAAAAAAAAAGTCATTTTCTTGTTCACCTGGAAAGAGGGCTTTGCAATTATTTTGGAAGAGACAGGGGAAGAACATTTTGGAAGAGCAAAATTGTCAATTTTTCATCTGACGGAGATTTTGAAGTGGTCTGCCAGAAAACCTCTGTCATTTTGTATTTATCGTGATAGCAAGGGCCAATTTGTAATTTTTCCTCCTAGCACTGAATGCAGGATGATAAAAATTTGTGACGGCCTCATAATCAGTTGGGGGAGCAAGAAAGAGTTTGGCTGAATGAAGAATCCAAAACTCATCTTGACAAATTCCCCCTTAGGCAGCCTTCCCTAACCTGGTGCCCTCCAGATATTTTGGGCTATAACTCCCAGCATTTCTGAGCATTGATACTACTGGTTGGGGCTGATAGGAGTTGCAGTCCAAAACATCTGAACAGCGCTAAGCATTAAGAAGTAAGGCTACTTAAAGTCAGTAGGACTTAGAGCGGGGGGGGGGGGACATGATGGGAATCTGGCTGATCTATTGGATTTGGGTTCATTTAGATAGGGTGACCATATGGAAAGGAGGACAAGGCTCCTGTATCTTTAACAGTTGCACAGAAAGGGGGATTTCAGCAGGTGTCATTTGTATGCCTGCAGCACCTGGTGAAATATCCTCTTCATCACAACAGTTAAAGCTGCAGGAGTATAGCTAGCATGATCAGATACAAAAAAGAGCAGGGCTCCTGCAGCTTTAACTGTCATGATGAAGATGGAATTTCACCAGCTGCTGCATGCATACAAACGACACCTGCTGAAATTCACTTTTCTGTACAACTGTTAAAGATACAGGAACCCTGTCCTTTTCATATGGCCTCCCTAATTTAGAGGTTCTTCAGATGAGCATCTTTTAGCACGCTCAGGACTGGCCACTCATGGATATTCGCGGGTCATTTTGACGACACAGTGATCCTCCTGCACAGCTCCCACTCCTTCTGTTATTTTTTCCATCACAAAATAAGTCCCCCAAAAACCAACTTTTCTGAGCTATAGCGATATTTGTCCCTATTGTCTGCCCACTAGAGGTCAATGTCCCACTAAACTGAACCAGCCACTTGGTTGCTGCTTTCTTCACCTTTCTTCCCCCATGTGATTCTGCTCATCCCAATTGCAGAAGAGAACCAGGAAACGGAACAACAGTACAGAAATCTGATTTCCTGCCCGTCTGAAAATCCTCTTAGTTATATGTATGAGGACTATAGAAAACATGCAGAGACTTTATCAGATTTGAATAGACAGCTCCTTGTAACTAACCACACCTGATTAGCAAGGGAGATAACAATCCATCATCACATTCACATCCATCACCCAGGGACCGGGTTGAACCTTCCTAAACAGCCGAACCATGCCATAGCTCCTGCTCCTTAATCCTGACTGTACTGGAATAACCTGGTCAGTGATGAGGGAAGAGCTCATGATATGCACTCTCCTGGGGTTGCTAACTCTTCAAATTAAACTTCCTGGTACCTGTGCTGGGCCTATGAGGTGAGTCCAGGGGCAACTTCTGCCAAGCCCAGGCAGAGGTCCAGGGAATCTTCTACATGTTTTGTGCCACTAGGGATGCAGAGGTTCCGAAGGATTCAGATTAGGCAATGAACACACTAAAAAGTTCCTCTTTAAACTTGGTTTGGTCAAAGGAGGATAAATCACACACAACACAAGAGGAAAGAAAACAGATATATCAACACATGTCCCTTCTGTTGCTGAGGAACTCCTGAATCAGCATGCCATGAATCACTTCACCTTGGAGGGAGCCCTTTCCTTTTATATTCCCTCCACTGCCATGTAAATTGCCTATTCATCATACAGGTGTTTTGGCCTTACTGGTAATGCACACCGGACACTGAGCAGCTCATTATTTCTAGCCCCAAACTCCTGGTCCCGGGCACAGCAAAGGCTTAGGCATAGAGAAGACTTATTGTATGCTCAAATCCTAACCTCTTCACCACACAAAGGTCTTCCAGTGGATCCTACTACAGATTTTACTAGTTCCCTGCCAACAAGCAATGCCATCCTCACATGATATCCAGTCACCACAGATCACAGCACAACCTGAACAACAACTTTGCCAGAAATAACCTAGAGGCAGTGCAAATAAGAAAACAAGACAAGGCACAGATGACGATTCAGGTCACACTCAATGTACGATATGTTCAGGGCATTAGGTGTTCTAGAAAACAGCTACCCATCTGTAAACATGTACAAAAATTTTGGGAAAGGGTGTTCAAAGAAATAAGTGAAATAATTGGAAGTAAATTGGAATTAAGCCCAAAGCTGGCTCTACTAGCAATATGGGATAAAGGCAATGAGAATATAAATAAGAGAGAATTAATAAACAACCTCCTGGCTCCCGTCAGAATAATGATTGCTAAAAACTGGAAAGGGCAAGGGATATATACTATAGAAGAATGGTATAAAGAAATATGGGACATGGCACTTAATGATAAGCTAACGTGTAAAATGAAAATACAGAGGGGAATGTCCAGTAAGAATGATTTTGGAGATATATGGAGTCTATTTTTTGAATATGTATTAAGAACAGGGAAGGGGCAAATACCTTCAAAAGAGTCTTTACACTTTTGGAAAGAAGAATAATGTATAATTGAAGGTCTCCTGGGGGGAGGGGAGCACGGGGGTATGCGATATGTATTGTATTTTATGTTGTTTTATGTTGTATTATGTTGAAAAATAAAAAATATTTTTTAAAAAAGAAAACAGCTACCCATTTTACATTCTAGAAAACATTTGCCTATTTTACCAGAGGGAAGTATGAAAACTGGGGTGTGGAGGCACCATGTCCAAGCAAGCCAGTGAATTCAAGCTAATAACAGGCCCTCTGATTTGCTATTGAAGTTAGAGGGGCTTTGAAGTGCATAGCCTTAATTGGATTGTGTCCATGTATGATTTTAATTAAAATAAGAGTCACTTATCATATTTTGCATCAATTAAATTCCTGAAAAAATAATTTGAAGAGAAAGATCCTTTTCTAATCTGTTTTGTTTTTTAAACTATATTCTCAACTTCTGTGTAATAAAGCCAGGTGCTTCTTTGAAATCTTCTTTATTCTTTTCCTTGTAGTGAGATTTAGCAGTCTGTTAAGAGCCACAAGTAAAGCTTAAAGCACAGGTAGGGTTATGTTTATTACAGGATAACTACTACACCCAGTGTCATATATATATATTCTCATAGCCTTTAAACTATGACTGCAATTCTATACACACTGCAAGGTAGCCCCACTGAACTCAATAGCACTTGCTTTTGAGTAGACATGTGTAAGATTGTGATATAAATAAACAATGTGAGATATTTGTTACCCCAAGAGCTGACAGTCCTCCTCTCTACCATACAGCACAAGGGTTGCCCAAAGGGACTGGGAGACATAAAACCATTGATCACTCAGTGTTTTGAGACAGTTGTGCAGCTTGGCCTGGGCCTTGGGGCTAAAGCTCAGGGCCCTGCAGCCCAGCCCCAGCTCCAAATGGCCACCCAGAGAGTGGCTTCAGAAGCCAACTCCATTTTAATCCTGTAGTCATGATGGTGCTATGATTCAGGTGAGTTTGAAATGCAAAACCACGCATGTTCGGTTTTTAAAAATCATGATTTACAAATAGTTTTGTTGCTGTTGTTCCAGCATATCAGGAATGTAGAAGCAGTTGTAAAGCATGGGATGATGCCTGTAGGCAAAGAGAAATTTTAGTGGTGTGCTTCACAACTGAAGGAATGCATATGGCCTTTTAAAGGGGGCCTCAATAAGACCATGAAACTCCTCATAACTTTATGTGAATGAGGCAGGGCGATTGATGACGGGTCAAATAGGCCCTCTCAAGTTGCCACTTCTAGAATGAATGCCTTAGCCAAGGTGAGGGTGGCCAGTTATGCATCGCCCAAAAGGAGAAAATGCACTTTTTTAAAAAGGAAAAAAGGACACTTTTGGAGGCAGTATGAGGATGCATATGCTAATTTATATGTATAGATGAAAATTTAGAAATGATTTGTATAATTTAAGTAGAAATATAATTCACTGTAACAAGGAAGACTGTGAGTGGGCGACCTGTGTGCCTGCTCAGTCTGCTGTCCAGGCCCTAACTCTTGATGAGCAACTTCAAGGTTCCTGCTCTAACTTCTGATGGTTCTTCAATAAGGTTTGAAACTAGACAGCCCTTCAAATAGAACACACCTTGAAATAGAAGACTGTCCTCTATAAAGTTGGATATGTGGCCACTCTATTATCTGATCATCAAAGGATCCTTTTGGTGCCACAGCTCACCCTTTCCTTCTTCCCTAACTCCATCTACGATTTGCTCTTCAAAACACATTCTTGCAGAAGGCACTCCATATACCACAACCTCTATCCTGGAAGGGAAGGGAATGGAATATGCTGACAATAACCAGAAAATGTGCCATGTTGCTTCTACCTCTAAGAGGCAGAGAAGAATTAACTATGAATAGTAGGAAACTGGGCTACTTCATTTCTCATGCAAGGAAGTCTCCTCAAGCCAAACATGGTTTTACTTTTAGATTTTGTTTTGATTGTATATCAGGCCATCATAGTTGCTATGACTTCCCCAAAGAATCCTCAAAACTGTGATTTAGTGATTTTGTTGAGAATTTTCTATTAAAGGTTCATACTCACCCTCAAAGAACTGCATTTCCCAAGACCCCTGGGAACAGGTGATGGCAATTAAATCAAGTTTAGGCTGTGCCGAACATATGGCCTGAGAATTCCAACTTAATTTTCTGCTGTGGTGTGAAAAGCTTTTTGAAGGTATCGTTTATTGGGAAAATGAACCTCTGATGAATAATATTAAGATTATTCTGAAATAAAAGCTGCCATTGTGGTCTTGTGGGAGTTCAGCCAACCAGTTGTTGTGGAGGTGACAAGAGAATTTATATCACATAGGGTTGTACAGTGGAGACTGGTGGCTCCGATGTCAATAGGGCAGCAAATTCATTCCGGCTTTCAGTCAGAACTCTAAAGGAGCTATCCAAGGTGCAAAGCACCTTGAATAGCTCCTTTAGAGTCTCGCCTGAAACCCAGAGTGGATTCACTGCCCCACCAACATCGGAGCCACAATCTTCCACTGGGGGAGTATCTAATGGTGTAATTCAGCTAGCACAAAGCTTGCAGAACCCCTGTTTTTATCCTTATCCAAGTATCAATTTCAAATTCTGCTTGCATAAGCTGATGGAAATGCATTTCATAACACACTGTACGTGTGCTTGCACAGAACAGCTTTTGCAGTGCCTTGTACATCTTGGGCAACCCATTATGCAATAGCTTGCACAATGGCATGTGCACAGTTTGCGTAAGCAGAATCAAAACATTGGATTTGACATTTGTGGAAGGATAAAAGCAGGGTTTCTGCAAGCGGTCAAAACTTCACACTAGCCAATTGAAGCATGAGGAACATTCCTTCATAATGACCGAAATATCAACTGTATATTTTATTACCTGGATTATGTTAACGGTATGCAACTTTAGCTTCATGAAGAAGTGAAAAATGAATTGCTGTTTTGGAGAAATCTCATTTTTCTACTGTCTTTGCTATACACCCTCTATTGCTTGGCATAGAATAGTACTGTGAGATTGAAACCTAGTCTCCTGGCTAATCTAACAGCCCGTTGCCAGATGCCCATAATAAGACAGCAATTTTTAAAACCTCTTACTTGTCCAGGAACAGCTTCCACCAGCTGCTTTCCCTTACAGTCATGACTTCAGCTGATTACAATGTTTGTCCTTTTATTTTACTTTGGGATGTTAAAAACAAAACAAACACCAAAACAGCTTTCTCAAAATGTACCCTATATGTTTTGAGTTTCCTATGATTTTACCTCCCCACTTTTTAGTTTTTATCCTTTTTATAGAGCATTATGGCTAATGGCTAAAATATAATGATGATACTGCCAATCCATTCCATATCTGCAAACTGGCTTCATTAAAAATCAGCAGGGAAATGAACAGATCGCTCACAGATTTTATCCGCTGAGTTCAGACAAAGCAGCAGGAGCTCATGAACGAGGGACACTTCCTAAGTTACTTGTAGGAGAGAATATCAAATGACCAGAAAAACTGCTTCTTGTCTAGAAGTAATCCTAGTAGTCATGTGCCCCATACAATTCTTCAAATTTCTGCCATTCTTCCACCCTTTATGGAAGTTAGAATTAGATGAATCCTGAATACATCTGTATATATATGAATGTTCGGATTGCTTATATCTTTATGTGCATGGCAATAAATGTGCATAATCCCTTGACTAAATTCTAGGGGGGGGGGGGGGTCTGGACAACCCTAAATGAGTCATACCTATTTAACTATACACACACTTTAAAGCAGTTCTTAAAAATGGAAAATATTGCCATAGATTCCAACAAGATTTTATTTATTTTCTTATATCTGCAGATATAGGGCTGCAGATTGACAATTTTTCTTGGTTGTAAATCATTTCTTCAGCCAGTAATATTTGAACTGAAAGAATGCTCATTACAACTTTTTGTAATGCTGCACAACATACTTTGCACATAGAAAACATATTGTAACAATATCTGGAGAAAGCCCATAAAAGATATACAAAAATAATTTGAACAGTGGATGGGTCTGTTCTGTCTTATGCTCAGATTGTCATGTATGTGACAATCTGACAAGTAGAAAATGTGGATTGTATTTGGTATCAAGAGCCACTAGTTTTCTGAAAACACATGCACTCTTGAAGACAAAGCTGGCTGACCTGAAAAAGCTGAGACAATTGGAGAGGTATGTAGGTAATACCTACAGAAACGATGAAGAGGACCCAGCCTCAAGATGACAATTACTATGCTATTGTGAATAGCAAGAATCTCAGGACAGGACTGTATCACATTAAAGCATTGCTGATAGGAGATTGGATCCAGTCTAAGTTAATTGAACTTAGGTTCCACTGAAATCCATTGGGAAAATTGTAATCATTAAGTTAAGTCCAATTAATTTCAATTGCAATTCAATGCAACTGGCCCCATTGATCCAGCCCATTGAGTGATGATGGTGTAGAAGATTTCCACATCACGTGGAAGTACATGATACATCATCATGCAGAGGCTTCTTCACATAATGACCCATATAGTGCATAGACTGGCCCTAACATATGTTATGTGTCCAACTGCTTCAATAGCATTTATGGGCACAATAATTGTTCTCAGCTAATTTAGCTCAGTAATTTGCAAAGCAGCACACTACTCTGAGACCTCCAATAAAAGCAACGTTGTTGTTGACATCCTTAAAGGACTGAGAATAAATTTGCCACCAACAGAGACACACTGATAAGCAGGCCTCTCTCAGCTGGCTTCCTAAGACTTTTGCATTCAGAATGAGGAAAAGAGAAGAGACATTAGTGAGCATTATAGGAAATACATTTGCAGGCTTTAATTTTATTTAATTAATTCGACTTCAACCATGATACAAAGCACTGATTCCTTGCAGGCTGAATTTATTTGTTTGTTGTTAGTTGTTAACTAAGAGTGAATAACCTTGAACTATGGCAATTTCTGTCTGAGATTCCCAAACAAAGGCTAGCTGGGCTAGATACTTTAGCAGAAAGGTTGTTTAAAAAAAACAAACACCTCTCCATCTGCCATGAATTACCATATGGTTGCTTTGTATTTTTGAAGGAACATTAAAACATGCAATACAGTTCTGAAGTGATATAGCTCTAGTTGAGCTGTACCACCTGATATTTTAAAACATATAATTAGGCCCAGGGTCAGGGGACAACAAGGCCGAGCAGTTGCCAAGGGTGCAAAGGCTCAGAAGTTCCCATCACTGCTGACTCCTAAGACCCTCCACTTACACCACCACCACCCACCCTCTGAAGAGCTACACCAGCAAGATAAAGTGGCTGGCATGGCTCTTCAGAGGGCTGGCCAGTTCCAAGTGCCTGACTCTGATGAGGTCCTTCCTCAGAGCCAGGAATAGTGAAGATTGGAGGGGTGCCTATTGTCTTGAGCAGCTCTGTTTAGCCAAAACCAAAGAGGACAGGTGGCTGCTCCAGAGAAGAGCTGTCCCAAGATATTGGCCACAGCACAGGTGATCTCCTGGGACACCTCTGCCTCTCTACAATCCCTGGCACTGAGGAAGGACCCCATCAGAGCCAGGCATGTGGCAGTGGATGGCAGTGAGTGGAGGAGATTGGTGGCAGCATGGATGAATGGAGGAGAAGGCAAGTGGAGGGAGGTTGTGAGGAGGTGAGCATGAGTGGGCAGCGGTGGGCAGCAAAAGCAGGGAGGAGGCAGGAGCCTCCAGTAGCATCATGCCTGAGTAGGGTGACCATATGAAAAGGAGGACAGGGCTCCTGTATCTTTAACAGTTGTATTGAAAAGGGAATTTCAGCAGGTGTCATTTGTATGCATGCAGCACCTGGTGAAATTCCCTCTTCATCACAACCATTAAAGCTGCAGGAGCTATACTAGAGTGACCAGATACAAAAGAGGGCAGGGCTCCTGCAGCTTTAACGGTTGTGACGATGAGGGAATCTCACCAAGAACACAAGAAGTGCCATACTGGATCAGACCGAGGGCCCATCTAGTCCAGCACTCTGTTCACACAGTGGCCAAACAGCTGTTGACCAAGGACCAACAAAGCAGGACATGGTGCAACAGCACCCTCCCACCCATGTTCCCCAGTGACTGGTGCACACAGGTTTACTGCCTCTGCTACTGGAAGTAGCACATAACCATCAGGGCTAGTAACCATTGATAGCCATCTCCTCCAGAAATTTATCCAACCTTTTAAAGCCATCCAAATTAGTGGCCATCACTGTATGTTGTGGTAGTGAATTCCATACTTTAACTATGCTCTGTGTGAAGAAGTAGTTCCTTCTATTTGTCCTGAATCTCCCACCAATCAGCTTCATAGGATGACCCTGAATTCTAGTACTTTGAGAGAGGGAGAAAAATGTCTCCCTATCCACATTCTTCACACCATGCAGAATTACATGCATACAAATGACACCTGCTGAAATTCCCTTTTCTATACAACTGTAAAAGATACAGGAGCCCTTTTCATATGGTCACCCTAGACCCTATGTCGCCCACCCAAACAGTTATATCCTTCCAGGCCACCTAGAAATCTGAAATTTAGCACATACGTACACAGGGCAGGATATGCCAGGGGGAAAAATAAAGAGGGCCACTTGTTCTTTGAAATGGGGCAGGGGGTTCACACAAGAAGTGTGCTCCATCATTATTAAGATACTTCCAAGCCACTGAGTACATGTTGAGTAATGCAGTTAGAAAATGGGACAAATTTTACACCTCACAATCAATATACAGATCTCTAGGGGCAAAATGCATCCTTTGCGTTCAGAATGCCCCCAGGTTCAATCCCTGGCATATTCTGTTAAATCAGTCAGGGATGGACAATTTGTAGCATCTTCTCTCACCTTCAGAAATGCTGGCTAGGACTGATGAGAACAGTAAGCCAAAACATCTGGAGGGCCACAAGTTGTGCACCTCTGAATTAAATGGATTTCAGGTAACAAGGTTGGGAAAGACGCTCACCCAAGACCTTAGAAGGCCACTACAAGCCAGAGCAAACTATAATGTGCTGGATGGACCAATGGACTTATTTAGAGTAAGACAACTTCATACACTCAATATAGAGACCAGCATTCTAGCACATGCAACAGAATGGTGGGGTAGCAGGAGTTCCATTGCCCCTTAAGGCAGCCTTTCCCAACCTGGGGATGTCCAGATTTGTTGGACTGCAAGCAATTCCTGCAATTCTAGGCCAGCATGGAGGACACCAGGTTGGGGAAGGTTGCCTAATGGGAATGGAGGAGGGACCAGTTCCAGCGGGAACCACAAACATTTATCTATAGTTACAGAAGTTTCACTGAGTAAATTCTTTGCTATTGCCTTGCATTAGCATAGAGGAATGTTTAAGCCTGTACTTCTTTTGTCTGAGAAGAATAGTGACTGATTGCTTCAAAATAGTCCCAAGCAACAGTGACAGCTTGAATGAAAAATGGCAACAAAAACACAATTTATCCTCATTTAATTTGTCAGGAATGCCACACAAAGCAATTGAATCAGTCATAATAGTATCATTTGTTTTACCTGAAGGCTTCCAACACAATGAGCTTGTGTTCACGTTTGTACAATTATTGAAATGCAAATCAAAAATAGTAACATTCTTTGAATTTTTTTTAAAGAAACGAAAGTTACATTGCCATACTCTCATCACAACAAAAATAACAGCATGTATTGTCAGTTGTTTAAATATTTTATCAGGTTCCTACATTTTCTCCTACCCTGTTTTAAATATTTTACACCTCCACTTATGTATTTCTTACCCAGAATCAAATTAAATGTTTACAAGCAAGTTGAATTTCTTTCTTAACAGTACACAGTAGGGCTGTGCACGCCCCCCGATTTGCCTCGGGGGCTGTTTCGGAGCCCCTGAAACAGCCCCAATCAGACTCAGGGTGCTTCGGGGGTTGCCCGCATCACCTGGGTGCTGAGGCGAAATTCAGGGGACCTGAGGCGACTCAGCCTTGCAGGTTCCCGGGTGCCGGCTGTGCAACCAGCATCCAGGGAAACCGGTAGCAAGGTCCTTGGTGAGTCCACTGGACTCACCTCCCTCTCCCAGCTCTGCCCATTCACCAGCTGCCTCATCACCGCCTGCCACCTCCACCCACCATCACCACTGGCTGCCGCATCACCGCCAGCCACCAGTGCCGTTGTATCACTCGCCGTGACCAGCAAACTCAGCACTCAAATGAGAACCAAGCCGCGATTTCAAGATATCGTGGGAGTTCTGTTTAGTAAGCTCCTGCGATATCTTGAAATCGCAGCCTGGTTCTCATTTGAGTGCTGCGTTTCCTGGTCATGGTGAGTGATGCAGTGGGTGCCGGCGATCAGTGCAGCTGGTGATGATGGTGACTGGCAGCAGCGGCGATGCAACAGCCGGTGATGAGGGCAGCCAGCGGTACTGGCGATGCAGTGGCCAGCGATGAGGGTGGCCAGCGGCACTGGCGATGTGGTGGTCGGCGATGAGGGCGGCCGGCGATGAGGCAGCAGGTGATTGGGGAGAGCCGGGAGAAGGAGCTGAGTCCAATGGACTCACCACCATCTTTCCCGGGACAGTGGGAGCAAGGGCCCAGCGCCACTCCAAAGTGACCCGAGGTGCCCCAAAGCTTCAGTGCCCCAAACCTTTGGTGCCGATGTGCTTCGGCTCTGGGGCACCTCGGTTTTAGGGATTCAGCCCAAGGTGGTGCACAGCACTAGTACATAGTTAAGACTGCAGTCCTATAACAACTTACCAAGAGTAAGACCCCTTGAACTCAATATGGTTTACTTTTGAATAGGTATGAATTGGATTGTGCAATAAGTTTACTATTGTAACAGTTTATATAATTTGCTACTCCAAAATTTAGGCATCCCACAGATTTCAGACAAATTACAGGAAGTAGTAATCTGAATATGTCTTGCAAAGTTAAAAAGGTGGTGCCCAATTATCCCCTCCTACTAATGGAGTAGCTGTTAGCAGAACACTCCTCATGCCCCCTCAAAATATGTTCTAGAAGGTTTGGAGACCCTGAGAAGCAGATTGGGGGTGGGGGGACACAGGAAGAGCAGGTGGAAGTCTGCTTGCCAAATGTTGAATTTCACCCATAGTAATTGGATTTGCATCTAAATTTACAATCTCAGAATATTTGCAAATAAAGTTGTGACAACATTACTTTGAGATCTTAAATTATGTTGTTATATTCCCCTTAAGGTACAAAAAGTTTGCATTCAATAGGTAATGTATTTTTATTTCAGGATGAACAAGCCCTTAACATAACAACTATCAATGCCTGTTAAATCCATGGTAAACAATGACATGTAATGGGATCTCAACTGAATTTACCTTGTGGCTAAAGTTGGCAAGTCACTACCAACCAGTTCTCAACCCAGTAGGAAAAAAAAAAAGAAGTGGAATGATTTTAATTATTAGACCAATGTGGGGTGGTTTTATGTCTGCAGAAAAGACCTGAGATAGTTTTAGGTCCCACTGAAGGAAGTGGAGTGGCAACTTAAGATTCTCCAGGAACCCAGGAAAATGCAGGGGACTATTTAACAGTGCAATCCTACTTAGCTTTTCATTAGAACCCTGCTGAGATCCACTAGCAGGAGCCGGGGCAAAATAGATGCTCTGGAAAAGGGCGCATACCCAGGTTAGGGACAGAGTTAGGATTTAGGACGCTTGGCTCCCCAGGCATGAACTGGGGCTGTAGAAGAGCCCAGAAGGGCCAGAAGGAATACATGGGCCAGCAGGAGATCATACATACTGACTTTTAGTAGCTGGAGTCACTTCTCCATGGTAAATTAGGGTTAGCCTTAAAACTCAGGTTTGGGTTAAGGTTGAGGAGGCATGGCTCTGCAACCAGGAACCGGGGCCATGGAAGTCCCGAGGAGGCCCAGAAAGAATGAGTGAACCACCAGGAGAGCTTCCATACTGACTTTTAGTAGCTGGAGTCACTTCCCCATGGTAAATTACAGTTAGGTTCAGGTTAGGTTAGGCTTGAGGAAGCATGGCTCCCCAGGCATGAACCAAGTCCGTGGAAGAGTGTAGCAGGGCCAGAAAGAATGAGTGGGCCATGAGGAGACCTTGCATACTGATTTATATTAGCTGGAGTCACTTCTCCATGGTAAATTAGGGTTAGCTTTAAAGCTCATGTTAGGGTTAGGGACCAGAGAGATTTAACACCACTTGGTCCAAAATCTTTGTGGTGGCTGAAAACAATTATTTCAAGCAAAACTAACATTGACTTGGCTTTTCAGAAGAACACATACAGACCAGGTTTGTGATGCACAAAATCAGAACCACCCCTCTCCACAGCACCATAACATTGAGATATGTCAATTAAATTGCTACAGTTAAGAATATTAAACGCATGAAATATGAATCAGACATTTTAACTGGGGAAACTATGATGAGGCAGGAGAAGCTTCTCTTCCATATCACCTTTCTCCCCCACCTGGTTCATTAAATACCACCATTTAAATACTGGGGGCACTGGTCTGCTGGTGGTGAAACTCCACCCCCTCCCCAAGAAATATCTGATGTTCACAGAAGGCTCCATTGAAAGTCAAACGGTTCATCCTGTAAAAGTCCTGGCCTCAGATCCCTCTGGGCCTACAGTAGGGCAAGAAGGATAATTCACCAGACTTCTGAATAGAAAGCTAAACCAAAATGGTGGTACTGCCACAAGTGGAGCAAAGGAATTGGGGGGGGGGGGGGAAACGAGTAATGGATACGTTGGGGTCATCTTAATTTTATATGGCAGTGATATTCACTATTTTTCATGCAGAAACTACTTTGGCTCCAGGCACTGCCACAGAGGCCACTTGGTGGCTTTTCCAGGGCCGTGTTTTTTTTTTCTCTTCCTCCCTCGGTCAAGCAGTGACGCTGTGTACCAGACCCAGCTGGAGGCCTTTGGGGGCCTTTTCCCCCCATTCCTTTCCACGTCTTCCAAGCAAAGCCTCATCAGTCAGTCACCAGGCAGACAAATTCTGACAGGCTCACGTGGTCCTTGGATTGGGATAGTTTTTTTCCTTGAACAGAGAGAGTGCTCTGCTCTATTCAGTGCTGCAATATCTCCCAGCGCAGGTCCATTTGCACTCTCTCTCTCTCTCTCTCTCGCCACCTTGTACTCCCCTCCACCTCCAATGCCTACGTAGTGCACCTCATCACATTGCTCTTTGATCCTTGGGCTCCTCCGCTTCCACAGCTAATTGGCTGACTGCTCCTCTTCCAACCCACAACATACAGCCACCTTACAGCTGAATGGTGGAAGGTCTCCTGACTCCCTACCACTGAAGCCTCCTCTGGTAGCCTAGATCACAACAACTGGTCCACTACTAAACAAACCACAAAGCAAAGACCCCTGCAGAGAGTGAGCATCAACTACAAGAAGGGGGACAGGAGGAGAGTTGCAACCTGATCTTTTTAATATCTAGAGCCAGTGTGGTATAGTGGCTAGAGTGTTGGACTGGGAGTTGGGAGATCCGGGTTCTAGTCCCCACTTGGTCATGGAAGTTCACTGGGTGACTTTGGGCCAGTCACAGACTCTCAGCCCAACCTACCTCACAGAGTTGTTGTTGTGAGGATAAAATGGAGAGAAGGAGGAGGATTATGTACACCGCCTGGGATTCCTTGGAGGAAAAAAAGTGGGATATAAATGCAATTATAATAAATAAAACAAATAAATAAAATACGCTGTTATTCAGCAACTTTAAATATAACACCTGATTCAGAGCCTATCTACACTACTGCTTTAAAATGGTTTATAACAGTTTTAAAACAGTAGTGTAGATAGGCTCAAAGAGTTAATGGGGGGATGACAGAGCTGTTACTCATCTGTGGCTAAACTGAAAGCCCTTGTTGGCCTCATAGCTATTGATATCCCTAGTCTAAGAAACTATGTAGCCCTATATGAGGGCCACTGCTGTGCTTTATACTCTGATTGCTCTGTTATGAGGTAACTGCTTTTAAGCTTGCTCTTTCAACAATACATTTTTGAAGCAGATTGTTAAAGGCAAGAATCAAACAATGTTTAGCCCCTAAACTTTAAGTAGACTTAGTAGGATTATTCCAGAATACAAGCAGAGATAACTGTAACTTCAATGTCATTTTACCCCATCATTCCTCCTGTCCTTCAACTTTTCTTTAGAGGCATCAGCGATAGATGAGTAGCTGTTTACAGAGCATGTAACTATTCTTAATAGAAGATGTCCTTCGTGTTTTGTTTTATTTGTTTTGTTCCAGAGAGCAAAGCTTTATTTAAGTAGCGTAGTCAAATATGCCATTGCAATGTGTGAGATGGGCACAGGTAAACCTTTGGGAAATAAGTGCTGATCACATTTCGATTCCTTTGCTCAGTGTAGTTTTACATACAGGTCTCAAAGCAATTTTCCTTTATTGTGAACGTTAAGGAAATCTATAGAATACCGAAAACAGGTTTCTGGAGTTTGTTTGAAAAAGGTAGTCTACAGGCTTCTTGTTCACAGACCAATCTTGTTAAAAGTGTCCTTGTCTTTATCTTATATGATCATCTGGAATGTAGGAAGCCTCAGCCACTGACACAAATCACCAATCCAGTTATGTTTGACAGAAGGGAAGGGAAAGGGAGCACTTGGGTCTATATGTCAGCGAACAACAAAGGACTGGGTTAAGGTTCAACATCTTCCTACACTTGGCAGATCTGCTGGTAGACCAAACATTTGCAGTATATCGGCAAGGATTCCTGACTCTCAATTGTGCAACAATAGCAACAATTAAGGGTGCAATCCTGTCCATGTTTAGACACAAAAAAGTCCTACAGCATAGCTGGCTGGGGAATATTGGGCCACTGAAAAGGTCTTCTCCTTTGTTGCCATCCTCAGGGCCTCAGATGTTGACCATAGGTATGGGTAGATTCATATCAGGTGCTCCATCAGATATCTCAGTCCCAAGCCATGTTAGACTTTATTGATTGAATTAGGCTTGGAAATATAATATAGGCAGCCAATGCAAATAGGCTGTAATTGGTGTTATTATGTTCTCAAAACTGCTGGTCTCCATTATCAATCTGGCTGCCACATCTTGCAGAAGCTGCAGTTTGCAAACGATCTAAAAAGCAGCCCTACAGAGAGCGCTTTGCAATAATTAGAAGTTACCAGAGCATAGACTGCTAAAGCTTGATTATCCCTGTCCAGATGTGGACATAGCTGGGTTACCAGCTGAAGCTGGAAAAAAATCACTGTGTGCCATAGGCAGTCTGGATTCAATCCATAAAGTTTTTATCAATGAAGATGCTTCAGTTTAACAAAGCAATCCATGTCTGTACAAATTCTTATGTTTCCCCTCAGTTCTAAGACAATGGCTGTGGATAGGCATGGCCATGCAAATGGGACGGATGGATCTATCCAGATGGAAGCAGAGGCATCAAGTTGAAATAACTTGTCAGTGAGTTAATATAGTCAAGTTGAAAGAATATGCTGCTTCAGCACTTATGTTATTTACTAGCTTGCTCTAGGATTTATAGGATTGAGCTGTTAACATTGGGATTGTTAAGTACCATTTTGGGGTAGAAAGGCAGGGTGGAAGGGATGTATATATATAATGCCATTTCTATTGTTATTAAAGATTACAAGCCGATTGTGCTGTTTTGTATCAAGAGGCTTATCTTCATTCACAAGGAGAAAAATAACTATTTGGTGCAAGTTTAGTTGGATTTGAGAATTCACTGAGAATTCACTGAGTCTGAACAAGTGCTGATGAAAGCAGTGGTGAGCCTTTATTACAATTATACTGTGCATGCCAGAACAGTTAAATAGGTAGAGTAATGTGATTAATGTTTTTATGTTTCAGTGAGGATATTCCAGACAATTAAAAAATGTCACATTTAAAAATAAAATAGGGATATTCATCAATTATATCAAAACATGATTAGGAAAACTAAATTATGCTCAAAAATAAAAAATGAAGTGCAAAGTATTTTTTTCAGGGCTAATTTAATGTGGAATATAGAACTTAACCTTATCTACATGTATACAAGCAAGCAGATGGCAAGAAGCTTCAAACCCGCCTCACCAAACTATGTGAATAGGTAACAAAATGACAAAGGAGATTCAGTGAATGCATAACTGATAAAAATGTCATACAAGAAAACCTACTAATCATCATAAATTGGAACAAACAGATATGTTACAGAGAAGTCAAGGAAAGATTGGTATTGAAGTCAGATAGAATCAGCCACACTCTCATTAATACAGGGAGCTTAAACAAAACAATACCAGATCCTCAGTAGGTCTTCCCAGGAGAGTTCTTAATAAAGGGAAAAATCAACATTTCTCTACATATTCTATATTTATAGTGCACAGGAGCAAGGGAGAACAACAATTCTATTGTCCCGGTTCCACATAGACCTTTGTTAACCAGAATTCTGTTAACTTGTCTATTTAACAATGTGAACATGCAAGCATAAATGCTTTCCTATATTTGAAAGCTGTTAGAGACAAACTAAACGTTCTGCCAATCATGCATAGTATAGCTATGTATGATGGTTTTCCTTACTCTTGTGAAAGAGCTCTAGGGTCCAGTCTGAATTGAGGCTGCAAACAATTACACAACAGTAAAACAAAAAAACTATAATGAACAGCTAAAGTATGCATAGTTAGCGGATCATTCAGTTTAGTCCTTAGTGTATCCAGGTATAAAGCTCTGACAATTCCGTAATTTGAAGGCTTATTGAAGAGTAATAGAGAACAAGACTTATCAGCTGTAGTCCTCAAATAGTGTACATCTATCAATCTTTGTATAACGGAGTAGGGCTGTCTTTAGACCATAATTGCCCAGAACCTCCTGAGAGAAGTTCAGCCTAAGAATCTTCTTCTAAATGAGATTCAGTGTAAGTGATGCAAATTAGAGTAAATACTCCTAACCTCACACATATACGAGTGGGGTCTGAACTGATAGTGATTGAGCAAGAGAGAACTTTGGACCATGGTGGAAAGCTCAGTGTGTTGCATTGGCAAAAGCAATGAGACTTACCCTCAGGTAAGTGTGCAGGGGATTGCAACCTAATTCTCATATATAAAAACATAAATACTCATTTAGGCAAAGTAACAATTCAGCATCTTCATGTTGGCATAACTTAGAATGTGTCGTGATTCCAAGCCCTCCCACCAAGATGCGAGACAATAAAGAGGACCGCTGTGTAATCCACAAAGCTTTATTCAACAAACATCTCTTCACACCTGATGGGAGTGTGAATGCTAGGAGCTATCATCTTCAGCTTAATTAGCCTATCAAAGCTAGGCAGATGCTTTCAACTAAAAGTGGACTATTTCCCTGCAGTCCAATAGGCACTATACCTCAGGGAAGGTCTTTTTGGATAAGCCTCTGGCAAGTGGCTACCCTAAGGGACCACTTCCCACCTCCTTTCAGCTCCGCCCGTTTGACCCTGTGGTGGACTCTGGATCTGTCAACTCCGATGTCCCCTCCCCTCCAACAGAGGCTGAGTTCTCAGGGGTGTGGAGGAATGGTCTCTGAGCCTTCAGCATCCAGTCCGACAAGCTTCTGAGAAGATTCATCCCTCACTACTGAATTGTCTTGGGGAATCTCCCCCTCCCTCTGCTTCCTGTCTTGGCTGATATATTTCTTTGTCTTCAGATTCTGAGAATGATTCAGCCCCCAAAATCCCTTCCCCCACACGAGGGAGAACAAAATGTTCATATCAATGGTGATGCCAGCATTCAAGAACAAAGGACATGCAGGGAAGCAGTTGTATCATTTGCTCAGTGGGCTTGCTTAAAGGAGGTGAAGAAAGCTAGTGAAGCCAGGGATGCAGAACTTGTGGCCCTACAGATGTTATTGGACTGAAACTCCCCTCACCATTGGCTAGAGCTGATGGGAGTTGTTGTCCAATGACACCTGGAGGGCCACATGTTCCCCACTGAGTTCAGCCAACTCACAGATCATATTCTAAATGCAATCAAGACCTCCAATAGACCAAGTACTCTTTTCCTAACTTGTTATTCAGTTAGCAAATAGCAGACTTGAGCTTCCGACCCAATTCGTCACTTGCTAGACAATGCCTTGCTTTGTTATTTGGCATTTCCCTCTCTATTGAAATGATTTGCATTGGATTTTCACTGCTTATCTGCTCCCAGAAGATAAACAGATTGCACCCAAGCATTTGATAGTTTTAATGCCTGAGTTGCTTGCAATTGTCCAACTTTCAGACTCATCCTAATCAGGCACAGTGGTTCAAGATAGGATATTTTCGAGTTCCTTCACTTAAATTAGGCCATCTGCCCTAGTTTAAGAAAAACAAACAGAATACCCACACAGAATATATAGTTCCACCTACTTCAATATGTTTCAAATGCAAATGTCATTCTTATTTAAAGAATGTATGAAAAATGTTGGAGGAAAGCTTGTAACTGACATATGGAAGAAGGGTTTTCTTTTTAAAATACAGTAGAGAAAGAATAAGCAATTGTCGTATTCTACACACACACACACACACACACACACACACACGTGTATATGCACAAAATCTTCAGGTTCCAGAAAATACTTTCAGATTCAACTCATTAGCCTATGTAGGTGTTCATAACATAATGGCTACAGAAAGAGTTCAAAACTTTTTATTATTTATCATATATCTCAGTCTTGTTCCAAGAGGTAAGGGTAGCATACAGGGTTCTCCTCTCCCCTGCCCTCCCACCTCATTTTATCCTAACTACCCTGTGAGATAGCTTAGGCTGAATGATAACGACTGGCCCAAGATCACCCAGTAAACTTTATATATGAGCAAGGTTTTGAACTTGGGTCTCCCCAGTCCTAGTCTGACACTATATACCGTATCTTTCAAACTAAGTGTCTCTAGGGCAATGGTAGGCAACACAGTACCCTCTGGATATTTTGTACTACAACTCCCATAATCCCTGGCCATTAGCCATGTTAGCTGGGAGTGTTGAGGGTTGTAGTCCAAAACTTCTAGAAGGCATTGTTTGCCTATCCCTGCTCCAGGCAAGGAGGAGCTTTCTTCCAGCTGATGATCTCGAAGATACTGTCACCAATTTGAATTCTGGAATACAAGAAGTAGCAGAAATGTCAAGTACCCTCCTTTAACGTTATGTCAACTACAGATTACCCTGGAACAACTTTAGGACGGTGTCCATGTCATTATGAGTAGAAGGGAAAAGGTTGATGTTCTGCCTCCTGACTGAATGAAGACAACCATTTGGGTCAGACAAGATTATTCTACTATGAAATATGTTTTCTTAGAGCAAAGAACAACCTTTAGACAAAACGTTGTTTGTAAGGACTGAACGCAGTAATGGTTTTAATGGTAATTATGTTGTTCATACCTTTAGGGTTTTTAAGCATTATAGAAAAAGGCTTTACTCCTTATGAGTCTTCAAAATTATGAAGCAATAAAAAGTAAATTTTGTAGTGCTCCACACAGAATTAAAGAGAAGAGTGAATAAAACAGTGGTAGAGAACCTAATTTCAATCACAGTTGTAAATCAGCTCAGTAAAATGCTTTGCTTTCCAGAAAAAAAAACATTTTGCAAATCTGAGGAAAATAACTTCGAACATGTAAATTATCTCAGTCTAGGACCAAAGTAGTAACTTTATTTCAGCTAAGTGACTTGTGCTACCCAATGAAAATGTTGAGTGGCAGACCCCCTTTGTCAGACCACAAATGTCTTTTGCAACTCAGCTCAGTTAAATGTGTTTTGCCATAACAGAAGGGAGAAAATTATTGTTCCAGAAACAGGTCTAATACACCCCTGGGAACACCAAAGCAGTTGAGCAAGTCTTTCAATCCTGGCCCCTAGTTTCTTGGAGCAACAGATAAACAGAAAATAGTGTAAATCTTTTTCCTCTCTAAGGAAGGATACATTACAGGAACAGTGAGATTACTGCTATAGCCAATGCCTTAAAATGTATAAAAATATAGAAACTTTGAAGTACAAAGTCAAAGATATTGATAGAACCTTCCATCTTTTCTATGTGAACGTATCTCCAAATCTTCTGGGTATCCAATGGCTCATGTAATGATTAACATCAGAGTCTGATGTTAATCAAAAAGGTAGTTTTGGAGAAAACCACTTCTATGGCATTATCCAGAAATGATTTCTAAGGCCCTATGCAACTCTTCTATTAGATCCATATAGAAATAATTGAAAAGAGGGTTGTTTTTCTTCAAGCAGAAGCAGGCTTCAGTGTGAAACCAATAAAAAGTGATTTCATGGGCCTCTTCAGATGACATGCTTAATCCATGGTTACGGCTGCTAACTTTTTTTGCAACAAATGTTTAGTGAGCGTGTTTAAACAGTAGTAATGTAGCCACCATGGTTAGGAATGGTTCACACAATACACTAAGCCATAATGGGCCTGTTCAGACAACACACTAAGACATGGTTAGACTGCTAGCCCTTTGCAGCAGACAGTTAGTGAGAGTGTTGAAAACGTGGTTATGCAGCCACCATGGTCAGGAATGGTTCACATGACATCATGCTAAGTCATAGTTCATATGACGTTAAGCCATACTGTTTAGTTCAAAGTGCTTAACCACTGTGGCTTAGTGTGTTGTCTGAACAGGGTCCATGTTTTTATAGCTGAGCATACACCATGAAGCCTTTTAATTCATCAAAAGCATTTCTTGTTATTAATGGTCCCCGTTAACTGTAATTAGTAATATGAACTAAATGATGTGGATGCCATGATTTGAATATATCTTACATTTCCCCTATATTATCAATTTAAGCCCACAAGATTGTTTCCAAGGCTAGCCATCCACCAGTGTAACAAAAACTGCTGGGGAAAGGATTTCCGTTCTCCCATGCACCCCTTCCCCAAACCACTCTGGAAGGTTGGAGGATCCTCTGCAGCAGATTGAGGTGGTGGGAAAAGAGCAAGAGCTAGTTTTGTTGTATAAGCAGAAGTTCGCTCTTGCAATGTTGGATTTAACCCACTGCCTTTTAGAAGATAGAAACTAACTTACATCTCAGCAACTACTGGGCTTCATGTTTCTAGGCTGCAATCCTATACATATGGACCTGGGAATAAAGTACCACTGAAGTGAATGGGGCTTACTTTTGAGTAGACATTTATGAGTTGTCCTGTAAATAAGTATACAAGTCAGAACAAAACTTTTGCCAGAAAAAAAGCAATAGTATTTCCTAGGAAAGCAATAAAGCATGCAATTTCCAATTGTGTTTTAAAATTCGCAATGGCAAACATCAAGAGGACTTCATATAAAAATGTGATTTGTGTGTACATCCTTTGATTTACAAATACTTTAAAATAAAAGCTTTTCTCCAGGCAACTGCTTGTATGTTTAACGAGTGAAAGTTGAAATGCATACAAGAGTTCTGGTAACGATAATAAAACTGTATGGATCTTCTGCTGATTGTTTTGTTTGAATTGGAATAATTGGCTGCTGCACACATTCTTTCATGCAGATACCAGCCACTTAGGCATAAATACTGCTTTTCACCCACAGGCAATATAAATACAATTTTTTGTCCCAAGCATTTCTTAGGAAACAGATAGGAAGATCCTCTCTAACCAGAATTTATTTTTAAAGCTTTTATGCCACATTCTCTGCCATAAAACAATGGCACCAAAGCGGTATATGTTTATATTCAAAAAAAGAAAAAGCAGCCAATTTTAACAGTTGTATGTGAAAAGCCAAATAAAACATACATTTCATTTGTCAAACATGCTTTTATAGAAAGCTGTGTTTCCACTTATTGTTAGGCCAACTTGCAATGGAGTGGGGGTGGGGCTTAGTTGAATACCGTCACTTGTTAAAAGCACACATCAGGATGTTCTGGTGTTGGGCAGACTAGCTCTCCCCTGCTGAATGTATATTGGGCAACCATGAGAAGAGGCCCGGTGCATGTACTGTAAGCATGTAGAGTTCCTCTAATCGAGTTCCCCCACCTTCAAGGGAGCTCACAACTCTCTCACATATTCTTTCAATGTGCAAGAGGTTCACATGAACCTCACTAATGAGTTACACAATGTGGAACAGCACCATGCAACATGGCATACAAGCATGTGAAGACTGCTGCAAGAAGACCTACCATTCCTTGGATGGGAGTTTCTATAAGGTACCACTTGGGATGCATGTGCATGGAGATGATCCAAGTTAAAAGGTAAGGCCAGTA
Organism: Anniella stebbinsi; assembly: GCA_029215795.1. NCBI lineage: Eukaryota > Metazoa > Chordata > Lepidosauria > Squamata > Anniellidae > Anniella > Anniella stebbinsi. The sequence continues at coordinate 229,150,808 of JARDYH010000001.1, forward strand.
GTAAGACCCTTATTCAAGAAGGGCATTGGAGTTTATGTATTAGGCTGGAACTTTAAAGTTAGGGTGCTTCCAAACAGTGGGGTTTTATTGCTAACAAACAACAACAAAGACACAAAAAGTAATGAAAAAACTCAGGAGGATGACAAATTGAAGATGATGTCATCAAATTCCACGAAGGAGACATCGCGGTTGCATTGGTTGGAAGCACCTTTAATTCTGAAGAAATGTAATAGTATGCATGCAGAACAAAAGTTCAAATGCTATTGATTATAAATTGTAAACAAAAATAGTTTATTGGCATAAAACATTACAATGCAAGAAAATATTGCATAGACAAAATGAGATAAAATATACTTATCTATTTTAACTGAACAAGCAACTATTAAATATTTACACACACAGCCTGGGATCCAAAGTGATCTGCCTAGTTAAGTGTTACTAGTTCCTGTGCTCACCCATGCAGTGTTCCCAGACTGTATCACAAAACATTCCAAAGGGGCCCAATCCTTAGAAATGTTTGCTTGGGAAAGGGGGAACAGAACAGGAATGATCCAGTGTGTGCACAAGTGGGGTGTTGTTTTTTGGCTGTACGCTATTTATTTTTTTAAAATATAGGGTTGGATCCAGTAACAGTCACTTTAATTTAATGCATATTTTCATTGATCAGTTGCTGAGTCACTTATTTGGTCATGAGAACAATGATCAAAACATAGGACAGCCTTCCCCAATCTGGAACCTCCAGATGTGTTGGACTTCAGCTCTAGCCAGCAGCCCAATGGTCAGGAATGCTGGGATTTCTAGTAACAAACATCTGGAATACCATATGTGGAGGTAGGGAGAATTAATGCAGTGCATTCATGGCCATCAAGTTGTGCAATTTTCATATATTCTTGAAATATTTTTGCATACACTCTATTAAGTTTTATTATAGAAGAACAGATAAGAAAGATGTGAAACACTAAAACTATGTATTTGTAAAATTTAAATAAAATGTAATTAAATTTGCTACATGCTATTAAAATGTAATTATGTACTATGTTTTGAAATGAAAAAATGAGATTAAATTTAAGCTTATGGTTTGGATCCTGACTTTGCTTCTGCCAACGTTAAGTTTGTCGGGGTGGTGGGTAACATTTGCTCATTTCCCTCTCCCTGCAGCCATTTGTACCTTCTGAAAGTCTGCTTCAGAGGGTTATGAAACCCTCTAAAATAGATTTTTTGGAGGGCGCAAGCAGCTGCAGGGGAAAAGGTAACTGGACAAACTTGTTTTCTCCCTTTCTTCCAGCAGGAGCCCTCTTCTGGGTCAAACACCTCCTGAGTGGAGCAGATGACAGTTGTGGTCTAAAACATCCAAAGGATACTAGATTGGTGAAGGCTGCGGTAAGAGCTGGCACGATCTCTCATATTTACACAGGATAACATTTCAAATCATGTAAAATACAGAACACTTGAAAACTGTTTAAACCTGATGTGTGACTGATTACCAACAGCATCTAAAAAGTAAAAATATCCACTAACTGTAACATTCCAGGAGTTGAAAATGTAGTTCAATCTTTCAACTATCTTGGAAAAGATGTATTTCCACTTCATCCTTCTGTCACTTGGGACAGAATATAAGTTTACGAACTTGAATGCAGCATGTCAAAATAGGAACTTAAAGTCCATTTGCTGGTATGACTAAAAGGCAGCCTAGCAAGCTCAGCAGCATTAATCCAGTGCACATCTTGAGCATTTCAACAGCACTTTTCCAGACTGAACTGCCACAATACAATTGCCAAGTAGAGTCAGTTTGAAACCACCTCACTGTGGCAACCGTTCCATGCAGTGAGACATGTTGTATATGCTGGCTTTCATTGCCAATCTGTCTTTACCAATTGGTTTGTCTTAGCATTGTTTCCAGCTGCTTCCTAAAACATTTGGCATCAATGTGGAGAAAGCACACAGCAAAAGTGATTATTCTGGCAAATACTATAGCACACAAGAACAGCCCAGTGTGAGGCAGTTTCAAGCACCATCCCCGTAAGTGACACATTGTGAGAAACACATCCAAGTGCAGACTAAAGGAGACACCATATTATGGTGAGAGCCGCCACTATTCCATTCAGTATAGCCATGCTGTAGCCCATGTGGAATGAGTGTCCTGTCATTCGCCTGAGGAGAAAAGCAGAAGGTCAATTAATAGGTAACAGGAACATTAAAAGTCAAACTACAAATAATGTGATATAAGTTTTTAAAGGAACATAATTCTATACAGTGAAAATGGCAAATATAATTCCAATAACAGGACAAATTGGAATTTTACATGGATACATTCAAAATATCATTTTTTTATTATTACCATGTACTAATGCCCAAAGCTGTTTCATATGTTTACCTCTGCTCACTTTACAAGCAAGCCTGGTGATTCAGAGGGTTTTGTGAACAGCTACCTTTGCATTTCTTCCCAACCATTATAAATTTGTGCTGCAAATTACATTTAGGGTAAGTGAATTGTGTGCTTCAGTCATTTCAGACAGGCGACTCTAAAAAAACAGACTTGCTAAATCAAGTAGACATGTAAGATGCAGAAAAAAATGGTTCACTCTGTCAGCAACTGAGAGCATATAGAAAATACACTGAGAGAATACACCACTCTTAACCAAATGCTTGAAGCTGTGTTACTTAAAAGCAATACAATTAAGCAAGAACCCTTCCTTGTACCTTATCTTAACCGTACATATTAGGCCTCAAAAAATTAATATCCTTTCAAAGAGCCAAACTTAAAGGGAAAGCCTTACGTTGGAAGTCCATGAATAGCTAATTATAAAGAACCAACAACGCATCAAGAAGCTCATCCAACTGATTTGTAAAAGCTCAAGCCTCCTAATAGATTCATGTTACACTTGCCTACGGACAAGCAGCCACGCTCATTGCTGTCCTTATCCATATCTCACCGCACCACCTACTGGCCTTTTCCTATACAGCTGCAATGTGTTTCTCCAACTAGAAACAATTTTGGAGGTAGCACTGATAGCAATAGGGAAAGGCAGCAAATACAGTGGTGGCCAAGCAGGGGCAGTGGAAGTAGCAAAGCTAAAAAAATTAAGATAAATTAGTTCTATTTAAAGTCCTGGTACAAACAAGATAGCCCAGTAGTGATAGCAAACTTTAAATTAATTGCAAAGAACAATATTTTTAAGGGAATAGTCTATTTTTTATGGCCAGAATAAGAAACAATATACTAAAATTTGCAATTGCTTAGTTTATTACAAGGCAGACAGGAGCAACAAGTCTGGGCACTGCAAGCCATTCTCCTGTGGTGTCTTCAAAAGCATCACGTAGTTGGCTTAGGCCTCTTCCCAGGTTCTGAGCAGGAAAGGACTGTGCTCAAACCAAACAAGAAAAGACCCACTGACAGCATAAGACAATATCCGTCATGGTGCCCCTGGGCAATAATAGCCAATGTATATAGACATGAATAATGAACTGGAGGTATGCACCTCACAAGTTTTGGGCCATCACAAATACACCTATAACTCCAGGCATATGTCCTCTATGGCAGAGGTCCCCAACACGGTGCCCGAGGGTGCCAGGGCACCTGTGGGCATCTTCAATGGCACCCACAGAGAGGTTCCCAATGTGGTACGTGTGGACATCCAAATTATTTTTTTATGTTTTAATATTAAAAAAAGTTCCTTTCTTAATATACATACATGGATTTGTATGAAATGCATACACTTCTCTAGCAATTATACATAGGCTACAACAAAAGCAGACCAAATATCCAAATAAGTATCCATTTGAAGGTGGCATCGATATATAACTCGTTCAAATACTGAAAGCATTGTAAGGTCCTCAATCCACTGCATTATAGAAGGTGTGTGTTTATCCTTCCAATGTTATATTATCAGTTTTTTTAGCTGTCAAAAGGATGCGGAGAATCCATTTACACTGGTCATTTGTTAATTTCAATGAAGCAGGTAAATAATTTAAAAGTGTACATCCGTGAATATTAAAAACTGTTCCAGTAAAAAAATTATCTGTGTAATAACCTCCCTGTAAAAAGAAGCTACTACTGGACATTGCCAAAATATATGTTTAAAAGAAGCATTAGCAATACTGCACTGCCAGTAATTAGCTGAAGTTGACAATCCCTTATTAGAGAGGCATTGTGGTGCGCAACAGATATAAAACAAAACTTTTCCTGAATAATATGCAGCCTAAGACCCATAGACGCAATAGGTAGATGCCAAAGCAGCAATCCACTGAGTAGGCATGTTGTGTTGATGCCCACAGCACTTTCTCAAATTCCCAAATGTGCTCACAGGTCCAAAACATTTAGGGACCCCTGCTCTATGGGATGGCATAGAATGGAAACACTGGTCACTTACTGTGAAGATTCCTTCCCCTTTGGTGTGACGAAGCTCTACACAAATGGGTTACGTCTTACCCACTAGCCAGGAAAGACAAGGATCACAGATAGGGACAAATTAGAGGAGGCAGCTCATGCTCACCTTTACCACATGATCCCTGCTTTTCTAGGTGATGGAGGAGACTTAACCTATTTGTGGATACCTTTTCACATCAAAATGGCTCAAGACACAGTCAAGCATGGTTCCTGCAGGCTAGTAATTGCCAATGTGAGAAGAAATTAATATGAAACTAGAGCTGTGCACCTCACAATTAGCTCTGGGCCACCACAAATCACACATCCGCACCTTCAGGAGAGTGTCCTGAATTGTGGCCAGCCCAATGCTAGTTTGGGGCACAAAACACTTTCAACCAGTTGGGGTGGGCCCAAAAATAATTATGAGGTATAGCCCCCCAGTTCTTTACTTGGTTGTATCCACGTTGGCTCTTATTGGCATGGGGACACAATGCTCAACTGGGTCTTGTGCCAGAACAAAGTGCAGGGCTGAATGTGACTCTGCGCCAGGAGATTATGGCAGTGACCTAGTTTGCAACTAAACCACAGTAGGTTATCATGGGTAGTTGCAGGGCAGCTTAGGGTAATGGCTGAGCCCGGCGCAGCTTTTCTGTTGTAGGTTGTTTTCTGTAAAAAAAAAAAAAAGTCACCCTGAGAACCCATGGCTTGTAGCAGGGTTGTAGAAGGGCTGTTTTGCTTATTCTCAAATTGGCTGGTTGTGATGTCTGAACATGGCTAAGTCATTCCAATGTGGTTTGTCTAAAATGGCGAGAGAGCTGCAAGAGCAGAGAAAAAACCTGCTGGATGTTCCTTGCGAACTTAGTGCTGCCACTATCCACCCTCGTTCTCTGCTGTCAATGTCTGCCCCTTCATTGATACTGCATTGACACTTGGTAATGTCTCTGTCACACTAGCAGCCTTTTTAAAAACAAAACAAAAAACAGTCCTTAAGAATTGTGTAAATGGGTCCAGGAGGATGTTCTATTTTTTCCCTTCAGTCCTGCACAAGTGCACACATTCATAGGAACGCACAAGGCACATTTTCCTATTTTACTCACGTTTCATTGATTGTTAAATTGGCAAAGCAGAAATAAGCTCCACATAGTCATGTAGCATTTACACCTGCAGCAAAATCTCCCATTTCGTTCAGCCACCCCTTTTGGAGTCTGCTGTCAAGGAAATTTGACAGCCAACATTTCAACATATTATGAAAGAGGGCATTTGACAAGTGGCATTTCTAGACATGCAGAAGGCATATCAATGAGTTTGGATACTGTACTAGCTGTTATCATGCTGATACAACTTAAGAATGCAAACTGTGGTCTTTTGAATGTGCACACTTGCGTAGGACCATAGAAAAACTATACAAAAAACCAAACCCATTAATGCAAATATGAGGGACCGATTTAAAAAAAAAAAAAAAACAAGCCCAAGTGTTGCCAAGCTCAGAAAAGGGCTAGCAATTGGAGGGGGCTTGCTTCCACAGGGAATATGAGGCCCCAAGATTTGGTGCTTTGCAACTTATAGATTTAACAGCTATATAGTGATCAGAGGGAGCAGGGAGCTCTCAGCCATTGGGAATAAAAGGATTTGACTGGGATTGTGCCACAACAGCGGCTGGAATACATGCTTGGAACAGGCAGGAGGACTGAGGGGGAAAGAAGGCACGCTATGCTGCTGTGTGCCCTATCATCTATCAGAAATAACATGGGTTATTCAGCGAACAAGCAACCCATAGCAGTTTATTCTCAAGGTTGGCTTAACATGATATGCAAACCAGCCCAGTAGTTGTTAATAACCAATAGCTATTAAAGCTAATAAAATAAAAGAAATGTACAAGGTTAGCTTTAGAAATATTAAGAGGGCTTTTTCATGAATATTGTGCTGATAATATAGAGCCACAAATGACCTTATTAAATATTTAAATGTTCCAAAATTTGAAAAGCTAGTTTACAAAAAAGCACTCATTTGACCCCATAGAAGCAGGGATATTATAATGTGCCTGTTCAGACAACACACTAAGCCATGGTAATGCAGCTAACCCTTTTGCAGCAAATGATTAGTGTATGTGCTTAAACCGTGGTTATGTAGCCATTACGGTTAGGAATGCTTCACACAGCACACTAATCATGGTTCACACTAACCCACAATGTTTACCTTAAAATGCTTAATCACCATGGCTTAGTGTGTCATCCGAACAGGGTCAATGATTCACTGCTTCAAAGGAATCAGATCTTCTGAAGTTAAACATATGTTTAAGATAGAGCGAGGAAGTGTTTGTTCTGCAGAGGATGCATTCTCTTGGGGTAATCTATCAGGAGTAGTATTTGCCAGGCCACATCCAAACATGGAAGGAGGCTACCCTTTCTCTCTGGTCTTCCTTGCTGCCTAGCAGGTTGCCAGGAAAAAGACATATCACACTTGCCGGTGGTCTGAAATGATCACATGAAGAGGGCTTTCCCCCACCCCTTCTGTTTTGCCTCCCACCACCCCCTTTCTCCCTTCCCAACTCCCTCCACCCTCATGAAATTTGGCTGAGTGCCACAGGTTCCCCACCCCTTGTTTAAGGAATAAGAACATAAAAGGCTTGCTAGATTATACCACAGGTACATCTAGTTCAGCATCCTATTTCCAACAAGTGTCGGCTAGATGCCTCTAGGAAGCACAAACACAAGGCATAAAAGGGACTAACGCCTGATATGCCAACTGTTTGCTTTAGCATCCAATATTAAGAAATGTACTGTCTTTGAATGAGGAGGTTCCATATAGCTATCATGGCTGCTAGTCATTGATAGACCTGTCTTTCATGAATTTCTCTAATCCTATTAAAAACCATCTTTTCATGTCAAGATGGCTAAAAAAATGCTTATAACCAAGCTTGAAATTGCAACTTTCAATAAATTGTGTCTTATGCTAGTATGCCTGTTCTCTCAAAAATAAATTTCAACCTTATTTTTAAAGGAATAGGAAGCACAATTCACTTAACAGAGCATAAGGCACAAAGCAACCCAAATACAGCCGGTTACTTCCAGTTTCCACAGAGATCATTCTGTTACTCTATGCATACAGACTGTGGAACCTAGCCATGTTTTATTTAAACTACATTTTATATACAAGTATTTATTTTGTCTCTTCCATGTTCGCTGGTATGAAGCCACTACTACACAACATGCAATCAGCATTTGACAGTATTAATTAGTACATAAATATTATTTAACCTGATTTCTATGTTCATGTGAACTATACTTTCATGCAAAGGTAAGTAAATACACTAGAAAGGTAGAAAGTAAGAACATACCTACAATTGTGAGATATGCATAACATATTCAGGATACAGAAAGCATATATATAATATGAATGAAATTTCAGAAAATATAGTTCACTGAATTCTAATCAGGCTATTAAATTCTAAACATAAATGATTGCACTCAAAATGTTTCAGAATACTAAAGTAAAGGTAAAAGCAGGTTTACTATAGATATGAAAACTTATGCCAGTACACACCCTGCTGGCCAACTTCTAAAACTGTTTAATCTGCTGCTTTAAAAAATATATATTACATTTATTAATGTGAGGTAACCAAACTATTTTTTACCTAAAAGGCAAATTATACTACATAAGATGCAAAATAGATTTAATGACAACAATTTATGCAAGTATTAAATCCTTGACTACCAATAACATGAGATTCACACTGTTCTAAACTGGGCACTTTATGATGCCACCCTGGTAGCTAATCAACACCAATGGGCATACATTTACTTCCTGGAATACAAAGTTGTGCCGCCACCAGCTAATTTACTAGCCAAGTAATTTTTCCTTAACTATTTATTATAACAATTTGTGTGAAGCTTAATATGCATGTTGCATTCATTTCTTATCCAGTCACACTTCAGTCTTTTTAAAATGGTACTCACTTGAACCGTGCAGGTGACAGTGGAGTAGGAGGAAACATTCCTGGTTCAAAGGAATCAAAATAGGTCACCGTCCAAGAAAAACTGCAACATGACAGCCCAGCCATCAAGGCTAGAACAAGGAGACTCCAAAAACCTTATGGAAGAAAAACACAAGTGTAAATGGTGAAAGCTCAAATTACAACTTTAAATAGAAAGAGCGCAGGAGAGATGCCCTAAACCCTCTGCCAGAAAAAGTTCTCTCCCAGTCCAGAATAAAATAGAAAACTGCTCATCAGCTAGCCAAATAGATGCATAAAATCAAATGCTTTGCATGCTTACGCAGAAGTATGTCCCACTAAATTGAATGGGACATGCTCCCACTTCAGTGTGCATAGATTTGTAGTCTTCATTAGGTAGCACTACAGTAGCATTTTTATGGAAAACAATCAGTAAAAAAAAAAAAATCAATCATCCTTTTTAAATAGAGAAAGTAAATTAGTGGAATGAACATAATTCACACAATACCAAGATTGGGATTACTCATATCATAATAGGGTTTCATCATATATTATTGTGACATATAATTTGCTGTAATTTCTAATTTACAATACTTATCCTTAAAATTTATTTTTGCATGAAAAATGCAATTCATGCTAGCATTCATAAAACACTGAAAGCCCCTTCCATTATAAAGAACATTTCAGAAATTTGCAGATACTTTGGATAACAAAGCAGGCCCTTTATAGGGCATGTATGATATGATACAGTATATACTGATTTAATAAGGAGTTGCAGGATGATTAGTCACAGCCAACAAGAATCACCAAACAAACTTAAATAAATTGCCACAGTTCCAAAATGAAGTAACAAACAACGCTTACCTAAAAGGCTTGTTTCTATACTATCACTGGTCTTCCCTTTTTCATATCGCAAATCTGCAGGCAGAAATAGCCAGCAATGAAACTACATTACATCAAAGCAGTTAGAGGGAAAAACAAGCGGTTATATAGCATTTTGTCTTATAACTTACAGGACATTAATTCAGAATTCAATCCTATGCATGTTTAGAGAGAAAAAAGTCATACAACTCCCAGCATTCCCAGCCAACATAACTTAAATTGCATCCTTAAATTCTGGGAGTTTTAGGACTTTTTCCTGCCTAAACATCCATAGGATTATGCCCTTAGGTACATTAAAATATCAGTTGGGATCATAGTTATATGCTACTGTGTACCACTAATTATATGTGGTGGTATATAACTGGTGGCAGTTGTAAAATGAAGAAAATTCTATAGCAAGAAATACAAAATATAGTTTATATTCCAAACCCTCACTCTAGCTTTCAATCAGTGCCAAAGATAAATTCACAACAACTAATTTCAATGGGATTTAATCAGAGCCAATGACAGTACCTTGCCTTAATTTTTTTGTTGATTAAGCTGTCAGATATTTATATGGTGAACAGTATTTTCAGTTTCCTACCGACTTATGTTACACATTTACACACCAGTGTTTTACACAAAATTACAAAAAAATCTAGTCACTACCTGGAACAATTAACAAAATAGATAGGTAAGTCTCAGAAAGACTAGCTTTAACTTGACTTTAATGCCCTATCAAACTAGATGCAATTCCTCTGTTCTAACTATACATATGTGGTTCTCAGGCAAAAAAAAAAAAAGCACTTTAGGAAAAGCTCTGAAATATGAGACAAGTGTCTGCATACAAACGTGCATTCCCTGAAACTCAAATGCACACATATTGCCATAACTCAACCACCCCTGGATTGGAATACTGAAACCCAAGATGTTCTCATGTACATCTCTATTTTCCTTGAAAACTGTCTGCATTGTTCAAACTCAAAGCAAGGAACTCAGAAAAATAAAAATGCAAACAACATTCCATGCTTTATTTTTATATCCATGTGATTTCATGCAATTCCAGGCAACTTCAAAATGTATGGATCATTGTATCTTAATGGAGTGGCTCTTTATTGTGAGCTCACTTGAAGGACTCCTAAGACCTTGCAAAAGTTACACTGGCTGAATTCGGACACACGATAGTCAATGGTGGGGTAATAATCAACTTTACAGTTGTTCATCTAGGGGGTGCTCCCCACACAACATGGTAATAAATAATCAACTGTGGTGTGGATTAGGATCAGCGCTGAGTTGACTATGGCAGCATTCGGACAACACAATAGTCAATACAACTGACGATTGTTTCCACCCCCCAGTTGCTTATTGTGTTGTCCGAATTCAGCCACTGTGTACTTAGAGGGGGGAGGGGGAATACTGCATGCTTCACTTGTCACTAACTATCTGACAAACAAGTAACACTTTCCATCCAAAGAATTCCTTTAACTACGGCTAAACCCAGCAAAGCAGTGTACATCATGATCATACTGAAGAAGAATTAAAGGGAAAAACAGACATGGTAGTGTCTTTGAAATAGACACCAACCTTTTAACATCAGAGCATTGCTGTATCTTTGTTTTCAGCAGTTAAGGACTAAAAAAAAAAGAAAGGCAAGTGTGGGCAGAATTCTGTGGCTTCAAAACCAAATGCCCACTAGATTGCATTGATTCCTTTCAAACAGCAACAATACCCTAAAGGGTACAATCCTATGGGATTTGCCTTGGGAATTCGTAAGCTTTTGAAGTCGGAGAATTACAAGTTTCCATTGCCTCACTCTCTGCATTTAAGCTAGCTAGGTGTTTTCATCGGTCTAGCGGAGGCTTCGAGGAGGGAAAGAGGCTGGAATGGCCATACGTCATATGGTTGCTGCCCTAGTATCCTCCCCTCCACCAGGAATGCCCCTTTTCCCCATCTCCATGCTTTGTTTTCTGAGTGCCTGAAAGGTAGTTGGCACAGTTCCCCCTGCACTGGCTACAACCGGGTGGAAATAGGAGTGTGGCTTCCTGGCTTAAAGGTCAGAGCCCTCTTTGCAACTTCAGAGCCAAGAAACAGAAATATTACCATTTCAGGGAGCCTCTGCCAAAGGAAGTGAGGTAGGTAATTATCAGGAAGACAGCCTTTTCTGCTGTAGCATCCCAATTGTGGAATGAACTTCCTATTTTTACAAACAGCAATTGTAATATGTTAAGGTTGCAAGGATGTGCCCTGGCTACTTGCAAGCCTATGAACTTGGAGGCTTACAAGTCCCATGCAGAGCAGGAGGCATCTCATACCTCCCACTCTTCATTTTAGCTAGGCGGACAATTTTGCCTGTCTAGTGGAGGCATCAGAAGAGAAAGAGGCTGGGCATGGCTGGGGATGCCTTATAAGCCTACATCCCCAGTGTCTCCCCCAACCCCAAAATGCCCTCCTTTGAACTTGTAACAGCACCCAGTGCAGTTTTCTCTGCGTTGGCTACAGGGGGAGGGGGGACTGCAGCTGATGGTTTACACAGTAGCTTTATGGGAACAACAAGGGCCAAGAGGGGGGAGTAAATGGCCATTCTGTGTCATGCTTTTACAGATTATCCTTGTCCCCGAATTCCCATACTTTGAATGATGCTATCATTCATTACAGCAGTTAAGGGACAACGTTGGGATCGGCCACCCTCCCAAAACACCCCAATTCACTCATCTCCCCACCTTGAGGCACGAATAACACTTCCTGCTCTACACAAAATGATCCAAATGAACGAGCGTTAACCTCTCAGTGCACCTAGTCTAATTACATAACATCCCCATCATGGCTATTGAACCGTTCACTGGGGGCAGCGTGAAACCCAGCGCTCTGTGTCGTGCGTTACAGTGTCCCTAAGAAAGGCTTTTATTTAGAAGTCCTAGTAACAAATATTTCGCGCCCCGAGAGGCTTCCTCTCTTCGATTCGGCGCTGGTGAACGTGAGCCTCACCTGCCCACCAAAAAGGCCGAGCCTCTCCCTCCCCGGCAACAGCCCACCCTCGGTCACCTCTCAGCACCAGGCAAGCGATGGCCAGCAGAAACGCCAACAAGGACACGGCCAAGAGGCAACAGAGCACCGAGCAGGCCCTGCTGGGCCACCGGCGCACCGCCCCGTCGGCTCCGTGCGGCACCGGTACAAGGCCAGCCCGGGAGGCGGAGGCTCCGTCGTAACTTCTACCAACGCCGCCGAGCACGTCCCCTCCGCCATCCTCTTCTTCGAGCTCTGCCTGCAGGGTCCGTCTCACCTCGCCTCTCTCCGGCGGCCAAGGAGTACCGGGGCCCGCACGGCCGCTCTGGCTGTAAGTAACGGAGGCGTCTCTGTAATATACAGCCATAGTAACGAAACACTCAAGCGCGCAAAACCGAACCCAACATGCCCGCCAAAGGAAACGGCTTTGAAAGTTTCCCCCTCAACCGGAAGTCTTCCAAGCTTGGGAGGGCGGGCCCATAGGGTAACCAAGCCGGAAGAGGGCGGGAAAGAAAGACGTCAGAAGCCCCACCTCTTCCTCCCCCTGCTCCGCTCCAGCAACGGATAGGCCCAGAGGACAAGCCCTCCCCCCACATGCTGCTGTGTTCCCGTCAAAGAAACAAGACGACGACTCGTGGCGTGTGAATCGACCCCTCCTCCCCTTTGCCATCACAGTCTCTCTCTCTCTCTTTTTTTCCCCTTTTCCCGTTTAGTTGGAGAACCTCTTGGGCTTCCGTAGCCCTGCCCCCCAACCTTGCCATTTTCCCAGCGTCCATTGCGCGCGCGCCTAGCTCTCCTCTCCCTCCCCCCCGCGCGTTTCCTTCTGCACTTTCCATTCCGCCTCAGGCCCACATTTGATAAGGTCTGACCCACACGCGCCTTTTGCCCCCCCCCCCGCTGAGAGGCGGAGCCCCTTGTTCCTTTTCCCTGCTCCCACCACCAGTCCCGGTGTGAGGTTTCGTTTCGCCCGCCGGGGGTCCCCCTCAGTGGCGGTGAGCCTGACTTTCGACCAACCCCTTTCGTTCCCTTCCCAGTAGGCCAGGCCCTCTTCTTCCCCCCCCCCGCTCGCTTTTCCGCTAACGGTTTCGCGCAGCTCGCGTCGGAGCCGGGAGGGCAGGCTCGTCGGAGCCGGGCCCGGTGAGGGGGAGGCGATGTCTGGCGGGGACTCGGCAGCCGCCGCGGCCTCCCCTCAACCGCTCCCCTTCTCCCTGCCCAAGCCACCTCCCCTTATGCAGCTCAACCCCGGCGAAGGCGTGCGTCCCGTGGTAGCCGCCGGCCCGGAGCAGTCGCCGAAAAGCGCCCGCATGGGAGGTCGTCCGGATTGGCCGCCCGGGAAGCCGGTCAGCCTCTTGGCTCCTCTCCTCCCGCCTCGAGGGGAGCCCGAACCTCTCTTGCCCTTCGGGCCGCCCTCCCGCCAGCCGCTCAGGGGGAGAATGCTCGGCAGGTGCGGCGGCGGCGGCGGGAGCCTCCTCAATCCTTCGATGCGACCGGGTGGTGGCGGCGGCGGCGGAGGAGGCGGCATGGGCCGAGAGTCCCTTATGGTGAGTGAAAAACCAGTAAACTGCTTTCCCCAATGGACTGGGGGCCGAGGAGGGCTACGATTATGAATGAGTGCGCCGAGTAAATCGTCGAGCATTCGTTCCACACGTTTTCAGTGAGATTCTTAAACTATAGGCAAAATTTAAGAACGCTTCGGGGCTCTGGCCTAACCTCCACGCAAAAAGTAAGAGAAATGGGAGTGGGGTGGGGAGAAAGTCTGATTCTAGGAAATACCTGGAGCCTGCTTTATTTCTATGCCAAGCCAAAAGAAGGACCTAAGTGTAACAAATGTGAATGCGTACATGCAAAGAATGTCAAGACAATCATGGCAATCAACGTATAATGTGACAATGAGCAAAAAGCTACCTTACAGGTTGGTGGGTTAATAAATTCCCAACCACAATGTATGTACAGCCATTAAATAAAATTTGCTGTACAAGTAGCAGTATCTCTCTACAAGTTAATATAATATACATATAATATACGGTACACTGTTAAACAATAAGTCTATAATTGCTCAAAGGAGCTCATTAACAAGCAAGAAAGACTAAACCAAACAGAATGAAATTCAAAGACGGTAACTCCGTTTCCAAACTTCATCAGTTAATATAATACTTTTAAGGTGAAAGAAGACGCTCAGCATTCTGACACCCGTGGGAGAATGAACACTGATTTATAGAATAAAAGCAATTAAATATTCCTGCACGTTATTTAAGAACCTTGGAATATCAGCACAGTGTCATGGAAGAAGTGGCAGAAATACTTCTAGCATATCTGAGTTATAATAATAAATGTGGGTTTCCCCCCCTTACATATTGTCCTGAGATTATCATCATTTCTAAAGACAATATTTTGTTGTTCCTTGATTTAGTACATGATTTAGACAGGTTAGCTTCTAGCTGGCTGGTTATGCATTAACTTTAGCAGTAGAATCAGTACTTTACAACCTTGTGTTTATTAACTACTAGATGCAATGTCTACCCATAAAATAACAGGAAAAGAACTTTTTGCTTGCTTTCTATACGTACATTTGGCTTAGTCTGAATATGGGTATTTTGGAACAAAATATCTGTGTACATAGAGAATGGACAGACTTTAGATTTTCCAGCAATTTATATAGATGAATGGGGAATCAATGGGAATAAGATTCTTGCTGTGTTGCTGTTTAGAAAACATATCTGTAAGGACATTATATAATATAATTATTTTATTGGAATTAAGTAATCCCTCTGAGTTCCTCATTTTTGTTGTATTTCTTTTAGCCAGTCTTATGAACTGTAGCAATCCCAGCAGCAGTAGCTTCTGACTAGTACTAAAACCCAGTTTCATAGTAGGAGGTAAAGGTTGCATTCACACAAAATGATGAGAATCATGGCTTAGCAGGAGCAAACTATTTGCTGGTGTCATCTGAAGTAAAGCCAGGGTGTGTAAACCAAGAACAAACCCTAGTTTGTGATCTGGCTTATAAGGGAAGTAACAAGCCAAGATCTCCAGTTCAGACAACATTCCTGTTTGTTTAGCAGTTGTGATAACAGGAAGGAACAAATTAAGAATGAACAAGCTGTTTGGATTCTCCAGAATTCTGGCTTATATTTCTGTGTGAATGCGGCCAGTGTACATGAAGCACTTTCAACACTTGAATATGCTGTATAAATGTTAGGTATTACCAATGATTTTGCAAGACCATACACTGAATATCCCAAAACAGGTATTCCAAACCTAGTTGCTTGTAACTTTTTTCTTTAATGTTTCTAATGCTAAATCCTGTGGTGATAACAAGTAGCGCCTATTCCATCATTTTTGTTGTTGTTGTTGGCGTCTTCACAACAGCTAGTCACATCTTTTGTTTCCCATCTCAACATGAATGTCCGTTGGAATCTAATGAATGACTAAACTGATTACTGATTTATGTTTTTAGTGTATACTTAAAACATCGTAGAAACATAATGGCTGAATTTGGACAACACATTAAGCAACTGAGGGGGGTGGAAACAATCGTCAGTTGTGTTGCTTATTGTGTTGTGTGGAGGGTAACACGCCGCTCACAAACTACTGTCAGTATGCTATTCCGCCCAAATAAGCAACTGAGAGAAACAACTGGCTCGCAAGTTGTTTAGCTCAAAGCCAGTTGTGTGGAGGGGTGAGTGTGTTAATGGCGTGTGGTGAGTGGGTTAAAGCACAAGCCTATAGAGGCAGGCGGCAAGAGCGACCAAAGCGGCAGCTTCCACTCTGCTACAACTGGTGCAACTTGCAGAAGCTGCTGGGATAGAACTGGGAGGACTGAGGGAGGAGGGAGGGTGGGGAGAGGGTCAGGGGCTGTGTCAGTCAAATGCTGGGTTGACTATTAGTCCACTCAACGCCAGCCCCAACCACCCACAGTTGTGTGGGAATATGTTGTATGGGGAATACCCACAAAATAACCAACTGTGAGTTGGCTACTCAATCCACCATTGACTAATGTGTTGTCCAAATTCAGCCAATGTGTGTAGCAGTCCAATAATTTGTGGATGTCTATAATTGTGGTTTTTAATTCCATTTTACTCTTTAAATGTTGCTGATTGAATTCATTTAGAAAGTTAGAAACTTCAGTTCAGGTCTGTCAAACATGCAGATCCTAGGTCAGGGGTCCTCAACCATTTCAGGCCAGTGGATACATTTCAAATTTTAAAAGAGTATTGTGGGTGTTTTAACAAAATGGCTGCCATGGCAGTGTGGGCTGTCATAAAACACCCTGGTCACTGTCCAGTTTGACACTGCTGCTAACGTATACCCTTTGCAACAACAAACACTACTGGCATTGTACCAGAGGTCGTTCAACTAATTCAACATAATTTGCGGTAGTACTAATTGAATACTTCCCCCAATTCCAAGAAGGCAGTCCCATGAGGCTAAAAGATTAGTAACTTGCCAAAGAAATTTACCAAAAGCTAAATGTGGGGTGTTAGTTCCAAACAAAAACAAAATCTTTTGAATCCACAGTTTGTATTCCAACATCTATTTCACAGAAGGCAAGTGAAGTTCAGAGACAAGTAACTTGGCCAAGAAACTGAGTACAAAGCAGAAGTGGGTTCTGAACCCCAAATATCAAATCACCACCACAAAGCACAACAAAATATCCATTTTGCAGAAGGAAAACTGGTGGTGCTCTGGAAAACACACATACAGCTCAGGCAGAACACACACCAAGCCTCCCCAAAACATGGGCAAAGCGCTCGCATGCATACACGCGCACTTGTACACACCAGAGAACCAAAATACGGCAGCTCACCACACTCCAAAAGGAAACGATCACCACAAATAGCAAAATATACAGACACACACAGCGCAGGGAAAATCACCCCTCAGGATGCTTTCCTCAACCCCATATCTTCCAAGATGCTTCCCAGACAAGTTTACCTTTTTTTCTGGGCACACTTCAAAATGAAGTGCTGGGCTGCATTCATCCACCTTTTTTATTTTTTAAGAATGCTTCTGGGGCACTTCTGGGACCCAGACACATTCTTGGGAATAGAGTGTTTTTGGGGGGGGACATTGCTTTGCCTGCCAACCTTCCAGGTTTGGCTTTTTAAATACTTTTAAAAAATAGATCAGGAGGGACAAGGAACATGGATGCAGGATTTAATGTAGGAAGGAATGAGCATGTTAACTTATCATGCACTTCTTTACGGACTGTGGTATTGGAAAGAAATCATCTCCCCTTCCTCTTCTGTTTGTGGAAGCCTCTGGTGTATTAGAACTTTTTTCACAAACGGAAGACATTGTGTATTCACCAAAAGACACTTTTGGATCCCACTCAATATACCCATTTTTGGTCCTGGATTTATTGCAATGTTAAAATCATTTGTGTCCCAGAAATAGACTATACGAGCAACAATCTTCTGACATGGTTGAGAGAGAACAACATAGAACAAAAAACTTTTTTTTCATATAATACATATTACACAATGAATTACTGTGGGCCAAGGGTGGACAACTTGTTGTGGCCTCCAGATGTTGTGGCCTACAACTCCCATCATCCCTCACCATTTGCTATTCTAGTTAGGGCTGTATGGGAGTTGTAAGTTAAAACATCTAGAGGGTTATGAGTTTCATATGCCCGCTGTATGCATTAGAACTACAGAGTGCCAAAGTACTCATGGAGACTATTTTATGCAGAAGTATTGAGTTTTTTATATAACTTTTCAAAAACTTGTATTGGTAATTTTGTGGTCGGAAACAAAATGGAAGAAAGTTCTTGCCCGTAACAAGATCTGGGACCAATCAGGTTGTTTCTGTAGCAGTGTATCTGTTTGTGTTTCTAAATTCTTAGAATCTTGAACTGCCATATTGTTTTTCAGATGGGACATCCAGGCATGCCTCACTATCCACCCATGGGCATGCATCCTATGGGGCAAAGGCCGCCCAATATGCCTCCCGTGTCTCATGGAATGATGCCTCAGATGATGCCTCCAATGGGAGGACCGCAAATGGGGCAGGTATGTTGATTTTTGAGTTTTTTGTTACATACATAGTTTCTTAAAAACAAATGAAGGTTTTGTAACAGTAATCCAAAACTATTTTGGCGCTTTTGATAGCTCAATAATAGTTGGCACTTTCTCTGAGCCTCACATCACTGCAGTCTTTTTAATCCCCTTTTCTTTTTTGTAAAAAATAAATAAATCTTATTCTTGGCTTCATTGATTTATCAAAAAATTTCTTGCATGTAGACGAATTACATCTTCCGTGTAGCAGTTGGAGGTGTGAAAGGATTTTAGCCCTGTGTTGCTTGCCATTGGTTTCAGCCTTATATGCTCAGAATGCACAGAATATTTCTCATGTTGCTCAAGAATCCTGAGAGCTATGACCAGTGAGCAGTTGGGCCCTTTCAACCTGAGCTTTTATTTTCTTTCCCTTAATTGTAGTGGTTGTAGCACTTCAGCTCAGAGCATGGCTTTTAAAGAACCTAGTCAGCTTGGATTCATGAAAGCTGGCCTTTTTCTGGCTCTTATTGTCAGACACCCTTTCTTCAGCTTCCATCTCTTCTGTGATGTTCGAGTTGAAGGTGAATTAAGGGGCCTCTGCCCTAGCATGTAGTTAGCAGGTCAGATAGGTGTCTGGCATCCTTCCCGATTATGAACAGCATAGCAGTTTGTTAGTACAGATGAATATAATGTAGCTTAGGCAAAGATGAAAGGGAGAAAGAGAACACGTGCAAAGGAATTTGGGCAATGAGAACTATTTATCTAATGACCCATTTTCACAATCAGTAGAAAAACTTTGTATTCTCCAATGCAGTTTTGCTAATCAACTTTTCCCTGGCTGTTATTTTCAGTTATATTTCCATCATTCTCATGTTGCTGTCAATCAGCATCTTACCTGTTACTTTCACATGATGTGGAAATCCTAGGGCATAAATTGGTGGGCGAGGGGAACGCAAATAAATAACTTGGGAATCTTCTGGTAGAAGTGAATGTTTGGGGGGGGATAGGTCAGAATGTAGTTGTCCAGTATTCAGAACATAGGGGTGTTGTGTCTGAGACTGCATATTTCAATCTATTATACCATCCATTAAGATTCCTCCCTCTAAGGGATTTTATCTGTTTGTTAAGGGAATAGCTTGTGGATGTTAGAACCTCTCTCCTCGTTGCTTTTGGGGACCACCACTTTTCACTGGAGATTTACCCACTGATGTTTCATCATACTCCATTATAGAAGTTACCCTTATTTACATAACTATTTGTTCTTCTCGATGTTAGAGTACCCCTTTTCCTGGTTATAGAGATAGAGATCCTGATCTTGAGAACTATGTGCATATCTCAAAAAGTTACGGCTGCCTCAAAGTACCTAAAGTTAGGCCTGCCAAATGCACAGATAAATGGGCTGTATAACCATGTATTGCAGGCCACCAAATGTTTGATAAACCCTGAGGTTTTGTGCCTCACGTGGGTCAACACAATCTGGATTTATCAAGCATACCAGTATTTTGTGCTGTGTAGCTGGAATACAGTTCATGGCCTGGAGGCTATGAGTTTGGCATCTGAATTTAGGAATCCTTTGTTTTGATGCTATTGGCTAGAAGTTTTTAGGGAGCATCTCTTGCGTGGAACACAATTATTTGGAAGCAGCAGTGGGGCAAGACTCCTTTCTTCTCCTGCTTCTACAGGATGGTGGGGAATGGGAGGGCCACTCCCATTCTTTCTTCTCTTCCTCACGCTTCCAAGAAAACCTTGTGGATTGAGGGTGGAGCAGTAGCCCTACCAAATACCTCTCCCTCCACACAAGATGGAAGGTAAGAGGGAGCAATAACCTGATGCTCCCTGAAGATACATGGGAATGGGGTCACTTGGCCAACCCTCCAGGGATTGTCACCATATATTGGGGGGTGATTTCCCAAGAACTATTTGTGGGACTTGCCAATCAAATTGGCTGAATATTGCCAATTGAATATATGACTAATATTTGTACAATCTGTTGCTCTTGTTGCCATCCTCTTAGTCCCTAATAGTCTCTGAATGATTAAAAATATTGGAAATAAAAGTTACACCTTTTTATCAGAAATTCATTTCCAGTTAAAATACAAGCAAATTAGTTCTTCATAGTAACTGCCTTGGGTCTATGCCTTGGATGGCTTACTCCCTCACATAATCATTGCCTTACAACATCACTGATGTGTGGAGAATTGTCCTCCTCACCATATTTATAATGCTTTAAGGAACAAGGGCAGTGAAGTGGTTTTAAGTGGCTACGGTAGTTTGCATCCTTGTTACATGCTTTTCTCAGCTTTTTTTTAACAGTTCATGTTTTTGAACCCTGCAGTCATAATTCTTAAACTTTATAGTACTCTTCATCTTGGGACATCTTTGCAAGCATAACTCTTACTCCAGCCCTGTGAGACAAGTTCTTCAGGTATTATCCTCTGTTCATAGATGAGGTAAATGAGCCCGCAAGATTACTAGGGTTTACATAGACAAGGATGTGGTTTGGGAACTAGAATTAGAGGTTTTGGAGTTTAAATAATTTGGGCCCCATTCTTGCAGTGACTCATGAATAGTGCTAAAGTTTTGGGTTACCTTAATATTAAAACACTGGCCTTTTGAGCCCTATATTTTTGAGAATTTGCCTGCTATCCCTTCACCCCAAACTTTCACTTCCTTTACTTTTTGCTTTGGGCTCCCTTTGGACAGGCTATCATTAGTAGCTGGAAAAAAATCTTGTCTTTATTTGTTGGCCCTCTAAGATTGCATTGTCTACAATAATTCTTCTGGTCACTTAATATTTTATACCCGGAAAATTATCAAACTATTGCCTTGACTCCCTCATTTAGCTTATTCAGCATTTTACATATTTATCTACAATCCTTTGTTATGCCCCAATTAATTTATTTTGGAAAGGGGTTAACACTATCTTCCTGCCAATATAAGAAGCTTACATATGTAGCAGTTTGTATTAAGGTGTATACTATAATCATATTTTAATTGTAGATGCCTGGAATGATGCAGTCGGTGATGCCTGGAATGATGGCACCACATATGTCTCATGCTCCCATGCAGCCTTCAGGACCGGTAATTGTTAAATCTGTTTTGATGTTTTTAAAGTAATCACAACTTGCTATTCTGACTTCTGTATTTAGCAGCTATATTTTTGTCTTGAAAAATTTGCTAACCTTGTACAATTATGTTAATTATTGAAGGCTACTAAAAGGGCTAAATAGTTAATGGCTCTGATTTTTATTAGTTGACTGACTTTTTTATTAGTCTACTATTTATTAGGTAAGTGACTACTCAGGAGTGAGTGACTACTTTCATACTTAATTACACATTGATCTGATATTCTTAATAGAATGATCAGTACATTTCTGGTAGTCCGTTTTAAAAAATTATACACATATCAAAATGAGCCTAATACAAATGATGCACATTTGATACAAATAATGCGCATACCACTTGTATCAAAATGAGCCTTAATAAAAATTGAAGGCATTAGTGGCCATTAGAATTGAATCAAATTGTTTTTACTAAAGTTCTAGTCTGATTAAAGACTACATAACTTGTCAGCAAGTTAATATAATTGTTGATAGTGTAATGTAAGACATTAGGAGTCTTCACACATGCAAGCTAGCTACTTCTCTCTACTCTTTTTTATGGGATCCCCAAGTGTAGAGAAACCTCATTGAGAACTAGTCTGTGTACACACCACTGGCAAATAATGTCATGGAATAGCTATATTCTGTCTCCATGTTCAGTACGAATAGCATGGAAAGAAAAGCAACCAGGTCACATATGTGAACAGGGCAAACTCTATGCAGTGGGGAAGCACATTTGTTCATATGTCGGCTTTATTCACCTATAAAATGAACAGTGAGGGGTTGAGGATCTAAATTGTAATATCAAGAAGATTGCAGGTGTGGAGACCTGGCACCCCTCCTGTTACCTACTTCCAAATGCAGAAGTGAACTCAGCTTGACGAAAAGTGCCTAGGGATGTGGGACAGGGTGGGGGTGTTGCATTTCAGCAGCCCTTTGATGTTAAGATAGCCCACATTCTTTATATGTCAACAGGGTAGACACTGCTCCAATCACATCTAGTTTGGTTTTAAAAAGCAGATTCATGTATCAAAGACGCTGCTGTAGTAACATCAGGTTTTGTTATTCTAATGTTAAGAATGTAAGAAGAGCCATGCTGGATCAGACTAAAGGCCCATCTAGATTAGCTGTCTGTTCACACAGTGGCCAATCCAGCTGCTCGTGGGAAGCCCACAAGCAGGACATGAATGCATTGGTACAACACCCCCACCCCCACCAGCTCATGTTTGCAGGACTGAGTATTGAAAATCCCTCCCCATCCCCTTGCCCCCATTCAGAATGTGAGCAGGGCTTAAGGAGGTGCTGTATACACCTGGGGCATGCAGGAGCTGGCCGAGGGGGAATGAGCAGGATAGGAAGATTGCACGTGTGGGGATCTACTCTACAAACGCAGCGATTCAACAGGACACTGAGTAAAAGCTTGGGATTCCTCGGCAGTTTATCAGTTTTCACAGCTCCTGACGAAGGATTTACACAATCTGAAACGTTGAGCATTTTTGAAAATTGATTTTTACAATTCAAAGAGCCTTTCATACAAATTAAGTCTTTATAGCTCTTCAGCACCAGAGTTTTTCTCTACTTGGCCAGTGTTTGCAAAAGCCAACTCCCTTCTCACCCTACTCATGCCCTATTCAGGAAAGACTGAGATGGCTCCTTCAAGCTGAGTTGGTTTCTCCATGGGGAAAAATGGGTGAGACATGGTGACATTATGGGGGTGAGACTTCGAGGTGGGTCCCTATGATTGCAATGTTATCCACCCTGTTGGCTTGGCTCGGGGGTGGGAGGACAATTCGGTCCCTGAATAAAAATAGGTTGCCCGCCCCTGGAATGAGGGGAAAGTGCACACATAGTCCTAAACTATAGTTCTAAAGCATGTGTGTCTTAGCCGCATGTTTGCAGAATAAAGCTGCTAAAATAGAGAAGATAAATGAAGCCTCCTAAAACATGTTAACAGCAACTTCAGAGAATGCGGCACTACTGAGCTGAGTCTGTCTTTGTTTAGTTTTGGAGTCACCTTGCCCTTAACTCTTTTTGACATTCAGGATCATGGGCAGGTAGTAGCAGAACTTTAAATAGCCCTCAGCCATGCTTAATAATGGTGATGCCTTTCCCTTAAGAACTGTCTAAGGGAAGCAGGTAATTGGTAAGTGTAGATGGAGAATGATGTTTAACTATATTTTATTTGCATCATCTTATCCGGATGTTTGAATGTAGTCTTGCACAAAACATGTTTCTCATCTAGCTGGACTAGTAATATTTGGTTTAGTTGACTTATAGCTTAGTACATAACAGGTGCCATGTGTTTTAAATATCTTTATCTTTTTTCAGCCAGGAGTGAACAGTATGGATTCTCAAATAGGTAAGTATAAATAATAAATCACTTGTTTGACACTTTAACCAGGCAACGTACAAGAATAGTACATTTTCGAATCAAATATTCATTAAAAACGTAAAACGTTGATTTAAAGGGTTGAAAATATCCCTTCTCCTTACTTCTTGCTTCACAGTGGTCCAAATGGTTGGGTGATTTCTTCAAAGAACTAGATGGCAGTTTCAGCTGGGGCACTACCAGTGGGAGATTATTTAGGAGGGAAAAACCTCTGGGTGTGGGGAGCACACCAAAAACAACACTGGCAGGACTGAGAGAGTTCTGTGACCATGGAATACTGAATGACTGTTACGGGGCGGGGAATAAAAATCTGAGTGGGGGTGGGAGTTGGATGGAGTATTGTGCAAAAGAATATGGTTGACTGACTAGAAAACTGAACAGGAGCACTTCATACTGCAATATTTTGTTGCAGGGCCCACTTCGTTGGCATATGAACATTGTTTTTCCGGAATGTAATAGAGTTGACTTTAGTGACTGTTGTGGAAAACTGAGAACCTAGCAGGTTGATCTTCAACGTCACTGTTGAGCATCTTCTTTAGATGTTGAATTTTCGATACAGATTTTAAGTTTGCTCTTCTGAAAAGGGATTGATTTAGCTGTGTTCTCTAAAATTTGGTTTCTCATTTTATATTTCACAGGTTTAGCCCCTCCTGGAACTCAGGTAAGCTGGAATTTTTTGTTGCCTTGGTAGTTGATTGTTTCTAGCATTTAAATTGAGGCCATCTGAGCCTTAAGTGACAGTGATGACTCCAAAAGAAACTCCAAGCTACAAACCTACTCCTTTAGGGGAGTGCAACCCCATCCAGAATAGGCTGAACACCCGATATCCAGTGAGGCAAACTACCCACTAACCACATCTCAGTCTTGTTTGGATTGTGTTTCAGTTTTTTAGCCCTCATTCAGTCCTTTGTTGCAGCCAGACATTGATTTAGCACGTTCACAGCCTTGCATGATGAAGATGAAAAGAAAAAATATAGCTGCTTGTCATCAGCATAATGATGGCAATGCACTCCAAACTCTGGATGATTTCACTCAATATAGCATGGAGGGGGGGACAAAACCTACCACAATGGAGAATCTCTGGAGCCAAGCAATATCCTCCAAGCGCCACCTTCTGGAGCTGACCATCCAAGCAGGAGTGAAACCATTGCAATGCAGTACCCTCCATTCCCAATTCAGACAGTTGCCGCAGAAAGATGCCATGAGAAATCAAGGAGAATCGACAGGGTTGCACACCCACTGTCTTTCTCATGACATAGCTGTTTGTGCCAAAACCTGACCTGAACCATAACTGAAATGGATCCAGATATCTCACCCAAGAGCATCTAGAGCGGGTTGGCAACCACCCGGTTAAGGACTCTGCCCAGGAAAGGAACATTTTCTATTGGCCTGTTGTAAAGATTTTCCAGATCCAGGGATAATTTATTCAGGAGTAATTTCACCATCGCCTCTTGGAGTAGCCCAGGACCATTTTATCTCTCATAAGGAGGAGTTAACCATCTCCCTGGCCTACCCAACTGTTCCCTCACTGTCAGATTTAATAAGCTGTGAGGGGCAAGAATCCAATGGAGATGTGTTTGCACAAACTTGCCAGAGCTCATTGTCAACGGCTTTGAACTCTTACCAACTTGATCCAACAAAACTGGACAAGACTTCACTCTGGGTATGTCACTTGATTCACTTACTATAAAAATGGAGTCTAAGTCCCAGCAGATATGGAGAAGATTCTCCAAACTACTTCTTCACTTTATGCTCACTTATACAATTTGAAAGTTAAATCCAACTGTAAAGTCAACTATGTTCAGCCTGGTATGGTAGCAACTATTATTAATTCACCGTTCAATTTATTTTTATTTAAACCAACCCTTCTTCAGAGGTATTTAGGGCTGTGTATGGGTTTCTTCCACTTCGATATTAAAAGCATTCCTGAGTGATAGGTTAAGCTGAGAGATGGTGATTAACCGTCTTAAAGGAAGTGGGACTTGAGTTCAGGTAACATTTCTAGCTCTTCTGAGTTTTTAACCAAGGTCGGATTATCACTTTATCTGTGTCTAACTCATTGACAGCCAGTATATTTGTACCTGTTTTTTATGTCAACTATCATAATTTAAATGCTTCAGGCTTGATCCAGCCAAATGTAAGCACTATTAGGTACCATTGGTCTCAGTGACAGTTAATCACACTCTTCCATTAAAATTAATGGGATTTAAAAGTGCTTACCTTAGCCTGGCTCTTGCTTTTTGTGGTGATACTGTGCAGATTCTCTTCAGTATACCAGCAGGACAGGGAGACTTGCCATTGCTAATGTCTTCCATCTAGTGGGACAATTTTCATGTAGCAAGACTAGTGTAAAGCCCATGTCACCATGGGCACTAGTAGTCTGAGGGCAAAGCATACTGTTCCTTGACTCCTGCTATGTCAGTCCTCCAGAAGCTGTGTGGAGCTTACTTTCCTTCAATACAGCTGAGGACTTTTGACCCTCACTTCCTCACACCCATTGGTGCTAAACGACATTCGCTTCTTCCCCTCAGGCATCAAGTCCACTTCCTTCCCTCTTCCCCCATGTTTTAAAACCCAGCTTTTCCTAGTGCCGCTTCTTTCCCTCCTCTGCTGCCTCAGAGCATTCCCCACTATCTCCACCACCATCCTTGTCACTGCTATGCCTGCTCTGAGAATGCACTTGATTTGCAAAGCTGAAGGCCCTCCCTCCAACCCTGCCTTTGTGTTTTCTCCCTGCGAGCCTGTCTGGCACAGAGCTGTATGCCAGGGTGCATAAACATGCTGTTTGGCTATTAAAGCTTGAACTTTGATCTTTTTCAAAGTTTCTAACTTTTCTGCGTGTCTACACCCATCAAGCTTCAGTTTAAAACAAAAATGAGCAAAATTGGTCCAGTAGATCTTGAGCACTAAGCCTTACACTACCGTATAAAATGAAATTTTGCCAATTCTCAATTGCAAGCAGTTTTTATCAAATATGCATGTGTGGATGTATGCAACATTCTGCTTAATAAGGCATGCATACTCTTTCATATCTCTCTCATTATTCCCTCATTCATGTCCCATAAACCAGCAGAGTAGTTTTCTTCTGAAAAATACTTCGAGCCAATTGTATACTTTAGAAGCTCTCCACTTCTGTCTGACATTGTCCTTACAATGAGGCTTGAGCACACCCAAGAAAGAACCAAATAAATGAGGATCAGACATTAATGAGCCTCAAGCTTGTGCACTGTCCTGTTTCCTTATCTTTGGTACTGCAGCAAGAAGGGAAATTGGAATCTCTTCCTTGTGATTGGCCTGGAGGTGATGGGAGGATATGGCTCGTCGCTCTGTAAATACATCTAATGTCTCCCAATTTTGAACAGTTTTAGCTGTGCAGATGGAGCCTATGTACAGACACCAGAAGATAGGCAACCTTATACATCCAAATTTTGAAAACAGGCTGAAACAGCTTGCAGAGTTTGTGACTGTCTTTCTTGTACCTGATGGCCTGTTTTCATAATTTGGATGTATAAGATTGCCGCTGAAGAAGGAGCCTACTGTTCCAAATTGTTTTAGCCATCTATTCAAACTGAGTCTGTTCAGTGGTTTTGAGGCAGGCCTAGGGACGAGGCCAAACATGCAAATAATTCTTTTGATCCCCCATTAGCATAGAGCTAGTAAGATACAAAGAACAGATAGGAAGTTGTGGCTGACCATATTTTTTCTTTTCGGAATCATTTTGTTTTTAAGTAAAAGCAAATTCCTGGTATCCTTTTTTCAAAAGTGTGCTTTCCTTTATTTAGCCCACACCTCCGGTAGTTTGTTCAGTGCAGCAAGTGGCCCCAACCAACAACTCTGCTAATGAGGAACCTTCCAAGCAGGTATCAGATTCCTCCTGCAATATTTTGTAGCACTTTGTCTTGTGCTCCTTAAACATATTCAAGAAATTCTTCATGTGATCTTTTTTTTTTTTTTTTTTTTGGTAGAAATCCATGTGGACAGAACATAAGTCGCCAGATGGAAGAACATACTACTACAATACTGAGACAAAGCAGTCTACGTGGGAGAAACCGGATGATCTCAAAACACCCGCAGAGGTAAAATAAAGTTGAGAAAAGTTAACTCTTAATAGCCTTGTGTCAATGAGTAAAATTGGCTTTAGCTCTCCAGGGTGTGTTCCAGTTTTCCTTTTCAGGTACAGCCATTCATGCCACATTGATTCCTGCTCCAGAAAATTCCCCAACATTCATGAGTGGCTTTTGGGGGGGCTGCAGTTCAATTCCTGACATGAAATTTCCCATGCTGCCCTTTGTATCCTGGCCTTAGTTTCTAATGACATAGCTTTGCATGTAGCTCCATTGATTTTATAGGCATTTTGATTGTATTAAGTGCCATACTGTGGAATGTTTTCAAAATACCTTTGTGAATTCTTTTTCTTCCTCAGCAAATGTTATCAAAATGTCCATGGAAGGAATATAAATCTGATTCTGGAAAGCCTTACTTCTACAATTCCCAGACAAAAGAATCACGCTGGGCAAAACCCAAAGAACTTGAAGATCTTGAAGGTAATTTTCACAGAAACCTCTTTTCTACCTTGATGTATAGCTAGTGCCTAGTAAGGTTGTAATCTATAGCAGTGATAGTAGTGATCACTCTAGTTAATGAAGTCGGAATTGGAGCCCCCCTGCCCCCATTCAGACTGTATAATAAAACATTCCATAATCTGGTACTATAATTGTTTTACCTGAGGGAGTAAAAAGGGGAACATATTGAGTTAGTTCCAGATTTCTCATTCTATTAGCAGAACAGGACATTTCCTATCCTATCCTCCTCTCTGCCCCCTTCTCCCCCACTGCCCCCTCCAAATTTACTCTTCTGGGTTGGGAAACCCTGTGGAGCGAATTTAGAGAATGCATCGGGGGAGGGCATTTGTAGGGATGAGGAAAGGACAAAACAGTCCTGTTCCGCCAGCAGTATCTGTTGCATGGGCGGAATGACGAAGTTGGATTCAGTCGATTAGGTAAACTATCATGGTCCCATCCAAAGGAATTTAAGACCTGTCTCTAAACTTACATTATCTTTAATATTTTAGTTTTCTTCAAACTGAAATTGATTATTTATTTTTACAGCTATGATTAAAGCAGAAGAAAACAGGTATGTTACAAAATATTTTTCTTGATAAAAACAACATGAACAACTGTGGGATATGTATTATGAAGAGCAGTATACAGATGTCCCAGATAAATAAATAATGGGTAAATAATAAAGAGACCTAAATGGAGCATGTTTTAATCACCCTTTGTTTTTCTTTCTCTGTAATGTTTGTTTAAGCCTTAGTATATATTTAGTGTTGAAGATTATGTAATATCAGTTTTTGCTAATTTGGCAATTCTTTCAGAAATCAGAAATCAAGCTGCATTGGGCTGCAAGGAAAGAGCATGATAGAGATGTAAAAACCTCTGTGAATGGGGATGTCATCTGATTGATCATATGAGTTTTAATTTGCAAATCAAGTAATTGATTAAATATGCAAACTTGATTTGCTTTCACAATGTGCGTATGTAGCAGAAGAAGCATATTCTTGTGGATTATAACAAAGTTATTTAAAACATTTTTTAAAAAAACTCTGCTATAGTTAGGCACATTGTTTTTAGTCAAGTTTTTTAATGAACTCTTTGAAGGAAATGTTGCAGCCCTAATTATGAGTGGTGTGTAGTGAGTGGATAGAGAAATATTTTGCCCTTTCTCATAATGTGTAGATCTTAGGTTTACCCAGTGAAATGGATTTGCAGGAGGTCAAGGACAGGCAAAAGAGCATTTTTTCCACACTATGCATAATTAGTTTATGTAATTTACCAGTACAAGGTATGGTGATGGTCGTTGGCTTAGATGGCTTTTAAAAGAGTTAGAGAATTCATGGACAAGTCTATCAATGACTAGTAGCTATGATAGCTATATGGAACCACCATATTCAAAAGCAGTATATCTGTATACCAGATGCCACAGCAAACGGTATATTGGGTGTTATTCCCTTTTATGCCTTGTGTTTGTGTTTCCTAGAGGCATCTAGCCGGCACTTGTTGGAAATAGGATGCTGAACTAGATGTACCTGTGGTATAATCTAGCAAGCCTTTTATGTTCTTACGCCTTAAACAAGGGGTGGGGAACCTGTGGCACTCAGCCGAATTTCATGAGGGTGGAGGGAGTTGGGAAGGAAGAAAGGGGGTGGTGGGAGGCAAAACAGAAGGGGTGGGGGAAAGCCCTCTTCAAGTAATCATTTCAGACCAATGGCAGGTGAGATATGTCTTTTTCCTGGCAGCCTGCTAGGCAGTGAGGAAGATGGAGAGAAAGGGTAGCCTCCTTCCATGTTTGGATGTGGCCTGGCCAATACCTCAACAGAAAAAATGCTTCCTTGCTCATTCTTAAACATATATTTCACTTCAGAAGATGTGATTCCTTTGAAGTTGTGGAATGCTTACATTAACCTAATAAAGAAGGATGATTTAGGAATATATGAATGTAATTCCAACTTCACTTTCTGCTTCAAAGAAAATGCAGAACGCACATTTAATTAAAATTAGCCATTTTTAAACAAGCAAAAACCTGCATGGCAAACTGAGCTAATCGATAGTGTACAACACTGCATTCTGCAAACCTGGGCGTTCCCCCCCCCCCTATGCATTGAGCCCATAACCTGAAAGCAGTATGTGTCAATGCATTGAGCCCATAACCTGAAAGCAGTATGTGTCACCCTACAGTAAGGAGGGTTGGGCACAATCTTGTTAAAAATTCCATTGAACAGTCTCCCCCAACACACACATACAAACACCAAATTGGAGTATAGATTTCTACAACTTGTGGACCATCCCAGATGACATTTGTCTGGGAAAATAATGTGGGAAGAGACAGTCCTCTGCTGGGAGGTTTCCCTTGTGTCCTGGAGCTTATTAGGTCTCTTAGAGAATGTTTGGCAGTTGGAGCAGTCAAAAGCTCCAACTACAGATTCTGAAAAGGATGGCGAGGACTGGCTTGATACATGACATGCAAACTGCAGGCTTTGCAAATTCCAGAGATAAATTGGGGTTTTCCCTGGAAAAATGAAGCACAAGTACACTGTGATAAATATGTTCCTGCAATTGGTAGGATTATTAATACAATACTGATATTGTCTGTTTATATAGTGGCAAACCAGAAGAATCAGCTCCAACTTCATCTACCGCAGTTGTTGCCCCAGGAGTCACAAATGCGGCTACCAGTGTTCCTGAAGCTCCTGTGGCTGCACCTTCAGCACCCGCCACTCCTGCTGTTGCATCAGCTCCTGAAGCTGAGCCTCCTTCTGTTGCTACTGCTGTAGAAAATGAAAATAGAGTTGCTGCTTCGACCGACGAGCAGGTACAGCCACCTGCTCCTGTTGTACAGGAACAGATGGTTGAAATTGTCACCAACTCTGTAGAAGAAGCGCCTAAACAGGAATCCTCAGAGTAAGTAATAATTTGAGTAGTTTATGCTCTAATCTGCTGTTTTGTTTCTAAAGAATCTTTCATAGTTTGGAAAAATAAAATTGGATCTGGCAAACAAACGTGAAGCAAAATGGCAGAAAGCATCTAAAAATAGTTCCTCCTTTGTCATTCTCCCAACTTTTTGTTACTGTGTACCAGGCGACAGCCATAGTGGAGGCTTGGTTAAAAGAGGAGTGGGGAATAGCTTGTTCCCCTGCCTCCTTCTCATCCCCCACAGTGAAAATAAGAGGGAATGATTGGATACAAACTGGTTCTCTGTCACTCTTCCCACTGGAGATCTGCCCTAACAAAACTGGAACTGTTTATCCTGTAGATCTCCTGCTGTCTCTACCTCTTGTTGTTTGGTAGAATGCTTCCTATTGTATTGCAATCTCTAGCATTCATTTTGTGGGTAGAATGTGTACTGGGCAAGCGGGTCATCATTCTGCTCTCATAGAAATCTCAGGACCAGTTTTAATTAGCAGAGATAATGTATTTAATGAGAACATGATTTGGCATGGAAATGTATATCAGTAATAAACAGAAAAAGGCTGTATGTGTGCATTCCATGTATATGATAAATCAGTTTAAAATGAAATGGGTCACATATTGCAGATTGCAGTTAAAGATGGGACTGGAATGGTTGCATAACAGTGTCCTAACCTACTCAGTGTTTTAAATGTTTTTAATTGAACAGTAGAACACCCTCCCCTATGCCATATTAGAAACAGTATTTTCAGCTATGGTTTAAAAGACTTTTGTCATTCAGCCATGGAAGCTTCTGTTTGAGAAGCACAAGTCCAAGGAACCCTTGAGTTGTGACAGCACTACTTGAACACCTCACTGAATCCTGATCCCAAGTTTTTGTGTAAATGGGTGGGATGAACATGTCTTGCTTTATTTGGTTTGCTTATCATTCCCAAATTGACAGTACAAATCAAATGAGCCTCTTATTGCTCGCAGCCTCACTGTGTACATTCCATCCTCATCATATGGGTGAGAAACAGGCATGAGTTTGTAGTACACTTAGTCCAGAAACTGGGCTTTCAAAAGAATGGGTAGCAAGTCAAAGGCAGTTCATGGATAGCTTTGTCATATTTGCTTCATATCAATTATCAGGATATATTTAGTTGATTTCTCTAATACATTAGTTTTCAAACAGCTTTTTAAAATTACTAATCTGATATAATAATGACTAATATCAAGTGTGAAATTACTTATTTTCAATGGATGTATAAATATAACCAATATATTCTTAGTTCTGAAAGCATCAGTTTTATTGATGAAAAGTATTTCTTTAAACATAACCTTCATACATTTAGGTTATGATCCACAAACTGCCAGTGCAGGTCATAAGTGGTGAGATGCTATATGGCCTGACAGTAGTGGATTATGCCCAGACTAATGAAACTGGTGGTAGCAGCTCCCAGTCAAAAGATGAGGGTGAAATCGAATGGACACCTCAGGTGGACATATCCCTCCTAGCAGGCTGCAGATCTTCTCTGGAGAGTTGGGGGTTCCTCTGGAGCAGATTTGGGCATGGGTGCCGGGGATAGGAGTAAAACTATAAGTCCTGTTACACAAGAGATGTTTGCTTGTATGGTTAGAGTGTCTTGATAAGGCAAGAGAAAGGGCTTGCAGTTTCTGGATTGGGCCTATTCTGACCACCCCCAGTGGCCTCTGAGTAATGTGCAGTTGCTGGATTATGCTGTGTATTCTGGAACCCAGTTATGCCTTAGCCTTGTTGGTGTTCAGATGCCTGTGCTGTCACTTCTGGGCAAGGCATAGGAGCCATTGTTTATAGTTCCCACCCTTATTATCTGTTTTGTTTAATTAGTACTGCTTTTTGCTAAAGTGATTGACATGTTTTCTTTTTAAATCCTTAGTGTTGTCCCCAAAAAAGAAGAGGAGGATGCCCAGCCAGTTAAAAAAACTTATACCTGGAATACAAAAGAAGAAGCTAAGCAGGCGTTTAAAGAACTATTGAAAGAAAAGGTTTTTAAATTGAATCAACTATTCTTTAACATGTCAG
Organism: Anniella stebbinsi; assembly: GCA_029215795.1. NCBI lineage: Eukaryota > Metazoa > Chordata > Lepidosauria > Squamata > Anniellidae > Anniella > Anniella stebbinsi. Next base: position 229,183,989 of record JARDYH010000001.1, read on the forward strand.
GAATTGCAAATGTTACTTGATTTGGGAGAGTTGCTCATTATTTTGTGAGGACCTTTAAGGAATAACATTCATGCTGAAATAAACATGGAAAAATGTTCTAGACAAAATGAACTTGGTATAAAGCTGTCATGTCCTGTATTGTCTAAAAATACATTCTCGGGTCATTGAGGAGAGAAAATTCTTTAATATTGCCTTATTAAGTTGTCTTAAATTCCAAATCCTGTCGCTGAAACATCATTGTGGGCTCCAAAGGAAGATCCCCTATGTTTTCTGATCTTTCCACCCTTAAAAAAGGAGAAGATAGGAAACAGGAGAAATGAAGCATTATTGGACTTAACCTACTTATATTTCTAGAAATGGTATGAAGTGGAAGCTAGAAAAAAGCAATGTGGTAGAGAGTGTCCTGTATATAACATTTGTCACTTGCTAGTATGATAGAGGTTTTTATAGGCAGAAGTAGGAATGATTGACTGTCATTTGTGCAAATATTCTGTTATTTTTAAAATTAAAACATATATAACAATAATGAAGATATTATAAAATTGAAAAATATTTATATACCGCTGCAACTAAATATTCTTTAGACGACAGTAAATTCAAAAATGGTGCCCAGCTATACCAGTTGAAGAAATCAATTGTTTTAGCATTCCTAAGATTACCATTAGAGAAATTACTTATTTATTTAGGGTATTTTTTATCCTGCTCCTCAATCAAAAAGCCACCCTGAGCAGCTTACAAATAATCAATAAAAGAAGATAGTCCTTACCCTAGGCTTACAACACATAAGGGAAAAGGAATAGGGAGGATAAAAAAGCAGGGCTGGTGGAATGGCCCTGAACTCTCATCTTCCTCAGCGTAGCCTTCTGGAATGGCTGCTGGTGGTGGCCGTTGCAGGAGGAGGAGCTTCATGGGGGAGGTTTTCCTGATTTACTTTCACGTTACATGATTTTACTTCATATCTTCACAGCGTGTACCATCCAATGCCTCTTGGGAGCAAGCTATGAAAATGATAATTAACGATCCAAGATACAGGTATAAGCTGTTCTTATTTCTTTTTAATCTACATAGTTTCAAATGATTGTTTGCACAAACTCCTGTTATGACAGCTGAAGTCAGTTCATAATTGTAAATTATCTTTTTCATCAACAGTTCCCCCCCCCCCCGAGTGTTTTTTTTAGAGAAAATGTGCTAAGCACCTGACATTGTTGCCCTGTGTGCAGGTTTAAAATGAATCTCTGTAAAATACTAATTGTAGTTGATGTTGCGTGTATGATTGTGCTCTTGGCTTTTCCCCTCAATTTGCAGTGCTTTGGCAAAACTAAGTGAGAAAAAGCAGGCATTTAATGCTTACAAAGTCCAGACAGAGAAAGAAGAAAAAGAAGAAGCAAGATTAAAATATAAAGAAGCAAAAGAGTCTTTTCAGCGTTTCCTTGAAAACCATGAGAAGATGACATCCATGACCAGATACAAGTAATATGAACCTAATGTACAATACTAGTCAGAATATTAGGTTTAAGATTCAGAGTTTTTGAGCTTGATTAGAAGGAAATGTGAATGTCAGTGGACACTAAAATCCTATTTTCCATTTAGAGTGGTTGTATATTTAGTGTTAACGTAAGGGGAATAGGATTTTGCACAAGTCACTGTTCTCTATACTCATACATTTAAGTGTGAGCTTTTGTTCTTCACTGTCTGATGATGGAGTGGGTGTTTGGGTAAAATTTCAGGCGATTTTATTATTTTTGTTTAATAGATTTATATATCACTTACCATGTTTAAAAATATCTAAGCGGTTTAGAAAATTTATGTTAAATGCATTCTGATTACATAATAATTGCTAAAAATTGATATAAAATATTGTTGAAAACTTAAAAGCAATACAGCACCATAATTAATAAATAAACTGGGCAGCACACTCACTCAGGGAAGGCTTGGGTAATTACAAAGGTTAGGAAGTATGAATCATTTTCTCTTCCTATTCTCTTTACATTAAAGCCTGAAGCCAAGTGCTTAGATCTAGCACTTCTGTATATATTTTCCATGTAATTTGAACTGTCTCCTGGCACTTCGTGCAATTTGGTTTCATGATTTAGGACTTTCATAATGGCTTATGTCTTTGTACGAGAATTGCAATCTACACTCAACAAGCAGTCTACTGGGGTTGGGAGAGTATGCCACTCGGACTGCTTTCCTGTTGGGAAGTATATGTTTTAGTGTTAAGGTGAAGGGATATCTTGCGGGAATGGATGGAAGAGAGGGAAGGATGTTGGATATATTTTAAAACAAACGAAAATCCTTTTTTAAAAAATAAGAAGAAGAACAGATAAGAAATGAAAGAAGCCGGAATTCAGCATATGGAACTCCCTTGCTCCTTTTAAAATCTGTATTGACAGCATATTAGTTCTCTCTTTATTTTTTATCATGGGAAGCAAGGATAATTTTGCAACACTAAACAGGAGATGTGTAGAATTGGATTGTCAGAATGTATTCTAGTTATCACAAATTTGACAAGGACTGGGATATTGTTAACCAATGGGGAAGAGTTGGGGCAAAGTGAAGATAACTGTAATATATCCTTTTCTATAATTGCATTCTTTTTCTTCATATTTCTATAAACAGAAAAGCTGAACAAATGTTTGGAGAGATGGAGGTCTGGAATGCAATTTCTGAGCGCGATCGTCTTGAAATCTATGAAGATGTCCTATTCTTCCTATCAAAAAAAGAAAAAGTAATTAGTTTTTCCTTCCAGTGTTGGAAGTTCCCACTCTGTTCCACCCGCTTCTGCCCCTACCCATAAATAAATTTAACTTAATCTACATTTTTCATATAAAGTATATTTGGTTTTTGGAATGTAGCTTTTTTCATGGTAACGGGAAGAAACTGTCTACAATTCCTTTTTTTTTTTAACTTAAGTTAGTTTTAACTATGGGTCTCCTAGCAAGATTTCTACAAATAACAATCTCACATTTAACGTGGTGTTATTTAAATTAAGATACTGCTTTTAGTTTTTTAAAAAAAGAATAGAGAAAGAGGCTTAGTTCAGACAACAAGTTAGTCAACGCAGTGTTAAAACTCCACTCAACGATTGAGTTTTTAGGGGGTACTCCCCACACATGTTCTAACTCCACTGTTGTGTGACTATGGGCTACCGTGGAGTTGAGTAAAAGTCAGCGTGGCATTTGATTGACAGTTCCTCCACCCTCTCTCCTCCCCTTGCTCCTCTCGTTGGTATCCCATCAGCCATTGCTGCAAAAAATCAACCACGGCAGCTCTCCTAGAGCAGCACTCACTCCTTTCGCTCCTGCCAGGGAAATCTGTAGCCAGTGGGAAAAGTCAACACCACACAACAGAAAAATACACAGAGGACAAAACAATAGTTGTGCAGGAACTCTCCTCTGTACAGTGTGGATATTCTGCATGGAGTGTTTTCCAAATAACCTCCACCGTTGCGTGACGTTTTCATGCCAGACAACACATTTCTCAACGGTGGTGTAAAAACCACTGTGGAGTTCTAAAATCACTATTGAGAATCGTGCTGTCTAAACTGAGCCAAAACTTGATGTGGTAGGCCCAAGTGTAATACTTTTTGGAAAGTAGACTTTGAGTCTGGACAGAATCTGCTAGTCTGTAGAATGATTCTCATTTTAGTTGTTTTAAACATAAGCAAAGAGGAATTGTATAATGTCATTCTTGTGAGAGATTACCATTCTGCGGTGGTATATGCAATCAGAAACATACAGATCGGTGCAATTGTTTCAAAATGTTGGCCCACTGTCTTAATTATGAACTGATAGTGTTTGATATTATAGATTTTAGAAAAATAAATACCATTAGATTTCATATGACTTTTTCAGGAACAAGCCAAGCAGTTGCGGAAGAGGAACTGGGAGGCATTAAAGAATATCCTGGACAATATGGCTAATGTTACATACTGTACTACATGGTCAGAGGCTCAGCAATATCTGATGGACAATCCTACATTTGCAGAAGATGAAGAACTTCAGAGTAAGAATAAAACATCTGAGTTTTTGTAAGAATTGGCCGTAATAGTTGCTGTAGCAACAGCAGCTAAGGCAGCCCTATGCATGTGCTGGTGCTGGCTGGGGAATGCTGGGAGTTATAGGACCTTTTTCTGTCTAAACATGCACAGGATTGTGTCCTGAATCATTAACGTTGTTGAGTTTTGTTAAGTCTTTTAACCTTGGAATGCTTCTTTTTTGAGCTGCCTTAAATGTAAGCATTGCTTTTTTTATAATGAAATAATTGCATCTTTTAATTGTAATGTGAACGAAATATTTAGCATAGAGTGGGCTGTTCAAACTGAAATATCATACTAATCCAGTTAGTGCACATGCAGGAGAGAGTGGGCATGTTCCAAGTTCTCATGTCACACTCAACAACCTATGACCTAACCAACCATATGTTGTTGATTAAAACTGGAAGCGAGGAGTGTGCAGGAGGTAGTGCTCTTGCTCACTCCTGTTTGTGCATGTGTAAACTGGTTCCTTCTTTGCATTTTGCAATTTACAAGCATAGCCAAGAATGTCTCCTTAACAGTAACATCAGTGCATCTATTCAAATGATGACAGTGGCTGTCACACAGTTTAAAAACTTTTTTGCCCCAGAGGCTTTGTAAAACACTTTAATGCATTATTGTTCAAAATTTCTTTAAGGTTTGTATTGGAGTTTTACTTGTTGGGATATGGTTGATATTGGACTTTCCTTTAAAGTGGCTGCTTTGAACACAGACTAGTTCAGGTGGAATAGAAACCATTTCCCACAATGCAGTGGTAAACTTCTGACTGTTCCCCCCCCCCCCTTTTGAGCCCATGAGGTGTTGATTGAAAGCTTCCTCTTCTGATATTAAGCTAACCACATTTTCCCATGGTAGAATATCACAGAACTGTGGTTAGTGAGAACAAGCTAGAAACGTAACTGTGGTTCAGATCCTTGCTTGTTGTCAACCCATAGCTAAACAAAGCAGAGTTTTTTTGAGATTGGATGATACAGGAAACTGTAGATAGTTTAAAATTATAAAAGCTTCTCACAGGCATGGAAAGGGAGAGGGCACGTATCTGAGGATTGTAGCTTGTTCGTGTAGTGGGGAAACCATGGCTTCCTATTATTTCTAAATTTGACTATAAACTTTACATGAATTACAAAACTAAAGCTTGCCAAAAGTATGGACCTGCATTTAACTGGCCTGATAGTAGACTTAATTTTCTTTTAAACAAACAAACAAACAAACACGTATTTTCCACTTTTCTAGATATGGATAAGGAGGACGCATTGATTTGTTTCGAAGAACACATAAGGGCTTTGGAAAAGGAGGAAGAGGAAGAGAAACAGAAGGGCTTACTCAGGGAAAGGCGACGACAACGTAAAAACAGAGAATCTTTCCAGGTTAGTGACAAAATGTTAGCTTTAATATAAACTGAACAGCTTTTAGCTATTTTAGGTATTGGCCATGTTATCCATTACCTTGGCATTCTTCAGTGTGCTTATAATTAATGGAGGGAGGTGTTAGTGATTTCAACACTAAATGATATTGCAAAACCACATTTGCTTTTATTTTGATGTGAGGTTTTGTAGTTTTCTTTTTTTAATGGTTCTTTGTTCTTTCATGGCCAAGCTTCAGGCAGCTGCATATCAAAAGTGGGCAGAGTCAAAAATGAAATGGATGGGGCTGTGCCACTCTACCCCTCTCATATAGATACACAAACACACTGTTTGTGTGTGTCTCTCACACCCGTGTGCACACACACCACAGCAGTTAGGCTTGAGAAAAGCTTCCCATTAGAGCCACATGAGGAGGGATTTTCAGGGAGGGTGTTGTTGCAGTATGAGGAGAGTGTTAATCCTTCCCTCCCCAGCTGTACTCACCCATGCTGTACTAAGGCTTAAAAGACAAGTCTCCCATTGGCTGCTGTGAGAGGTTTTTCCAAGCCTAATAGAGAGTGGGGGATTTTGATGATAGGGATTGCAGCGTACCTGAAGGAGCACGTTAACTTTTCCTTCCCTGGTTACAACCTTCACACGCTCCACCAAGGTTGCCCCTCCATACCAAATCTTTACCTTCCCCATCTTCTATTGGATTATTTGCAGATATTTTTGGATGAGTTGCATGAACATGGCCAGCTGCATTCAATGTCATCATGGATGGAGTTATATCCAACTATAAGTTCTGATATTAGGTTTACTAACATGCTTGGTCAGCCTGGTAAGTATATTCTCTGTTGTTTTTAAATAATTAGATAAAGATAATGTGTGTGCAGTTCTGTTAGCTGTGTTAAGAGTACTAAGAAGTTCAGCTCTTTGGTTAGAGGGAGGACTTGTTTAATATGGTTTCTTTCCTTAGGCTCAACAGCACTTGATCTCTTCAAGTTTTATGTTGAAGATCTAAAAGCACGCTACCATGATGAAAAAAAGATAATAAAAGACATCTTAAAGGTGAGGTAAAATGTGTTCTTAGACATTAGGAGAAAACCAGTGTTTCTAATTTTAAAATGATTAAATTCATTTTGGCACTTGGAGCTGGGATTTCACAAAGTAGTGTTGCAAGATGAGTTTGTACTACTGTGGGATTTCTATGCCTTCTGGTGTCATTAAGATCGTTGTTTTACAGGACAAAGGATTTGTAGTTGAAGTGAATACTACTTTTGAAGACTTCGTCACAGTCATCAGTTCAACTAAAAGAGCTACCACATTAGATGCTGGAAATATCAAACTGGCTTTCAATAGTGTAAGGTGTTTTTTAATTTATTTTAAATCCATAAATGTTAAGAACACTAAAAGTACATTTAAAAGTTTCCAGTTCTTAAGTTTGCATGACTGTAAATAAAAATGAAATGCAATATTGTTAAATACTAGAGCATAAATTGAAGGTCAGTGAAAAAGAGTGGACTCAATGTGGCTGTTAAAATATAATGCCAGATTTTGGCTTGGCATTACAAGACTGAGGAATCTCAGGCTTACATGCTGCTGCCTCCGATCACATGGAGGTCTGAGCTGAGGCTGATTTTTGTAATGTTTTGGAAGTACATCTCAGCAACCTCAATATGATAGCTATAAAACAAAGGTTGATAAGAAAAGTGCCTTGTGTTGTAAAGTGGGATAGTATTGTGTTGTTTTTTGCATCGCACCATTTATTGAATGGTTATTTGGATTTCTTTCGTGTAGCTGTTGGAAAAGGCCGAAGCCCGTGAACGTGAGAGAGAAAAGGAAGAAGCTCGCAAAATGAAACGGAAAGAGTCTGCTTTTAAGAGCATGTTAAAACAAGCAACACCTCCAATTGAAATGGATGCAATATGGGAAGAGGTAAGCGTGTTCCATAGCAGTTTGGAAATATATGTCTTGTGACGCAAAGTGTTTTCAGCCCTTGCTAAAATAAGCGTCTAGTCTCCTAATTTAACCAGTAAACACATTCTAGAAATACGAAGTTGAATCCAGACTGAGTTGTACTTCAAGTAGATCCATTGAAATCAATGGGGCTGAAATTAGTCATGACTAACCAATTCCATTCATTTGAATGGGTCTGCTCTATGTGGGATCCAACCCAAAGCCTCTAAGTCACATTGAAGTAACTAGCAGACTGATACAATTAATTTTTTTAGCCCAATGTAAAAAAAACAAAACCAAGAGACCAAACAAGATTTGTTTGTTTACAGAAAAGGCTTATACTCTTAAAGGCAATGTAAAAAAATATTTTTAAATAAAAAATGCAATGATAGAACAAGTGAAGTGCTGGTGAGGAAAGTAATTTAAGTATTTTAAATCAATTTAACCCGGGAAATAGCCATGATGGTGGTGAGACACTTCCCAGCAGATTTCTACAAAGCTTTATCAAGCATTAGCTTGCTTAAGGGCAAAGATGGCAAATGTATTTCTTTATGAAATGCAGATTTTGAATGTCTTCATGTATTAAATTATAGCATCAGATAATTTTTACATAGATCAGATGGGCTTTTATTATGGATGTACATCACATTCAATCAAAGCCCAAGCTGAATCGGGCCCCTTCAGACTGAAGGTTGTTCCTGAGACAAAGTGAGCTCCTCTTTGAAGTGACCAGAAGTGAAGCCAGACCTTGCATGAGACTTGGTTTGCAATTCAGATTTGGAAAGACAGTGTGTCTCCAAAAATAGTGTCTTTTACTTGCTTTCTCTAAACGCTGATGGAGGGAGATGCAAGGCAAGGAATGGGGATGAGTGACTAACAGATCTGTCTTCTAATCATAGGCTATGATTTGCCTAGAGCTCTCCCATCACTGTGCTTTGGGGGAGGACAAGGATGGGACCATGAGATGGCCATCCTTTCAACGTTACCAGCCTTAAGCTGGATTTATTTATTTATTTATTTATTTTAATGCACTAGCCCATGTGCCTATTATTCTGAAACTTTGCAGATAAGTTTCCTGGAGACACCTCTGTGATGTGTGCTATTTTCATATGAAGTGTCAAACCCACTGGTTTGGTGGGAGAGTAGTGGAAGAGAATCACTTACTTACCCCTCCAAAAAATTGGAGACTCTCCTTCCAGATAAATTGCTACATCTATCCTTCTGGAGCTTTGTAGTTTTTTTTTTCTTAGGTCTACCTCTATGCTGTTACTTTCAGAAAGAATGGTCCACAAGAAAAATAGGGGGATAAGTGCATCCTGTTGGATACCCTCAAAATGTAAAGGCTGCTCTAGCACGCACATCCCCAAACCTATTCATTTGAAACTTAGCAGGTTCAATCCTCTCTGCAGGGAGAACTTAAAAATCATCTAATTCTGCCAAGAAAATAACATTATCGGCAGTTCTCTTAAATATGTATATCAGAATATAAAGTGTGTAGCACAAATACCACTGTACCTATTTCTCTCACAACTGGCAGGTCTGATCCATTTGTAAGGGCTTCGGTGCTTCCAAATGCCATCCAATTCTGACAATAGAAAAAAGTTAAAGCTGTTTCTTGGTTTCCCATAAGTATCAATGGAAAACACTTAGATTTGGATTTTCGAATCTTGACAGTGGTTTGATTTGAACAGCATTGAGCTGTGTTTTTTTTAAGTGCTGAATCAGGGTCCAAGGAATCTTGTGGTTGGTGCATACCTCTAGTTTTAATACAGGGTTCTTTTCTAGAAGTCGACACAGTTTAATCTAACTTGTTGGGCACAATTCAGTGGTGGAAAAAAGATCTGATGTTGATATAGATTACTAACTGCATAAATTAGGCAATTTCCCTATAATGAAGGTTCTGCTAAGAGACAAAAGACAATATATGGTTCTTATGCAGATAATACTTGTAACTACTGGGAGTTCCTTTGAAATAACAGTTTAATATGTTACATAAAACTGAGTGGCTGGCTAAACTCTACGTGCAATTCCTTTCTTACATATAGATTCGGGAAAGATTTGTGAAAGAACCAGCATTTGAAGATATCACTCTAGAATCAGAAAGAAAAAGAATATTTAAAGACTTCATTTATTTACTAGAGGTAATGTTATCTGACATACTATTGTACTGTGTTAAGTACATCCTCCGTTAGGCAAATAGGCCATGGAAAGCACAAGCCACCAAAGCCTCCCTGGCCAGTGTACTGGGTGAATGATCCACCCAGTGTTTCAGCTGCAGTGGTTTCATCTGACCCACACCTTCTCCCAATAGGCAAGAGAATCTGCCAGGGAGGCTCTGATATGTGCAATGCTTTCCCCAGTTGGGGAAAGCATGTGAGCTAAAGCCGAGCCAGCTCCAATGGGAGAAGACATGGGGCAAGTGAATCCACTGTAGCAAGGACTTGGGGTAAATCATCCACCTGATGCCCCAGCCAGGACGGCTTTGCTACACGTGGGTTTTCCCCAACTGGGCACCAAATAAGGCACATACCCTGATTCATGGAGGCCCCCCACCCAAATGTATTTCCCCATCCCTGTTGTAGAGAATATCTTTCAGAATAAAATACTTTAGAGGGATGCTATAAATATGTAGCAAAAAAATTTAACTCTTGAGAGTTACCAGTGTGTGCTGACTACTTCAAAGGAGTAATTTTGATTCTTTTAATGTTACAGCACGAGTGTCAGCATCATCATTCAAAGAATAAGAAGCATTCTAAAAAATCAAAAAAGCATCACAGAAAGAGGTCTCACTCCCGTTCGGTAAGTCCTTTAATAATAGAATGTTCCATTGGATGCATTCTTTTCACTAGTCTTTAAAAAGTAGTGTTAGACATGAAATGCTCTTTTGTTTAAAGGGTTCGGAATCTGAGGATGATGACAGCCATTCCAAAAAAAAGAGGCAACGCTCAGACTCGCGATCAGTTTCTGAACGTTCTTCCAGTGCAGAGTCTGGTAAGATTTTTCATCTTGTCAAAAGAAATAAAGATGTACTAGTAATGAATTTCAGTAGTCCTAATTTGTTTCATTTTATATGGAATAAATAGAGAGAAGCTATAAGAAGTCAAAGAAACACAAAAAGAAGAGCAAAAAGAGGAGACACAAGTCTGTGAGTATCTGAGTTTTGGTTCTGTTAATATGGCAGGGAGTTCATTATTTATATTTTAGGATAATGATGAATCACTTACATAGAAAAAAAATCCTAAGTGATATACAAACAGTACATTTTAAGCATTATATAAAACTTAAGAGAGGCAATAGCATGACAACAAGGAAGACAAAATCCTATTCTTGGAAGGCTTGCTACGACAAGTAAGTTTTCAGTAGGTTCCAAAAACGTAGAAGGATTGGTTACTCTCTCATTTGCATTGGTAGTATTTCTTAAAGGCCCTATTCCGAGCCATCATGGACTGGACCTCTGACACCTTAGGCATCATCAGGAGGATATGTACTGATGAGTGCAACAACTGAACAGGCAGACGGGTTAGGCAATCTCTTAAGTATCTGGCTATGTAAAACCAAGAAATAAGGAATATTCTGGCACAACAGTGGATTTTTTTAAAATGGTATTTGTGTTTTTGTTACATAAAATACTAAATTTTGTTCATTTACAAAATAACATAGTTACAATTAAATCTCACAATGAACATGCTACAATCTCAAAAAAATAATAATTAATGGCACTGTCGCACCCACACACCCCAAATTGCCTTCCAATTAAACATGGGCATTCATTTCAGTATTTCATCTCATGAAAATGGTTCTGTCCAGCCTATTGACCAGCTCTTGCTTCTTGAAACTTCAGTTTCTGTTACTTTGACTGAAGTCATAAGTGCAAAGACAGGCTGGATAGGATTGTTGTTCTGTGCTTTTATGTGGTGATAGAGCTGGGCCCAAGTAAGCATGAGCTCATCCAGAAACACAATATAGCAGCGTATGATAAAAAAAAAGATGTTTAAAAGGAAAAAAAATTTTTTTTTAAGGTGAATTGGATTTATTGATTCAAAAATTAAAAAACTAAGTTTCTCTAAAATAATAACTAAGGGAACATTAAATAATCTGGATATAAACATATTAGCTGTGCTAGACCGAGTCAGTGCCTCTACCAGATACATTGAATTAAAGAGGCTTGAATTAAAGAGGTTTTTCTGTGGAAATGAAGACCCAATCTCATAATTTCTCAGGTATGAATATTCACAGTATGCCTACCAAACATAGGTATTCTGTTTTCACCTGATAAAAGTAAACTGTTCTAGTCCACCCAGGTAACAATCAAATCTTGCTTTGACCTGTCAGTCATGGCCATTTCATTTTTGTTTCTTGCTTAGTTTTTGCGAGATCAGGGCTAGGCCAAGACAGAGTGAAGTAGAAAGGAGAAGCATTGGAAAGAAAAATAGGAGACAAAATTGTCCAGTGTGCTTCTTCCTGTGTTCCCATACTTAGGCTTCAGTCCTGTAATGCTGAACTCAATAGAATTTATTTCTGAGTAGACATGCATAGGATTGTGCTGTAAATCTGAAACTGTCATAAGAAAGACCCTATATGAGGATATTTTAAAGACATCCCCAGAATAAGTTTTTAAAAAGCATGAAAAATATACAGTAAGGAAGGACATACAAAGTCTGCTTATGAGAATGGAACAGTGAAATTTTACTCACTGTTCAGTTGTAAATTTTGTTGTAAACTCACAAATTCTCTTGCTTTGAAAGAAAACAAACTTGATGTACTTTGTTTTTGCTCTATGGTTTCAGAGTCTTTTGAACTCCTTGGCTTCTCGCTTTCTAGAAAATTTCAGCAAGCACAAAGGGGCTTGAGTTTTCAGTTAAAGCTTGGATTCTGTGAAATGTTATGGGCACATCTGCCTCTGTATCAATTCATTCTGTTAGAATGTCACCTCTCCGGATTTTTTTTTCACATGATAACATGGCAGGAAGAAAGTGAAGCTATGTAATTTATCCAAGGGTTAGTGGATGTCAGTGCTGCGTAGTTTACTTCATTTTTCCTTTATATGTATAAAAAAACCTAGAATCCTAGTGGTGCACCAATTAGATTTAAAAGGGGGAGGCTGGAATGCATGCTTTGCATGGGTTAAGTTCCAGGTTCAGTCTCTGTGATCTCCTGTTAACAGGTTCTCAGGGTTGAGCGAGACACTGGAAAGTTATTTCAAGTTGGGGTAGACAGTATTTACCTAGATGGACTGACTCATACAAGTCTGCTTCATATCTTTCCAAGTATGCACTTTGGCTCTAGAACAGCAGCAGGCATGATAGTGCCCTCCAGATGTTTTGGAGTACAACTTCCCTAAGCCCTGACCATTCACCATGCTGGCTGGGGCTGATGAGCATCATAGTCCAAAACATCTGGTGTGCACCAGGTTATCCACCCCAACTTTAAAATATACTTTTCTGGATCAGACCAGGGCCCAGCATTCTTGGCAAGAATTCCAAGAACCAGCGGGAGATAGATGGTCCACTGGAAATTAGCTGTTGGTTCACAGTTGCATTCTACTTTCTCTGCACCCATGATTTATGCTGTTTATTTCACTTTTCACAGGATTCGCCAGAATCGGATATGGATCGAGAACGAGACAAAAAAGAAAGAGAGAATGAAAAGGAAAGAAGTAGGCAAAGATCTGAATCTAAGCATAAATCACCTCCTAAAAAGCGACCTGGCAAAGATTCTGTAAGTTTGGATGGTTTGATGCCTTTGTTATCTTGGTAGCTATAGCTTTGCTGATTCATATATTGCCTGAGTACATCAAGGATCTGTACAGATGGATCTATTCTAGTCTGAAGTCAGTGTTGCATGTTTTAGCCCACATATGGGCAATCTGTGGGATGCATTTGTCCCTCAGAGGATGCTAGTATAGTCTGCTGTGGGTGTCCAAGCTCATTGCTCAGTTTTCCCTCCTACCAGTCCACCACTTAGCAGGCTGGTGGTAGTAGGATTGTGATGGAAGGGGCAATGCGTTGGGAGGTCATCCCTGTGCGTGCACCTCCCCCACAAAAATTATGTGCTCCCTGCAGCCCACCAAACAACTGTGATGGGCTGGATAGTGCTCAGTTTGCCTAGGAAGAACAGTACGTGGAAAGGGGCATTCTCACATGGCTGCTCCCCAGCATTCTCTGGAGGCTGCAAGAAGCATCAGAAGAAGTGCAGCTAACTGGGATGGCTTTGTATCTTTGTGTGCCTAGCATCCACCGCTGACTTGTGACTGCTGACTTTGTCATCCATAACATCCTTGGGCAGAAACATCACCCACCCATTTTAACCCATACTTCTGTTTTGTTTCCATCCCCCCAATTAATAATCTCTAAGTACATATTTAAGTGCATCCACTTTAGCTGCCAAGAACCAACAATACTCATAACTGTGAAACTGGTGGAAAGCTAAATTGCAATTTACTTATTAGTAGTAGTAGTAAGAATATTTTTTTAAAATTTAGATACCTTTCTTTTTTAAAAAAAGACTTACATAAAAATTACATTAGTCCAAGAGGACCAGATAAGTTCATTTTATATAGGAATTTGCCAAAGATAAAATTCCTTTAGCATATCTAGTACAGACATTGCCTATATTATCATTTTATGTATGATTTCTGTGCATAGAATGGCAAACTTTATACTTAGTTTACTTTTGACCTAGTGAACGAGGCTTTGAAAGGGCAACAAAAGGTTAGAACAAGACCACATCCATCTCTTTTTCTCAGTCACCACTAAACATATCTTCTGCCTGAAATCATGACTACATGATGCCCTTCCTTTCTTGAGAAGTAGTTTAGAAACTCGGGAAGCCGTTTGCAAGTTGAGAGTTACATGCTTGTCTCCTGGTAATCATGGGGATGGGGAATAAGCCTAGGTAGCAGCAAGGTGACAACAGCACTCCCTACTCCTTTTTGTCAGGAGGAGGGTTTCTCTTTACTTTTGAGGACAGGGAAAGGGGAGTGTTGAGCTTGACGTTCAAACCTATCACAACAATTGTAGTGGAGAGACGTTTAGAATTCTAAGCAACAGTCAGCTTCCCATATAAGCTGCCGATCCATGTAATCAGGTTCTTAAGGATGGAGTTGAAAAAATCTTCATAGCCATGACTTAAAAACATAGCAAGGGAGTAAAGTTACTGATTGAGAAAAAAATATTTCTCATTAGTATGAAATTTTATTTATAAAGAAGAGTATCCATTTAATTTGAATTAGTTATGCAGTACTTGTGTTTCTCAAATAGCCACTCCACTAAGAGATTTCAAAAGCAGTTTGTGTCATAGACTTGGGTGGAATGTCTCTCATTCAAATAAAAACAGTAAATTTAAATTTCAAAATCCATTGTGTGCAGTTAAAGTAGTAGTTTGGATTTGGTTGATGTCTGATCTTTAAACATTATCTGTGTATCAAGGTTGCCAAGTCTTAAATGGCAGGTGTTGTGTTTTGCAAAAAGGAAAATGTCACCTTGGTTTGGGTTGGCAGTGGCGTAGGTTTATAAAACAAACATTTATAGTTGCTCTACTTTTTTTTTATTGGAGAGTTTCAGATGGCTTGAAGTGTGGAATCTATACTGCATAATGGCCAAATTGCAGTTCTAATAAGTGCGGAATATGTAAAATACCTAGAACAACTGAATACCAAGTTATGTAAAAGGGTGTACCAACTACTTTCATTTTCTTTTTGCAGGGTAATTGGGATACCTCGGGTAGTGAATTAAGTGAAGGGGAACTAGAAAAACAAAGGAGGACCCTCTTGGAACAACTGGATGAAGATCAATAAGAAATATTTATACCAAATATGTTTACATTGTGATTTAATAAAAATATAGATGACTAATTTCAGGAAATGGATTCCGATGTTCTGAGTTCCATTGGCATAACAATGGCTTTTCAGTTCTACTGTATAAGTAAATATCTCAAATATCATCATAGTGTGCCTGGCAGCAAATTGGCAGAGACAGCGAACATTCAGAATTCAAGCTGAAGTTCTGTTTTTGATAAGCTAGGCAGCCTGTATATACCCCATGCACCTTGACATTCTTCAGAGAGCACATTAGGATCTTTATTTTTTTTGAGCCCTTTCAAAAGTGGCTTGGGAAAGTGCTTGAGCCTTTCAGGTCTCTCATGTCTATAAAATAGCTCTTGCTAGAAAGGCCTAAACTTGTTTTCCTTGTCAAATAAGGTCTAAGGGTGGGGATGGGGAAGAAGGTGCACATACATGTTATCTTTCAACAGATGCTCTATAATTTTCTTGCAGCTCCACTTTAGGGTTTTTTACCTTTTTTTTTTTTTTTGCAAAAGGAGGGAAAGAGGAGAGAAGGAAATATTTTTCGTTGATTAATGGTAGTGCAAAAACCTGTCTTGGTTTTTTGTGTATTACCTTGCTGGCCAAACTGATGTTGTTGTTGGTTTCTATTGAATTTTGACTTTAGGTTGAAATATGTATCAAGTTTCACCCTGAAGTGACTTTTTAGTGTCAAGTTTTAAAACTGTGAAAAATAGATGATTGATGGAAATCCTAATAGGCCCTTGATTATAATGGCTCTAAGATATGCTAATGTAATAACATAGCTATCATTTTTATTAGAGGAAAAAACCTGGTATATGTAAAATAAATAAATAAACAAAATTGGCAGAGGGCATTATTTCAACATTAATCCAGTGTTACAGAAAATCGCAAGATCAGACAGTAAATTAATTGCAATATGTTGCCTTAAGGACGTTCCGAAGAATGTACCACCAAATTTTGAAAAGCAGTTGCAATACTCTCTTGTCTAGAAAATCAATGTTGACATAATACTTTTCATTTGAGACATGTTGACCTGATGTTAGAAACCTGGTCTCCTTTTATTCTGTTCTTTTTCCTTTGTACTAAATAGCTTCTGACCAGCCTTGATTTGATGAGTACTTTCTGCCCTATACATTCAGGAGTATTGACTACTGTGGTACAGACTCTAAAATCTTTCTGATTTGAATATTTTTGTACATTTTTATCACTTATTAAACCTTGTCTTCTAGCGTGTACTAGTATTTTTTTCTGTTTTTTTAAATACTTTGTACAGTTGACACATAGTTATATCTCACATGCTTTCACTCATTACTTTGAAGGCTACACATAGAAGTTCAATTCTTTAGTGTAGTGCTTCCTTTTTATGCACACTTATTCACAGTAACAAAAGAAGGGGATTATGTTCAAGATCAGTCACAGCACTGATGTGAAATACTTTTATCCATTAGTATATAATAGTGGTGGTGTAAATTTGAAATTGATCTCTTTACTTGATTAATTATGGGTCCACTTTGAAAATTAAGAAATAAGGGTTCTTCTTCGTGGTCTCTGTGCATCACACATATGGGCTCGCGGCGACGCCGAGCCTGCTTCCGGGAAACTTAACTAGCTTAGACTTTTGGCGGGAACCCCTCCCCCCACCATCCTACCGCGCATGCTCAGGGCTCCCGCCTCTCCTTCTCCTCAGTTCTTCTTCGACCGCTTCGCTAGTAGCCTCGCGGGAGACTTCTCTGGTACGTTGTACCTAATTTTGAGAGAAAGAAGAAAGTTAGCTTAGGCTGTTCTAGTAATTAGTGTTAGTTGTTTGTATAGTTAGACTTAGTTAACGTTAGTGTTTTAAAAAAATAAATAAAAAATTTTAAAATATATATATATTTTAGATAAGTGTAGGGAAAAATTTTAAGCGGTTGCCGTCTTATGGCACAAACCGCGTTATTCCGGCGTTGCTCGCGGTGCAGGGCAAAAATCGCCCTCTCCGACGGGCATTCGCTTTGTCTTGTTTGCCTCGGCGAGGCACACGTCGTTGAGTCGTGCAGTCATTGCATGCGATTTTCAAAGCAGACGCGACGAAATAGGGCAGACCGCCTACGTAGCCTGTTGTGGTCTCAGGCATTGTCGGCCGTCGATCAACCGCGCCCTTCCATGTCGAGCAAAGGGAATTCTGGGGAGAGTCGAGTTCTCTCACGCCCAGCATCTCCGGTTTCCCCCCTGTTGCGGGCGGCAGCACCGGCATCGTTAACGGGGGTTTCAACTGCCTCTTCCCCTCCTCCAATGAAAAAGGCAAAGAAAGCGAAGCAAAAGAAGGCTTCGACATCGACATCGGCATCGACGAAATCGGCTGCCCAGCCTCCGCCGTCGAAAAAGTCACGATCGGCTTCGATGCCAACATCGACATCGGTGAAGGTGACCGCTATGGTGCACAAATCCTCGTCGGTACCGATACGTTCATCGGCACCGACGCATCGCTCGGCATCGATCGCTTCAGCATCGCAAGCGTCGCAGCGCCACGATACCTCCCCGACTCCTTCGGTATCGAGACAACGAGCTCCTTCGGTGTCTTCGTTGCTTCGTACGCCTTCCACCCCGAGGGTGCTGCAGGAGCTACCTCTATCACCTCGTTCGCTGCCATCTCCGGGACCGATGCCAATCATTATTCCGTCTGATACCGAACACACGGTACCGACGCGACAGTCGGCACCGAGCCCTCAACAGGAGCGTCGTCGTCGGCAGCGAAACCGTTCCTCACAGTCGAGGTCTCGGTCGAGGTCGTGTTCGCAGGATTGGGAAGGCTACTCAGAGCGTGCACATCGGTCCGACTGTGCTCGTTACCGATTTGACCCTTATACAGGGCGTCGCATCCAAGAAGAGCAGGTACCACCGCCGGTTCCCCCCAGGAGGACCACCTCGTTGAGCCAAACTTCCGCTCGACGTCGAAGGTCTTCGGCATCGACGGCTGCTCGTCCTTCACACCGGACACCATCCAGGTCACCACGGCATCGAGAACCCTCGCAGTCATTTGATGACTACAGGTCGGACACATCTTCAGCTCCGTCACCCCGTCCATCTGAGCCGTCCCCATTGGATACTGTGGGGTGCGAGGACCGTGCATCACCAACGATGGAGATGGGCAGCTTCACGGAGCAAATGCAGAGACTGGCTCAATCGTTGAATATAGAGTGCCAGCAAGCGATTGATGACTCCGATGACGGCATCTATGACGTCATGCATGCTGAGCCTTCACCGCAGTTAACCTTACCGATGGTTAAAGCTCTATTGAAGACCCTCAAGCAGTCTTGGGAGCATCCAGCCACAGTGGGTTCCACTTCCAAGCGTCTGGATGCAATCTATAAAGTAAGGGAAGCTCAGGCTCCCTTTCTTTTTCAACACCCAAAGCCGAACTCGGTGGTGGTAGAGGCTGCGCAGGGCAGATCTGGCAAGCTGCACGCTGCACCAACAGATAAAGAGGGTCGGAAATTGGACTCCTATGGCCGTCGCATTTATGCGTCGTCGTCGTTGGGAGTAAAGGTGACCAACTATATGGCGCTAATGGCGCGTTATCAACTTTTCCTTTGGGAAAAAATTTCCTCACTTACAGATTACCTTCCCGACGATCAACGGGAACTCGCTAGGGTCTTCCAGGCGGAGGCAATCCGATTGTCAAAACAGGAATTGACAACGGCGCGTCACCTCACTGACTGTATGTCTAAGGCCATGGTGGGTGCAGTTGCTTTGCGTCGCCACGCGTGGTTACGGTCAGCGTCTTTACCACAAGAGACTAAAAACAGGATCGAGGACCTTCCCTTTGATGGGGAGGGCCTGTTCAATGTGGATACGGACACATCATTGGATGCGTTACACAAGGCCCGGATGACAGCGAAGAAAATGGGAGTTCAGCAACCTCAACAGTCTTACCGGGCTAGAAAATGGTATAGACCTGTCCCTTACCAACCACGGGCGCAACAAGATAAAGCACAACGCTACCAACCTGCATCAACACAGGCCTATCAGCCAAGAAAGTCGAATCCGCGTTTCCAACAGCGCAGCAAAACGCAACAGGGCAAGCGTCGTCTTTGACTTGGCATTGCCTCTCACCTGTCACAGCACCAACATCTGTCACAGCACCAACAAGTTACAGCCTTTTCTGCAAACCTGGGCGTCAATAACATCAGACGCGTGGGTCTTGGACATCATAGCAGAGGGCTACAAAATAGAGTTCGAAGTACTTCCTCCACTGGGCACCATAAGAATCACGGACCCCTCGTTGGCTCTAACGCAAGAAACTACCACCCTGCTTCAAAAAGCGGCTATCGCAAGAGTTCAGCGAGGTCAACTACAGGCGGGGTTCTACTCCCGTTATTTTACGGTGCCAAAGAGGGACGGGGGACTTCGTCCTATTATGGATCTCAGAGAGCTCAACAAGTTCATACGACCCAAGAAGTTCCGCATGATTACCGTGGCATCGGTGCTACCAATGTTAAAGAAGGGAGACTGGTTTACCCTGATAGACTTAAAAGACGCCTATTTCCACATTGCCATTCATCCTGCCCATCGACGCTATCTGCGGTTTGTCATTGGGCACCAGGCGTACCAGTTTTCCGTCCTTCCCTTCGGGCTAAAGTCTGCCCCAAGAGTATTCACCAAGTGCATGTCGGCGGTCTGCGCGCATCTGCGTTCGCACAACATCGACTTATATCCTTACCTGGACGATTGGTTGATCGTTTCAAGGTCCAGAACCCAGGCGCTTGCCGACGTCCACGAGGTAATTTCTCTTCTGTCGTCGCTTGGGCTGCAGATAAATTACAAAAAATCCATCATTCAGCCATCACAACGACTGCAGTTTATAGGAGTTACCCTCGACTCTACCGTGGGAAGAGCATTCCTGCCTGCGGACAGGGTACCAACCCTACAAAGGCGTGCACTGCACTTACGCACCCACCCTCGAGCTTCGGCATTTGCGATTCTCAGGTTACTAGGATTAATGGCGGCAGCAGTATTCGTCGTCCGTTGGGCGCGACTACGGATGCGCCCTCTCCAGCATTTCCTGCTCAGCCGTTACTCAACTCTTCAAAACCCGCACCAGCTAATACTTACCGTCCCATTACTGGTCAGGGAATCCCTCCGGTGGTGGTTGGTTTCAAGCAACCTTTCCCAGGGAATGCCGTTTGTTCCGCGGGAGCCATCTCGCACGGTGACAACAGACGCGTCTCTAGAAGGCTGGGGCGCACACCACGACGATCTGATGGCGCAAGGAAGGTGGTCACCTTCAGAGAGTCGCCTTCACATCAATATGTTGGAGCTTCTGGCGGTAAAGAAAGCATTATGCGCATTCCTGCCTCGCCTACATGGGCATCATGTCCGCGTCCTAACGGACAATACCACCGTGGTGTGGTATTTGAACAAGGAGGGAGGCACCCGGTCGCACCGCCTGCTACGACTTGTGCTAGACATTCTAGAGTGGGCTATCTTCCACAATATGCTTCTGTCGGCATTGCACATTGCAGGAAAAGACAACACCAAGGCCGATGTTCTCAGTCGATCTTTCATGGACACACACGAGTGGGAGCTCGCCACTCGCATATTGGAGCAACTCTTCGCTCGTTGGGGCACGCCCGACATCGATCTATTCGCAACAGCTGCCAATGCAGTTTGCCCAGCGTATTGCTCCAGAGCAGGCATAGGACGCACATCGCTCGGGGATGCTTTTCAATGGGACTGGTCGAGGGGTCTTCTTTACCTCTTCCCACCATTCCCACTACTGGCCAAAACAGTGGCTGCGCTACGACGCAACAATTCGGACGCTATACTAATAGCCCCGTCGTGGCCAAGGCAACCTTGGTTCACGTCGCTACTCAGACTATCGAAACGGGAGATCTGGAACCTACCTTGCCTCCACGACCTTCTGTCTCGACAGAATGGCGGGATTCTTCATCCAGATGTACAATCATTACGCCTGACGGCCTGGAGAATCCGTCGTCGTGGAGAGTCCTCGACCTTCCCGAGCGACTGAAGTCTATCTTGGAGGCGTCACGTAGACCGTCAACTAGACTGTCCTATGATAGAAAATGGACGCGGTTTCAACAGTATGCCACTCTTAATGGGTTTGATCCTTACGCAGCTAATATGCCTCATATTGTTTCATTTCTATATTCCCTACATGCCCAGGGTCTGAAACCAGCGTCCATCAAAGTATATTTGGCAGCAATTACAGCAAACCACAATTGGATTAATGGTTTCTCTGTTTTTACCCATCCAATGGCAAGAGCCTTCCTAAAGGGCTTACGGAATTTGTTCCCTTCGGTTCGTCCTGTGATACCGCAATGGAGTCTTTCTGTCGTGCTCGCAGCCCTTACTGCCAAGCCCTTTGAACCGTTGGCGACGATTGATATTCGTTTATTGACTCTTAAGACGGTATTCTTAGTTGCCATCACGTCTGCACGACGTGTTTCGGAGCTAGCAGCACTACTGATAGATCCGCCTTACTTACAGTTTTTTAGGGAAAAAGTTGTATTACGTTTGGACCCCATGTTCATCCCTAAAGTTTCCTCCTCTTTCCATGTGAGCCAAGACATTGTTCTACCCACGTTCTTCAGCTCGTCGTCAGACCCCTTGTCTACAAGATTGCACGCATTAGACGTTAGAAGAGCTTTGGCTTTCTATAAGTCAAGAACTGAGTCTTTTCGACAGTCTCGTAAGTTGTTCATCTGTTATGGAGGTGTGACAAAAGGGTTGGCCGTATCCCCACAGCGCATCTCCAAATGGGTTGTGGAGACCATTGACCTGGCTTACAGGGTTGTTAATAAAGACCCTCCTTTTCACACGACGGCGCATTCTACTAGAGCGCAGGCTGCCTCGTCAGCACTGCTCCATGGCGCTACGCTCACTGACCTTTGCAAAGCAGCCACTTGGTCAAATGCTTCTACTTTTGTAAAGCATTATCGCCTCGATGTTAGAGCCAGACAGGACTCCTCGTTTGGCAGAGCGGTCCTTTCCTCGATTTGCCAGTGACCAACCAGCATGCCTACCCACCTCCGGTAAGTCTCTGCTTGTTATTCGCCCATATGTGTGATGCACAGAGACCACGAAGAAGAAATGCAGGTTGCTTACCTGTAACTGTAGTTCTTCGAGTGGTCATCTGTGCATTCACACAACCCACCCACCGTCCCCTCTTGGCATCGCTGTTGTGAATGTCAATTGGTTCGCCATGCTCATTGTTTAATGACATAGTTCTGCCTTGGTTAAGAGGCCAAGCGGTCTCAGAGAACTGAGGAGAAGGAGAGGCGGGAGCCCTGAGCATGCGCGGTAGGATGGTGGGGGGAGGGGTTCCCGCCAAAAGTCTAAGCTAGTTAAGTTTCCCGGAAGCAGGCTCGGCGTCGCCGCGAGCCCATATGTGTGAATGCACAGATGACCACTCGAAGAACTACAGTTACAGGTAAGCAACCTGCATTTATAAGGTAGCAAGTATGTGGTCGTTATTCCTTCTTCCCTATTCCGTTGGAACTTGTGTGTTAACAGTTTGCACTAATTACAAGTCAAAGGTTGGTTTCACAGAAGAATGGCTTGGATCCAGAGCGCCCCTGTGTAGAACTGTACTGATGGGACATTTCTGCTGGAGGGTGTGTGTAGAGGCAATTTTTGCTGATTCCTCCTTGCTGCAGCCCCCTCTGGAATGATGTAGGTGGTGGCATGAAGAAGAGGGAATTGGCAAGAATTGCCTTCTCCACTGGATTGGAGCCCTTTCCGCGAATGAATGTAATAACACACTATGCACGGATCTCTTAACAAATTGAGTCCTTATGGTGCAAACTGTTAACTTTTCAGTAAAAAAGAATGAGATTTGTCCATCTTTGACTTCAGGTAAAAGCACAGTAAAATGTCCAGGAAATTACAAATGTCTGGGAGATTGTTCAGAATCCTGCAGCAATAGTTCCAGATCTTGGAAAGTTGCTACGAAGTCTTGTTACGGAATTTCTGAGGGCTCTAAGTAGAGAACATGTGAAATTATATATATAGCCTTGTAAAAAAATAATTCTGTTTGGCTTCTTTTGAGAAACTGTAAGTGCTGTTAACTAGTCCAAATCCATATTAGTAGTAGTAGTAGGACATAGATAGGACATCATGCCTACAACTCAGTTACGTAGTGAAAGAGATGGGGAAAGATCACAGCGCTAAAACTGAAGTGATTTTTAGAGTTCTAGCCATCCCATCCCCCCTCCCATGCAGGAGTATTTATGTAAAATATTTTCTTATTGCCTTGCATAATTGACATGAAGAAACATGTTTCTAAGTAAATACTACCTTTTAAAGCATTGTAGTTTATTTTTCCATTAAAAATAAAATGCTATAAATGACATTAAATGTTCCTTCATATTTCTGCAGTTGGTCATACCCCACAGGATACTTGCTGCAGCCCAATGTTTAGTTTGATACAACCACAGTCATTAATGAGTTAAAAGCTCTGTCATTTTCTAACTTTCACAAAATGGCTTGTAATCCTACTCTGTTTGGGCAATGTAGTAGAAGAGTTTGGGAGCTGAAGTTGCTAAATAAGGAAGGTGAAGCTGATTACAAGGTCTTCAAAGTTGTCATTAATGTTTGACAAGCCCTACTCATGGGGATCAGGATTAATTTTTGTATGTTCTTTGGAACTGAATGTGGAATAAAATGGGAAGGGCCCGATGTATACTCCCCCTACCTCTAAAAGAACACAAAAATAGCATGGATCTTAACTTATTAAACAAAAAAACCCATGGTTTACAAAACAACGTTAAGGCTCTACAGTCTTCAACCAAGCACCAGAAAGCTGGGAAATTGGGAGTTAAGGCTCACAAGCCTTAATGCCACATCCTCCTGAAGGAGGCAGAAAGTGAAATTCTCATTCTCCCAAAGCAGATAAACCATGAGGACAGGATGGAGAATATGATACGCAGAGGTGACTGGGGTTGTGGAAAACTGATGACAAACAATTTAGGGCCACCTACTTCTCTTGTTTTGTTTAGAGCAGCCCTTCCCCAACCTGGTGCCTTCCAAAGGTGTTGGACTACAACTCCCATCATTGCAAGTCAGTATGTCCCATGGTCAGGAATGCTGGGACTTGTCATCTCAAACATCTGGATATGCAATATGATATGCAGAGGTGACTGTGGGGTTGTGGTAAATGATGATGAACAACTTAATACCACCTGCTTCTCTTTTTTTAGAGCATCTCCTCATGTTGAGAGTTTCAATCTAACACATCTGATGGGCACCAGGTTGGGGAATGCAGTTCTACAGCAAGGGCAGACAGATACCATCGACCATGGTATCCTTCGATACCATTGACCATGGTATCCTTCTGGGACGACTGGCTGAGTTGGGAATGGGAGGCACTGCATTGCAGTGGCTCCGCTCCTACTTGGTGGGTTCGCTCCAGAAGGTGGTGCTTGGGGAACATTGCTCGGCCCCGTGGATTCTCCAGTATGGGGTTCCGCAGGGGTCAGTTTTGTCCCCCATGCTGTTCAACATCTACATGAAACCGTTGAGTGCAGTCATCCTGAGTTTTGGAGTGTGTTGTCATCAGTACGCTGATGACACGCAGCTCTATTTCTCCTTTTCATCTTCATCAGGTGAGGCTGTGGATGTGCTGAACCAGATGGATGAGAGCTAATAAACTGAAACTCAATCCAGACAAGACTGAGACACTGTTAGTGGGTGGTTCCGCTGACCAGATGGAGGGTGTTCAACCTGTTCTGGATGGGGTTGCACTCCCCTTGAAGGAGCGGGTTCGTAGCTTGGGGGTTCTCCTAGAACCATCTCTGCCACTTGAGGTGCAGGTGGCCTCAGTGGCACGGAGTGCCTTCTACCAACTTCGGTTGGTGGCCCAGCTACGTCCCTATCTGGACAGGGATAACCTGGCTTCAGTTGTCCATGCTCTGGTAACCTCCAAGTTAGATTACTGCAATGCACTCTACGTGGGGCTGCCTTTGAAGGTGGTTCGGAAGCTGCAGCTTGTGCAAAATGCAGCAGCCAGATTGATAACTGGAACCAGTAGGTTCGAACATATAAGACCTACTCTGGCCCGCTTGCATTGGCTGCCTGTATGTTTCCGAGCCCGGTTCAAGGTGCTGGTTTTAACCTATAAAGCCTTACACGGCTTGGGACCACAATACCTGATGGAACGCCATTCCCGACATGAACCTACCCGAACACTACGTTCAACTTCTAAGGCCCTCCTCCGAGTGCCTCCTCCGAGGGAAGCTCGGAGGTCAGCAACAAGAGAGAGGGCCTTCTCTGTGGTGGCTCCCCAATTGTGGAACGATCTCCCTGACGAGGCCCGCCTGGCGCCAACATTGTTATCTTTTCAGCACCAGGTCAAGACTTTCCTCTTCTCTCAGGCATTTGGCAATATCTGAGGAGCCTGGGTTTGTTTTGTTTTTGTAGTTTTTGAAGTGTTGAAGTGGTTTTTAAATGTACAGATTGTGTGTATGTTGTATGTTTTTGCTGTTTTAATTTTTGTATATTGTTTTTAATTGTTTTTAATCCTATGTAAACCACCCAGAGAGCTTCGGCTATGGGGCGGTATACAAATGTAATAAATAAATAAATAAATAAACTCGTAAAAGCCCCTATAGCATGGGCAGTGAGCAGGAATGGTGCGAGTTGATGTCCAAAACATCAAGGTGAATCTATTTTCTGCCCATATCTAAACTGTCTAAACCAAATGAAGCGACAATGAATGGATCTTGAAGACCTAATCCAGATAGTCCTTCAGACGTCAACATTAGTTTTCAACACATGGCATAGGGATGTCTGTTTATTAAATATCATATATGGTTTTGGGGGACTAACACAGAAGGTTTCTCTTACGTGTTCAGCATTGTGAGATCAAAGGTAGAGCTACCACCTAATACTTTCATGTGTAAGTATGATTTTTAAATTAATGATCAAATGATTTTTGTCTTCCCCATAACATGGGAGTTATAGTGCAATACATCTGGAGAGCAGCAGACTGGAGAAGGTTGGTTTACACTTGAATCCTATACATGGCTTCTCAGAAGTCAGTGCCACTGAATTCATTACGGCTTACCCCCAAGTGGTACAGGATTGCAAAGTAATCTCATCTGAAAGTAGTTCAAGGCAGCCAAACTAAACCTGTTCTGCTCCTCTGTCGCTTTGATGAGATTATGTACTGTGGAGGGATTGTGGGGAGTGAACAGTATATTTTGTATAAACACATTTTAAGAAAACATTGGTTCTTTGAAGGGCAGGATATTGACCAAAAGTTGAAAGTGCCTGGCACATACTCTAGTTCTACATTTGCAACAAATAGTTCCCCTTTTGTTATCAGTCATGTTGCTATATGCAAGATGTGTTTGAGAGAAATTGGGCAGACCCTGTATTTGGTAAGGATATGGAATAGCGTTCCCCCATCCTGCTACCCTCCAGATGTTTGAGATGACAAGTCCCAGCATTCCTGACCATGGGACATACTGACTTGCAATGATGGGAGTTGTAGTCCAACACCTTTGGAGGGCACCAGGTTGGGGAAGGGCTGCTCTAAACAAAACAAGAGAAGTAGGTGGCCCTAAGTTGTTTGTCATCAGTTTTCCACAACTCCACAGTCACCTCTGCATATCATATTCTCCATCCTGTCCTCATGGCTTATCTGCTTTGGGAGAATGAGAATTTCACTTGCACTTTCTGCCTCCTTAGGGAGGATGTGGCGTTAAGGCTTGGGAGCCTTAACTCCCAATTCCCCTGCTTTTTGGTGCTTGGTTGGAAACCGTAGAGCCTTAACGTTGGTTTTGTAAACCGTAGGTTTTTTGTTTAATGAATTTCATGGCTTTTTGTAACGGATGTCCAGATATTATACAGTTGGCAACCAAGCCAGTATCAGCCAGGGTGTTACATCATGTTGATGTCCGATATAAATCCAAAAAACTTTTGAACTTTTCTATAGCCAGTGTCCAGAGATAATAATATTTTTATGACTGCCTCATGAAAAGGAAGCATTTCATGTTTTGTCTCTGAAAGATTGTGCTACTGGAATAAAAAATCCCTGATTAATTTTGGAAGCACACAAGATGATACAGGAAAATATGCTATGTCACAAGAAGTTACAGTTTACTATGTTAATTAGTATAGCTCATTTTATGCTACATGCTTCCCCCACTGTTTCGATCTAAAAGTAGCAGATTGTGGTCAAGTTTCAAGGCTGCACAGGCTGCATTTTCATCTGTGGATATTATTTATTCAAAAGTAAGAGCTATGGAACTAAGTGAACTCTACCCAATGTAGAGTTAGCTGTGACTGAACAGATTTAGGGCACAATCTAATGCAGGTTTAGACAGGGGGGGAAACTTTTTTAGACAGCATTGCTGGCTGTGGAATGCTGGGAGTTGTAGGACTTTTTCTGTCTAAACGTGCATAAGATTGCACCTTTCATTGTAAGAAAGCCATTAAAGTTTATTGGCTTAGACAGAATGAACTGCACCAGATTGCACCCAGTGCAATATGTTTTGTGTACAATATCAAATTACATTGTCACAATCTCCTTAACAAATCTGACAAATTTAAGTTGTATATGGTGACCATGTGGAAAAAAGGACAGGACTTCTGTATTTTTAACAGTTGTATAGAAAAGAGAATTTCAGCAGGTGTAATTTCTATACATGCAGCATCTGGTGAAGTATCCTCTTCATCACAACAGTTAAAGCTGCAGGAGCCCTGCCCTCTTTTGTATGTGAACTGTTGAACTGAGGAAACCATCATGCTTATTGACATACATATACTTCTGTTAATAAATTCTGTTCATTACAACTGGTGTGGTCATTAGAAGTGTACTTGAAGAAGTACTGGTGGCAGCGGATAGAACGAAGGGGGATTTGAGGGCTAGAGTGCTCGGCTGTAGAGCTGTGGGGCCTAAAAGAGTAAAGGCAAGACAGGAGCAGCAGCAGTAAGCCTAAACCCTCAAACATGTCATAAGCACAGGAGGGGTTGAAGTAAGCCCTGAGTGCGAGTGGTGTGGACAGCCCTGTTGTGTAGCCCAGTGAGTGTCACGGGTGCAGGCAAGGTGTCACACTCACCACCTCAGTTCACTATTAGTGAGGGTGATGTTGCCTACAGGGCACTATCTTTTCACTTGACATTACACAACAGCATTTTCAGTACAATATAATCATCATCATCTCTGCATTCAGCAGGGGGTTGGACTCGATGGCCTTATAGGCCCCTTCCAACTCTACTATTCTATAATTCTATGATAAAGAAATGTTACTTGACTTGAGATAATGCTGTGAAAGTTGATTAGAGATATCAATTAACCTCACTGTCATGTTCACAAAATATATATGTTTTGCAGCAAATGGCCAGTAAGCGTGTTTAAACCATGGTGATCTAGACACCATGGTTAAGAATGGTTCACAAGACACTCTAAGTCATGGTTCACAAGACACAATAAGCCATAGTGTTTAGGGTGACCAGATAAAATCCAGGTCAGGGCTCATGTAACTTTAACAGTTGTAGAGCAAAGGGAATTTCAGCCAGTGTCATTTGTATGCAATTAGTTCCTGGTGAAATTCCCTCTTCATCACAACTGTTAAAGTTGCAGGGGCCCTGCCTTCTTTTGTATATGGTCACTCTACTATAGTGCCTGCACCTTTAACTGTTGTGACGAAGAGGGAATATCACCAGGAACTAATTGCATACAAATGACACTGGCTGAAATTCCCTTTGCTCTACAACTGTTAAAGTTACATGAGCCCTGACCTGGATTTTATCTGGTCAGCCCAATAGTGTTTAGCTCTAAATGCTTAACCACTGTGGCTTAGCGTGTCATCTGAACATGGTCAGTATGTAACAAAGGATGCACAGGAATAACAACCACACAAAACTACTCCTATTGACCCACATTCTCCCATTCTACAGAGAATAAAATGACTTTAAGATGATGAGTGGGAGCAAAGAATCCACACAGCCATAATAACAATTATAATGATATTAAAATAAGATGTGATATTCAGAAAGGCACACCAAAAAGCAGGCTTTGGAATACAGGAACAAGTTCCCACCCCTGCCCCATCAAACTATGCAGTAGAATTGTTTGCACTGCCGTGCCTCCCTTAATAGAATTCATTTCACCATGCAAGAACACAGCTTTATAGCAGTGGTTGTCATTCTGCTGATGGACTGACATGAGACACTCCCCCCCACCCCCAGCAGCACTCAAAATCTGCTCCTGAGATTTATGGGTGGCACAGAGGGCTATGAGGGGAGCAGGCAGAGAGAAAGTTGTGTCACAGTAGCAAACATCTGCTAGCACAGTACTGGATTTAACCCTAGGTGACCCACTGTCCTCAGGTGTTCAGATATGAACAAATTTTATCACGCAATATCATTTATCCCTCTGATCTCGGTTAATACAAATTAAGAAATACTGCAGCTAAGAAAGATTTAAATGTGTCTTTCCTTTCAATGTGTATTTTTTTTTTGCATTGGATTGCATTTTGTGCTTAGTTATTTCCTCAGAGCAGCCACTTAATGCTTGATCCATTTGTATATCTTTCACAACGTGACAGTGTAATGAGAAAAGCACAGTAACTGAAAGTAGGAGGCAGGTGTAGGAGTAGGAGTAGCAATCATTGTAAATTCTTCTTTTAAAACAAAATAGCCCAGTAATCTCTGGCTCTGACTGAAGCATTCCACTTAGTTCCATGTCAAAACATCTGTCTTTAATAATAATAAAAAGCACTGTTAGTAGCACCAAGAAGACCCTACTGCCATATGATCATCACCAAACGTTACTGT
The DNA here is from genome assembly GCA_029215795.1 of Anniella stebbinsi. Lineage (NCBI taxonomy): Eukaryota > Metazoa > Chordata > Lepidosauria > Squamata > Anniellidae > Anniella > Anniella stebbinsi. Next base: position 229,213,912 of record JARDYH010000001.1, read on the forward strand.
TTTATACAGTTTAAAAATCTTCAGCCTGACCTTAAAAACAAACAAACCCCGAAGTTACTTTCTGGGAAAACACTTCTAGCAATGAACAGGGGGGAAAACTGCATTTTAAAATGAGGACACACTGAGCTGCATCTCTATAACTTTTAAATAACTCATTTGGGGTTATGGTAGGTTTATATGCAAATTGTCTTGTGTTAGGTATCACAAACAACAGCCTTAAAAATCCCACTAAACCAGAGTCGTTCTCTAAACAGATGTCATACCACTTTAACTTCCTCAATATGTGATTACTTGTATACATCATCAGTAAAATAACAAGGACTAGGAAACCTTGCAGTAAAATAACAGACATCCCTTGTTCTTATCATCTCTAGCTCACATGTCAGCAAATAGTGGGTTCTGAAATGGACTCCTCTTATAAAACTACTCTACCATCTTGTTCCAAAATCAAGTTCTGCAGAATTCTCACCAGCACTCAGCTGAGCCAATGTAAGATACATCTATCTTCTGCCCATATAAAAGCAAGACAAGGTTATGTGTGTGTGTGTTTTAAAAAAATGCTTCTCAAGCATTTAAGCTCCAGAACATGCTAGCCTGTAAAGTTCAGAGTGCTCGCTCCAGATTTATTGGAGTTCCTAAGTGCTTTTATGACCAATCATTGCCTGAATTTATTTTAGCCATTGCTCACCCATTTGCAGTCCCAGTGCCTGGTTTGGATGCCTGATCTCACATGAACTTTTAAATAAAAAAAATATCCTGGAGCATGCACAGAGTGTATTTGCTCTGGGCTTGAGAGCATGCGTTTTCTAAGCAGGTTTGAGGTCCAGTCCAGCACTTCTCTTGTGAAAAGTGATGTGTTCATCATGACAGTTTTTGTTTTTTAAATGAAAACGGGGATACTGTGTGTGTAAAAGAGAGTGTGTGTTCTATTACTATGCAGCCACTCTTCCCGCCTTTAAGCAAATAAAAAAAAAGAAAAAAGATTGGAATAGGGCAGAGGCTGGTTCCCTCTCGGTCAACCCCTGAGAAGAATCCGCGGGGGCGCCGCCAGGGCTCCCTAACTTAATGCTCTCGGACTGTGCTTTGGCACCGAGCGGCTCCAGTCTCCTGCTACCAGCTGAGCTCTTCATCCTGTGGGAGGCTGTCCCTGCGCGCCCACCGAGCCGCCCTCAGCCAGCCATGTGCCAGGCGGGAGGGAAAACGACGAGGCTGGGACTGAGGTGGAGGTGGTGGTGGAGGAGTGCGCGCACACCGAGGGGGAGACAAGAGAGACCAGGCGGGTTTTGGGAGGGCGCGAGGGCTGGGCGGGTGGGAAGAGCCACAGCTGGAGGGCTCCCGGCGTTCCCGTCTCTCATCTAAGGCGAGCTTGTTTGCTTCTCGGTCTTCTTCAAGCGCCGCTGGGTGGCTCGGCAATTGCCCACGCCATCTCCTGGCTGGGCATTCGTCATCCTTCTGCCTTCCTCAGAGACAGGAAGACTGGAGAGTCCCCGCGAGCCACGTGCGAGGAAGGCTTGCAAGCGATGACGGAAAGATGGGGAGCGCCTCGCCACTTGCTGCTGCTGCCCTACCCTCCTGTTGGTGGCAAAAAGAGCCGGAGTTCCCCCCTCCCCCCTCCCTTCTGATAATAAGCTCTGTGGTGCCGTGTACGCATGCGTTGCATTGTGGATTGGATAAATATTCATTAAAAATCAACGGTAGGGAATTTTTAAAAAAGGAAAAACATTCCACCAACTAGACTGAAGGGAGAAGAAGACCCCATCAATGGATTAAGCAGGAAGTCTATAATTTCCCTGGAAATCCTGGGCACAGATAGTCGCAACCCGGAAGTAAATTTGACAAAAGTAGGGAGACAGGTTTGTGTTCCTTTTCTATCTTAAACTGCTCTCCTTCCCTCAATCTTTCACCAATCTTCTTGAAATTTTCAGGCAATGTAAATCAAACATTTATTTCTGGCACCTGTAAATTTCAGAAAGATTGGTGAAATATTTTCGATTTTATGGCTGTTAGAATGACCCCCCCCCCAATTATCACTTTAACATGGTGGAACGTGTTTTCTACTGACGGCCTTTAACAATGGAGGCACTACCGTGCCTCCATTAATATATTTATAACCCACCTCTCCCTCCAGATTGAGGCAGGGAACAACAATAAATATTAAACGCAAAGACCACAAAACAGATGAGATATTAAAAACCAATAAAAACCAATACATTATTAAAAACATCTTAAGGCCACCGACTTCACTTTTTTAAAGAGCATCTTCTCATGTTGAGAGTTGCAACCCAACCCATCTGACAGGCAGCAGGTTGGGGAAAGCTGTTCTAGAGCAAGGGCATCTCCAAATATTTTGGAGTTCAACTCATGAGAGCCCCTATCAGGATGGGCAGTGATCAGGAATGCTGCGAGTTGATGACCAAAACATCAGGCTAGATCTAATTTCTGCCCAAATCTGTTCTAAAGTATGTTTTTCAACATTAAGATAAGCAATCCATCAAGGGACTCCAAAAGAGCTGCATCTTAAATAGACTGTCTTAAACCAAATGAAGCAACAATGAATGAAACTTGAATACCTAATCCAGTTAGTTCTTCAAAAATCAAAATTAATTTTCAACACATGGCATAGGTTGTCTGTTTATTGTATAACATATATGATGTTGGGGGACTAAGATAGAGGGTTTTTCTTACATGTTCAGCAGTGTGAGATCAAGGCAGAGCTAACACCTAATACTTTTATGCCTAAGGATTATTTTAAAATGGATGAAAATTATTTTTGTCCTCCCTATAACACATAACATGGGAGTTGCAGTGCAACGCATCTGGAGAGCACTAGGCTGGAGAAGGTTGGTTTACACTTGAATCCTGTACATGTCTTCCCAGAAGTCAGTACCACTGAATTCCCTAGGGCTTCCTCCCAAATGGCATAGGATTGCAAACTAATCTCATCTGAAAGGAGTTCAAGACAGCCAAACTTAAACCTTTTCTGCTCCTCTGTCGCTTTGATGAGATGATATATTGTGGAGGGATTGTGGGGATTGGACAGTATATTTTGTATGAACACATTTTAAGAAAAAGCATTGGTTGTTTGAAGGGCAGGATATTGACCCAATTTGAAAGTGCATGGCACATACTCTGGTTCTACATTTGCAACAAATAGTTCCCCTTTTGTTATGAATCATGCTGCTATGTGCGGGATTTGTGTGAGAGAAAAGTATTGGGCAGACCCTGTATTTGGTAAAAGTATAGAACAGCGTTCCCCAACCTGCTGCCCTCCAGATGCTTGAGATTACAAATCCCAGCATTCCTCACCATGGGACATACTGACTTGCAATGATGGGAGTTGTAGTTCAATAATTAATATTTTTTTTTAAAGTAAATTGATTTTTTTTAAAAAAGCAATGCTATTCCATCAGTATACGATCAAAGGAAAAGGTAATCATCAGGATTTAAATTAGGTACACCCTCATATGATCACAAAAGGTGGTCCAAAAAATCAAGGTTTTTTTAACAAACACTTTGGACGAAGGAGCATATTTTTCTACTTTAAACTGCCCTCCTTCCCTCAATCTTTCACCAATCTTCTTGAAATTTTCAGGTTATGTAAAACCAACATTTCTTTCTGGCACATGTAAATTTCAGGAAGATTAATGTTTCAGTTTTTTGAATGTTAGAATGACCCTCCCAAATACCCCTTTATCATGGTGGAATGTGTTTTTTCCCGTTGGGTCTTAACTAAAAAGGAACTGTTGTGCCTCTTTAAATGAGGGAAAGCTGCTTGTGCAACAGGGCTTTCCTATTCCCTTCCATGCCTCCCCCAAAAGCCTCACTGGAGAAGTAGGGAAACCCAAACAGCATGGACAGATGCAGTGAATGGGGAGAATTACTAAATACCGTACAGAGGCTTCTTGAGTAAACATAACTTTGGATTTAAATATGTTCAGGCAAATCGGAATCTGGGCATTGTTGAAATGATCAAGTATTAAATGCAGGCCATGTAAATATTAAACAGGAGGTGGTTTCCTGCTATGCCCATCCTATCACCAGTTTCCATTTTTCAAGCATTAAAAGGGACCTCTATCTTTTAAAATTAGATGGAGAGAGTACCATGGCGGGGGGGGGGGGGGGGAGAGATAAAAAAAGAAGCCATGTAGTTTCTACAGTTCAGCATTGTGTTGAACAAAGAACCCAGCTGTCCCAAGCTGTGTGCAAGACTATGTAGTATTAAAGGTCTATTGACAGCTTAAGAAGGAGGTGGGGGAAGATCTATACATGTAACCTTTATGGCTCTTATTTTTAGCAGGCCTGCCTCTCTGCACAGAATTATGGCCTCCAATCAAGGCACCTGAGTAAAAGAGCTGTGAATCTTTTGTAGTAGTGTAAATAGTTTATTCAATCATATGTCATGAACAGATCAGAAAAGAAATATGAACTGCTTTTATAAAACACCTATAATATTGCTAAGAAGCGAGTCTATTACTAGATAAAAGTATCTGAGAGAACATGTCACTGTTACATCCCGCTTGTTCGTATTTAAACATTTTGGTCTATTTTGAATTATTTTGCAGCTGTTTTAAGTGTCCTTAAGTTACATTGCCATATTACGTTATACCCAAATCAAAATATTAATATTTCCATGAAGTAAAAAGTAATTGTGGCATGTTCTCTTTAGCATGTCAAGTACACATTGCTGTACATTGAGAGTGTGATTTGCAGTTGTTTAAAATAAACTTTCTGTAAATAGGTAAGCAAAATGTCAATGTAATAACTTCTGAGCCCCAAACTGTCCATTTAGTTAAATATAAAAACAAAAAAAACACTATAAGTTAAAATAACATTCAGATTGTATAGCACAGGCTGATGCATTTTTAAACAATATTTACAATATTACCCCAAGGCTAGAGTGGGAATTAAAGAGAAGTGTAAAAACCATAAAAAAGCACCAATTTTGTAGCAAAATATCTGTACATTTAAAACCATTATATAACTACACATTATCAAAGGAATATGGGACCTTTACCAGTGGTTCACATAAGCACAACATAAAAAGAATTAAGTGGTTAAATACTATACAATAAATTTTACAATTAACATAGTGATGTAGTGCTACCAGAAAAGGTGAGCTGTAAGCAAAATATCCTTTAACTTCCAGTTTTTGACTGGGGGGGGGGCAGGTGCCCTTCCTTGTAGCAATATATGTATCTGCAACAGCCAATGTTGCTGGTTAAAACTTCACTTTAAGGTGTTTTAACTGGTTCAAAGATTAAAATACAGCAGCCTCATCTAGACGAGTATATCCGCAAGCAAAAATCAGATGCATTTTCCAAAGGGGAAAAGTCATCTTTTTTGCCCTGCATTAAATTCAGTGGTTTGTGCATCCCCATTCACACCCTTATGTTGATTGAAAGGAACACAGTTCCATTTCACATTTCTGACTTGCACTCTTGGTTCCTGCTACCATCAGTGGATCTCCTCTGGATTGGGGCAAAGAAGTTCTATTTCAGCCTGAGAATGCACGCAGTGAATTCCACAGTCAGCTGCCTTTCAGCAAAGACAGACCCTGAATTATGATCCAACCTGGATTGTTGCAAAGGGCAAACAGCTGGTTACTGAATTTCCATTCGTGTAGAATGGAAATTCAGTAATTCATGGAGGGGATCGTAACTTTCTTAGCAGGGCACCAGGCTTTCACTGTTCTGACAACTGAACAGTTGTGGTCCTCTGGAATTCTAATACTGTTCATTGAGAAGTTAATATCTTAGTGCTAATTAATAAATACCATTGTTACCCAAAAGCTGCCTCTACCCGAAGAATACAGTAATGGAGTTTCATACATCATTCTTCCGTATGCAATGTGTTCAAACTCTAGCTATACCTTCTCACTTCCGCTCCACTACCCACTGGTATATGTTGGGTAGAGTCTGAAAACAGGCAAGTGTGTATTTAACATAAGCCTCACATTACCACATCCTATTTACAGCAGAAATCCCACTATCCAAGCCTTTATTATCCCAAATAGCTTTAACCCTTGTAAACTGTACTCACATCTACCTTAACCTTTGTTTTATAAATGTTTTTCCCGAGCCTTAAGACGAACAATATTTTCTTAAAGGGTATAATTTACTTTAATGGGTTCTCTCCCCCCTCCCCCATCTTTACACCTGGTAGGGAGTCCTTATGTATGCATATATCCACATATGCATATATAACACTAATAAGTGCAGCTGAAGCTCAAAGCTATCCTAAAACTGTCCAGGAATGTACTGAAATTATTTTAAAAAAAGAAATCCACAGCAGCTCACATCTACATATTGCCTATTTACAACCGGTCATGAAAACAAGGTTGCCCACTGCAGGCTATTTTCTAAATTGCATGTAACAACAAAAATACAATATGTATTTTACATTTTGGTTAAAAACATTGAACAAATTTATTGGTGTAAAAAGATACCCAATCAAATAAAGTCCTATTGCTTTGATTAATTTGAGCAGGTACTTGGAATTTAGGCACTTGGTAGCTACAGTTGTGTGGAGAGTACATCTTTTTTTTCTACCTTTTTTTTTTTTTTTGCATTCCTATGCATGAGCCCTTCAGAAGATGAGTTAATGTACTGCAATCAAGGCCGTAATTCAAATGGTAGCGCAAATGGAGTTCACATGGCAAGGAAGTGGTCAAGCACACTTTCTACTTTACACATGCAGGCTTCCCCAATCCAGCTCACATGGCGATTTCAGCACCGTTGAGAGCGCGCAAATTCTGATCATCGAAACGGCGCCTCACACTTCTCCTCACCGCATCGGCTCGTCTATAGGGCTGGTTTCTAAGATCTGTAGGGAGGAAACAGAAGGTGTTAGAATCAGGCTGGCCTGGGCCTTTGGATCTAGACAAGGAAAGAGTCCTGCTGGTAGCCAATCAAAGCAGCTTGAAGCGAAAGAGAGACATTTAAACTCACAAAGAGTTGAGCAAATAGCATAGATTGGGCTATCACTAATAACTGGGCTAGTGGCCTTCATGAACTAGTAATAATAAAAAACAACAACATGTGGAATCCCTACCTACTTGTATTTCTTAAAAGGAGACTGCATTATCCCTTAGTGACAGCTCTAGGAATACGTTACTTTATGCGAAAAGGCTTCGGCTTTGGGAGAAACTTCTCATTCAAACCATCCCCCATCTCAAAATCTCACTGGACATCAAAAGCTTCCATTCAATGTTTTGAGAAACACATTCTGTGACTCAGGTGAGGGGTGCTTTCAACCCAAGCTTCTGCCACAAAACTTGGTGCCACCATGGATCTTGAAATCAGGTCCTGTTGCTTGCTTCTGATGAAGATGAAAAGAAGGCGAGGCATGTAGCTCCCCCACCCACATCACAGGAGGGATGGTGGCAGGGTTAGATGCTAGTGCTGTCGGCTGCCTTTCGGTGCTAATGTTTCCCGAGACTTGCAATCCACTTGTTTTCCCAACTGTGAGGGCGACTCAACCCACATTTTATCATTTTCTGCTTAACAGGAGAGACAAAACTATTGTGTTTGCTAGATCTCTCCATCATACAAGTCATGAGCCATGCTATGTTGCGGCCCCAGAGACATTGTGTGGGAATGAAAATGGCAGGTACCAGCAGCAGCACTTGCTGGCTTCTATACCGGCTTTTTGGCTACTGCCAGCATACACCTGCTGCCTTCAGGCAAGGCAAGGTGAGGTGGCGGCCTTCTGGAAGACCCAAGCCACTGACAAAGGCCCAACAGTGCTGACACTTGATGCCAGGGGCCTGTTGCCCTCCTTAATAACAGAACAGCAAGAAAACATTTAGATAAATTAGTGGGTAGGCCACTGTTTAACATTAGCACCTTAAGCATCAGTCCATACATTACTATATTGATTCAGTCCAGATAATTCTTGAAGAAGGTGAATCCCAGGGGTTGGACTGATTTTGAGGTTTCTTCTCAAAGCAGCATTGCTGTGGTATGATCAATAGGAAGAGTATCCACATGGCTAATCCTGCCTACATTATCTGTTTATTTTCTAGCAACCATGTAAAACGTTGCAATGGTGGCAAACCCACACCTGACTTGCTTCATCTTCCACCAAGAAGGTTCTTTACAAGCTGCCCCTACACACACACACACACACACACATATACATCATGAGCAAAAATATGCTTGTGCATGTGCCTACTCTCTGCTTTCTGAGATCCATGCACACTTGTCCAGGAAGGATGAGATGAGTGAATACAGGAAGCTGGCCTTTTGGAGAAACATGGCCTCCCACATATAGCTCCTCATGGGTCTATTCCCACTTGGCTGTCTTACCTGTGCCTCAGTCCCTTAGTTTCCAGGGCCTTCACTGATGGCTCTATGAAGCCAGCCTTCCTATTGCTAAGAAATACTTAAGGCCACATGAATCTGACACACCCATTTTTCTTTCCCTAGATGGTGTTTCATTAGCCGTAATGGAATCCATTGTCCTTACAGGTTCTCAGTAGAGAGAGAATGCAAACAGATGTTTGTACACAAGTTTCTATGTCTGAGAGGTTTCACAGTGTTTTCTATTTTGTACAGTAAAATTCTTACTGGCCTTGATCCTTTGCCATTAACAACAAGAGCAACCTGACATGTAGAAATCCAGTAGGCAAAGATTTTTCTTTGTATCCTTTTGTCAGGAAAAGTTTAATTGCTAAATTTCTGCATGTTAAGCCGCTGTTAAAGGCACTGGAGCAGAGTCTATAAAAAGATGACAACTGTACGTTGTACATCCCTCTCAACTTTCTATTGGCAATGTAGTACACAGGCTTCCAACCCATCAGTATACACAAGCCAGCAGCACAGACACTTCGTAGAAGACAACACATATATCTGGAAAGGGACTAACCACTAAGTATGTGATTTGGCAAGGTTATTCAGTGCAGTCAAGAGCTGTGGTCGCTCATGCTACATATAAGAATAGGTCATAGAAGGAAGACCTAAAAGAATCGGCATATCACTTCTTCAGATTACTTGGCTGTATTTTGCAGCAGTTTTGTGTGGCATACAGAGAGAGGAGGAAGCTAAGTAAAAAGTGATGCTTGCCAGCTCTGTGTATCCTCCACCACCGTTGTGCTAGAAGAAATCCTTACCCTCGAGTGAACATTTGGGAATTTAGTGATATTATTCTTCTTTAAGGCTAAACAGAAGGGGAAAAAAACACAGAATGATGGTTAAGTTAAAAATGGGATGGAACATGAAGAGCAACTCAACTCAGTGCCCAAAAAGCAAAACAAACAAATAATTTTTTAAAAATCCCACACATGTTAGCAAGTAAAAGCGAGAGCGGGTGAAAGCCAAGGCTTAGGGATGTTAAAAAGAGAAAGGAGGGAAAAGGATGGCCACCCTAGCCTCTTCTTCATAGAACTCCAAGCTGCTTTGAACACTGGCTCCAGGATGACTGTACAGCAATTTAACTTGAAAGCGCAAACAGGAGTTGAGCTAGTTATAGTCAGCATTCCCATTCAAAAGCCCCCCCATTAAACTATATTGCACCAGTAGGAAATGAAATGCCTGGTTCTTGTATCAAAGACAACAGCATTAACAGGGCACATGCAGGGTTAAGCACCTCTACTTTTTAAGATTTGAGATCATAAGATGTAAATGGATCCAGTTCCATGACAATAACCTTAGGACAGCTATTAGCTAGGGGCAATTTTGAGAGATTGTTTCACTAGCCCTGATATCTTGCCTGGATATTTCTTCATCTAAGCCATCAATCTTTGATTCTTGACCATAGGTGAGCTAGCATGAAAATGTTTTCATATTCATGTAGATCATCTTATTTCTTGGCTTAGAAAACAAGACCTGCTTCTAATCCTGTGGCCCATCTGGGTCCTGTTTTTCTCAGTCTCTTTCCCATGACTACAAAGGACTGAGCTGTTTAAAAGCATAATTATTATTTTACAAGAAGCTGCCATGTGGCATGTGGCTCTCAGGAGATTTCCAATTACGATGGCATGGAACTGAACCTAACATGACTATGGATCTGACAAGATGACACCCTGGGGGGGTGTTAGGGGCTCTTTATTTTATTCTAGTCTTTCATGCAATCAAAACATGCAAGTGATGGTTAGAATGGCCAACGTGGAGAAATGATCTTGCAGTTCACAAAGAAAACAGTGGCGATTGTTCGCATGCCATGAAGCAAAGTTCAGCTCAGCTCACACACACACAAACACACACACGACTCACTTCCAGAGACAGGTTTAAATTAACTAGATTCATGCAAAATGGATCACGTCGCTACAGAGAAGGAGGTAAGAGCCCAGAGGAGATGACATAGAAAAACCAAGTGAACCGTCTGCCACATTTAGCATCATGACTTGCAAAAATCTCTTGCAAATTGTGCAGGCTGGCCTGAAGCACAGCTGCCATTGGTCTCAGTGACATTTTGTGTGACTTCCAACACTTGCTGTTCTATGGAGTTTAGCGCATAGACCAATGGTGCCTCTGAAATGTAATCGGTGGAGCGAAGGGTCACATGTCTGATGGAAGGAAGCAAAAGGTTACTGGCGGACAAGAACATGCAATGAGATGGCGATGTAAAATACAACTCCAAGGGGATGCCAGACACCATGAATCCATTCAACAGCCACATTGCCTTAAACAAGTGGAGAAATGTCAAAAAACCTACAGCAACCTTTTATTTTTTTTAAGAGCATCGGGTGTGAAAGAGGAATAGTTTAGTAATGGAATTCCTCTGTGAGAACAGGTTCGCAGAAAAACCGAGAGCCACGCTTGGCCGTTCGAGCGGTAAAGGGCACCGTCTTCAGCACTGCATGGAAAATAACAGCCAAACAAGACAGAATACGGTAAGAAGCAAAGATCTGTTGCATTAGTACATTGTTAGTGCTTTATTAAGGATGCCCTGAGATGGCTCCTCAGTGATTTAACCACAATAGGATGCGTTTGGGCTGGGCTAATGTCAGAACTATCTTTCGGCAGTCACAGCCTTTACTGTTTTTGTTTGTTTTGAGCAACTGGCATATAAAAAAGGACACGATGATCTGCACAGTTCAACTCGGCACAGCATTCTTTTGCATGGCCACCCCTCCCTTTGACTGACTCTTCACGTAACTTAGGGAAATGAAATGACAGGATCACACAGTGTGTGAAGAGAAGCCAGGTGAAGTTTCACACAGGGAACAATTTACAATTTGACAATGGAAATCACACACCCAGAAGATCTTGCAATTCCAGTGAAGTCCTAATTGAATCGGATATTTATTTTTAGCTTTAAAGATACAATAATAAGTATTTCTTGTATTTGGCATTACTTTCCATACTCAGAAACTTATTACTGAGTACAAAATTCAAGGTAAATGCCATGGAAACTGCTAATTGTGGCCATAGAGCTCACCTAAATCAGATTGGAGCAGATATCCTGTCTGTTATAGGACTAGTCTGCCCAGCAGCACGATTCATGTCTACTATAAATCAGGCCCAGCCATTCTCACCCTATTGTGTTCAATTATGGATTGCAGAAAGAGACAAGCATTAGTCTGATGCAAAAAGAATATGCAACTCCTAGGTTCTAAACCATTCAGCAATCCAAATCAAACAATGTCCTCTCTGTTATGAATCTAATTCTGCAGCAACTACCGTTAGTAGCATTTTAAGGACAACATGAGCTTTTAAAACAAGGTTAAACGCGACAGGCTTCCCATGTAGACCAAACATATTCAAGGATTTATACAGCATGCATCTGTCGCAACAAATACATCTAACAAGGCTCCAGGTCCTCTATGGCTTTATTTGTGACAGAATGCTGAAGTACAGAACTAAAAAACAACAACACAAAAGTAAATACACAAATGTTATCTCAATGGGACCTCCACCACTAAAAAGACCTGAAACCCCAAAGTTTGGCAAAGTACTTTTGCTTTGTTTGTTAAGCGACTGACACATCTGATTATGGTCACTGCAAGCACTTTGTAACATTCTGAAAACAGAGCGATTAGAAGTAAAAGCTATGAACAGACACACAGTGTTGTCTTTGGAACAGCCTCCTGTATTTCTTTTTTTACCTGTGATGATATCTTCAATAGCGCCATCTTTCCCCTCGTACACATGTCTATTGTCCTTGACTTGCCGCCGTCTTAGCTCTGCAATCAGCTCTTGCTGCTGTCTCTTCGTTTTATGAGATGGAGACTGAAAGAGAGCAAAACAGGGTTGCAAAGGCTAATCAGAAATGATGCTCAATGAGACAGAAGGACACCTACTCTTCTAGCTTTAGCATAAAAACATCTGCGTGTGATGTCCCTCCCCAGATGTCTCCGGTAGGTGCATCTTCTGCTGTGGCATTTAGGCCTCTTTGACTGGTTATCATGTTTCACCATATGGTCATAGCCTATATCCTCCCTGTCTCCATTTGGGCAATCGGAAACATTTTCATTTTATGATCCAATCCAAAGCGGATGCTTCCCAGCTCCTGTTATGAAATTGCTTGGCTGAGATAAACACCCATTACTTCTTAGAACAAGGAAAATTCCAAGCATTGGATCAAGAGCTTTCAGATGATAAATACTTTCCTGAGATTTAGAAATAACCAGAAATAACACAGACATGTATGTGGAACTGCTCGAATTTGCCTAAAAGCTTTTTGAATGTTAGCTATCTGAGACAGAGAACAAAAAGGGGGGGGGGGGGAGAGAGAGAGAGAGAGAGAGAGATCCCAGAGACAGTTGTTTGGAGTGTTGCTGCTTTGTTGATCCCAAATAATGAGAAAAGCAGCCCCAGGGAATGACTGTCACGTCAACAATTTCATTTATAATTGTCGAAGACCTGGTTGTTTGCTACCTTTTGGTCCCGTTGTTCCATCAGTGCTTCCTGCTCCAGAAGTTTTTCCATTAAGGCCTGCTCTTGCTTTTTCCTCAATTCATTCTCCTCTTCTGCTTGCTGTTAAGAAGTTGACAGAAAATGCATACTGGTTAGAAATAGCAACAACATCAAACAAATGGGATTTATTTTAAATTCAGTTAGCAGAACACAAATCCATTAAGGACAGTTTAACTTGTAATGGAGCAGAGTCCAATTCCCTGTGTCTGTTGCGGTATGATGTGGTCAATTCCTTCAAAAACATCCAAGTTGTCTAAACCCACTTTCCTATGGGTTGGACTGAGAGAAAGGCTCATAGGACCAGGCTGGCAAATGTTGGCTTCCCCAGCCCCGTCTTTCCCCTTGCTGCCACTCACTCTCCCAGCCCTGCTCCAAAGGATCCCCCACTACATGCACCGTGTTTTTTTTTCCTGGATCCAACCATCTGTACACTGGCTGTCAGCTCCTTTCAATTTTCCAGTATATAGGGAAGTGCTGCCACTTTTTACAAATGAGCAAGTATAACATCAGGGTAGACCACTGGTTGTGGAGAGAAGAAAAGGAGACGATGCTCAAGTAACCCTGTAGTTACAACATGGTCATGGTTCCAGAAGTGGATAGAGCAGGAGTAGGCAACTTGTAGTCCTCTAGATGTTTTGGCCTACAGCTCTAGCCAGCACAGCCAATGGTGAGGAATGTTGGGAGTTATAGGCCAAAACATCCAGAGGGCCACAATGTCCTCACCTCTAGGATAAAGGAAGGCCTCATTCTGGATCTTAGTGCCCTTCGCATACTTATGGTTTACCCCATGACCACTGGGGCTGCTATTTTTCTTCACTACCAAAATGCCTTCGGGGTCCTTGATGCTTAATAGCTGTAAATTTGCATCTCATGAAGGAGGTGTGATTTAACCTTAACTACATCTACTGTGATTAATACAACAGAAGTCAGTGTTCCACTTCTGGTCTTCATTGACCATGGAGGTCTGCTGTGCAGAAGAAAACTGCATAACCACAAAGTAATTTAGAAAGCGTGGATACATTCATAAGCATCAGTTGAGAGGAGAATTACATTTCTGTTTACCTTGTAAGCTTTCACAAACCGGACAAAGACCGGGAAGAAAACTGACGGAGGTGTTGTCTTGGGATTCTCTCCAAAATATTTCACAGCATCATCAAAGGCATCCTGTATGAAAGTTCAGAACATAAAGTATACAAGTTACAGTGGAAACAATGATCAATAGGCCACAGAGAGAGAGAGAGAGAGAGAGAGAGAGAGAGAGAGAGAGAGACCCTAAGGGGGGAAAGAAAAGAAATGGCACAACTCCTGAAAGAATTTGCCAGGTAAAACTATCTATTCTCCAGTGATGCCCTCCTCCAGTCAGTATATATAGCCTTTACTTGAGAGATCTCATTGCTATAGAAAAGGAATGCACCACCACTAGTACCACCACTACATCCCATCTTGGGATGGCTTGATGTTGAACTACCTTTTTGAAGTGGCTGATTCCCCCCCCCCCCGCCCCCGCCCCCCCGGTGCATACTAGGTCCTTTTGAAAATCACTGCAGTGCACTTTGTTTAAAAAGTACTTCCTGCTTCTGCCTTAGAAGTCATCAAGAGATATCCTTGCAATGGGCATGATGTCCAGACTCTTCCTTTTATGTCTGAATTATGTGTGTCAGCCTACTGGATTTGAACCGGCATCTAATGGTCTGCTCAGGATGTAATGATCTGCCTTGGGACACAATAGATAGTATCCAGTTTGACACTACCATCAACATAAACTATGGTGCACTGGTATAAGTGACCTCTAGTGCAACACCAATAATATTTGCTGGCACGACACGTTTCCCCCAGAAACCCCACTGCAATGGCAAACGCTATTGGCATTGCACTAGAGCTCACTTATGCTAGTGCAATGTAGTTTACATTAGCTGTAGTGTCAAATTGGATACTGTCAAACATTGCCTGCATGGCTTCTGCATTTCAAATGCTCCCATAGTGGTGTAGGAGACAGCTACGTAGGAGTGACAATCATGCTCCTTGGGCAACACGACAGCCAGCTCTCAGACAATTCTCTCTAGCCTATTCATGTTGTCAGCAAAACCAAGAGGAAGCTGTTTCAGTTTTGTCCTTCAGTTTTCTTTGGAACTGGAGAGATTGGCAGGGCAAATAATGCGCTGTTTGGGCACAAAATGCCCACCGCATTCTCTTAACATTTCTGGCTGCATGTCAAGAATAGATTGGTTTGGATCAAGAGTGGAGGAGCATACATAAAACAGTCCCAACATGGTGGCTGCTTTAAACTGGAGGTAGCCTCTCAGGTTTCTTCTAGACTTGGTGCCTCACAAAATAGGTCTTAGCTACAATATCTCAGATCTAATCCCTACATCAGAGGTGGGCAACTTGCGGCCCTCCTGATGTTTGGGCCTAAAACTGCTGTCTTCCCTCACCATTAGCTGGGCTAGTTAGAGCTGATGGGAGTAATGGAGGGGCCACAAGTTGCCTACCCCAACGCTACATAGTCAGCTCGGGTGAGCGCCGTGACTGGCCTAAGGTCAGCCAGTGAACTTCATGGAGATTTGAAGCTTGGTCTCCCGAATCCTAGTCTGACACACTAACCACTGAGAAAATAGCTCATGCTCATTCTGCCTCTTCTGAAAGGGTCATTTTCAGCTTGCTTTATTCTCAGGCCCTGATTATAAGAACAGCTGGGCTGCATGGAATACCTGGGCTATTTTTGCATCGTCCTGTAACTTCTTTAGTTTCCCTTCGTTGTTCTGAATGAATTCTTTCAGCATGGTATTGTGATCATGCATGGTGTACTCTCGCTTTGTTAGGTCCAGACCTCTTTGGAGTTCCTTTACATCTAATAGAACATTTTCAAGGGATACTAAAGGGGGAAGCAGAAACAAACAAAAAACAATCCAAAATGTTAAAAAAAGAAAAGAGGGAATGTGTGCATTGCCTACTTGATTCCAAATGCCTCTAGTTAAAGGATCTCATGTAGCAAAGCTTGGAGGTATGTCTGCCTGAGATCTTGAAAATTTTAATGAGAGACGCACTGCTAGTTATCTTTGCTGCTACTGAAACAGTGAAGGGCCAGCTGTGTTCTAAGGACACCAAAGAGAAAGAATTACAGGCTGGGGTTGGGGGGGGGGGCTTAGAGCCTGCATTCAGCTAGATAAGACTGGGATGGGAGAAAGGGACCAGGAAAAAAGAGGATGGGGAGAATTGCATTGAATAATGAAGGAAGTGAGCTAAGATAGCTCAGGGAAGGGATTGCTTTACACTCACTTTAAAATATGCACATGATGTACCTCTCCCCACAGTTTCAGCCACATTTTTCCTGGCCAAGCAGTCCTTCCTAGTGGCAGGTTGAATCCAGATTTAGTCATGCTAAAAGTAGACTCCTTGAAATCAATGGGACTTAAGTTAATCACAACTAACTTAAGTCCCATTGATTTCAATGGGTCTACTCTAACTATGTCTAAGCCTGAATCCAACCCATTATGTGTACACAACATTTCCAAGATAAGCCTTCCAACTGACTGGGCATGTCTTGCAGGCTACAGAAGCAGCAAAAAGAATCTGAGTAGAAGTAAAGGGAGATCAAGGATGTGGATCTCACAGTGGGACTAGGAAGGCAACCTGGTTATTAAAAGGCGGTGGGTTGCTCAAGGCTTAGGGAACCGTAGGCCAGAAGAAACAGCGATCCATTTTAAAATGATGGTGCCTCTTGACCTATCATGCTCACAAGGCTCCTCTTGAGATGCCTATCTGTCCTCTGCAATCCAGTGCCATTTCCAAAGAGATAGCTCCACTAGAATCTGGCTACGTAGGGTTTACATCACTGTGTTAAAATGTGCATAGAATGTTTCTGATCCAGCTTGATAAACTTGGAAAGTGAATTGTAGTCACATTACCTGCAGCAGCTTTCTCCACATAGTGAAGTTCATTGTAAAAAAGTGACACTTGCTGATACTTCTCCTTCACAACATTCGATATATAGTGCAATAGGGTTTGCTTCCTGTCTGTTGATTTTGTGTCTAATAACTGTAAAGAAGAGGTGAACAAGGTGTGTTACAATAAAGACAGTGGGTTGGATCCTAAAATTAGGTACACAGGAAGCCACCTCACACAGAGCCAGACCATGGGTCTATCTAGCCCAGTCCTACCAAGATTGACTATAGCGACTCTCCAGGGTTTTAGGCAAGATTTATTTATTTCACTTATTACATAAATAGCCCTATCTGGAGACACTGGGAATTGAACCTGGGGCTTTCTACATGAAAAGCAGGTGTTCCACCACTTGAGCTACATATTTTAAAATATTTCATGACATTAACTGTAAGCCACCCCATGAAAACATTTGTTTTGAGGGGTGCCATATACATTCTTAAATAAATAAACTAGTGCTGGGCCAAAAATTTCAACCATTCCATTTCCAGCATTTCATCGGGGTGGGTGGGAAACAAAAACTCAGGCAAAAGAGGCTGGGAGAAGTGAGAATTTTCTCCTTGGGGAGGGGAACAGGTTTCCCACATACCTTTTTAAATGTAATCAGTTGTTGAGGAGTCTTCTTTCTTCCTTTTTATTTTTTAAAATGCCCCAGGCATTTACAGGAGGAGCTCAGGAGTTCTTCCTGAGTGCTTATTGGAGAGGGTAAGGTCACATGATCTCCAATAGTATTCACTTAGAACTGCTGGACTCCTCCAAATGCTAAGGGAAGTGGGGGTGTTCTTTTAAAAAACTAAAAAAAAAAAAAATAAGAAGCCCCCTCTGCAACTGGCTACACTTAAAAATGGCACGTGGAAACCCTGGCCCTCTCCCCAAGGAGAAAATTCTCTGAATCCCTCCCTCCCTGCGAAAGAGGCAGAAAAAAGCAATGCCTCTTTCACAGGGAAACGGAAAGTTCCCAAAAATAGGGGGCAGGATTCGGCCCAGCACTAAAAAAAAATAAAAATAGAGACTTTAACTGGCTATAGCTGATAAGGAAGAATTTCACCATGGTGAGCACGCAGGGTTATGACCTCTTAAGGGTTGCAGTTCTTCCTTGTTTGATTCATGAGAAATATAAGCCTATGGCTCCCTTTCCCCACGGCTCCTCACTCAAAGGATGCATAAATCTCTGCATCACAGCAGTTCAGCCAGGCTGTATGAATGAATGGGAATCTGCAAGCGACCTTCCAGGCAAAGCTCCGTCCAAGTCAATTTGCTGAGGATTTGCTCCAACTTACCAGATCTAAGCTTTGTAGTTTAAATCCATACACAGCTCCTCGTTTACTGCTGTTCATATAGTTACCCAGAGCCAAGATTATCTGCAGGAACCACAAGTGGGGGAAATGGTAAGCAACAACTTACTGTACAACATTCTGTTACTGAAAAGGAAGGGCCAGTTTTAAGTTTATAGAGCCCCCTAAAGATGAAAAGTGAATTGGCAAAATGATACTTGCCTCTAAGATTTTCTTGAGCTTCTGAGATGACTTTATTGAGACGGAAGCTGCAATTATTGCATGAAGTTGCTAAAGGAAAAGACAAGAAAAAACTTAAACATCAGTGAAAGCAAAGTGCAAACTAAAAGCTGGATGTCCAAAGATTACTGAGAGAAAGCGAGAGAGACTGAGCCAGAGAGAGAGAGAGAGAGACAGTCAGAGCCAGACTAACGTAATCTACGTTGCAGGGCGAATTGAATGGAGCACCTTTACCATTTTTTCCCATTGTAAGAACTGACTCCAGCAATGAAACAGCATTAATTTTAATGTAAGGAAGCTAATTTAGAAAACAAAATCTCAGCTAATACTTATATCTACTTATTTATGACAGCTTGGATCCCAAACAAAGTAGTGTGAGGTGAAAGGCAACTCAGCTTATACAAGAACGGTGTTGACTTTTTGCTGATAGCTCTCATGCCATATCCTATACAGCTGTGGAGCATGTCCCAATCCTCAGGACTGTGGCAAGAAGGGAGAGGTGAGAAAGCCACATGCCATAAGCGGACCTCAGCTCACAAAAAATAGGATCAAAGCCCCATGGCGTCAGAAAGAGATGGGCAATGGTAGCTAATGCATTTTTGTCTCTAAACCAGCCTTTTCCAACCTGGTTGCCTCCAGATGTCCACATCTAAGAAGCAGCTAGCCTAGAGTAAACACATTCACAAACTCAATCCTTATAATTCAGTTCTAGTCCCTTTTTACAGAAGGTTCTGAGCTCTATATCTCACTCACTGGAGTCAGCATCTGGATGCTTTCCGCAAAGTTGCCAATAAAGGCCATGATGGTCATCTTCTGCATCAGCCTCTCGATCTTGCTAAACTGCATCATGAACCGATCCTCATCCGACAGGTTCTCAAGAGGTTTCCTCTCCCGCTCGTAAAGCCGCAACATTTTCACTTCGTTCTCCGTGGGCAAGAACCTCATCAGGCATTCGACAAAATCTACCGGCAGAGTCTTCAAATCAAATCTAGACAATGCAAAATAAAGTACAGACCGAAAATAAATAAATAAAAAGGCAGTGAGTTCATAGTTGGAATACATTTATTTTCAGCAAGACTAGGGCATGAGGCTCTGATTTCCTCGAGATCCACAATCAGTGCATCTTATTAAAGCTACAAATCAGTTCTCTGGATGTATCACACTTCATGCAATATTTGCTGCAGCTACATTGATTTTTACATTGGTTTCCTGCAATCGACATTTAAAATTGGGGGTGGGGGGGGTGGGGTTGGAGATGTAAAGTGTGAATAATAGATGTGCATCCTTAAATATTTGCATGAGAAGCAAGTCATCAGATCTAAAAGCTCCTAAAAATCAAAAGAATGTGACATAAAAAGCACAACAAACCTTAAGAAGGGCAAATTCCTTTAGGAAAGATGTGTAGTACACACTTGAATGTCATTTGCATCAGGCATTTTATCTCAAAGCTCTCAACAGCCCTGTGAGGTAGGTTAGGCTGACGGTAAGTGACTGGCCCAAAGTCACCCTGTGAGGGGGGTGGCGAAGTGGGGACTAGAACCCTGACCTCCTGAGTACCAGTGCAATGCTCTAACCACTACATCACACTGCTCCTCACAGACTGAGGTCTTGGAACGTGCTCCTCCCTGTATAAAGCATCCTCACCCCATAAACATTTTTCAGTCAAGCCCAGCTGATCCTTTGTCCATTAAGAGAAGTGAAGCTGTGACATATGGGAAATAGCAGGGCCTTTATTGTGGTAACCCTAAAACTATGCAATGATTTACTGGGGGAGGTCCAGCTGTGGTCCTCCCCTCTGGAACAAATGTCAAGCACATTTATGTAGTATGGCTTTTGCAAGCCAGACAAACAGCTTTTATTGTGACCATTGTATTGAAGCTATTGCAACTTTCAAGTATTTTAAAACTGCTTTACTGGATCATTTCATTATCAGCTAGTAACTGGTATTGCATTTGAAGAGGCAGCCTTATTACACTGTAATAATGAATTACATACACACAGTGCCATTCTACATTTCATTCAAGACACTTGGACTGAAGTCAACCACTGTGGGAACAAAAACTACCCCCTTTTCTCATTTCCGTAATAGCTACCATATTTATCTCTGGATAGTGTTTAAATTGCTGCTAGGAATGAAAGGGTTGCATGACAAGATTTATAGATGACATATATTAACGACATTCTTCAAAAAACCGCCAGTTGGTTTCTACAGCAAAACAGATCAGTTTACATTATGTTATTGTTATATATCCAGATCAGTCCTATGCATATTTACACATAAATAAGTCTCACTGAATTCCATGGGCTTACTCCAAGAAAGTGTACATAGAATTAAAGCTATAGGGTAATAAACTGGAAAGTGTGTGTATATGAGCATTACCTATTGTGAAGAGTAAAAAGAGCTGTTCTGGATATAGTACAATTGCAGAAATACTACTGGACAGTTAATATGATATATCCTAAATTATTTTTTAATATTAAAAAAGCTTTTTCACTTACGCCTGAATAGCTTTGCAGATCTCATCAGCCGTCTTTCCAGCTTTCCTTAAAGTGATAGCAAGGTTTTTAGCCCTGTTTGATTCCAATAGCGTGACTTTGTTTGATCCTTTGTGCGTTATTTGCTTGCTCGAAGAAAGATCAATGGCTGGGCCTTGAGCTTTTGTCTTGAATATTTCTTCGAATTCATCCACATTTAAATCCTGACAGAAACCAAACAGAAATGAGAAGCAGTCTATCAACTGAGCAGAGAGCAATTGGCAGAGGGAAGCAGGGGAAACTATTTCAACTTTTTTTTTACTTTTTCTTTTCCTGGTTGCAATGGCAGGGTAAAGAACTATCCAAAAAAAGAAAGTTAAGGGGAAAATATGTAATAAATTTTAATACTTAATAAAATAATATATTTATCACCAAAGAAAACTAATAGAAATACATATGTATAATAACAAAGTAAAAACAAGGCTCTTATGATTCTGGCCAAACGCGTTTCGACAATAATGTCTTCTTCAGTGGCCCAATCACTAAATGGTTTGAGTAACAGGCAAAGGTTTTTTCCAGCGGGGCTGATTTATATATATCCCCAATAATGGGATTGTGTCACTCCCCACATTTGGTGTATATGATGCACCAAATGAAATTCACAGGCTTTGCTGTTTATCTGGGCAGTAGCATACCATTTGCAAACAGCAAAGCCTGTGAATTTCATTTGGTGCATCATATACACCAAATGTGGGGAGTGACACAATCCCATTATTGGGGATATATATAAATCAGCCCCGCTGGAAAAAACCTTTGCCTGTTACTCAAACCATTTAGTGATTGGGCCACTGAAGAAGACATTATTGTCGAAACGCGTTTGGCCAGAATCATAAGAGCCTTGTTTTTACTTTGTTATTATACATATGTATTTCTATTAGTTTTCTTTGGTGATAAATATATTATTTTATTAAGTATTAAAATTTATTACATATTTTCCCCTTAACTTTCTTTTTTTGGTTTGTTTTGAGGATTTTGGTTAAGGTTAGCACCCTGTTGTTTGTGTGTTTGAGGGTAAAGAACTATACCAGCCCCAAGTAACAGGTATTTTTTCTCTCAATTCTGAGGCATGTTTAGGAAAGGAGATGGTCTTTAGATCCAGTGAATCCAAAACTTCCCCCACCACACACACGACTATCCCCTTTTTATTTATTATTTATTTTATTATTTACAATATTTATATACCGCTCCCCATTCAAGAATTTCAGAACGGTGGACAAATCGAATAAAATAATAAAAATAGAATAAAAGTACATTAAAAGTACATTTTCATCAGAAACAAAGTGCAATAAAACCAGATCTGGTCATTAAGGGAAGGCTTCCTGGAAGAACAACATTTTCAGGAGGCGCCAGAAGGAATACAAAGTTGGCGCCTGCCTGACCTCCAGAGGCAGGGAATTCCATAGGAGAGGGGCCACCACACTGAAGGCGCTCCCATTGATGGACTCCAATCGGACGATAGGTCTATGTAGAACCACCAGGAGTATGCCTTCAGATGACCTCAGATAAGGGAGAAAGCATTCTCTCAGGTATTCTGGTCCCAAGTTGTTGTTTTCCCTTACTTCTATCAGAGCAGTTATGGTGGAGAAGGGTTGGTGGTGAAGCCGTCTGCTGCTGGTCAAGAAAGGCTGCCTGCAGTGGACCTCCTTCTCTGCAAGCGGATGCTTCTTTCCACTCATGGAGGGGGAGGTCTAAAAATCCTAGGGCACCCTGTCAGGGACCATAGAATTGCACCCTAAATCTAATACAATAGCTTAAAAGGAAAGGAAAGTGCAGAAGCTATGCCTGCTGCATTCTAAAGAGCTGAGTGTGTCTGTGTTTGGCTGGAAAAGCCTCACTAGCAAAAATGCTATACAGGGGGTCAGGAGACCCTGCTGAATGGGTGAGTTCAGGAAAGGATCCCCAAAAATCAGGCAAAGGAAATTTCCACAAGAGGAGCCCTTCCTCTTGCGAGTGAGAGATCCTGGATTCAACCCACAGAAATCAGTGGAATAATTCTGAACAAATATGGTGGGGTGTTTTTTTTAAGATTCATCTGTAAGGGGCAGAAAAATGGAGGAAACCATTTGTATGAAATGCAATATGGCCACACTGACATCTGTTCAACTTCAAGGTAAAACTCCCTTCACATCACTTGTGCTTCAACTCCCATAAGTCCCAGCCAACATGGCCAATGGTCAAGGACTGTGGGACTTGTAGTCCAAATCATGTGTAGGGCACTGGGTGGCCTACTGGTGGCCTAAAGAAGCAATTCCTGAAAACAAAAGCAAAAAAGAATGCACTCATCATGGGCCCAGCTAGTCATGTAAGAGAGGAATTGCAACAATTCAGCACAGAGGCAGAAGAAACACTGGCTTTGAGGGGACGTACTCAGTCTACTCATTCTTCTGAAAAAGAAGCTGCTGCTGCTTCAAGCAGATGGAGAAGAGGACAACCCAGCACCCAGACCACTGAATTGCAACATGCATGAAGAAAGACCAATCAGTATGCCTAGTCACATAAATTCAAGACAGGCCAACAAACAGAGAAATTATTGAGGTCTATGGAGTATTTAATGCTTGTGTGTCATCCATATAATTGACAGCAATTCAAAACGATTCCCTTAAGACAACATACAATAACTTCCACCCAACCCCCCACCCTCAAATTCCAAATCACAATGGACAGAGCTCATACCTCCAAGATTCTTTCATCATCAATTTCATTGAAGACTGTCCCATTTATCTGGTTGGGTTTCAGAGCTACCCAGTTAAATACAGGCATACGGAACTTCGTCTTAATTGGCTTCTTGATTTTCACAGCTTTAAACCAAAGAGAGAGTGCAATTATATATTTCAGAAGCGCCAATAAAAAACAATCCAACAGCAATTCTGGGAGATGGTGCTTTGAAGACTGGAGATCTAGCAAGCACTAAACAAATACTGCAAGACTAAAGCAGATAGACAGATTTTTTATGTAACTCCGTACATTTGCCTATCAGCCATGTAAAGGTTTGACAACAAATATGTTCTGATATAAATGTACGATTTTCCCCCTACATTTGTCTGAAGTGGCAATCCTATATGCACTTACCTAAGAGTAAATCCCATTGAACTCAATAGGGCTTATTTCTGAGTAGGCCACGAATGGCCCACACGTGGCCCACACAGACCCTTGTCACTGTTACGTTCCATAATGATTTGCCACCAAAAACTGGCAGCTAATCAGCAACCATTTTACCACTGCTGAATTCTGCAGCGTGGCAGCAGGAGTGTGGCCCTCAGAGTGGTACAGGAGGCAAAAATATCCCATGAACGTTCTGAAGTTGCCCGCTCATGGAGTAGGTATACATAGGATTGCACTACAGAAGATCCAAAGAATTCAATCACTGCAAGAATTTTATGCAATGCAGTGGAGGCTGGTGGTTCCAATGTCAGTGGGATGATGAATCCGCTTCAGGTTTCAGTTCAGACTGGTCAGAACTCTAAAGGAGCTATCCGAGGTGCCTTGGATAGCTCCTATAAAATTCTGACTAAAACCCTTGGCGCAGGAAATTATGTAGAGGCTCAGTATTTAAGGAAGTACAACCTTAAGTTTGCCTAAACATCACAGACATAATGAGTAATGGTCTTAATTTCAGCTAAGGAAAGATAAGGGAAGGGTTCTTGCAAACCATTCAAATGCTGTGCAACATCATGGGCCAGCTTCATGTATGGGAGAATGAGCCCAGTCCTGGAGTCTCCTAACCCACAGTGGTCATCAGAGAACTGCTGGGCATATTATACATCACCTTGCTGTTTCTACAGACTGGGGGCCGAGGTGAGCAGACATCTGTGAATTTGGACTGCAGATGTGTGATTCTACCTTTAACATAATCAGCGTCACAAATCACTGTATGTCACATTTGCATAACACGCCACTCAATTACTGTAACTAGGGGTCCATAATCATGCGGAAAATGTAAAACAAGTGGCGTTGAGGAGATACAGGAAAAAGAGCCCTATTTTCAAAATGCCAGACAGGTGTGATTAGGAAATTGCAGTGCCCACTAGGGAAAAGGCGCTGCTGCACATTTAAACAAGCAAGAAACTGCATTTCAAACAGTAAAGGGATGTTCTCCAGTCTCAGCACAGCCACTTCTTGGACTGTTCGTTGCTTTGACCTTCTGTCATTATCTTGGTCTACTAAATATTCTAAAGCAACTATGAAGGGATGCTTTCCTCATTAACCAATGGGCAAAAGTATAATACAATGAAGCAGGGAAATGTAGATTAATTACTAAAGGGGGGAGGGGTTAAAGCATTCTGACCCCATGAGCCATTAGTTTGCAACCAAGGGAGCTGATGGAATGTTTACTAATTTACTAATTTAGTAATTAGTAATTCATTAAATATAAGCATTAATCCTCATAACATTCAGGAGATTCACTAACAGAGTACAGAAGAACATTAAGGCTTAAATAGCAATTAAGGCAGAATTTTAAAAAAAGATCCCACAATTTAAAGCAATTTGGCTAAGGAATCAACCAAACCAGCTTCTCCCTCACCTACATGTTACTATGGGCTAACCCCAACTTGAAACTGAAGACACTTGGTCCAGATTCCATTGTCCCATGTTAGCTACAGGAGGGAAAAGCCTTAAAGTACAGTGCCCCATACCTACAATGGTAGGAAATCCTATCACTGTAAACAGAGAAAACACTAGCTCCTTTTTTCTTTTCTTTTTTTCAAAATGTGCATTATTTAATGGGACAATAAACTAATCAGTTTGACAGCATTAATTTAGAACTACCTAGTGAACCTTTAGCATCTTTTGCAGGCTATACTCAGTCAACCAAAGAAAGCTTGCTTCTCATTCTTCCAGTATTGAAAAAAAAACATTTAGGGCAGAATCTTTTGTAAGTTCAGTCAGGAAAAAAAACATTCCTACAACTCCCAGCATTCCCCTGTAAGCATAGAGAGTTGGCTGGGAAATGCTGGGAGTTGTAGGACTTTTTTTCTGACAAAACATACATAGAGTTGCACCCTTAGTCAGTAAACTTGGCCTGAAGCATGCAGTTGACAAGGGCTGCCTCTACAAGAGAGGTTTAAAGCTCTTTCAAGGCGCTTAAAATTGTTTACCTCTACAAGAACGGAGCGCAAATCGGGCATAGAGGCGCGTTATCTCTCCGATTATGCGCATTATCGAATGCGCGTTAAATCGCGAGTTTTATTTTGCTCCGGCCGTTAAAGCACATTTTTGACTATGTGAACAAGCGCTTATGTGCATTAACTACTTGTAAAGCGCATTTTGGTCATCCATTAATGCGCTTCGCCGCCTCTCTTGCAGAGGTATTAGGTGTAAATGCGCTTCAGCCTGATATTTAAGATGAGCAGCAAACTCAAAAGCCTTGGGTAAGCCAATGGCTGAATTCGGACGACATATTAGGCAACGGAGGAGGGGGGGAACAATCATCAGTTGTGTTGCTTATTGTGTCATGTGGGGAGTAACACACCACACACACACAACTGACAGTACGTTAATCAGGCAATTTAAACAACGGAGGGAAACAGCGGGCTTCCACGTTGTTTAGCCCCAAGCCCCGTTGTTTAACATGTCGTCTGAATTGGTCCCCCTCTCTCTCAGTGTACTACTCTGTTTGGGGATAGAGTTCTGCCGCCCAGAGCAGCCAAAAAACCCCGGCCGCTCTATACAGCCAGCAGAACTCACGGTGCATGCTGGGATACAGCTGGGGAATTGAGGGAGGGGGAGGGAGCAGACGCTGCAACAAAAATGGCCGCTGTCCATTCTTAGCAACAGGGGCGTTTGCCGGTGCTGAGCAGCGCCGGCTGCAGCATGTCGTGTGTGGACCTCTGCCTGCCTAACGCACGGTCAGTACGCTATTTACCCCTCCGTTGCCTAATATGTTGTCCGAATTCAGCCAATGTCTCTTAGCCCTCAGGCCTCCATTTGTAACAGGAAGCTGCCTTCTACCAGGTCATATCATTGGTCCATCTAGGCTAGTACTGTCTGGTCTGATTGGCAGTAGTTCTCCAGCAGATGTCTACCTGAATATTTAACTGGAGATGCCGAGAACTGCACCTAGCACTCAACAGCCCCTATGTGTGTAATGGGGATAATTACACTGGCCCACCCTGCAGTGTTGTTGTAAGGAAAAGTGTGATCCTGTACATAAAAGGACTCCTCACACTACAATTACACTTGCATTGGCTGCCTGTATGTTTCCGAGCCCGGTTCAAGGTGCTGGTTTTAACCTATAAAGCCTTACACGGCTTGGGACCACAATACCTGATGGAACGCCTTTCCCGACATGAACCTACCCGAACACTACGTTCAACATCTAAGGCCCTCCTCCGAGTGCCTCCTCCGAGGGAAGCTCGGAGGTCGGCAACAAGAGAGAGGGCCTTCTCTGTGGTGGCTCCCCAATTGGGGAACGATCTCCCCGACGAGGCCCGCCTGGCGCCAACATTGTTATCTTTTCGGCGCCAGGTCAAGACTTTCCTCTTCTCTCAGGCATTTGGCAATATCTGAGGAGCCTGGGTTTGTTTTGTTTTGTTTTTGTAGTTTTTTTTTGAAGTGTTGAAGTGGTTTTTAAATGTACAGATTGTGTGTATGTTGTATGTTTTTGCTGTTTTAATTTTTGTATATTGTTTTTAATTGTTTTTAATCCTATGTAAACCGCCCAGAGAGCTTCGGCTATGGGGCGGTATACAAATGTAATAAATAAATAAATAAATAAATAAATAAATTATTGTGACATATATACATACATACATACATACATATATTCTTACTTTTAGGTAGTATCCAATGTTAGTCCTTAGAGAAGACCTATTGAAATCACAATTAACTTAAGTCTCATTCATTTCAATGGGTGCACTCTACGTAGGATTAACATTGAATGCTACCCTTTACATGCAACATAAATGTTAAGACCAAGACCAATCTGTCAATAAAGCACAGATTAGTGCCAAAACAGAGATTACTTTAAATTCCTACTAGCAGCTATGTTTTCTTTAATTTTTTACTCTAGCATAGGCACAGGGACCCTCATCTGGATCAGGACCCTAATATACAAGGGGGGGGGGAGCTTTTACAATCTGAACTGGGCCCTCCATCTACTCTTGAGTATTTTTTTTTTAAAGACATACTTGCTCAGTACAGATCGGCACTCATGTCTGTTTTGGCCCACCGGTTAAAAAAAAATTGGTGGTATCTCGGCGAAGCCAGTGAAAGCCGACTACATGCGGAAGTGATTTGCTATAGTAGGGCTTTGCTGCTTGTTTCTCTCACAACCTACGCATAAGATTTAATGTTCATCTATTTTGCTCACAATAGCTTGATAAAGTTTTGCACCCTGATATTTTTTAAGACAACTCAAGAGCAGTTCATGCTTTTAGATAAATGCAAAAACACAGCAAGCCATTTTTTAAAAGACACACACACACACATACACACACAAATATGGTAACAGGACAGAAAATTGAGACATTGGAAAATAGAGTTAAAAAGTGCTTAAAATACTTAGCAAAAAGGAACCTACAGAAAAGCTTGATTGGCCCGTCTGACAAGGAAGCAAGGGAAATAAATAAGAAAAAGGGTTAGCTATGGTTACAAAAGCAAAGAACATTTAATCATTCATAAAGAGAAACAATGCTATCTAGGACTTCTTCCACCAACTCTTAAGGAGGAACAAATCAGGGCTCCTTCACACATTACATTCTTTCTACAACTGCACTGAGCAGCAGAGGGTATATGGATGGAACATACATGGCACATATTATTTAATCTCTCTTATTCTTTAAGACAATAATGGGGAGCCTGTGACCCTCCAGATGTTTTTGGAGTCCAGCTCCCAGCATTCCTGATCATGGCCATGCTGGCTGGGGCAGATGGGAGCTGAACTCCAACATCATTTGTAGGGCTTCATTTTCCTCATGCCTGCATTAGGACAAAATGTATTTTCTGACATGAGGTTATTTCAGTGTAGTAAAGTGGCAATGAATGAATCATGTCTCTACCAAGAGCCTTCTACTGACTTCATCTAAGCAGGCATCAAACAAAATATACACTTATTATCCTTTACTTTGGCAATTTAACTACAAGACAGTTGAAGATCAAATGGCTCGGTGCCATATTAATTCTTTAGGACACACTATTATTTGGAAAAGGCACTTTCCGTAACTTTTTGCACCATGACATATTTGTAAATAAAGTTTGCAAATGAAATAAAAGTCCAGTAATTTGTAAGAGAGCAATTTATTTTCCTGTTATTATAGTAAAATGCTGGGGGGGGGGGTCCCCCCAAAAATGGTAACTCCAAGAATGCACAGAGTTTCACCAACTTATACAGCTTCTTGATTCATTATAGTGAAAGGAGGTTTTGCATGTGCACATTTCTTTGGATATATGGCTCAAATTCCTCCACTTGAAATAGAAGAGCCCATTGTGAACAGGAAATCTGCCAGTGATCTCAACACACACCAATCTCTGGTTCAACACACCAGCTTTTCGGTATTTACTGAAGGTTAATCATAGAGTTGAAACAAATTTCCATTTAAGATGGACATCAGAATCACACTGAATTTGTTTCTGGGACAAAGTAAATAATTGAATGAAGCAAAGCAAGTTGGTCTCCTCAAAGCCCCTAGAAGCCAAGCTAGTTCTTTAACCAGATTTGAGACTTTAGCCAGGATTCAACTCAGTAAGTGCAATGTGTGCGAAACGCTTCCAGGCATGCATGAGGCAGGAGGGGCAGGGGAGGCGGTTTGACAGCGATCTGTTCCAGTCATTATCCCTCACACCTCAATGGGATACCCTTTGGAAGGACCCCCTGCTTTCAGAGGCAACTTTGCAGGAAGTTACAATAACTTCAAAATTATACTAGATGTGCTACTTTATCCAGGGATCCACAAACGTTAGCTTGGATTACTAGCCAGACGTTATTTCAGGGTTGTCACCAACCAATCTCCCACTTCTCCAAGTCCTCAGGTGCACTCAGAGGGATGGAGAGAAGGCAGGTTTTTCTCATATTTGCATTGGGGATAGTATTTCACGTTAACCAGAAAAGACTTCTGCTCTTCCTTAGCTCCTCCAAACTACAGTCCTAAGAAATGGATCTTTGTACTGCTAGTCATCACCCTGGCAACCTGACAAGTGGATTTGTAGATACCTGACCTTATAGTTTCATTCCTCTGCCCCCCGGGATACCTTTCATTTCTATTATTTCTATGCTCACTAATCTCTAGATTTTTATATTTGTTTTTAAAGGCAATCCTATAACAGAACCCATAACTGTCCCTCTTTCATTGTGTGATGGCTTCATCCTTTAGTCCCTAGGAGAATGAACAACAGGCTTCTTAAGTAATGTACCAGCAATCAAAGCATTGAAACCCAACACATCCTTTCCCACAAACCCCCAATATAGAATTCTTTTCCTCCCAAATTTCCTTACTATACGGCCATTAGTATACATGAAATGGAGCTATTTTGAACTCAATTCCTAGGAATTGCCATTTTCAAGCAAGACATTGACTAGCATCAGGTCCAAATTCAGGCATGTGATGGGTTGTTTTCCAACTATGCCAAAAACAGGCACCAGTATTTAGGAACTGGGGAGGGGGAGCTCTTCACATTAATGAGCTTTGGACAGGAGACTGAGTGGATTTTAATGGGTGAGTCTGACTCACAATTCATAATCCTCAAAGTCACACTTGACTCAAAGGAAAGTGAATTAATTGTAGCAAGACAATAGACAGAGTATTAGCAGGCTGGCTGGCTATCAGAGTTACAGGGAAGACTGTGACTAATGACTAAGCCCAGCCAAGGACTGTAGACTGGGGAAAAAACAAGAATTGGCTGAATGGAACCACCCAGACACTGTGATGCCTTTTAAGAACTTAAAACTGAATCTCTCCTCTGCCAAGTTCACATATACTATCAGAGGATAAACAGCAATGGACCTTGCACTGAACTCAGGAAGAAAAGGTGAAAGAAAGCTCTTGCTAGGGAGCCTTACATTTGGCTAGCTGAAGCGACTGTGGTGCCAAATAAATGTCCCAGTGGCACAGAAGCATCCAATTGTTATTTGTTTTTAAGTAAGTATATTTGAGAGAATGTCTAAAATGGGACATATATGCGGGGGGGGGGGGGCGGGTGTTGACTGAAAAGCTTTTATTCCTCACTGGATCCCATTGTGAGCTTTGCTTCTCACAACTTCTCTTTTTAAAAAGAAAAGAATCTGTGCAGATTTAGACAGAGTTAAAGGCATGGTAAGTCACTCATCTGTTTTTAAAATATATTAGGAAGAGTTACCCATGCTCTTTCAATCTACAAACACAAATATCCTTTCATAGTCTATTCCAGCCTAAACTGGTGCCCTGGCTGGCTGGGGGATGCTGGGAGTTGTAGCAGTAGTCCAACACCTCTGGAGGGGACCAGGTTGGGAAAAGCTGGTCTAATCTGTTCACTGTACACCAACTAGTATTCCCTTGCTTGTGGGCAGCTTGATAACCTCCATCCACAAAGTTCTGTGACACACTGCTGGGCCCAATTCAGGAAATTGCTGGACCAATAACTCAGCAGCATTTGGTGTGAATTAGCAGGCTTCAAAACCCAAGGCTGGATTTATGATTCTCAAGAGTGTGAAGCACACTTCCCTTCTGGCAGGGGAGTCACTCTCTTCTTTATTCTCCCTCTTTCCAGCTCATCAATATAATAAGTGTCCAATATTCTTTTCGGGGAGGGGGGTGCGGGGACGTGATAGATAGTGTTCTGGTGCAATGGGATTTGCTGCCTAAGATACCTGGGTTAGGGAAAACAGAGTTTCCTTCTAATGCAACCGAGAGGAAACGCTAGTGAAACTTCCATTAAGTTCAGGCAGATTTATGAATGCTGAAGTCACGCTTGGATCACTGGCAGGAGCAGCAACGCTGTCATATGCATTAGGGAGGTATTCTTTGGAACAGAAGTTTTGAAGCTTTGTAATACGGAACTTTGGTGGAGCAATAAAAAGGAAAATCCCTGTTCGAGCCCCTCTGGCCTTGATAGCCTACGCAACCACCATTTCCCAGTCCTGGTGGGCAGGAAATGAAATAAGCCTTCTCTCCTGTCTGGCAAATAAATGCATTTCTGAGACCTAATCTACACATGACACATTCAGCCGAGTACAGTTTTTCCTCTGACTCCCCACCACCACCAATCCCCTCTTTCAACTGTAGTAGTGACTGAGGCTGCAACCTGGAGTAGAACACTGGCATATTGGGGCAGGAGGGGTGGGGGAAAAGGCATTTTAACCCTTCCCCTTCTGGCAGTTTTTCCACTAAGAATTGTTCCCCATCCCATCTGTTTTTCCTCTGGATAAAGACATTTGAGGCAGGGACGCTCTACTTTAGAGGTGGGCAGACAGTAGATCTCCAGATGTTTTAAACTTCAGCTCTCAGAAGCCCCTGCCGCATGGCCAATGGTCAGGAATGCTGGAAATTGAAGTAAAAAAATACCTGGAGATGTAAGTAATGGAGCGACCCAGACAGAGGGATGCCTTTTAAGAACTTGAAAATGAATCACTCCTCTGTCATATCATACTTAAATATGCTAAGTTCGCATATACTACGGTAATATGAACAACTATGGATGCTGGACTAAAGTCAGGAAGAGAAAGATGAAAGAAAGCTCTTGCTAGGGAGCCTTTCAGTTGGCTAGGTGAAGCTACTGTGGTGCCAAATAAATGTCCCAATGGCACTGAAGAATCCAAGAAGCATCCAAGTGTTATTTTCTGCCCACCCCTACTTTCATCTGTTTGTCTGTCTGTCTTTCTCTTTTACAGTGAACATAGGAATCTGCCTTCTACCAGGTCAGACTATTTCTCCATGTAGCCTTATACCATCCACTCTGACAGGTAGCAACTGTCCATAGTCTCAGACAGAGAAGGATTTCTCCCATCACCTGCTCTCTAATACCTTTAACAGGGAATGCCAGGGATTAAACACAGAACCCTCTGCATGCAAAGCTATGGCCATCTCTCCTGCTTTTTAGATGGTGAATGTCCAAAATCTGATGAATGTCACAGTTTGCATCTGAGTGCTGAGGATCTCAGACATGTTCTATGCGTGTCTAAACACTCAGGTGTGCACTGGTTTATGTTGACAGTCACCTGAATGTGTCTGTCAGCATTTACTAAAGTATATCCAAAAAGAGGGGAAATCATGTACTGTTTGTGTACATTCACAAAATTTATCTGGGGTCGTCAACATTCACATTGGAATGTTGACAGTGACCAAATTTTGAACAAACAATAAATGCAAACATAGAGATTAATTGTTGGAGCCACCTGAATATGCTGGAAGTGCAGAAGCCTTCTGTAGTGACCACTCTGTAGTGACTTTCCTTAGAGAGGCCTGCCTCCTATCTTGCCAAACCTAAGACTTTTGTATTACCAATACACTAACATGAATTACTTATAACAATGGTACAAAGCAGAGGTAGCCTCCAGATGCTTCTGGACTGCAACTCCCATCAGCCCCAGCCAGCATGACCAATGGTGAGGGATGATGAGAATGGTAGTACAACACACCTGGAAGGCCACATGTTCCCGACCTAAAGTCTCCACTTAATAGCATTAAAAGATAGGTTCAAGGCATTTCCCTAGAAACTTAAAGCCTGAAAACTATTCACACTGGGGGAAGAATCTCTTAAATTTCCCACCCTTGTATCACCACCGTAAGACCTTCACCCACTCCTCTCTAGCAGATACAAGAAAAGTAACATCGATTTACAGTGCAAAACCATACGTGACTATTCAAAAGTAAGTCCCACTGAGTTCAATAGAACTCAGCTTTACCTTTTCCCAAACTTTTTACAGTAATCAACCAGCATCACCTTACTGCCACCAGAAAGTCTGCTTTGAAATTACTGCTGCTGCTAAGGCTGTGGACCACTGGGGCACTGTCATCAATAGGTGTTAAATAAGGAAAGGCATAAGAATGAAAGAACATAAGAAGAGCCATGCTGGATCAGACCAAGGGTCCATCTAGTCCAGCATTCCATTCACACAGTGGCCAACCAGCTGCCCGTGAAAAAACCCACAAGTAGAACATGAATACAATTGAACCTTCCCACCCATTTGATCATTTTTTTAAAAAAAAGCTGTTCTGATTGAATGCTTTTGACCAAGGGAACCGTTAAGTCTTTAGACTGTATATAGACTTGTACAGCACATCAGTGATGCCTGTTACTTCTTACCTGCTAATCCTGAGTTGAAAACGACAGTAGGGGAGGCCGTTCCTGGAAGAGGAGGTGCTGAGGGTGGGGGTGGGGGTGGGACTGGGGGAGCTGGGATTGGTTCTGCAGCTGGACCCGGAAGAGGAGGCGGTGGAGGTGGCGGAGGAGGTGGTGGTGGCGGAGGCGGGGGAGGAGGCATTGGAGCGGTCACAGGGCCATTTTGCACTGTGAAAATGAAAAAGAGGTATGGCATTTGAAAGGATTCATCCAAAACAAAAAGGACGGATGGCATTTGAAAGGATTCGACCAAGATATGACTGCCCCCTAACCCCAGCCAAACCCAGAAGGTTTTCTCTGAGATACAGGCAACCGACATGGTGACCTTTTCTACAAGTTGTGCCTACAGACTGGAGAGGCTACCAGATGGATGTTACGCTGGCTAGCCTTCTCGCAAATGTTATAATGTGTAAAACAGACCTCGACCACAACAATGCTCACTTTCCAATTCCTGCACCCGCTGACCTGGGAAGGGAAAAGGCACAGGTTGCCGCTAAATGAAGAGCAGAAGGTGGAAGAGGGAAGAGGACATTCAAAACAACAATTTTTAGAATAAGTTTATTCTGAAGACAAGAGAGAGGAAGTGGGCGGTGGCACTAAATTCATATTGTCTGAGGGTGAGAAAATTTATCCTGCCCATTCTATTTCTATATTGTATTTTATTGTGTTTGTGATTGTGCCTTTGTACTGTGCAGTTTTTGTAAATTCCTAATTGAATAAATAAATAAATGACTATATGGTAGACATTGGGTGCAATCCAATTATTAGGCACACTTAATCAACAGGCCAGTCTTGAAGTTATTTATTTGGAGGTTGGCTTTAAGGGTTTTAAAGGATTGTATTTGCAAGTAAATGTTTTTAAAGGAAGATGCCATGTACCTATGTGTACACTTAAATCCCTCTTATTTCTATGGGACTTTAAATGCATCTAACTTTCTGCAGATTATGTCCAGTCTCTGCCATGTGAGGCCATGAAATGTTACTTATCAAAGTGGATGAGTTAATCTTTGCTCTCTTAAATTGGCCAAGTGCTTGATTGGCCACATTTCTCACCTGCTTCTGATTCTGCTTCTGACAATGGCAAGGGTGGTGGTGGAGGTGGCAGTGGAACTGAAGGCGTAGTGCTAGAAAGGGATCCACCACAAGTGCCAGTTGATGCTTCTGACCCTGAAGGCAATGTCCCAGAAGCCACCCCAACAGGGAGAATGTTGATATCACCGTCTCCTTTCTTCTGAATTTTAATGGACCCTTGCTTCTCCAGTTCGTGGATCTTTTTCTCCAGTGTTGACTGTCGCTGAATGGCTTCCTCTTTTTCTTTCACCATTTTTCGCAGTGTGTGAACCTGTGTATTTGCATCTTTGTAAATTTCCTGAAAAAGGGGACCACAAGTAAAGAACTGGTTGGCATTGCACGCATAGAACATTGTCAGAACTGTAGGTTCAGTAGAACACGGGACATCGAACTATGTCATTATCTAGTGATGTCTTTTGATGATGGCATATTTGATGGTTTGCTGGTCATGTCATCTTAATCATAATTATATTTTCACTTTAATAAGTAGTTTAAGAGCCTCAGTCATGGCCATGGAAGGGCGTGCAGGCCCTTGGCAGTTGCCTTAACTCCAGTCCTGTATACACAAATACATTGTACAACAAACCAGTTCAACTAAGCCAATCACATCCTCTTTTAAGTGTTCTGGATGAGTTTGCCTGACTTCCGATGAAAGATATCTATCCCTCTTAGAAATTATCTGCCACTTTCCCTTCTTTTTGATATAGCCTACAAGACTTGGCATTCCAAACAGATGGGAGGCCTCCATGCGTTATCTGAACTTGCCCAGCATTTGCTTAAGTGGACTAGTTGTTGGTCTATAAAGAACAAGCATACAAAATGTATAACAGAGGAATATATACAGTTGGCCTAAGAAATGGATTCTGGATTTTTTCTTACGGCCGACGTAACACTGTTGTTGTGATTTTGTATACTCCGAGAATTCCAGATTTGGCTGTTTAACAGCAGGCCCCTACACTGGAAGACGAGGATTTTACACCACCTAAGCTAGCACTTTATTCTCTGAGGTTTCATCCCCTCAACTACTAGTTAAAATTTCTCAATTCGGCCTCTATTGACTATTTTTTTTACCTAGAACAGCATCTGAATTTATCTCCAACTCTGTTATTATAAAGACTATCTACTTCTGTTTTCCACCAACAAAGGAGACTGACTGGGTTGACTGGGATGCAGATAGTTTTGTATTAACAGCTGGAACTTATATTTTTAAACCTGGAGAATCTACACTTCCCTGAGCCTTTCTTCTACCCAGTGATCCTAGGGGCAACGAAACCTGAAACCATCACCTGGCAGAGCCCAATTTGAATGTTTGCAACCCCTCCTCCTGCATTTCATCTTAAAACTCTAACCATGCAGACAGATTACATCTCGTTAACCTTCCCCTCCCTCACCCCAACCTGCCTTTTGTAACACCTTTCCTGATCTGAAGTTCTCGAAAGCTCCCACATTTTTTGGAATCTCTGAGCTGTCCTAAAAGGAATCACACTATGGGCCTGTTCAGATTCCACTTTTTAGAGGATGACATGCTTGTGGGCAACACGTACAATCTGCACTCGGGACGACACTTACTCGGACAACATCCAGTTCTTTGTTTCTCTGCATGAGCTGCTTTTCCAGTTCCACAATCTTTGCCATAGCTTCGTTTTCTGTATCTTGAAGTTTTTCTGATAACTGGACATTTTAAAAAAGGAGGTTGATTGGTGAAAGATTTCTCAACAATTTAAAAAAGTGAAAGAAGATGTAAATATACATATAATTCTATTGTTACTGGACTGGAAGACAATGGAACTGTAATAAACCATTTTGGGGTAACAGGGAAGTTTGACAGCACAGCAGGAGAGGCTTACTTTCTTGATAGGTGGCATTCTGTGTGAGACTGGTCGCCATGGATTGGGGAATAAGGAATCAGTCCATGATCCACAGGGTGATTGGTAAAGAGGCTGCATACACAAACCTCATGCATATCCTGGCTTATTAAGTCAGGATTTGCTCATGTGAACCGGGCATATGTAACTAATGAAATCTACAGGGAATCCTCCACAATTCTTCCTTAATTTATAAACTAGCTGAAATCATTTCAAAGTGTTGGAAAGCTAAATACAAATACTGCAGAGTGGTAACTACACAGTGCAAGTTCCTCTGAGTGAGTCATCCATACTCTTGAGCCTTTAGAGGATCAAGTCATTTCTAAATAAAAGCATCTACTCCCCATCCATCCCATTCCAGCATGATCCCTGTAGCTGATAAATTTTTAAATGTATAAGCCATGGTCTATCAGTCTGGCTCTGCTTTGCAAGCACACCCTGTATATCTTGGGAGCAACAGAGAATTCTGTGTATACTTTTATGGTATGAAACATTAATCTGCTATATTTGTTTGTTCTACATATACATGGAATTTGCAATTTATATGTAAATTAGTTCACCACCAAAACCACAAATATAACAGGGTTCTTGGTGAAACTATTCTCCCAAGTGATTCCATCTGGAATTGTGAAATTAAATTCTCCACAGCTATTTGACTCAATCTGAGAACAACATGACCACACATGTGTGAGATGAATATGGGTAGTTTCTTTCTATACATATTTCGTTAGGACGAGTCACATCCATGGCTCTACATCAATCCAGAATGGAGTTGCCCAGAGGCAGTTTAGTAATAATCTATGCCTTGAGTAAATACGAGTCATGATGGTAAATCAATTTTAATATGAAAGTTGGGCCGAATGCAGAAATATTTTCTAACAATGTGATTCCCCTAAGCTTTAAAACTCAAGCTATGCTGTGTAATCAGTTGTACTGAATCTGTAACCATATGGTTTTTAAAACTGTGCATTCTAATTTTGAAACAGATTATTAACTTGCATAGATAGTAAATGAAAAAAAAGATTACATAGATAAAGGGGAAAAAAGGTGAGAATGGTGATCAGGTAAAGCAAATATCTCAATAAATTTCTGCAGCAAACTTCACTATCTGTTTAGCAGGCAATAAGAATGTAAGACAATCCCTGCTGAATCAGACCAAAAGAACATTTGCCTAGCATTATGTTTCTAACAGTGGCCAGCTAGATGTCTCAAGCAGGGCCCAGAGGTAACAGCAAGCTCATACTTCTGTATGCTACAGCATGTAGGATATTTTTTCCAGCTATGTGTCAGTTTGGAAAAGGGACAAAATAAGCTCAGGAGTTACGGTCTATGGAGATCGGTGTCCAGCATAATCGTTTATATCTAAATTGCTTAAACCCCTTTTGTGTTAACAAGTATTTGCCTCAACCCTAGTAACAGCAAAAAACTATGAAAGATGATTTGCAGGCAGTTAGATTATGTTGTCCCTGCCAAGATAAAAGCATGCATACCATTGTGGGTTGAGCAACATACTGGGTGTCTCCCAAACCTCTGGGGCAGATTGGGGGCCACAAGGGACTACAGAGAGAAGGGGGTATTGTCAAAACGTTTCCATTCCAATGACAGATTACTTCCACTGACAGAAAGACACTAGTCATATGCTACAAACTGACCCACTGTGGTTGGGCTGCAGTCTATTGGCGCAACCCAGGTGGAATTTGTCATGCGAACCCAGTGACTGTGGGTTATAAAAGAGTTAAACAACCCTCCCATTACCCACAGTCCCCAGGTTCACACAACACGACAAGCACACAACACAACAAAGTGTTTATTATTTAAAATGGTTGCACCCCCCCCCCCCCCGGCAGCCCACAGTGGGCTGTTCGATCACGCGAAGTGGCCCATTAAATCAACTGGAAACCAATTATCTGGGTAAAATAGCATTTCCTCTACATCTTGTTGCTTTTTGAAAGCAATAAAAAATAGATGAGCAAAAGCTTTGCTAGTAGCAATAGGTAAAAACCAGCGCAAGTCTATTTGTAATGGCTGCTTAATTCCCCTTCTGTAGAGCTAACCTCTTCCTTAATGATCTGAATGAACCATTCAGAAATCCCCAATTACTCTATTTTAAAGCATTGGCACCGAGACTTACGTGAGAAATATTTTCTTCCAGTTCTTCCACTCTTTCCAAGGCGGCATTCTTCGTCTCGGCATCTTCCAGTAGAGCCCCCACATCGAACACATTGTCGAGATACGCTTGGATCTGCACCTGCAGCTTATCGCTCTCTGTGTGCTTCAGCTTCTGAAAGGCCGAAGGAGGTGGGGAGAGAAAGGGCCATCAATGAGCTTGGCACCAACAAAGGCACATGTGCAACCAAAGCCACAGGTCCCTAAAATACTTCATCCTAAACATCTGGAGGACACCAGATTGGGGAATGCTGACTTCGAGCATCTGAAGGAACAGCCGTCTTCTTCCCTTCTCATGGAAAAATGAGCTCTTGGAATTTTTCCACTAGTGTCATGTTGCATATAACCCCATATCTACTTAGATATCTACTCTTCCGGCAGGCCTACCCAGTTGAATTTTAAGATATTTTTAATAGTGCATTAGTTTTTAATGTTTTTATCTATTTTATGGTCATTGTATTTATATTCATTGTTGTTCCCCGCCTCAATCCAGAGGGAGAGGCAGGTTAGAAATAAATAAATATATTATTATTATTAGAAGTGAGTTCAATGGGGCTTGTTCCCAGATAAATGTGCATAGCAGGGGTGCAGAACCTCAGGCCCTCCGTGGTTCCCCAGAAGACCACAGCTCCTTCCCTGACCCCCATCCCTTTTCCCACAACCACCAACCATTTGGTGGTTTCCCAGCTCTTGCATAGTTTTGTCACTCTCCTAAGGCTTAGTTTCTGGCAGTAAGAGCTGGTATTTGGGGGGGGGGGGTCGTCCCACCCCTTTTGATTTTGGCCATGCCCACCACTGGAATGCAGCCTCTGAATCCTTCAACAAAATGGAATTTGACCCTCAGGTTGAACGAGATTCTGGTGTATAAGAGAACAACCTTGGTTACTCTTGAGAAAGTTCAACCAGTTGTATCGCTTTGTTTAAAGGAAGCCTGCTATAATGAATTTTGGGAATCCCTGTGTTTCCATAGCAGAATAATGGTTTTCTTGTTGAATTGAATTTATTGGGGGGGGTATTCTAGAGTTGGATGTGAATAACTCAAAAGAGTTCACCTTTAGGTTATTGTGTGTTTTGTTTTTTGTTTTTTTTAAAAAACCACAATAATCCTGGTGCAGGACTGTAGCATCAGGAGGAACGTATTATATGGAACATAAATATTCTTGTCAGAGTATATAAAAACTACATCTAACTGTGTTATACAATGGGACAAAGCCAAAAAGCATCAAGAGCAGCTGAACTCCATAGCAACAAAATATCTGTTTTCATGTTAAACGTTCCTAATAACAAATGGAAAAACGGGACACTAAAGCTTAAATGTAGTTTGTGCCAACAAATTCCTAACTGATATGAGAGGGAAAAACTTATATTCTCCTTGGTTAATAGCAGAATACGTTTTAAAAATAGGGATCTATCCACTGATTTCACCAGGTATGACTTTAACCTCTCTTTCATAATGGAAAGGCTCAATTTTAGAATGCATGATAGTGATTAATCAATCTAGAGTTGGTTCCCAATTATTCTATGGAAAGGCACACCATTCAATGGTAATGCGTGTTCTTTTTCTTCCAGATTCATTGATGTAAATATAATGAAGCACATGAAATGAATACTAGAGCCACATCACTCAACTTATGGACTGGCTTCAGCTACCATGGCCCAAAGTGTAGTTGCTAGATTATAGTAAGATAATAATTATGATAATGATGATGATAATAATAATAATAATAATAATAATAATAAGACTATGCCAGCACATTACTATACCTACGTAATGTTGGCTTTTCAAACCCAGTTGTTCACATCCCCATTTTCTGTTGGGTGAAAGGGAACCGGCTAGCTTTTTTGGAACAATGGTCTGAATTATATAACTACTCTGATGGACACTTCCCTGAAGTCTGGATTACGTGCTGCACATGGTGAAAAGATCATCCAAATTATTTATCACAGGAAACAAGGACCACATTTTTGTAGATCGCAGCTCAACCTGCCTTAGGAAGGTTTGCTGTGGTTAACAGATTCACAAAACCAATTGTTTTAATAAACAGTTCTGATGTCTCATTAGAATTTATCTCATGTTGCCATCCACCTATTCGTAGGAATAGAGCCAAGCACCTTAATCTGTGGGCCAACACATCTTTGGGGAAGTGTAGCTCAATGGCACAACACATACTTTGCATGTATAAAGTCCTAGGTTCACTCCCTGGCATCATTAAGGAAGATCTAACATCCTGGAAAGCCATATCTGTTCAATACAGGCCAGGGATGGGGAACCTGTGCTCCTCCAGATGTTGTTGGACTCAACACCCATCAGCCCCAGACAGCATGGCCAATGGTCAGGTATGCTAGGAGTTGCGGTCCAGCCACAGGTACCCACCCCAATATGAACAAATACTGAGCTAGATGGACCATAGGGGGGCAGGAAGAAGAATGGGTAATGACATAGTAAGGCTGCCTCTACAAGAGGCATTTAAAGCTCTTTCAAGGCGCATTAAAAAATTTACCTCTACAAGAACGGAGCGCAAATCGGACGTAGAGGCGCGTTTTCTCTCCGATTATGCGCATTATCGAATGTGCGTTAAATAGCGAGTTTTATTTTGCTCCGGCCGTTAAAGCGCATTTTGACTATGTGAACAAGCGATTCTCCGCATGTCAACAGTTTAAATCACGTTTTGGTCGTCCAGTAATGCGCTTTGCCGCCTCTCGTACAGAGGTATTGGGCGTAAATGCGCTTCTGCGAATATGCGCATAATCGCCTAACCAGGCGTAAAGGCGAATTCTTGTAGATGAGGCCTAAGTCAAAAATTAGGAATATTCCAGTCACACTGGTTTGGAAGATTTAAAGTCAGCATCTGAAGTTACTCTTTCCTCTTGACTGCAGTTTCTCATTTACACCCATACCATCATTTGTTCATTCTATCTCTACAGTTGTGGTTAAATTACTGCTGCCAAGAAGGCTGCCATGTATTATGATTCCTGTGTTTGAACCACAAGGGCACAAAATGAGTAAAATCCTCCAAAGTTCTACACAGCTGCAGCCTGTGCAGTGTGTCGCTTATTGCTTACTCAAAAGAATCAGCAGAAAGGGGTGGGTGGGAGGGGGACAGGATAGAGAGCTAGCTGCCAGAACTCTTGAAATGGATCCAGCAGTCTCAGCAGCAAGGTCAGCGTGGCGGAGGTGAACATAGCACAAGCATCTGCTGGAGCAAAGATCATCGCACCAGAAGTGTGCACAGCATATGGTTTCACTCACTTCTCCTGGCGCAGTAACTGGGTGGTCACTACATATAGGATGCAAAATAAGAGGAATCCCCACCCCACTCTAAGTTTCTGAATGGCTTGCAGCTGGGGATTGCAGCATCAAAATTCACCAAATGAAAAGACAAGAGAACAAGTTGTATGATTGGAAGCAGTCAGTAAAAGCCTGCATGGGGGCTGTGTCCATTCTGAAAAGGACACGGCTGTTGATTTTTGGAGCTAAGGAACCTACTATAGCTTGTCCTGCACTCACACTTTAAAGGAAAAGTTGACATGAGAGACACCTAGTAAAATAAAAGATATAATTCAGCATGTGCAGAGACGACCCATGAGGGAGGGAGGTTCCCCACCCACCCCATGTACTACCACTGTATGGTGGGGGTATGGTTTGACCATATTTATTTATTAAATTCTGTAATAGGGTTTTGTTTTAGAATGGCCAGTATTTGGCAATTGTTTAAAAACAGTATAAAGTAAAAACAACGAGCTCCCTCTTGACACAGAAGGGAACTCTTAAGAGCTCTTCTTAACACAGTAGGTGGCAGTTCATTTTCTGTATGATCACATCCAAGTGCGAAGCTCAAATGCACTCCATCGTCGCAACTGACTCCGGGAGCTGAAGCAAGTTGTACTCACATCGAGATATTCATCCAGGCCTAGCTTCGTAAATTCATACTGGAGGTGAACTCTGAAATTCATGTCTTCTACTGAGTGGACCACTATGTTGATGAACTGCATGCACGCCACCTGTAAAGCAAGAATCGGCAGAAAATGGAACCTGACAAGCAATAGCGGTGCACCCTGTCTTTTGCACAGGAACTAATTATGTGGAATGTTGGCTATTAGATATACAGTCCTGATCCTACTACTGTTTTAAGATTATGGCTGAGGAGGTGGGGGACTACAGCAAATGCAATCATATAGCAGTGAAGAATAAAAATAATACCTGATCCAAAGGGAGTGGATCAGGTTGCTCCTTTTTTCAGGACGTGAAGGTATGACAAACCTTGAAATTTTCTGTTGTGAAAGTTTCAAGTTCTCCCTATGAAGCCCCAGCTACAAATCTGAAAAGTGATTGATACAAACCAGTATGACAATAAAAATTATTTGGACTTAAAAAATGGCTGCTCTGATGAGGGCAAATCCTCATTTTCACACCAGACATGCACATATGAGCAATATAGTTTACTGAAGCAAAATAATTGGATTACTTAAAAATAGCACTTGGCTCGCCAGCACAACAATAGTCGTGTCTGCAAATGCCTTCCCAAATCCTCTTTTTCCTCTTTATATCATGGGGAAAAAAACATTTCCATACTCCTGTCCAGGTTTCATGTCAAATTAAAGGTCAGTAGCCTAGAACTATTGCTCCACTGACATCCCATGGTAATCGCTCAAGTTTCACGGTGCTTCCTGTGTAATCGCACTGCCTCATTCATGGAATGTTATGGTGGGTCCAGACATCATCATCTTCCACTTGTAACACTCCCACATGTTTCCCCACTGCTTTTGTTTTTTTGCTAGAAAAATATCCGTTATGGAAGAAAAGGTGGAATGTCTGCACAGTGCTTTTGATGGTTAGCGCTAGGAGCCCTCAGAGAGCATTGTGGAGCCTTGCTTGACCCTTAATGCAGATAACAACACTTTCTGTTCTGCTAATGAACAATCAGCAGAAACCCAAATGATTCCACAATGCAAGTGGGCTCGGGAATCCACCATGCAAAGCCTCCACAGATGGGGGCCTTTTATTGCCAAGCCAATTCTCTTCCCAACCTTCTGAAGCGTGTGTCACAAGTAGGTTCTACCCACATGCGGATCGAGTTGAAACCAGATGGCAGCCCAAGGATCTGATCTGTCAAACCGTGTGCCGTTCATTCTCAGTCATTCTTTCTACATAATTATTATATTTTAATCAGAGAGGGGAGGGAAGTTGGTAGAAACAACCCAAGGATGTAGATATTAGTAGTAATGAGCCACCCTTACTTCCCAGAAGTATTGTAAAAACAGATACCATCAGTGGCCT
This sequence comes from Anniella stebbinsi, assembly GCA_029215795.1. Taxonomy (NCBI): domain Eukaryota; kingdom Metazoa; phylum Chordata; class Lepidosauria; order Squamata; family Anniellidae; genus Anniella; species Anniella stebbinsi. The sequence continues at coordinate 229,258,388 of JARDYH010000001.1, forward strand.
TTCAAGAGCAATGGTTCTTAAAAATTGTTCAGTTATTTTGCAAAAGGGTAAGCACTTGATACTGCTCTAAGGAGTGTCAGGATTTAATTTCCAATCCACCTCGGGTGCCTGGAATGAGGAGTTACACCTGGGACTAATTTAACTACTTAGATCTCATTGAACTGAGCCTTCCAAAAAGTCCTGGCAAAGAAAGCAAAGGGAAGATTTGGGTAAAATTGTAAACAGCTTCTTCCCAGAGCAACTGGACTTCAACTCACAAGAAACTATTTTCCCCTGAACTAGTTATGTTTGCCTGCCTAAGCGTGTGTGTGTGTGTGGAGGGATGCTTTTTTCTTCTTCTTCTTCCCTACTTTGGCTTCTTCTGCTAGTGCTTCTGGCTAAACAAATGAGGAATTATTTGTTTAGAATTTGAACTGGAGCTCCTGGCTTGTCACTGCCATTACAAACCAGGATTGTAAGCCAGGTTTCTTCTTTGTTTACAAATCCTGGCTCGTTTGGGAGCAACAAGCCAGGATCCCTGGTTCAGACCACACACTAAACAACTGATTCCTGGCTTGTTTAGCCCACTCCTTCCCAACTCAGTGCCCTGAAGATGTTTTAGACCACAATTTTCACCAGTTCCAGACAACATAACGAATGGTCAGGGGTTATGGGAGTTGTAGTCCAAAACATATTCACAGCACCAGTTTGGGGAAGAGTGGTTTAATCAATTGCACTAGGGGCAGAAGCCAAGTGGGAATGAATTGGCTGCATGTACCAGTTCACAACTTGTTCGTGATTATTGTACTGTGTGGACACAATTGTGAGTCACCAAAAATAAGTCTAAACTGCCCTAAAGCATTTTAATCTCTTGCTTCTCCAGAAGGGTTGCTTGAGGCATGTTATATCATATGTTCACAAACAAGATGCAGCACTTGTGTCTGTTTGACAGACCAGTAGACATTCCCCCCCCCCCATTTTTTTGCAATGGATACCTCTGGAAATACCTGTGACCATGTACAGCTCTATAAAGCTATGTGTGCTGTGTTGCATAGAACTTTACTTTTTGCTTAGGTTTTTCTGATTATATTTTTTGCCGTAGGAATATGACACATGAAATATCCAAAACCAATGATACAAACATAAGGACACTGTGGCTGAATTTGGACGACACAATAAGCAACTGGGGGGGGGAATCATCAGTTGTATTGACTATTGTGTCGTCCGAATGCTGCCATAGTCAACTCAGCGCTGATCCTAATCCACACCACAGTTGAATATTTATTACCATGTTGTGTGGGGAGTACCCCCTAGATGAACAACTGTAAAGTTGATTATTACTCCACCATTGACTATTGTGTTGTCCGAATTCAGCCTATAAAGATTTCACTGCACTATAGTGATACTACTGTAACAATGCCAATCTCAGGTACTGAAAATCCTGCAAGACTGATAAAACTGGGAGGGGGGTAGATGGAGAAGACAAGTCAATCGAGAAGAAAAATGTTTGCTTTCTCTGGGAACCCTTCGATTCTAGAACTTGGGGTACCCAAAGGAATTGATCAGTAGTAGATTCAGGAGAGACAAAAGTTCTTCTTCACACAACCCATAATTGACTTATGGAATTTCCTGCCAACAAGTCATGGTGATGGCCATTATCTTCAATGACATTAAAGAGATTAGACAAACTCACAGAGCATACATCTCTCAGTGGCTTATGGCCATGATAACTGAACGAAACCTCCATTTTCAGAAGCACCCAACCTCTGAATACCAGATGCTGACATACAGTGTGGAGGAGGACTGTTGCCTCCATATTCTGCATGTGGGCTTTCCACAAGCAACTGATTGGCTATTGTGGAACCTGGATGCTGGACCAGATGACTCTTCAGTCTGATCCAGCAGGACTTAGCTTCTTAATTGGCATGATGGCTGATTCACATGCTACTCTCTTAATGAGGGAATGCCTGCCTTTGAATGTGTGTCTTCCTCATCTGGAATCCTGAAGAAGGGAGCAGACTCTCACTTACCAGTGGTCAGCAGAGGAAACTAGAGAGGGTTCTAAGAAGGAGGGGCCATAGCTCAGTGGTAGAGCACCTGCTTTTGCATGCAGAAGGGCCCAGGTTCAATCCCTGGCATTTCCAGCTAGGACAGGAAAAATCCCTCCTGCCAGTCAGTGCAGTCAATACTGGGGCTAGATGAACCCATGATCTGACTCAGTATAAGGATCAAGCTGGGGAAGGCTGAACTAACCTCTCCTTGATACTAACACCCGGAATTTATAAAAGTACTGTGTTGCCTAAAAGATCCAAGGTGCGATGTTGTTTCTCTAACACTAAATCCAATATTTTGGGATTGTGGAAGAACAACTTCTTTAAGTGCTAAAACCTGGCACAGGAGGATTTCCCTTGAAGAGGGACCCTGCAAAATACACATTTCTGCAGTGATAAAAGGGCACAGATGGGTTTGGTGGCTAAACTGTCTTGTTATAGAAAATGATGGTCTTTCTTTGCATACTGGAACATACAAGTTCAATAGGGTGCTCTGTGCCATTTTTGGGGTAACTGATCTGTGTATATTTTCCACTCTCAGTAAAAGAGGATGTGGGATCAGACAGTAATTAGGCATAGGAAAACTGGAAACTGGTAAAAATGGAAGTGCTACATTTATCTATAGGACTGGAAGAGGAACAGACAGAATGTCACTTCCCCATTTATGCTCTGATTCACAAGGCATAAGCATGCTGCTGTAGGTTTTAGATATTTACTTTGTTCCCCCAAATAAACACTGTGGATGTGTTTGGACAACACAATAGTCAATGGTGGGTTAATAGTCAACCCAACTGTTGATTATCGAGGGGGTACTCCCCACACAACATAATTATAAACAACCATGGTGTGGATTAGGGCAGCATCGAGTTGGCTGTTAGTCAATGATGTGTTTCATTGACACACACACACACACCTCTCCCCCCACCTCAGTTGTCCTGCCGGTATCTCATCAGCCATTGAAAGTTCTGCTGGCTGGACTAGAGTGGCAGCCACCACTTTGGTCGCTCTTGCCAGGGGACACAGTCGAAAATAACCAACTGCGTGTGATGAAATAGTCATGGTGCTTGACAGATGACACAATAACCAACGGTTGTTCAAATAATCAACTCTGCACAGTGTTGGTTATTTGAATTGATTATTTTGACCGAATAACCAACCATAGTTTGAAAAAGGCCTGACAGATGACACAATAACCAAACATTGACTATTTAACCCACTGTTGGTTACTGTGTCGTCAAACCCAGGCAGTATCTTGCTTTAAAAAAAACACAGAAAAACTTTCTTAGACCTTACCTGCATTCCTCTGACTTTTATCTGGAGGAATCTCACTATTATTTTAGGCAGCCCCCCCTGGAATTAGTAGCTTTCAACATTGCAACAACAGGGCAGGCACATGGAGTCCATCAAGCATTCTCACTAGGTAACACGGCATAGACAAACAAAGCTTTTCAAGGAAGCATCTCAAGAGATTGAGTGGTGGGGAAATTGTGGAAATATGGGGCAGATATTACACTGTACCCCTTGAAAAAATCACTTAGATGTTTGGGTGGCATACTCAATAGCTGATGGGGGTGGGGCAATACACAGAATACAAAATAAAACATGTCAATCGTGTTAGACTGAATATCAGGCATCCACATTAATTGTCAGGTCATGACGTATGCACCACACCTTTCCTATCTGATACAAGTGCGCATGCAGTATAAATTAGAGAGCCAAGAACTCATGGGTTTTGGCTGCAGCAACTTCCATGATTTGTTACGAATGTATTAGAAAGAAACAGAAGCTGCTGCAGCTGGAATCAAGGAGTTTTCTGCTCAAAAGCTACTGAGAAGGACAAAAGAGGAGGAACCTGAAATAAACCACCAACCCTCAGTATAAGGTACCACATCTATGGATCTAAAGCCATTTACTGCTCAAAGCATGAGGGAGACTAAGGAATTACAAGCAGGGGTATCATAAATTGCTCCCAGTAATGGGGAAATGAGTCTTGTTTATTGTGTGTGTTGTTTGGACTCTGGCTTGATTATGTTCTGCATTGGCAGAGAATATATTCTGAAATCTAGTATAGCACTGAATACTGCTTAAAACTAGCTGAAGCAGACAGTGACTATCTAATGCTAGGTCTAAGGAAGACAAAAGTTCATATTTAGGAAAGTGCAATGTAAGAAGAGCCACGCTGGATCAGACCAAGGGTCCATCTAGTCTAGTGACCAACCAGCTGTCGACCAGGGACCCACAAGCAGCACATGGGTGCAACAGCACCCTCCCACCCATGTTCCCCAGCAACTGGTGTATCTGGGCTTACTGCCTCTGATACTGCAAACATATAGTATCACTTAATCCTGCAGGGTGAGATAGAATAGCTCCTATTTTTCACAGGCTTTCACAGTTCTCAATTGGACTTATTTGTTGTTTTTCTTTTTCGGTTCACACGTTCACATCCCTGGAGTGAAAGTTAGTATTACTAGCTGGACCCATAAGTTTGGATCCTAAGAACCATTTTTGAAACAGAGCTTTCTGGTCCTCTTCTCCAAAAAGCTGGCCCTGAGAATTGACGGACCCTCAAAAATGGTGTGGGATATGGAGCAGCGATGGAGGGAAGAGTCACATATTTATAAGTGAAATATATACTTAAAAGAAAGTAATAAAAATTATCCGAAGTATATGGTGGAAAGAAAAATACTAAGCCAAGATATAAGTTAACATATTTTAAGTTGACAACACTTACCATGAAATCTATATTGTTATCTTCATTTCGAAAATGTTCCATCAGCTTTTCAAACCGCTGCTTTTCACCACAAACCTGGGGGGGAATGCAGAATGGTTTTATTATGCATTTCTACACTAGAGGGAGTACTAAAAACACCAGTGAACACCTTTTAGCTAGAAACATTCAAAATTAATGGGAGTTTTGCATTGATGAAATAGATATTTGGACTTAGGAGCGGGTTCACACATTAACACTAACCCATCATTTAGCATCACAAGAATGAGCACAGGTGAGCCTTGGACTCATGTGCTCCCTTCTCCTCCTACAGCATGGCTGTGGGGAGTTTGGAAGCTTCCCCTTCTGTTTTTGATTTAACTGCAGGCTGTTATATTGTTCAGAACCCTGAAACTGTGGTTAATCTTAACTTAGAGGAAACAAGCCAACTGCAAACTGTGGTTTCTGCTAATGAACAGGTCAGCCTGAATTGACTAACATATCTATGGTATGGCAACTCACTCCTTTGGCTAAGATCAAAACAGTGATCTATAAGCAGGTATGCCATCCAGTTTTTAATCTCACTGCTCATTTTAACATATCTAACAGCGACACCTTCAATTCAGAAAGGCTCCCCAAAAGAAGCATTGTTAAGACAAGCATTTCAAGTAACCACCTAAATTAAGTATTCCCTGCGCATGAACACAAAGGACTCTCCTGGTAGCAGCACACCCAGGAATGTGCCTCACAGAAAGCATGCCTTGCACAGCACAAAATACAGAGAGAACCAGCCACAGGACCCCATCCAGAGTGAAATTTTGCAGGCAGGACTAATGGGATGAAAACACTGGAAGTCATAAAGGCTTTGCTCCTTAGCTATTATTAGCAAAGTATAGTTTAGCATAAGCTAAATAATCTCTTTAACCATCAATAACTAAGAAGGGAGGCCTGATATAAGCAGCTGCAACCAAGTTGGTCCCAGAGAATGAGAAAGGGAGAGAGAGAGAGAGAGAGAGAGAGAGAGAGAGAGAGAGAGAGAGAGATCCTTGTTTTAAGCTTAAGAGTGAGATCCAGAGTGGTGTGGTTAATACTGCTGGACTAGAAGGAGTAAGACTCAGATTCTAGTGATTGTCCTAAGCTCACTGGATAACTTTAGACCACTCTTCATTTATCAGCCTAAACCTACTTAGGGCCTGTTCAGACAACATGCTAAGCCATGGTTAGGCTGCTAACCCCTTTTGCAGCAAAGTGCGTTTAAACCGTGGTTATGTAACCACCATGGTTAGGAATGGTTCACATGACATGCTAAGTCATGTTTCACACAACATGCTAAGCCATCATGTTTAGTTCAAAATGTTTAACCACTGTGGCTTAGCGTGCTGTTTGAACAGGGTCTAATACATCATCCTGAGCTCCTCGGAGAAAAGGTGGGATAAAAATGCAAGTAAGAAGAATAAGAATGTGAGGCATTAGGCTGAACTTTATGCTACCTAAACTGACTCTAGCCAGTTGTTTGGGAACTGGTTTTCAGTCAGAACTGACTAACTGTGACAAGCATAAAGTTCTGCAGAATAGACAAACTTTTCATTATCAGCAGTGTTGCACTGAGATCAGTAACATTCCCGGCTGGAAATCTACATTTACTGGTACAGACACAAGGCCAAAGAGGGGCACAACAGGATCGTACATGTTATAAGAAGAGATAAGGAATTGCCATCTGAAAATGTGGAAGTGATAGGCCTAATGTTTAGAATTTTCTTTCCACTGTAGTAGCATAACTGGATTGACATATGAAAACTCTGTTTTTTTCTTACTTTAGAATCTAAAACATTAACATCCATCTGCTATAAAATTTGGAAAAACTTAGCAAAATGGAAAATAAGTGAGAGCAGCATATCCAGATCAGATGGATAAAATAAGGCCAAGAAAAGAAAAGAGAAAAAATAGCAACAAAAATTGGAGGGGTGGGTGCACAACATGGAAAGGTGGAAAACAATTTCAAATGTTATTTGTTATCAAGAACAATGCATCCAGTCAATAGCCAAGCATTTTATGTTCTCCACTTCTCCTCTTTCAAGCCGGTCAACTTGCATACATCAGTAATTTTAAGCATCCCAAACGTGAAAAAGTTGTGATTGCATATTTGGCACCCACTGTCAAGCAAGACTTAATTCAGTCGCTGATTTTTATCATGTGCATTAAAAAATAAGTACAACTAAAGAATAAGCAAGCAACAATAAGCTACATATGTTGTCTGTTAGCTTTAGTGTTACAGGCACAAGCTTCTAGGATTTTGTACTACACTTTCCTCTTCTGTTGCAAGAAGATCACAAGCTTTAGCTTCCATTTTCAACTAACTGCAATGAATCAATGTCCCGATTTGCACGTAACGTCATACTGTGAGGTAATTAACACGTTATTTGCCATGATGCGTGAACCAGGTCATTATGTCTGAACCCACACAAACTATGCTACTGTTAACTATGGGTAGTTACCATTAGCAGCACTGTTTAACAGTGGTTAATTATCCTGGCTTGCTTTCTTAAACCATAGCTAACACTAACCACAGTCTTCATTTTGCATTTAAATGCGTAACTGTGGTTAGCTGAAAATAGAAGCAAACGCTCATCACCTCTTCGTGGCTGCACCTGTAGCGAGAGAGGAGTATGTGGGTCAGAGGGTACCTCGCTTCATCCCCATAGCATTAAACTATGGTTTAGTTTTATGTCCAAACTAGGGTGACCATCCGCCCGGATTTGTCCGGACATGCCCAGGAAATGGGGAGAAAATCTGCATCCGGGTGGAAAAACTGTTTTGGGGGGCCAAATCCGGAAATTTAGCCCCCCAATTGGGTGACCAGATGGCCCTGGGGTGATCCAGGCCAACCGGGGGGCGGCAGGGGCAAACCGGGGCGGCGGGGGGTCACGCGGCGGTGGTGGGAGGCTGGCGGCGCGAGGCACTTTCCTGCTGGGGCGCGCTACTGAGAGACAGGCCAGGAAGCCTGTTTCTCAGTAGATTCCAAGCACCGGAGGGAAGCGGATGCCCCAGCCGGTAAGGAGCGCGGGATGGGCGCCGCGGGGCGTGCGTGCAGCGTGGGGCGGGTGGGCGCCGCGGCGGTGGGCGGTGCGGGGGCGGGCGGCGCGGGGGTGTGTGGGGGGGCGGTGCAGGGCGTGGCATGGGGGCGGCGGGGGGCGGGCGGCGGCGCGAGGTATGTAGGCGGGGGGGCGGCGCGGGGCGGGGCGGCGGGGGCGCGCGGTGGGGGGGGGGGTCCAGGATTTTGATCCTCAAAATCTGGTCACCCTAGTCCAAACACAATCACTGGGTCTTAGTTGTTTCAGTTTCATCAATGCTAGTTTATGTCAATACATCCCATGACTTCCATAAAATAACAGGCACAATTTGGCTTTATCTTTCATGCAGTCTAGCCTACAATGGAATCCTATGGAACATCTGCAAAGTTCTGTCCCTAAAGTAAACTCTACACCGCTCATGGAATTAAAGGCTAACTATTCATAAATTCAGTAGCATTTGTCAATTGTGTCCTGAGGCAAGATTTTCTGAATAAGGCTTCATTTTGCTGCTATTCAATCCATAACAGAGGTCCTAATGACTTCAGAGTGGGCAAAGCTTTCATTAGAAGTTAACTATTTAATGTGCTCAACTATGATTGGTAATGCATTCATACCAAATATTTACACACTCCTAAGAAACCCTACTATGCTAGCTGATCAGTTATACTGTTCTTCATGTTAAACACCAGCTGTTCAAGAGGGAAAAGTATACAGTTTTTGGTTGGCCTTCCTAGTCAAACCAAAACTTAATGCCACCAGCCCCTTTCAGAACCCCTCCCATTCCAGACAAGCCTTCCCTCCAGCAAGGGAAGCATGCCTGGTTGAGGGCTGCTGCTTGAATGAACCCTGAGCCCCTTGAGGGAGCAGCATGCAACCCTCCCCTCCACCTCCTACCGGCCTTTTCCAAAGAAAAGGCCCTCAAGGTGGGATCATGCCAGCTTGGGTAATGCTGCTTGAAAAAACCCTGGACACCAAGCAGAGGCACCTTTCTCACTCCAAAGCAAAAGAAGCTGTGGGTGGGAGTCATAGTTGCCAGTTTGGCCTTGCATGGTGCTCCAGGTAACCGCCAAATAACCTCACCCTTCCACCCAATTTTGGAGCTGGGCAGTTGGCTGGGACATCCTCATCCCCTGTGGCTGCTAAATTGGGAAGAAAGCTGGCCACTCATCACACTTTCAAGACAGTGATGTCACAGTCACCATGAAAAACCAGGGACAGTGTGGTGTGCTGGGAAAGAACAGGGGAAACATCCCAGCTCAATTATGAAGCTCACTAGTTGATCCTGGGTGGGATTCTAACAGAATTTAAAAGTAATAATGAATAATAAATATTATTATTGCATTGTATTAATTGTGCCTATGAACTAAATGAAAAAAGCTTGGGGTAATTTGTTGATTTTTCAGCATATCCAATTTAAAATGAATAAGTAATAAAAGTGTAGTCTTTGTTTATTTTCCAGGTCTTAGTCCCAAATAAATTGGCAATCTGAAAGTAATTAGAACATATGACGGATTAGCACATTGGGACCTAGTTGCAGAACTTGTGAACAAACTGGACAAGATGACGGTGCTTGCTGTCAAAGGCCACAACCTGGGTTTGGAGGTGTATCAACCAGTTCTGGATTTGGTTACACTCCCCCTGAAAGACTGTGTTCTCAGCTTGGGGGTACTCCTGGATCCGTCACTCCAAATGACAGTTAAGATAGATGCGCCGGCCAAGGGTGCCTACTATTAACTTCGGCTGATATACCAGCTGCGCCCCTTCCTAGAGTTGGAAGACCTAAAGATGGTAGTGCACGTGCTGGTAATGTTGAGGCTCAACTTCTGCAATGCACTGTACATAGGGCTACCTTTGTGCCTAGTCCGGAAACTTCAACTAGTTCAAAATATGGCAGCCAGGTTGGTCACCTGGTCACCGGTACACCTAGGGGTGACCACATTGCACCAATCTTAAAATCACTCCACTGCCTGCCAATTAGTTTCCAGGCAAAATATAAAGTGTTGGTTATTACCTTTAAAGCCCTACATGGTTTGAGTCCAGGTTACCTGCGGGATTGCTTTCTCCTGTATAATCCACCCCGCACGCTCAGATCCTCTGGGAAGAATTTACTTCAATCAGCCAGAACTAGGCTGATGAGTGTTACCCAGAGGACCTTCTCTTCTGCCGCTCCCAGAATGTGGAGTGGCCTGCTGGGAAAGATTTGACAATTTAGCAGTCTTCTTGAATTTAAGAGATCCGTGAAGACTGATCTCTTCCGGCAGGCCTACCTAGTTGAACTCTAAGATTTTTTAATAATGTATTAGTTTTATTTGTTTTTAATGTTTTATCCATTTTTGTATTTATATTTATTGTTGTTCCCCGCCTCGATCCAGAGGGAGAGGCGGGTAAGAAATATATTATTATTACTAATGTATTGCAGCTCAACAAAACCCATTTACACGATAAGACCTGTGCCTATCTTGTGCTTGATTTAACTCAATTGTAACTACATTTGTGACATGATCATAAGCACTCTTCACTGGGCGCATGAGCAATCTAAAACAATGAAATCTCCTTGCAAGTAAATGTCTTTGTGTTTGGGGAGTTTATTAAATTGAATGACACTTGTCCATATAAATATGTCACACACAATATATTCAATCCATTAGAAAATAATACTCAACTCAAGGAAACAGATCATTAAAAAAAAGAGCATTTTCTAAACAGGCAAACTTGAATGAAGAGACCTGTTCCATTGGAAGTTTTTTTCCACAAGAGATTTGGCCCAATATACAGCGGCCAAAAATGATAGGGGAAGTAGTAAAGCCCAATGCAGATAGGCGTTATATATTAGAGAGGAAACCTCTCAGGATATGAGTGGAAACGAAGTATCTGGGAAGTAATCATTGTGGTTGTTAAGTTTTTATATGGTGACTTTAAAGAAAATGGATGATCTACAGAAGAGTTTTTCAAGGATCTTTAAGAAAGATGTTTGCACTGGAAGTTGTGCCAGATTCGTACACAGGGAGTTAATTAAAATGGAAGCAAGTTTCATCAAGGACTGAGTTCAAGTGGACCTTCTCATGAATGCATCCAAGTGAATCATGGAAAATGTCTGTCTTAATTACAAATAATTCATGGTTTGTTGATTCAGTCAGAAACCATAACAAAGTACGACCTCACAAGAACTACTGATAATGTAATGAAATATTAATTCAATGATAAGAACAATAAATTAGCAATCATTGGCTCAGTTCAGATGACACATTAGGCAATGGAAGAGGGGGGGAACAATCGTCAGTTATGTTGCTTATTGTGTCGTCTGGAGGGCAACACACAACACACACACAACTGACAGTACGTTAATCAGGCACTTTAAACAATGGAGTGAAACAATGGAGTGAAACGTTGTTTAGCTCGAAGCCCCGTTGTTTAAAGTGTCGTCCGAATTCAGCCCCCCCTCTCTCTGTGGACTATTCCATTTTGGAATAGAGTTCTGCTGCCTAGAGCAGCCAAAAAACCCCAGCCGCTCTATGCAGCCAGCAGAACTCACGGTGCATGCTGGGATACGGCTGGGGGACACACGGAGGAGAGGCTACAACCAAAATGGCCACCGCAAGTTCCTTGCAGCCGGGGTGTTTGCCGGTTCCGAGCAGCGCTGGCTGCAGCTCCTCCTGCCTAACGCACGGTCAGTACGTTATTTACCCCTCTGTTGCTTAATATGTCATCCGAACCGAGCCATTGTGTTTCCAAACACACCTTGACTGTAATCCTTTACTGTTAAGTGAATATAGCTCTCTTATTCTACTCTCAGATAACTCCAATACTTTTATTTTTAACACTAAAGCGTGTGCAGACAACACGCTAAGCCATGGTTAAGCCGCTAGGCCCTCTGCAGCAAATGGTTAATGAGCATGTTTAAACTGTGGTTATGTAGCCACCATGATTAGGAATGGTTCACATGACACCAAGGCATGGTTCACACTAAGCCATAATGTTTAGCTAAAAATGCTTAACCACCGTGGCTTAGTGTGTCATCTGAACAGGGTCATAGGGCTAAGGGTAGATGAGCCAACTGGGTCTAGGAACCACTTTGTGAGTTTCGGCTATCATATCTCAGTTTAGTAAGTTTGTTTATTATCTGGCTTGTTCCAAAGTTGTTATAAAATTGGAGATTTTCTAGTTTGTTTGTCGGCTCATATGAGGTGAGGAGCAAATGGGCTGCATATACAAGTAAAAGAGTCATTCATATAGGCTTACACTAAGATACAATTGTCCAAATGCAGTTAGTGTGATAACAGTAGAGATGTATGAGGAATCAGTTCTGTTTGATTCAGTTTGGGGAGGGGGGTTGCAGATTTCCACAGCTGGAAAACGATTCGGACTTGTAGACAGTTTGCATCCCAAAATGCATTCCATGGAACAGGAAAAATGTGTCTGATTAAATGCACATATTTGAATTGTGCACAAACAAAAATGTGCACATTTAAAAAATGCATGCACATTTTAATCTATGGGTGGACGTGTACAGAAAAAGTGTACAATTTGAACAATGCATGCAAAAATCCTCACATATTAAAAAAATGCAAAAATGTCTTGTCTGATTTGTTTTGTGAAAAAAATCTATATAGAACTGGCACAGAATGGACATGGAGGTGGGAGAAAGAGAAAATCCAATGAATCAGAGCTAACAGGTCTGCCCATATCAATACAAGGGTAATCAAGAAAATGATTGTGTGCAGTCTACTCCATCCATGTTTATTCAGAAGTAAATTCTACTAGGACTTCCTTGTAAAGGTGTATAGGTTTACAGCAGGGGTGGCTAAGTTCAGGCAGTCTGTGGGCCAATTTCCAGTCCCTAGACTCCCCAGGGGGTCATATTCCTGCTGCTGCACTGCCTGGAATAGCAAAAAATAAAATAAAATAATATCAGCAGTTTACTGCCAAATTTTGGAGGTAAAATACTACAGAAAATCAAAAGGGCAACATTTAGCTTCAAAGCAAACTACATTTGGCACTTTTGTGTCTGCGTAGTGGTTGGCTGCCAAATTTTGTCAGCAAACTGCCAATGCTTTTAGCACTGCACTGTCAAATTTCAGCAGTGCTGGGGCCGTAGCAGAGTAAGTGGAAGCTGTACTCAAGGCCATGGGGTGTGTGTACATGTTGCCAACCCCTGTTTTACAGCCTTAAATGTATCGATATAACTCAAGAGTAGTGTAGATTCAGCTAAAAATAAAAAGGAGGAAGATAACAGAATGGCAGGAAAGGAAATAAGAAAGGTACAAATGACAATCTAGTGCATCACCTTTAATATTATTTTTGTTTAAAAATGTTGTGAACTGTCTTCACATTTCAATTACACGGATATTTACAGGAAATTTATCACTGTAACTTAACTCCCAAGTAAGTGTACAGAAGTCTGAAGTCTTATATTTTCTAATAAATTGTACTGAGTAATACACTAGAGGCTGCCTTCTTCAACCCGTAAGCTTGGTGTTGCAACACACACACACACACACACACACACACACACACACCATTCCCCCTTAACCCAAGCAGCTTAGTTGTACAGCAGGGTGAGGCAACTTGCAGTCCTCCAAATGTTTTGACTTACAACTCCCAACAGCTAAGCCACCACAGTCAATGACAGGCAATGACAGGAAAGTTGACAGGAATTGTAGGCCAAAAGATTTTGGAGGGCCACAATGCCCACCTTGGTTGTAAAGAGTCTGATCCCCCAGACTAATGCAAGTGTCTTCCTATCAGGAAATGAGGGGTCATCACAGAGCTTCACCTGAAGGACAACTATGATCAAGTGGGCAACTCCTTTGCCTGTGTCAGACATTGCTAGGAATACTGGAAAGTGGCACAGCATTTCTTCACGCAATCAGGGCAATCCATATGGCTAGATACTCTACACACTTTGGCATGCACACACAGGAACATTTGCCACACGGAGACTGGTCAAGTGGCAATTGTAATGGACAGATCAGCCCTGAAGTTCCTGATGTGAAGATGTGATGCTCAATGATAATGCAAGAAACAGATGCAAAATTCATTTAAGAGAATATTCAGTATGTGAAAAGAGTCAGGAAACTGTAATGAATGTGATCTAACTTTAAATATACTTGGGCGTTTCAACATTAAAATTACACTCTCCAAAATGTTTTTTTCCCTTCCTTTGTCCCACAATCCAGAGGTCACAATGATTTCTTTTTCTTCTTAGTACAATGCTCTAGTGTGATCAACCAATTTCACTCCAGGGTATCACTATTTTGGGAAGGCGTTTCTTACAAACTGGCTTTACATGTGCTTACAGATCATTGAGGGAACAAAAGACAAATTTTCTTGCAAGATTCTGGTTATGTAAAGTATTGTTTAATGTTTATTAGGCTGAAAATATTTTCAATTTTCTTTTTTTAAATAAGAAGGCTACATTATTTGCAGATTACAGCTTTGGGCAAAGATGATTGGCTCCTGTTTTTCAACACACCCTGCTGAGACTTATAAAGTTAAATCGCTGCAATGACCAATAAGAATAAAGCTGGCTTCTCGTTTGCAATAAATTCTCTTGATCTACAATACATAAATTTGAATTTCTATTAAGAGTTTGGGGGTTAAATGGTGTATTCTTCCTCCACTGGAGGGGAAAGTAATGAAAAATAAACAACTTAGAGTTCATTGCAAAACCACTGATCCTCAAGCTCATTACATGTTTAACAGCTGCAATGGTCTGATGCCCCAATACTGTATTTTCTGTCAGGCAAGCTTATATGCAACCCCAACAGAAGGTGAAGGGGGAAGAAGCCAGCCCCTGAGTGTTGGGGTGCCGAGTTTCCCGAGTTATTGATCTTCAAGATACCAAGCAGCTGTTTAACATTGCTATCTGAATCACAGCACAAAATGCAAAATACATCCATGGCTTTCACTTCTATAAGCTGTATACACATATGTGAAAAGTACTGGCTTCTCTTGCCCACTCACATATTTTAAAGAAAATAGTAGTAATTTCTACACACAAACCTTTCAAAAAGGGCACACTAGGTATATATCTTGTACTGGGTACCTCTACTTGTAGTAGCTGAGAAACTGCCCTCTGTTTTTCTCTATTTACCTTCAGGTGGTTTACATTAATCTTGATATGATTACCTACACAATTTTACAGAATAGGTGGGCAGAGTATTTTTTTACCTATATCATCTATATCCATCAGCCCTCGCAACATGGTGCCCTCCAGATGTTTTAGATTACAACTCCAATCAGCCCCAGACAGCAAAGTTTATGGGAAGGTATGATGGGAGTTGTAGTCCAAATCATTTGGAGGGTACCAGGCTGGGGAAAGCTGGGCTAGATCTTGCATTGTGTTGCACATCCTATTCTTAATTCTACAAAGCAATTGAATGGTTGACTGTTTTAAGAATCACCACACATTGAATATTCTTGGCAAAAATATAAATTGTGTTTCATTCTATTAAAACTTGTCCACTCTTTCCTTCCACACTAGCCAAACTTCCTTTGTGCAAACTTTAAATAAATAAGATAGATTAAGATGAGAACAATATTTGCTTGATCACCAAAACTCAGTAATTTGAATCCTGTGAAAAGGAAAGGATACAGGAAATAAATGTAGACCTACAATACCCTGGAACAAACCAGAAGAGAAACAGGAATTCCTATTTCACAACAAAAATGTGTCCAACCAAAGCATGTGCATTTTTAAAGAGGGAGGGAGGGAGGGAGGGAGGGAGGGAGGGAAGAATTTTTTCATAAGCCATGTCTACACTATCCATTTATCCTGGGTTCAGCTCAAGGTCATCCCTGTGCATCCAAATGACACACAAGGGATCCCGGGGTCAACCGGGGACGACCACTCACTTTCCCCAGGATAAAATGCATTGGCACTTATTCCCGTTTTTCCCACGGGGCTCGAGACAGCCCCAAGAACCGCAAGTGGCATGGCGCCGGCTCCCAGGTCTTACCTCCTCCCTGCAGGTAGCAGGGCCTCAAGAAACGGGCATGGAGTCGTCTGAGGGAGCTCCATGCCCACTGGGGGAGGCAGCATTTTTGCCATCCTTTGGAGGCTCTTGGAGGTGTTGGGGTGCCGAGTTTCCCATTTTTTTAAAAAAAAAAACTTACCTTGGTGCTGGATTGCACCCGCACACTTGCGCAATGTCTTCTTTATTTTTAAACAAAAAACAAAACGCCGCACCAGAACGTCCCTCTTTCCTTCTGGGACGTCACGCTGGCATTTGGACTCTGGGGGAGGATCCCGGAAGCTGGAAAGCTTGAGATCCTCCCCGTCCCGGAAGGCTCATAGGTGTAGATGAGCCCATAGTCTGATAAATTATAAAGGGATTTAACAGAAGCTGAAGGGGGGAAAACAGACATACTCATTGGGATAATCACTAAATGTCATTAAACACATTTCCTTTAGAAGGAATAAGGTTTCCAGAAGCTAGAGGAAATGCATAACAGAATTATCCATGAGGGCCAGTAACCCATTTTCTTGGCTAGATGAAATGTTGTTTAGAACAAACACAATAAAAATGTGTGAATTTATAAAGCCAAGAAGATTCAGTAGAATTTACAACAATGTATATTATTCCACTAGCTTTAATAGGGCTATGGCGGGGAAGAACAATAAATATACACACAAAGAGCATAAAATAGATAAAACATTAAAGCAAATAAAACCTTCTTTGGAAACAGAGCTAGAGCTCTGTTTTTTGTTTTTTAATAAAAACTAATTTATGTCTGATTTTGATTTTTTGGGAAACCGAATTTTGCGCCAATTTGTAGTATGCATCCAGTTCAGACTATCACTCCATTCACATGTTAAACATGTGAAGAGGGTTGCATATGTACTACAGGCAGTGGGGTTGTGCTGGTGGCCCCGCTTCTGATGTCCACGTGATGAGTGTGAACATCTGGACACTAACCCTTGTAGGTCAGGTATGCTTTAAGGTGGATTCCTGCATTGAACAGAGGGTTGGACCTGATGGCCTTATAGGCCCCTTCCAACTCTACGATTCTATGATTCTATATGTGAAGGCTTCCACACAATTTGGAAGCCTGATCATTCAGAGTTCCAGGTTTTATGGAAGACTATACACACACAGAGCTCTGTGTGCATAGTCTTCCCTGCTCAGACATTCATGTTCAATGTGTGGATGTCATGGGGATGGGCCAGCAGAGCAGCCATACTGCCCCTTGTACGCATGCACATATCAAGTTTGAAGAGAGCTTGCTTATGAGACTGTAAAACAAAGCTACTTGGAAGTGGCAAAAAAGAATTAAGCTCAATATATGACCCTAGGACAGCCTCCCCCAACTTGGTGCCCTCTAGATCTGTTGGGCTACAACTCCCAGCATAGCTGCCTGAGGCATTCTGGGAGTTGTAGTCTATAACATCTGGAGGGCACAAAGTTTGGGAAGGCTGCTCTATTTTATTGCATGAGGAATGGTAGCTACAATTCATTTCCTATAAATAATATCAAACTTCTTCTCATATCAACACAGACACACATATAGAAAGCCACCATTAAACAGAAGGAAATGCTTGCAATCCCCACCCCCTAAAATTGCACTGTGTAGTTGCTTTAGAGAAGTGAAGAGTTCTTCCATGTATATAATCACCCTTTCACCTATTTCTAGGCTAACTGCAATATATTTGTAATCCTTGTATTCCAGGATGTTTTAGAGGTGGGATTAAACTAGATTAAACTACTGGAACTGACTCAAAATGTCTGCCTGACTTCCTGCTCCATTTAGCTGCTCATAAATAAAAGCTAGCAGACCCTCATGCATCATTTTAATAGAGTGAAGAGCAACTTCCCTTTGACATACAGTGGCCAAACAGCACTGGGACAGTAATGAATGTAATTTATTAAGGCCGGGATGAGAGAGAGGAGTATGCTATATACAAATGGGAGAAATGCTAGCTTTTCTCAAGGACAACCAATGTATTTTTGGGCATTTCTGGAACAACAATTTATATTGCAACATATCCAAACTTGTTCCTAATCTGTTGTGGGATAGTCAAGTATATTTCTTCAATATTTTTCAAGGGATATTACATTTTTTTCAGACTTATGGTGTAATATTTTGTAGTCTTGTCTCCCCAAGAACCCTACAGCAAGGCTGCACTCTCTCCATTATGTCTAGAGTAAATAACATTAGATTGTATCCAATGTTAGTCTAACTTAAGTCCCACTTATTTTAATGAATTTACTGTAGGGAGGCACTGCATACAACCCACACTAATAACGTTTGATTCTCCCCATGTGTGATTATTCCACAAAAACAAAATCATGGCCAGGGCAGACTTTGTGATTGTCTGGATAAGCTCTTCCACAGCTTTAAGATGGGATAGGCGATTCCTACTTGTCCCTCTTAACCATGAAGCTCCAAACTTTAGTAATGTTAAGTGTAGAAAACACTCATCACTGAAATTTCCATCTCCTACCATTTATCAGGCCTTAAGTTAAAATGAAAGAAAAAACAAAAGCTGAGTAGAGAGAGCAAAGCAGACAGAATACAGAAAGTCAAAAAACAAAAACAGAATCCTTTAACGCCACAAGCTCTTCTATCACTGGGAACACAGGTCTATCATTATTTTTACATGGACCAAGAGAGTTTGGCTCTTAGAAACATTATGATTCCAAAAGGAAGATATTCCTCATCTATGGCTGCGTAGCCTTAGCAAGAACAAATCATAGTGTAAATCATGAAGCCGCTTTTCAGAGCCAGTTCTTGAAAATACGCCGCACGTCAGAAGCAAGATTCAAGCCTCAGAGACAATTTGCTAATGAGATCAGTGAAGGTCATTCTACCAGGAATAGGAACAAGGAAAGACAACAGAACAGACCTCCACTCTCACACTCCATTACACATTCACCCTTCTTTCCTCTCCTCCATTCAGACGTGGGGTGCTAAACTAACAACTAGAAAGCATTGTGCAGCTATTCTGCCTTTATCTCCATGATAGGATTTTCCACAGTAGGAAATAAGGTGAAAAATGCAGTGGGGTAACATGGGAGGGCTAAGAGAAGAAGATGACCTCCCTGTAAAATTTTGTGAATGAGGTAGGACAATGATGATATATGAACCTCATCTAGAAGCACCTGCAGCCTCATATACGATGGTACACATATCACCTAGGCCCATTTCTCTCTCTCTCTCTCTCTCTCTCTCTTTCACACACACCTATGCACTCACACAACCCCCCATTCACCAGATGATCCTATTCAACTCAGGCAACACCGAAAGGGAAAGGCCCATTTCAATCTTTATCCTAAAGACCCACTCTGATAGGAGCTTTCACAGAGCACCCCCTTAGACCAAAACCCCCAGCTGACCTCTCATTTCTCAGGGAAGATCCTGGATAAAAAAGGCTGAATGTGAGCGAAGTGCCGCTTGCATAGATGCTTTTAATGTTTTTGGACATGTTTAAAAAATGGTGCAGGGGCTTCAGGGGGAGGGGAAAGTGCCCTCTCCCCTTACTGATGGACGCTGTTCCTTCGCCAGGAGGTGCTAATTGGACATAAACCACTGTTCTGCCATTTCATCATTATTTAAGCTGGATCCAGGCACTATTGAAACTAGTAAAACTAGTGTTCATCCTAGATTCTGAGTCATGTGGAAGCCTCTGCTTGTACAGCTAAACGCATAAAGACCTCCCCACCACTGCAGGCATTCTCACTGTACATGTGGGTGCCTTTAAGCAGAGCTATCTTGCGACGTGATGTAGGAGGTGGGGCAACTCACCGCAGCACTACCCTAGGTTGCATGGTGAATTTAACTAATTTCAACAACGCCTCAATAGGGCTTACATTGTTTAATTATTTACTATAATTATATCCACTGGTTTTTGAGTTTTTTGAGAACTCAGGGTGGGGGAGAGTGGGACAAAACCGGCTAAAATAAATAAAAATAAATAATAAATGTGTATTCCTTGGGCACGGGTAAAGAGAATTGGGGAAGCATGCCTGCTCTGTCAGGAGCTGAGTTCCATCATTGTACTGTAGTGCATTATGCGGATTAATTTTTGTGTTTTCAAGATTCCTTTCTCCAAAACTGCTAGTTTTTCCATCATGCTGCATATTGCAAAATTTTCTCTGATGACAAAACCATCCATGGGCCTGTAGGTGCCCTAATACTGTGCTCGCACAAAGCCTCTAAATTTGGTTGCCCATATGGAAAGGAGGACAGGGCTCCTGTATCTTTAACAGCTGTATAAAAAAGGGAATTTCAGCAGGTGTCCTTTGTATGCATGCAGCACCTGATGAAATTCCCTCTTCATCACAACAGTTAAAGCTTCAGGAGCCCTGTGTTCTTGAACAGATACAAAAGAGGACAGGGCTCCTACAACTTTAGCTGTTGTGATGAAGAGGTAATTTCACCAAGTTCTGCATGCATACAAATGACACCTGCTGAAATTCCCTTTTCTAGATGTTAAAGATACAGGAGCCCTGTCCTCCTTTTCATATGGTCACCCTATTCTAAGTTCAAAATTATATATAAAATTAAATTGGGGTGGGCAAGTTATGGCCCTCCAGATATTTTGGCCTACAACTCCCATCACCCCTTACCGTTGGCTAGAACTGGTGGGAGTTGTACATCAAAACATCTGGAAAGCACAAGCAGTCCACCCTGGATCAAAAAATAAAATGATAAAATATATGTTTACTAATGTCATCTGCCAACTGGGTCGTTCTATGTAGATCTAGTATCTTTTTTGTGGTGTCATGGATAAAGAGGACCAAGTTAAATCCCTACTGAGTGAAGGAAGAAGTCAAGCAAAACAAGATGGAAAGCAGAGGGGTAAAAGAGCAGGCATGTAGAAGGGAAAGCAGTCAAGTACATTAAAGATTTTATTTGCAAGGTTCGATAAATAAATAAGACTGCTGTGAACAAATGTTATGCATTATGAAACACAGCAGTCTGACTTGAATCAGGATTTCTCTTCCAGATTCAGTCTGAATTGATATTACAAGTTTCTTTGCAAAAGGAGGCTAATGTCACCACAGTAGAAGTGGAATGAAGCTCATGCTGGAATGCGTACCCAATATGTACCCCAATGCATCCATATTACTCAGGCACATGAGATAAAGATTAACCACCAAGCTTCACCAGACCTTATCCAACGAAGCTGTGCAAGGCGTACGCCACTCTTGAATGAAACAGAGTAACCTACCTCTTTAAAATTATCAAAGGCAGACAAAATGATTTCGTGTCCTCCTCTTACAAGACAAACTGCAGCCAACAGTTCTAAGACCAGCGCCTTTGTTCTGTGCAAAGAAAGGGAGAGAGAAATCAATTAGAACAATGTGATGACTCAGCTTTTGCAAGATGGATGTGATAACATCTGAAAATAATATTTTAAATGTTCAGCTGCTGCTTCAAGAGACTGACCCCGCCAATATCTTCAGGCCAGATGTTGCAAATGCTCAGTGCCTCCTTGAAGTTAGAATCATTTCAAAGCTTCCTTATTTTGTTTTTAAAAACTACGGCATATACAATTTAGCCAGTATAAAATCAATTCTAGACCTGTTTAGGTCTAGCAAAACGATCACAAGTTTAAGATAAAAGCACACTAGTCAGAGGAGGAATTAATCAGGGACAGCAGGGTATGTAAATGACGGGTTTCACGCAAAGCAACTCTGATCAGGAAAAAATAATCCTCTTCACACAAAAATATTTCAATGCAACAAAGGCTTTTACCTGGGATTCTTGTTGTTCAGACTTAGTGCAATTTCATTAACAGCATGGGGGTGCGACATTACCATATTGAAGCCGTACTAAAATGGAAATTGAAAATAAAGTTTAGCATTTGAAAATCGTAATATATATTTAAAAAATGTATATGTATTTATGGGCAAATCTGGGCAATTTCACAAACTTTATGAGAGCGAACCCAGATTTGCCATTGAATGCAACTTGTGTTTTGTTTTAGCTATGATACATATTTATACTGTAGTTTTTACTATCGTACACCTCCTCAATAAGTTATATATGACACGATGTATACAAATATTTTTAAATGAATAAAATAAAAATAAACAAACTGGGAATTAGAGCCAATTCTGGCTCTCTGACAAGTGTATCTGTATATTTGTATTTCTAAAGAGACATTATGTATTTTTTAACTATACATATTTACAGGATATAAAACCAGTATATATTTACAAGATCTAGTGTTTCTGCCTAGCCTAGTTCCTCCAAACAAAACTAGTCAGCATTATGTCTAAACAGTAAATGTACATTTAAATAGAGCATACCAATTGTTCTTTTCTCTAACATCTCTTGGCAAACAAATATTCTTGGCTTGATGTAAGAATGTAAGGAAACACACCTCAAGTATCATTTTCAGTGGCCCTGCCCCCACTTTCTTGTTTTAAATTCCTTCTTTTAATCCTCTCAGTCCATCTTACATATAAATCAAAGCATCTAGGATGGTATGTTTCACTGGATAGCTTTCTTAAGGTATGCACATGTTAAGAGTTGTGTTGAGGTTTTCTTCATCCCTAAGCTCTAGTGGAATGTTGTGACAGTCTAAGACAGGCTTCTCCATTCTGGTGCATTCCAGATGTTTTAGACTGCAAGTCCCAGCATCCCTGACTACTGCTTATGCTGGGTAGGTCGGATGGTTGATGTAGTCCAAAACATTTGGAGAAAAAAAGGGGAAAAGCAGATTCTCAGGATGCTAAAATACTTTATTTCAAAGCCCAACGCATGTTGGCCTGTGTAGTTTTTTAAGGCCTTCTTCAGGGGGTTGATAAGAGATGTCTGCAGAAATACTCCTAACAAGATGCGCCCAGTTGCCAGTAATTATCATAGGAGACTATCATCTTGTTTGGAGTATTTTAGCATCCTGAGAACCTGCTTCTCCCCCTTTTTTGTCCTGATTTGGATGCTCTCCTCCTTTTGGTTTTTCAAAACATTTGGAGAACACAAAACATCTGGGGAAGGCTGGTGCATGCAATCTCTACAGCAAAAGCTGCTGTAATTGAAAGTAACTCCTTAGTTTCTTAGTTTCTCACTCTGTAACATAGGTAAAATACTCAAATAGCCAGTAAATGTTCCCTTTATGTTTCAAAGAAATGCAAGTTCTCTCTTGTTATTATGGATTATCATCTTTTGCTTCCCCACCCCCCACCCCGCATTGCCTAACCACAGTTACTGTCAAATCGTGAGATTGTGGTAGGGATGGACAGCTGCTGTGAATATCTCGAATTCTTCTATGCCATCAAGGATGCATCCTGATTGGAAGTGTCCAGTTTCAATTGCAGTATACTTTACTGGTTAATTTTAAAAGTATATCATTAAGCTTTTAATGAATATCAGTGCTTAGACAACCACTATTTTTTCCTCACAAAGGTTTTTTTCCTGCAGCTTTAAGTAATGCTTTACATCCATATGAAACAGCCATCTCAAGTTTTATATAAAGCTTGGATACTTATTCCTTTGATTGAAGGCAGGACCTCCATTATGACAACATTTCAAAATCCCTCCCTTCGAAAGAAGTTATCCAATTAATCAGTGAAATCCAGTTACCTGGTAATTCATGATGGCACGCAAACACATGATGCAGACATGAACGTCATCCTTTTTACTCACTAATCTTGAATTTTTAAGTGTTCTTCTGCTTGGTAAGGTGTTATATCTACAAAGAAAAAGGTGCTCTAATCAACTATTGGTTATTAACAAAAACTGCAGAAACCAGATTTTTATTCCCACTGTAACCATTTATGAAGATATATGAGTTGTCTCACTATTGATTATATTATTATTATTATTATTATTATTATTAAGCAGCAATAACAGCCAATCTTATATCAGTATTTCAGTTGTTCATGTAAGTAAACTTCATGTAAGAAGATGTTAAATGGAACTGATAATACAATGGATTCAAATACAGCTGTATTCTATTATTTAGTCATATGAGGAATACCAATTGCCTTATGCTATGAGAATATTGGAATATTTGCAAACTGCTTTTTGATTTGTTATGAAGAGCAGCATATGAATGTAATAAATAAATCTCAATATGCCTGTATCCTACAAGTACCCATCCTACCACATTTTTTGAGATTAACAGATGCACAAAGAAAACAGACTTCTTTACGAGAGCAAATGAACACGTAAAGGTGTTAGCTTAACAGCTGTTTACATTGTCCTTATAACATGGCACCTGTCAAGTCTTGGCACTCCATCAATGCACAATGTCTGGAGTAATAATTTAATCACTGCCATGCTATTTAATACCTATCAAATCCACACATTCCTTCAGAGTTGCTAGTGTCTTCCCAAGTGACACTCACCTAAAAGTTATCTATAGCAAGAAAATCAAGAAATGCATGTATGCTCACACTCTTTGGTATACGTATTTTATACCTACCTGTTCCATTATCTTCCACCATGTAGTGGGCCAGTCGGCACAATGTTAAGTTCATGATCAATATATTCAACATCTCAATAGTTATTTGCTTGAAATGCACCAAGAACAAATCTATGCACACAGTGAAATCCCATAGTGCAACTTTCATGAGACTGTTCCATATCTAATTGCAGGCATTGGATCACATATTTGCATGCTCCCCCATATGTATATAAGGAAGGTGCTCCAGTCCCTAGATGGCTTTCACTGCCGTTTTTTGTGCCTTTTCATTTCAATTGTGAATGGTAGTTTTATATTGCGTAGTGCCCTCAATAATATCCTTCATCTGGGCAATTCAAATTCTTCACCAAGTAAACCTACATTCTGCAACCTGTACAGATTATACATGTATTCTCTTATTTTTCATAATTTTCTTGTGCATTTTCTCTGTTTTTCATAGCATATTCTGATTTTATTATTTGCAGGGAGAAATTCAGAATCTTCACGTCCAACCACTGAAAATCTTATTTAGCAGCCTTTTCAGTTTCTGGTATTTTTCCAAACTTTGCTCACACACTTTCAAAAGTATATCTTTGCAGCTATACAGGTCTAGAAACTTGCTTTTTAAAAAAAAGATGAAAGGAAAGGAAAAAGGAAAGGAAAGGGAAAAGGAAAAGGGAAAGGAAGCCCTACTGCATGCATGGATTCCCCACTGCTGCCCATGCAGTCCTTTGGATTAAAGTCTAGTTCTCCAGTCGTTTCCATTTACTTAATTATTTAATATCCATGGAAAACTGGTTTTCTTAGGCAAGTTATAACAACACTATACTTTAGAAAGCCAATGTCTGACAAAACCCAAATGCAACGTGGCTCATTATTCTACAATGTGTTAGGAAAATATACTTTTATTAACAATTTATCTTCAATATCGTTTTCATATTTGGATACAAATACTCATAGATTATTAGGAGCTTTTGAATAACCTGGTACATCTAACTACCAAATAAAACAACCCAGCACTATTAAACCAAGCCAAATAAAAAGGTAATTACTCTAAAATTGTTTTAGCTGTTTGCTTTTAATGGCAATTTTACTATTATCACCTAGCACAATTTAACTAAGCAGGAAGCAAGTCTTATCGGTGTATATGAAGCCAAAATATATTGGCCCGGATACAATTATCATTATATCTGCATTTAAACTGAAAGCCTTACTTACCAGTATAAAAAAAAAAACAGAAGTACACTGTTACCAAGTTTCTTGTTAATACAGAAAATGTTTCCATTTGTTCTACAACAACAGTCTTGCCAAGTCTCATTGGCGACTAACTGATACCTGAAATCAATATGAGATCATCACGGCCTCTGAGTAATCTCATAAGCAGACATTCTAGTCCATCAAAGACAGCTGCTGCATATTACGGTAGGGGTGGCAATGCATGTCCTATACCCTTCCTTTAGCACTGAACCTGAAACTCAGAAATACTCATTTGGGAGCACACCTGCATCACTGTTTGGAGACTACAATTGGTAAAGTACACTTTCAAAGCAATAGTGTCTCTATTTTCTCCTAACACAAATCACCATCTCTATTGGTAATCAATAAATCAGGGTATCGTATGTTAGCTATGACTTAAATCTGCAATGAACAGAAATTGCAAGCAAATGATATCCCCCCCTTTGGCATAAAGTAAATCTATGTGGCTGAATTCTCTCTGTTGAACATAAATTGTGAAGTGAAAGACACCTGTGCGCATTCATGGGGATATATACCAGAGATAGATTGAAAGATGAAATATGGACTTGTGTTGGGCAACAGGATTGGCAGAGATCTGTTCCTTGCTGCTCATAGTCACTTCATCACAACACTAAATGAAATGTGCTAGTTCACCTCGAGCATCAACCATCAAAGCTAGTATATATTGTAGTGTTGTTGTTTTTAAAAAAAACCAAACACATTATTGTAGGCTGACCAGGTAGCTCGGGATTTCCCGGTCTTAACCGGGAATCCAGGGGCAAACCGGCCCAACCGGGGGGCGGGGGGGCAACCCGGGGTGGCGAGGGGTCACGCGGCGGTGGCAGCAAGCAAGGAGCGGCGGTAGACCCGGCGGCGGAGGAGCCTGGGAAGCGGCCGCCCCAGCAGGTAAGCACGAAGGGGGGCACTTACCTGCTGGGGCGGCCGCTTCCCAGGCTCCTCCGCCGCGTTCGCCACCGCTGCCGGGCTCGTAAGGCCAGAGGCCGCGCGGAAGAGGCAGGAGAGGGCCGGATCCGGAAGTGACGTAACCGGCCCTCTCCCGCCTCTTCCGTGCGGCCTCTGGCCTCCTTGGGGCTCATCGCGATGGCGATGAGCCCTGAGGAGCCTGGAAGCCCGCGCCCGCCTCTTCCGTGCAGGCGTCCGGGCTCCTCGGGGCTCGTCGCCATTGCGACGAGCCCCAGAAAGGCCAGAGGCCGCGCGGAAGAGACGGGAGAGGGCCGGTTACGTCACTTCCGGATCCGGCCCTCTCCCGCCTCTTCCGCGCGGGCAGCGGAGGACCCGGCACAGCCGCGCGGGCGGCGACAGAGGACCCCGCGCGGGCGGCGGAGGAACCCGGCGGTAGGTCCAGGCTGGGGGTTTTTTTGGGGGGTGGCTTGGTGGGGGGGTTGTTTTGGGTGGGGGGGGGGCGGGGGGGGCGGGATTTTGATTTTTAAAATCTGGCCACCCTACATTATTGCATAATTTCAAATATTCAATAATCCCCCATTATTATTAGCTGCCCTATTATGTTAAAATGTTACTTTAACTGAAACCAGAAACAAACCTTTTTTTTAAGTGGATTACAATAAAAACAAACTAACATAAAGTTAGGAATCTGCAGCACAGTGGCTCAGAATGGCTCTCAGACCCAGAATTCAGAGTTTAATTTTGCTTTTGGCACTTAATTTCTGGAGACAGCAATCCTATGGTCTCTTGGAGAACATCCCAGGGATCATAGGATTCTTCGGAGTCCTTTTCCCCTGAGGCTAAAGTCATTGCTACGTACAATCCCAGAATCCAATCCCTTCCCCGTGATTCCTTCCCTTGCAGTCACTGCAAAAAAGAACCACACTTGCTGCTTCTTGAGGTTGCAAATGTGGCCTTGTGGAGAGGGAAAAGGGGATGTTCTGGTGGGTGGAGAATAGAGAGGAGAAGCCGAGATAATAGGCTCTCCAGCCCTGCCCAGACCCTGCCAGTATGCCTTGTCTAGACAGGCACAAAGGCCTATTCAGAGGGAAGAAAATATAAAGAGGAGGACAGAGAGCTGAAAATTGCCTCCACACTCCTCCCACCCTGCTATCAACAGCCCAGCAGGGTACTGGATACTCGGAAGCCTCCAAGATCAGAGGCTTCCATCTAACGAGGCTGCAACCCATAGGATTGCAGTCCTAAGGTTTTCTGAAAGATTGGGCTCTCCCATACTAAGCAGGTTTGTCAGAAACTTAAGAGTGGGCCTACTCTGCAACTGCTCCCAAGCTCTGGAACTCCTTACCAAGTGAGGCCTGTCTAGCTCCTTTACTGATGATCCTCTGTCAGCAGGTAAACAGGTTTTCACCTAGGCTTACATGCTATGACAACTGGAAATGTCCAATTTGTTCAACTAACTGTTTTTTATTGTTTGTATTGATATTTTGCCTATTTGTTTTTATGATTTGATTATTACCTTGTATTTTACTTTCTTCTTAGCCCCCTCAACTGCCATTTGGCAGAAAGGTGGGATACAAATTGAACGAATATGTACAAAATAATGCCTACTCCACTTAGTGTGACAGGCAAATGTATACAGAATTAGGCATATCTGGGGTGAGTGTGTGTGTGTGTGTGTGTGTGTCAGATGACACAAAAAATACAGCTGCTATTTCCAAACCCTTAAAAGAAAAATACATTCCTAACTCTACACAGGCACACTGTTCACACCTAAAAGGGCATGCATTTTGGACTGGGTAGCGGGCAGTGTGTCCCTGAAAATATGAACGAAAGTAAGTCATATTAGTCTCCTATTTGGAGGCTAATATGAAGATGTATGGCAGTATCTTATATTGACTGCATGTTAGCGGGACCTACCACTAGTGCAATGGGGAGCTAGAAGTTCTAAAAAAACAACTCAAAATGAGCAAAACAGGGCAAGTTAGTTTACACAGTAAAGTTAGGGTGAATCTAAGCTAAACCACACTAAATCCACAACATAATTGCAACTATAAAAAAAAAACCAGAACAGTCCAATAATCAGGAAAAACATAATCAGGAAAAGACCAGAGAAAGCAAGTAAGTCTTTAGGGCCTTCCTAAAAGCTCGCAATGACTGGGCCTGACAGACCCCTGATGGCAACCTATTCCAGAGGTATTGTTTCCAGAGTGTACTAATAGGTACACTCTGCTCCTGCCCATAAATTACTATTGCATCCGCCATGTACCTTATTAAAAAATAAAATACATCCATATGCAATTCAAGTTTCTAGAATACATGGGCATAAGGACACTAATACTGATGTGTTGTTCGTGGCAGCAGGAACATATCTGGTCTGAATGCCAAGCAGTACTCATTACCGCCAACCAAGCTGCGGTCAAACTGAATGGAGAATTAGTTTTGGGACTCCAATAAAGAAGAAGATTTATTATGGCCAAGTATGTTGGTCAAATAGTAAGAAAGAGGTGGAAAAGTCTGACTGTAAAATCCTAAGCCAGTTTTTATTAGTTGGTACTATAGGAGTGGTATGTTTACTCTTCTCATTAAATATATTTATTTGAATCTTGGATTCTTCTTGTTGAATTACAATCCACGGTTCTGGAGGCCCATCTTGGCGCTTCTCTGATTAATCTCTGCCAGTTTGCAAAGACACATCAGGCTTTGGCCTCTTTAGCTGAGTTGTGATGGCTTGGATCCTAAGGTAAGTTAATACGGGGCACAACCTTATGCACGTTTAAACAGAAAAAAAGCAGGTCTTTCTTTTTCTGTCTAAATGTGTGAAGGGCCTCTGAAAGGCAGACCTCCGTCCAATTTGGGGCAATTTCCCCTTTTCCCAGCAGCCCCCCACCGCCCCTTCTCATACTGTTTAGGAGCTAACACACACCAACCCTCCAGAGAGACAGGAGGCAGAAAGGGAACAGGAAACTTTCCATCTGTAAAGTTATTTAAGTTATCATATCTAAGGATCAAAGCCATTATTCTTAGAGAAGTTCCTTTAAAGTCAGTGGCTGATCAGTTTGAGAAACAAATGTAGGCGGTTTCCTCTACTTTATAGGTAACATTCCATAATCCAGAGAACCAATTCAAAAGGAAAAGAGAATTTTGCTCTTGATTTAAAAATAATCCTTGCTGATGCTTCATGGTTTTAGCCACATTTTTCATGTACTGGTGATAACTTTAACATGTGGTCATATTTTTTAAAAATATATAGATATCAATAGACATTAAGACTTTTATCTGCATCTCCAATATTTCTCCTAGTGACAGAAAACATTGGCATCAGCCACGGCAATTCGCTTAAAGGATCGCTTGAGAAGATCTCCAGTCAAACTAGATTGGAGGAGGTTGTGCCCTGATCTTTAAACTGCTTTTCATTTCTTGCTACCAAATGTTAGTTAGGGCAAAGGAAGCTCTCTGATGAGCTGCCATTTTTTATTTTCTTCCCACTGCAGGTCAGAGATTACATCTCTGATAGCATGTTTATTCTAGTAATTAATACCACATGTTTCCCGTCTTGCCTCCCTCCTCTTCCTTTTTCTTTCTCCTCCTTCAAAGGCAAGTAATAAAGAGAGAGCTTTGCAATAAAAGAAAAGAAAAAATGCCATGTGTATATTCCCGTAGCTTTGAAGGTTTTCTTACTTTCAAGTATGAGCTGCAAAGTGCCCAGTCCAAATCTTATCATGGCCATCAACCCGCTAGAAGGTGTAAGAGAAGCTCACTATTTTTCAGTCTCAAACGCCAAACATTTGCAATCTGTAGATAATGACACTGAACTGTTGTACGGGTTCCTGGTGTGATTGCACTGAAGGGCTGTAAATGGGGAAACTGGTACACACTGTCAACTTCCTCCGCGTGATTGTACATGCAAGTCTGTGATGTACGGGGAAAAGGCTAATGTGAACTAGGATGCAGATGCAGGAGACATTTCTTTAAAAAAAAATGTGCTGTCACAATCCGTGCTAATTTAGTAGTTACCATTTATATAGTGCTTTGGAGTGATGAAAGACTCTTTCATACTTTTATGGGGAAAGAGTTTACAGCAGGATAACACCCCCTCTAATTATACCCCAATCGCAAAATCTCTCTTTTCTCCCACCCTAACATTTAATACTACTTACTTCTATATTTTAATATGTTCTAAACCATTCTGAGCTCTCAGGAAAAACGCTGGTTTAGTGGAAAAGCTATATGTAGGCCTGTTAAATAGAATGGACAGCACAAAGGATTTTAAGAAAATGCAACCGATTTTCCATTTATCCCCAGTCCTCCTAAAAACCTGGGCTCTCAGAGAACAATTTAATCTCAAAATCCATTATTTCCTTCTGCCCTTAAATCATTTCACCCACAAGGCTTGTTAGCCCCCACTCCACCTCCCAGGAATTGCTCAGCACTCAACCGGACTAAGCTTTATATTGTGAAGTTTTGCTACAGAAACAAAAGTAAATAAAATATGCATAATATGAAGTCGAAAATCATTATAGTAGAGAAACATATGCCTGGTTGTAAGTTTATTGGATCAATATGCCAAGCTGCTACTACATTTCTTGTGACATGTGTATCACTTGCAACTTAGCATAAACTAACTTCTTCTAGCATTACAGTTTTCATCATTCAGATGATATTTGTATGTGTTACCGCAATGCCACACAACAAACAACGGAGTTTTTAAAATGGGAGCACCCACAACTGTTGTAATATACAACCTATAAATATTAACTTCATGGGAAATTGTGTGTGTGTGTGTGTGTGTGTATGTGTGTGTTTTGCCTCAGATGAAGTTTCTTTAATTCTTTCACTTTTATATATAATTTTAATTTTCTTACAAATTTATCCTATCGTCTTACGTATACACACACACAAAGAACAAGAAACACTATACAACAAAAAATAAGAAAACGCATGGCTTAATATTGTCCTGATTTTTGCTATTCCAGAACATTGCAAATAAGGTCCATTTTTCAATAAATGTATTTATCCGTTCCTTTCCTTTAACTTCTATATTAAGTTATTTTTGATAAGATTGCAATGTTTCATATTCCACCAGTTATTATTGGAGCTGCAGCTTTCTTCCAATTTGCTGCTATACAGATTTCGACAGGCATGAGCCCATTTACAACAACTTCAAACTTCGTGTCATTAGGCAAATCTTTAAAAGAACACAATAGTACTACCTTAAGATTTTGTGGTACTGAGCAACTGGTGATTTCATTAACCAAATTCAAAATATGATCCAAAACTATGTATGACCCAGCATTCCAAAATATGTGCAAAAGGAGAGGATAAGGGGTATAGAAATGTAATAAATAAGTTAATAAATAAAGGGGAGAGGGCCTTCTTTCTTGCCTAATTTTGAATTGTCAAAGGCTGCAACACATAGTCCTTGGCCCTAGAGGAAGTCATACCAAGAGACAAGGAGAAGCTGTTGCCTTGAGAAGCAATATTGGGGTGCAATTCAAGGTGGTAGGGTGTAGGTCAGATGGTCCTCCACCTGATACATGGGGAACCAATCCACTGAGACGTTCTGCACGAAACAAACTGTGACCTTACAAGATTGTTGTGAGGATAAAATGTGTGTGTGTGAGGGGGTTGTATGCCACTCTGAGATCCTTGGAGGAAGGGTGGTATACAAAGGTAACAAATAGAAATAGAACACCAGCTCACAATATGTAGCTAATGGATTTCTACAATATCTCAGCTGCTTTAACTGAATGAAGTATTAGTAATACTGCTGTGACATGGTAGATCTTCCATATAACGGTTCTAAAAACAGCTCAGCCTTATGCATGTTTACCCACAAGTAAGACACACTGTATTCAATGAGGCTTACTCCCAAGCAAGAGAGAAATCCTGAGTGAGGAAGAACAGGAGCAAAATGGCAGATGGTCCATCACTTCCAAAATCCATGAGAGGTAGTTTGCTTTACTGGTCTTTTCAGCCCAGCAGAACTTCGTTATTTAAAGGTAAGAGCCATACTGGATCAAACCAAGGGTCCAACTAGTCCAGCATTCTGTTCACACAGTGGCCAACTCACAAGCAGGATATGAGTGCAACAGCATTCCCCAGCAATAGCATTCCCCAGCATACTACCTCTGGTACTGGAGGTAACATGTAGCCATCATGACTGGTGGCCACTGACAGCCTTATCCTCCAAGAATTTATCTAATCCCCCCTTTAAAGCCATTCAAATTGGTGGCCATCACTACATCTTGTTAGAATTCTTGCCCATTTAAAACCTAGTGAATGGGAAATTAGATACGCCAACTTCAGACTGGAATACCTAAGGGGCCCAATCCCATGGGTGAAGAAAGATGCTTTTGGATCCAGCCTTTTCCCTGGAACGTGGAGCTTTTTGTGGGTGTAAGTGGGGCCATCCTAATTTTACCAGCCCACAGATCTGGGGTTCTGCTTGCTCTCTAAGTGTGTTTAGGATTGTAGCACTAATAAAGACTATTGTTTAAAGAGTTTAAATAAAGACACAAATGAAAAGTAAAAGTGCATTAACACCAAAGACCAGGTAGGATTTGCATATGGCACACATTTATTCAGCTGGGAGTCAATGACTGCTACAAATACTAAAATAACTACAAATAAAACAATACCAGGCAAACTTTGACTCTGCATATACTTACTGGTGTTCTTCCCACCCACCACCTACCCCTGTGTAATTAAAAATCTATGTGTTTTAACTAACAAAAAACAAAATAAAAGAAAGGGATAATACAGAAACATAAAGACTACAGCAGCTGCAATAAAACTTTGAAGATCATTACAAGCTAAACACAGTTAGAAATAATTCAGGCTTCTATAGAAGATTTAACTTGAGCTCCTTGTCACATCGGATGCACTATATTTCATATGAGCAGAACTTCAGATGGAGGGAAAGTAAGAGAGGAGGAAATGCTCTGTTGCATGTAAAACAAATAATAAAGCAATATTCCCTATTGAGAAGCAAAATAGGGATTCAGCTTGTGCTGGATGGAGTTACACTCCCCCGAAGACACAGGTTCACAGCTTGGGTGTACTTCTGGATTCAGCCCTGAGCCTAGAGGCCCAGGTTTCAGCGATGGCCAGGAGTGCATTTGCACAGTTAAAGCTAGTGAGCCAGCTGCGCCCATTCCTGGAGATGACTGACCTGGCCACGGTGACACATGCCTTAGTTACATCCTGGTTGGATTACTGTAATGCGCTCTACATGGGGCTGCCTTTAAAGATTGTTGACTGGGGCAGGTTACAGGGACCATACAACTAATCAGTTAAAACAACTCCACTGACTGTCTGTTTCCAGGCACAATTCAAAGTGCTGGTTATGACCTATACAGCCCTATACGGCTCGGGTCCAGGTTATCTGAAAGACTGTATTATCCCTTACAAGCCTGCCCATGCTTTGAGATGTTCAGGGGAAGCCCTTCTCTCAGTCCCACTACCATCACAGGCACGCCTGGTGGGAATGCAGGAGAAGGCCTTCTCGGTGGCTGCTCCAGTGCTCTGGAACTCCCTTCCCAGGGAAGCTAGACTGGTTCCCTCTTTGATGTGTTTCCAGAGGCACACAAAAACTTTCTTATTCTGGCAGGCCTTTGGAGAATAATGTGGATCCTCTCTATGTTTTAATGACTTTTAATGTTAATATGTATTTTAAATGTTGAAATGTTTTAATATTGAAACCTATTTAATACATTTTTAACTTTTGTATATCTCTTATTTATAGCTTTTAACTGTATATGTTTTAATTTTGTAAA
Source organism: Anniella stebbinsi (assembly GCA_029215795.1). NCBI lineage: Eukaryota > Metazoa > Chordata > Lepidosauria > Squamata > Anniellidae > Anniella > Anniella stebbinsi. The sequence goes on from JARDYH010000001.1 coordinate 229,292,488, forward strand.
GCCACCTTGAGGCCCAACATTGGGCAAAAGGCGGGATATAAATAAAGAAGATAATAATAATAATAATAATAATAATAATAATAATACCAGTTCATTTTTTTCAGTTAACCTATTCCACGTAAAGAGAAACCAAATGCAGCAATTAATTTTGCATACCAAGTCTTTTCCCAAGCACTTTCTCATTAATTTTTATGTTGCTTGAGACAATGGGTTGCTTTGATGAACAGACAAATAACTTTTTTTAAAAAATGTTCTGTATTAACTATGAATACCTGAGGAAGGAATAACTGGGAAAGTGTTAGAGTCGCGCCTTTAAGGTTTTAGCCAGATTAGAATGCTGCAGATAAACTGAACTTGTAAACTGGAGAATAAATCTGTAGGTAGATTTATAAACTAAAAACAAAACAAAATAAAGTCCCTTGATGACAGTCCCTGAGCATAGGCCAAGCTAAAGCCTTAAAATTACATACTATGAAATACTATGAAAACCAATATGTGATGAAATAATGTCCAATAAAATCTAAACAATGAAAATTGTTCACTCTGTGGTTTATAGCTAAATAACTGTGTAGTTTATAACTTAACACAGGTAAAGGGGAATTGAAAAAAAATCAAAACAACCCACCTCACCACAGCCCAAAATTTTTGTTCTCCCAAAATTCCTGTTTTAAAGATTTTTCTATAGCCCTTACCAGCAGCAGCTCCACAACACAGAGTACGTTTCAGCACGTGAAATATAATGAGATAACCAACATCTGAGACACCGGAAGTCCCTGTAGCTGGAACCTTTCACGTATGACGATGCGGTCACTGTCATTATAATACATGGAAAGCAGTGCAAGAGAACCTGCTGCCATGGAGAGTTCCGCTTTCCTGGGTGTAGCTTTGCACCCATGACTTACGAGATTTTCCGGCTTGAAGCCTCAGCAGCTGAGGGTAAAGTGAAGCCGCTCCAGAGGCAGTTGAGTGAAAAGCAGCTCTGGCGGTGTTTGAACGGAAGTTGTTCGGGCAGGCAAACCATTCTGGGGGCATTTTGAGACAGGGATGAACATGGAGGATAAAAAAGAGAAGGAGGCAATGAGAAAGGAGAAGGAGACAGTGAGGAAGAGAAGGAAATGGTGAAGCCAATAAGGGGGGGGGGGGGCGGGAATGGAAAAGCACAGAAAGGCATTGATGCAGAGGGAAAAGAAGATTTGCAGTGAGGGGGGTACATGAAAAAGGAGGGGAGAGGAAGAGAAAAAATGTAAGCAATGGGCAATGCACACCTGAATTCTGCATTTCTTCTACCAATGTTTCCCAAAGGAGGGGGGAGAGAAAACACGCCTGGAGTCTACATACTAAGAACATTAAAACTTGAGCATGCAACTATCGATTTATCGCCCTTTAAAAATATTTTTTCCGAAATGAATCTATAGCCTACAAGGAGCACAGAGAAACTGTTGGATTGGATTTCAACTACCCTACAGCAGTTCCCTGGTCCCTGCTTTCAAATTCTTTGGCCCATCAGAGATTTCAGGCTACACTTGTAGTAACACCTTCTTTTCCACTTTTTCAGATCAAACCTAGGCCTGACATTTTGATCTTCTTCCTCTCTGAACCCTTCATTCCAGCTGTGTGAATCTCTTCTGTAAATCGTCAGTCCTCGGATGCTGCTGACCCCTGAAACAGTGCCGTCTACTGAGCCTGCTCTATGTCCACTGATGCAGCCTGACTGGAAAACGCTGAAGTTCCAAGGATATTAGAGAAAGGTGTAGCACAGCATTCTATGTTCTAAGTGCTCAGTGATTTCAACGTTTCTTCACTTTTAATGTCAGCCAGCAATATTCAAAAAAGGGGAGCGCACTTTAAACACTGTGATATTAAATATAAATGACCCTCTTAAGATAGTTGCCACCACTGCTAAACAGAGTCAGTTCACACATATGTCAGCTCCCAGCTGAGCACGTCACTAACTTGACACAGCTGCAGCTGCACTCATAATTCAGTTTGTATGGAGCTGCTGTCTGTGTAGATCTGTACCTTGACTGTTTGACTATGTACAAATACCTGACTTCTTTGAGGGTGGCAGCTTCAAAAAGTGCTGTTCCACTGATAAACGCAGAGGCCCAGTTAACATACATGGCATCTCACGTCAGCCAAACCAAGCCCAGTCTGGCTGCAAGCCAGCCAGCAGCCCTGGGGACTGCTACACATCTGAACCAGCCGACAGTCATCAACTGGTATATTTATTGAATTTATTTTTTTTATTAAAACGTCTGTATCCTGCCCTATATCACTGAGATCTCAGGGCAGCATACAGATGAAATCAGAACAATATAAAACAATCAATATACACAGCTAAAATGTATTAAAACATTAACAAACTAAAACCAGTAGAAAAGTTTAACGGCAATAAGAGCAATTAAAACTATGTGCAACCTTGGAGAATTTAGCCTTCAAAGGCTTTAATAAAAAGCCATGTTTTAACTTGGCACCAAAATGAAGCCAGTGTCAGTGCCAGTCAGGCATCCAATGGGAGAGTATTCCACAGCTGGGGTGCCACTAAAAAAGAAAGCCCTGTAGTATTTATACAGTAGGTATTTATAAAGCAGACATATGCACAACAGTGGGTTTTAGCCAATGTTAGTCTAACTTAAGTCCCCTTCATTTCAATGGGTCTACTCTAAATAGGACTAACGTTGGATATAATACAAAATACCTGCATCTACTTCAGTGTCAACTTCACAAGAATTGGGCAAAAACTTGGTTAATTCACTCATGTATGACACCAAAAAATAAAAATAAAAAAGAAAGTTTTCAAATATCAAGAAGCTGAAGATAGAGTTGTCTATTCAAGAAAATAAAATTAAAAAATACTGTGGATTTAAAGAAGTGCTAGAGCTATGGGAATAGTAGCTGTTGTTTTTGCATGTTCGTTTTGCATCGGTAATTCTGCACAGACTTAGACAAATAGTGAAATGAAGCAAGAAGTACTTACTGGCTGGTTTCAGACAACACATTAAGCAACGGAGGGGGCGAAACAATCATCAGTTGTGTTGCTTACTGTGTTGTGTGGAGGGTAACACGCCGCTCACAAACTACTGATGGTATGCTATTCCGCCCAAATAAGCAACGGAGAGAAACAACTGGCTTGCAAGTTGTTTAGCTCGAAGCCAGTTGTTTAAAGTGTTGTGTGGAGGGATGAGTGTGTTAATGGCATGTGGTGAGTGGGTTAAAACATAAGCCCATAGAGGCAGGCGGCAAGAGCGACCAAAGCCGTGGCTGCCACTCTGCTACAACTGGCGCAACTTGCAGAGGCTGCTGGAATAGTACCAGGAAGACCGAGGGAGGAGGGAGGGTGTGGAGAGGGGCGGGGGCTGTGTCAGTCAAATGCCGGGTTGACTATTAGTCCACTTAACGCCAGCCCCAAGCACCCACAGTTGTGTAGGAATATGTTGTGTGGGGAGTACCCACATATAACCAACTGTGAGTTGACTACTCAACCCACCATTGACTAAAGTGTTGTCCGAAACCAGACACTATGTGATAGCTCTAAAAGCAATGAAGATGCTTTAGGGCACAATCCTATTCACGTTTAGACAGAAAAAGGTCCTACAACTCTCGCAACATTCTCTAGCAAGTATGCAGGGCTTTTTTCTGTCTAAATATTCATAGGATTGTTGCCTTATAGTGTGAGCTAAATTGTAGTTACATTGGCCTACTTATAATTTACTACAGAGCAATGCCCTTTCCTAATCTAAGGCAGCAATACTATCAACACTTGCATCAGAATACCTCCTACTAAATCCATGCTGAAGACATGAATACAATTGTGCTGTTAGGCTGCAATCCTAAGGACACTCAGCATTTCAGTAAGGCTTCCTTCTGAGTAAGCATGCGTAGAATTGCACTGCATAAGTTTCTGTGGTATTTTGGCTACTCCAGGAAAATTTGAAATGTTTTTCACATGCGCCAGATGCTGAAGTGCTAGAGAGGCAATATAAAGCAGCAAGAGTTTGAATAAGAGGCCAAAAAAAAAACCCCACATGATCTTTTGTTTTCAAATGGATGCTTTGTGTTTTTACCAAGTTGTTCAGCCAAGATTTCCTACAGGAAAGTGAGATCTTCGAGATAATGTAAATAGCCCAATTTGGCATTATTCTCTTCATGTGACTAAAATGGGGGTGAGGGGGAGGCTGTGCTCGGCCCTTTGTTCTGCCATCACCTCCCCTGCTGACCCCTCCCTTCTGCTATCCATGCTTTGGGATCATATCTGTAGAAGGGAAAACTGCTGAATACATGTAGGTTTGTGATTAGGAACCCTAACTGTGCAGGCTTCCTAATCATGGGGAGAGTCTTCCCCTCTACTGCCAAGCTCCCGATGTATGGACAGCATTGGGGGGGGGGGGGCAGGCTGAGCAGAGGGTGCAGCGACTGGAATGACACATGCCTCATTCTGTCCCCATTCAAGCATAATCATGTGGAAAGAACAGACCAATTCAGGAATTATACTTACAAATAAAAGCAAAGCATGGGTGGGGGGCGCAGTGAGTAATCCTGACCCGAATGTAGTGTACGCCAAGTAGCCCCTTCTTCTGGTGTTCCTATATAAAGCAGGGAAGGGGCCTTCATGCATACAGCTAGAGGTCCAAAGCCTATCCCCCTTCCCGGGAGACATTCACACTATTGTGAGGGGCTACTCCGTACACAAAATGTACGGGCAGAACTACCTGTGCAGCCTCGTTCTCATGTCGCTTTTATTCGCAAGTATAATGCCAGAATAGGACCTGTAATACTAAAATAGGACGTATACATATTCTATAGCATCTTAAACACATAAAGATCTTGTCAGGTTAATTTGAATTAGTTCTGTGTCCGTTTTTGGTGTGTATTCGCATTACAAAGTAACAAGAGCTCTCCAAAGTGCTGGTAGTTTTTGCAGTGTAACCAAGGAGCATTTCAGTGTACCAGAACTTAATTGCTTTCCAGTTTCACAATATAAACAGAGAGAAGGGCACTCCTCGGGACATGGTAATTATTAGCCAAGCTGCAAAATAAAACATCACAAGAAAAATATAAACTCTGCTCATTACAATATAAATATTTCCCCCCCTCAGAGAATATTTAATTTGATGAAAATGGGAGTGGCTTCTAGGCAGTTATCAAAATGTGTCATCAGTATAACAAGAGTGGCACTCAATCTTAAAACATTATGAAGTAACAAAAAACAGTCTTCTCACCCATTTATTATCTGTAGACCTCTTACTTCCTTACCTTAGAGTAGAATGCCTGCTAGATCGGGAAATGCTATTGCCAACAGGAGAGGGTAAGTTACTTCCACGATGGAGATCTTCAATGGATCGGCTCCAAGGTTTGGATTTGTCCATTGAGTTTTCCATATTGTTTTCCAAACCCTCAAAGTCAAATCTGAAAGGAAACAGGCATTTCAGTACAGTTTTAAAACAAAACAAAAAGATCAAGAGTGAACAAGAGAAAGATGTAGACAGATTTTTCCTTCCTGATGCTGAACATCTGCAGATTTACTATGTCCCAATAGATTATAGTCAACAATAACGCAACAGAGCACACCATAACATATTTCCCCTTGAGCTGAAACAAAGTGCTGGTTGCACGTATATTTCACAGTAAATTTGGATCTCTGGGAATAAAATGAGGGCCGTCAACTGAGAAATTGCTTGATTTCTTGGACAAATCTCCAGTGCTGTGGAAGAGACAAAATCTCAGAGCTATCTTCATTTTCCTTTTAATAATTGATTTATCTGTTACATTTATATCCCTCCTTTCCTCCAAAGAGCCCAAGGCAGCAATAAACAGTGTGTTATAATTTAGTTTCAACTGTCGATAACTGAGTCTTTACCCCGACATGTTGGCCAAGACCAAAGCCTAAACATATGTAATACATTACTGCAATCTTTATTACAGATCTTCCTTCTGTTACAAAGTAGCACTCTTGTGAGTGAGCAGTACTGACTCCATTTTGAAGCAGCCAAAAGCCAAGGCATCTTCATTCTCCACAGAGACACAGGAATGGGGCTAAGAGCCATCAAGTAAGGAGAGATCAGGCAATTCAGTTCCTAATAGTCTTCCTAAAATGCATTTCCCAGAGGCAAAAGTGGGAGTAAAATTGAGCTGAATATGAATGCTGGATGGCAACAGTGATATCTGGTCAATGGCAATGGGTCCTATTGTTGAATTCCAGCCTGGACACCAGTCATTAAGACAGTCATTAGCATGTGAAATCATCTTTTGTTAAAAGAATGTTTCTGGCAAGTACAGCCATCATCCCCAAATACCCTCTTTTGTTATGTCTTTCCCCCATGGCAAGTAACATCACTTCCATTGCTCATGAGCAGTGATGTCACTGCTTTTCTCCAAAATTGTATAAAACCCCTGAAGTTTAGAGAGTCAGCCCCACCCACCCACTTCTTAGAAGCATGGGCCATGCTGCTGAAATTGCTGGGTCTCACCTCCCAGAGGAAAGGCTCCTGCTCCTTCCTTCCTCTCCACTGAGACCAGGAGCTGCAATGCACGCTAGTTGCTGTCTTCAGGAAAGGGCTTCAGTCCAGGGAAAGGTATATTGCTTTTAGAGATTCCCTCCCTTCTTTCCCCTGCTGTCTGTGTGTGTATGCTCTAAGTCTCAAGAAGACTCCTGTCAGTCTTGAACCTACTTTTAAGCCTCCACTTGCTCAGCTAATTTCCCCAAAACTACCTTGTGCATTTGAATCTCTTTATACCTCAATAAATGTGTGCCACTGTGGTGTTATCCTCTTCAATAGTGTGGATTTCTTTGGGTAAGAACCGCCTTACTTAGCCACAGACGCTCTATTGCCAATGTCTAAAGATTCCTTATAAGTGAGTGTGTAGGTCTCATTAGAATGTGTGCAAGTTTGTACGCAGGTCTAATGAGAGCACATCACATAACACTTCGTCTGATTTATTCCCCATGCATTGCCTACTGTGCTGCTGTTTGAAAGGAGAGCCATCTCTCCCTGTCTCACATTCTCTGAGGTTACTCCTCAAACTTACCATGTTAGGAAACAGTAAAAGGTGAGTAAAGCTTCTTCCTCTCATTTCATATGAGATATACAATCTTTAAAGCAGGGGTGCATAACCTCAGGCCTGGGGGCCAAATCCAGCCCTCTTGGGATGCCAATCCAGATCTCTGGGATTCCCCAAATAGCCCCACCCCCTTCTCCTTACTCCACCCCTTTCACACAACCACCAATCATTTTTTGTGCAAATCCCCCCCCCCCCCCCAATTCTAAAAGGTTGAAATGCCTCTCCAATATGCTGGTATTTTTTAACATGTCAGCTCCACCTCCACTTTGCCTGTGGTCACGCCCACCCTTGAAATGTGGTCCCTGAAAGCTTCTCCTAGACAAAATGAGACCCTTGGCCCCAAAGAGGTTCTGTACCTACGCTTTCAAGCAAGTACATTTTTCTGCTACACAGCATCACCCCCTTTTAAAACATTACACTTAATTCTAATCCAACAAAATCCAAGTCAAGCTCTTTTCCAAGCAATGGAAGCACCTGTACGTATCCGGCCTAAACTCATCTTAGAGCCTGCAGCCCTGATGCAGAATAACCACGAATCAAGCATAAGCTGCCGTGCCTCCGGCTGCATTCACGTTCCTTCAGAGCATTTGGAGAACAGAAGCCTCTCACAGATGGGAGGGAAATGGAGCAGAGCAGGATCATTCCCCAAGCCATCTCCCTGTCTCCCACCCCTCTCAGTAGAAGTACAGCATTGTAAGGGGATTTCACATGGGAAGCTAATTACATGTGGCATCCACATGCCTCCTCAGGCGCTCCCAAGTAGCCAAGATGCCACTGCCGTTGTCACACTGTAAATATGCTCAGGGTTAATTAAAAAATTAGAGAGGGGCAGGGAAAGCAGAAGCATGGCTATGATGTGCTTCTGCTTTTTCCACTTCTGCTGAAACATGCAAAGCAGATGTCACCCAAAGTGCCATCCGATCCTCATTGCAGCAAAGATATGAAGTCTCACTTTGCAAGAAAAAAAATCTGCTTTTGGGAAGGGGCCATGGCTTGGGGGTAGAGCACATGCTTTGTAGGCCTGAAGTTCCATCTCCAGTTAAAAGGTTCATGGTTAGGATGTGATGAGAAAGGCCCGGAACCCTGGAAAACTGCTGCCAATCAGAGGGGCAAACTAAACTGACCTGGGTTAAAGGCAATTTCCCTTACAGGACTGGAAATGCCTTTGCTTTCACCACTTCGAAAGAAATTTTGAATTGGCTTTCACTATGCATATGGACTATCTGCTCTCAGTGTGGATGAAACAGGTCTCACATTGTCCCTGTTCAGACGACACCCTAAGCCACAGTGGTTAAGCATTTTGAGTAAAACATTACGGCTTAGTGTGTCATGTGAACCATACCTAACCATGGTGGCTACATGACCACGATTTAAACACACTCACTAACCACTTACTACAAAAGGGTTAGTGGCCTAACCATGGCTTAGCATGTTGTCTGAACAGGCCCTGTATAGAGTGGAAAACCACCATGGCATCCCATGTTTCCAAAACTGCCATTACCATTCACCACCCTACAATATACTGACATAAAAAAGGGGATTTCTGGCACCACCTTTTCAAAACAAACATATAATTGTTTGAATCATTGTTAGATCATTGCACCAATTTTGGTTTAATCCTTTAGGGCACTGTGATGCATTAATAATGCCAACAGAGGAAATCAAAGCATAAAAATGTGAATGTATAAGCCATGTCTTACTTACGTGACTGCATATTGTGCAAAAGACAAGTACTCCACCAAAACATCCAGGCCTTTGTTTTCTTCATTCAAAAACTCCCTGACCCATCTGTTAGAAAAAACATTCAAAGAGATATGAATATTTGTATTTGTCCAAGAAAAGCTTCCCATCCACCTCCAAGCCATTCATTGCAGAAAAAAATACATTGTACGAAAGAATATCTGGGCAGGGAATGTAATAGTGTCACCAAAGCCTGACAATTGCAAGGCCACTGCATATTCTTGGGGCTGGCCCTACAACTGGATAGAGAGAGACAACCCAGTGAGTGAGAGCCACTGTGGTGTAATGGTTAAGGCGTTGGACTATGACTTGGGAGATCTAGGTTCTAGTCCCCCCTGTGCCATGAAGCTCACTGGGCAGTTGTAGGCCAGTCACGTACTCTCAGCCCACCCTACCTCACAGGGTTGTTGTGAGGATAAAATGGAGAGGAGAACCTTGTAAGCCACCATGGGTTCCTTGCAAAAGGGAAAAAAAGCCAGACATAAATGCCGTCATAATAAAATATTTTTTTAAAATATCTCAAACAAGATTTGGTGGTTCTATTAGAGGTCTACAAATTGGCAATTATTACATTTATTATTATCATTTTACAATTGGGATGGAACCAAGTGTCAACTAGATTTTCAGCTCAGGCACCAACGCATCTTTGGCTGCCTCTTCATAAACCCAGTGCCTCTGTGAAGGATATGTTTTATTATTTGGGAAAACCAGGAGGTGCACTTACATAGAAGGACAGCCAATGAATCAAACAATATCATGGCGGCAACATCAAGCAAGTAAATGATCAAGTCAATTGGACTGTGCCAATATAAAACCAAATGTGTTTTGAACATTCCATGGGTTCTTCTGCAGGGGTAATTGCATCCAAACCACAGCAAATCTGTCCCATGGCATTCTGCTATATTGTTCAATCCTTAAGGAAACTCAAAGCCTGGCAAACCCCTGAAGGGTTCAAAATGGATTTTAATTTGGCATAGCTTAGTAACACATGATAGTATTGCACCTACTTATCATTAAAGTTCCATAATACTATATGGAGAAACCTGAAAAGCATTTAGTTTAATAATAAGGGAACCTTTACTGCAAGCTTGAGATATTATTCTGGAGCAACCCAGCTGCCTTTAATGGGAAACTACATAAGCTGTGGTGTCAGGGAAACAGCACTTAAGCTTGATAAATGGAGTACCTTAGACTACCACCACTGAGCTATGGACTTCCCGAATGAAGAAATGGTAGATATTATTTGGATCTCTTAGTATACAAGCAGCAGAACAGCATAACCATTCTAGACTGGGCTCTGCTCCAAATCTACATCCATCCCCTTTCAGGCATCACAGATGCAGCCGATACTGGACTACCCTTTATGGGTTTGTTGAAATATAATAATTAGAAGTAATTAAGTTAATGTTTCCCACGTACAGGCATCTAGCAAACTTTCAAACAGTTGCACAATGGCAAAACGTCAGCACCTAAAAGATATGCAAAGCACTGTGCAGCTTGTGCAAAATTATGTTCAACAGTAGGAAAAAGACAAAAAGTCTGGTGCTGTTTGACGTGTATTTTTTAAATTATTTAAAGTTAAAAGCTCAACGTTTCGGAGTATATCCTTCCTCAGGAGCTGTATACCCACACACGTTGTTTAAAAAAACCTTTTCAGAGTGAAACTCCTTCCGTGATTTCCTTTGCAGGCTGCGCTCTCGCTGCGAGTGTCCTGAAAAGGTTTTTTTAAACAACGTGTGTGGGTATACAGCTCCTGAGGAAGGATATACTCCGAAACGTTGAGCTTTTAACTTTAAATAATAAAAAAACCACACGTCAAACAGCACCAGACTTTTTGTCTTTTTCCTACTGTTCAGCATTGGTGCTACACCCTCCATAACACGACAGCAAAATTATGTTCACCTTTTTGGTCTGGGGACAGTGAAAAAATAATCCTTCAACTGGAGAATGCTAAGACCTAAAACCATGCGGCAGGGGTGAGCAACACACAATTCGCGAGTTGCATGTGGCCCCCACAGTCCCCCATGCAATCTCCCATGCCCCTCCCCAAAAGTTGGGGAAAATAAAAACAAAAGTAAAAAATTGATGGCAAACTGCTACAGAAGTTTGCTCCATAACTGCCCAATCATGCTTTGCATGCAGAAGGCCTCAGGTTCAGTACCTGGCTGTCCAGGTAACGCTGGGAAGAAGCTCCAACTGAAAGTCTGATGACCTGCTGTCAACAGGCAAAACTGACCTAGACAGACCAGTGGTCTGAGGTCCCTAATACTGGGAATTATGTTTTCATCAATACTTCATATGTAGGCTGTATCATTTATTTGTCCTCAAAAGAGCTCAGGGCGGCACACCTGGTGTTTTAGTCTATTTTTATCCTCACAACAATGACACTGGCGTTCCACTCTGCAAAGAGCATGGTCAAGACCAAACAACACTTCCTGTAAAATTGACCTTTCCATAAAACAGCTTACAGTTTCAAATCCCAAAAAGGTCTTCAGGCCAATCCTCTCCTTATTTTCTTGGAAGAAAAACCCACAAAGCTCAATGGGACTTTCATCCTCTTCAGTAGGGCTCTGGGTACTTAAATGTCAGACAGTTTAAAAAAAAAAACAGGATTGGATGAACAAAGGGGCTGTTCTAGAGGCCAACCTCACGCCTTGCAACTTTACTACCTTTTCATAAATAATTACCCAGGGTTGATTCATTCATCTATTTTTGAGGCAGAAAGGAAAACATGAGGTAATTTTTGCCTCGACATTATGATTTGGCCATATAAAGTATTTCCACCTGGTAAAAACTGCAAATTCCAAAATTTGTTATCTAGGAGTTTTCAAAACATGGGAACTTATGAGCGTATGGTGTGTGAGCACTTTTACAAGACATGTTTATGACATGAAAACTGAGTGAAAATTGAGAAGGTCACTCTTCTGCCACGAAAAATGCCCAAGCAAATAAGGCCTGAATGATTTGTGGGTGGCAAACAGCAAAAAGCAGGATGCAATGGCCAGTTGATTGCACTCTTACATTAGACAGTTACATTAGGCCAATTCAAATGTCTCATAAAAATGAGCACGCTTTTGAGGGTATTAAGCAAAACTGGAGTGGGTGAGAGCAAGCAAACTAGGCAGAATGTTGCAGTTTCCCGAGAGTAAGTTCAATGGGACTTACTTTTGAGTAAGCATGCATAGCAGGGTGGGGAACCTCAGGCCTATGAACCAAATCCAGGCCCACCTGGAGTGTCAATTTAGCCCTCTGGGGTTCCCCAAATTGCCACACCCCTTTTCCTGGCTACACTCCATTTCTCCTGACTGCCAATTATTTGGTGATTTCCAGCTTTTGTATCTTCCCCCCCTCCCCATTCTAAAAGACTGAAATGCCTCTCTTAAGGGCTTAGTTACTTCCAGTAAAAGCGTAAGCTAAAATAAGATGGTATGTTTGGTATTTTGCTCCCATCCCCTTTGCCCACCAGTGGAATGTGGTTCCCAAATGCTTTCTCGAATGGGATTCAGTGCTCTGGCTGAAAGGACTTCCTTACCCCGATATACATGTTTATTCAAAAGTAAGTCCCAGGACGATAATTATAATACAGTGTTGAGGCTCTAAAGAAACTAATAAATAAGCAGCAGAGAAAACAAATAATCAATCGTAACCATTATTACCGCAGTAAAAGATTATTGTATACAGGTACAGAAAGCTGCATACGACCAATTCACTCAAGCTTACGGTTACATTGGCCGCTCCCCACAAAAACTCCACTTTCACAGCAGACACCTATGACTTCAGAGTCCTAATGAACCTAGCAGAAGCAATCTCTACATTCAGTCACAGCCAACATCTGGGGAGCTAATGTTAGGGTAATACATTTTGCTTGGCATTTTCATACATTTTGCTTGGCATTTTTAAGAGGTTAGCTCTTTAAAATAAAAAATAAAAAAGGGGAAAATAAGATGACATGCTGAAAACTTCTAAGAGGATATTTGGTTTGGGAAATATTCTTGAAGTTTGCAGTTTAACTGATGACAAAACTGTTGCAATTGCTTACAGACTTTACTGGCACAACATCTCAAAGATGTCGCTTACACATTTGCTTCTCAGCCAACTATGTATTAGAAATGTTGGCCTAGCTTTGGTATGTCATGGTCAATTTCACTTCAAAGAGGATTTGCAAAAGGTGGGGGAAGAGGGAGAGAGAACTAGAATATTTAACAGAAACAGTTTATGAAAGCTCTATTGGAGGGTTGCACATGCACTTAAAAAATAGTTCTCCCCTGAAGCAATGCTGCAGTCGCTGAATTGCCTGCCCCTACACTCTCACCGCCTGAGCCAAACAAGGCTTATATAAAACCAAGCACCATTACAAAGTAACAATTAATTGGGAGCAATGGGAGGACATTTTATGCAGCAGTGGTGTCCAACTGTGCTTCAGGGAACCCTGGGGGTTCTTATTAGGTGCTCAATTAGAAGGTTATTAATGTCAGTCAAGCATCCAGAAAGGCATCTGACCCACCACAACAGTGTCGGGTGTATTGTAGAGATCACTCATTTGAAATGCAGTGACAACAAGGCTCAGCAGGTCTATCCAGTACTTCATGCATGCACTCTAGGGCAGGAGTAGGTAAACTTTGGGGGTTGTGGGAACATCTGACAATTTGAGAAACTGTCCTGAGCACCATCACAAAATGGCTGCCATGGGAGATGTGGCAAAGGATAAGTAACCTGCCCCAAAGACTTGGTACAAGGCCGTGGCAAGCTCTGATCTTCAACACACTAAACAACTCCTTTAAACCCCACATTTTCAGCACCCAGCTGTCAGTAAGAAAACATGTTAATTTTTTTTTAAAAAAAAAAGTGGGAGCAGTAGGGCACCTTGGAAGCCAACAAGAAAGGTGCCTGGGGATGCACTGATTTCCCCAGGTATCAAGTTGCCTACCCCTGCTCTAGAATATATCCCAGAATTCTCTGCAGCAGAAGCAGGTCATGGCAAATATTTAGGAGTTCCTCAACAGATGAGTAAATGTAGTGGGAAGGCTCCCTGAAGTAGCAGCCTTGAAAATCCTTCTCCTATACTGTTATTTTTTTTTCTATTTGAATCAATGACACAATTGGGAGTGACTAAGTTTGGATGGTTTATGCCCAATGTTATTTGTCCAATGTCATTAAAGAAAAAAAATGTCTTACCCAATGTGATTGGTTCTTAAAGAAATTTCTAATTCTCGCAATACTTGTGTAGATTCTTGAACTCTCCTCCTAAATTTCTGCAATTTACAAGAGAGGAAAATTATTTGTGTGTGATTATTTAGATGAACAAGACAGTATACAAATTCCCATGACAGAGTGAATATATAGAAACATTGAGAAACACATTTAGATACAAATCCTGAAGAACTACACCGCTAATCAGAAAACAGTAGAATGCACTTTAAAAAAGTATTATTGTACTAATTATTATTAATACATGGAAAATATAATGCAAATATATAATATGTGCAATACATTTAGAAATCAGTATGTATCTTTTGTCTGAATGCTTTTCTCCAGCTAAGCTGTCCAACTTTCTATCCTGACAGTAGTTCATGCTGAGTTACAGGGAAGGTTACAATTACATATGACTATTTAAACAACTGATATTACTGCATGATCTGTACAGATGTGAAAAATTTCTCCTCATCCCTTTGCAGGATAATACAGATGGACACGCTCTCCTGGTGTGAGAGAGATCACCCTAGAGGATTGTGGCCATCTATATAGGTTCGAACAATCAAACTACCCTGGATGAAAGAGCTCACCTCAAGGTATTTCAGTTGTGTGTATGGTCACCTTGAGTACATTAGCTTGTGGCACAAAATATTAAGGCTGTGTACAGATCTGGATCCCGAATCCGGATCGGATTGATCTGGCCTGATCTGGGCCCAATCTGAACCGGATTGGGCCTGGATCAGGCCGGATTGGATCCACAATCAGGATCCACTCTGGGTCCAATGCAAAGCCCTCCCTCCCGCTCTCCCCACTCTCTCCCTCTCTCCCTCCTCCCAATCGCCCTCCTTACCTGCAGCCTCCTCCGCGGAGTCCTGCCTCCTCAATGTCAGCCGGCTGCTTTCCCGCTCGCGGTGGGTGATGATGTCACCCGACGCGACCAGGAAATGTGGTGGCCGACATTGAGGAGGTAGGATGTCACAGAGGACGCTGCGGACGAGGCTGCAGGTAAGCAGGGTGATTGGGAAGAGGGAGGGAGGGAGCAGGGAGAGCGGGAGGGAGGGCTCTGCACAGACCCAGAACGGATCCCGATCCAAGGCAGATTGGATCGGAATCCAGATCGGATTGGGGGGTCCATGCACAGCCCTACAAAATATCCCAGAATTTGCATCCTCAGCACTGTCCAAACAAATCTGCAAAAGCAAAGGCCTCATCCATACTCCAAAGAGATGGGTGGTGCCTCACCGATGTCTGCAGGTATGTCATTTCCTTTCCTCTCTGATTGAAAGGATTACTTTGCTACTCCTTAAACATGTTAGTCCATCTTGACGGAGCCATAAAGGAGGCGGGACAAGCAGCAGAGTTCCAAGTGAATGACTTGTCAGTCACCCATATCTCAACAGTGTGGTGGCTCCTGAGCATGATCGTTCTAGTAGTTCCTACAACACTGGCTGAGTTTAACTAGACCATTTCTGGGCCAGCCTTGGCCAGCGGATATAACAGCCAGGTATATTTGGAGATTGTTCAAATGGCTCCCCTGGTGTCAGGATCACATCAAGCCAGGTGTATTTTTTCAATGGAGATTTTTACAAGCACATATAAAATTTTAAAAAGTCAAGCTTTTCAGGCCTGATTGCTCCGACTGCCAAATAAACACTAAGGGATTTTTTATTTATTTATATATGTCTATTAGTTCTCTGCACTGAAAGATCAACCACCTACATTGCAGGGGGAAAACCTGGCCAGCTGAGTATAAACACTTTCAGGCACATAAAAGTCCCATTCTGGATTTGAACTTGTGGCCTACTCGTGCTGCAGTCTGCAACCCGTAAACATTGAAGTGCCCCATTTTACTCAACCTCCACTAAAACTTCATCTTATGCCAGGGGTCCACAGGGTCTGTAACACCCATCAATTCCTTGCCTACTGACCTAGAAAGACAGCCTTCAGCCATAAAACTATAAAAAGGAATACAGTGTTTTCACTTTAAAACAAAAAAAGGCAGGGAAGAAGCACTTCTCAACCCCAGTGGGGCCTGCCTATCAACAAAAAAGCATGGCACACTGATGGCATCACCAGTGGAATCAGGCAGTGCAATTTCTCCTGGACTATACCACATCTGGCTACAGGTCTTTATTGGGGGGGGGGGGAGGGAGATGGGACAGGGAGAGAAGAATGCATACTTGTACATGGAGAATTTGCCTGTTGGAAATGAAACTAAAATGAACCCTTCTCCCTAAAATGCTCCCTAACATGCAAGTTTTCTATGCATAAAGAGTTCTATTTTGGGGTGTGTGGAGGAAATAGGTAGCATCCAGTCATGTACCACACACACACCCCACTCCCACGGCCATCTCCAGCATAAAATGGTACAGCCCAGGAAAAGCTTTCTGGCCTAATTTGGCTGATTTTATAAATTGGCCTAAAATGGAAGAGCAACACCTTACCTTCCTCGTTACAGCTGGATCGAGATAGCCTTTTAATTTCTGTATATATGTATGTGGAGGATTCTTGACTTGAAATCTTTCCTGTAGGGAAGATGAGTAATCATTAGCCATTCAAACTGTCACCAGATATGTAATATAGCTAGATGCCATAACTAAATATGCCACACTTCACTTGCTTTTTATCATTTAATTAATGTTTTGGCTTCACTTTCTTTATACATCAAAAACTGGAATAAATGCCCAGGAGACCAAATGCTCTGCAAGAATTAAGCCTGCTGTAATTAAAAATAAGCCACAGTTTTGCAGGTTAACGCTACCACCTCCTGTGTCAATTAATTCCATGGGATAATTATATACTCTCTGAAGAATCTGTGTGTGTGTGTGTGTGTGTGTGTGTGTGTGTGTCAAAGAGAGAGAGAGAATTATTATTATTATTATTATTATTATTATTATTGGTGCTATCAATTTCAACATATAATTTGCACTCTGGAGACTAGAAAGCAGCTGATGAAATGACACTTTTACTATCCTGGAAATCACCCTTGTGAGGGTTGGCATGAGTTGCTACCTTAGATTAGCCTTTCCCAACCTGGTGCCCTCCAGATGTTTTGGACTACAACTCCCATCATCCCTGAGCATTGACCATACTAACTGGGCTTGGTGGGAGTTGTAGTCCAAAATAACTGGAGGGCACTGTCTTGGGGAAAGCCGCCTTACATTGCATCTGTGTTTTTGTTATTTTATATCTTTACTGTAACTGAATTTGTAATGTTTTCAACTTTGGTCTATTAAACATAATAGTAAACTGATTAAACCTGAATATTTTCCCTTGGCACAGCATCTTCATGATTGTTAATTGTTTTATAAACCTCAGAAAGAACTTTACTTTATTAGATGCCAGTGCTTTTTACCAAGCACAAGACCTAATTACCTAAACCTCTAACTTTTAAAAAAAAGATTGCATGCAATACGGCAGCAATTTGTAAAATGAGACAAAGGCTTAAATAAGGGGACCATGTCCCTATGTTAGTTTATTCTCATCTTTTTCAACATCTCTTTGTACTTTAGAATTTGACAACTGCCTTGCAACTACAAGAAAATGATGCAGGAGAAGAGTCAGCAAGAGAAATAAGAAGATAAGGCATAGCATCAATAAGCAAAGCGAGTGTTCAGTATTCAAGCGGAAAAGCACACGTATTTACTATGTAACTATTCTGAAAATACAATGAAAGGCCACTCCCCCAAAACAACAACAACCACAACAACCGGGAATTGTAGTTTGAGAAGATGATTAGACTTCTGTTAGATAGCAGTAGTCCTCCCTATCCTAAGGAGGATAGCCTCTAGGCATCTTCCCTATCCAAGAGAGAGGGGGTGACTGTTAAACCACTTTGTTGTATTCAGGAGAATCATATGTCAGTCACAGAACTTGCTCACTGACTCTTGATCAATTCTGTGACATGATTCAAGAAGTTTGAAGAACATCAACTATACATCGCATCTGGAATCACAGCACAGCCCCATCTTAACCACCTATATGCTGCTGCTTGTGGAACTGAGCCTACAATCCTATCCATATTTAATTTGGGGTAAAGCCCATTGAACTCAACAGAACTCACTTCCACATCAACATGCACAAGTCTGAGATGTGACATCCACGCATAACATGGCCTTCAACAGAGCAAACAGATTGCTGGATCAAGATCTCCAAGCTTCAGAAAGACAATAAATGTGAGCGATCTCCTTCAATAAGATTTGCTTTCTTACCCCTATGGATAAGGATTTCTAGCAGCTTCCTTTCTGTTTGTATGCTAATTTCATAATTGCATATTGTGGCAATGTATGCTGCTTCTCTGCAATATTTTAACTGTTTGCTTATCTTCTGTAAATATGCGTTAAATTCACAATATCAAATTACAGTACCACATCCAGTTTATGTCAACAGATAAATCCTGCTCATCATCAGCATTCTATGAAGGCTAAATATTGATAATCACAGTTTTTTATTACCCACTTATGTTCGCACCTGTTGACATCCATTATAACGTTCGTGCCTTTTGCCCTATGTGAATATTTCCTTGCATCAAAGTGCTCCAAATGATTTGCTAGCACATAAGAGCCATTGTAGTAGTTAGAGCGTTGGACTGGGAGTCAGGAGATCTGGGTTATAGTCCTCACTTGGCCAAGAAGCTCAGTGGGTGACTTTGGGTTAGTCACAGACTCTCAGCCTAACCTACCTCATAGGGTTGTTGTGAGGATAAAATTGAGACGAGGTTGTACACTACCTCGGTTTCCTTGGAGGAAAAGTAGGGGATATAAACCTAACAAATAAAGGACATAAGCAGTATGGATCAAGATCATATCCTACTGATATCAAGACATACAATGACTTTGGAAATCAAAACATGTGAATTGTGTTATGAAAGGAACATCTACTAAATGCATAGAATTCATGGATTACGTGTGCATCAAAAAGTGGCTGTGGGTAACACCTTCTTGTATCTTTACTCCCCCATAGCAATTTTGTAACCATTTTCAAAATGTTTCCAACGTGTGTATATTTAAAGTGGTAAGATAAACGCACAATCCTTTTTTAGAGTTCCATCAGACGGGGTGGGGTGGGGGGAAATCACACTTGCCTACCGTCGCTTCTCTTCCCCTGCTTTTGTTGCTCAATACTTCCTCTTTCTCTCAGGAAGAGGAAAGAAGAAGTAAAAAAAAGTTCTCGTGGCCCATTCAGGGGGTGTCTTTATCGTGCCGCTTCTCCTGCACACAGCAGGAGTTAGCAGCAACTTCCATCTTTAAAAATAATACGGACTTACTGGGGGCTTTTTTGTCACATGAAGAAGGCTAGAAGAGGCGGGAGGCAGACAACATTGTGAGAGGGACACACGAAAACTGTGAGTGCCCAGTAACGAGTGTGCGATAAAACGCTCATCTGATGATGCCCTTAGTTATCCAAGTTGTAAAATCAAAATGACCATGAGGGCAACCAACAAAGTCAATTCTAGAAAAAGAGTTAATTCCCTTTTTTTCCCCTTTTAATCATATATAGAGCAGCATGCTGTGGTAATACATTTATATTCAAAGTACACCGTTAGGTCACAGGCCTACATAACTCATACAGAAAGCACCAGCATGGTAATGCGAAGTAGGATTTGAAAGCAGAGTTTGATTTTTAAATTCTCATTAGAAACAAACAGTGGCATGGAATTAACCTTGGTTAAGGTTAATGCTGATGTTAACTTATAACCACGGTTAAATCTGGTAGGCAACTTTGCACATGAGAGGGAAGGAGGGAGTGTATGATACCATATTTAAACGACTCCCTAGCCATTTTAAATGTGCTTTTTTATTTTATTTTTTACACAATTTGGTATCCCACTTTTCAATTCAAAAGAATTGATGTACAATAAAAACAAAAAGCTACAAAACAAGAACTATACAGTTTAGCAGCATAGCAGACAACAGACCAGTAAATCACTAAAATATTATGTGTATTATTCTCAAAAACAGGAATCAGTAACCTGAGGGCTGCATGCAGTAATGGACACACATGTCCCTCACTACACATCTGAGCATGCAGGGATGGGGAGGTTGAAACAATTTTGACTGTAGTGGGATTGCTGGGGGCTGGGAGATTAAACCATCTCTCTCTCTCTCTTTTCCCCTCCCCCACTCATCTATCTTGATCAAGATTGCTTATTCTCTGTTGCTACTAGCAGTGGAAATCACAAACCGTTCCCCACCCTCTCAGCTTATCAGCTAGGAAAAGTGGGAGGGGCTCCCCAGCTCATGCAGAGAGCTGCTGAGCTCTGCACGCGGCTGCCTACATGTGGTCAAAATCCAGATCAGTCTCTTGACCACTGATATCTCCATTTACTGATATGTTCTAGAAACTATCAAAACGCTAACTTCTTGGACATATATCACACAACAGATTTCCTCTCCAGAGAAACAGACCTAGCCTTCAATGAGTAATGGATATCTATGACCATGGAAGTTGGAAAAAGTGCTGCCACAGATCTGAAACTGCTGTTGGCCAGCTGTTTTAAGATACATACTCCTGCTATCTGGGAGAGAATTAAATATATATCCAGTTGATGAATAGGAGAAATATTGGCTACCCAGTTTAGGGTGTTCTTCTAAGAAAGCTCTCCTTATAACTTCTTTTGCAACAAAAAGGATTGGCACTGGTCACTGAAGAAGGCACCCTTGGGTGCTGAAACATGTTTGGCCTGAATTTTACTTTTGTTCTTTTAAAAATATTGTATTAAATTTGACTGTAGCACACTGTTGTGTCTTAATATTGTACATTTGCATTGTATTTTAAGCATATTTGGTACAGATTAGAAACAATTTTGCTACTTTCGGTCTCCTTAACTCGTAGATTTGGTTCATATTCATAACCAAATCATTCATTCATAAGCTTGCCCCTGAAAGGCCAGGACTTTTCTTATGGCTATGTAAGAGCCTTTCATGCGAGATTCATATCTGAAGCAGCTAACAGAAGAAATAGTGAGAATCATATAACGTCCCCGATGCATACATTTCTTTGACTAACTATGTGAGAAACTGCTCACTGAAACATAAATCTGGCATACGTGCGCCGTAAAATGCAATCATTAGTTAGAAACTCATAGAACAAAAGCATTATTTTCCTGCCAACTTCTCTTGAGCAGACAGTTCTCTCTCCTAAAACTAATGGCTGCAGAGAGGACATTACTCTGCTGGGAACAGAGTTTGCTCAAACTTGTTTATTAGTGTAGACGAGCTATTCCCTCGACTCTTAGCTTCCTATCTCTAGCACTCCTGCAATTGCTTTTGTTTCCTTTCCTTTCCATTTGCAAATGAAGAGTTCTGGAAGCCCTGGCTTTTGCTGGAGTTTTCCAATCACCGCTAATAGTAAGTACACTCCCGGGATCTGTTCCGAATACAGAGTAATAACGCTTCCAAACACCCTCCCCCTTGCTATGCAGATGATGTGTCAAGTCCCTTGTCTGAGCTGAGCCTAACCGTATTTGAAAATTGCTTAAGTAGTAGTAGAAGCAGCAGTCCATGGTTTATCATTTCAAGAAACGGGAGGAAAAATGAAACTTGAGCTAGGCAACTTGAATGATGACAGACTGCTTGAAATAATCTCAATTTTTTCTACATTGATTATTGGGCACAGGCTTAGGGTTGTTCCGAATTGATTTCCAATTCAAAGTATTGACACTACCAAGTAACGAACACTGAAACGTATATCGAAAGGCTTCTCTCTACAACAATAGAAGACTTTGTTGTCAGCTTTCAAATAAAGTGGGAAATGCTTTAATAAATACATTTGTCAGGACAGTGTGACCTTTTGACCTATTAAATTCAGGATTTTCTGTGCTTGTTCTTCAAGCCTGAATAGAACAGGGAAAGTATCCACAGATTGGATACTGTTGTTGTGAGTTATAAGATTACTTTAAGGGTAAGTTTTAGGAAGAATTGGACATTTTTAGAAGAATTGTGATGGAGAAAGAAGAATTTACAAGAGACTGGCAAGAATGTGGAATTTCTTTGAGATGGAAGATTGGAGACATGTGGAAGTTTTTTGGACTCTTGCTGGGTTTTGGTTATTTCTTATTTTATTAAGTTAAATAATGAAGCAATGGAATATTTGAAGTAGATAGAAAATTATGTGAAGTTTTATGTTATAATAAGGGAGAAATAAGGGGGAGAAAGAGAGAGAGGCTTGGTCAGCTTTATAATTTGTAAGAGAAAAGAAGAGGGTTTTCTTATGGTGAATGAAAAAAAATATAAGAGAAGAGAAAGGGGTTTATTTTTATTTGTTGTCTGTTTAAGTAATTTTTGATAATGGGGGAATAAGAATGTTAACAAGTGGTTGTGTTAAAAGGGGAGGATGGGCTTTTTTTTTTCTTTCCTTTAAATTTTTTTTTATGTAGTACCTGCTTTTAAAAAGCTTTATAAAATTTGTTGTGGGAAAGGTAGGGGGTCCTTTTAAATGTTGTATGTCTTTGTAAGGTTTGTTTTTATGTTTTTAATAGTGAAACAGAATAAAAAATATTAATCAGAAAAAAAAATCTAGGTTCAAAACAATAATTCTACATCCTGTTATGCAAGCCTAGATCTTACTCAGTTGGCTGAGATCATTACTTTTATATTTGGAATAGTCAATATATGTTCAGGGTGACTGAAAATAAGAGGCAGGTATTAAATATGAGAATCTCAACCATATTGCTACCATATGAACACTGAACCAATGAAGAAGTATTGTTCATCTTCTCCTCCATAAATAAAATGCAGATTGAATTACATGTCATCAAGACTTTGCTTTTCCATCACATATGTAAACCACACCAATTTAGATGGAAATCATGGTTGCCAGCTTTGGTTGCTTCAAGGGAAACATGTGGGAACATGTGCACTGGGGAAGCTGACATTCCTATTAATTAAACAAAAGTATAAAATGCTCACTGAGAGTTAATAAGCAGAGTTGCTCCCTTCTCTTTTCTATCCAGAAATAGAGCTTCCCCAAACTGGTGCCATACAGATATTTTGAACTATTTCTCAGCAGTACCTGTCACTGGAGATGTTTGATCTAAGCACATTGACACATGCCTTAGTTGAATCTCAGTTCAACTATTGGCTGGGGCAGATTGCAGGAAGCATGTGACAACCATGTTACAACAGCTTCACTGTGGTATGGTCCATTTCCAGGCACAAGTCAAATACTGGTTATGACCTACAAAACTCTATCTGAACTGACACCATGTTAACTGAAAGACCACCTTCTCCCATATGAGTCTGCCTGGGACTGAAGATACCACCCTCTCTGTCCCATCAATAGCTGAAGCATATTTGGTAGGAACTTCACAAAGGGCCTTCTCAGAGGCTGCTCCCAGGTTCTGGAACTCCTTGCTGAAGAAGACCCATCTAGCAACCTTCCATTGGGAGGCCAAGGTGTTTTATTCAGACTGGCCTTTGGCCCACTAAGTTAGGCTGACCATATGAAAAGGAGGACAGGGCTCATGTAACTTTAACAGTTGTACAGAAAAGGGAATTTCAGCCAGGGTCATTTGTATGCAAGCAGCATCTGGTGAAATTCCTCTTCATCACAACAGTTAAAGGTGCATGCACTATATTAGAGTGACCATATACAAAAGAAGGCAGGGCCCCTGCAACTTTAATTGTTGTGATGAAGAGGGAATTTCACCAGGAACTAATTGCATACAAATGGCACTGGCTGAAATTTCCTTTTCTCTACAACTGTTAAAGTTACATGAGTCCTGTCCTCCTTTTCATATGGTCAGCCTAACTAAGTTAATTTGTTTATGGCCACCTTTAAGTATCGTAATTTGTCCAGTTGACTGTTTTAATGGATTTTATCAATGTGTTTTATCTGCCCTGGCTTTTTATGTTGTTTTAAATTGTTGTTCTGTATTTTACCTCTACAGTTAGACACCTTGAGCACCATTTGATAGAAAGACAGGATCCAAATTCAAGAAAGGAATGCACAATTGTTTTAATCTGTTCTCAGCCACCTTGAACATCATTTGTTTGAAAGCTGGAGTATAAATATTTAACACAAACAATGCATTAGCAGCATTGCTAAAGCTACAGGCCAAAGCATCACTGGGAGCTGAAACCACAGAAATAAAAAGGAGTTTAAATCTAGCTTCAGACTACATGGGATGAAGTACAGCAATAAAGCAGTTTACAAGCGGCCTTCAAACATACAATAGCAAGCAATAAAATTAATCTATTTTTCCTGCAAGCTGAAAACTGGAATATTGAAATCAGTTACCAAAAACAAAGCAATCCATTTTCTCCTTATTTTGTACAACATATACCCTCATTTTTTGGGAGTTCTCCAATGCATATACAATGTTGCCGTGTTTAGTCTAATTGTCAAGAAATACTGTATTCTTCTGGCAGCACTGAATGCTTTTTAATGATCATAAAACATTATGGGCTAACATAATATGAACTTGTCCAAACAAAAATGTTCAACCACTAAAACAGTGAAAGTGCTTTTGTATCCAATATGTTTACAATTTATTTTCTGGGAGGGGCTGTAGTTCAGTCATAGAGCACATGTTTCGCATGCAGAAGTTCCAAGGTTTGATCTACAGTATCCTGTCTGATATCCTGACGAGCCACTGCCAGTCAGTGTTAATAATACTGGGCAAGACAGACCAATGGTCTCACACAGTGTATGTTCCTGTATGCACCCTTTTTGTTTCCCTAAGCAAGTTACATTTTAAAAAGTGTACTAGTGCTTGATCATCAGTGTAATGAAATCAGAAAACATTTTCAATCATGTGCATTAGCCTTGGCCACAAGACCGGCCCTACCATTAGGCATGGTGAAGCAGTCGCCTTAGACAACAGATGCTGGGAGGTGGCAACAAGGTGTTGGAGGAGAGACCTGTACGTCTCACGGCCTGCCCTTTGTTCCCATAGCTAGCCTGCTGCCTTCAGGTTTAATGAAGGATGCTGTTCCATCACCAGGGCTGAAGGAACAGTCTGGTCAGACATGGTAGAGGAAACCATCTTGCTCTTCACCTCAGGCAGCAAAATGTCTTGGGTCAATCCTGCTTAGCCCCTAGGCCAATTGTATTTTCTAGGTAGTTTGTGACCCGCCTGTAGCCTATGGTCACAATGAGTTGGCCCACTGGCCATTTCATAGGGCCTATGGAGTACATACTACTGTGGTAGGCAAACGTTTCACATAGGTCACTCCTACTGTATGGCTGCATTTGGAGACAACACTAAACACTTGTTTGCAAGATACATTTGAGCCTTTTTAGGGCTGAGTAGCTGCTACAGTATCTTGGTCATCGCTGATTTAGGGAAATAAGTCACTTGAAATTTTAATTGTGATTAGTTTAAAATGGAAGTAAAAGCTTCAGATTTTCTCCTTGCACCTATGATGAATAAAGGAAGAGGAGCACAGAAGCTCATGGCTCACCCAGATTCATCATCAGCATCAGCATCAGCATCATCAGCATCAGCATCATTTTTTAAAATAAAGTAACACTTTAAACCCCATACTTCCATGCTCATTTGCTCTACCTCATGACCACTAACTTTTCCCTTGTTTGCTGGGGTGGGAAAGAAAAACACACTCGAGACAAATTTCATCATTCTTCTGTAGAAAAATGTCAGAAGAGGAATGCATGTGAAAAATGATGCAGTACAACATCCATGTAGATTTTGACAGCAAAGATACATGCATAAGAATAATCAGGAAAGTTTCATGATCACACACTGGAAGATTGGGGGGGGGGGGTACAGGAACTCTGGAACCCTGAGAGATAGGGGATGGTAGGAGGAAGGGAGTATCAGCGACAATCTCCTCTACCCTTTTAATTAACTAGAGCCTCTGCTAGACTGAAGGCTGTTCACAGAAGGGCAACTGTGCATTTCTGTTTATTAGAATCACGTAGAAAATTTTGAACCAGTTTTGAACCAATTTATAAAGCACAAGCTGCACAAATCTGCCTAACATCTTCAAGTCCGCCTGCTTTCATAAATGGGGGGAGTGGTACTGGTAACCTACATGTTAGGACCTTATTAATTGTGATGCCTTAACTTTGGATGCTCTCCTCATGGAGGAACACCTGGGCACTTCTTCCAATACCTGTTTAGCACAAGGTGAAGACATCTTTATCTGCCAAGGTCACTTAGACAGTCACTTCTATATTGTTTTATCTGACTTTTTCTATCTCTGTTGCTATTGTTTTTAATATTGTTAAGAACTGATTTTATATAGAGAAATAAATAAAACAGACAGACAAGAGCCAGAAAATAATGGAAGGAATGGCTGAATAATTTTAACTGGGGAGCTGTTAAAGTTGTTAGTTCTCTAGAGGAGAAACATATGCCTGTCTGATTTAAAAATAATCTGGCAGGTAATTCACTTCGTGTTTGGTTTTGTTGTACCACACAAGGCTGGCACTAGATACTTGGGGGGGGGGGGGGTGCTGCTGCAGGGAATCCCAGTACAGCTGTTCTGTTCAGAAATAATTAATGGAGCTGAAGCTGCTCTGAAGCAAAAATAAATAAATAACGATTTAAAAAAAGACAAATTTCCCATTGCAACAAAATACAAAGCCTGTGTGCAAATATAATAACTTCTACCATTTCTAAAATCACATCTCTGCTGCTATTTGACTTATTTATTTAGCTTTAAAAAAACTAATTCCAAAGAATCAATCCCTTTAAAAAAAAGCACCGCTTTTTTTATTTGACAGTACATACAGCTGTCAAATAAATAATTTAATTAGGTGGTATCTATTAAGTGTTCACAAACTATGACTTAAGGCCAACCCATTTAAAGTTTTAAAACATGTGTTACCGAACATTTTCAGGGAAAGGGACTCCACAACTGTAATGCCTAGTTCAGACATAATGGTCACATTTGCACATAAGAGAGTAAAAAACAAAAACAAAACCAGGTTTAATCAGCCGTGCCATACATAAGTAGCATGTATGTACATGCAGCCCTTTCATTCCTACTTCTCTCCTCCTTTTGCATGAGTGGCAGAACAACCCAGGATTCATTATTGAAACACAGCTTCCCACTGTGTGCAAACTGGAAAGAATGGTTAATTCCTGCCAAAGTAGCCAGGATCAGAAGCCAGCTTTAAGCCAAGATCTGGAGTTGGATTGTGAATCCTGATTTGTTCGGAAGCACTTAACCATACTTCCTAGTTTGCACCTAAAGGAAGCCATGTTTACATGCTGAATACTGGTTTGTTTTGCTGCTTGCACAAGGGAGGAGCAAAGTGGCAGGAAACAGGCAGTGTGAAGGTGCATACTATTTCTGCATATATTGGCTTATTAAGGGAAGCTTTACATGACCGTTCTATCTAACCACAGTTTGTTGGAGCAGGAAAAAGTAACAAGTTCCATTATGTTTAACGGGTCATATTCCCAGGAAATAGGTATACTCGGAGGCATTTTCTTCCTTCTCTATAAAATACAGGAAAAATGTACTCCATCACATATTAACATCCATATTCTACAAATGAAAAATTTCTGTCAATAACAGAAAGGAATATTCACATAAGATTCCAGTTCACTATAGCTGTTAAAAATGATTTTTAAGGATGTGAATTGGACAAATAAGAACTTAAATGCTCCCCTCTTGGTGTTTAGTGCTTGTCTGATGCATTTCATGCCAAGCATTATGACTTCAGTTTCTAAACATAAGCCACCCTTTAACAACATAAGGACTCTAATTTTCTTTAAGATGCCTTTGTCTCTAACAAAAACTTTCTAAAGTAAGTGGGAAAGCCTCTTATAAACCGAGTCTGTCTGTCTAAGAGCAGCATCCACAGGAAGTGAGAACATGGACTGGCTGGTTAAAGGATATCCTACACCAGTGATGGCGAACCTATGACACGCGTGTCAGCACTGACACGCGTAGCCATTTCTGATGACACGCGGCCGCTGAGGCGGATGGTGGCTCGGGATTTCCCGGTCCTAACCGGGAATCCAGGGGCCAACCGGGCCAACCGGGGGAGGCGGGGGGAAACCGGGGTGGCGGGGGGTCACGCGGCGGTGGCAGCGAGACCCGGTGGTGGTGGCGGTGGAGGAGCCCGGGAAGCGGACGCCCCTGCAGGTAAGCACGAAGGGGGGCACTTACCTGCTGGGCCGCTGCCGGACTCATAAGGCCAGAGGCCGCGCGGAAGAGGCGGGAGAGGGCCGGATCCGGAAGTGACGTAACCGGCCCTCTCCCGCCTCTTCCGCGCGGGCGACGGAGGACCCGGCGCGGCCGCGCGGGCGGCAACGGAGGACCCCGCGCGGGCGGCGGAGGAACCCGGCGGTAGGTCCAGGCTCGATTTTTTTGGGGGGGTGGCTTGGTGGGGGGGTTGTTTTGGGTGGGGGGGGGACCGGGATTTTGATTTTTTAAATCTGGTCACCCTACCGCATGCCGAGAAGGCACAGAGCGTCTAGTTCTGGGACTTCCGGTTAAGCCGGGATCTTTGCCCTCACTTCCGCCGGCAGAGCAGGGAGCAGCGGAACGCAGCGGGGGACGCATCTCTGGGGGCCCTGCCATTACCAGTAACCAAATAACAGTTAACCACAGCAACCATTATCTACTGTTCTGGGGTGTCATGGATTTCTAATCCATCATTACTGAGATAAGTGAGGGGGAGGCTGGGAGAGGCGAGGGCCTGTGGCGTGCTATGGGTGCCGTTTCCCACCATTAGAAATAGCGGCAGCCATTTTAATTCACATAAGGAACACCATCTTGCTCCATAGTGCAGACTCCATTTCATCACTATTACTGTTGTGCATCCTTATTAACCCCTATTTCTGCTTATTACCCCTGCCCTTTCCTAAAAGACAGTTACATGCACCATTTTGTGGTTAGTTAGGCTAGTTAACCCCTAATTGCCTGCAGGCCTAACAAGCTATCTATAATTCTATCTTCTGTCACTGCCCCCCTGATGGAGAACCCAAAAAATAAAAAACTAAGGTTAAGTAAAGGAAGTGGTAGTAGCAGTGGCCGACCCTTTCAAGAGACATGGACCGAGATGTATGGCTTTATAGAAAAAAATGGCAGATCATTTTGCGTTCTATGTACTGAAACGGTAGTAAGCAGAACGTGGAATATAAATAGACATTTTGAAACTAATCATTCCCAGCTCTTGGAAAAAAGTGAGGATGAAAGGAAGGAATACATTTCCAGGCAGCTACACCTTTATAAGAGCCAATCTAATTCCATCCTTAAATTTATGAAAGGCTCTACAAATTTAACATCTGCAAGTTTGAGCATTGCTCACTCTATAGCTCAGCATGGAAAAGCACTCAGTGAGGGAGAATTTATTAAAGAAACTCTCCTAAGATGCGCACCAGTTCTATTTCACGATATGCAGAATAAAGATGCAATTATTAAGAGAATATCTGAGTTACCACTCAGTAGAAATGTCATAAAAGACCGAATAATGAGACTGAACACAAACGTACAACATCAATTAAAGAGAGACATAAGGAAGTGTAAATATTTTTCGATCTCTCTTGATGAAACTACTGATGTCACATCACATGCTCAGTTGGCCATTCTTGGTCGATATTCTGATGGTCTCACAATGAGAGAAGAGTTGATAAAGTTAGTATCAGTGCCAACAAGTACATCAGGAAGCGAAATATGTAAGGTTGTTATACAAACATTTCGTGACCTAAGCATTGATATCTCTAAAGTTGTGTCAGTGACGACAGATGGGGCACCAAATATGGTGGGGGAAAAAGTCGGATTTGTCAAATTGTTTACAGAAGCTATTGGACATCCGATTGTGCCTTTTCATTGTATTATCCATCAGGAGGCTTTATGTGCCAAGGCAGGATTCACCGACTTAAACGACTTAATGTCAGTTGTTACAAAAATAGTTAATTTAATAGCTGCTCGCCCCCTTCACAAGCGAGAATTTTCGGCACTTTTACTGGAGGTTGATTCCACTTACAGTGGACTGCTGATGTACAGTAATGTAAGATGGCTGAGCCGAGGCAAAGTTCTTGAGCGCTTTGTGGAGTGCTTTGAAGAAATTAAGGTATTTCTTGACGATAAGGATCTGGGAAACTTTCCTCAGCTTAATGATGATAAGTGGGTCAACACCCTGATGTTTTTTACAGATCTCTCTGTTCATATTAATGAACTGAACTTAAAGTTACAAGGTTTTGGCAAAAGTATTGACATTATGTTTGGATACATAAAAGCTTTTGAAAGTAAAGTTAAAATTTTCAAGCGAGATGTAGAAACTAAAACTTATAAGTATTTTCCTCGAGTAACAAAGTATTTTGAGAAGGCCAGTGCAGCTGTACAAAATGAAATGGAACTCTTGCATATGAAGTACCAGCATGTTTTAGACTCGTTACTTGACCAGTTTAGTGATAGATTTAGTCAATTTAGAAGTCTAGAACAGACCATGAAAATAATTAAGTATCCTGATGTAGTAGTCTACAGTAGTTTGGAATTAAATGGTTTCCAATGGATGCAAATTGATGATTTGGAGATGCAACTTGCAGAATTTCAAGACAGTATCTGGGCTCAGGTGTTTGTCGATTTGAGGTCAAAGCTTGAGAATCTGGAAAGGTGGCGCTTGGAGAATCAAGAGGAGTGCCACTACGAACAGGAAATTTGGAGTGCCTGGAACCGACTACCAGACACTTTTAGCACCCTGAAAAATATAGCAATGGCTTTACTCACAATTTTTCCCTCTACATACTTTTGTGAGGCTTTATTCTCAGCGTTAAGTAATATCAAAACCAACAAAAGAAACAGATTGACAGATGAAGTTAGTAGCGCTTGCTTGGGCCTGAAGTGTACAAAATACCAACCTTCAATTGAAGATTTAGCCAATGAAATTCAGCAACAAAAAAGTCACTAATAGGCAGGTTCATTAAAGAATTCCCCCTCCCCCTCACTTATCTTAGTTCACGGCACCCCACACAAGACCAACAAAAGAAACCGACTGACGGATGAACAAAGAAGTCACTAAGCAGGTAAGTTAAATAATTAGTTTTTGGTTTATTAAATACAATTATATATAACAATTATACATTTATGTTATTTAAACTATAAATATTGCGAAATAATGTTTTTTCCTCAAAGTGACACACCACCCGAGTTATGCTCAGTTTTTTGGCGAAGTTTGACACACCAAGCTCAAAAGGTTGCCCATCACTGTCCTACACAATGCAGAAAGGTTAACAGCTCCATAAGGAGACAGAGACGGTGCAGTAATTCCCCCCTTCGTATAATAGGCCAAACAGAAATTCAGATCTAAAGAATTAAACAGCAAAAGTTTAAGGCTTTATCCTTAATTCCTACTTATTAGTCACTGAAAAATTAGAATCCATATTCCATTCCCCTACCTAAGTTCTCTGTTCATATTTCTTTATCACCTGTGAGAATCAGTGAGAAAACATCCTAAAAGACTCTTGAAAAGAAATCAAATATTCTGGGAGTGAATGGTGTGCGAGAGAGGTAATGCAATCTAAAGACGAGGCCCGAGGGGGAAGGGCAAGAGAAGGAAAAAGATATCAACAATAATAAACGTTTTGGGTCAATTTGGATTGATGTGGCATGAAAAGAAAGTAAAGATTTCTGTCTGTCAAGGAATCAATGATGAGAAAGAGGAGCAGGAGCAGTTGGTGACACTGAGGGAGGGGCCCTATTGAGGGTGACTTGCCAAAGGGGTCTACAAAACCTGGAGCCAGCACTGGCTGCTACTGAGAAACTCAACCTCACTGTCATTTTAAACATTACACCTTTACTCTCAAAACATCCACGTTGCCCTGGTAAGGGATGTCAAGTCAACACTTGGACATTCAGGGCAATAAAAAGCACACGAGCTGTCCTTTTTGGTGTACACCACAAGTGGGTTTTCCACTCCTACGCAAAAGGCATGGAACATGCAGAGGCCTTCCTCTTGCCCAGTCGAATGATCTAAAGCACACTCCAGTCCTAATTCCAGAGCCCTAAAAAGAAAACATCCCATGCCAAAGCACTGCCTTCCTGAGAAACAAATCAATAACTAGCCTCTGTTCAGGTTTGGGACCTATACCCTGGGACCTCCCTATTGAGCTCTGCACCCATGGCATGTCCACTGGTAACTTAGGTACTCCTTGGGCCCCCTTTTGATCTTAGGCCTTAAAACGGAATCCCCTCCAGTTCATGCTACCCTCTCCAGAAAGTGTCTCTCTCACGGTCAGCTTTCTCTCACCCACCAGCTTCCTTCCTACTTTGCCTAGACCTCCTTTGCCCTCCACCCCCATTTTTCATGATCTGCATTCCAAAAGTTAGGCCTGCCTTTGCTCCACCATCTTCATCTTCCTTAACAGAGTGAACTATAAGAACTAGGATACTCAGTGAAGGAGCAGCACTTACAATGTTAGTGTTCTGTCTACCACACAAACTTTAAGATCCCAGCAGAGATCATAAGAAAACATCTCCTTATTAGTCTCTTCACAATGGAATAGGTAATATTTGTGTTTCAATCCTTTCCCTCTTTCCTTCTTACTCCCTGCAAGGAGTAAGGCTTATGCATGTCTCTGCAGGTCAAATGATATGCATTTAAGTACCGATCACCTTCACAACTGGACCCTTCATGTATCTGCCCAACCCATTGTGTCCACCAATCTCCTTATTTGGAGCAGCCCCTCCTCTTCATTTCCCCCTCTAAATTCATCTGTCTTAGTTCTTCTCTTTCCCCGCCCCCCGGACTCCTCCATAGAATTAATTAAATAGTTGCCAGTCCTATTTGAATGTTGCCTATGTGTCTACTCTTTCTATTTTTGTAATAAGCATATGTGTTTATTCTAATCACGGGCTTTGGTTTCATTTTAGAATGTTTTTAGGATGTTTTAGGATGTTTTAATGCAGTTTTAATAATATTTGTCATGTTTTAATTAGTTTTATGTATTTTATCATGTTGTTGTTCCCCGCCTCGATCCAGACGGAGAGGCGGGTAAGAAATAAATCGTTATTATTATTATTATTATTATTATTATTATTAACTCTCCACTTTAAAGAGCCCAGTTTTAGGTATACTTTTTTCACCACTTGGGTATCTGAATTCTAAGCTAAAGACCCTACTGACACGTGTTCTTTCTACATGCATGAATATTACATGTGCGGAGAAGGAAACACAGCAATGGGGGTAGAACACTTTATATAACTGGTATAGGGTCCTGGACAAAGTCCTGCACCTGGACTGGGTATATCTGGATTCAAATTCTACCTGGGTTTCCCCACAACCTAGCCCAGCAGACTTTAGATTTAGGTGCCTCAAATTTGAATTCCTGCTCAGAGAGCTCACTGGGTAAATTCACTCAAGTCTCTGTCCATCAACCCCACAAAGGTTACAGAGGACTACGGTTATTCCTACCCTCTCCTTGGTGAGAAATTCTCTCTCACTCTTTGAAATTGCACTTCTGTGCCTCAACCACCGTTAGGGGGCATAAAAGAGCTTTGCAATGTGTTCCTAATCCCCAATGTTAGTGTCGCCCTCACAAGACCTTTGCCTTAATAACCAACAGCAGGTACCGGTCAAACCCAAGTCCCACAAGGATACAATAATAATATGATTCCTGAACCCATGAAAGTCTAGCCTCCATCACATCATGGTCTTATCTAATTCATGCTTACCTTAGTCACTGAGGTTCTACTTGTGGATTACAATTTAATATCAAATATGGATAAGGACAACCTTTTGTTTCTTTTAGCAATACTTTTTTCCATCACCCTAAATACCTCAGGTGTTGTTCAGACATATAATCTGATTCCTGAGCCTCTCCACCATATGAATTCCTACCATTCCAAACCACAGGTTCAACTTTCTCTGGGATAATTTCAACACACATCTAAATCACACACCTACCAATTTTGCTGGTGCACCAATAAGGAAACCTTACTCCTGACTTTCTATCCAGGATTCATGGCCAAGCCATCTGAAGTATGCAGACACCTGCTTTGATGTTAGTTTGACTACTTGTTTAGCTGCACCAGCAGAGGTGGGGAGCAAACATTTCATCAAGTAGTTCCAGTACCATCGAAACATTCGGATTTTACAAAAACAATAAAGGCAGGGTAATTTTATTTGCTTTGGAGTTATGAGAATTTGAAATAAAGATGTAGATGTACTCTTTCCACCTCCCCCAATAATGAAAATTAGAATTCTTGTGGTTATCTTAAAAATAAAAAAGAATAACTGTGTTGGATCTAGAGAAGAACAATCAGAACTTCGCTTGCACAATGGGCTTTCTAGGCTCTTCACCTCCACTACAACCCTCTCCCTTGGTGCCTCTCAAAAGAGACTCCTAGGAGCTGAAGGACCAGGAAAGTTGTGGGGTATAGAACACAGAGGTTGCAGCAGGATGGAAAGGTCCTAAGAATTCAATTCACTTGCCTTGTACAAGCGCAAGACATCTCTGAATCCAAGACATCACCTGTTGTTGTTGTTGCTATTATTATTATTATTATTATATTTATATATATATTTATTTATATCCCACCTTTTTCCCAATACTGGGACTCAAGGCGGCTTACAAATAAAAACATGTACAGTTAAAAACAGATAGAGATATACAAAAATTAAAAATATAATTAAATATGGTACAATATTAAAATATTTAAAACATTTAAAAACATTTTAAATACATTTTTTTTAAAATAAATCCAATATTGCTATTTTCGGAGACAAACGTAAAGTTTTAATCTCTGCTTCTAATATCCAAAGTCAATCTTTCAGGGTCCCAACTTCTTTAGGCTAGAGATTCAATCCCAGATGGGTTTGAAAGTATGAAAGTTCAGCACTTGTCTCCTTTACCAGTCTTCACACAGAGGCCTGGCCACAGCCAAGGAGCCATTTGAAAAATATTTTGTTTTGGTTTTATTTATTTAAACTACTTCTATACTGCTTGATATTTTAACATCTCCAAGCGGTTTACGTTACACTTAAGACAATATTTTAAAAATTGTAAAAGAAACAATGTAAAATAATAAATCCATTTGAAATATATATAGTTCATCAAAGCCAAACAGGGGCTTGTCAGAATTATTTCTGAGATGTATGACATACCGAATCAATTCTTGGGAAGACTGCTTTAACTATGTGCTGTAATTGGCTAGTTAGTGATATAAAAATTTCATGCGCCATATGTTTTCATGAGTCTCCTTATGAAAAGTCTGCCTCATGGCTGCTCTAATTTACACCCCATGATAATGACCCTCAAGGAGTCAAGAGGTCAACCAGAGATGGGCTGCTGGAGCACAGGAGCTCTCTGAAGCTTACAGTCCTTGAGGAAGAAGGGGCTGGCAAAGGAGTCGCTCTGAGGACTCTATTGCTTTTGAATTCTCCCTCGCCCTTTTAAAAGCAGAAACATTGGCTGGGTTCACACAACATGATAACCCATTGTCAAGGTTAAGTGTGGGTTGCCATTGTGTGTTGTGTCAACCTAGCAGCGCTAACAAACCATGATTTGTTAACCATGAACAACCCACAAAGGAAACCCTTGTTGGCAAACTGTGTGTGAGGGGGTTGTGGTTAACAAACCACATGTGGCTGGGTTTATACAACACAACAAACCACAGTTCAACAACAATCCAGGATTGCCGTGTTGTGTGAACCCAACCTATCTCTGAACTTAGGTGCGTCAAGACAGCCAATATGCAAATATGCAAATATTTCTCAGATTTTCCCATCACTTTCCCTAGACTGCAATTCCCACCTGCCTTCCTCAACCCTACTATCAGCATATCTGAAGACACCAAGTTGACTGATCTTTATCTGAAATGGCAAGGCTGTGTGCTGTAAATGAGTACAATTAACTCTTGAGTTGTGAGTGACAGTGCCTGGGCCCCAACCACATAGCTACTGCATTCGTCCTGGATCCTGCTGGCTGACAGTATATACAACCAAGGACAAAGCTCACAATTCATAGAAGCTTCTCTCTTCCCCCCACTTTCTTACAGTGCAAGCTGTAAGCAAACAGCCTCAAGGAAATGTGTTACTTACAGCAGATTAAGCAATTGGCTGCAGTGTCTCAGTAAATTGTAATTGTATGCCGTACAGTGCTTTTAAATGTTCTGCATAGAGTACTCAACAACTGCAAGCTGCTAGTTCTGCTGCTTCAAGACCGGCTGACAACTGCCCTGAGGGATTTATAGCATATATCCTATGGCAGTGGGGGTGGGAAGGGCTAGTAATTAAATTTGGGTTCCCGCCACTAAGTGCAAACTTACTGGCCCAAGCAAACTTGTTCAGTTTAGCCTTCTGTCTGAATATCTTCAGCTTCAGAAAATCTTTTCTAAGATTGTCAGGTATCCCTTATTTCAACCTTTCCCAACCTGGTGCCCTCCAGATGCACTGGACTACAACTCCCATAAGCCCCCCGCCTGTGAAGGCTGCCTTATTTTAAGAGACAGTTTTCTCTTCCTTGCTTTCTTTTCTTCCTCTTTTTAGTGATTGCTTTGATCCACAGTTGGGCGCAAATCAGTGCTGGTTCACTTGTCTTTGGTCCAGTGTAGATGTCATAACCATACAACGACAAGAAATCTTGCATCTCCAAAGACTGTGGTTTCATCTTCTACACATTGTCAGATTTGCAGGCTCTCATCCAGTAGCAATTCTATCATTTTCAGTAAATCAAAAGGTAGTAAAGATGAAGATTGGTCACTCTCTTCTATATGATGCAGAAGCTGGTTCAAATGAACCAAACTACATGGCATAGGTCTCCAGAACCTAGAGAGCAGCTGCCAGTCAGAGATGGTAGTACTGAGCTAGATCAGGGATGTGCAGAAGATAGATCAAGACCTACTGGTAGATCTCTGGGTGATTTGCAATAGATCTGCAAAGGTTTCCAACTCCCAACTGTTTAACAACAAAGTGACTTTTTCAACTCAGTTTGGATCCTGAAATGAGGAGAGCTTGGAATAATTAGGAATTGACGTTTATGTGAAGAGATACTGAGATCACTTCAGTTCTGGTACTGAAAATAAATTCCTAGGCTCAGAATGCACCCAGAGGCATCCTGATAATTAATTCCAAGTGTATGTCTTTTGCATCTGGCTTTGGCTTGTGGGTCTTGGAGCTGTATCCAATATCAGTCCTACTTAGAGTGGACCCATTAAAATGAATGGAACTTAAATTAGAATCACACTGGATACAACCCTTGGGGTTCTAGTAAAGAATGAAGTAGATCCCACAAGCCTGAAGTCTGCTTACCCCTAGGCTAGATGGATCTGGTATAAGGCTCTTCCCTATCCTAACACAGGGATGAACTTATGAGTATCTGTACCTGAAAAAAAAACCAATGAGGTTACCACACTTACCTGATCACAGATCAGCTCCCATTTCTTCTCATTGTCATACTGCCGGAGTAGCCTTGCTTTGTCAGGAGGCAAGTTCATTGCATTCTGCAGAGAAAGAAAAAGCAAATCATGGGTGACCACAGCAGACTTCAGGTTAAGAGTGGTTAGATGTGAATAAACTGTTACAACATGGTTGCAATTATGTTAATTGCTGTCCTTTAAATTCTTGGTTAACAAAGTCAATTCAAACCATTTCAGAAAAAAGGTTGTTGAAACAAGAATTGCCAGGGAAGTGAAGAGGCAGCAAAGATGCCCTCCCCTCCCCTTCCCATGGGATTCAATTCAAACTTTGTCAGGATTTAGCGGTTTTTCATGTGGGATAAAACTAGAGAGGAATCATGGGTGATTCATGGTATTTTCTCCCCCTCCTCATATATATTACTGCATCATATAAATGGTTACAATAGTGTAGATGGGGGGCAAGACAGAAAACTATATGCAGATCGTGGTCCAAACATCAAGGCAGCGCAATCACTTATTTATATAGCACCATCAACTTCCAAAGAAGCCGCCAAGTTAGTCTGTTGCAGCAAAAACAACGTAGAATTTTGTGGCATCTTAAAGACTAAACAGATTTATTGTGTCATAGACTTTTGTGAACCCATTCATTTTTTAAAATCTTTTTATTTGCAAAATAGCAACAGCAGCAAAAAAAGTGGGAGAATTCATAAAACTCATCTATATGCAGTAATTATTCACTTATCTATATGCAGTAATTATTCCCTTTTTTGTTAAAGGGAAAAAAGAACACAAAGGGGCGGAAGGATTTAAC
The DNA here is from genome assembly GCA_029215795.1 of Anniella stebbinsi. NCBI lineage: Eukaryota > Metazoa > Chordata > Lepidosauria > Squamata > Anniellidae > Anniella > Anniella stebbinsi. Next base: position 229,330,570 of record JARDYH010000001.1, read on the forward strand.
ACTTCCATTTCAAACATAGACGTTAATGTAAGCAGTATATATATCTAAATAAGCATCCATATAACTTTGTTGGGTGTAAGAGATACACTCAAGTGTAGCAGGAACAGTGAGATCTTCAGCCCATTGGTAGGACCCAATGTGGGCCTTGCATGGGTACACCCTACCACTGGCGGCCAAGATGTAGCGCTTCCAGGAGCAAGTGCTGAAACGAACAGAAATGTACAGCTACAGGGGATGTGACTGGATGTGCCTGCGGCAGCAGCCTTAAACCACCCATGCAAGGCCCGCATTGGATCCTAGGTGGTGGGTGTTCTTCCTTCCAAGCTTGAAGTAAGTATAAGTGTCTTTACAAATGCAAGGGTTCTCAGAAGCCACTTTTGCTGTCCATTGGTTCAACTCGTCACAGGAATATAATTTAAAAGCATGGGTACCTCTGCTATATTTCAAGAACAAAATTTATATGAATAACTTCCAACCAAAAACATGCCACTATAAAAATCCCCACATCACATATGCCTCAATGAGGCATTGTCCTCATTACATCACCAGCATCTTGCTCAGCTAACCAACTTATTCTTAACAAGCCTCTGTGGTGTCCAACATACTGGAAAAAAAAATAGTTAAATCAGTCTCAATTTTAAAGCTTCAGAAATAGTACATATGGAAGCGAAGGCAACCCTCATTTGATTATACTGTCCAGAGCATTCCAATTCCTGCATTCCATTCATCTCCGACTGTCTGAATATCTACTTTACTACATTCTAAAAGATGTTTTTAAACTACTATTGTAGGCTCAGCTTTCTTTAAGGAACCAATTAATTCCTCCAACAGTGCAGGAAGTGCTGAAACACTCATTGCTGATGGCCCATATTTGACTCCAACAAACGCTGAAACTGAACATACTGCCAACTAGCACTAGACAGCAAACAATATCTAATCTATAATACTGAAAATGGTAAAAATTCATCAATCAAACCTATTGATCTAAAGTATAAATTCTATTATCTGCCCAACTCTACCACATACAAGATCATCTCTCTATTTCAAAACTTGATTCTCCCATTAAGTTAATTTAAAGTGACAATATGGATCAAACAGCCACTGACAAGGCATTGCATTCCAAGTCCCTCTCACTGCTAAATGTTTAGTAGAGCCATTCCTTTCTTTTTAATACAGCTAGATCCTAATCCCAGCCAGCCAGAAAGGAGTACCAAATAATTTGACTACAAAACAACCCAAGGAAGAGTATTAAAAGAAAATGTTGTTTTCCCATCATTAATGCAGGTTAACAAATAATAAAATAAGACCTGAAAATTAATTTTGCCTTCTTTGATTAACAGCTTCAGTGAAAAATGTGGAAGAGACCCCACCCCCACCAATAAACCTCCAAACACTGAATAATGATTTTGCAAATATGTTTCAGGAATATATAAAGGAGTACTATGTAATACTTAAATTACCCATGGCAAGACATTTATCTTAAATATGTTAACTTTACCCCCAAATACTTAAATTAAGTTTTGCCCATCTTCCCAGTCAACAGATATTTCCGCCAGTAATGTACTTACTTATATTCAATTTAACCATTTGCAAAATATCTCTGGACACCAAGATACTTTATTATTTCTGGGCACCACCAAAATTGGGTGTCTTGATACTACCACAAACATTAATTCAGATTTTGACCAATTAACAGTATAAATCCAAAAGTTTATCAAAGGTATCAATTAATCTTATTAATTTCAGTATAGAAGGTTCTAACCCACTAATAAATAACTAATAAATAACCTACTAATAAGTAAGTAATAATAACCTACCAATAATCATCTGCATATAAACCTGTTTTATACTTAACTTCCTCATGCACACAGCCAAAAATATCTCTATTCTGACTAATTGTGGACTCATCCATAACTTATGCCCTAATAAATCTGTTAGTCCAGTGCTTCTCACATGTTTTCAAGTGGGACCCATCTATAAATGTACTTTTATCTTTCAAGACCACTTGTAAACCAATTATACCTTTCAAGCCTACTTTGCCCCTCTGTAATAGAAATGCAAGAATGATCCCATCAGCAGTTAACCCTGAACAAGTTTATATTTTATTTTCCATTTTTGTTAATGTAGGTGTTATATGGGTAATATGTATTTGAATAGAATTTAATCATGAAATAGAGAGAGGTATCAAGCTTGTTTCTTAAAGGTAACACACAACAGTACCAGTGTAAGAAAGAAGGAAAAAAAACTGGAAATGAGGATGGGGAGGGGAGAACACTTCATTGTGCAACCTACCCAGGACACCTACCAATTGAGAAGCACTGGCTGGGTTCACACAACTGGGTTGTGTTGTGTGAACCCAGCCATTCTAACAAATCATTGTTTATTAGCCATAAACAACCCATGAAGAGAACCTGTAGTTTGTTGTTGATTGTGAATTGTTCATGGTTAGCAAATCATGGTTTGTTAGCACGGCTGGGTTCACACAATACAACAACCCATGTTTCAACAATGAAAACCCATACTCAGCCCATACTCAACCTTGAATGTGGGTTGTCGTGTTGTGTGAACTAAATCACTGGGTTCACTGTTAAAGGTGCCACATGGCTCTTTGTTATCAATCAACACAAAGGTGCCAGCTTTAAAATCGCTCCACTGGCTGCCAATTAGTTTCCGGGCGAAGTATAAAGTGTTGGTCATTACCTTTAAAGCCCTACATGGTTTGGGTCCAGGTTACCTGTGGGATCACCTTCTCCCGTACAATCCGCCCCGCACGCTCAGGTCCTCTGGGAAGAACTTACTGCGGTCGGCCAAGACTAGTCTGACAACTGTTACCCAGAGCACCTTCTCTTCTGCCGCTCCCAGACTGTGGAATGACCTGCCGGAGGAGACTCGTCAACTTAACAGTCTTTTAGAATTTAAGAAAGCTATAAAGACTGTTCTCTTCCGGCAGGCATATCCAGTGTAATTTTTAGAATGTTTTTAGGATGTTTTAGGATGTTTTAATGCAGTTTTAATAATATTTGTCATGTTTTAATTAGTTTTATGTATTTTATCATGTTGTTGTTCCCCGCCTCGATCTGGATGGAGAGGCGGGTAAGAAATAAATCGTTATTATTATTATTATTATTATTATTATTATTAATACTTTAAACTTAATACAGCCACACACAAAAAACCTCATACACATCCCATATCAAGAAAACAAAAGAAAAAATGGCCAGAGGATGATGCAAGTTGAAAGCAGAATAATAATCCTTCTTTAATAAGGTGCTTTCAAGTAAATAAACTATTGCTTATCTCTTGGAAATAGTGTCCATAATGAAAAAAACCTTGTCATTATCTTTAGGATATTCAAAGGCCGAGTTGAACTTTCAGTGAAAGAACACAGTGATCCATTAGTGTGCTTGAGATAAATGTGCAAAGGTGGGTGGTTAAAATACACATGGAAGAACAGTGTGTTGTTTAAGGTAACAACAGTGATTCCAAGGAAAGAAAGCATAAGAAGGTAGCAGGGCAGGGCAACCAGAATAAAGTGAAACTGTCTAAAAGCAATCCATATGACCCCCAAGGGGATGTCTCAGAATTCACACATGCATTTCAACAAGGGAATATAATAAAATCCCCCAGTTACCTACAACTGATATTCCCCATGATATTATATATAATAAATACACCAGATCTACATGCTGCCAGTCTGCTACTGAGCTAGGTTTAAGGTGTTGGTATTAGTATACAAAGCCCTATACATCTCAAGACAAGGTTACCTTAAGAAACATCTCTCCATATGCCAAGCTCCCAGGCCATTATAATCTTCAGGGGAAGCCCTGTTTTCTGTGCTATGGTCTACAGATTTCCTTTTGGCAACAACACAGTGAAGGGCCTACTCTGCAGTGGCAGCCGCTCTGTGGAATAATCTCCCCTCTGAAGTAAATCTGGCCTCAACACTGGCATGTTTTAGGCATTTATTTAAAACAACTCTGTTTACTTTGGCTTTCTGACGCGGAAAGAGAGACAAGCTCTCGTGCTGGCAAAAATAATATTTTCTTTAATAAGTTTTTCTTTAATTAGCCCAACGAGTTTCAGATAAAATCCTTCTTCAGGAGCTGAAGGAAACATGAGTTATTAAAATATGTAACAACAACTAAAAACTCCAAAGCCTTTTCTTTTGGGCATCCCCGCCGCGAACTGTGCTCTCAAAATCACTCGTACTCGTGCAGCAAAGTTGATAATGTGCAGAGAAAGTGAATAGAGAGAAGGTTTTCTGCATCTCTCATAATACTAAACAACAGCAAATATGCTGCCTTCATGCCCTCCTTGTGGACTTCCCAAAAGCAGCTGGCTGGCCATTATGGGAGCAGGGCTCCTTTTATGCTCCTATTCCTGAACCAAAATCATCAGTTACAGCCTGATGGTATAAGCATGCGCTAAGGCAGTAGTAGGCACAGCATATATTAGGTCTATCGGTGGATCTTTGGGTAATTTGCAGTAGATTGATAAAGATTTGAGACTCCCTGTTTTTTTTTTAACAATAGCAGCCACAAAATGACTCTCTTTCCACTCTAAGTTATACTGCTGAGATGAAAGCTTGTGATAACCTGGAGTGAATTTTTTTGCATAGAAGGACATTCAGTTCACCTCTAGTACTCAAAACAAATTCCTGGGCTCAGAATTCTTTAATTCTAACTGTATGTCTTTTGTACCAGCATGAGTGGATAGGCTGGTGAATCTCAAGGTTCTGGTAAAAAAACAAAGTCTGAAGTCTGCCTACCCTTGACCTATGAGATAACATGAAGACTCCGCAGCATATTCTACAATATATAGATATAAGATATTGCAGAGCCTCATTGGGTGGAAATGGACTTTTTTTTCTCATAAAAGCCCAGCTACATCACAGGCAGATATATAATAAGCATATGAATATCCTCTCACTGAATCTCTATGCTAAGAAAATTTTCATCTGTTGAATTTCCACTTGTCATGAACTGTTAAAAGCACAGGAATCCTGTCCCCACCCCCCAAAAAAGGTGGCAAAGCTAGTACAGTGTTGGAGATCAATGGAGAAGTCTTATTATATACTAAAAAATAAAGAAGAAATAAAGAAATGTTTTGTTCACAACAAAGTCCTGGGGTATGAGGGTACGTCGGAAACATTGAAATAGAATGAACTTTACTTCACTGTGCATTATGTTATTCCCTCTTGCCCAGGACTGGCAGACGAATAACGGATGCCTATGTTTGAAAGCCTTGCTTCTTTTCTTTCTTTTTTTAAGAGACATCTTGAAATGTCATTAAAATGCTAATGAAGTACTATTTTATTGTAATCGCAGGGCAACATTCCGATTTTAAAATGTCACTGCATGCAAAACTGAAGGAGATAATTTCCATACTTGGGCTCTAATCTGTGCCCATAGTGATATGGGTCCTTCTCATGTGAAGGAAGCACAATGAATTGGAAATAATGGCTGACAACCGTCACTAATACAATATCTGAAGGGAGAGAAAAGAGGTTTGTCAAAACAGGACAGGGAAATGTACTTGACCACAGTCAATGCCTTTTGCAGCAGCTTCATATTTCAAAGACAGCCTACAAGCTCTATGCCGATTTTCCACATAGTCCCTCTTCTGATAACCCCTTGGCATACTGGTTCCACAAACCAAAAGCCTCCTCTGTTATTCTGAAAGCTGTTTTTTTCAGGATCCCAGAGGGCCAAGCTAAACATTCTGCTAATCATGCATAGTGTAGCCACGTGCAAGAACTGCATGGTAGCCACATCCCTGTACCTTAGCCAGGGCTCAAGTGCCAGTGCTGGTATTGGAGGATGCTGCATGATCACAGCACAACTGTCTGTCAGGGACGCATAAGATCTGGAACTTTTGCCTCTCTAGGGACTGCCTGTCCATTATGGAGAATGCAATTGGAACTGGAACATCTTTGTGCCAGTGAAGCAATGGTCTCATGTTTAGAGTTAGTCCTGTCTATTTGGGCCAGCTGTTGGGCCATCCTGGACAGTTTCCAGTTTGAGCTGGGACCTTGCTTGAGCAACAAGGTCTTCCTGGCTCTGGTTTGTTCTCAAGTTTCTCTCCACACAGGCTGAATTCAGACAACATATTAGGCAACGGAGGAGGGGGGGGAACAATCGTCAGTTGTGTTGCTTATTGTGTCGTGTGGAGGGTAACACACAATGCACACACAACTGACAGTACGCTAAGCAGGAGAATTAAACAATGGAGGGAAACAACGGGCTTGCATGTTGTTTAGCCTGAAGCCCCGTTGTTTAACGTGTCGTCCGAATTGAGCTCCCCCTCTCTCAGTGGACTATTCCGTTTGGGAATAGAGTTCTGCCGGCCAGAGCAGCCAAAAAACCCCAGCCGCTCTATACAGCTGGCAGAACTCACGGTACATGCTGGGCTACGGCTGGGGGACTAAGGGAGGGTGAGGGAGCAGACGCTGCAACCAAAATGGCCACCGTCCGTTCTTCGCAACCGGGGCATTTGCCAGTGTCGAGCAGCGCCAGCTGCAGCGAGTCATGTGTGGAGCTCCGCTTGCCTAACGCACGGTCAGTACGCTATTTACCCCTCCGTTGCCTAATATGTCGTCCGAATTCAGCCTCTGTCTTCCTGGCTCAACTTCTGGCTCTCCTGTGACAACTGCCTATGGCTCTGTCCTTGGCTACTGGCTGTATTCTCAATGTGTAACAGTACTGTACACACTAAAAGCCTAGTATTTGATGTTGGCAAATGCATACAGCATGCAGATACACATTCCAGAACTGCACTACTGACCAACATCTTCAGGATGTTGGCAGAAAACAAGCCTTTGCTGACTCATAATACAAGAGCTGGGGCTGCCGTGGTAGTTGAATTATGATTGCTAAATCAAAATTTCAAAAATTAAGGGAAACTGTGCCCTACATTCTTTTATGGACTGTGGTTTTCAAGTAATGTTCTGGGGTATGGTAGGATTCTCTGGGAACTTATCAGGATGTCCCTCAAAAATGTCAATATCAGTCATAGCAAAATGAGCTTCTCTACAAGTCAACTCACCCACTTCTATCGCTCTTCCTCTACAACAAAATGCAACCAGAGGAGGATGTGTGTGTGCTCTGGGTTGGGCTTTCAGTTCATCCAGGGCAGCACTGAAAACCAACAGGCTTGCTCTGTGACTAATAAGAATCAAGTATACCTGTCCAAACATTTATTTAACACAATTTCACCTCGTCATTCATGTTTATGTTTAAAGGCAACTTTTAGCATAATTAAAAGTATAATACACTAGACTACGAAAATCAGAAACATACAAAAGCAGCAGTAGCAGCATAACAAATAAAACAAGAAAAACAATGTTACAAAACAGTCCCCAGAAACATAAAACGCACAGTTAAAAGTAACAGCAAATCATACGTTCAAGAAGCACTAAAGTCTGTTAAATATCACCATGAATAATGGTGTTTTTTACACCCATATCTAAAGGCCATCAGAGAGGATGGTGAGCGAATGGATGGAGAAGGAGGTTCAAGATGCCACCACTGCCAAAAGAAGGTGCCTTTCAAGCATTCTCATCCACTTCAATTTAGGAGACTGGCGCACTCTGAACAAGGCCTCTGAGAAGGTCATCATGAACATCAAGTTCATAATGGGAGTAGGCAGTCCCTCAGGTCACTAATTCACAAGCTGTTTAGGGCTTTACAGGTCAAAGCCAACTCTGAAAGATGCCCCAAATTGTCTGCAAGATCGCTGTCATATGGGCAGAAGTTTCTGGCAGACAAGTTGCCATGAAAGAGGATTCCTGAAAGAAGAAAGGTTATGACAAAACATACACCCCACCACTGAGATATGATCTCCTACTCCATGCAGTCTCTTATGAAGCTGATTATGAAGAGACATATTTTCAGTACTGATTTCTGAATTTGGGTGCTTGGATATCAGCCTTGCTCAACCTGGTGCCCTCCAAATGTTTTGACCAACAGCTCCCATAACCCCTGACCACTGCCAATTCTGACTGGAGCTCATGGGAGTTGAAATTCAAAACATCTGGAGGGTACCAGGTTGGGAAAGTCTGGTCTTACTTGAAAATTCGGGCAGAAACTCCCAGAGCATTTGGAACTAATAGCTGATCAAGATCATATACCGTACACCTGTTTTATGAAAGCAAAGCTGAGCTTGGATGCCTGGGTTAGGCAGCAAAGTGGGGATTTGAACTCTAAAAGTGTATTTTTATACATCTGGTCAACTGAAAAATTGAGAAGTGGTTATTCATCAATCACTGTCGTTCTCTGCTGTCATTAAGAAATATCTATCAGCCACAAAGAATATATTCAGAGTACATAAGAACCAATGACACTGAACTCAGTGTGTGTCCCTTACAATGCCAATATTTATAGAAGAATCAGCAGGTAGCTTGTTTACATGATCATGAATCATTCCAAGTACCTAGCAAAATATGAGACATAACAAAATATAGAATTTATTTATTCAGTTCTATAAATTACAAAAATACAATTGTGAAGTAGATTTTACATACTCCTAAATTTTATAACTTATTCATATACCTGTTAAAAGTATTTTAACCTGCAATTCATCCTAGGGAATCGGGGAATAAGAAAGAAGGGGAAATAAAACCCAAAATATGCCACAATACGATACAATTAAATAATAAAACAACAAACCAAAAGCACAAAAAACACAGGGCAAACAAAACAAACCCTCAAAATGAGGACATGTCTAATTTAGGGGTTGTACACTATAGCCAACTAGAGAGAATGTTATCAAAGACCATAAATGTTACTTCATGAATGTAACTTCAGTTATTTGATAACGAATCCCAGCTTCTTCACTTCTGCTCAGTTTTGTGAATGTCTGTGCTGGTGTTCTTGAAAAGAAGTCTCCTTTGCTCCATGTTACAGCTACCAGGATAGTACCTCATTTTAAAAAACCTGTCATTTCTAGAATACTAAATGCCCCCAAATCTCATTTGCAATGGCTTCCTGTGACTTTCACGGACATGCCTGTATACAACTGGAACAGCGGCATTCCTGGAGTTGCCACAGTGGTGAAATTCCAAAGTGTCAGAATTAAAGTGACACAGTGCTAATAACAAGCCTGCCAAACATCTGTAATGTGTCTTAAGCCAATATAGAATTAGGGGTGCTTTAGAGAAAGTTTACATATCTTCCTATACCAAATATGCCCACTGCCTCTCCCAAGATTAAAAGAGAAGGGGGATATGAGGGCCTCTTTCTTGGAGGCAGTTCTACCACTCATCTACATGGATTGGGGCAATTGCTGTTTCTCCAGGGTAAAGAGAGGAGTAGCTGGATACAGCGCTGCTCTAGATGCTCAGTTAATGAGAAAATGTTACCAACTGCAGGGGGTGGGGAGATAGATCTTTATAATTGGGTGTTTTTGAAAGCACATCCAGACTTGCTCTTTCTGCCTTTTATTAATATCACAATCACTTCCTTTCTTCACTTCTCTGTCAAATGATAATTCCCTCCAACCTACCAAGAGAACCACACATCTTCTTCCACATCATCATAAATGATTCATCTTCTACCCTGAAGATGTCTGTGGCATGACTTGTCCTCCTTCCTGTAATTACACCACCTGATTAAGTGCACTGAAATTGTGTAACATTGGTAGTCATATTGTACTGTACTGTAATCATCTCCATCTGAAAGATAACCTGGCTGCACTCCACAAGGCACAAGCCCTGCTGAAATGAATGGATGTAGAAAACAGTCTCCTTTTGATTGTGCTGCTTGGTTACTTTCTCAGGCTCAGATAATATTTTTATAAAATATTACTTGTAGCAACCCAGGGCCCTGAGGCTCAATGACATGGTGACAGTGGGGCAAAGAACCACTTCACAAGTTTTGTTTTGTTTTTTATAATTAAAAGTAATTAAGAAATGTAACAAACTTTACAATTATAACATTTTGTTTTTTAGGTGTACCCCCCAAAGATTCTTTATGTCTACACCTGAAAATATAGAGTGAAAATGTGATCTTCATGGGAGGCAGACCAGATACACTTGTTGAGTATAGCTGGTGACAAACCTGGACTTGCTTCTACAGAATAAGTGAAATGCTCCAAAAGGTGCAATTCTAAGCACACCATCTTGGAAGACAGACCCACTGAGTTCAATGAGTTTCCTTCAGTTTAAACCTGCTGAGGATCAGCCTGTGAATCTCACATTTCTGACTCAATTTCGCAGGCTTTTATTCTGTTTATTAGAAAACGCATCCTTTACTGAATGTTACAATTACAGAATTACACTTCAGAGAGCGCACACAACTGCTTTCTGGAGTCTAGCAGCAAAGTTTTCTGTAAGTGAAAATTCACACAGCAACTGATTCCCTTGCTTTTTCATTCAGATCCTCACACACGTTTAGCACTATATCAGAAATCCTGCCTATCTGTCACACCTTTGAGGTTCTTCCCTGTCCATGGATCTAGTTACATTTGAGATTATAAAAACAAAAGACAGGAAACTATTGCATTCTTAACTCTCACCTGCCTTTTTACAGACTTGCTCTCTGTATCACCTCAGCAAGTGACTCATTTATTCTCTCTGGTGCTTTTCACTTTCCAATGCCAGTATATTCTTTTTCCTGTTGAGAATGTTTTCCCTTCAGGCCACTGTTCTTGTTCTACCTTGTTTTGAAATCACAAATATTTCTGTTTCTCCATTCCAACTGCTAACCTATATGCTGGATGCAGGTCTGTAACAATAGCAAAGCAAGCCTCCTTCACATATCTCTCCCCGCCCCCACCTTCCTGGTCCTTTCCATCTTGTTTTGTTGTACTTTGTGGGTGCTTTTTTAAAAACTCCAGTGTTCTTTCATATGTATGTTTTTGCTGAGGGGGCCTTCTTTTAATCCTTCCTAGAAAAAACGAGTATCTAAATTGCATTCCAGGACTTTACAAAGCTCCAAGTTTATGTAAAGGATTGCTATGGGCAACGGAACCACTAAATCACCTTGAACTATGATCTTAGGAGCAGCGTGAGGCTAGTAAGAGAGTTTCCTCTCAAACTCAGAACTCAGTCAAGTCTACAGCTTAGTGCTGCTATGAAGTTCAAGGCAAGTCAGAGCCACTCATGCACTGCTCATATCACCTTTTGTTGACATAGAAATACTATTATGTGTAGCACGCAGGTGATGTGAGAAAGATCTTTTTTCCTATGGCTCTGATAAATTAATCTTTTTTTAAAAATCAAACAAAACAAATTTGATACTTTATTACATTTGTTTCCCAGTTCCACATTAAAAACCAAAAAGCATGAAATACAGATTATATTAGCCAACCTTGTTTCTCACATTTTAACATGAAATGAAGAATTTGCAAACTGTTTATGTCTGGATAATAGCCATTGTTAATTAAACATATCATTAGCTCTCTTCCAGATTAATTAGTGATGCCTCCATTTCTAGGCATCCAAAAATAGCATTTCCCCCGCAAATACATTAAGTTCCATTATGTTAGATTGTATTTATTTTTCTGAAGGTGCTTCTGTGTAGGAATTATTAACATGTTACCCGTACCAATGATCATTCATATGATGATCTAATATGTATTTAAAATGTATATACACTTTAAAACATATTTATACTAGTCTGGTTCTATCTTAAGCCGCTTTGTGGAAGTTATTTGCCTGGAAAAGCAGGATATAAATACTTAAATGAATGCATGTGAGTTGATGTACAAACATGATATTCATACCCTGGAAATCTGCTACCAATAGCACCTTTCCAGCATATAAATTGTGAGATCAGCCAGATCGGTTGACCTAAGATACAAACAAGGGTAAGCAGCATGGAGCTGTGACAAGACTGGCAGAAACAATCACCACTATAGAATCTAATCAGCCTTGAAGAGATCAAAATGAGAACCAGTTGTGGCAAGGGGATAATTAGAAGGGATGAGGTCAACACATATGACCCTTAAACTAAGAAAGTGGAGGGGAAAAATCAGGCTGGGAGTGAACCCAATGCAGAATCAAGAAAGCTTAAGGGGACTGCAGGGAATCAAGTCCCAAAGAAGTCCTGGGAGGATGGCTTTGGTCTCACCTAGAGATAAAGGCCTTAAGGGAAAGGGGGATCCCAGAGAAAGGCATTCACTCCCCTTCCTGAGAACTGATTAGGAAGTCTTAAGAGTTGAAGTATTATTGACCAATTGGGATATTCATTGTACACTTGCAATAAACATGACAATGTATATCTCTGAGGGTGGGCAATGGACCTAGGCAGTCCATTCAATGTTGAACTCGCCCCAATGACAATGCACACTATTAGCTTTTATCAGATTTCCCTAACCTAGTGTCCTCCAGAAGTTTTGGACTTTAACTTCCTGTATTCCTGACAACTGGCCATGCTTACTGGGGCTAATGGGTTTGGGAGTCCAAAATATCTAGAGAGCATAAGATTGAGTGAGGCTGGTTTCCATGTATGTAGAATTGTCACATGTGTGACCATCTTTGTGGGTGCAGCATGTTAATTCCAACAAACTATGAAGGAATTTTGTACGTGAGTTTAACATCTCTTCATATTTTTCAGTTACCTGTTCCTTATTACTATATGTAGCTTAAATCTATGCCCTCTTTATGCATTAATCGGTCCATGTATAGAAAATTGCTAGCTCCATCCCCAGGTCATGCAGCTTCCATGCTCCCCTCCTGATGTCAATACACTGAACATGGACATCTGGCTAAAGACATCTGTGTGCATAGGCTTCCACAGGACACCCAATCAAAGAAGTCCCAGGCCCCAAGGGGTGCATAGGCTCTGCTTCTCAGATGTTCACACTCAACATCTGTTTTTTTGGGGGGAGTGTGCAAAGAAGCTGTGCAATCTTGAGTGGGGCCATGCCTCTTTCCACCTGTTGACTCCTCTCATGTGTGAACATGACAGTGTCTGTAGACATGCTTATACTTTGGCTTATACCAGGGGTAGGCAACATCTGGTCCTCTGGATGTTTTGGCCTACAATTCCCATCATCCCTCACCATTGGCAATGTTGGCCAACGCTGATGGGAGTTGTAGGTCAAACATCTGGAGAGCAACAAGTGGCCCACCCCAGCTTACACTTAGAAGGATTAAATTCCATAGGGCTTGGCTTTTGTCTCATTAAAAAGTCTTAGGAAGGCAGATGTTCTAAAGATGCAGCTTCCACCAGCACTACAGAGGAAAAATGCTCCTGGTGAATAGTTATCCTGCTTAAGAACTCTTAAAAGGACAGATTTATCCTGTCCTCTTTGGAATGTGGACATCCTAGTTGTAATCACTTCTGACAAGGCAATGTAAGTCCTATATTAACAAACTTCCAGAGTTGCTTTTTACTCCTGCTCTCAAGTAACAGAAGTAACTACAAAGTGCAGAGAATTAGCGTACCCAGCCTTGCTAAATCCACAAAAAACAATGGCCTTTTGCTCTCACCTTTCCATCACCCGTGATTACGTCTTGAGTTTACACACTGATGGAGAACAATAAAAAAGCTTGCCGGCTACTCAGTAGTGCAGGATGTGGCCTGGACTAGAGTAGGAATGTTTGGTCTGACTTTGGAACGTAGCCAGCGTATAATAATAGGTTACTAGATTGTGTCTGTTCATTCTCACTTTACTGCACCTGATTTACCTATTCAAAGAAAGGAGGCCAGAAGCTACTTGGTTACTTATAGAGGAACTGAGTAAACCTGATCAAATTTCTGGAAGGCTAGTCAAACTCTTTCTTACGCTCACCTAAAGGTCATTTAACAATAAGGACTCATTCTTGTCTTTAGATTACCAATCAAATACCACTTATAACATTACTATTGAGTTCATTTGTTAAGGTAAACACTCCAAGGGACTTATTGACTGCCAATATGGTATTGCCTGTATTCAGTCCTGAGCTAGCATTCACACACCAACTGGAGCGGGAGACACTGAAATTATCCAGAAGAGGGACTGACTGTATGTCCCTTTTATGCCCCTTTTCACCCAGAGAGGAGGTGTACCATTTTCTTTTCTTTTATAAAACTTTCTTTTTGTATTGCTTTTAAAAACATTTCTTAATGACATAAGCAAGAAAACAAAACATTAAATTCAAATCAATAATCACATCAAATAAACAACATACATTTAAAAAATCAAAATAAGACTTATGCGTTACAATACAGTGTAAAATAAAATGTAAAAGTTCTGTATTTCAGAATTATTTGGTATTTATTGGGAGGAGCTATATTCAAATGTGATCCATCTGCAAACACCAGAAAAGGATGCCAGGCAGCAAAGAATGCTTCTGGTTTAGCTAAACGTTAGTTGGCCCAGTACAAATGTAACAAGAAACCATAGTTTTCCGCTATGTGAATGAGCTCCAGCAAGCCTCCGACTTATACTTCTCCCCTCCCCTCTTTCATACCTCCAAGGAGAGCAGAAGCTTTTACTTCTGGTTTGTTTTTTATTTTGGTTGTTGTTATTGTTTTTAAGTACAGTTCTCTATGACATCCCATGACATCCAAACTTGGGAAATTGTAGGCCTCATGTGGTGGAAGTTCAAGGGGTACACGCCAGTGGTGGCCAGGAACTGGTCTCTCTCTCTCTCTCTCTCTCTCACACACACACACACACACACACACACAGAGCTTTCCCCCAACACACACTCTCACAACACAAACATGTGCACGTAGCCTTCACCTCACTCAGAAAGAGACAGATAGCACCAATCAGTTGAACAGTGAGGGAGGTATATAATGGGAACACAGAAATCCATGCTCCCAGCTGGCAGTCAGCTGGGGATGGGGGGGAGAGACACGTAATCGGATTGCTGAGACTCTGTCACATGCCTCCCCCTCCTCATTGCCCAGTTGACAGGCACTGGGAACAACTGAAGAGCATGCCATTGTGTCAGTTTGACCACAGTAAGATGTTCCTATATCCTTTTGTATCAAAAATTTATGCCCGGGTTGGGTTTGGCTTTTCCACCATGTATCTATTCTTTCTATATAGCTGGAAGAAGATCAGAAATTATCTCTTGTGCAGTCCCTGCTTGCTCTTCTGGATAAATGCCTAATATAGCTATGCCAGGGTCCAGCAAATCAATTACATTGAGCTGGTATTTATAACGGCACATTCCTTTCTCCAATAATGATTTAAAAACTGAACACAACTACCCCATGAGAATGACAATTCCAGGTTCATAAGAACATAAGAGAGCCATGCTGGATCAGACCAAGGGTCCATCTAGCCCAACAGTCTGTGCACACAGTGGCCAACCAGGTGTCGACCAGGGACCCACAAGTAGAATACAGGTGCAACAGAAAGTCCCACTCATATTCCCCAGCAACTAGTGTATATAGGCCTATGGCCTCTGATACTGGAGGTAGCACATACCCAACAGGACTAGTAACCATTGATAGCCTTCTCCTCCAGGAATTTATCCAATCCCCTCTTAAAGCCATCCAAATTGGTGACCATCACTACGTTTTGTGGTAGCAAATTCCATAGTTTAACTATGTGCTGTGTGAAGAGATACTTCCTTTATCTGTCCTGAACTTCCCACCAATCAGCTTCATGATATTATTTCAGATTCTAATATTATTGGAAGGAGAGAAAAATGTCTTCCCATTCATATTCTCCACATGATGCACAATTTTGTATAACTCTATCATGTCTCCCCTTACCCTCCATTTTTCCAAGCTAAACAATCCCAGCTGTTGTAACCTTCCTTCATTTGGGAGATATTCCAGCCCCTTGATCATTTTAGTTGTCCATCATAACCCTTCTAACATTTATTAGATCCCAGGCTGATGTTTAACATTTTATTTTGTCTCTAAATCAGGATTAGGTGCTATCTGGTTAGGATTTCATAGGACACTTATAAACACATTAATCTCATTGGTGCCTGTAAAGATAAGCAAGAGTTTATATAAACAATGAGACCATCCCATTCACATTCTGGAAAGCTGATATGAGCAATTGTTCAAAGCCAGTTAATATACATGCAAACTGAGTCAAAGCTATGACTGCTGCTAACAAAACATTGGGCCTGAAGAAACAGATATCGATCTGTCTTAACTTCCTGCAATTAAGTCTTAAAATGTTCAAAGAAAATACAATGACTACTGTGGACATATTTAGAGGCGAGCCCCACCTACCCTTCTCCTTCCAAGGATGAAAGTTAGATTCTCTCTCTCTCTCTCTCTCTCTCTCTCTCTCTCTCTCTCGGAACAGTCAATAAATGATGCAAGCAGAGAAGCAGGGATGCAAGATGCCAATTTCTTCCAGACATATATCTGGTGGTCAATTTATACAGATTGCTAAATATGGTACACCTTTCTAAAGGATAATAAGTAGGAATGGGATCACATTCATTAGGGGCACAATCCTACGCATGTGTATACAGAAAAAGGTCCTATAACTCCCATCATGCTGGGAGTAGTTGGACTTTTCTTTTCTATTGAAACATCAGTCAGATTGTGGCTTAGGATTCTGTTTTATAGCTCCCACCCATTTTCTCTCATGGAGATCAAGAAGGAGTTGGGGGCCTGCAATGAAAGCAACACCCTGGGGCAGCAAAACAGATTTCTTATATCTCAACAGTATTGTAAGTCCTATTTGTTGGCATGAAGTCATAGAAACAGCTGCCAATAGATCTCATAAAGCATACTATTGTCTATAGTGTGCCAGTTATCTTCTGGCTCAACCAGTACACAGCCTTTCCCCCCTCTCCCTCGAAACTCCCAAATTATTCATGTTGTATGCTAACTTCCAAACAATGCACGTTAAGATTTCATTTTATTTGTACTCAACTCAGACTGACAAAAGCCAGATCTTAAGCTAAATTACGACGTCGGGTAGAAAAAGGTTTTAAACATATAGAACAATAGTGAACCAAAGACACATATTAATGTCAAGCTATAGCACAGAAATGAAAACCAAATGACACGACATCACATTATTGAAAGCTAAACCTTATATGCACAGCTACAATTTTCCCGCCCAGGATAGCAGAGTTGTCACAATGAAAGAGTAATTAAGTAAAGAATACTCAAAGAGGGCAAAAAGCTGCCATGATATACAAATAACACAAACCGCAGATCTGGATACTTGCTTTGGAAACTTTACTTGGCATTCTATTGTAGCAACAGTGTAGAGGTATTCTACCTGAGCCACTCATACGAACTCACAGAACAAGCATAGGAACAAGGTCTGCTGTGACATTACATGCACTTCCCTCAAGCTGACTTTCTTTTTTTTTTTTAATAATTTTTATTAATTTCAACACAGTAAACATACACAATATAAAACATACACAATATAAAACAAACTACAACCCTCAACAATCCCCCCGTGCACCCCCCCGAGACCTTCTCATAATCATTCTTCCTCCTTCCAAAATTTTAACAATTCTTTTGAAGGTGTTTGTCCCTTTCCCGATCTTAAAACATATTCCAAAAAGAGACTCCATATTTCTCCAAAATCACTCTTACTGGACATTCCCCTCTTTATTTTCATTTTACATGTCAACATATCATTCAAGGCCATATCCCAAATTTCTTTATACAAAACTTCTATTGTGTAGCTTTCTTGCCCTTTCCAATTTTTAGCTATGATTATTCTAACCGGTGCCAGGAGGTTGTTTACCAATTCTCTGTTAGTTATATGCTCATTCTCACTATCCCATATTGCTAGTAGAGCTAACTTTGGGTTTAATTCCAATTTACTTCCAATTATATCACTTATTTCTTTAAAAACCCTTTCCCAAAATTTTTGTACATGTTCACAGCTCCACCACATATGAAAATAGGTCCCAACCTCCTGACACAAGCTGACTTTCTTGTGTTGGATGGGATTCATGGGCGTATGCCAAGTCACCCCTTCCGGAGTGCTATGCTTCTGAGTCTGGCACTGCTAATAGTGCTAGACAGTCTCAGCCCTTTTGGTCTGCAAACCCAAGGGTGAGCTCTGTCTGTCAGATATTAAAGCAAAGAGTTTGTTTTGCTTGTAAGAGAGGCAAGCTATGGAAGTTCCTGAGACCCAGAGGGATAGGGCATTGCAGGCAGAACTTTGTTCCTTTTCTGAGCTGCGGGAAAAGTTCCACAAAACAAGAATTGTGTTTTGACTCATTCAAGAGCAACACTGTTATCGTTAACTATTAAGAGAGCATTAGCCACTGAAGAGCAGCAGGAAACAATGACATTGAAGAATATGTTTAAAAGCTATATTCCACACAGATTTCTAGGAAGCAACCCATGGGGTGCATGTCCCTCTCAACTACATGCTGTATACTCAGCTTTGCTTCCTTTTCTTCCCATGCAACCCTTGCTATTTTCCAAGAGAGTAAAAGCCTAGGCCAAAGGGACGTGACCTCATACACCCACTCACAAGTTTTGTGGATATAAACACTTTCTGTTTCCCACAACAGTGTTATGCCCTCTTGTAGCCGGGAATGGTTACAAGAATCTGGATGAAGGCCAAAGCATTAGCATATGCATCTAAATACAGCATTTTAAAGTCCACCCCCTCAGACAAAAAAGCTCACCAAAAAGCAAAGTTTCACTGCTACGTGCTAAGCTGAAGTCCTTTAATATGAAGTGACATCATGAATATTAATTCAGTTAGCTCTGCTGCTTAGCTGAGGTTTGCAAAGTTGATTCAGCTATATTAACTTAAAGCTTTTTATATATTATTCTGCCAATTCCTATATCCTAATATATTGGGGAAAGATGGGAGTTGTAGTCCAACACATCTGGAGGGTACTAGGTTGGGAAACGCTGCATAAAGAGATGGCGCACATCTTACATTCACTACAGAGGTGCAGCTTTCCCAGGGGACTGGTCCTCAACCCAGCTATGACATATAGGAAGCACTGGTCACACTGAGGTGTGTATATCACATTGTATGGCTCAACATCCCCTCCAACTGTTGGTGGAAAGTAGATGAAGGGAATGGAGCTCTTCCTTCATATGGTAAGTTGTTTGAGCAGCGAAAGATTGATATTTAAAATATGATCACTATGGTTTTAAATAGGTTCTGGGGCTGGTCCCTGAAAGAAGTTACACCCTTGCAATGAACATTTTTGCTTCTTTCTTGGAAAGAGGGGACAACCTTAGATGATACTTCTCTTTCTCTCTTTTATAACAGGTTTCCAGCGTGCTTTTTACATTTTTTAAAAAAAGGTAGCCAAGCATATGGCATATTTTTAACTGCATGCTTAGTTATTACACCGTGATGTGACTGATTTACCAACAGCCTCACTTAACTGCAGTTCAGTTTCAAGAAATGATGGTGTCAGAATGTCAGCTATTCCTGCTCCACATTGGCCTACTCATTTTTTGCTCTGTTCTTAGAACTCTTCCCCTCTCTGCTCCATTTTTGATAGAGAAAAATGTTGCCTCCATCAAGCAGTTCAGTGGCACATGTATGTATCTGTGTCTTTTACGGCTACAGATGTGGTGTTTTACAAAGCAAATGTGCAAAAAAAAAAAAAGACTAATTTACTGATTCACACTGCCTTGTGAGATAAATTAGTGTAGCTGAAGGCTTGCAAGCTTTCACACCTAAGACGTCACTCCACTACTTTGACAGAGGGAAGAAATTTACGGATTTACTCGTTGCTCAGAGCCCAATAGATGCCTTTTATACTTCAAATCTAATCGCCACAATACGACAGAGCTCCCACGCTGCAAGGAGCCAACATCACACTAACACAAAATGGCTGAATTAAAAAACGACACTGTTTGGCCGAAATGGATATAGACAGCACAGTAGCTAAATTGCTTTAGGGAAAGGATAACTCATATGGTATAAAAGACTACTTATACAAGGCCAAAATTAGCCAGAACATGGAGCCATGTTTAGCCAATCAGTATGTCAAATTGGTCATCTGATGACAGATGGTGTAGACCAGGGCAAGTGAACATGCAGCCTTCCAAATGTTGTTAGATTGTAATTCTAGGGTTGATGGGAATTGCAGTCCACCAACACCTGGAGGGTGAAACCTTCCCCATCCCTGGTGTAGACCATTATATTGCAAGAAATTTGAAGCAACTGGCAACATCCTATTCTCCAATCATTATTTCAACACGTCGTTAGCTTCATGTACCTAATTGGCAATCACGTATATGGAGGCCATAACTCAGCCTTGTCCCACCTCCTGTTTGCATGTACATGGTCAACTCAGTACACCAGATTGCTATGGAAAAGAGAAGGTTCTCCAACTTGCAATCACCCTCCTGAGATGGCACATCTTTGGTTGAGGATTAGGTTAGAGCTTAACTAAAACCATACATGTATTAAAAAAGAAGCTCCAAATCAAACCACAGTCTAGAGGAAACCCAAAGTCCCTTTTCTTGCCCCCTCTACCACAATTCCAAAGTGGAAAGTAGAAAACTGGGTGACTTCAGAATACAGTAAGTCTTGTTTTAAAGTCCTAAAGACGATCACGTTTATTATGCATCCGAGGCATGATCAAGTGGACTCTAGTCCATGAAAGCTTATGCCATAATAAATGTGCTAGCCTTTAAGGTGATATACTAATTAGGGATGTGCATCGGAACAGGGACAATCCACAATCCGGACCCGATCCAGGCGAAATCAGATAAAATTATCCGATTCCAATCCCAATCATCTGGATCGTCCGATCAGTAGTACGGAAGCAGCAGACGCCAGCAGGTAAGGAGTGCGAGTGGGGGGAGGGGGAGGGGGAGGGGGAGGGAGGTCCCCACTTACCTGCTGGGGCTGTCCGTGTCCGTCCGCTGCCACCCGCTGGTCCCTTCTACTGAGAAACAGGCTTCACCTGCCTCTCAGTAGCGCACTGGGTGATGATGTCACCCAGCACGCTTCTGAGAGGCAGGCCGCGATCCGAGGCATCAATTCTGGTTCCGGTTCCGATTCCAATTCCGATCCGATTTTTTTTACTGTGCACTCCCCTAATACTAATCCTACTTAAAATGGTTATCTTTAGGATGACTGTAAAGAACTGCCTCATGCAGCCTGTACTTTTCCCCAATATCTTGAAAAGAACTGATATTTCTCTGAAAGAAACAGTAAGTATTCCCTGGGAGACTTGACTGGCCATCACCCAGTAATAACTTTAAGCCAGCTGTGATGTGGTCTGTGCTTGAACCTGTGACCTAGTGGCCAAAGGCTCTTATATCCCGTTACCTGTTCTTTGAGCAGGACAATCCTCTTATTAAATGCTTTTTATCGGGTCTGCCTCTTCTACTCTAATGTAATTCAGTGTTCTTTAAGAAACCATGTGGGCTATTCTTCTTAAGAGATTATTCTCTTTTCGTTTTAGGCGCCTGCACTGTGCCAATTAACAATAATGGAATTGTACTTTTAACAACAGGGGGAAAATGTGTGCTACTTTTCATTCAACAAAAGAGCTACATTCCTTCCCCCTCCCCCCATTATAAACACACAGCTAACATGAGAACAAAATGAAGTTGAGGTTTATTTTCACTGAAACCAATATCAAAACTTTGCAAAATCGGAAACTGGACATGTAACTATGAAGGTGCAGTAAGATTTGTCCTGATATTTTTATTTTTGCTGATTATAACAGGATTTCTTCTGCATTTTTAACTTCTCAGTGTCCATCCCAAAGATGGAATGATCTAGAAATGTGAACAAAGTATCATAATCCATTTTTACAAAATGCAGAAGGTATGATATGAGAGCTAGTTCAACCTAATTATTCTTTAAAAATCAACATATAAAAGTCCATTTCCAAGAATTACTAAAGAGATTGCAAAAAGTCTCTTTCTTTATATTGTCTCCAGTGCATCTGCAACTGCCAACTGCAAACCTTGCCACCATATTCTCCTATCTCAAGAAACATGGAATGTATCCAAAGAATATGAAGCTATTGGAAAGGGGTATACAGTAAATCTAGAATAAGGTAAGATTGAGATTAGGCAAATCAAGGTAAATTAGGTTTTACAGCAGGGATGGGAAACCTGTCCACCATCACCCCTCAGGTTTGGTTGGACTCTAACAGCTTCCATCAGTGTCAGCTAACAAGGCTAACAGTCAAGGATGATGGAGTTGTGGTCCAACAACATCTGGAAGGACCCAGGTTTCTCACCCTTGTTTTACAGTAATAAAGCTTGAGCATTGTGAACAAAAGGAAATGGAAGTTCCTTTTTCCACAGCCTATATACCCAACATGCTAGGTTACATATCCCAAGATGATACCCCAACATCAGCTCAAGTCATTGTTTAAGCAGTTGTTGCCATGTTGTTACTGTCATCTCATCAGTAACATAAACATCCCTCTTGATGTACAAAAAAAAGGTCATGGGTGTCTATCGCTAGTCTTCTTCGTTTGCTTCCATTCTAATTTTACTTTCGATAACCAAAGAGTGCCCTTATTGCTTTCAACAAGAGATCATAGCAATGGCAGGGAGCATGAAGGCTATCCCATGAATAAGCTCACACAGTATTTACTGGGACAGTGTTTGAGAGTTCAGTTGTTGACCATATGTAGAAGCTACATGTGGAGAAGGGAGCCATGGAAACATGCTCCACCCCCAACCATGTGCAGCACTGGCCCTGCCCATGGAGGTCAGCACACTGATACAGACATCTGCACTGGGAAAGCCTAGGCATGAACAGTTACTTGCACATATACATTTCAATGCAGACATGTGATTCAACGAGCGGACAGGATGCAAAAAGCCAAATAACTGTGCGGGGGTATGTTGGGCTGGCAGGGGCTGTGAAGCATTCTGGAGGTTGTGGACCCAAATACTGGGGATGGGAATCTCAGGCTTTTTCTCCTTCAAGATTATCTACCACAAATATCATAAGGCCACCACTCATAAGCAACCTGGACTGGACCAGCCATTTAGGCATATCCACCTCAAAACAGGCATTTTTCTTAGCTACCACTTTCAAAGTTGTAAAATTGAGTTTAAAACACAACGTTAAGTATTGACCACTTGCCATCCTTTTAATCATGCCTAAGCCATGCTGCCTGTAGGTGCTTTACAGTAGGATTGGCTGTATGCATAGGTTTATTGTGCAGCTCGTGTGATCTGGTCCTGCAGAATCCAAATACAATGCAGTCTAGCTTTGCACCCATTGACATGCAACCAGCCACAAAGGACAATGTCTGCGCCATATAATTCATTTTTAATCAACCAGCATTTGTTGCAATCGTAAGCACAAAAGTGAAGGTACAGCTCTAGTACGCTGCATGCAAATATGTATATAGGCTCTTTCTGAGAAATGAGCATCCTTCTGACAAATTCCTCACCAAGGTTTCACGCGTTAAAATGTCTTGTACATTTTTAGTAGCAAATGCCAATTATTCTTGCCCCATAGCTGCTTAATTCATTTGAAAGTCAGTATTTAACCCAAGAGGCTTTGGGTTTTGGAAATATCGAAGTCTCATTAATTCACTGCGCTTACAAAGGAGATTCATGCTCTAAAAGCTTCAAAGCTTAACTAGGTGGAGTTTTTATTTTGGTGCTGAATCATTCATGCTGGAAGGTAACTCCAAGCAACTACACTTTAATCTCACTAAAGGAAAGTCACAAGATCTAAAAATTAGAAGTATTTTAGAGAAGATCAGACAGAGTGAGATAAAAAAAAATCTCAGGGAATCTAATCCGTTACAATATTTTGGCTCAATTTATCGCTGACAATTTCTGATTAGTTCTTTTGATCTTATAATTGCCTTAACCAGTGGTTCACACCCAATGTTACGTTCTCAAAAATTACAATAGCAGTGCAAAACCTAGCTGCTGCTATACACTCATATAATCCAATATGTGGGCTTTTTAAAAAAATTGTTGGGGTGGACTGTGCAGTTTCAGAAAGTGGCACAGGGGAATTTCTACATGAGTCCATGCCAATTGTGCTGTGCAGTCCAACAAGGGACAATCTTCTCCCCTATGCTTTTTAACTTTAATATGAAGTTACTAAGTGAGGTGGGATTTGGGGTGAGGTGTCAGCAATGTGTGGATGATACTCAGCTCTATTTCTTCATGTAAACTGAGTCAGGTGAGGCTGTGCAGGTGCTGAACTGGTGACTGGAATTAGTAAAGAGCTGGATAATGGCTAAATAACTGAAGTTGAATAACAACAAAATGGTAGTCCTGTGGGTTGATAGTTCTCATATCCTGAAACTGGGTGTACAACCTGTTCTAGATGGGATGCGCTGAAAGAGCAGTTACATAGCTTGGGAGTACTCATTGTTCCAATCTTATCATTTGAGGCTCAAGTGGCCTTGGTGGCTAAGATTGCCTTTTGCCAGGTTCAGTTGGTTCACCAGCTATGATAATTCCTGGAAAGGGATAATCTGGTCACAGTGGTTCATGTTCTGGTAACCTGCCAACTAGATTACTTTAATGTGTTGTATGTGGGGCTGCCCATGAAGACAATTTGGAAACTTCAGCTAGCACAGAATGTGGCAGCCAAGATTGTAACTGGTACAGTCAAGAGGAGTCATACTGTGCTGATTCTAAAAGGGCATTGGCTGCTTATGCATTTCCAAGTCAAATTCAGGGTGATGGGGCTTACCTGTAAAGCCCTAAATGGATTGGGACTCAAAAACAGAGAGGCACTCCCATTAACGGGTCTGCCCATGCCTTAACTTTGCCAGTGGAGACTCTTTTCCAAGTACGGCTGGTATATTATATTACAATAAGGGAGACAGCCTGCTCTGTTGTGGCACCTCAAGTGTGGAACAATCACTCCAGGGAGTTATGACTGGCACTGTTCTTATTTTCTTTTCAGCAACAGGTTGAATAAACTGATTTATTTTGAGCTGGTTGATGTGAGCTGTCTATTTTATGTATTTTAATGCCTTTTATTGCTGTAGTTGATGTTATTTTATTGTTTTCATTGTATATCATATGGGACAGTTTAACATTTTGTATCATAAGATGCCTTAGTATCTTAAGATGAAGAGCAGTATAAGAATATTGCTGTAAGCTGCCTTGGGGGGGCGGTTCTGCCCTGAGAGGCGGCCAAGAAATATTTTAAATTAATAAATAAATATTTTCAATAAATAAATAAAATAATCATCATCCCAGGACATAATCTGAAAGCATTGTTTAGCTGAAGCTAAACAGGTCTGGTCATAGATGGGAGAAGGCCCATAGGGACTCTCATGTATGCTATCTTGAGTTCTATAATGGAAGCAAGGTGGGATATCAATGAAAGATGACCCTGAAGTACTGGAGTTCAAAGTATGAACTCCAGTACTGGGAATTATGCAATGCAAACATTTGGAACATCGGATAAGCTCCTTGGAAGACATCTTGTCTACCATATAGGCTCCATTCACATGCACATATGGAGCCATTTCTTGATAGTGCTATCCCAACTGGTTACCCTATGTAAGAGTGAGTCAGAGGTCAATCATGTAGGTCTGATTGAGCAGGAAATACCCAGAGGCAACTGAATTGTCACTGTGTGACTAGAATACTGGACTAGATAGGCCTTAGATTCAACATGAGTCTTATGTTCTTATCTTACCCATGTGGCTGATATTCATAAATGACAGGGATACCAATGATTGCCTTGCACATTAATTATCCTAAAATGGAGTTTCCTTTCTACCAGAGAGCAGATCCAAGCAAAAGCTTCCTGATCAGCGCACAAATGGCCCAAAATATACTTGTGCTACCACGTATGTATTACAAAAGGCACACTTTTCTGAAAGAGACATTGGCTGCATTCGGACAACACATTAAGCAACTGAGGCGGAAAACAATCGTCAGTTGTGCTGCTTATTGTGTTGTGTGGAGGGTAACACGCCACTCACAAACTACTGACGGTATGCTATCCTGCCCAAATAAGCAACGGAGAGAAACAACTGGCTTGCAAGTTGTTTAGCTCAAAGCCAGTTGTTTAAAGTGTTGTGTGGAGGGGTGAGTGTGTTAATGGCATGTGGTAAGTGGGTTAAGCCATAGAGGCAGGCGGCAAGAGCGACCAAAGCGGCGGCTGCCACTCTGCTACAACTGGTGCAACTTGCAGAGGCTGTTGGGATAGAACTGGGAAGACTGAGGGAGGAGGGAGGGTGGGGAGGGGGCAGGGGCTGTGTCAGTCAAATGCTGGATTAACTATTAGTCCACTCAATGCCAGCCCCAACCACCCACAGTTGTATAGGGATATGTTGTGTGGGGAGTACCCACAAAATAACCAACTGTGAGTTGGCTACTCAACCCACCATTGACTGTGTTGTCCGAATGCAGCATGTGTCGGGGGTGAGGGGGGGCGCGCCTAGAGCAAACCTGGCCAGATCTACATCAAGCAAGATGTAACACTTTGAAAACATTTTGAAAACTGCATATGGAGTGTGTCATGAGCCTCCACAGTTGTAAAATCCGTTATAAACTGTTTTAAAGCAGTAGTGTAGATCTTGCCCCAACTAGTTTCCTTAAAGCACTCACACATCTTCAGCCATTACGCCTACTTCCATGGTTCTATAAAAAATGGAAAGGTTTGTTTTAAAGAGAGGAAGAGTCAAAATATGCAAAATAATAAAAAGATAAAGATCGCTATGCAAAAAAAAAATCAGTATGATAAAAGGGGTTGGTATGCAAATTGTGGGCAGTTGCAGAAGAAGACGGCATTGTTCCATACAAGTTGCAGGAAAGTGAAAAATGGCCACACTGGTGCATTTGAGATTTCATCTCATTCCACATCTGACACAATTCTACATTGTTTGATGGGCTGTTTACTATACAGTTGGGCTGTCTGCTTTAGGCATTTGTAAATCTTTTTTTGCATAGCTGCGTTGCTGACACACATTGGTACAAAGCAGATGCCAAATCGTTATTAGAATTGCCTTTTATTGTGTTGAGAAGAAGCACTCAAATAACAAAAGGATCAGACAATTCTCCCAACCGCTCACAATTTTTTATTTCTTGATGAGAGCAAGAGCCTACAACCTGCCCACAGATTATACTGTGCAAATGGCCTTTCCCCCAGTTTATCAATTTACTGAAAATAAAATAAGTAATTAAGGGCAACAGTAGCTGCCGAAAACCATCTGCATCCTTAAGCATTAAGTGCTGGCTTATAAAGAGAGAACACTTCATTCAAACGCCAAGATCTTCCAGGGTGTAACATCAGTCTATGTGAAGACCTAACTCATCCAACAACCAGCCCAGAACTCCTAAGTGCCGATAATTTATTTGTACTTTAAAAGCCAACTGAAAACCATATGTCAGAAGGACACTATTTTATCAGCACTTTTACAAACTAAGTATTCTATATTCTATGCAGATATCATGCTGGTACCCTGTTACCTATGAAATCCAAAATGAGAAACTTCCTTCTCTTACCCCACCCCACTCCATGTAGCAAATGTTTGTACTTAACTGAGATTCAACAGTTACAGAATCACTACAGGGTTCCCCTTGGCGCAAAATCAGAAATCTACTTCAGACTAATAGGGCTGTTCATACAACAGGCTAGCCCACACTCAGTGGTTGAGTGCGGGTTGTTCTGAACCATGGGGTTGTTGGTTGAATCATGGATTGTCGTGTTGTCTGAACACAGCCAGGGCAGCTTTTTAAACTCTGTAGTGTTGCCTATTTTTCTTGAACAAGCCACTTTGAGAACTCATGATTTGTTATTGGGATGTTCCGGGTGGTTAACAAGCCACACTGGCTGCATTCAGACATGATGACCCACCCTGCAGAAAATGTGCTGTATTTATTTATTTATTTATTGCATTTCCATACCGCCCAATAGCCAAAACTCAGAGAACACGCTAATCCCTGGTTCAAAATAACCCATATTCAACCACTGACTGTGGGTTAGTGTGTTGTGTTAACAGCCCAACTGTTTCACGTCTTGGTTAAACGGGAACACTAGTTAACCCTGATAGTGCAGAACTGCTTGCAATCATTAATGGAGAAGAAAGAAATTTGCTCCAGGGAAGGAATGCACATATCCAAGTCCGCCTACACATTTCTAAACTGTAGTTAGCAGCAAGCCAAACACTGTATCTTTGCTGGCCTTCCATGATAAGTATTGCTAACTGCCAGAGCTTGGTAGCTATTGAAGCATTGTGCCATTCCTACTCTACCTCCATCTTATAAACAGCCATGTAAAGGGCCAAGATAGTTTCCAGGCAATACCACTGTCAAAGTACAGTTTAAAGAGAGAGGTAGCATCCAAAAAGTTCTGTTTTTGGATGCTCAGAGTCCACAGGTTAAAAGACAGGATCATAGAGTGAAAATAATCCAATAGCCCCAAACAAAGCCGTTTATGATCTGAAATTGCTGAAACTGCAACAAACATGACCAAACAAAACACAGCATTCCAGCCTGAAGGCATGCAAGTTTCTGTAAGCACCATTAAGGAAATTCTCACCTACTGTAAACACACATGGAAACTTCCTCTTTAACTTCAAAGTACCACTTGGAAACCAAAACAACAATAAGAAATTAAGTCCATCTCTACAAACCCTACTATGAAAGGTTATCAGGAAACCAGGACCTGCATCTCTTCCTTTGATTGCTTACATTTGTTAATTGCCAAAAGGCTGTGCATGAGAGAAGCGGGAAGGGGACTTTTAGTCAGAGACATTAATAAAGAAATCTAGGATGAAGTACTAATTGGAATTCAACACTCTGCTTTGACAGTCGCAACAAGCCAAAATTTGTTGTTGTGAATGAAGTGGGAGCAAGCAAGCTCCTGACCACAGAATTAACTATAATTCAAACCATTTCATTTTACAAAACATAATCACATGGAGAAGCTGTATGAAACACCTAAAAAAAGATATATAACTCACTATTCCCATTTGATTAATCTCCATTTTAAACTGTTGGTCACCGCTCACAGTAGCATTCTCTTGATCAGTGCAATTTTATAAGCATTTAAATTAACCATGACCTTGGGGCCACACAAGAGCTACATATAATCAAAACCCAAGAACAACAAATTCAATTCAATTGTAAACCATGGTGGAAAGTAACATAAACCTGTGACTACCAATTGCTAAATTGAATAATTTCATACCATTACATTTTCCCTGTAATTGCAACATGGTTCAAGGGTTACAAATGTGGGGTTCAGCCAGCCACAAAATAATTACCTTAGCGACAAACAAAAGAAAAAGACAAAAAAGGGAATAGCAGCAATCGGACAACGTTTTAGGCAACGGAGGGGGGAAGAGGCAATTGACGGTACGTTATTTTTGGAATGCCCGACACATGACACGCTGCCCCTCCCCCCTTTGCACGGCTGAAAGTCCCGACCTCATAATAAGCAAGTGGGCTCCGATAAACAATGGAGCAGCCCGTTGTTTTCCCCCATTGCTTAATAACATTCCATCAGTTGTGTGTGCATTGTGTGTCGTCCGACACAATAAGCAACACAACTGACGGTTGCCTCTTCCCCCCTCCATTGTCTAAAGTGTCATCTGAATGCTGCCAATAAGTAATAAGCTTCATGCTCTACTAAACTAATATTTTTTTCATATTGGTTGTACAATCCTTCTAAAGCATGAGCCGTTGTTGTTTTCCCCCTAACCAGGTGCAAATGACCATAGGGCTGCTGCACCTTTAGCAGCTGTATAGAAGAGGGGATTCCAGCAGGTGTCGTTTGCATCACAAGCTACAAATGCAAGGAAAAAGAAAAGCCATTCTAGAACTCATATTCCAGCACTGAAGGTTTGCAATTATAATTTAACAGTGTTAAGTTTATAGTACATTATATTTCTATAATAACTAATCTGATATAATAACAACACATTATTATTATTATTATTATTATTAATTTCTTACCAGCCTCTCCCTCTGGATCAAGGAACAACATTAAAAACAAATTCTATGAAATACATAAAACTGATTAAAAACAATGTATTTTAACCAATACATTGTTAAAATACCAATAAAACTCTTAAAATTCGACTGGTTAGGCCTGCAGGAAGAGATCAGTCTTTACAGCTTTCTTAAATTCTGAAAGACTGTTAAGTTGGCGAATCTCTCCCGGCAGGCCATTCCACAGTCTGGGAGCGGCGGACGAGAAGGTGATTCACATATCACAAACATTTCACAGGAAGCTGCCTTATACAGAGTTGGACCACAGGTCCATTTAGTTCTAGCCCGGTTTTGCCGACACTGACTGGCAGCAATGGCTCTCCAGGGTTTCAGGACAGGATTTTTACCTAGAGATGCCAGGGATTGAACCTGGGACCTTCTGCATGCAAAGCAGGTGCTCTAGCGTTGAGCCACAGCTCATATCATTATGAGACACATACTGTTCTGCGGTGACGTGCATGTCTCACCAGAATAGTTACTCACAAGGAGAGGGAGGGTGAGAACAAAGACAATTGTATGAAATACATCTGCATGGGCACTGCATCTAAGCTTCTGAAAATGCTCACTCTCTATTCCAAACAGAGAAATGGGAAACACAGTATTTTAAAGCTGAAAGTATTTTCAATACTGCACAAACCATTGGGCACAGCCTAAAAGTTTAAGTGCTACCACAGTTTTGGAAACACAGAGCTCATAAAATAAATAAGCTCAGTTACAACCCTCTTTACAGAGCCCTTTGCTTCCAAGACAATATTCTTTTTTCTGGGGACTGATAGAACTTTCTTAAAAATACATCCTCCTAGAGATCTGAAAATGATACGGAAACGAATCTTGCTCACTTTCAGATCTTGTGGGACATCTTTGGTGAATGCTAGAATTCCTTCGTCTAATTTTTCTGTTTCTGGTTTTTCTGGGATCAAGTAAGTACCTGGGATTACCGTTTATCCTCACAACTGTGAACTGGATGGTGTTTTTACTATTTTCCTTACTGCTATGGATGGGAAGAGTGGACAAGCACCTCACCCCTGTAGAGCTGATGTGCCTCTAGTTTGATGTAAGGGTTTTGAGCTCTATATCCATCTGATTCACCATTGAATGCCTTCAAACGTGATGATGGGGAGTAGGGGAGCCAGGAAACACAGGTGAAGTAGACTTCCTTTTCTCTGTATTTGTCTGTAATGGCCAAAGTGGAATGTTTCCATCTTCCCTAGAAGCGAGAAGAGCAACGAGTCCTTGAACTTAGGACTCTTCACATCTCATTGCTGGCAAAAACATGAAATGTTCATTTCTGATGTGATGGAATCGGGAGGTGCAAATCAATCACACTTCCTGCCCATTACCACTACCTCCAAACTCTATTACATCCAAAGACACTCTTAGGGAAGGCTGACGTTATTTATGTTCCAATCCTACCTTTCTGTCAAATGACTGTCATGCTATCTAATAATTTATTTATTTATTTTTAAAAAATCATTACAAATTAAAGAATAAAAAGCGGAAAGAACAGGATTTAACGGCTAACAGGGCAAAAGAAACAATCAGTTAAACCAGACCAAATGCCATCTTAAAAAGTCATATTTTTGCTGCCTGCTCAAATGAGACCAGTGAAATAGACAGGCAGGCCTCTTCAGGTGGGCCTGTAACAGCTGAAGAGGCCCGTCTGACATTTTCAGTCACTATACTTCAGGTGACAGTGGAGCAATCAACAGAAATTTAGCTTTTTCACTTAACTTACATATTAGGCACAGTTTATAGATGCCCCACACTGTTTGACAGACATTATTTTACTATGATAGACATAAGAGGGGGAAAATTAACTGAGGTATGTTTCCATGCTGTGTTTCAAGAGGTAAGAGCATTTTTGCAGGTAGAGGTTTATAATCTGAAGTTTTACAATGGAAATATTGATCTGTTTAAGTACGGCTGAAGTTGTATAAGGAACACCAGGATCCAAGACGAGAGAAGCTATCGCTTTCCGGCCATCAGAACTAGGAAGAACACCAGCAGAGTTTGACCCCCCCCCAAGGATTATTCCTGTATTAGGTGGCCTATCCAGGCTGACTGGCAACTCAAATGGATAAAATAACTCGGGGTGTGCAAGGACCCCCCCGGATCGGATTGGGACCGGATCGGGACCTCCAATTTTGTTCGGGATCAGATCGGAACAAAATCGGAGGTCTCCTGGATCGGATCAGACCTGATCCTGATCCGAAAATCGGATATCCGATTTTCGGATCAGCCGCCATTTTTCCCCATAGACTTGCATTGGGGGAAAGAAAGCTTTCCCCCAATGCAAGTCTATGGGGAAAAATGGCGGCGGGGAGTGAGTGGGGGCCTAACTCCCCCCACTCTGTCCCTCCCCCCCCTCGCACTTCTTACTTGCAGGGGCCTTCTGTTCCTGTCCGCTGGCGCCCGCGGGCGCCAGCGGATGGCAGCAGACAACCCCGGCAGATAAGTGGGCGGCCCCTCCCTCCTCGCGATACCCCTTATCTGCTGGGCCCATCCGCTGCCATTCGCTGCCACCTGGGTGGCAGCGGACGGCCCCGGGGGGTAAGCCCCCTCCCCCCCACTTCTTACCTGCCAGGGATGTCCACTCCCCTCCGCTCCTGGCCGCTACTGCGAAGCAGGCTTTGCGGCCTGCCCCTAAGTAGCGTGCCAGGTGATGACATCACCTGGCGCGCTACCTAGAGGCAGGCCGCGAAGCCTGCTTCGCAGTAGTGGCCAGGAGCGGAGGGGAGCGGATGTCCCAGGCAGGTAAGTGGGGGGCCCTCCTCCCCCTGCTTCCCTGCCGGGGTGGCCGCTTCCCTCCAGTGGCGCCACCGGAGGGAAATGGCCGCCCTGGCAGGTAAGCCCCGTCCCCGGCGCTCCTTACCTCCCGGGGCCGTCCGCTTCCATCCGCTGGCACCCGTGGGTGCCAGTGGATGGAAGCGGACGGCCCTGGGGGGGTAAGGCCCCTCCCCCGCGCTCCTTACCTCTCGGGGCCATCCGCTTCCATCCACTGGCGCCCGCGGGCGCCAGGAGATGGCAGCGGATGGCCCCGGCAAGTAAGCAGCACGAGGGGGGAAGGGGCCCGATCCTCTGATCCAATCCAATCCGGTTCGGGTCCTTTTCGGATCATATCGGATTGGATCGGCCGATCCAGGGGCAGGGGATCGTATCGGATAATTTTATCCGATATGCGCCGGATCGGGCCCAGATCATGGATTGGGCCCAATCCAGTGCACATCCCTAAAAATAATACATATGTACTTTATCTGCTCCAAACCCCTGTGCTATGTGCTTCTAAACTAATAACCCAAAGCTTTATATTTTAGTCACTTCCCTGATAAGATGTGTGTGCGATAAAATCTTGGGTGCCTGCCCCTTCTATCTTAAACATACTATTTTGAAGGATGTCCTATTGAATTATTATTATTATTATTATTATTATTAATTAATTAATTAATTACATTTATATACTGCCCCATAGCCGAAGCTCTCTGAAATTGCAATGGTCTTCTTTTGCTCTCATACTCCAGTTTGTATTATCCCCTGATCCAGTTTGATTATCTCCTGATTGCAAATGTGTTGCCTGAACAATGCACCTCCGGCTTTACACTCTACAATACACTTTCCAAATAGGGAGTGGCTTGGTGGCACATAAAATCAAAATAACCCAATTAACATTGGATTAAATCCCTCATTAGTCCTACTTAAGAGTAGATTGAGTGAAATGAATGGGACTTGAGTTAGTGATGATCAATTTAAGTACCATTCATTTTCATGGGTCTGCTCTTGCGGAATCCAAAGCTGATGTCTCACCTTATTATTTATTTATTTATTTATTTATTTATTAAAACACTTGTACCCCGCCTTATATCACTAGGGTCTCAGGGCAGCATACAACAATATAAAATAATAAATATACACAGCTTAAAACAAATTAAGCCATTCATCAAGTTAAAACCAATATAAAATTTAAAAGCAGTAAAAAACAATTAAAACAGTTAAAACAATGTGTAGGCTTGGTGAATTTAGCCATCAATGACTTTGTTAAAAAGCCATGTCTTTACTTGGCACTGGAATGAAGTCAGTGCTGGTGCCAGTCGGGCCTCCAAGGGGAGGGCATTACACAGTCAAGGTGCCACAACAGAGAAAGCCCTCTCTTATGTCCCACCATAGTGTATGT
Source organism: Anniella stebbinsi (assembly GCA_029215795.1). NCBI lineage: Eukaryota > Metazoa > Chordata > Lepidosauria > Squamata > Anniellidae > Anniella > Anniella stebbinsi. The sequence continues at coordinate 229,364,509 of JARDYH010000001.1, forward strand.
CTCACCTTATGTGATGATCATTGGGGCCAGCCCAGGGGTTGGACAGTTCCCTTTTGAAAGGCTTTAGGAAAAGCTTGTGTAGCCTTTCAGCCAAATCAGGGGATTCTACAATGCCTGTGACATCAGATGTACAGCTTCTCCAGAGAGACTCCTTTAGCGCTTGGTAAGGGACTATATAGCTCCAAGGATGAAAAGCTGCTCTACTCAAAAGTGCCTCAGACCCAGCCATTGTTTGCATACATCACCTGCTTTTCAGACAAAAAGTTCAAATCTGCCTAAAGGGAAACTTTCAAAGTGAAAACAGAATCTAACAAATGCCCATCTAGGACCTAAGATTTTCTAATAGAGATCTAGATCTCCTTTCCACTCTATCTGGTTGGAGAATAAGTCTCTGGAAATACAGCTACACCCACAACCCAAAACCTCTTGTCACAGTCACTACAGGGGTCTCTCTAGAAAATGAGCAGTGTGTGCTACCCAGGCAATAAGTTTTAACAGCACACATCTTGTTTTTGAGGACTGGATGAACATAAAATGCCTACGGTGTAGAAGTGCTGTGTTATTGCTTGGTTCATTTAGCCTTTTGCTGATTTGCTTTTATTCCCAAATTTCTTCTTAAAAGTCTTCATGGTCTCCTCTTGGAACGACATCATTCTGCTGATTTCATCAGAGAAGAAGTGGAGTCATGCACTACTACTTACAGCTTTGAATTACTGCAGCCAAGCGGCATTTGCTGTGCCAACAAGTTACAAATTCCCTTGAACCATTTATAAAACTTGAACACAACCAGGATTTCAACAGCTCAGTAGTGTGCCTAGATTCCCTCTAATCATCAGCTTCATCTAATCCTACAACTTGATTTGCTCTTGTGGCATCTTTCTGAGAAATAACCAGTTTCATAGCACATATGTAAGTATATGTTAAGTGTTTAGAGATCAAGTGTGCACCACCAAGCTACTTTGTGGCTTCCAGGTGCAGTAGAGGATACTGTCCTGTTGCTAGGAGTGAAGTAAGAATCTCTGCTTCAGAAAGCAAACTGTCTTGGAGTGGTTCCTCCTTATGTACATGGATTTCAACATGCTTTCAAGCTCAATTTCCTACCCCATGTGTTCCAGCCGCTCCCAGACTGTGGAATGACCTGCCGGAGGAGACTCGTCAACTTAACAGTCTTTTAGAATTTAAGAAAGCTATAAAGACTGTTCTCTTCCGGCAGGCATATCCAGTGTAATTTTTAGAATGTTTTTAGGATGTTTTAGGATGTTTTAATACAGTTTTAATAATATTTGTCATGTTTTAATTAGTTTTATGTATTTTATCATGTTGTTGTTCCCCGCCTCGATCTAGACGGAGAGGCGGGTAAGAAATAAATCATTATTATTATTATTATATTATTATTATACAGCAAACTGGTGAATTACTCACCCAGGTGCAGCTTCTTGTGTTGTCCAAACCTGGGTGGCATGGCTTGTTTGAGGGCAAAGCAACCCTCAAATAACCAAACAACAGGCCAAGAGTTATCTAAGGATTGTTTCCCCCTCAAAGAAGCCATGCCGCCCAAGTCTGGACAACACAACAAACTGTGCCTGGGAAGGTACTTAGGCTATCAATACCCAGCATGCAACACCAATTTAAACGAGCCACTTAAATAAGCCATAGTGGCTTGTTTTGATCATGCGAACCGGATCTTGTGTTGTCTTGAAAGAGTCTTTTTAATTTACTGCTCAGTTTTTTGTCATTTGTTCACCAATGGTATAGTGCTCAATTTCATAATGACATTGCTCATAATCACCTCCCACCCTAAGGAAAGGCCAAAAATGCAGGCAATTGTGTTGTTCCATATCACCAAACCAGTTCTAGCCATTTTTTTCTCTACCAGGAGCAGGTCTTTTGTAAAGCTACCAATTCAAATCCAGGGCACCCAGAAACACTTTGCATTACAACAGGGTTATCTCATGACTACATATTGTTGCTGAGAAAAATCATTCCACTCCCCACCTCCTAAGCTCAGAGGGAACAAGGAAATCTGAGGGGGATGGCAGATCAACAACATCAGTGTCTCTGCTCATCAAAATGTGCCGGTGCTACATCCTGGAAATCTTGGCTCCACTACACCACTACTGTTCACTATCAGAAGTTGAAACTTTCACAGGAACACTACAGATGTCAAACTGAACAATGCATTAGCTTTTATCTACCCACCCAACACACATGGAAATACTGCCAGAGAACTTGGCATGAAACATAAATGAAGAGCTACTTCAAGCCTAGAAATGGCCTCAAGAGTACCTAACAGATTTGCTAAAATGCTGACTTGTTAGATGCAGTTCTTTACGATGACAGCATACAAAATGCTGTCTTCAACAAAATATAAGCATTCACAACACACCGAGACTGCAAAAGTGGAGGAGGGGGAAACAGTTCTGCATAATTCAGGAAAACTGTCTCTGTAGTGCCATACCGCAATCATTCAAATTGTTATTTGTTAAGGCAGTAAAAGATGCGCAGTTGAATAGGTGCATGGTATGCTTTTCCATCACTGTTTCCACATGGCAATATTGATTCCTATGAGGTTACTATTACAGTGGAACAAGCACGCTTCAGCTTGCTGAACTGTAGCATTCCTACTTCTCATTAAAAAACGAATTTACAATTAAGACATATTGAACGAAGCTATAGTTAAATGGAAGTATTTTTAAAACTTACAATCAGGGCCAGTACCAGGTTGGACCATTCTGACAGACCACCCCATCTTTATTTCCCCAGAAAGCTGCTGCACCCCATGGCAATAAAGATGGCGGCAGCAGCCACTTCACTTGGGGCTTTTCTTCTGAATGCTGGATGAAAGAAGTTTAGAAAAACATTTAAGGACCATAGCATCAGCCCCGGTAGACTTCTGCAGCCCATGAGCCCCTGAATTGGCTCCACCAGGCCTACCTATAATATCTCTGACACTCATTAAGCAGAAACATCCATGTATCTCTAACCATGGCCTTATGTTTTTCACCCTTAAACCCCAACCTTTATGAGGAAAGACATTTCAAACAATGACCTTTAGGTGCAATTTATAATGCAGTGAAAATTTTGAATTTCCCTTGCTGTGTTTTAGACATCAAATGCAGCACTTTTCAGGATCTCTAAATGGAGAGAGCCACATGAACTTAAATAAGCATATATAAATCTTCTGTGACCCACTTTTACTGCTGACACCGCAGAAGCATGAATGATAATCCCGAGGATGGATTTGAGGCTACATCTAAACATAACACAGTATCACTAGGAGGTTGAATTTTCCAAACGCAGCTTTCACCACATTTTCTATGAATATGTCATATCTGGATAATAAAGCCCAACAATTGTTCTTTTCTTCTCAAATAATCGATGCTGTTAAAAGAATTCTTTCTGCAGTATTTTAGAAACACTGCACAGGGCTCCTGCCCACTAATTCATAGAGCTCCTTTGGATCACAACCAAATAATATAGAAATATGTAAAAATTAATATCTTAAAATAATTCCCTACCTCTTAAGTACTAGCAGCCATTCTGGACCAAAGCAGTACCAGCTCTGATCCGGTGCTTCTGTTGTGGTGGAAGTGAGGGGCTTCAGAACCACCTGCAGGAACATAGGAAGCCGCCATATACTGAGCCAGACCACATATCCATCTAGCCCAGTATTGTCGACACTGACTGGAAGCAATGTCTCTCCAGGGTTTCAGGCAGGAATCTTTCCTAGCCTTACCTGGGGATGACAGTGATCGGTCCTGAGACCTTCTGGATGCAAAGCAGCTATTCTGCCACTGAGCTATGGTCCCTCCCACATGAAGTATGTAATATTTTATTAACTGTCTTTATTCACCATCCTCTCTTGTCAATACTTTCCCTCCTTTTAACCAAAAGCCAATACCTCCCTTTGCTAAATAATAATAATAATAATAATAATAATAATAATAATAAAAAAACCAATCCCCCATCCCCAAACACACACTTCACTCCTTGATGCAGGACATACTTTATACCAAGTATGGGGAACCTTTTTCTGTTGAGGGCTGCATTCCCTCAGGGATAATCTTTTGGGGTCACATGCTGGGGGTGGGCAGCACCAGGGATAAAAGCAAGATAGAGCCACCCTCTCTCTCTCTCTCTCTCTCTCTCTCTCTCTCTCTCTCTCTGACACCCTTCTCCTTTCTCTTCCTTTTGTCCCAGTGAGCTGTCCAGGAAAAGATAGATTGCTTTTGCCTGATCACTTGAAGAGAGCTTTTGAAATTAAAACGAGGGTTGTCAACTCTCCCCATCCCACTTTATATGAATAGGTCCCTTCAGTGCACATGGATAACTCAAAGTCCCACAGATCTCAGGATTCAGAGAATTACACACATTGGCTGCATTCAGAATCAACTTGACAGCTGTTTATCTAGGGGGTACTCCCCACATAACATGATAATAATCAACCGTGGTATGCATTACGATCAGCATTGAGTTGACTATTAGTCCACGCTGAGTTGACTCACTCATCACCTGACCTCTGTCCCTCCATCAGTCCATCAGCCATTGCTGATGAAAATCTATCCTGCCAGCTGGACTAGAGCGGCAGCCACCACTTTGACTGCTCTTGCCTTGTGACTCTGTGGCTGACGAAATAACCAACAGTGGCCGAGGAAACAACCAACAGTGCCCTCCACACTACACTGTCAAAGGCCGCAACCTGGGTTTGGAGGTGTGTCAACCAGTTCTGGATGGAGTTACACTCCCCCTGAAAGACTGTGTTCGCAGCTTGGGGGTGCTCCTGGATCCGTCGCTCCAAATGACAGCCCAGATAGATGCGACGGCCAGGAGTGCCTACTATCAGCTTCGGCTGATACACCAGCTGCGCCCCTTCCTAGAGTTGGAAGACCTAAAGATGGTAGTGCACGCGCTGGTAACTTCAAGGCTCGACTTCTGCAATGCGCTGTACGTAGGGCTACCTTTGTGCCTAGTTCGGAAACTTCAACTAGTTCAAAATATGGCAGCCAGGTTGGTCACCGGTACATCTAGGGGTGACCATATTACGCCAGCTTTAAAATCGCTCCACTGGCTGCCAATTAGTTTCCGGGCGAAGTATAAAGTGTTGGTCATTACCTTTAAAGCCCTACATGGTTTGGGTCCAGGTTACCTGCGGGATCGCCTTCTCCCGTACAATCCGCCCCACACGCTCAGGTCCTCTGGGAAGAACTTACTGCGGTTGGCCAAGACTAGGCTGACAACTGTTACCCAGAGGACCTTCTCTTCTGCCGCTCCCAGACTGTGGAATGACCTGCCGGAGGAGACTCGTCAACTTAACAGTCTTTTAGAATTTAAGAAAGCTATAAAGACTGTTCTCTTCCGGCAGGCATATCCAGTGTAATTTTTAGAATGTTTTTAGGATGTTTTAGGATGTTTTAATGCAGTTTTAATAATATTTGTCATGTTTTAATTAGTTTTATGTATTTTATCATGTTGTTGTTCCCCACCTCGATCTAGACGGAGAGGCGGGTAAGAAATAAATCGTTATTATTATATTATTATTACACAATAACCAATGGTGGTTCAAATAGTCAACTGTTGGTTAAAAAACCCTCTCCACACAACACAAATAAATAATCAACCATCGACTATTTAAACCACCACTGGCTATTGTGAACTGAACTCAGCCAGTCTCTCTTGCATCCTGGTTTTCATTTAGTGTTGGTACTACAACAAGCAGTTCAGCCAAGTGCTAAAATTTCAGAGTGAAGCTCCTGATATATTGAAAAGTTTTCACAAATCCTTTTTAAAAAATTGTATCCACATTAAGAAGAATAAACTTAGTACCAGGAACTCTTTTGTGAACAAAGTGCTCCACACCATATGTTCAGTATCCTGTCAGACTACTATTGCTGCCTGGCTTTGCATTAATGAATTCTGGCATGTGCTAGTTTACAAAGAGAAAAGTAATTATCCAAAGTGCTTAATCTAATATGGCACCTTGGAGGTGTCTTTATCATCCTCCTAACCACACTGTCCAACAACAGTACAGAATGCTCTTTATGCTGCACTCTTGTTTTTATCCTTCAGTTACATATGGGTGATTTTTATTGCATGGGACTTCATGTACCTAACTAGCTTTGTCAATTTATACTGTACATCTGTAAAAATGGTCAGCCTCACACCAGCCTAGCAAGGCTGATTTGGTGCATGTGAAGATACCTTTCATGTATAATAAGTGAAAAGCAAAGAAATAAGCGTTTGGCAAAGTGTCTTCTGAAAAACCCTCAAAATAGAATTTCGTAGCACACAGATTGTGGCATATCTGTATCTCCTTCAGAGGAGCCTAGATCATCATACCCAACAGTAATCACATACAAAGCTAATTTGTAACTTGGTTGTGCTCAGCAAGCCCAAAAGATGGAAACCACTCCATCAAACTGAAGGGCTTTTAGCCAGTCAAGAGATTCATACATAGAAATGTGATTATTAATGGACTTCGATATCCAATCTATAATGCAGCAAACAATAGGTTGATCCATGTCTTTTAATTATACAATGGCATGGTCGGAGTGGACCAGTGGTTATGCACCACTTGACCAACAGGACCCCTTTTCCTCTTTAATTAATTAAACTTTGAATTTGACACAGAGCCAAGTGTTAAGACTGAACTTTGACCAATGGCAATTAAAATGTACAGATTCAATAATCTGCCCTTCTGTTGAGAGGACAGCAGCAGCAACACCAGGCCAACCAATCAGCACGGCGTTCAAAGCCCAAACCCATGTGCTTCGCTCTTTGTTGTTACTTATTAAAATACCTGTATTGATTGGCATTATTATTATTATTATTATTATTATATTTATTTATTTATATCCTGCATTTTTCCCAAGGCTGGGACTCAAGGTGGTTTACAAGATTAAAACATGGTGTTAGCTTTTAATAAGTAGTATGTTTCACTGTGCAGCATTTCCGGTAATAAGTATCTAAATCACTGATAAGTACTGTCACCAATGAGAAATGTGGAACAAAGAGATAGTATTAAAATTCTTATTATGGGTACTTCTTGCTAGTCAAAAATACCCAAAATCCAGTTAAATAGAGCAAAATATTAAAGGTTCTCCTATATATATAGAGAGAGAGAAAGAGAGAGAGAGAGAGCGCATTTAGGAAAACCTTTAAAAAAAATGGTGGAGGATTGTTGTTTTTCAAATAACCACCAGTACATATATCTGGATAATCACCCAAACTGTGCTTCATTAGGAATCTTACATTTGTTCAAAAGGAACACAAAGAAGCTTCTCTCCACCCGTATATTAAAGCCACTTAAAAAAAGGCAGATCTTTCTTCACGCAATAAGTACGTTTGTAACTCATTCATTGTATCATCTTTCTTCAAGTTCTTCTGCTGGAGCATATCCAACTGAAACGGCAATCCTTTTATCATAGGAAAAACTGTGAAGCTCCAGCCATCCTGCCTTTGCTGCTGCCACACTTAGTCCATAGCTAGTGGGACACCAACAAGCCTCAACACAGAGCACTCCTCAGAAACAAAGCACTGCCCCTTTAATGGAAGACCAGCCAGCATGGCAAATGATCATGGATCATGGGAGTAGGAGTCCAAAGTACCTGGAGGGCACCAGGCTGCCCAACCCTGCTCTAGGAGACCATATTACAAACGGGGGTGGGTCTGAGTCTGAAAGAGTGTCTTGCCTATGGCCATCTAGTAAATTCATGGCAGAGATTTCCCCTATTCATAGTTCAGTCTCTTAGCCACAGCGCTACATCAGCTAATCCAGTGCAGGGACTTGACAGCTTTGCACTCCATCACTGGGTAGGGCTTCTCTGAAGGCTTCGGACAGAAACAGCAAGAGAAGAAATAGCACAAACTGCCTCATGCTTGCCTTGAGGAGCACAGGAAAGCCCTGTGCTGTTTTAAAGCCTCATAATATCTAGTCATTCTCCTCTGATTAAGCCCCATTAACAAGAGAATCCCATTTGCAGAGTTACTAAATCTGACCACAACAAAACAAGAATTAACCAGAGTCTTAAGACAACTTGCAGCTGACACATGGTCAGTCACTCCTCTGCGCCATACTGTGACTCATCACAACCACAAAGTGGTCATTAAAAGTTTGGGGAAGTATGACAAAAGGCTCCCATGTCCTTTGTAGAAATGGTTTTGGTTTCTGCTTCTCCAAAAGCTCACACATCTTTCAACTGGAGAAGCTGTAAACTTTGAAGAGAGTTTAAGAAGTCCTTCTGAACAAAAGAAGAAATTAGCTATTTTGCTATTTTAAAGATACTGATGCTATATTAAAATTCCATCCTAAGGAAGGAAAAAAGGGGACAATCCTGCCAAATTCTGGAAATGGACACACATAGGTAACAGCAATGCAATTTCATTGGGGCTGGCTTGGGAATGCTGGGAGTTGTAGGTTTTTTTCTGTCTAACAGTGTAGGATTGCACCCTAAGTGATTTACAGTGCAATCCTATGTAAGCTTACTCTGGGTTAATCCTATGGTGCTTAATGGGACTTATCCCCTAGTAATTATGTTTAGGATTGCTGTTTAGAAGTGCAGACCTTTTATCTCAGTTTACCAAATAAAACCAGACTCCAGCACAAGAGCACAAACAGCAGTGAGAAAACCAAGCAGGGGAAGCAGGGAGGCAAGTATAAGATGCCAACATTAGCTTGGGACATGTCAGGTTGAGGTGGTTACAATTGCAACAGACTGCATAGTGGCTGCAGGGTGCTCAGTATTCTCACTGGCGCACTGTGAAAGCCTGCGCTCTCACTACACCACCACCTGTGGCTAACACCAGTCTTTTCCAGTTAATCTTGCAGAGGTAAAAGAAGAATGAATAACCATTCATGCTAAACACTCTTGGGAATTGCAGCCTGTGCTGTAATGCTCTTTTGACTGGACAGCAGCCTCAGTGGCACCAGCCAAGATAGAGCAGCAGACTAATCAACATATTATGGTACATAAGCACATTTGCAGATGCCAGGACTTCCAAGGTTCCAATTTTTAGTAAAGAGAAAAAGCAAAAAGGAGCCTATCTTGTGATTCAGCATTCACAACTAGTAATATATCTATCATCATTGAAAACTACATATATAGCATATTTATTATAGCAATATCCCATGTTCTTAAATACTCTGTGTTAGCTACTGACAGCATGTGGGGAGGAGGGATGCAAAAAGAGGCCGGGAGACAATATTTTGCTTTCAGCTCCAATGTTATTCTCAGCAACACTGTTTATAACTAGTTTCTGTCTCTCTCTCACTCTCTGATGGCATACATGGTAGCTAGTATGGTCCACAAACCTCATTAAACCACACAAAGTGCTGTACTCTGAAACCAAAACCAAAAGGCTCCTAATCCCATTTCTGCAAAGCAACGCATTGCAAATTTGTTCTTATCATTCTGCAAAGCACCCAGCTACTTTGTTTTGGTGGTGGGGTGAGTATTTTATCCATCCACTTGTGCCATCCGGTCCAACTGTGAAATAACTAATCAAACTGGACCCACTGAAGGAAAGGAGCATCTGGAAAGGAAAGCTAAATTCGGAGCTACTGTATATTAACACCATGTACTACTGAGAACAGAGGGCCAGAAATGATTCCAAAGGGCCTATTCGGGCCTGCCAAATTGAGCCCCTTTCTTGGCTTCCTTCACAGAAACGCTCTCTCCCCTACATTCCTGGATCACATAGCAACCTCTTGCAGTAACATTTATATCCAACTAGGATGTTCGAACAGTCTCTGCTGGCAAAGGCACGTCCTCTTCAGCAGGTTCCGCAGGAGGCCTTATTGACAGCGATTAGCAGCTACTTGCGCAAAGTAGTCCAATTGCTCATGAATAGGAAGTCATTAGTGCACATAAATCCTTTCACTTGTGGATCTCATTAGTAATAGGGATGCCCAAGCTGTCCAAAGTAATGCTGCTTACTGAAGTTCGGTTATTAGTAGAATTTCCATGATGGCAAAAAAAAAAATTAAAACGGGGATGAAAGTGGGGGGACGCGACTTGTATTGGGGGCTTTTTTGTTCCCTTTGCTGTTGGATGACAAACAAAATACAATACTAACCTCTGGTTGCCAAGCCACAAATAGGCTCTTTTCTCTGAGACAGCTTAAAGAGCCAAAATTTGCTACTCTGTAGTCCTTACATCTTTGCGAACTAAACTCCACATTCAAGCTACAGTGCCTGACTCAAGAGGCTTTTATTTTAACTAAAAAAAAATCAGCTTGTGTATTTTATGTGTAACATTTACTTACACAAAACAAGACAAAGCAGAACAATATTAAAGAAAAAATTAAATCCTTTCCTTTAAAAGTGCTAGGAAATTTCACATTATCTTACCAATTATTCATCATTGGTTAAAGGTGAACATACTGGGCTGGTTCTCACGTCATGATACGCCAAGCTGAAAATAAGCTACAGTGGGTTGGTTGTTCACTCCTTAACCTAAGTTGCTCCCGACAAATGATCAGGTGCTCTGCAGCTTGACATGGCTTATTTGCCCCTCCAAGCATGCATCCCGCAGCCCTTTGCAGCACAACCTCAGCAACCTATTCTGCTACTCCACAAATGAAACAAGTGAGTTCATTAGCAGACTAGAGTTTATTTTGTAGATTTTTTTTTCACCTTTAATATTTTAATGTTTTTTTAATTTAATGTTATTTTCCCCCAACCTTCAAGGAGATTTGCACGTATTTTGTGTGAGGGTTTTTTTACCTTCAGGGAGATTTGTGCAAATTCGCTAAAGCACAGAAGAAATTCCCATTGTGCAAGTGGAGGTCTACTCAAGCATTTCACCCTTTGAAAGACCATTTATCACACCTTGGAGTAGGTTAAATACAATTACAGAGCATTCTTATACATATCTTCTCAGAAGTAAACCACACTGGCATCAATGGGAGTTACTCACAGGAAACTCTGTATAGGATTGCAGCCTTACAAAAATTTAGCTACCTCTGAACATTCTTCAGAGGCGTGGGCATTCTAAAAGGGTTAATGATTATCCAATTCTACAAAAGGAAAAATATAATACAAGCATCTGAAAAATGTAAACCTGGCTGCCAAATCAGATATATAAATACATATTTTGACATCTATACATTACATCTAAAAACCACAGTGCTTCATAACGATCTATACATATACTTAATTTAAGGGTATAAGGAGTCCCTTCACTTCATGCTACACCCAATCTACAGATATGGCATCCAGTACTGTGAATTCCAGTATGTCTCCATTTTTACAGGATCTTATGTGGCGATTCCATTCCATTACTGAGATTTAAAACCTTTCAGCAGGAGATACCAGGGTTTGACTTTACAACCTCGAAAATTAAGACAGGAAGGGGCAAGAAGGCATATTTGGAACAATTTGACTTCATACCCACAATCTAGTTGATTGACATATATGGGGACTTAGCCATATTATAGGTGGGAAAGTATTTTTTTTATCCTGGTTCCCTAAATATGGCATTCACCTGTAAACAAATGGCATGGCAAACTTACTCAAGCCATCTGAATTCTTTCACTACACAAACTGTGAGCTAGGGACCTCATAGGTAGAGCATCATTCACTCTTGCTAACTGTTTGAAGCATGTGATGCATGAATGTGACAAATGTGAAGATCTGGCTATGGAATGGGGACTGGGCTAGATTTTGGGAAGGGCCATGGCTCAGTGATAGCATACCTGCTTTGCATGCAAAGATCCCAGGTTAAATCCCTGGCATCTCCAGGTAGCACTGGAAAAGACTCTGTGTGAAACCCTAGAAAGCTGCTGCTAGTCAGGGTGGCCAATACTCAGCTAGATGGTCTGACTCTGTGGAAGACAGCTTCTTGTGGTACAATTGCTAGCTCTCCTGGGTTGGATCCAGAATTAGCCATACTTAGAATAGGGTCACTGAAATCAATGGGACTTAAGTTGATTTTGAGTTAGCCTACTCGAAGTATGACTAAGTCTGAATCCAAGCTTTTGTTTATAATATGACTAATGTGCTCCATGTAAAGTTTATTCATTTATTATTTATTTATTACATTTGTATACTGCCCCATAGCCAAAGCTCTCTGGGTGGTTTACATAGGATTAAAAACAATTAAAAACAATATACAAAAATTAAAACAGCAAAAACATACAACATACACACAATCTGTACATTTAAAACCACTACAACACTTCAAAAAAGCTACAAAAACAAAACAAAACAAAACAAACCCAGGCTCCTCAGATATTGCCAAATGCCTGAGAGAAGAGGCAAGTCTTGACCTGGCGCCGAAAAGATAACAACGTTGGTGCCAGGCGGGCCTCGCCGGGGAGATCATTCCACAATTGGGGGGCCACCACAGAGAAGGCCGTCTCTCTTGTTGCCGACCTCCGAGCTTCCCTCGGAGGAGGCACTTGGAGGAGGGCCTTAGATGTTGAACATAGTGTTCGGGTAGGTTCATGTTGGGAAAGACGTTCCATCAGGTATTGTGGTCCCAAGCCATGTAAGGCTTTATAAGTTAAAACCAGCACCTTGAATCGGACTCGGAAACATACAGGCAGCCAACGCAAGCGGGCCAGAGTAGGTCTTATATGTTCGAACCTACTGGTTCCGGTTATCAATCTGGCCGCTGCATTTTGCACAAGGATTTGGGATTTAAAGTAATATTTCCAATAAAAATAGTGTTGACCTTCGTATTTTATAGCTATTGCTGCACAAAATGGTGTATTTATGATACTTTTACACCAAAGTTACACGGAATATATAAGTCACCAAATGTGTTGTGTTGGAGACATGGATTTAAACACATTTGGTGGTAATATAAAGATATTTTGGATAAGAGTAATTAACATAATAGATTAGATAATAGGACAGACGTTGCCAACAGATTCCATAGTTTTGTAATTAGACTAGATGGGTTGAGATCAGTGAAATATTACAAAATGGAAGGAAATGTGCTACTTATAATTTTAGTAGCTAAAAATTGGAAGGAGCAACAGCTTCCCATTATAGGGAAGATAAAAAGGGAGTGTTTGGCCAGAAATATTAATATACAAATATCGTACTATAAAATACTCCAGGAAGGATGTATAACACACACACACTGCAAAAAAGATTGGTTGTAAAGTTGATATGGATGTATTATGCACTGGAATGTTAAAATTCAATATCAAAATGTAGGAAAAGAGTTAATTTTAAAAAGTGCTGCAGAAAGAATGTCGTAAGTTTAACAAAGTAAATTTGATATGGAAAGCAGGACAGGGCTCCTATATCATTGATATATTTACTTTATTTCATTAATCTAATTTAGGGTGACCATATGGAAAGCAGGACAGAGCTTCTATATCATTAACAGTGGCATTGAAAAGGGAATTTCAGCAGATGTCATTTGTATGCATGCAGCACCTGGTGAAATTCCCTCTTCATCACAACAGTTAAAGTTGCAGGAGCCCTGCCCTCTTCTGAATCTGGTCAAGAGGGCAGGGCTCCTTCAGCTTTAACTGTTGTAATAAAGAGGGAATTTCACCAAGTACTACATGCATACAAATGACACCTGCTGAAATTCCCTTTTCAATGCAACTGTTAAAGATACAGGAGCCCTGTCCTGCTTTCCATATGGTCACCCTAGTAATTATCACATTCTTACACTATTTTCAACAACTCCTTTCCTATATTCAGCCATGAATTACTTGGGTCAGTCATTCTTTCAGCCTAATCTACTTCACAGGATTATTGTAAGGATAAAATGGGTTGGGGCAATCTTGTAAACCACCCTGGACTTCTTAGGGGAATGGTGAGACAAAAACGTAATAAATTAAAGTATAAAATAAATGAGACAGTGTCTGTGCGTCCAATTAGATATTTTTACAGCACAGTCCCACACATGTTTATTCATACATACGTTCCCCAGTGTTTAATTCCCAAATAAATCTACATAGGATTGCAGATTTTCTTTATATTTTTCAAAGAGCTGAGATTCTTTTCTAACAGCTCAGTTGAAGGTCATTTGATGTAACTGTATGTATAATTTGTGAGCCTACAACCCATAAATTAATCCTCCAAAAATACGGACACTTTATAAGCCTAATCAGTTCAGAAAACAGAATGGGAACTCTGGTAAATTGTCAGTATAATGAGTAACTTCCTGCTTACAAAAAACACCCTGTTTTCCACCTTCCTCACCTCAAGGATTTATTTGTTAACTGTCTAATGATTTACTACCTCATTTAGAAACAGAAAGCAAACTCATAAAGATTATCTCCCCACCCCAGTTTCCCCAGTACTATGTGAAAGTACGTGATGACAATGGCAATGGTCATTTTTATCCCTAAATGTTCGCATTCTCACAAGACTAAGTGAAAGTAAACCCAATGTTTTAGGAGTAGAAGGTCAATGAAGCTAGAGGTGGCAGGGCAATTTTCCTCCTGTTGTGTTTCTCTTTCATTTTAATATTTAAATATGGCTATTCATATGAGATGGGGAAACCTTTTTATGGTATGACATGACAATGACCAATGTTTGACTCTACCCTTGACCCATAGATGTACTTGCCTGTAGAATTCTATAATAAGTGCCAGAACATCTCTCCTGGTCTCTTGCTTTTCATTTTCTCAAAACTACATGCACTAAAAGAACAACATTCAACCACGCAATAGAGATGAAGAGAGCTATAATCTAATTGCAATAAATTACTCCTCCAATCTGCCACCACAGAGATGAAACAGAGGATGTGACAGTTTTCACCTAACCAATTCAGGTAAACAACCAATAATCAAATTGAAGCTCTTGCCAGCCACCTTCATCCCTTCAAAAGTAGAAGTCATGTGGAGAAACCTATCCTCTGTTATTAACGGGTAGTACAGAAACACACTCTTAAACACTAAATGCCACAAATGTTCAAACATCATGATCAAAGTTCTTTAATGTCATTATATCAGTTTTAAAAATACAATTTTAAAAAAAAAAAAAATAAGGGGCCAGCCATTCAAAGTAGACCCATCTGTCAAGAGAGGGACAAACTCTTCCCTGAGTCTTCTGAATATTCAGTGGAGCAGGAGGTAAAGAGTGCATCCACAAAGAAGGCTGTTTTCCTTACTCCTGATTGCTTACAGCCCTGGGAAAGGTTTTCCACAAAGTTTTGCTCCCTTCTTCCATGTGTTTACTCTGCATGTTGATCAGCTCAGAGTTCACAAGAAAACACCAAACAGATTGGAGGTGATTGATTTCCACATGAGACTAACATAGGACCAAACTACACGCTCTACTAAGTGCAAAGGTGTAGCTGAAGGTGCTACTTTTTCTTTACTCTTGTGTAAACATATGCAGTCCTGATCCAAATAGAGACCAGAAGGGAAGGATTAAAGCTCCCACCCCCTAACGTTTTATCCAAAATTCCACACCATTACACTGGAGGGGGGGTGGGATAAATAGTCTCAATTGGAGTCAATTGAGGCTTTAAAAAAACATGAGGGGGGTATTCATTTGTCTCATCTGGATTACTGCAATGCATTGTATATGAGGCTGCCTTTGAAAAAGGCCCGGAAACTTCAACTGGTCTAAAATAGGGCAGAAGATTGTTAACAGGGACTGGCCAGCGAGACATCATGCCAGTACTTTTCCAGCTTTGCTGGCTGCCAGTCCAGGTCTGGGCCCAATTCAAAGTGCTGGTATTAACATTCAAACCCCTAAACAGCTTGGGGCTAGGTTATTTGAAGGAACACCTCCTCCCATATGTGCCTGCCCAGACCTAAGATCATCGTCTGGGGTCCTTCTCCATGAGCCCCTGCCAAAATAAATGAGGCAGGTGGCTACCAGGAGGAGGGCTTTCTCTGCTGTGGCACCCCAGCTGTGGAATAAGCTCCCCAGGGAGGTTCGCCTGGCACCTAAGTTCTACTCTTTCCAACGCCAGGTGAAGACCTTTTTATTTTCCCAGTATTTTAACATTTTACCATCCTAAGATTTTTTAACTTGCTATTTTAAAACTGTATTTTAAATCTCTGCATTGCTGCTCAGTTTTATTCTGGTTGTACTTTTATACTGTGGTTTTATATTGTGGTTTAGGTTTTAAACTTAAGTTCTACTTGATGGTTTTAATTTTTGTGAACCACCCAGACAGCTTCAGCTATTGGGTGATATAGAAATGCAGTAAATAAATAAATTTGTGATTGTACCCCAAAACAGTTATGTGTAATGAACATGTGGGTGACTCAGTACAGTCTCTGGAGTCATGACACTGAATTCTAGACTACAGAAACAAACACTGAGTACATGGTTTGTATGGAGTCAGGTTACAAGATCAAGAGCATAAGGAGGCTCTTTGTGGAAATAAATGAGAAGAGAATTTAATACCTTCACTCCCTAGAGCCATTTGTGAACTCCCTCCTAAAACTGTAATGCCAGTCACCTTTCCACCTAAGTAAAGTCCTAAAGAGGAGGCTGACTAGCAGGCTGACTTTCTATCACCCTATTTCCAACATGAACAAAAATACAGAATTTCTCCAACAGATTTTCTTCAGTGAGCCAAAAAGAAAGTCTTAATGAATTGAAGATTTATACTTCAACTGAACCACATTTGGTAGTAGGAAAACTATTCTTCAAAAAAAGGCCAAACAGCAAAAAAAAACTAACTAGGTTGAAATATTTCCACAAAAAAGACACTCTTAAAATCATGTTTGTCTACAGTAGGCAATATTTTAAAGCAAGAAAAGGTATGTTAAGTTACAATTCAGTTTCACAACACCATATAGTGGTCAAGCCATTCCTCTGAATTTTATGGGTCTTGGAATATCTCTACTGCCATTCATTCACCCTCTTAAGGTGACATGAGAAAAGTTTCAATCTAACTGCAGGAAACTTGAGTGCTTTAATTTTAAAATGGTGGGAAAGTGGTAAATGGCAGAACTACCTACTTTCTTCCCTGAGCTTTCCCCTAATACGAAAGGCCTATGGACTGCTGTGATTCCCCCCGCCCCAACCAACTGACACAGGGCAGCATGGGGTTTCTAGGCCCCGGGGTAAATTCCTGGTGGGCAGAATACAACCTACAACCTACAGGCCTTAGGTTGCATTCATACATGTGAAAATTACAGGGAACATAGGAATGCTGTCAAAATGGCAGCCTTGTGTGGATTCTGACCCATCCCCATCTGAAACGTCTACTTCGATTTTCCTCACTGCCTGATGTCACAATGTTTTTGTTTCCTCCACTCCCAGCCTTCTGGCAACAACCAACAATGTGGAGAGCGGGACAAGAAATACAGAATGCTGTATTGTCTTAAATTGTGTTACAATGAGGTATGGGAAGGTCAACATGGTGCTGCCATTCTTAGAAACCACTTCATGTTCCTTGTAACATCTAGTTCTTTCTTGAGTTCGTCCTTCCTTCCCTTCCATCTAGTTCTTTTATTACTCTACTCAGTTTGGGGCTTGGGGAAGGATGGTGACTCTCCTGTGCTAATGTGTTCAGCTTTGAAAGCATTTGGACCACTTCTAAAGCTCAGCATGATGTCATCAGATACAAGACCATTCCCCTCTCCCCTTGGGTTGGTGGCTAGTATACATTTTGGCTGATGACCTAGTAGGATGCCTGTTATGAAATTTAAATACAATATGTAAGTCAGTTCATGAGCAACTTCTCATTTTCTTATATTGCAGTACCTAGTATATTCATGCACTGAATTGTTATGTTACAATTTGGTACAACATGCTGTTCTCTTTTGTGAGGGTCTGAATATTTGAAGCCTAAGAAGATTTCCCTTCTAAATCCAGGCAGAATTTGGGGGATGATCACCACCCTCTCTCTAGTTCCAACCTAGAGAGGAGGCAGTAGCTCATCCCTGTGGTTCTCAGCTTCACAAATACAGAGCAATAAGAAGGAACCTATGAGTATATACTGTTGTTGTGTATTACAGATATAAGCTTCATGTCAGAACAGAACATTCATCTGGATTCCATGACTGCTTGAATGGAGGGGTGTTCCTGGAAAGGGTGCTTCCAGTGCTGATTTCTTTGCCAATTTTCCCCTCCCCTGTATAAGCCCATGAAAATCTGCTCTGGAGTGTTAGGGAACCCTCCAGACCAGTGTGGGAGTTGGCATCTGGGCTGTGGTGGGGAGGGGGAATCAACAAAATCAGACTCCTTCTTGTTAGTGAGAGCCTCCACTGAATCAAGGGCCCTGAAAGGATACCTTAAGATCCAATCAATTGTACTATGTTCAACTTACCCTTACAAATAAATGTTTTGTCTGTAAGGTTCTCCCTTGGCCTCTCAGACTATAGCCAATGTTATGTAACATTTATGGCACCTTAGAATCCATGCCAGTATTATAACAGTATGATAACTTTGTGGAAAGTGGTTTGTAAATTTGTATAATAACTCTGCTTGGTGATTATTAACAATGATTTCTTTTTGCTCTTAAATGTAGTCCTGTGGCTTAAGAAAGAAAAAGATAGATTTATTGACTCCCACAAATAAAGGACAGTGAAAATAGCCATCCCTCCACCCCAATCTAAATTCCTTCATAAAACTCAGTGGCATGTTTGGAAGCAGAGTTTAGTAATTTATGGTGTGGACATCAGGTCCAGCTTTCTACATCACTATGCATTATGCCATACCGCTCTTTGAAGTTACACTCTGCATTGTTTTCTAGCTCTCCTACTGATAGTGAAATGGCATGCTCAGGAATCCGGCTGCTGTAAATCTGAGCAAAGAGATCAGCCATGTGTTATGCTTCAGATATAGACCATCCATTGTGGTTGGGGTGGGGGAAGCACGGAAAGTCATAGAGGTAAAGAGCTTTTTCTTTGGCTGCAGCAAGGGCTCAACTTTTAACTCACCTGATAACACTGCATTTATATAATAAGAACTTGGCAGGGTTACAAAAGGAATGAGCCTTTCACTGTTACCCTTAAGCTTTCATGCATGTTCATCTAAGTGTGAAGACAGAAAATGGCAATAAAACGAAACACCAAATGGGATAAGTGGAAAGCAGCTTTCTTAGCCATGATAGATGTCCTTGTTTGCTGGCCCTGTTTTGTTTTGCTCTCAGATTCTTACATCCCAGTTTTCTGTGCCACAATATACATGACATCTCCACTTTCCTCCAACCACTCAGAGGCCTCAACCTTGTCCGGCAAAGTTGACCCCCCCCCCCCCCACTCAAGCGTGAGGTAACACAGACAAACTTTTGTTGCACTGAAACGATGGGAAAACACACACACAGAGGCAGTCACCTTTTGCCCCAATTTTGGGAGTGCTTCCTCACATTTTCTTCCCTAGTTGTTTGCTGTGTCTCCCTCATGTTTCATGACAAAACTTCTCTGGAAGGGGAAACAAAACAAATATGACTAACAACGGAGGGTGTCTCCACCTTTAACAATTAACGAATTGAACTGTCGATGTTATATATTGCAATGTGTCGTCATTTTTGTATACGTGTTGCCATTGTATGTAGGTGGTTGTCCTCACTTTATTTTGTGAACTGCTTTGAATACAATAGGATATTCATGGAAAATGTGGTATATAAATGAACCGCATAAAACTGACTTCAGTAAGATGGCTGAAGCACAGATATGCAGTTTACACAGGCAAAAGAGACAGTCTTCAAAAAGCCAACAAGAAACTTTGGCTGTTTGGGGATTTCCACAGCACTTCCTTGACTATGATTTGCTACTGTCATGGTAACCATAAAATAATCCAGGAATCCACTCAAACTCCTAAAATAACCTTGAGCTATCTCAATAAACAGTTCTTCATTTTCACAGTCCTGCTTTTATCACTGAGCAGCCGGAGTAGCTTTCAACAACAAGGATTCCTCCTGCCCCTTCCACACATGTGCCCAAATCAAATATGACTGCCATACTGTGGGTCCTTAATAAGATTTTGGTTAACGAAGGCTCCTCAAAATTTCAAGGGAACGTCTCTTAATGGAGTGCAATTTCTCAGACCTGCAGGCAACAAAAGCATCTTCTGAGTATCATGTGGCAAAACATCTGCTGCCTTCATTGTGCACTTGTCAAATTTTTGCCCCAAGCCTGTTATTTTTCGAGCACTACAGGCCTCCAAAAATGGTCTCTGTAGAACTACTTTGAGAGAATGTGAACGGCCACTGGGCTTATTCTGCATGCATTTAGAGCTTTGATTGAACTGTCACAGACTATGCTTTTTGCATTACTTTGTCAACTGACCTCACTGTTTACATTTGTTGGTCTTAGCTTAAGGTACCACCAGACTGCGTTGTTTTGAGGAGAATGGGATTTCTCTCCCCACCCACCGCAATAAACAGAAAATCAGAATGGAACAACCATTTGCACATTCAGAGGCTCATTGTTTATAATAGATTTTAGGACACCATCTCATAAATCTTGCCTATATCTTTTTTAAAAATGATTCAAGACAATGTACCAGCTTGTACAAACAGTATTTGATTTTCCATCTGATATGCAGCTCCATGCGTGACCGCACACTCTTGAAAAACACGGTGTTTGATGTAATAATCAAGTTCTACTGGTCGTGTTTGATCTGTGATGGCTCTTTCACACATTGCTTTTTCACACAAGTCATCACTTGATCCTGCAGCGCTTGATTACTGCAGGATCAAGCAATAAATCTGTGATGTATAAAACAGCCCTCAATGTCACTTAGTACTAGGATCTACCATGGAAAGAATATTTATGATGCATGATCTGGCTCAAGTTAAACAGTGTTTACACCTCTTTGCTTTCAATGCCAGGAGAAAAGGGCAGGGGGGGGGAGGCGTGTGCTAAACATACACCTAATATGCCAATTAAAATCAATAGGATGTAGATACATTTAACTCTGGATGGATTGTGACAGGGGTGCACAGTGAGCCTGGAAACAGCTCCAGACTTAAAAGATATTCTGTTAAAGACAGAATAGACATTCTCAGTACAGTGGTTAGAATGTTGGGCTAGGACTAGGAAGACCTAGATCTAAATCTCCACTCCCTAACTTAAGCTCATTAAAGAGGATATAAATGTAATAAATAAATAAATTCAACTTTCAATCATGGTAGAAATTTGCAAGACGGAACTCATACTTTTAAAAAGATTTACATAAAACAGGGCTTAAAGAGCAATAGGACATTTTATTAATTTGGCGTTACGGAGTGACACACATTCATTAGAATGAGTTCCAAATCAAATCAGTGGAACTTTCTTTTATGCAATCAATGTAGGGCAACCTAGGCCAGGTCCACACAACACACTAACCCACTATGGGTTATCATGTTGTTTCGAACGCACTGCATTTTCCGCAGGATGGGTTATCGTGTTGTCTGAGCGCAGTATGTTTTCTGCAGGGTGGCTTGTTAACCATGCAGTGTGATTAACACCTTGAGAAACCATGGCTTGTTATTGGGTTGTTCAGAGTGTTTAACAAGCCATGCTGGATGGTTAACAAGTAACCCGACGGAAAATGTGCTGTGTTCAGACAACATGAAAACCCACCATGTGGAAAAAGAACTGTGTGTAGGCAACACAATAATACAACATTTTGAAAACATGTTGCATTCAGACAACACTATAATCCACAGTTAAACAACAACCCACACTGGGTGGGTTAGCATGTTGTGTGAACCCAGTCTATGCATGCCTACTTTCTGAGGAAGTCTGTTCCTATAGGTTGACATTGGTGGCTAGCCTCCTTGGGGGTGGGGTTTGCTGCCCTATTCCACAAGCCTAGGTAGTAAGTCAAGTTTCTTTAGCAGGTACAGAGACAAACCACACCACACTGGCTTTTGAGAAGTTTGAGTGGTTGCTATATACATACTTATACGTGCACTTTCAAAGAGAGTTTAGGCAATCATAGAAGTCAGACATACACAAATAACAGTGCAGTATGGTGCATTGGTAAGACTGTTCATCTTCAGCCAGTCACTATCTCTCATTCTAGCCTTCCTCCCAGGGTTATTACGAGGATAAAAAAGGTGAAAAGAGAACTATGTATGCCACCTTTAGGTCCTTGGAGGAAGGATAGGATGCAAACATAATAAATGAATACATGGATAAAATCAGCTGGAATACAGAGTTTCAATAGTAAATCCATTAATACAGCTGCTCTCTTGCCATATTCTAGAATCTTAGTACAAAAAACAACTTGCATCCAACAGTATCCTTCCAACAGCAGGAAAGATACTGCTAGTAGTTCAAATTACTTCTCCCCCTGTATCCAGGGAGTTGCGTGCCCTTCAAATGGGCTCCAGAGGGATGGAGGATCCTCCAACACAGATTTGGAGTACATGCAAGAACTACAGGAAGGAGGAAAAGGGAAACTCTAGTGTGATGTAGTGGTTAGAGTGTTGGACTGGGAGTTGGGAGATCTGAATTCTAGTCCCCATTTGGCCATGGAAACCCACTGGGTGACTTTGGGTCAGCCACAGACTCTCAGCCCAACCTACCTTTCAGGGTTGTTGTTGTGAGGATGAAATGGAGAGGAGGATTATGTATGCCGTCTTGGGTTCCCTGGAGGAAAAAAGGTGGGATATAAATGCAAAAATAAACAAATAAATAAATAAATAAAAACCCTGTTGCGCAAGCAGGCCCTTGCCCATGCAGTGTTGGTTTTAATCCACTCTGTGTTAATCTTTTGTAGCAAAAGCCAAGAGTCTTGGGGCACCTAAAATACTAATTTGTATTTCGTGGCGTATGCTTTCACATCAGATGCATGAAGGCGGCTTCGTAACACCTCATGGATCTGATGAAATGAGCTCTGCTCCATGAACAATCACACCACAAAACACCTGTTAGAAACCAAGTATGACAAATCACTTGCCATCTAGAAAAGGTTCATGGAACTACGTAGCAGTCAATCGCCCAGCCTTGAAACTCACCATGACTGGATCTCAAACCTTATCACAATTAAAGTGACTGTAGAAGGTGTGGTGCTCTCTAATTGTCCTTCCAAACCAACGGGACTGCAGCAGGTCAACTACATTCACTGCGTACGTGGGAGCAAATACAACATTCTGCCCTTGGTGTGTTTTTTTTATGAAGCAACAAAATCAATGGTTCACAAGGGAGAAGACTGATGTAAACGTTATGCATTTGCAATCCAGAAACTACAGTGAAAATATCATGTATTATTATGCAGCAGGTCAAGCTAGGATAATACCAAGCTGTAATGGATTGCATGAACGACAAAAAGTATAGCATCCAATATATGGAAAGTAAGAGCATCGATGTACTTGGAACTGGTCAAGCCACAGCTGCAGTATTGCATCATGGGCAATGGAGCAAGCTTTTTTGGGACCCCTGCCAAATCTCTTTTTTTAGGACTTTCTAAGACAAAGCTGGAAAAGCTTTTGGCAGACATAGTTTAGGCACAGGAAATCCCTCCTCAGTGCAGTGGGCTGGGCTAGATTATCTTTATAAGGACCTGTCCAATTCTGGGACCACAATAACCTCTTTTGGACTTACTTACTTAAAATAAACAGCTGCAGGGTTGAGTCTGTAAGTGGTCTTTGGTAAATTTAAGTTTCACACAAAAAAGGGGGTGGAGGGTAAGAGAAGTGCTTTTTAACCTCTCCCTTTCTATACAATCGTTTCACTTGCAAGTCTGCAAGGGAAAAGTGTGTTAATGCCGTTCCTTTGCAGTTATCCATCTCCAAATGCACACCTTTTGGCGAAGTCACAGACTTTGCAGATGTAAAGCCAGCACTGCCAGAGAAAAGGATATTGTACTCCCTTCCTTAACAAGAGCTTTTCCTTCTCCTTCTCAGAAGCATCTCAGAAGCTCTGAACTGAGACATCTGTGACAGTGCAGAATTTGGGAAATAGTTAACATGAGAGAAGGGGGGGATACAAAAATACTTTCCTTCACAGTAACCCGCTCCTCAATTAAACTGTAGGGTTACACTGGCAGCTTTCTTTCCCTGAGTTGTGGCTGAGCAAATAGCCTTTCACAATTATTCACCCTGTTTGGAGCAGAGAAATTGGGGGAACAATTTCACCAAATTTCTCCAAGGGGAGGAGAAATTCTCCTCATGGTTTCGCAGAGGTAGGGGTCTCTATTGGCATGGGTTTTAGCATCACTTCTTTCTTTTACTCCAAGGTATTTTTTATTGTTGTCGTTGTTTTTGTTGTTGTTGTTTGAATCAATAGCATCAATTGTGTTGCCAGCCTCTGTTGCGCACCTTCCACAATACTCCATACCTAGAGTCAGGAATGTGGACACCATCACACACACACAATGATGAAGAAAATGGCGAAGGATGGAGAGATGATTGTACAATGAAAGATAGGATGCTCACACACACTGCTCAGTCACCTCATGAGTAAGGAGCAGATGATCCCCCAACCCTTGAGAAGTTCTCCCAAAAAGTTATTCTCCTTTGAATTTCTTTTCAAAAGTGATTTCTATCAAATTGAATGAGAATAGTAGAAAAAACTGTGGGAGAATTTTTTGTCACAGCACTAGCAAAACCTTACTGATGAGTCTCAGGAACAGTATAGTGTGGGGAAACCCTAAAAGGTTAAATGCAGTCTATTACATCAATTGTTCCCTTCCAAGTACATTATATTGTACCTTGCATTTACTCACAAGTAAACCATGATGTTGTGGGTTAGAAACGAAAGGCTCACATGCAGAAATAGAACTATGCCCTGACACAATCACAGCCTCACACACACATACACAGAAATGACAACCACCAGTGATACAATGTACAGTGTTTCAGAAAGACATAATAAAGGCTATTGTAAAATCTCAGACTATTAGTTGTTTTATACAGAAAGTAATTAGACAGCTCCAAAGGAAGCCTATCATTCCCAAAACTTTTTTGCCAAGTCAAAAGGGGTTGGACTGAACCACCCAACAGTAAGTTGGCAATGGAGGAGATTGTGTATACACTGGTATATGCACTGGGTCAGCAAAGATGTTGCACCAATGTAGCAACCTTCAGAAACCAGCACAGGGACACACTAAGGTCAGCACTGGTTTGCGCTAGCGGATGAAACCCACTACTCTGCAACCTCCTTCCTCCACTGCCCATGGGCATATCCTGGTATGTACATGAGCTCCTTTGTTGACTACCTAGCAGAATAGTCAGTACCACTGATGTGAGTGGAATAACTTAGAACCCTTCACAAATGTAACACATACATTCTAAGGCCATATTCTGCCTGCTATCTGATCCTTAGGGATTGAACCTGGGAGTCTTTGTCAGCAAAGACAAAGATGTGCTCTTGCACTGAGAGTGTCCACATCAACTACACATCTCCTTTAGTCAGTTTAACAACAAACTGGGTGCTTGAAGCAGTAAGCAGAGACAGAAGGGAGTGTTTTCTCAAGCACTTGCAAACCTTCCCGGTGCAGAAATCTTTGCTAGTAGGTAAGAGGCATACGGCATGCTTGCTTGCTTCACTGGCTCTTCTAGTTTGATAAATGTTACTCTTGCTTCAGTGCCCTTTGGAAATTGACAGTGCTGCGATGAAACACCATAAAGTAAAGCTGCCATTTGCCAGGGCAGCAACACGGATCGTTCTGCCTTCAATCAGAGAGTGGACTGCAACACAATTTTTATAAGATTACATTTATAAAATAAACATGCAAAAGACGGTTTAGGAACCCAAATTGCAAGCAATGTATTTATTCACTACAAAAAAAGTAGTACAAAGGAAACCTGAGCGATTGCTTAAAATGGCAAGGATTTCATCAATCATAGTATACAAGTCAGAGCATATTTCATCCATAAGAATCCCCAAAGTGTGGCCTTTAGACACGAGCCAATCGTAGGCAGCAGAAGCCATGGCATTGCATCCAACTTTAAATAGAAGTTGACTAGTCAATTCATAAAATGCCTAATTTAAAGACAATTAATGGTTTTAGGAGCTCCATGTATGGCTGGTATTGGGAGAACCTGAAGAACTAGTGTCCTTAAGAATTTCAACACTGAATAGCCTGTTAGCTTGAACCTACTATATGTAGCATAGTAAACCACTCTCAAGTCAGGAGTGGGTAGAAGGTGGCTCTCCAGAGGTTTTGAATTTCAACTCCCAGAAGCCTCTGCCAGCACAACCAATGGTCAGGAATGCTGGGAACTGTAGAGAGAAAAAAGTCCTACAACTCCCAACGTTCCCTAGCCAGCATGGCTAGCTTGGGAATGCTGGGAGTTGTAGGACTTTTTTCTTATAAAGATGCATAGGATTATGCTCTTAACTAACTAGCTAAGTCACTAACTAGGATGCCCTCATTTGTGTCTCAGTAAATGAAATGTCATTCTAAATAACCAGATTTCATTCTTGGTTTCTCACTTCCAGAGTCAATGGAAACAGATTTCTCACAATGCTCTAAATTCAGAAACAAGAGTTGCCCCAATACAACCCAACCCTATAAACAGAACAAGGTAATAAAACACCAAGCCAGCCTATACTGCAAGCTGGCGAAGCAAGTTGACATGAGTCTGAAATTACACAAGATCTACGTTCTTTTTTATCTTCCTTGATAATACAGACTTAGTTAAGGGTGTAGTGTTATTATAAAAGAATTATACAATGCAATCGTTCCAGAGAGAGAAGCTAAATCTTAACAAAGGATGGCTAACACATAGATGAAGTGAAGAAGCAGAATCGCTGAGCATTTGAATCCCTCATGGGGACACCCTAAGCCATTTTAAAATACCTACATCTCCAATCTTTCTAAGAACACAGTACATGCCGTCCCTGGTGACAGTCACACTGCAGCCAAGCCACACCAGTTCGACCCAAAGGCTTTTTCACTTCAGCCAAGTATGGTTATTAATTACAGCCAAGGCATGTGTGTCATATGGAACATGCTGGGTCAAGTGCAGCTAAGAACATAAGAAGAGCAGTGCTGGATCACACCAAGGGTCCATCTAGTCCAGCATTTTGTCCACACAGAGGCCAACCAACTGCACAAGTAGGACATGAGTGCAACAGTGCCCTCCTATTATTGGCAACTGAAATAATATTGCTTAGTACTCTCTTTATAACACACACATAAAGTAATGCAAAAAAACGGGGAAAGATAGTGCTGGGTACCAAGCAGAAGATAAAAGGATGCAGAGACCCTCCAGTCACAGGACTTCGGCCCTGGAGTATTTTATTTTATTTTTTAATAGAAGCAGCACTCTTACATCTGGCACACTGCACTTGCCAGGATTTCCTCAAGTATAACATCAGCAATTTCCAGACGGAGAAATAAGCAGTAATCCTTTGGGTGCAAACAAGCCGCTATGTCTTCTATCTACTAGACTAAACTTCTGTAGCTGTTGTTCATTTGTCTGTGTCTATCAGCTCGGCATCTCAAGAGTATCTGACCTTGCACACAGAACTCATGGAGGTGAGCTCTGCTTGTTAATATAGCTGGGGGGCGGGAACGTTAGGGGGGGGAACAGAAAGTGAACATTAAGCTTTTTAGAACCAGGCTTTTGTTATTTTACACCCACTGTTCCTCATTAGCTTTCAGTTCTGACTATTAAAATGGGTCATTTTACTGCTTCGTTCCTCAATTAATACTAGCAAAAATTATGGGCTGCCTATTTAAAAACGAGGCAGAAAGAGAATATTATAGTACCAGTGGGAAACTCTCAGAGGCACCACAGTTCTGCTAATTTTACTCTGCAGGAGACAAATGCAAAGCCTAGCTACATTAATGCCTGTTCTTATGATCTGCCAAAAAGGAAAAGCGTGTGAGGCAGGGGGAACGGCCAAATTGTTTCACAGACTAAGTTAAAGGGGAGGGGGCACTGATTATTCCCCTTCCCCATAAAAGTATAAAAATGAACATACCCCAACAAATGTAATATTTCAACTAAAACAGCCTCTTAGTTACAAGACTGCAGGTTAACACTTTGGAAACCGCACAAGCTATAGCGATGTCAGTGTCTTGCCACAGGGTCTGACCATAAAATAACTCACACTTTTTTAACCCCTGTACTCAATCTGTCACTTTCAAATAAAGATGCCCACCCACCAACACATATAACACATATCACAACACCATATGAAAACATTGTTCACTCCTGTAATGTACACCATTTTTGTAAACCGCCCAGAGAGATCCAGCTATCTGGCAGTATAGAAACGCAGTAAGTAAGTAAGTAAATAAATAAATAAATAAATAAAGGTGGTTTGTGGTTTTTTTGTTTTATTTTTTACTGAAACACATTTTTCCAACACCGCAGTCTCCACACATCCTGGCCAAACACATGCACACAACCACAATCTTTGGCTGGCTATGGCAGCCCAGCCAAAAGCTGTGGTCACCAGGGCCCTGCCCTTTTCCTTGCTGTGCAAGCATCTGATGCACTCTGGGCACTTTGGCTATGACCTGCAGGAAAGGATGGAAGGGAGCTTGCTGCCAATTTAGCTATTATGTGTATGGGAGACACCAGGGATTTTCCTGTTTGGAGCAGGAAAGAGTGGCACGAGAGGCTCCAATCACCATGATAAAAATAATTGCCAAACAATCTCCACCCTTGCTGCCAATCTTGGAACCAGAGCAGGGGTGGAGTTCACCACAGAAGAGCCGAATCTCAGTGATAAAACATATGCTTGGCATGCAGAAATTCCTAGGTTCAATCCCCAGCATCTCTATGTAGGACTAGATGGACCAATAGACTAACTCCGTATAAGGCCACTTCCTATGTTCATATGTGCCATGCCATTACTGGGACAATCCCTGCTCCCTCTGCAACTATAGGGTTGGGAGGAAGACTGGAGTTACTGTTTCCCTCTATTCGGCACTGGTTAGGCCCCATCTTGAGTATTGCGTCCAATTCTTGGCACCCCACTTCAAGAAGGATGCAGACAATCTGGAACGTGTTCAGAGGAGGGCAACGAGGATGATTTGGGGTCTGGAGACAAAACCATATGACGAGAGATTGAAAGAATTAGGCATGTTTAGCCTGGAGAAGAGAAGATTGAGGGGAGACATGATAGCACTCTTCAAATACTTAAAAGGTTGTCACACAGAGGAAGGCCAGGATCTCTTCTCGATCAACCCAGAATGCAGGACATGGAATAATGGGCTCAAGTTACAGGAAAACAGATTCCGGCTGGACATCAGGAAAAACTTCCTGACTGTTAGAGCAATACGACAATGGAACCAATTACCTAGGGAGGTGGTGGGCTCTCCCACATTAGAG
Source organism: Anniella stebbinsi (assembly GCA_029215795.1). NCBI lineage: Eukaryota > Metazoa > Chordata > Lepidosauria > Squamata > Anniellidae > Anniella > Anniella stebbinsi. Next base: position 229,393,614 of record JARDYH010000001.1, read on the forward strand.
GCATTCAAGAGGCAGCTGGACAATCATTTGTCAGGGATGCTTTAAGGTAGATTCCTACATTGAGCAGGGGGTTGTACTCAATGGCCTTATAGGCCCCTTCCAACTCTACTATTCTTTGATATGATTCTAATTCAGAGAAAAATGAGTCGGTTTGATGAGGAATATAACACAACCTATTTGAATGTCTCAGGCTGTGTTCCAAAAAGGATCTGGGAAGGTTTAGAACACCCATGACCCACTTCCTATAATGAAGTATATGCTCTCTCCCTCTCTTCCACATTTCTGTTCTCCATGATGAGTTTGCTGCTACCTTCCACAACCCCAGTTACTTAAAAAAAAAAAGATGTTAAACAACCCAAATCTCTAACAGTAAAACCTCTAATAAATAGTGCTGAAAACTATGCATGCACATGCACGCCATTTTCTGTTCTACTGTAGAGGTTGGCAACCCAGTAAACCCACAACCCACTCCAGGATGTTTTCAATTACAACTTCTATAATCCCTGACCATTGGCTATGTTGGATGGGGCTTATGGGAGTTGTATTTCAAACCAACTGAAGGGCACAAGTTGCCTATGTCATCTCACGAGTTCTTTTCTGGAAAGTACTGATTTCTTTGGGTGCCAATTAGTGCCTAAATAAAGGGAAAACCTAGTGTGAAAGAAGCATGCTTTTAAACTCAAAGCTGTTTCTGAGCATACTCAAGGCAAGAAACAGATTGTGAACTCTAGCAAACCATTTGCAGTTTTAAGACTCTCATATTTACTTATACTTACTCTTTAGTTAAACTATTTCTCATAAGATCTCTAAGCGGTTTACATAAGAAATACATAAAATACAGTATAAAAGCCAACATAAAATAATAAATACATTAAAAACAATCCAGAAACAGTAAAAACAGAGTAATGCAATTATACGTCAACACAAGTAAACAGGTCCATCTTCAAGAATCTAAAATTCACCACAGTTCCCGCTTCTCGGACCCCATATGGGGGAGTGTTCCAGAGGATGGAATGCCACTACCAAGAAGGCCCACTTATGTGCTGCACTTGACCAAACGGTGTTGGTCATGGAACAACCAACAAGACCTCTCCAGAAGATCTCAGGGGTAAATTTGGTCCATATAGGGAATAAAAGCCAATCCTCCCCTTTTTCCCCATCACACTTAAAAAAAATGAATGATGTTCAAATTAGAACACATGGCAAAGCTTAAATAAGAGTATTACAAAATTGATTTCTCTGAACTGTTTTTCCCCCATCCCAGGTATAGAATTTAGATTGTGTATGTGCAAATTGAAAAGAAAAAATGGTGGCAAATACACCATGGATGAAAGATGTCCTAAGCTTAACAGCACAACAACTCTTCAAATGTGAGCATTAATAAACCAGCCTTTATTCTTCCTAACAAAATATGGTCTGCCAGTGTCATATTATGGCATGTGCAATGGATGAAAAAGAGTGAGATGTAGTATTCAATGCCCTTGGGGCTATCACTGGGTGGCCCACTGTGTACTGTGTATCAATGAGCCTCTGCATAATCAAAACAGGCGAGGTGCATAATGAACAATTTTGTCTCATATATGACATGCATCTTGGAAGCCATGCTGGTTAGTCAGATATAGAAAGAAAGAAAAAAGGGGAAATGCAGGAAAGGCCTTTCATGAAGAAATAGTTGCTACAAAACTCAGGAAAAAGGAATTAAAAGGTGTTTTTAAAGGGCAGGGTTACTTTTAAGTTGAGAGGCAGACACCCATGCAAAGCAGTAAATGCTGCTAATCTGAAACCTAGCCCAGCTTTATGGGTTAAATGAGTGAAAGACAGGAAAGCAGCATGCTCCAACTCCAAGTACCTCGCATTTGCCTCACTCTGGGAGGCACAACAGCAGCAATGGCCCTCATTTGTATGGTACAGAATCAAACCCCGTATTAGAACAAGGCAGAAATAATTTTCACTTGTGCATGAAGTCTGGACTTCGCGTTGCTCCCAAGTGTGGGGGAAAATGTTAGGCACATGGTGGGAAACAAAAGCAAGTGGCCATGTCAAGATGATTGTCAGTACTATTCCAGAAAGCTGGACCAACAATACATACACAAAAATGGCAGAGCATGAAGCATCAGGCACAGCCTTAAAGCCAAGAGGATCTGGAAGTGAAAGGGCAGAAAGCCATGATATGAGAATGGTCCCAGCCTCAAGAAACAACGATTTCCACTCGCTGCTGCTGGAGAGGCAACAGGAAGACCAAGCATCAGATTTGGCCCTACACAGTGAGCCTACAAGCTCGACAGAAAAAAATGCTAGCCTTGAACACAGAGTGACCCTGAGAGATCTGGCTGGCTCAGCAAGATTCCACACTTGGAGCACAAGCGACCTAGATCAGGGGTGCAGCACTTCAAGCACAAATCACACACCCCAAGATTCCCCTAATGGCCACACCCCTATTCCTTAGCCTCACCCCCTTTCTCCCAACAACTGTCCATTTGGTGGTTGCCCAGTTTTTGCCCCATTCTAAAAGATTAAAATGCCTCTCCTAAGGTTTAGTTGGCTGTAAGAGCTTTAAGGTAAAATATACTGGTATTTTCTGGCATTTTAGTCCCACACTTTGGCCCCACCCACTACTGGAAGGCAGCTTTCTCCTTCAAAATGGAATTTGGCCATCAGGATGAAAGAGGTCCGGCATCCATGAGATGGATAAGCAAGGGTGCCCAGATAACACAGCTTCTGGGTCATGAGGCACTCCCATGTCTTCTACCAGATAGGTCAGAACAACAGTCAGGAGAAGGGAGGGAGTCAAGAGAGGGAAGGAATCCTTGCCCTTACCGCACACTCGCCTCCTAATGACATGCCTGACAATTCCATTTAGCACCATTTAACAATATAATATTTTTCAACACCAGATAGTGAGCCTTGCTGTTGACAATCAGTGTCTGCAAAGGTTTATTATCCATCCGTCAGCGGGAGGTTTGTTAATTTTGTAAGTTGGAATGATATTGGGGATCTTCTTTGTCAGACTATGGCAGCAGGCGTCTCTAAAATGAAGTTGGAGACAGCAGGGAGGCCTTGGTAGGGTTATTGGGTGCTGAAAGATTCTGCCTTTCATACACAAGAAAACAAAACACACTCAGCAAGTCAGCCACTTCTGTGCACCAGCTCCATCAACAAGGCTAACAGTGTCTTTGGTAAAAGCAACAGCTGAGGTCAAGCATCACGTGCGCGTGTGTGTGTGTGTGTGTGTGTGTGTGTACACACACACACACATACACACACACACAGAGATGTATGAGAAAAGCTACAACTGACACTCGGGAAAACCTCCCATAATCACCCATGATATGCTCTGATGGCTGGTTTTCACATCCAGTTCAGTTCTTTTTTAAAAAAAATGAAAATGAAAAAAGGACACCAGCTGGTTCATAATCATTCAGGAAATAATTAATTGCAGCACTCAGCATAGCACAAGCACACACCTACAAATATAGCCTGCCACACAATTTGGACTATTATTTATATACATTTTCACAAAGATACCCCACTTTAATTTATATGCTAGAGCTTCTAGACCAAGCAGCCACATCTCATCTATTCTTCAGTGTCATTTTGGACCGGAATAGGATTTTCATTCATCCTCATATTGCTCCTGATTACCAAAAGGCCATTTCCTGCTGTGAGTTTGGCTTCACATACAGCTGTCAGGATTCCCCACCTTCTCAAGGTCATCACAGCTTTTTCTCCTTTGCCTCAGGGCTCATTGCACACTGTGACCCTATTCAGACAACACGCTAAGCCACAGTACTTAAGTATTTTGAGCTAAACATTATGGTTTAGCGTGCCATGTGAACCATTCCTAACCATGGCAGCTACATAACCATGGTTTAAACACAGTCACTAACCATTTGCTGCAGAAGGGTTAGCAGCCTAACCATGGCTTAGCATGTCTTCTGAACAGGCCTTTTCTCTGCCTACTCCTGCTTTGGGTAGGAGCTGTAGGGCACTGGTAGAGCCGCTGCTTTGCATGCAGGAGGTCCCAGGTTCAATCCCTGGCATCTTCAGGTAGAGCTAGAAAAGATTCCTGACTGAAACCTTGAAGAACCACTGTCAGTCAATGTACACAATACTGAACGAAATGAACCAATGGCTGGACATGGTATAAAGTGGCTACTTATGATCCTATGCTGCTACCCAGAAGGATATTGTAATTTTAACTTGTTTTTATGCTTTTAATTTTTGTATATTGGTGTTTTAATTGTTCAATGTTTTTAATTTTTGTAAACCGCCCAGAGAGCTTCGGCTATGGGGCGGTATATAAATGGAATAAAATAAATAAATAAATACTGAAATCTACTGTTGGCTGCTAAGCTCTTCTTTACACAAAACACTCCATCTTCCTTTTGCCCTGTTTTCCTCAAGTTTGAAAGCTCCTCCACTAAGATGGCACTGGTCTTGTTGCTGATGCAATAAATAAATAAAAATAAAACCCCTGCTTGCAAAAGGTAGGTGCCCAACTACATTGCCTAAAGATAGCCATACATAATGAGAACAAGTCCTGGAATTATACAATTGTCTTGAAACCACCTCTGCCTCTCTTTTTTGTAATGTTCTATGGATCTTGTGTCAGACATCATGATATCACACTGCCTTGCACAGGACTGAGTTCAGGTCAGGATTTCAGAGTAGCTGAGGCTTACTCTGTTCTGACCAGAAATCTGCTCCATGCAGGCAGACTTCCAAGTCTACAGAGAAAAATTACGTGGCCAAATCAACAAGCCAAGGAACATTTATATTGCCTCACAAAGTAACAGGGGAAGAGAAAGAAAAACATGACAATGAGCTGTTACACCCATAGAGAAGTGAAATTTGGGTGTAGCTAAATGTTAAACAGACTTTGGCATAATTATTAGGTTATTCCTGTTACTCCTAATAACAGAATTTTCTTTAGAAATGTATGTAGTAAGCAGAAGGACATTTTAATAAAGTATGTTTTTTTCCAATTAAAGGTCCATGGTATCCTCCAAAATATAATAATCCAGCACAGGAAAACCATTCAGAAGGCTGAACATGCACAGCTCTAAGCTTCAAAGGTGAAGGATATTGTTACTTGTCCATTTCTACAGAATTTTCGTGCTTTAGAATATTTTGCTCATTCAGTGTCACACAAGTCCTATGATGTAGCTTAGCATAAGACAGCTGTCCCTCAACCTGACACTATCCAGAAGTGCCAATTCCCATCATCCCAAGAGCATGCCCATTGGTCATGTTGGCTGGGGATGATACAACTCTTCACATCTGGAAGGTGCCCGTTCGGGACAGCTAAACTACAAAGTAAGATGTTATACTGAAAGGTATAAAAGTACTGTGTTGCTGTAATTTTAAATGAAACACCTTCCCTTGGGAGGCTGCAGTTTAGTTCCCAGGTGGCTCTCCCATCCAAGTACTGACCAGACTCGGACATCCTTAACCCCTGCCCATATGGAACATTCAATACCTGCCACACTAAATAGTTAATGTTTAAAATAGCTTTAAAAGAGGAAAAGCATGATTTACATACTAAGGAACCAATTATAATTCAAAAGAATATGTAGGCCTGTTGGCTTTCTTGGTATACATCATACCGATTTCCTGGTATGCAGCATCAGTTAAAATAACAAGGAGTACAAGCTTTCCTGTCTCAGTTGATTTAGATTGAAATTCAGACTTTTGCATTCCTGAGCTTTACTCTATTGCTATTCAAGTGCCGCTATCTAGGAGACTTTTATTTACAGTGCAATCCTGTGCATGACTTCTCAGAAGTAAGTCCCACTGACTTCAATGGACCTTAATCTCATGTAAGTGGGTATAGAACAGCAGCCTTAGGCTGCATAGACATGCATAGAATTACACTGTTAATAAATCAGTGATATCACTCCACTCCACCTTTCAGTTCCTATTCAGTCAGCAAAGCAAATTTTACAGTATCTTTGTGACCAACAGAACTGTCATGGTAAAATATACCATATGATATTTTGCACTGGTTATCATTGGAAGCTTGCTAGCTGCTAACAAATGAGCCCATGGATCACAGTCTGCAGAAATTCAGTAAGAACAATGCTTACAGCTAGTTATGCATTCTTTTTTTGAACAGGACATGTAATGTAAGTTGCTGCTGATTTGAATATATTACTGTATTTTAAATATTTGCATTGCTGCTAGGTTTTATTTTAGTTTTTATTTTATACTGTAGTTTTAAACTTTTATATTGTATTTTATGGTTTTAATTGTTGCGAATCACCCAGAGAGCTTTGTCTGTTGGAAGATATAGAAGGTACACCATGTATGGAAGGTACTATGTAACCAGGATGGGCCCATCTATGGGGCACCAGAAAAGTGAAGCTTGCTCACCCCAAATCTCTATATACCAATATTGAGCATGAGCCACATAATCAGTGGATATGATGTTACAAAACATATCAAGAGTCATATAGACTTGGTTCAGGACTATCTGCACACCATGCCAATTCACAGAAAAAGTCTCACATTGTTCAAATAAACATCCCCTATTTTACTATGATAGTACAATATATATATATATATAATATATATATATATATATAATCAAAAATAACATACACATATGCATAAAATTATGCAATGTGCATACAAAAAGATACATTTGTAGAAGATTGTAGGTTACCATGAAATTTCAACTTTCAGTTATTTATGAATAAATGTTGTTTTTCAATAAGTTTGCCGTCCTTCTTTGGCTCATTTATAGTATGTATGTGGGTTTGGTTAGCCATTGTCCAAATATGCTCATATGAACTGAATACTGAAGACAACTTTGGGAATTTCCAAAAAGATGCAATAGTTTGTCCAACTGCAACAATTAAGCAAGTAACTAACTGCATTTGTAATCTTTCTCACTCAAATCAAAGCTTGCCTGTGTCATGGTGTGGGAGTAGAACATGAGCTAGAATATGGTCAGCTGGGAATATTAGTTGGAGGGGGAGAGATGACTTCAAGATAGGATTCAGTATGAAGTCAAGTCTGAGGAAAGCCCCTTACGATGAAGAGAACCCGCAAAACTTTGTTTGTGGGTGTGGGTGTGTAAATACCAGGCACAAAAGCTCTACAACACCAGAGATTAGAAGTAGAAAAGTTGATACAGGTAAGAAACAAACCTATCTATAACCCAGGATTTGCAGTAACCAATAATACGTGGGCATATGAGAACATGAGCATTCCTAGTTGCAGAAATAACAAAAGATTGACAATGGGCCAGTCTTCACAACAACCAGGCTCACAGTGGGTTATTGTGTGCCAGGTACATGTGGCTGACATTATGAATAGGCAACCCCTGCTGGGGTTGTGACATGCTGTTTGAATCTGGATTATTTGACGGTTAAGCAACCCTTGCATAACCCTACTATAAACCAAGGGTTATGTTAGGGTTGTTTAACCCTTGAGTAACCTCTGGTGGCCGGGTTTGGACGACACACTGCAACTCCACTGGGGGTTGAATATTTATAATCATGTGCCTGACACGCACTGTGACTCGTTATGGGTTCAATAACCCACATTGGACCCAATATGTTGTGAAAACCAGAATAATGTCTTGCCAATCAAATGGTTGTTGTAACCAGGTGGCCTTTTGATACCACATCATTCCTATCCTGTTTCCTCAAAGAGTTTTGGAATTATCCACACCTTCTATATTGTTCCAAAGGGAGCAGGAGGAGGTCAAACAAGTTTAAAAGTGAGCATGGTTGCTCCTTAATGTATTCATGACTCTACTGGATAAACACAATGATGGTGTGCCACCGAAAGAACAAAACAAGTGCCAGCAATTTGAAGGGCTTCCTTTGTATTTGAAACATATTTTGGAACTACTTGCTCTCAGCAAACCCACTTCTAATTAATCTTCCGGGGGGGGGGGGGGGGTTGGGGGGGAGAGAGAGAGAGAGAGAGAGAGAAACAGTCTCTGTAAGTAGCTGCAAATTTTCCATCTCCAGAGACAAGTCAACAGTTAAAACAGGAGAATCTTCTTTAGTTAAATTTGTTTACAACAAGTACCACCAAATAGGTCCTTTAGAGATATTCTGGGAGGCTTTCTGCCACAAACGATTTACCTTCCTCAATGGCAAAGGTCACTCAAGGTACAGATTTAGCACTTCCACAGCCATCTGTTGATGCATTTGGAAAACAAACTATGAGACAGGAAAAGCTGGAGTCCACTTAAGTTCCTCAAAATATGCTTCAAACTATTTTTTTTGGTCTTGTTTTCAGCATGCATCTCAAGAATACAACGCAATAACTGTGGCTGTAGATATTCTTTAGCACTGGCAGAAATTGGAAACTATAGTCCTGATGCGTACACTTTAGCTGGAATATTGGGAAATCAGAAAGCAACTGGGTTAATGTGCTGAGTGAGCACTGACAGGCGTACCGAGTGAGCGTAGGCGTGCAGTTATCTAGATTGAGACATCAGACAACAAAAAGCTGGAATTCCATACTCTGAAGTTTGCAGCCTCTGTGTGATGATGACTAATATAATCAAATCTATGCATAGAGTAGCTTATTACCATTCATGCCACAAAGTACTATTACTGTTTCAGTGAGTTCTGCAATGAAACCCGAATCATAAACTCAACATGCCAACTGGATGGTGTGAATTACGAATACGAAAAAAACCCACCTTCTTAAGAGCCACTTCAGACATTAACACTTAAGAGCCACTTCAGACACTACTTTCTTCCACTTTCTGCTACTTTTTTTTTTACTCATGTGAGTCTTCATCTTTTTGCCTAATCAGTGCAAAGTATGAGCTGAAAGGTCAAGGACTTTAGCCAAGACATCTTTTGCGATCCGTTTACAAAAGTTGATCAGGTAAATAGCTGCATGGCTGAAATGAGTGAGCCCTCAAGCTCACTCGATACATACCTCACATGAGTAAGACAACCTGCTTGAGAAACAACAGAAGCCAATCCAAAGAAAATGCATGAGAAAGACACACCCTCCAATGTTACTACTTCTGAATAAGACCGTCAGTGTCTCCAAATCCAAAGTAAATTAACAGGTGAGGAGACTATTGTATATTTATACCAGTGTCACTGACTGAAATGTCTAATATAACTTAAACATAAATACCCCATATAAGCACTTGCATCATTATAGAATGCTGCATAATAATATGTTTGGGAAGGGAACAGACTAATAAAGTTCAAGCCTTTTTTTTCTTTTGGAAGGACATTATCTCAACAAGATTTCAACATAGTCTGTCTCAGAATTAGTCTTTTGAAGTCACAAAAAAACTTTATATGCTATATATTTACATCAAAAACCCAAACTATAATTTAGAAATGTATCTTTTCATTCATATATTTAAATATTGTCTGCTAATGTCTGTTTCCTGGAGAGCAATCTGTCCATTATGTATGCCAGCTGAATGTCACAGAGATTTTGAACTCTTACTTCGGATCAAACTCTCAAGCAAAACAGAAAGTTGATTGATAGCATACTTTCACAGTCATTCATATGGGCACCAGCAAACTGGGGATACTAAGGATAGCATGTGACTTCATGAATATGAAACAAGATAGTGTTTAGCCAATGATTGGCTGATTTATTTCTGGAAAGGAAAAGGCTAAAACCATCATATCTGCTATTCGTCTTATTCTGTTGTTACTGAAGTCACATAACACTCAATCAGCAATTAAGACTTCGGCTATGGGGTGGTATACAAATGTAATAAATAAATAAATAAATAAATATAAGACTTTCATTTCTGTGTTTGGAAGACTCATAACTAGTTTTACAATACATACTAACAAGCATAAAGCTGTGTACCATGTTATTTGGGAAAAGTCTCCAGGGCCTAGTGTCAACCACACCAGTGAGGGTTCCTCTGTCTGGACAGTACCATAACAGACAGCAGGCAGGGCTCTTGAGTGAATACTCATCTATGCAAAAATCCCTCTACATTAAAAAAAAAAACCACTAGTTTCCAAGAAGCAGAGTTCTAGCCTAGCCTTCTCACCACTAGTTTTCTATGAGGATTTTTTATATATATATGGGAGTGTTCACTATATGACCACCCACTTACAATCTAAAGTGTTAATACAGCCCCGACAAGGTCAGGTAGTAGTAGACCTAAGTCTCACTGCTAAAATTCTGCAGTTTATACTAAGTATCTGTACGTTAAAAAAATACCATGTCCAAAACACTAAAGGTTTGTTCTCTGGCTAGAGATTTGCTAACTAAGAGTGATATGTCTATTTCATCACCCTAGAGAAAGTGCATCTTGGAGAACTGGAGCAATACACTGGGTATACAATAAAGAAGATTAGGCAAATCTTTCAGGGAAGCTCATTTTGGCTTCAAAACAGATGAATCTGAACTATCCTTGCCTACCCTAAAATCTCAACAAAGACTTGCAGTCAGTAATTGTGCTTACAGAGAGAAAAGTAAGTCACCAAGAGCAGAAAATTGTGACTGATGCATGCTCTGATTCACACAGCAGCGTCTGGTTCCCACAACAGCCAAGGGTTAAGACTTCTGACCCAAGAAAGTATCTTTTTTTTCCTGCTGTGTCAAGGGAAATCTGCTTTGCACGAAGATGCATTTTAAAGAATGGAATAAAAACAAACAAACCACTCTTTAGAACCACACATACCCATACCTCCATCCAAATGAGAAGAGGTTAAGTTGTAAAACTTCAGCATCTTGAGAAGGCATCGAAGGCTATTCAAACTACAAAATATCAATGCATACTGCAGTGATTGGGCAACTGGTAGTTCTTGGGGTGGGTATGGGGACTGTTTAGTTGACTGCTGTCAGATGATTCATCAGCCAAAGGAACTTCGTGTAAGGCAACCTTCCCCAACCTGAGGATGATGGAAGCGAGGATGATGGAAGCTGTAGTCCAACATAACTGGAGAGCACTAGGTTGGGGAAGGCTAACATAGGGTTTGCAGAGACCAGGAGTACTTTAACTACCCAACTTCTAGAGAAGAACTACAGAAGAACTGGTTTTCTTTCAGTATTATTTAGAACTCCAGAAAATGGGATTTGGATTCCTGATTTATAAGTCCCTTGGTGGCTAGGCAGGAGGTACAAGGGACTCTTGTCTTGTTGCATCTACATATTAACCAATCAATAGTTTACCTATGTACCAATTATTACACATTTTATAGTCCAAGGGCACCTCTCTTTCAATCATTCTACTTATATATTTATAAAACTCTAAAATTAATTTAAATTAACTTAAACAATGACATCCTCAAACTTAAACAATGACATCCTCAACAGGAATGGCACCTGCCACATATAATTACCATCCATGAGAACAGGAAAGAAGAGCATTTGAGTGGAAGTATCTTACTATATCAGCAGCTACCTCATTCCCTGCTCTGGTTTTTTTTTTTAAGTACTCTTGAATCCTCCTTATTTAGCAAAAATTAACAAATTACTCATTTAGCCTGGGCATCTCAAACTTCATTAGGGCCCAATGGACTCCTATGAATTCAGTTCACCTTCTTTGTTTCCAACAACCATCATCTTCTTATTCACCTGCTACCACATGCCATTATTAAAAAAGCCTTGATTGCTAAGATTCCTTTTACCTTTCACTGAGGTAAGACAGAAATAATGACCCAGTTTGCACAAACTTTACACAATCAACTTCCTATCAGAAGTTGCTGCGTAATGTGTGAACTTGGACATTATGGGATGTTCACAGATTAAACAACTCAAAGTTAGGCTATGATTAGTTCTTAGGTTAACTTTGGGTTGTTTAACCAACGAACAACCCACAGCCCCTGGGTTTACACATCACACAACAACATCCAATTGGGCCGATTGGAGATTGATTGTGCAAAGTGGAAGCAACTCACCATTAAGTGCAAACAAAGCCAATATTTTCTTTCCAATATCAATAGGCAAAGTAATATTGCTTCAAATGGACCAGGAATGTACTCATAACAAATGGAATGCATGCATGTCATCTCCAATTCGATTGTATAATGTAAGCCATTTGTATAGCTATATATAGGAATGCCATCCACTGTTTAAGACAATCTGTGCCCTGGGTTACTTATGGTCTGCCCCAACTTTTCAGGTGAAAGGTCAAAAATGTGTCTCCTGTGTAAAGCTCAATCACATTAATTTAAGCAAAGATTAAACACTTCTCAGTCTTAGCAAGTCCTCCAATGTCCATCATGGCAAAATTAGCTTGCCTCAAACCAGGAATGTAGTATGATAACATTCTGCTAACTTGCAAGGGTGTTTCAACTATGTGTGAACAAGCCTAGTCTGCCAACAGCTGTAGCAAATAACAAAGAAAACACATGCACATAAAAAGTGTGGCTTTAAATATTAATTACTCAGTGGCTGTATATTGCATGTGGCCCAATGAACTCACTATTTGTTACTAACAACCTAGATTGCACATTTTTAACAGCTCAAAAGCTCCATAAAGTTGGGAGCACGGAAAAACAAAGTACACTGAAAAATGTACACTTTCTTTCTTTTATTACTGAATTTAGCAAAACAGTCTATGGATTTGTGGACATGGGTTGCCTCTTCTGTGTTGTTTCCTTTAGGCAGTAAGCCTTTATACACCAGTTGCTGGGGAACATGGATGGGAGGGTGCTGTTGCACCGTGTCCTGCTTGTAGGTCCCTGGTCAACAGGTAGTTGGCCACTGTGTGAACAGAGTGCTGAAATAGATGGACCCTTGTCTAATCCAACATGGCTCTTCTTATGATCTTGTGACATGATCCCTTTTGCTTTGTAAAGATCCAGGAGCCAAAAAAATCATACACTGAAATCTGCTTCTTAATGGATAAAAAAATTCATTGATTTAAGATTCTTAGGGTCACTAGGTAAAATCAGTCTGAGTTACAATTTATTTTATTTCTGGCTTATGTGGCCTTGCAATTCTTAGGAGTGGGAAAAACATAATACAACAGAGAACAATAATTTAAACTACAGTGTCTACTGAACATTAACCTAGATTATTATTTTATTTTACTTGGGGAGGAGTATCTAAAAGGAAAAACACAGCATTTTCCATCCTGGTCCCATATGCCAATTATGCTGTGATTATACTAAAGCCCCTTTTATGCTAATACTTGCAGCAACCTCATATTTGGCCTTGTAGGTGCCATATATTTATCAGTCAGCAAATTTATGGCATGTTTTAGCTGAAATAGCAGGCAATTTTCTTTTCAAATTGAAACACTGTCAACACACAGGACAGGTACATATAAAATGTGATGTGATGAATCTGTCTTGCTTCATATTTCATCTAGTATCTCTTAGCTGGTGTGTTCAGCTGGTTGGTGAAGAGGGCAAACAGATGAAGGCCAGGTCTGTTCAAAACACACTAACTGCTCTGTGTATTTTCCCATGGTGTCATCTAGAGCTCTCCATTCTTTTGTCTCTGGTGACAAGCCTGTTCTCTTGCATACGTTCCTTCTAGACGCTTCCTTAGAAAAATAATGGTAACCCACCTTCACGTGTTGTTCACCAGGCAGCGTTCAATTCGCTGCAGCAGTTGTTTGCACATCCTTTTGATCACATAGTAACAGAAAACAGAAAAAGGGAGTGTGGTAACTACTGGTGTGTTCACATTTAACTTTTCAAACAGCAGGAGCTTACTCTCAAACAAGCTTCAACAATCCAATAATTGATTTCTGTATAGCTTATACTGCGACTTCAGTTGAAATTCAACAAATGCTGCTCCTTTATTGCTTTCCTCCAAGATGAAGACGTCTATGCCAGGTTCCCCCATCATGCTGTCTGAAGTACCGTGGGGGATTGTCTAGAACAGGCACTTTTCTGTAGTTGTGACAAAGTTCGAGAACTCCATTCTGAAGTTTGTTCCACCCCTTCCCTGCTGGCCTTCAAGCGACAGCCAAAACTGTGTTGTTCTGGAAGGCATCTGAAGATCTTTGGGTATTTCTCCCTTAGCAATATTGCCTTTTCTGCTGATTTAGTACTGCTTTCTGTTTATTTGACTGTTTTAGTTTATTGCTTTACCTTGCTGTATTTCACATTAATACTGCTAGCTGCCTTAAAGGACGACTTTTGGCACAACAGGAAGAATAAAAAGATTTTAAGAAATAACGTAAGAACGTAAGAAGTGCCATGCTGGATCAGACCAAAGGTACATCTAGACCAGCAGTACCAGCACTCTGTTCACACAGAGGCCAACCAGCTGTCCACCAGGAACCCAAAAGCAGGACATTGGTGCAAAAGCACCCTCCCACCCATGTTCCCCAGCATTTGGTGTATACAGGCTTACATAGTAGCCACTGATAGCCCTCTTTTCCACAACTTTATCCAACCCCCTTTTTAAAACCATCCAAACTGGCAGTCTCATGGCAGTCAATTCCATAGTTTAACACTGTGCTTTGTGAAGAAGCACTTTTTATCTGTCCTAAATCTCCCACCAATCAGCTTCATGGTATGACTCCAGGTTCTAGTATTATGGGAGAGGGAGAAAAATGTCTCCCCATCCACATTCTCCACATTTTGTACATCTTATAGACAACCCATAATCCTTCATACTGATAAAAAAATAGAGAGAGAGTTATGATGGGTCTTTATTATGATAGCAGCAAACTGTGCTTCTGTTCCAGTACAGGAAAAGATAAGCACTTACTCAGAACTGTTAACACCTTCTCTCTACCACCATTTCCCCCCCACACACACATTTTTCAGCAATAATTTAACATTAAACTACTAGCAGAGTGTGAGTCCTACTGCAATAGGGGGATATCCAGTAATAAACTAGAGATACCACCAATCCAAGCGTACAATATTGTAAAATACACACACACACACACAAACACTTAAGCAAACATATGAAGGAAATGAAAGCATGGTTAAGACATACCATTTGTTCTACGAACTATCGAGACAATGTGGTGAAGAGGAAGGTAGTAAATCCTCAACAACCATTGCTTTAACTAGTGATGACAGACAAAACCACCAGGTAAATATCAAACAAGAAGACAGCCCAATCCAAAACCAAGTTAAACAGCTTATGTGGATTTAGCCAATTTAGCTTCAGTTATTTCAACAGAACAAGTTCATCTTAAATCAAGCATGGTGTCTTAACTGGGCTGTGGATGATGATCTCAGCAAGTTAGTCAATGTCATTTGAAGGATTCTATTCTCTAGCCTTGCAGCCTTAACAGCCAACCTCTCATTTCATTCTCCTTGACTTCCATGATCTGAACCTCAGCTAAACTTCCATTAAAGAATGGGTTAGGAAAAAGCCTGCACATATTGCCTAAGCAATTCAGCCTAAAGTCTATCATTCAGATGAAAAAGGTAGCAATCACAATACAACCCATTGCTTAAACGCAATAAAATGCATTATTGCACTTCACTAAGAATGCATGTCAAGTCTTCTAGGAAGCTCAAAAAGCTTCTCTCATTTGAGAGGGATACCAGTAGATAAACTGCATTTTAAGCCTTAGTGAACAATTCAGTCCAGATTAATGCTGTTTATTCGAAGCCCTCACGGCAGAAAGTGAAATGAGACTAACTCCTGCAGGCAGCCAAGAAACATTGATTAGAAACATATGGTGAGTGTTTCAAAGGGTTTACGTAGACTTATTTGGTTCTATGTTGGCTGATTCCCTCCCCTTTTTGGTGTTGTGGGAGTGTCTAAAACTAAAGATCTCACACAAGGCTTTATTATGGAAATATTTTCTACAATTAAGAGCCAAATGTTGCCTTCAGATGCTTGCACTGAACTCCCAGAGATGCCAGAGGCAGTTGTGCAAATGTAGTCAAGAGGAAGGACTGTAGACCTTCAATTCTAGTCTTCCGTAGCACACTGAATTCTCATCAATGAAGGATGTGAGAACAGAGCTGCATTTTTACTGAGGGCTTTATGAGGTCTCCCCTCTATCCCCATAAAAAGATACATTGTTAACTCAGTTATTACCATTAAGGTTTCTGTTATAGCAATTGTAAGTAGTGCTTCTGGACTGGGTCAAAATTATTTCATTTATTCAACTGAACAAATCATAATTTTAAAGGATTAAAACTAATGGGAGGTGGAAAATTTAAAAATTAAGAACAATGAGAGGATATGTTTCTTCTCAGAGTCTATGGTTTGGGCATGGAGAACAAGCCCTGTGATTTTACACTGCCCTCTTTTCTGTCCTCCACTCACATGCTCAGCTCAATGAACAACTTCCTGGTTGACCAAACTGTAATTCACCATTACATCCAAAGCAACAAACTACGGTTTGCACATGGCAGTCTTCCCCAACCTGGTGTCCCCCAGAAGTTTTGGGCTACAACTTCCAGAATACTTGACCATTATCCATGCTGACTGGGGCTGATGGGAGTTGAAGTCCAAACATCTGGAGGGCACCAGACTGGAAAAGGCTAGACCATGGACTTCACACCAGGATTGCAACTACTTCCTACCTTTAAAACCTGGAGAGCTACGCTTTGATCTACAGATGAAGCAGAATGAGGTGATAGAATGGGCTGTACCACTACACAACGCAGGAAGGCGAATTTCTGAATGCTTTCCCCATGTTAAAAAAAAAGATTCATGCAAGTTTTTTTTTTAAAAAAACCCTACTACATCTGGAAGAAGTTCTATACCAGCTCACTTCTGGCTGTCCTCATTTTCTACTTTCAGATCATTTATTTTATTCAGGGAGAGCAACATTCAAAAGTGGTATCCCTCTACTGCAGTCTGGAATGATGAACAGCCCATTTACTCACCTTCGAACTCTACCACCTAATTCTGCTACATGTGTTAAGGAGACATCAAAAGTAAACTCTACAGGACATCACAGTTGGGCAGTCATAACCTAGTATACGTTGACAGAACTCTGATAGGGCTGGTTCAAGCATAATCCTAAACCACAGTTTAGCATTACAAGAATTAACACAGACAAGCCTCAGCCTTGGATGCCCCCCTCTCCTTCTCCAGCACAATAGCAAGAATTTGGAAGCTTTCACTTCCATTTTTGATTAACTATAACATGTCATGTTGTCTGATCCCACATAAATTGAGGTTTGTCTTAACTACGGTTAATGGAAACAAACCAACTTCAAATGATAGTTTATGAAACTGGCTTGTTTCAACTAACCATACTTAAGGTTTTAATCTGTTTGCGGGCATGCTAGAGAAGGAAGTGGGAGCAGTAAGCTTTTTGAGGTTCGTTCTCATAATAATAAACCATGGTTGAGCATTACTTCCAAATGCAACTACTGCAAAATAACTCACAAGATGGCATCAGTGACAAACATACATCCCGAAGAAAGTCAAGTCAGTATCACATAATTCAAAATATGAAAAATTAATTATAGGTATAGATAGCTGAATTATATCATCACTATTGCACCATAATGCTGCAGGCACAAATTGTGTATTTCTCTATTTCAATAACTCACTTGTCATCATACCTCATGGGCATAAAACATGAAAATTTACTGCATGCCAAAGCTTCCCCCAAAAGGTCACAACATGACTTCATAGGAAAATGCTTGTAATGAAACAAACCAAGGGGTAAAAAATGTTCTGACTATGCCAAAGTGGCTTCAAAATATAGATTTACATCATAAAACAAGATGAGTCTTGATTCTGCTACTCATCAAGGCAGAAGGTCTGGAAGGATCTTAAAATGGAATTCATATTTGTTTCAGTACAAATGGGAACATACACTCAATCCTACCCTTCCCTATCCCAGTGGCTTGAGAGTAGTAAATAATATTGCAATCCTATTCATGTCCATCCAGAAACATGTTCCACTGAGTTCAAGTGGACTTTCTCCCTTTTGTGTCATGTTTCCCAGCTCTTTTGCCAAGATGTGACACAATAAAGAGGACTGCCATACAATCCACCAAGCTTTATTCAGTAAATAGATGTGTCTTCACATCTGAAGAGAGTGTGAATGCTAGGAGCTATCCTCAAAGCTTAATTAGCCTAACAAAGCAAGGCAGTTGCCTATCAACTCAAATGGACTGTTTCCCCACAGTGCCCAACAGGCTTTTACTGAATCCCTCCTTCAGGGAGGTTCTTTGAGTTGAAACTTAGTTGAGTGGCTACTCTAGCTGACTGCTTTCACCTCCTCTCAACTCCACCTGCTTGACACTGCAGCAGACTCTGGAATCTCGAATGTTCCCTTCCTCTCCGACAGAGATTGAGTTCTGGGGCGAGGGGGGGGGGGGGTGAGAGGAAGATTTCCACCTGGGTGTACTGTACAATAATCTCCTTAGAAGATTCATCCTTGACTCCTGAAGAGTCTTGGAGTATCTCCTCCCCCGTTTCCTGTCTTGGCTGGTGCACTTCTGGTTCTGCTGCTTCTTCAGTCTCCGAGTCCAATTCCGTCCCCAAAACCCAGTCCCTCACACTAGGGAGAAGGAGTCTGATCCTGACATTTGTGAGAATCTGACAATAGCATGAGCTTTAAAATAACTACATTTTTCCTATACAAAGGGAAGGGGGAATTAACTTGTAAAACAGAAAGTTAGCACAACCATCTTCAAAAAATTGTGAAGAGGCTGGATTCACACAATACTCAGTGGTTGAGTTTGAGTTGTTGTTGAACCAATGGGTTATCATATTGTCTGAAGGCAGCGTGTTTTCCATGCAGTTGTTAACCATGCAGTGTGGCTTTTTTTTCTCGAACAAGCCACCTTGACAAGCCATGATTTGCTGTTGGGTTGTTCAGGGTGTTTAACAAGCCACCCTGCAGAAAATGTGCTACATTCAGACAAAACGATAACTCACAGTTCAGCAACAACCCACAGTTTAACCACACTCAGCCACTGAGTGTAGGTTAGCGTATTGTGTGAACTCATAATCTGTCTTAACGTGCCTGCTCTTGGGTATGAAATGGTTGAAGCAGGTGACCAAGTCTGATTGGCAGAAGCAGAAGAACAGCAATCATTTCCTTTTTTAGATAACACCTCAGACAGCTGGCTATCCTTATAAAAGATAGGTATTTCCTGACAGTCTTTTTTTTTTTTTACTACTTTCTCCTGTGCATTGGCCAATGATTTGGGGAGTGTTGAGTTTCTCATGTTTCAGGCAACAAATGAGTTCCTTTTCAGTTGTCCATTCAGTTATTTCCCGTCCATTCTGCGCCCCTATTCAGATTCTGCTCCACAGATCTGAAAATTAAGACAGGAAACAGAATATACAACAGGATATAATAGATTTTTTCCCCTCATCCTGATATGAATTGCATTAAAATTACAAGTTTTTCAAATAAGTAAGTAAATAGTGAGTTATTAAAACAAAATTCAATTACCTTTATAAAAGCTTCGTTACTGGCAATCAAATATTTTCCAAGCACACATCATGCCTGAAAGAGCTAGGTCTGTACCTATTTCAACAGATTTTCTTCCTCACTGGGTGAATTAAAGCTGCTTGGTGATGCAGGTGGAGAAACAGACAGCTCCTAGCACTACCAATGCAATGACACTGTGCAGGTATTCCATTTTTCCTTAATGGATTTTTTGTGGGAAGAAAAACAACTGAAGAAGCAGTGGGAAACACAGGAGCCTTACAAGTATAAGACAACATCATCTGGACTCCCTGAAAAATGCAATGAATGCGCCAGGGACTGCACAATAAAAGCCTCATCTGGAAGCACTGTGAGAAAGGAAATACTTTTAATATAAGATTGACATGGTAAAAACCTGAATATTTGCAGAATCCTCTTTGGGGCAGTCCTTTTTCTTCACTGCTGCCTCTAAACAATTCAGTGTATCTCTACATATGCATATCAGCCACCTAACGAGAAGCCACCGTGGGTGAATTTACCATGCGGTTTCTTATCCTGGTGGTGGCTGCCATTTTGAATATTAAGGGCACAGCAGGGATGCACCACAGCTTGCTGTTCCAAACCTGGTGAGGGTGGGTTGTTGGGGGCAGTTAACAAGCCACCCAAAATCCTAAAACAGCTCATGGGTTCTGGGTGGCTTGTCAACCACCCCAACAACCCACCCTTGCCAGGTTCACATATAAGAGAAAGCTAACATGAGCCCCCTGCCATGGCTCGAATGCTAAGGTCGAGCCATGGGCAAGGTCCTGGAGCGGGTGGTTGTGAGCCAGCTCCAGGCACTCTTGGATGAGTCGGGTTTCAGGCCTGGTTTTGGTACGGAAACAGCCTTGGTCGCCCTGTATGATGACCTATGTCGGGAGAAAGACAGGGGGAGTGTGACTCTGTTGATTCTCCTTGATCTCTCAGCGGCTTTCGATACCATCGACCATGGTATCCTTCTGGGACGACTGGCTGAGTTGGGAGTGGGAGGCACTGCATTGCAGTGGTTCCGCTCCTACTTGGTGGGTAGGCTCCAGAAGGTGGTGCTTGGGGAACATTGCTCGGCCCCGTGGATTCTCCAGTATGGGGTTCCGCAGGGGTCAGTTTTGTCCCCCATGCTGTTCAATATCTACATGAAACCGTTGAGTGCAGTCATCCGGAGTTTTGGAGTGCGTTGTCATCAGTATGCTGATGACACGCAGCTCTATTTCTCCTTTTCAACTTCATCAGGTGAGGCTGTGGATGTGCTGAACCAGTGCCTGGCTGCGACAATGGACTGGATGAGGGCTAATAAACTGAAACTCAATCCAGACAAGACTGAGACGCTGTTGGTGGGTGGTTCCGCTGACCGGATGGAGGGTGTTCAACCTGTTCTGGATGGGGTTGCACTCCCCTTGAAGGAGCGGGTTCATAGCTTGGGGGTTCTCGTAGAACCATCTCTGTCACTTGAGGCGCAGGTGGCCTCAGTGGCACGGAGTGCCTTCTACCAACTTCGGTTGGTGGGCCAGCTACGTCCCTATCTGGACAGGGATAACCTGGCTTCAGTTGTCCATGCTCTGGTAACCTCCAAGTTAGATTACTGCAATGCACTCTACGTGGGGCTGCCTTTGAAGGTGGTTCGGAAGCTGCAGCTTGTGCAAAATGCAGCGGCCAGATTGATAACCGGAACCAGTAGGTTCGAACATATAAGACCTACTCTGGCCCGCTTGCATTGGCTGCCTGTATGTTTCCGAGCCCGGTTCAAGGTGCTGGTTTTAACCTATAAAGCCTTACACGGCTTGGGACCACAATACCTGATGGAACGCCTTTCCCGACATGAACCTACCCGAACACTACTTCAACATCTAAGGCCCTCCTCCGAGTGCCTCCTCCGAGGGAAGCTCGGAGGTCGGCAACAAGAGAGAGGGCCTTCTCTGTGGTGGCTCCCCAATTGTGGAACGATCTCCCCGACGAGGCCCGCCTGGCGCCAACATTGTTATCTTTTCGGCGCCAGGTCAAGACTTTCCTCTTCTCTCAGGCATTTGGCAATATCTGAGGAGCCTGGGTTTGTTTTGTTTTGTTTTTGTAGTTTTTTGAAGTGTTGAAGTGGTTTTTAAATGTACAGATTGTGTGTTTTAATTTTTGTATATTGTTTTTAATTGTTTTTAATCCTATGTAAACCGCCCAGAGAGCTTCGGCTATGGGGCGGTATACAAATGTAATAAATAAATAAATAATAAATAAATAAAAATAGCGGCTGCCATTGTGAAGAGACACCCGGCAGGGAAATTCACCCCTTGTGGCTTCTCATTATGTGCGAACCAGGTCTCAGTTTCCTTCCTTACGTCTCCTTCCTTAGTCTTTACCAGTTGCTTCTTCTTTGAACCACTGCAATGCTGGCCACAGATCCTGCATTGATTCTCAAGATATTCCCATCAGCCTCAAATATCTCCAGTATCTGAGGCAGTAAGCCTATATACACCAGTTGCTAGGGAACATGGGTGGTAGGGTGTTGATTGTGGGTTCCTGGTCGACAGCTGGTTGGCCACTGTGTCCTGATTGTGGGTTCCTGGTCGACAGCTGGTTGGCCACTGTGTGAACAGAGTGCTGGACAAGATGGACCCCTGGCATGATCCAGCGTAGCTCTTCTTCCATTCTTAATGTTAAGCTCCATCAACAAGAAAATAAGGAACTACTGAAGTTAAGATGCAGGGAACCTTAAAATAGATGAATAAACCATTCCATGGCTATTGTCCAGCATAGGTTTCCTGCATAGCTACAATCAACCGGGATGGACTGTAACTGCTTTCCAAAGAATGCCAAGAATACTCTGAAAAATAGTACAAGTACTATTATACTCTGAAAAATAGTACAAGTACAAACATAGTACAGCTTCACACAGATCATAAAACCAACCAAACTAAGAAATACACGCACACACACTAGCTACCCTTCTAAATGAAACATATGTCTCTAATTATTTTCACACCTCTTTTCAAGCCCAACAATGATCTCAGGAAGGCACGATGCCTGCAGTTTCAATCTTCTTAAGAAAATGGCATTTCAAAATACATGAACAAAGTCTTCTTTCTAAAAAGGAATCTTTATAATGGCTGCCAAATATGGCTGCCTAAATGACAGGCACACATTTCTAAGACTTGTATTTTTATAACTGCTGGAGATGGGGAAGAGAGGGATTCAAAGGAATGTGAGACCACCAAATGTGCAAACAGTGATTTCTTTAAAATAATACACAGAAATGGATGCCAAAGCCCCCCGGCTGGTCTTGCTGACTGCATCTAGTTCTTCATATTCACTCCTCAAGTACCCTAGACATCCCAGTTCTTATGAGACCAATTGTAGTAATAGAGCAGGGATAGTGTATTTACTCCCCAGTGTGCACCTAATTGAGCTCTTCCTTTTATATTCATGAAATATTAGAGTTACTATGTTTTACTATACCTACTCTAATGCACCATTCCATACAATAACTTAAATGGCTCAAATCCCACCACCACCTGTCAAAAAGGAGACAGGTTCAGAGCAAACCGCAATCTTGTTTCTAAAGAGAGAATCCAGAGGCTAGTTGCTGGTATCTTCCTCCCACGTTTATAAATTATAGGAGGGGAAATGCTCCTGGCAGGTGGAGGCTATCCCTAAAATAGGAAGAACTAATCTAGCTACTGTATCATTGAATCCTGACACAGCTACTTAGCAACTTAAAGGGAAGGGGAGAAAAACACACACACATTAATAGGACAGATTATCAGGTTATATTTTTAGAAGCAAGTATAACAACTGCCAAATGCTTCAGCCATATATATCTGCACACCAGATGTGGATTTGAGAAATTCTCTAGGCAACATCAGTCACCACAAACCCACTCCAAGATGTTAGAGCTCTTTATCATGCACAACTGATCCAAAACTGAGATTCCTTTTTATTTCTTTAATGAGCTGTTACAATTTCTCTCATTCTAGATTATATTTTGCTGTTCTTGTGACAGTGATAAAATTTTACTTACTTACTAGATTATAGGAAAATCTGGAAATGATGGAAATGTGAGAGGACATAAGAGTCCATTCAGAAATCAGACAGTGGCTGAATTCGGACAACACGATAGTCAATGGTGGGGTAATAATCAACTTTACAGTTGTTCATCTAGTTGTGTTGTTTATTACCACACAACATGGTAATAAATAATCAACTGTGGTGTGGATTAGGATCAGCACTGAGTTGACTATGGCAGCATTCGGATAACACGATAGTCAATACAACTGACGATTGTTTCCCCCACCCCAGTTGTTTATTGTGTCGTCCGAATTCAGCCAACGTAAATAGAGGGGCAGTTAACATGAGGTTTCCTGTTCTCCTCTCTCTCTCTCTCTCTGACTCCTCTTCACTCACTTACTTCTGGCACCTCTCTCTCTTTCTCTCTGGCTTCGCTTTCCCCTTCCCTCTCTCCCCAACCCAATGCAAGCAAATGGAGCAACTTCTCTATTAACTATTGGGCAGTATAGAAATGTAATAAACAAACTTGTCTCATACGGAGCATGAAGTTCTATCATGTTAGTCTCTACCTGCAACTACAGGTGGTGCAGATATACCAGCTCAGCTGGAAGTAGACTTCTATCACAAGATGAGGCAGAAACCCTGTAGTATATGCAATAATAAAATTATGCATTCTTAAGAAAGCAGCCAAGCATAAGAGGACGATCGGGGCTGGAGTGGAAATATGGGAGACTTGTGACTAAACATCTGCCTTCAGTTTTTATTTATATCTCATTTGACTCCTGGCCTTTATTCAAGGATCTTACAGTGGCGTACGAAGGGCTACCCAGCTTTATCGTGGGGTAGGTTTTACCAAGACACAGTGGCTGCATTCGGACAACACATTAGTCAATGGTGGGTTGAGTAGCCAACTCACAGTTGGTTATTTTAGGCTGACCATATGAAAAGGAGGACAGGGCTCATGTAACTTTAACAGTTGTAGAGAAAAGGGAATTTCAGCCAGTGTCATTTGTATGCAATTAGTTCCTGGTGAAATTCCCTCTTCATCACAACAGTTAAAGTTGCAGGGGCCCTGCCTTCTTTTGTATATGGTCACTCTAGTATAGTGCATGCAACTTTAACAGTTGTGATGAAGGGGGAATTTCACCAGGAACTAATTGCATACAAATGACACTGGCTGAAATTCCCTTTTCTCTACAACTGTTAAAGTTACATGAGCTCTGTCCTCCTTTTCATATGGTCAGCCTAGTTATTTTGTGGGTACTCCCCACACAACATATTCCTACACAACTGTGGGTGGTTGGGGCTGGCGTTGAGTGGACTAATAGTCAACCCAGCATTTGACTGACACAGCCCCCGCCCTTCTCTCCACCCTCCCTCCCTCCTCCCTCAGTCCTCCCAGTTCTATCCCAGCAGCCTCTGCAAGTTGCACTAGTTGTAGCAGAGTGGCAGCCACTGCTTTGGTCGCTCTTGCCACCTGCTTCTATGGGCTTGGGTTTTAACCCACTCACCGCATGCCACTAACACACTCACCCCTCTACACAACACTTTAAACAACTGGCTTCAAGCTAAACAACTTGCAAGCCAGTTGTTTCTCTCCGTTGCTTATTTGGGCGGAATAGCATACTGACAGTAGTTTGTGAGTGGTGTGTTACCCTCCACACAACACAATAAGCAACACAACTGATGATTGTTCCCCCACCCTCAGTTGCTTAATGTGTTGTCCAAATGCAGCCAGTGAATTGACCAAGACCATCCTATGAGGTCACCTAGGTCCAATAATTCATGTGCTGCTACATCACCCTGGCTATTGATGCTTTCATTCAATATACAAGATAGCGTAGACTGTAAAACCATATATGCTTTTGAAACAGAAAGGAGGGGAGAAGTAAAACATTTTAAAAGTTTGCGGTTGAGCTGTTCTAGCCTGGGGGCTTCACCTACCACAAACAAACATACATGAAGATTTATAGGCAAATCTGAGACAGTTGCCTACACATGGCAGGCAATACAACATAATAAAGCCACCGTTTATTGTAAGGCAGGAAAGGTATCCCTATGCCTTTTTAAACCCAAACTTTTAGAGCAATATTTTACTTTTTTTCTGTAAAGAAACAACTAAAGATTCCTCTAGACCATATTCCAAGGGCTCCTTCCCAAGGTTAATGGGTCTTTCTGTATGCTTGCAGTTGCAAAAAAATCTTTAAAGAATAATAATGGATCCCTTTTGCTCATGGTTAAATGAACCTTGAAATCATTATTGAGAGGGTGTTCAGACATCTCCACTCAACTGTGCAGCCCCTCCTTCTACCCACCTTCTGAGTAGCACTACTGTTCCCACTACTACTGCAACAGCCCTACCAGACTCTGCTGGATCAGACCAAACTCCATGTAGTCCCTAATACTGTCTCCTTCTGTAACCAGTCCTGGAAGTTTATGAGCAGGGCATAAAAAGCTATAGCTACTCATTTTTGCACTCAAAGATCTTGTCTGCATGTAATGACAACCCAGAGTATGGATTGAGTACTGAACAGCATTGGATTATGAAAAGTTTTATTTTAGAATTTAAGAGACAGCATTTATACCGTATTTCATCGAATCTATACCCCATCGAAACTAAGGCGCACCTTAATTTCAGGGCCACCAATAGGTAAAAAGCTTTGAGTCGATTCTAAGATGCACCCCATTTTTAGACATGTTTATATTTGAAAAAAAGTGCATCTTAGAATCGAAGAAATACGGTAGGTGGTAGCAGGGCCCAGGCGAGGGAGGAGTGGCGGTGGCGGCAGCGAGGAGGAAGAAGCGAGAAGGGGAGGAGAGGGAAGGGAAGGGTGCGGAAAGCTGGGTGGAGGCGGTGGCTATGGCAGCAAGGGCCCGCATACCCCCCCCAGCGAGTCGGCCTCCCCACACACCTCCATCGTGCCCCGGTCCTCGCCACCAGAGAATGGGATCGCAGCCTACTTCGTGGAAAACGTTGTGTTTCTAGACCTTCTGTACTGCTGCCACCGCCGTTGCCAAATCCCAGGAAGGGGTGAGAGAGAAAGAGCGGGGTGGGCGGGGGCAGGCAGAGGCGGTAGCGGGGCCCAGGTGAGGGAGGAGTAGCGGCAGCAGTGGCGGGGAGGAGGAAGAAGCAAAAAGCAGGAAGGGAAGGGAAGGGCACGGAGATCCAGGCGGAGGCAGCAGCCGTGGCAGCGAGGGCCCACATCCCCCCCCCCCAGCAACTCCGCCTCCCCACTTACCTCCGTTGCCACCCTGGTCCTCACTGCCAGCACCACTTGCAGCGGCCTCCCCAACCTGGAAACAGGCGTTACTACAAAGTAGGGGCAGGAAGTCCTCAACAGGGAGCGTAGAGGACTTCCTGCCCCTACTTTGTAGTAACGCTGTCGAGGTCTCGGCCTCTTTCCCAGTACTGAAGCCTCCATAGGCCGAGGCAGCAGCGATCAAGGTGAGTGGGGAGGGGGAAGGGTTAGGGCTCGCAAGTCCCTCCTTCCCCCTCACAAGTCCCCCCCCCACAACCTTCCCCACTCCCCTCCAGTGCCGCCCTGGTCCTCGCCACCAGCGAAGCTGGCAGCAGCATCCCCAGCCTGGAAACGCGGAGTTACTACAAAGTAGGCCACGATCCTGCAAGAGATCTCGCGGGATTGTGGCCTACTTTGTAGTAACGCTGCGTTTCCAGGCCAGGGAAGCCACTGACAGCGAGGACCGGGGCAGCAATGGAGGTGAGTGGGGAGGCCGAGTCACTGGGGGGGGGGGGGGCGCATGCAGGCCCTCGTTGCCATGGCCACTGCCTCTACCCAGCTCTCCGCACCCTTCCCTTCCTGCTTTTTGCTTGTTCCTCCTCCTCCCCGCCGCCACTCCTCCCTCGCCTGGGCCCCGCTACTGCCTCTTCCTGCCTCCACCCAACCCACTTTTTCTCTCTCACCCCTTCCTGGGCTTCGGCAGCAGCAGTGGTAGAGAAGGTCTGGAAACGCAACGTTTCCACGAAGTAGGCTGCAATCCCGCGAGCTGGCGGCGAGGACCGGGACATGATGGAGGTGAGTGGGGAGGCCGAGTCGCTGGGAGGGCATGCAAAGCCCCTTTGTGAAGGCTTTATGGGTGGGTGGGAGTACCCCAAACCCATTCCAGTGCTGGAGAAATCCCGCGAATCTAAGACGCCATCGATTCTAAGACGCATTTCATTTTTACAGAGGTAAATATGGGGGAAAAAAGTTCATCTTAGAATCGAGGAAATATGGTATGTTGTTACCCAACTTTTACTCCCCCCAAAATGATTTCTAAAAACTATGTAATAAGAACACTTTTATAGAAAGACTAGAGATGTAAAACATCTGGAAGTAATGAAGTCATGGGGGGAAATGTTTTTTAATCTTTTATAAAATTCCTAGCATAGTAATTTTTTCATTCCTTATTGAAATTATCGGTCTAAAGTATATTTTACTGATAGACATTTATGCTCAGTTTCCCAACATGTAAGTAGAGTCATCGTTGTGCATTCTTGACAGTATATGTGTATTCTTTTTTTTTCTAAATAATTTTTATTAATTTTCAACATATATCACATAAAATAAACACAATACAAATATAACCCTCGACAACCCCCGTGCTTCCCTTCCCTTGAGACCTTCTTTCTCTATTATTTTATACATTTTTCCAGAATTACATTGATTCTTTTGAAGGTGTACAACCTCTCCCCTTTTCTAAAACATATTCTAGAAATACTCCCCAAATACTTCCAAAATCATTCTTTTTAGTTAATCCCATCTTAACTTTCATTATACATGTTAGTCTATCATTAATTGCAATATCCCACACTCCTTTATACCATTCTTCTATACTATTTTCCAGCTTTTAGCTATCATTAATCTCGCCGGTGTCAGGATATTGTTTATTTATTTATTTATTTATTACATTTGTTTACCTCCCCATAGCCGAAGCTCTCTGGGCAGTTTACATAGGATTAAAAACAATTAAAAACAATATACAAAAATTAAAACAGCAAAAACATACAACATACACACAATCTGTACATTTATATATCACTTGTTAAACCTTTTTTACTTTTACTTTTATTTCCTCCCTCCTTCTCTCTAGCCTCAATTAGCTTTTCAAATCTTGTTTCCTTTCTACACTCTTTATTTTTATTTTTCCATTTTATTGTTCGCTGTTCCAATTGCAAGACCTTAAACCATTTTTTTTTGCCCTATTAGAACCTCTTTTAATTGCTTTTTATTACTCAATCTCCTTACCCAATCTTTCACTTTAATTATTTTTTTTCCCCTCAATAACCCTTCCAATTCTGGGAAGTTCTCCATTAAAACAACTGGGGCCAGAAGGGAAATTCCTGGCATTAATTTCTTCTTATATCTTTCCCAAATTTCTCTGATATTCGTTAAGATGGGATTTTCTATATCTTTCAATTGACTCTTTTGTATATTACTAAAAAAAACATTTTGTAACTTTAACTCTATTTCTCTTGTCTGCGACTTTAACCATTCTAAATCCTCTTCCCCTACTATACTATTTATAACATATCTTAGTTGGTTAGCTATATAATACATCTTTATATTCAGAAGTCCTAAGCCTCCTTCTTCCCTTTGAATCTTATACCATTTGTTTTATTAATTCTTGATTTCTTATCCCCATTACAATAATTATTTATCATACTTTGCCAACTTTTTATTTCTACCTCTGTTATTTTAATTGGTAACATTCTAAACAAAAAATTAATCTTTGGTAATATCTTCATTTTAATTACTGCTATTCTACCAAACCATGAATGCTTTAATTTCCTATAAGCCTCTAACTTTTCCATTATTTGTTTTTTTAACCTACTAAAATTTATTTCCTCTAAGCTTTCTAACTCTTTCGTAATATAAACTTCTAAATAACATATTATATTTTTGACCTTCAAACCTAATTTTAAACTATACTCATCCCTTTCTACTTTATCATAATTAAAAAGCATCATATTTGATTTCCCCCAATTTACCTGTAACCCTGTAACCTCTCCAAATTCTCTCAAATGTTGTTTTATTTCTTCTATGCTTCCCCCCGGATTTTCTAATGTCAATAAAGTGTCATCCGCAAACATATTATTTTTTATCTTTTCCTCCCCTCCTATCCCTCTCAAGCTCTCGTCCTCCCTAATAACATTTGCCTGCATTTCAATCACAATTGCAAATAATTTTGGGGAGAGCAGACACCCTTGTCTAGTACCTCGGGATAAGGTAATTTGTTGCGTTAAACCATCGTTTACCATTACCACGGCCTTGTTGTTTGCATATAGCTGATTAATCACTCCCATAAACCTTTCTCCAAAACCAAATATTTTTATAATAGTTTTTAACGCCGGCCAGTATATGTGTATTCTTGACAGTTTGAGTTTTGTTCTATAGAATCCTGTGTTTCTGATGCTGTAGCAGTCATGTATGTAGTTCTAACCTACTCAGACAATAATTACAAATTTAGTATCTGACTTTACTTTTAAAAGTTTATAATATAATGACAATTTTATGAGCAAACTAAACTATACATAAAATAAATTTAGGAGCTCTCCCCACCCTGGTACCCTCTGGATGTTTTAGACTACAGTACCCAGCATTCCTGACCATTGGCCATGCTGCCTGAGGCTGATGGGAGCTGAAGTTCAAAACATCTGGAGGGCACCAAGTTGGAGAAGGCTGTCTAAAAGCAACAAAGTGACTTTAGATCTCAAAGAGTGCTAATAAAATAAGTATTGTATATTTTTCAATTTCCCCAAAATTTCAGTTGTTTTCAGGGGGGCGGGGGTTCCATGGGCTCAAAATTTCCAGAAATTTTACATCTTTGCTTGAGATTAAAACGTTAATGGAATGTAGTTGTTATTTTTTTAAAAACTTGCCCGGTCCCCAAAGGTTCAGGTCAGAAAACATATCAGAACGTTACTTTTTTCTCCTGCTCAGTTCCCCAGTTTTCCTCCATTACCATGATTTGGTGATAAAGGTCGGTGAGTCTCTCAGGAAGTGGGAACAGGGTTGTTTGTCTTTCATGTTCTTTCAACGGTTGTGCAACTCCACATTTGCCCTCGTACTCCTCCCTTATATTATGCCTGGCCAGACACATCACCGTCCCAAGGTAGCTGCAGCCATTCACTGAGCTAAGCATCAAGAAAAGTGTCTTCCTCCCAAGCATGATCCAGGTAGCAAAACAATAGAATGAGGGGGACAGGCCACAGTTCAGAACAGCATACCCTTTGCATGAAATTAAAGGCCCCATGTTCAATCCCTGCCATTTCCAGTTAAAATGGTTTCAAATAATGCTGTGCCGATTTCCTGCCCCCTATTTTTCGGAACCTTTTCTCTCCAAGCGAAAGAGGCATAGATTATTCTGCCTCTTTTATAGGAAGTAGGAGAATTTGGGGGAATTTTCTCCTTGGGGATGGGGACAGCATCTACACATACTTTTTAAAAATGTAGCCAGTTGTTTAGGGGTCTTCTTTCTATTTTTTTTTTTAAAACGCTCCCAGCACTTGGAGGAGTCCAGCAGTTCTTCATGAATACCTATGGAGACCATGTGGCTTCGCCCTCTCCAATAGACATTTGGGAAGAACTCCTGGGCTCCTCCAAGTGCCAGAGGCATGTATAAAAAAAATTAAAAAAAATAAGACCCCTCAAAATTTCCTACACTTAAAAAGGTATGCAGAATCTCTGTCCCCCTCCCCAAGGAGAAAATTCTCAACTCTCCCAGGCTCTTTCGTCAGAGTTTTCATTTCCCCCCCACCCCCCACGAAATGCCAAAATTGAATAATCAAAATTTTCAGCACAGCACTCAAGAACCACAGCTTGAGGCCTTACAGCAACTTTCCCCTCCTCAGTGCCCTGCTGCTATGTTGGACTACATGGTCCATGCTGACTGGGGATGATGGGAGTTGTAGTCCAGCTAGAGATGTAACAGCTTAGAGAAAAAGCCAGGAAAAAACTGGGGTGAATCCAGGAAACTCCAACCCCCCCAAAAAAACAAATTTCCAAAAATTCAGGGAACAAAAATGGGGGGGGGGGGACATTCTGTTTTCCCCCCCAGCCTTCACATCTCTAACTCCAACACCTCTGGAGGGCACCAGGCTGGGGAAGGCAGTGTTCCTGTCACTCATATTAGACAATACTGCATTAGATGACCTACATCTGACTTAGTATCAGGCAGCTTCATATGTTAATTGGTGACGATGTTCCCAAGAGTTGGAAAGAAAATGTACTAGGATACAGTGCCTGCGTCACACCAAGATTTGTGTAACACATTTAATTCAGCTGCCTCTAGTTATGTTACCTCATTTTAAAAGAGAGCTGAATTTGGTTGTTAACATTCTTTTTAGAAGAGAACTGTTTCTCTGAAAATTCACACACTAGGAACATTGCAAATTCAGGCTCTTGGTTTTCCTTTTTTCCTGCTCAGACTCTGGGTGAGGCAGAGTTGGGACAGCCCAACCAAGAAAATGTTATCATTCAATGCCAAATGACTTCTAAAATCAGAAGTGGAAACAACTCCAGTGGTATCAAGTTGTACCAATTCTCGCCATTTTGAAACAGCACCAATGCAAATCAAAAACGTAAATAATTTAGTCTCCATAACTGTGCCACTCAAATTTACTCCCTGACTTTTTTTAAAAAAAGAATATGTATATGACTTGCATTCTGAATAGCACAAGCTGAGTTCCCACTCATGCAATGGGGTTTACCTACCACCTCCTCTTTACTACAGTCCCATGAGCCACCCCAGAAAACACTCCTGAGGGTTGGGGGAACCTCTGGAATAACATGAGGTGTGACAGAAATGACTGCAGCTGGAGGGGAAAACTGGTGGAAATTGAGGACCCTACCCTTGCACAAGTAGAAGCACACACTCTTCAGATCCCAGCTATTTTAAAAAATATGTGGTTACTGTGTAAGGTGCTAGCCATTTTCCACCTTCATTCTACTGTGCCTCGTGTACAGTACAGAATTAGAACACTTGCACCTACACACACACAAGATATAAATAACAATTTGGTCCAGTTGGAAGAATCTTGCACTCAAGATGCAACAGTTGCTGGCTGAGATCCAAAGTCAATACACATGCCCCAGACTTTTTCAGTCCTCCCTCTGCTACAGCCCCTGAAAAGTTGCTCTTAAAGGGATGGTAAGCACAAGGGGCTGCAGTCAGAAATGTAAATTGCCAAAGCTCCTGTCCAGATATACAGCATTTCTACCATTGAGCAGAATTGGGTTATTGTCTGTCCCTCTCTTGCACACCTACACCAGTCCACCTTAAATAGAATATTCACACTAAAAGCAAACGGTTTTCTTTTCCCTCTTGGTGTCTATGCCTGGAAAACACTGGATTCCTTGCTTAATGCTTCTGTAGCTCCTTTTTTTTCCTTGGGCTATCAGCAGGAGCCCATATATTCTGGGTTTATGATTTTTCCATATGTGGTACCACTCCATAGTCAGACAAAGAGCTGACTGGTGGTTTTATGGCAGCAGAGTTTAATGGGGGAGAGGGAGAGGGAGAGGGAGAGGGAGAGGGAGAGGGAGAGAGAGAGAGAGAGAGAGAGAGAGAGAGAGAGAGAGAATTTTTGCTGCAAGTGAATTATCACTGCAAGCCAACACTTAATTGGTTGGTTATTCATAGGAGAGAGGCTAGGTAAATTGTGTATGCCTGGAGGGGAGAGAGTAATAATATTGCTATGCAAAGGCCGGCAGACAAATGACTTTCACTCTCCTCATGCCGGCCCTTCTTTAAAACACCTACGCACAAAGGTGGGCACTGTGTTGCTCCGATGAAAAAGTAAAAATCCTTCTTCTTTGATCATTAGAATAATGTGAAGTCATGGTCATTGCTGGTCAAAGGGAAGAAAGACTTTCAGTTCTCTTTAGTGCTTTTGTTGGTAATGCTTGCAATGGTCACTGCAAATCTTGCCTGTTGTTTTGGATCTAGTAATTAAGGATCTATTGTGTCAGGCAAGAAGCCCAAACCCTGATCTTCCTGGTCCTTCCTGCCAAGTTGGCATGCAGCGCCAGGTATCCTCTGAAGTCTTTCTGACAAATAGCATTGCCACTTGTCTAAATTGTAGGGTTAACCCTCGCTGCCAGGCCTGGCTCCAAGAAGGCCAGTAGAAGGTCCAGCTCACTGTTGTCATGGGGGGTGGGGAGGGAGGGAGGGAGACAGAGGCTGAATTCGGACAACACATTAAGCAACTGAGGGGGGGAAACAATCGTCAGTTGTGTTGCTTATTGTGTTGTGTGGAGGGTAACACGCCACTCACAAACTACTGACGGTATGCTATTCCGCCCAAATAAGAAACGGAGAGAAACAATTGGCTTGCAAGTTGTTTAGCTCGAAGCCAGTTGTTTAAAGTGTTGTGTGGAGAGTCAGCCCCAACCACTCAACGTCAGCCCCAACCACCCACAGTTGTGTAGGAATATGTTGTGTGGGGAGTACCACAAAATAACCAACTGTGAGTTGGCTACTCAACCCACCATTGACTAATGTGTTGTCCGAATGCAGCCAGAGACAGGGAGAGGTAGCAACTGCCATGAGTGAGAATATGAGTAGCAACTGTGTCACATGGAGATCGAAACAGAGAAATGAGAGGCATGATTTTAAAGGAGTGTGCAAAAAGTCACATGTTCTCCCTGCTTCTCTGCTCTCAAAAACGAAAGCAGTTTCCAAGAAGACATATATTTTGATATTATTAAAAGGTTTTCGCCAAACAAATACATTATTTTTTTAAGTGGTTGATTTGTAATGTTTGTTTTCTAAACGGCCTTCTTGAGCGACATTTCCTGGTGGGAAGGTGGGATATGAATCAAAATAAATAATAACTATTTATAACACTTATATCCCACCTTTCTTCCATTATAGCACCTTACAAATGGATCCCAAGTAGTCTTCCATCCAGGCACTGACCAGACCAAGGCCTGCTTAGATACAGCTAGGTGGACTGCATCATAGGCCCTAAAACCATCCGGCTGGGTAATTGCCATACCATTTGTCTAGCACATACCTTTCTGAAGTATTTCAACATGAATCACAACAGAAGCAAACTCAACCACAAAGCTGAAAATACTCTATGAGATGGTTGTGTATGAGAAAACAGATTCTATGTTGGCGCTTTTGGCTGTGCGTGTGCTTTGGGAACAATCCAAGGATCAGACTGTCTATCTCTTGTGTACTAAAGCTATTTGCTGGTATTTCCCTAAGAGGGTGCAAGGCAGGTAAACATCCAAGATGAACAAGAAAAGGGGAAAACATCTCAGGATGCTAAGTTCAACTTTATTGTGAACAAGCCCAATGCATTTTGGCCTCTGGCTTCCTGTTAGGCCTTCTTCAGGGGGTTGTAATAATGTCTGCAGAAATGATTTACAACAGAGTTTCTCTTGTCTATACACTGGCACCGTCAATATAGCCGCTGTCCTAATATGGTTACCCCAAGAATTCAAAAGTACCATGGTTAATTAAAAAAGGCTTCAAATTTGTTGAAACACTGGCTTTATTGCTCATGGCGGCCATATTGGAACAGGGTCTCATCGACTTTCCACACAGATAGAGAGTGATAGGCATTTCACCATGGTTTTTCTCTGGTCTCTTTAAGTAAGAAGACAATGAGAAAAAATATATATTTAAATTACTTCTAGGTTCAACCACAATTTAACTGAACTACTAGTAAATTAACTTTCTTCTACATTTCTTCCCACTTACCTTACACCATCAAGTGTACAAGAGGGTCCTTTTGAAGACAGAAAATGGAGTTCCGTAACCTGTACTTGATCCGACTGTTCATCCATGTGCAGTGTGCTTTTCAATGGGTTAAACACCTGGCACATTACTGCAGCTTATAAGTCTGGTCACTATTTAGCCCCCTTTATTATTCTGAATCCCTTGCAGACTGATGTTCATTCACTCCAAAAAATCAGAAGGGGGGATGTACAAAGTGAATCACCCTGATACTAATCATAGCTATATAATTGTTTGACTTTGAAGACTTAACTCAATTACTTTTGAAACTGTGCAATCACCAATTCTGAGAAAGGGGAATTTGCATTTAGCAACGAAACAATTCACCAGAGAACTGGAAAAATGCCTACAATCCTCAGTCCATTTATTCCAAAGTGGCTGCACTGTCTATTCCTTTCATTCTTTTCTCTTCTCCATGGTTCTACCATCATTGGCTTTTAGGACTGCAGCCATGTGCATATTTACATTTAAATTGAGACATATATATCACTATGTAGCACTTGGCAAAAAATTATCCTGCTAATCTGCCCTCCCTCTCCCAACCCTCCACCTCCTCAGGGCTGCTTGATTCTCTTCTGTGGTTGTTGCCAAGTCCTGTCAGAATGCCATGGCAACTCAGTGTGAACATGTAGCCATGCTGCATCTGAAAGAGGTTGCCAACTGTAAACACCGACTGGCCATTCCAGGGTTTCTACACTTGGATCCTCCCTTTTCACCTGCTTAAAAGTTCTCAAGAATTTCAAGAGAAAAAAGCAGTTTATGGAACAAGGATTCCATAAAAGAATTCCATCCTATAAAGAACAGAAATATTTCATATTTATTTGGGCATATGATCTGGAAGCACCAGTGTGTCCTTTATATTTATTTATTTATTTAATTTTTTTAAAAAAAGAATACAGGGTTAAACAAAATAAGCCTTTTTCCCAAGCAAACCAAGTGTTACCTTTTGTTATAAAATTCTCTTATCCTTAAACTACAGTTGGAATCTACTTAACCAGTAAAGCACAACTGATAAATTGCTCAGAATGACAGACAATTCAAAATGAAATCTTTAATCCCCTACTTATTCCCTTCCAAGTCTATTTAATGAGTAGCGCTTTTTAATGTAACGACAAGATCCCATTCTCAGTTAAACAACCAAGAAGACAACCGGGGATGGGTGGGTGTCATCCTCTTTTTCTCTAAAAGATTCAGCTTATCAAAATGAGGAAAGTAAACATTTTAAACCATCTAAACTCCCTAATGTATTTTCCTTGTTGCTTGAGGCTGCAGTAAGTGTTCATACAGGTGTTGGATGCTCGAAAGACGTAGACCTAGAAATTGCAATATAAACAAAAACTTAACCAGGACTAAAACAACCATGGCCTAACAAGCTGAAACAAGTAGTTCCTTCTCGTGTGTCATGTCTGCCATGATGCCACCCATGCCCACTGTGAGGTGACATGTTCATAATGGGGCAAAAATTCTGTGTGACAGAGGAATACAATTCTGGTCTGATGGTTCCCAGGAGCTAAGGAACTAAGAGGAGGAGAGTTACACAACCCTCCAGTACAATGTCAGGGGGCCAGACAGCAAGTGGGCATCTGTCCTCCATCTTTGACATGGTTTGGGCCTGCTACCTTTCCCTTGGAAGGCACAGCTTCAGAGCTCTATAGTCAAATTTCATACCACAACCATTGTGCTCCAAAGGGAAATCATTCCTAGCTAGAACTTCCCAAGCCCAAAAAACAGCTGTAGCAGGCAAGATGGTGAGAGTAAGGTTCAATTCATATGTTACCACTTGCTGTCAAAACTGAGTCTAGCTTCATGTTTCATGAATGGCATCGGGAAGCTCCAATTATATGTACTGTCAGAATCACGTATTTATTTCCTATGCTGCAGTTAGCAACCCTGGTTTGGAAACGATATGGTCCTTGTGACCCACAAAATGAGAAGGTTCACATGCTATGTAGACTACAAGGGATCAATATTTTCAGTAGTAGGCATATGAATCAAGAAGAAATCCCCCAGCCAGGGGCTTCAATTCACTTTAATCCACGTCTGAGGGCATCCCTGGGAGATAAGAGGTTTACCTCTTAGTTTCAGATGGGGGGGGGGGGGGAGGACACCAGAATTATCAGGAACCCACTCAGTTAGATCTGAGTTTTTGAATATGAAAAATGGCAAGCAGTTCTGCAAGAATAAGTACTTGCCTGCCCTGTCAAGTTTTTCTCAAGTGTTTTCTTCTTCCTCTCCATCCCCTCCCTAGTTTCCTGCCTCTGCTACTGGCCAGGAAACATTGGGCCTGTTCAGAAGACACCTTAAACCCTGCTTGTTAAGGCTTTTGGTTAAGCAGCAGGGTTTAAGGTGTCTTGTGTGAGTTAGCGGCTCTAACCGTGGCTTAAAGTGTTACATGTGACAGCACGGCTTGTGGTTAGTGGTAACCCCGGAGAACCACAGTTTTGCTAGCCACAGAGCCTTGAAGTCTCATCTGAACAGGCACAATGAGAAATATTCCAGGTCAGGATATGCTACCATCACAAACCATTAATGAGGAAAGCTTGTGTAAATTTGGTTCTGTTTAACTTCAGAATCTACACCAAATGGGTCTGAATTAACAGCTTGTCAACAGGTTTCTTCCACAAGGTACCCAATATTCCAACAAAAGACTATTTGGACATTAGACCTACAAACACCCTCCATAACAGTTCATGCGAAGGAGATGGCAACAAAAAATTGGGGGGGGGGGGAAGGATCAAGTCTTTTTCTAGTAGAGCACAACTTTATAACACCTAATAATATCTCGCAGCTGAAGCTGACTGGCGAGGACAAAGCAATAGAATTCTGTAGAGACATAGCAAACAATACTGTGGGCAAGTACTTTGGACCCACAGTAGACATTAATTGCATCTCACGGCAGATAATCTGGAAATCACTTCTCTAGAGCAGCCTTCATCCACCTGGCCATGCAGGCTGGGACTTATGGGAGTTGCAGTTGCAACACATCTGGAAGATATCAGGTTGGATAAGGTTGTTCTAGAGATAGCAAAACCACAATAGTCTCTGCCACATCTGGAGGGGGGAATGCTACAACTGCCAAGCAAATTTTGAACAAAAACAATATCTGTGACCTCAGAATGCCCCTTTAGTGCCACTAATAAGGTCTCTCAATTTGAACTGCGGCAGAGCAAAAACAGAATTAATGTTCTGCTCTTGATGTTAGAAAAGAGACTATATATTAGTTTAATGCCTTTCATCATAGCGCCGAATGCTCAATATTAAAGAAAAACTATTTCAATAAAATCTTTTTTATGCAATGCTTTATGCCGATTAGGAAGATCAGCAGTTTAAATATATTACTACAGATGAAGCCTTGAATGTTATTTACAGTAATAACTTTTCCTTGAATCTACCCAGCCACTGCTATTCTTGTATCGATGGTCCTTTATTATTACTTGCTGCTTGTTTTAAATAAACAGCCTTCTTCAGAATAAGACTAATCCAATATTGTTTGATCCAATATTGCTGGCTCTCGTCAACAGACAGCAGCTCAGTTCAGACAACATGTTTCTCAACAGTGGTTTTAGAACTCCACGGTGGAGTTTTTACACCACCGATGAGAAAGGTGTTGTCTGGTGGGAAAATTCCACGCAATGGTGGAGGGTTTTTGGGGAAAACACTCCATGCAGAACATCCATGCTGTGCAAAGGAGAGTTTCTGCACAACTGCTGTGTTGTGTGTTGTGTGACGGGCTCTTTAGAGTTTTCCACTGTATTGAGTTGACTTTTCCCACTAGCTACAGAGTTCTCTTGCAAGAGCAGCGAAAGGAGGGAACGCTGCTCTAAAAGAGCCGCCAGGACTGGTTTTTGCAGCAGTGGCTGATGGGATACCATCAGGAGGACCGGGGGGATGAGAGGGTGGAGGAACTGTCAATCAAACATCATAATGGATTTAACTCAACTCCATGGTAGCCCACAGTCACAAAACAGTGGAGTTAGAACATGCGGTGTGGGGAGTACCCCCTAAAACCTCAACTGCTGAGTGGAGTTTTTACACTGCACTAACTAAAGTGTTGTCTGAATTGAGCCATTATCTTGGAGGCAGATGAATGGCTCTTTTCCTCTAGTCCAATTATTTCAGAATTGACAATAAGAATAACTTTAGAGGAGGGAGTTCTTGTTCATAAAATCTGTTATTAACTGAAGTCTCTATGAATATAGAACAATTAAATTACTACGTACAATAAATTGATGGGACTTCGATGTGAAACAATTTATTTTATGTATTTATTTTTTATTACATGTTTATACTGCCCAATAGCCGAGGCTTTCTGGGCCGTTCACAATTAAAACCATAAAATACAACAGATGAAAACATATACAATTTGAGGACTTCATCCTAACCTTGGTGCTGAAATTAGTAGAGTGAGGGTTTCTATTAAAGATTCCAATACACAGTGTTTTCAAAATGCTCTGACATTACAGATCATAAATGTTGAGTACACAACTGTTAAAAAAATAGAGTCAATATGTGTTTTTGGAAGGAAAGGTCAGAGTTATATAACTTTATGTTCAGGTCTCTAATCCAGCAGCTATCAATGGGATTTGTACAGAAGATCCTAAGAACCACTTTTTATAGCCAGCATCATAAAATACATTAAATTAAAACATTTAAGAGAAATAGAGAAATAAATAATAGTCAAAAAGTTCACTAAATAGGAACAGGCTTTTAAAAATGATTTAAATATTTTTTTTGTTTTTGTTTCTTTTGTCTCTTAACAATATGTAGAAACTGCTGTCCTCCAACCCATGTAAGAGCATGAGACAGAATTTTTGGCAAGGGAGTAAATGGAGAGTTTCACTTAATCATATATAAAGTTGTCAACAAAGTAGTTGAGCAGCTGGATCAAAGCCATTTTTAAACAAGCATTAATGATCCCCATCACTGCAATCAAAATATTCTATAAATTACATAATGTATTTCTTCACATGTCTATCAATTTGCTCTACATCCTGAAACTAAAGGAAATGTAAAGTACGCCTACGAAAACTCTCACCTGCAGCAGGTTTAGATTTACCTTAAATAAAAATTTACTTTACCATAAAGGTTCTAGGTTGTCATCACATGCAAAGCAGGATTAGGTTCAGGGTTGTCATCTCACACCAAGCAGAATTAGCATATTATCTATATGTTTCCCATATGAAATTAAAATCCAAGCAAGGTACTTAACACAGATCATGCTTTCAAAAGTACCGTTTTGAAGTCAGAGAAGCATGAGCAAAACTCTGCTCACACAAAGGGGCTTTTCAGTCTCTTGCACACATGCCTCCCTGAAAAGCCACTTCCGATGATCAAAAGTTTAAACAGGAAGGGGGGGAGGTTTGCAGATAAAGGGGAGCACACTGAAAATCAAGTGCCTCCCCCTTACACATGGGATCCTCTAGATCCCAGCCACTGCTTTTTGCTCAAGAAATGGTATACCAAGGGTCCTCCTTTCACAATCAAAAATACAGACTCAAACTGCTACTTGTGTGAACACTCTTAAGTATGCTGGTAAATTCCCTTGAAATCAAGAGGGCTTAAATTCAACTAAATATGCTTGTGACCGGGCTGTACGGTTGCAGCCTACATTTCACTAAAGACTAATGACAAGACATAATCATATTGTATTTAAGATTCTTAACCATCTTACTGTTTGGCTCCTGAAGTTTTACATGAATTCTAATCATGTTTGGGGTGAGAATTCTAACATTCAAGCTTTGATTTGCAGAGTTCACTCTGGATTCAGTACTCTTGAATGGTCTGAAGATCAGTAACTGGGGTGAGCTGTGTCATTTTTTATGCTGGGAATTCACACTGTTTATTTTATGGCTTATTTGCTCAATGGACACTGTATTGGGCACAAGATAAATTATGTTTGATACTGTTTATACTTTTGTTTATCGTTTGTTTGTTTGTTTGTTTGTTTGTTTGTTTTTTAAATCCCTTAGCAAGCTAACACTGGCTCAGTGTATTTGATTCAATCACCTCATCTTAGTGGGCTGGTAAACAGCATATTGGATCACAACTCGAACACTCTCCAAAGGCAGCTGTTGGGGCTACAGCATTCATCACCAAGCATCCATGGCATTAACCCAACAATGTCGCCTCCAAGGCAATAAAAAGGCCATTTTAATTTTGCACAGTTCAGGGCTTAACCCCAGCTGAGAAATAAAGACAAGCAACACAATTCAATTTAAACATCTGTGAAGCAAGCCTGTGCCTCTTTACATTATGCTATGTTTAACTGGGTTTCAAGTGGACACTCTCCATAGAAGAGGGGATGAATGGGGCCCAACAAAGTTCTTCCTCCTGCAAAAGGCCACAACAGAAAGCAGTTTATCTTAGGTTTATTGTCCCTTAATATCCATGAAACATGTTGTCTAATTCAGTCTCTCTATTTAGCATGTTCTAGTGATCTCTATAAGAAAAAAATATAAATAAAGAGGGTGGTGGAATAACACTTTCTAAATATTTTTCAACACAACAAGTTGCTAGGGTTTATCCTCTCACAACTTCCTGCTGAGTAGATTAGGTCACTTCCTCCTAAAATGAAATCATTTTGGAACCAAGAAAATTTATTGGGATGCTCTAGTCTTCTAGAGGAGATTATGACCGATCATCCAGGACAGGAAACTGATACAATTGCTATAACAACTCATATCTCTTAGGCAACTTAGGAAGTGACTGAAGATTTATCATTGTTTTCACGCGACGCCTCAGAGAAGATAGAAACACAGTGATGATAATTCACTGATTACGTAGAATTGGAAGCCAGTGAAGCAAAAGCTTCATTTAGAGAGCTTTAGGAGAAAGGCAAAGTGAGTTGTTTTTGCTAAGCAATGCAAAAGTAAGGGACAAAAAGGAACTTAGCAGAAAGAATGCTTCAAATAACTCTCAATGGCATCACCTGACGCTTCTAAAATTGCCTTGTTGCCTGTAGCAGGTAAGAATCACCTCCAAACAATCAGGCAGGAAAGCTCGGCATAGGTTTTCTCCTCTTTCCTCCTGATACTAGGCCATTAGTGTACCACAAATAGCTAACATACATATGTGTGGGTACATCAGCTAATTTAAACTTTGGTAGATTAACACTTTTATTAGTCTCATTCGAATGCTTGCATTATCTACTTCCATGGGACTTCAGATATGGTTCCTGTGTTACACAAAAGGGGTTCAAATGCCCCATCCCCACAAATGCCTATAGGGCTCTTCCACACAACTGGAATTCCTG
Organism: Anniella stebbinsi; assembly: GCA_029215795.1. Lineage (NCBI taxonomy): Eukaryota > Metazoa > Chordata > Lepidosauria > Squamata > Anniellidae > Anniella > Anniella stebbinsi. The sequence goes on from JARDYH010000001.1 coordinate 229,435,883, forward strand.
GTCCAATTAGGATTCGCCCTTATGTGGAAAGTCCTATGCATGTACGTTGGTGCATGCTTACATCCCTTCACATAAACATCTAAGTCATAGGCAGCAGGAGAGGGAATAGACCACTTGCATATGAGAGGGGTTATCTGAACTCCCTTGTAGAATCAGGGTAAGAAGTGACCTTGGGCTTATTACAAATTAAAACATGTACAGTTAAAACAAATAGCGATATACAAAAATTAAAAATATAATTAAACATAGTACAATTGTAAAATATTTAAAACATTTTAAATACACATAATTAAAAATCTGAACTATAAGCAGTACATCCACAAAGGTCTGAATTACTCCCCAAAGGCCTGCTGAAATAGAAAAGTTTTAGTCTGCCTCCGAAAGCACACCAAGGAGGGAGCCGGTCTAGCTTCCCTGGGAAGGGAGTTCCAGAGCCCTGGGGCAGCCACCAAGAAGGCCCTCTCCCTCGTTCCCACCAGGTGTGCCTGTGATGGTGGTGGTAGGACGGATAGAAGGGCCATGAGTGAGATGCACAAGTCCAACTTTGCCTGTCACTCCTCCTTCTATCTAAATGACTATGTAATGTATGAAGCAGCTGTATACGCAGGGTGTGCATGCACAGAGTTCTGTAACTCTGTATTCTTCCAAATTAACCCTAGCATCACTCACCCATGAGTAATGCATCTCCCACTAGTTCCTGTTCCCTCTGGCTGCATTGTCACTTCCTTACAAAGTATAAGCTATAACATTTCCATCCTTTTTTCCCCTTGACCTCCCTATTACGGAGAGATCTGTATAAATGCCTGCTTACAGTTGCAGTGAAGGTTGTAACATGCAGATCTGAGCACCGTAACTGTGACATATAAAATAAAATGTAGGCCAATGCACTTAAAACTTTTCTTGAAAAAAATGTAGGGACTCCCTCACATTGTATCCTTGCTGTGATACAATTCCAATTTGAACCGTAATTTACTGCTAAATAAGACAGTATTTACGAGAGCTTTGCTCACTTGATGCTAATCATGACAGCAAAGCAAGCATGTAAATCAAGGAATTTTATTAATGCAGATTTATTGATACACATGTGATCAAAGATACATGCAAAGTGGAAAGGAGATAGCAAAGAAAGGTGGCTTTGTTTGGGGTTCTTTGAACTAAATCCGAAATGCAGCTGCTCTGTTGTGAAGTGACAGTGGACCTCAACAGGCAGCAGTGTCCTTGCCTCTTTGGCTGCTATTGGCTTAGCTGTTGTGATTTCACAGAAGGATGGAGCAGTTTTGGATTAAGCAGCTGAGTAATGAAGGGGATTTGGGGAAACAATAGAATTTAAATTCTAAATTCAATGAGCAATTTCTGTGAAATGAAATCCTATCAGTATTGCCTAGATGCTATTGCTTTGCAAATAGTGACAAGGTTTTTTAAAAAAAAAATTGAATTGGAAATTGTTCATATGCAAATTAGGTGATTTGCATCGAAAAATAGTAAGTTTGCACCAGAACACTTTTTTGGTACACTGAAGAGTGATCTAGCACATCATGTGTATTTTATTTGTATTTAGTAAAGAACAAAGTTTAAAAAGTAGCAGGTGTTAGATATATTTTTGTTCCAATACACAACAAGTATTCGATCTGACATTTTTGAGGGGGGAAATTGCTAAAACACCCTTCATGTGATTAAATATTACATTACATAGATATTTTTATTTGAGCATTTAAAAAAATAAAAAAACAACATGTACTCCCCTTACGCTGTTTAAATATTAAGGAGTGGGGGAAAACAAAGGTACTGAAACAACCGATACACTAATACATTTTAGCTATCCCAAGAACCCATAATATGCTGACAACCACTCATCTACAACTTTGAAACTACCAAGCTTGCCTAATATTGTATTTGCAATTGGCATCCATTAATTGTTACTAATGAACTTACAAAATTGAAAAATTCTGCAGTAATATAAAGCACTGCAAAATTTCGTGCCCCACATCGCTGCTTACAAATAAACTTCTGTGGGTGCAAAAATCAGCTGAGCAGTTCAGGGGAGTGAGACATTTGCTCCTGATAAGAGCAATGGATTTAGGATAGCAGGAACGTACAGTCCAAAAATTTAACCAAAAAAGAAACCTATACGCATTCTCTTCAAAAGCATGTGTTTGGCTCTGCTGAGTCTAATAAAACTATTTCAAGCTGAATGGCATGAAGACTGTAATGGCAGTTTAGCAATACTTATGAGAACTTCACGTATCTTTGGGGTGGAGGCCAAATGGAAAGTCTCGACACCATGAAGTAGATTGGGGAAGACCCACCACAGTGTTCCTATTACGCCTACATAGACTGATAAAACTTTATTACAACTGCTGCGTGGTATGTTTTATGACCAGAAAAAAAGGTGCAGGGAGCAAGGATGAAACAATATAGCTTTATCAATTCTACAATCCCATTTATTATTTCAGATGGTATTAGTTGTGCGAGTCGCTGGTGCACCTAACATAGCAGACTACTAAAGGAAATGGTAAGTGAAAATGGCTAATTTGCCATTTAACTGTGAAATTATTGCTCATTAGTCACAGGTCTTGTACAATTAATTTTTAGTTTAAAAAACGGGTCACAGAGTGATTTCAAGTCGTATAAAATGTTTAAATGTTTTCGTATATCTATTCAGTAACATGAGAGAGTCTAGCCTTCCTTTGCCACAGATTTATTGAGCCAAATGGATTTCTATACTTTGATTTTTCGCATGAAATAAGTAGCCCCATATGTTCGTCCCAGGAAGTTGAGAATTCAAAGGTTAGAGGAGGTACCCTCACCATCGAGAAACATTGTTTAAAAAATAAATAAGCTGGCATTTCTCACTCAAGAACTGATTGAAGCCTTCTTCCTCTCAAGAGTTCCATTTTGTGCAATATCATTAACAGAGAAGTTTCATGCCAAGAGATCTTTTGCACATAAAAACATCAGCCCAGCAATAGCACAAATGCACTGGCCAACACATAGAGAACTGTAGATAAATTAGATTCTTAAAGCACTAGGCCCTGTATTCTTAGCCTGTCTCTCTAGTCCAGTGGTGGCCAACTGGTTTTCTGTTGAGGGCAGCATTACCTTGAAGATAATCCCTGCACATACTGCAGTGGGCAGGAAGTCAAGGCCAGAAGTGACCAAGGCGAGAGTCAAAAGTGGATAGGGCCACCATTTCATACTTTCTCTCCTCTTCACAGAACTGATCGCCTGCAGAGGGCTTTTGAAACTAGGCTGAGGATCACAGGTTGTCCACTTCTCTCTAGCTGTGTGCTGAATTTTGTTGTAAACTGGTTGCTCAGAGCCATATGGGATTAATGAACAAGCCATATGATAAACAAGCCAATAGTTCAAGAAGGATAACCTGGAAATAATCCAGACTAGAGGCAGACAATAGATTTTAAGAAAATTCAAAATGGTTTGAGAGGCTTTGCTTCCCATGGTATACTGAACTTTGTTCTACTGACACCTCTAGACTAACAGATTTTACATGGGGTTGTCATGGAGGCAGGGATATTAAAACCTGCAAAGGCTTAGAGAGATGCTGACTCATAAGAAGGAACTGGACATGTTTAGATACACATATATTAATATTGGAGAAATTTCCTAACTATAAGAAGTAATCAGTAAGGGAGGATGGGAGTTTCTTGAATAGCTTGGATAATGTTTTTGACAATGTTTCATTATGATTTAGCATATCTTGTTCCAGCGCAATGGGCAGAATTGGCTACTCCATCAGATCCTTACAGCTATGTTTTCATAATTCTATAGTTTTAACATACAAAGCAAAGCCAATCACTATCAGGGAAAAAGTATTCATTTCTAAGGCACCTACATGCGAAGATCAACTTTCTACTCTGGAAGGGGGAATTGAAAAAGAATAACATTTATCTTGGTATGCCTTCTAAAACAGATCTATCTAGGAAAAATACTCCCTAAGAGGAATGGCACTGTAATTTCCATAAGTGGAACATATGAAAATAATGTTTTGGAGTTAACAAATGAGACGGGTTTACATTAACTTCTTTTATATAATGAAAGAGTCAGAAAACCAATAATGTAAAACATACAAACTTTCAATTACATGTACATATTTGAGCTGTAAGAATGCAAACCACAGCCCCTTTGAAATAGGCCCTGGCAACTAACACCCTATTGCTAAACCCTGGTACATGTCCCATAACATGGTCCTAATAATCATTCCATGATATTACGCTAAAAACTGTGGAAAATGCGATAGTGCTCTGTGATCTGGCTATCCATATGTCCCAATTTAGCCTTTTTCTGTACATATGTGGCAAGTCTTCTGATTGCACCACCATGTACAAAACATGTGGGAAATAAAGATTCAAATCTCCACTTGGCCTAGAACAAGGGGAGGCAACCTGGTGCCCTCCAGATTTTTGGACCTCAACTCCCATCAGTTCCAGCTATCACAGTCAGGGATTATGGGAGTTGTAGTCCAAACATTTGGAGGCCACTAGATTGTGTACTCCTGGCCTAAAAACTCACTGGATGGCCTTTGGTAAGTCTCTCATCATAATCCATCCCATAGAGCTGTTAGGGAGGTTCCTATTAGCCTCCCCACAAGCACTGAAAGAAATGCAGGAGGAAAATCATGTAGGTCACCTCTGAGGTGCATGATGGCAGCAAAACTGTATGCCTGTTCATCTGCATGTGAAGCCAGCATGGGAAAGGGCTCTACACATGTGCTGACAGCTTCTCCACTCAAGGAGAGACCTGGTGCAAATAGGATCCTCCTTGCATTGAAGTACTCTATGTGCATTCATCAGTACATGCAGAAAGTCCTTTCCCATACCAGCTGAGCACTCAGGCAGTGGGAAAGCATTTCCGCCATGGCCACCACCAGCATGCACCAGCGATGACAGCAGGATTAACCCATGGGGCCATGCAGTTCCTGTGCCACATTCTATAAACAAGTGGGGGGGGGGTTGTATGAACCCCTCAGTTACAAACCCTTCCAAGACTATAAAGCACACTATAAAGGTATAGAATGTACTTTTGAAAAATATGAAGTATCCTAGGTTTATTATGAAGAGTGCTTCTTTAGTCACTGCAAAGTCAAGAGCATCACTATATTTAGTGGATGGAGATAGCCTGGTACAAATTTAAAATGTGAAAAAGAGATGATGAATTGCACCTGCACATCCAAGAGAGTGCAACACCCTGAGCAATGAACATCAGGCTACACTCTAGCCCTGGAAAGACATCTGGAACAAATCCGACTCTCTTTCATTTGTTTCTCCAAAGTAAGATTAGCGTACACCTCACATGCCCTCAGACAACCATCTGCCAAAAGATCAACCAGTGGAACATGGGGAAAAGATAAAAGGAAACTATAAATTATTTGCAAATGTTAAGAGCGAGCGGGGTGGGGGGAGGAGGAACTGATCTTGTAACAACAAGGGCCTAGGACTGTCGAGGTCAATTTTTTTAAAAAAAAAAACAGCAGTCAATGACATAAACACAAGCCATCTTCTTCACTCACTGTCTGGAGTTTAAAGGGAAATGGCAGATGGCTATATGAAAGTGATAGCACAAAACAACAAGGTCAGATGAGCTGAGCTAAGCGGTTAGCAGAAAGAACGTACTCGAGTTCAAGGACTCAACCAGCACGTTGCCTCCAGAGGAAGATCTTCCTCCTTAATTTTTCACCTCTCGTTTCTACAGCGGTAAACAGCAAGTCTGTCCAGCCCATCAAGCCTTTAAAGGAAAGCCTCTGGAGACACATCAAGCTTCACGCGAAGCAGCATCCTCCCACACAAACGATAGCAACGCAGGCAACAACTGACTGGAGAGAGGGGGAGAGAGAGAGAGAAAAGGTAACATGCGGGATATTTCACAATGATGAACTATTTGTGAACCAGTCTGAACACACGTTCGCCAGCAATACTTTTTTTTTAATGCAGTCTTGCAGATGGCAGGTCTTTTTTTTTCTTTCCTTTTTACCACCACTTCACCACTCGGGCGCAAAATTATGCCGAAGGTCTTCCTGTTTTTGAAGCTACTGGCCTAAATGAGCCCCTAGAAGAACAGCGAGAGGCACAGAGGGAGCTTAACTTGATTATGTCTCCACCACAAGGGAAAGAACAGCAGCAGTCAATCTTCAACAGAGCCATACTATATCCCAAGCATGGAATAAAACACATTTCAGGAGGGGGAGGGGGGAAGTGAATGCAAAAACAAGGAAGAGAAGACCTAGTAACTCAAGATTGGCTTCTTTCTCTTTTCTCTGTCTCTTCCATTGCAAATGAGGTTTCAATTAAATGTTTGAAAAAAAGAGTCCATCTTCACATGGGGGAGCAGGGAAAGTGTCCTTCCATTCCTTTTTACAGTATATGAACAATTTTATAGCCCCCTTGAAAGGTCACCTTTATTACCATTTAAAATTAGATGTATGGATCTTGTCAATCCTTAATTATCTCCCCCATGTTATGATTGCAGAGTTGTTGATGCACTCTATTCAGCAGCGGAGGGCCTCACAGGGTAATTAACTTATGTATCATTAATCTGTGGAAATCAACGTTCCTCTTTTTATCATTTTAATGATGAGCAACTTCTGGTAGTCTGGGGACCAATTCCCCCCTCCAAACCCACTGTGGGCCACAGTCACACTACCACTGCCCCCCCAGCTGCAAAAAGGGAGGAGGAAATAAGGTATGTGTGTCCATTCTAAGCCTCTGTAGCCACTGCAGGGGCTTAGAATGGGCAAATTTATCTTGAAAACATGGCTCTGAAACAGTCCACCGCCAAAATTTGGCAGCAAATTGCAACTTTCTCCCGTTCTTAAAAAAGTCACCCAAAAAAGGGTGGTAGGGGCAACAGGGGGTGGTAGCTGCACTTGGGGGCTGCATCGGCTGCATGTAGCCCACAAGTTGCATGTTGCCCACCCCAATGCAAAAGATCCAGGATATGCCAGGAGCTTGAAATTTGGGTCTCCCCTTGCCAGTGCTCCCCTCTCCTGCATTGTTTGTAGGGATGTCAGAGAAAACAACAATTGATTAAAACAAGTTTGGAATTCTATGAATCCAGCCTGTGGATTTCACAGCGGACCAGCTTTTTCCAAGACATGCAGACTTGTGGACCAACTTTTCACTTTTGGCGGGCGTTTGTGCTCATTTACATTAGCACTAATGCACACTTGCCCAAATGCACTAATCCTCATTAGTTAATGTGAATTAACGCTAATGCGAATTAGCACAGGTAGGACTAAATTCTGGTTTTAAAAAATCAAATTCTATCAGCAAGGGGATGACAGAATGACAATCCATGAAACACAGATGGATCGAACAAAATCCATACATCTCTAACCATATGTAACTAAGTTTTCAAGCTTCCGATAGACATCAGACCATGTGAACTCTTGCACATATTCTCTGACTTTAAATGCGCACACACACACATCCCGCACCAAAACAATCTGGACTTCATTTATGGCAAGACTCCATGCTTGAGAACTGACAAGGCCCACCCAGATGCTGGCCTGCATGTGACATCTTCTGGATTCTATGCAGTTAACACACCCAGCCTTTGGCTAATACAGCGATCATGACTGAAGGAGACAGGAAACCTGAATTATCATTTGGAATTTCCGTAAAAGAAATTAATAAATGTGTTTATTTCCCAGAGTGCCTTAAGATGTGAAAAGTATTGTCATCACATGCATGCTGTCAAATGTATAGACAGCAGCTGAAGCAACACCTGTTAACCATACAGAGACTCTGCCAGTCAGTATGCTGATCCCTGCTATTCCAAATAACACAGTGGGCCTGTTCAGACAACATGCTAAGCCATGGTTAGGTCAAGAGCCCTTTTACAGCAAATGATTAGTGATCATGTTTAACTGTGATTATGTAGCCACCATGTTTAGGAATGGTTCACATGGCATGCTAAGTAACAATGTTTAGCTCAAAATGCTTAATCACTGTGGCTTAGCATGTCATCTGAACAGGTGCAAAAGTAGATTCATATATTTTAGTACATTTATATCCTGCCTTTTTTCTGTTATGAAACACGAGGTGGCATACATGGGGATAGCTAGGTGGCCTCTCATCCAGGCACTGAACTAGACCCAGACCCGAATAGCTTCAACTCTCAGACCATACCCAGCCCTGAGGCCATCTAGTCCCCAAAATTACCTCATAAATCAAGTTCCACAAATCACAAGAGAGAGTTTGTAAACAGAGTAGCGTAGAACCCACAAGGTTACACGGAGAAAAAGGAAAGACTTTCTTCTGAAACTTCACCGGAATCTCCGATAAGTCTGAGCTGTGATCACATCAGTCACGAGAACGTGTTTTGTACCACGTGCAGCAATTTTGCATGGATTTTCTCCTGCCCACTCTCAATATCCTTGGGCTCAATCCTTTGGCTCCAAGATCCACATCGGTCTCCTACCCAGAGCTGTGCTTTCTCCAACAGCCAGATGTCTGACTATCTCATCCCACCAGTAAGCTTTCAATGTTTATATAGCTATGCAACCCTGGGCCCCATTCCAGCTTTGATATTGTCAGGGATCTTTGTTTTCCTCCACTCGTTTCTAATCTCTAGAAAAGGTGGCCCATTACCTTCACGCTATCGCCTTTACATCCCCCACAGAGGCATTTCTCTATCCTAAATGAGGTGGAACTATGCCAGTCAAGAGCCATTTGCCCTGTTAAATTGAATGCCATGGAAACAGCTGTTTTTTTCCCCCCAAGGTGAGATTAAGGATGTTCTCTTCCCTCTTCAGGCCCCCAAGAGGCAATTAGCCTCGATAAAAGCCTCTCACTCAACACGTATTCTTATATATTTTGCTTTCAATATTTAGGAATTTGGACGGCAGTCCCCCATCCTATAAAGACAATGGAAAAAATTAAAGACATTAAAAGCAAACACACCCAAAGATACACAAAACATAGGAAGGATTAACATGCCACTGCAAGAAAAGTTGGGAGAGACAGTCACAGGAATCCCCAAATGGCTTGTAAGAACAACAGTTCCTCAGCTAATAACTCATTTTGCTGTTAACATCTGCACCATGTAGCTTTAAGAAAAACAAAAGATACACACACACAATGCACAGAGCACCGAAGATTACTTTAAAAGAGCTGCTTACTGATTAACAACCTAGCCAAGCAGGACAAATGCCCACTCGTTTTCAACAAATGACACTCAATTCACTTTTAAGCTTGGCAGGAGAGAAAGTACAGGGAAATATGGCGGCTACAGATTGGGAAGTAAGATGTCCACTGACAGATTGCAATCACAGTTCATTTATCAGTTCAATCTTCAGCTGAAAACATCCAACCCATAGCCAATACAATCCACAATTGTATGGCAGGAATCAAATTGCCCTGCCACGCACTGGACAAGGGCTGAAGATCTCAGCCTTCTTATTTTATCTTATGTATGGTCCTTTTCACATATGAAATCTCTTATCTATTCTTTGTTATCTTTTTTTAGGGCTGATTCAGAATCTGCTACCAGCACCCCTGGCACCCCTCCAGTGATTGCCTCTGGGAGCATTCGTGGCCGAAGCTGGTGAGGAAATCACAGGGGCTATTTGCACGCTCCTGGTAGCTAAATTCTGGCACACGTGATACAGCTGCTGTCGTTTTCTCTTCCCCTTTCAAGTTATATGCGATCGCTTGGGTATTTCCAAAACTGGTGCCACTTTCTGAATCTTCCCCCAGTCCTCTCTGGATAAGGGCCTCACACTTTCTAAAATGCTCTGTTTTATATGGCCAAAAGCCACAGCCAGAGCACAGTAATGCACTAATCAAAAAAAGGACATTTTGGTATGTCTATGACTTTTCGTATTTAAAATTAGCCAATAGAAATCCTTTCTACTATAAATGGAGGAGGACTTCAGATTCTATGGAAAGATCTCCTGCAGAAGAACATCCACCTGCTGAACTTGGATCTTAGGCAGCACTAGAATAGCTTTGCATTGGTAAAGTAGTGTGCAGTCCTATAGATGGCTACTCAGAAATAAACCCCACTAGATTCAATGGGACTTACTCCCACGTACGTTTGGATTACAGCCATAGTTATTCATTTAGACCTGTAAACAAGGACAATACAACACACCACTATTACAGGTATGTCCTGTAATCAAGAATGTAGTGATTATCTCTGTGTCACGGATCATTAACTTGATTAAGTAAGAAAATGTCATATCCTTGAGATGACTTACACACTTTACCAAACACACCAAATGTTATAGTTATCAAAGTATATACAGAAAGACATTTATGCCCATCAGGGGCAAAGGTTCTAGTAAGTGACCTTCTGATTTCTAATCTCTGCCCATCAACGTAATGGCTGCAAACAATGACTCCTAGCTGGCTCTTTCTATCCAGAACTGCAGTGTTGTTCACCGCCCCTGAGGCTTTGCAGGAGAGCTCTATTAATGGATGAATCTGAGGCATATATATAAGATCCTTTTGCTGTTCAAATCCGGTCCCACCATGAATGCTTAATTCACCAAACATCCAGAAGGCAAATACAGAGGAACATGCAACACATTTGTAATTTAACACAGTGAAATTTTAGCTACTGCATTAGCAAGCACCACTAGCTTCAACAAAACTTCCACTTTGTACAGTCTTACGTACTTAACTTGACATGGTTCTAGCTTTAAAAGTATCATTGTATCAACAGCAACCGTATGGGGTCCATTTTCTTTTCTTTTTATTATAAAGGAGCATGTAGCTAATACATGTATTTTTAAAGCAATCCAACAGAACATTAACACATGCAAGGTGGAAAGCCAAGGAGTTGGTTGTAGAATCATAGAATGGCAGAGTTGGAAGGGACCTATAAGGCCATCAACTCCAACCCCCTGCTCAATGCAGGAATCCACCTTAAAGCATCCCGAATTCCAAAGACAGAACAACTAAATCTGTCAATAAGGAAGACAGCTAGGGATACTGATTAGAATTGGGGAAAGTGAGGATGCTCTCTTTTCTGCCAGAATTAGTAGATACAAATTCCTTTGTATACAGGGAATGTTTATGATCATGCTAAAGCTGCCATTACTCAGGTAAGTTGCTAACATTATTTCTGGAATTCTGTGTTACAGTCACCATCTAATCTTTATTTCTTCCTCCTATTGGGTGCTTTATTAGGTACTCATAATAAATTTTGTTTATTTGTTTTGTTTCTTAGGTTTAAAAGTCATTTTAGTCCCCACACCAAACTCCCACATGAACCATAATGGCCATATTACAAATGAGAAAGCTAGCAACAGGAACAAAGGACTGCCTTATACCCAGTCATTTAGTTTAGTGACTGGCACCTGCTCTCCGGGGATTTCAGGCAAGTCTTTTCCAACCCTGGCAGGATCTACACTACTGCTTTAAACGGTTTATAACAGTATTGACAACTGTTGGGGCCCATGACACACTCTGTATACAGTTTTCAAACCATTTTCAAAGTGTTATATTCTGCTTGATATAGATCTGGGCCCTGCCTGGAGATGCCAGGGATAGATTGCTACCTGGATGATGGCCATGTTACTACCTTAATGAGGGGCCAAATGAGACATAACTACAGAGGCTCATGCATAAGTATGGGTCTGCCAATAAAACCCTATAAAATGGGAGAGGGGCTATTTTAAAGCACATCATGGGCAGGTAAGAGGAAACAACCCCTCTGATAAGCCCTCCCGATGCCTATTTGAATTTGGTTTTCCCCCAAGGGATCTCTGGAAATGGAAATAACCCCTCCCAGGTTATAAATAAATAAATAATATTTATTTATTATTGCTAAAAATAAAATCCATTTCAGGTGGAAAAGCATGGAGGGACTCATCTTCCATTCCCCACCCACAATTTATAGGAAAACACAGGTAAGTTCCTTCCACCATCACATCTTGGTTTCCTTATATACATGTTATCAGCACTGAGCGACAGTCCTCTTTGTTGGACAATTCACACTCAAGAGTGCCTCCAGGCACTTTTATTGACTGGCTCCATTGTGTAAATGACCATAAATCCAACCAAATGGTTTTATTAACTTTTGACATCAATTTGTGCCAGAGCAGCAACCTCAATGGGGATACTCTCACAAATGGAACGTATTTTTCCTGACATGGCTTCCCAGTAGTAAACACCAGCTTATAGCTGGAATCACTCCTACTGTGCCCCTGCCAGTGTAAAGTCCATGCAGATAGTTCATGGATTAGAAGTAACTACTTTGATGCTTGGACAAAATAAAAAAAGGACTAGGATTTCTTCATCTAATATAGAACATTGCAACCTTCCCTACTGATTGCAAGGGTGCTATCAGACAGTCATTCATAGTACAAACTGAAAAAAGAGGAAAGCTGAATATATGTTGACAGTAATTAGAAATCAAATGTAATTACTCCAGGAAACAAAAAGGCAAGTGTCAATGAACTCTTCTTAACTTGGACGGTCCAACGTCCCTATTTACTTACTAGTCATTTGGACAGATGCCGCCCTGTCTCTCAGTGCTTTCAATGTGGTCTGCATACAACCCATTTATGGTACCTGACATCATTTAACTGCTATGGATTGGACCTTGGGTCATTCCTGTCCTACTACTGAACGATAACTTCCCACCTAGCAGTTGCAATAACACAGACCAGCTGATAAACTTGCATATTACTCCCTACGATATATTTGTGCCTAAAAGTCTACCTGTGAAACAGAGTCATTAAAATATTCAGACAGATTAGCAAGCATATTGTAAGAATCAACCACTTTTTTAAAAAGGCAAACAAATGATGAAAAAAATGGTTGCTATAGTAATAGGATACTCCATTCATCCCACCCGCTTTGTTGTTGAGTTATGTCAGATTGCAGCCACCAGCAGTGATCGACAAGTGGGAGAATTCTGAATTAAACAAGTGGGAACGTTGTGGGGAAAAAAACACAAAAGCTCGTAGCCAGTATAAAGCATAATACAGGAAACTAATTCATGCACACAATTCATTTCTTTAAAGAAGTTATACATTCACTGCAAGCCTTCTCAAATTATGTACTGCAAGGATGGGGAAACTTTGGGGAGTTGGATTCCAACTCCCCTCAGTCCCAGACAACATAGCCAATGAACAAGGATGATAGCAAGTTGTGGTCCTCCGGACATTTTGGATAACAAGCTGCCCTCCCCTGATGTACAGCTTTCAGAGTTCACTAAAAAAATTAAAGTAGTACTAAATATTGGGCCTGTTCAGACAGCACTAAGCCATGATTAGGCTACTAACCCTTTTGCAGCAAATGGTTAGTCAGCGTGTTTAAATCATGGTTATGTGGCCACCATGATTAGGAATGGTTCACATAATACACTATTCCATAACGTTTAACCGAAAATGCTTAACCACTGTGGCTTAGAGTGTCATTAATTACAGTGTAAATGCATACCAGCATATAGTATTTATTATTATTATTATTATTATTATTATTATTATTATTATTTTAGGGTGTGAATAAGGGTTTACTTCTGGAAACAAAACCTTTCCTTCACACACTGTTTAAGTCATCACAAATAAAAGAAAAAGATCAGGATACACAATAGGTTTGTAATGACTCCAAGTCAAATAAATGTGCTTCAACAAATACCACTTAATTATTACCCTTACAATTAATAAATGCTTTGGACTTTTTAACTTCAGCGTGGGAAAACTATCTGCAGCCCTTTCCCCACAGGATACAGTGTTTTGGGAAATATGTTTTTCACTTCTTGTTAAAGCCAAACTTCGCCAAACATTTTTCCGTTCAAGATCACACAGATACAGCGGCGGCTTTTCCATAGCGAAATGAAAAGGTAACTGAAAAGGTAAATGAAATCCTTTGGCTTTGTGTGTCCACTACTTAAGGCCTTGTGAATCAGCATAAATTGCCAGGCCTGAACAAATCAACTGGTCCCCAAAGTGCCTGATTTTGTTCTAAACTTCTGTCGAAGCACATATTCCAAAAGGAATGATTTGTGATGTATGGATTCATCCTTCCCAATGTTGGCACCATAAAATAATCCTTTTTCATTTGGGGTATTTTTAAAGCCAAACATATTACTTTCTTCCAGGCTATTCTGAGCTCACTGAAGGCATTTGACGTATGCAGCTTGACAGAATGGGTTCAAGCCTTCATCTGTAAAGACCCAATAAATTAAGTCAATTATCTGGTATGGAAATATGCTACCAAAATACACACACACACACACACACACACACACACAAGCATATGTATTTAAATTGGCATTCATTTTACAGCTGTAGTGCACAAGCAACCAAACAGTTCTATAAAGTTTTAATTTCAGATACTGTCGACAAAGATGAGTTTAAACAAATCACCAAAATTCAAGTTTAGTTGAGACACAAACAAGGTGCAGCACCATCTTAAGCATATCTACTCTAAAGTTTAAAAACCCACTACTTTCAATAAGTTTTTATCCTCATAAAATATGTGAAGGATTACAGTTTAGCTTGACAGAGACTTCACTTTATTTCAGCGTAATTGATCAATCTGACAACCAAAAAGAACTGCACACTGGGGAATTTAGACGCCTTCCCAGGGAAAATTAGGAACGTGTACTTAAAAAAGAAAGGCGCTGTCCAGTACTGATAAACTAGAGGGAATCCACCACCACCTCAAAGCTTTGATTATGTGTCATTTCCCTATATCAATCAAGTATCTGGGGTCCCCAATGACTTCAATGGATGGAATTGATCCGACCCATGGATTCAATATACAAGCACTGGGAGGGTTGGGTCCCAATGGCCATCAAGACTGCAGACAATCAGAAGCAAAACTGATGGACCAAGATGGAGTCTGCAGCCCAGGCAGGAGGCAAAAACCAATGCCTCTGTTCCTTTGGTTGAAGGGCATATCAGCAAAACAAGCCAGGGAACAAATCAGGCCATGTACAACATACAGTAGCAAAATGCCAAATACAACAGCAGCAGGTTCCTTCCCGTTTGTGACTTAAAGCCAGCAAGGAACCATCACCAAGTGGCAGGGAGGTAAAGCTGAGGAGCATCTGCAGTCCCTGTAGGTTAGTGCTAGATGTGTTGGACTACAGCTCCTACCATCCCAAGACAGTGTGTCACCATGCTGCCCGGGGGTGGCAGGAGTTGCAGTCCAACACATCTGGAAGACACCAGGTTGGGGAAGGCTGTTGATGATGGTTGAAGAACTTGACAGACAGGTGGGAATCAGCAGGGATCACCCAGCAATAGACCAGCATCAGGACCTGGGACAGCACACCGTGGGAGCTAGAAGGCAAGAGTAAGGCTAACCAGCAGGGCCCAGGCCAGAGATCAGGTTACCTGGGTCATTACTCCTCCCCTGGTCTGACTCCTACTCACAGCTAAAATATTCCTGCAGGAAAGTATGTTTTTAAAGCCCCACTTCCCTCTCCCAGAAGTAGATCAGTTGATCTAAAGGTAGCGGATGACTTCCTATCTCACCAGCTCACCAACAGCCACCGGACAAACTTCTAGTAGGGAGGCAAGAAAGTCACAATAAGTTGCCTACACTGAGAGAGCAGAAGATGACCTTGGAGCAATGAAGCAGATGGTAGTCACAGCACTGGCACTTCTGGATCATCCAGCTAGCCATATTGGAGGGAATATGGTCCATAGTGCTTGTACCTTAGTTTGAAATGTTTGCAGTTCGCTCTGCCAAATAGCAGCCTGCATGGCGCAGGAAATAGAGAACTGGTTCACAGGGTTCTAGGGCCGTCCTACAGTGTCGAAACCTATGTATGAAAAGCAATGCATGAGCTAATCTGCTATATCCATTGAATTAAATGAGGTAGCTGTTCTGGAAAGGGGAGATGAATATCATCAACCCTCCCGAGCCTTGAATGGATTGCTGAACTGAGATACTTGTTTCTAAACAGTGGCAAAATTCTAGTTGCTCCACCAATACTAAATAAGCATTTCATATGCTTATAGTAAGATGTCAATATAAGCTCCAAAACATTACCTTAATTCCATACCTAGCAGCTGCATCATTTTACTCTAGAGTAGGCACAGGGGATGCTCTGAATCAGAACCCTATCAAGGGCTAGAAGGACTTTTAGGATCTGTACTGGAGTCCTTGTGCCTACTCTAGAATAAAAATGAATGAAAATGATATGCAGCTGCTAGATACAGATGTAAAATAACGTCCCTAAGAACAGAATGGTTTAAATCACACTCTCTCTCACAAACAAAAACAGATTGGAGAGGCTGTGGATTCAGTTTTTAAAAATGAGTAACAGTGGTCATCATCATCGTCTAACTCATATTCTGTTTCTTCTCCAAAATGTATTGTTCTACATCCTTCTGAAGCCTCATAAAGAACAGCCATTTGCCCAAATGAAACAACATGGCTGAAGGGTAAAGGGCTGTTTCATGTTAGAATCACCACAAGTGTGAGAGCCAATGATCAGATTTTGTCAGCAACAGCTCATTAGGCTACAGTCCTTTCTGCTGCCTCAGCCCTGGCCCCCTCCTTTTGCTCATGTGTCTTCCTCCATAAACATGAAATGCTTTTAAAGACAGAGAAAAAGACCACCCTGATGGAAGTTTCCCAGCTTCAGCTCTTTCCTTTGGAGTCCCAGCCCAGTCCTCTTTGGGCACAATGCAGAGGAAGCAAGGGAAGATTCATCTCTGTCCAAACTTCCAACTTCAACATGCAAATAGGAAAAGAAAGAGGAGAAGAGGAGATAATACCTGCAACCTCATAACATCTACTGATGCTATGTGATTCTGGTTGCATGTATTATTGACACACACAAGACTGGCAGAGTACATATAAGCCATTTCCACATGTAAGGCTAAATCACCAATCCTGGGTTAAATAAATCAGGATATATGCATAAGCAGGATGCATGTGTGTTCATGCATCCTCTTTGCTCTTTCATAGGCAAAGTAACCAGTAACAATTAACCATAACTTCATGTTACTTGCACATCAGGGACCATGGCTAATGTCTCTAAAATGAGCCAGGATTTGTAAACCAGCACTAAACCAGTGTTTGAAGTTGGCTGCTTATTAAGCCAGGATTATTGGCTTAGTACTGCATGCGAATGCAGCCACATACTCTTGACATTACAAATATGCATTTGTCTCTCTGTGTCTCTCTCACACACACTCACACATACAACCCAAAACACACAGCAATTCCCAGCTCATATTTTTAATATGCAAAATCCAAAGCAGCCTTTAGTCTGGAGGTGGCAACTTGTGGCCCTCCAGATACTGTTTGACTGCAACTCCCATCACCCCTAGCTAGTAGTTGCCCACCCCTGCTATAGGTAGACTTTCCCTATTGAAATCAATGGCTCAATTCGGACGACACAATAAACAACTGGTGTGGGGGAAACAATCGTCAGTTGTTTTGACTATTGTGTCATTCCAATGCTGCCATAGTCAACTCAGCGCTGATCCTAATCCACACCACAGTTGATTGTTTATTACCATGTTGTTTGGGGAGTACCCCCTAGGGTTAGGGTTAGTCAACCCACCATTGACTATCGTGTTGTCCGAATTGAGCCAATGTGTCTCACATGCTTAACAGTATGGTTCAGCCTCACTGATGGTGCCATGTGTGTAAGAAAAAACATTAAAAAGAGAACTCTCCACATACTCTATATGGTTGGTGGGTTGTGTTTAACATGGTGGGTCACTAACACGCAGACGCCTGGTCACAATATTTTTATATTTTTTTTCCTGAAATACATGGCAGAATCAATGGTAATGAAACCAGTAAAAGCAAAGAACACTGCTCTATGTGTAGACCTTGCCAATTTCAATGAGATATGTCTGGCTAAGCCCTCCTCAGATACAGACTGAGCATGTTTCATTGCACATTCCACAGATATCCTGTTTGCTCAGTTATCATTTTCTAATATGAAGTGCATGGGTTTGAGACTGAACTGGAAGCTCTGTTTCAGACATCCATCCCGAGCTAGCTTAGGTTACTTGGTGGTGATGGAATATCACTCTGCACATTCTCAATGCTTCCTTCTTTATTATGGTTTAATATGGTCTAGGGCAGCCTTCCCCAACCTGACACTCTCCAGATGTGATAGACTGCAACTCCTGGCTGGGAATTATGGCAGTTGCAGTCCATCATATCTAGAGGACGTCAGGTTAGTGAACACTGGTCTTGGAATAGGCACCAAAACCTAATTCTGGAGTAAGTCCTAATGAAACTAGCTCAAATAAACTCCTCTATGCACTCAATAGACCATGCTATGAAAACTTTAAAATGGGAAAAAAAACCAAGGCTAAAGAGAGAAAATAACCAGATCAAAAGATCTATTGAAAGCATAACTCATGTATAACAAGTGGTTTAAAATTTTGGAATTTGACCATTAAAAAGAATGTAATAATTTAAACAAATGCACCATGAATGTATAATTTAAACAAATGTGCCAGCTATTTCATTTTGAAATAGTTACAATTCTCTCCCCTTTGTCACAGGAATGAAGATTTTAGAGCAATTGGCATCTTCCACTGGCTGCTTAGAAATTCTACAACAGTAAAAAAGAAGAAAGCTAGATTGTGTTGCTGCTACTTTCTGGCTCCGAATGCATCTTGAATTAGTCCGAAACAGAGAGGCCTTCTGCAGGCATCATTAACAGGAACAGATACAAACAACATCTCCTGGGAAAGGGTAAATGAATGTTCATTCTCAGATACAAATATGAAAAGTAAAAGGTCAGCATGAGTGGGCAGGTGAATATGGGATAGTGCTGTAATGGTTTTTTGAATTAGATCCTCCAATTTTTCTTACTGACCAAACTAACACTTTGACATTTCAATCACATAGAGTGTAGAAAAACACAAGTGAATTGGACTGCTAGATAGCTTCATGGTCATTCATTTTTCTAAAGCTCACCCACAAGGTTTACGTTGTTAAAGGAGAATTGTGTCTAGAAAATCCAGATCAACCCAGCCATTTCAGCAAAACACACACACACAAAATCTGAAAGTCACACAACATACCCACCAACTAGTCTACTGTAGTAGTTTCAGTCATTTCATTTATTACATTTCTATACTACCCAATAGCCAAAGCTTTCTGGGAGGTTTCCAAAGATTAAAAATCTAAAAATGCATTATGGTAGAATAATGTAAAACCATTAACATACAAAATATAGAACATGTTTTTTAAAAATCAACAATAAAATCCTAGGACTTGATAGAAAGGTGTATCATATGCTGCCAAATGCTTGGGAATAAAATCTGAACCTGGTGCCAAAGAGATAACAATGTTGGAGACCAGGCAGACTTCATTTGGGAGACCACTCCACAATCAGGGGGCTGCCACTAACAAGGCTCTCTCCCATCCTCCAAACCTCCCTCAGAAATTCCCTTCACATTTACATCTGTACTACTCCACCATTCAGTCCTGGCATTCCCATTTCCTTATTCCAAAATTCATATTAGTGTAACTGTTCTAGGTGGGCTTCCCTGGAGAGGGCATTCCAAAGGCAAGGATCCACCAAGGCTTTCTATCAAGTCACCACTTGCTGCAGTTCAGATGATAATCTGAGTGGATGGGTGAAATGATATGGGAGAAGGCAGTCCAACAAACACCTGCATCCTGAACTGTGTAGGGCTTTAAAGCTTAAGACCAGCATTTTGAAGGAGTGATATACACACACACACACTCAGTCTGATTATCACATGACTAAGCCTCTTCAGGGAAGCACTGATGCACCAGACAGTTCATCAGTCACATTCAGGGGATGCATCCATGACCTCCCCCAACTCTTCTCCTTTCTTCCTGGTGCTTGTCCTTGTTGAGGACGGCATGGTGGTGCTATGAAATCTGTGCACTTGACTGTTAGCAGTAGAGACTGTGATTTAGTTGCACAGATTCCGCAGCATTACTTTGGATAAATGGGGAAGCTGTCTTTAGCAGGGTGTGCATTCAGAACAGATTGCTTTATCAGGGCATATGTATCTAGGACAGAGGTGTTAGACGTCCCTGTTACTAATAGAAGTGTGGTTGACCGGTCCATCTCATGATCTGAGTGCTATTGCATGTCCTGTGTGTGCTTAGAGCTGATGTCAACATACCAGCATCAGTATAGAGTGTTAGTGTGCGGTATTCCAAGGAAACAGCAAATTTTAAATTTATTTTATTTATTTTATTTTATTACATTTATATACTGCCCCGTAGCCGAAGCTCCATATTAGGTCTAATAAAGCTATTACACAACTAAATATCACAAAAAATGTGCAAGGTTTCAAGAAAATCATCTTGCCTGATGAAGAGATCTGAAAACCTTGTAAGCTTGCACATTTTTCTTATCTTTTGGTTGGCCTTAGAAAACTATTTAGGTTTGCATGCTTTGTTGCTGTTAATAATAATGACAATAACACCATTTATTATTATTATTATTATTATTATTATTATAAATTGTACTTTGTTTAGTACTACTTTGCTTGCTGACCTTGCATATTGAAGGCACATGATGTAAACAAAAATAAACTATATAAATAAATAAATGAAATTTTCACTAGGAGAATCCACTGTCCCCCTTCACAGAATTCACTGCAGATTAAAAAGGATAATTATATCATTCCAGCACTACATTCACTATTAACTATTAGTGATTAACTATTCATTTTATGATCCTATAACAAATTTCTGCACTTACTCTGAAAACTGTCAGGGCGTAATCCTATGCCTGTTTAGACAGCACTCCCCAGCCAGCATGTTAGAGTTGTAAGACCAAACAGGCATAGGATTGAGCCTTTACAAACTTTTCTGCATAACTAAGGAGTAGGAAGAAACTTTTTATCTTCTTTTTTGGTGCCCCCATTTCACTTCCAAATGGCACTCAGCCACCCAAGTTCACTTTTAGAGAGAATTGCGTTGTTAGGAAGAGTCACTTGGGTGGGAGTCATACAAGTATTCAGATCAGACATGAGAAGAGCCATGGAAGCAGCAAGACTTGTGCAGACGTGTAGAGGGCAATCCTATTTATATTAATATTAATATTTACATTTATATACTGCCCCATAGCCTAAGCTCTCTGGGCTGTTTACAAAAATCAAAAACATTGAACATTTAAAAACCAATATACAAAAGTTAAAATCATAAAAGCCTAAAAGCAAACTACATATCACTATCCAGGGGTCAGTTAAAATAACTCCACATTGCATCTTTAGACAGAAAAAAGTTTCTAGGTGTCCAACTCTGGCTGTTATCTATGATGTGAAGGGTGAAAATCCTATGCATCTTTGGACAGACAAAGTCTGACAACTTCCAGCATTCTCCAGTCAGCATGTTTTATAAATAACAATATAAAGAAAATGATTCAGGCCACAATCTTATGCATGTTTAGACAGAAAAATGTCCTACAATTCCCAGCATTCCCCAGCCACCATGGCTGGTTGGGGCATGCTGGGAGCTGTAAGACTTTTTTTCTGTCTAAACATGAACAGGATTTCACCCTAAGGAATAAATATATGAACCTATCTATGCATCAAGGCTGCAAACTGAGATTAGTTTCTAGGATAGTGAAAGAAAATATTAGCATTCAGACAGGGTGAGGTTACTCATCAAGCATATGACAAAACAGAAATGATCTCACTACTGCTTTCACTTAATGAAATAATTACTTTGTTGCATGTTTAATTACTGCCTTTTTGCATCGTGCATTACTTAAGGCCCTATCTAGCAGGATACAATTGCAAAATTAAATAGTGCTGCAATGATAAACGAAGAGAAAATGCAATCCTGTCTGGTTCCTTCAAGGCACATTATTGCTTCTGGCTGGATTTGACCCCCAAAAAGTGTTACTGCTATAGCTGATTTCCATAATAAATTGTGCCAAAGGTAACGGAAACAGGAACTGATACATTGCTATTGATGGCAAAGACCATACTGGAAACCTCTCAAAACAGCATACCCAGCACTTTTTTAAATCATTCCTCACTCACTTCTTGGAAACTTGCAGACTGATTCCTAAAGCTATTTAAAAGAACTTCTACCATTACCGCAAAACTACGAACACTTCCCTCTTTAAGTAATAGTCTGCACGCTGCTTGCACATTATATGTATCTTCCTAAATTTATGGGCATGATCTGCATCATTTTTGTACCCAAAGTTAAATCCATAGACAGTACCACCAGATACTGGGCCTGTTTGGATAACACGCTAAGCCATGGTTAGGATGCTAACCCTTTTGCAGCAAATGGTTAGTGAGCATGTTTAAACCATGGTTATATAGCCACCATGGTTAGAAATGGTTCACATGACATGCCACATCATGGTTCCCACAACACACTAAGCCATGATTTAGCTCAAAATGCTTAACCGCCGTGTCTTGTGGCTTAGCGTGACTTCTGAACAGGGTCGCTGACACATAATAAGTTGATTTCATCGATTCTGAATGAAATGAGATCCATTATAACACATACGGAGTGGCGGGGCAGGGGCAGAATCCTTCTATTAAATGCCATTTAGTACCAAATGTATGTATCACAAGAGGAAATGACCACAGTGCCAAATCCTACTCATTGACCTTACAGCGCCTATTAAGAATTTGGATGAAACAGATCACCATCTGTGTCTTTGCTCTAAACTGCGTGAAAACACAGTTAAAGTCCCAAAGTGTCTTCTTTGCATGGAAACTAATGTTTGCAGCTTGCCATGAAAACTAGACACAGCTGCCATGAGGTGGGTTTTATTCAACCATTTAGGAAAGGAAGACATGGAAGGCCCAAAACGTAATTGCTTGCAGGTCACCCAACCAATCAAAACGCTAATCAAAGTTGCAATCCTATGCACATTTCCTTGATCAAGTACACTGAAATAATGGGGACTTACTTCCGAGTAATTTCGCACAATAGGGTCGGGCTCCAAATGCCCCCTAGTTCGGAGAAAATGCCCATTTTGAAGTCTGCCTTCCCCTCGATCAGGTTTAACAACAAAACGACCAGCACCACAACAAAACGTGCAAGCTTTCAACTTTGATTCAAGGGCAGTGATTTTTCCGGCCTCTCCAGGTTTTCCAACATCTCCTCCTTCTCCCACAGTTGCAAATGAGATGCAGATCTCCGCTTAGAACAAACCAGTAGTAGCAACTGAATGGCCGCCTGCGCAGCGAGAACTTTAACTGCGGAGCCGGAATCTCCCCTGGATCATACCGGGGCCGCATCTTTCCCTTTACTACGGCGGCTAGGGAGGGATCGTTGGTTTTAGGAACGGGGAAGGAAGGGCAGGCGAAACCCATTCTCCAAGGCTGGTTTTCACACCCACTCAACACAGGAGCCGCGAAAGAGCCGCGCTCGCTGCCGCACACGCCATCAGCCAGTTGCCCCGTTCCCTTCAAACAATGGATCAGCTGCTTTCTAAGCAGTTGGGTTCCCTCCGTTCAACTCCGAGCCGCAGGCGCCAATTCCCCCCACCCCCGTTGGAAAGGACAATCATATTCGAGCTCGACGGGATGAAAGACTCCCGAACCTTTTTGTGTCCCCCTCGATCGTGCCCTTCTCTACCCCAACACGAGCACGGTCGAGGAGGAAAGAAAAGAGGGCGAGAGACGCGCGCACACACACAAGGGATCGAGGCAAGTACCCTCCTCCTTCCCCGCACCCACCCACCCCCTTTCTGTCTCCATTGGATTGTCTAAGCCGCGCTTGCCCGGGATGGGAAAGAAGGCAAAACGCGCCCGGTCCTCACTCACCAACACCACGGCGAATCTTTCCTCCAGTTCTCCCGGCTCGGGCATCGGCAGCTTGAGGGGCATGTTGTGCGCCCTGAAGTCCGTCTGCTGAGAGTCCATGCTCCCCGCATTGCCCATGGCGATGGCCCTTCCTCGGAGAAGGGGAGTGGGCGAGATCCGTCCTCCCCTCTCTCGCAGGCAGAGATTCCACTCCGAGGCGCCGCCGCCACCAGCAGCGCCACACGCCACGGGGTCGCTCGCCGCTCCGTTATTCTTTCCCCACCTGCCCCACGCCGATCCGCTCTTCTCGGCACAGAGGCCCCCCGACCGCCGCCAGCCCCACTCACCGCCCCCCACAGACAAGAGAGACACAACCCACCCACCCCCGAAACTGAAAATCAAACAAGCGAGGCGGAGGCGCCCAGCTCGAGATCTCCCTCTAGGACTGGCCGTGGAAATGCGCTCCTTCCAGCTTCATGCTCTCAATCTGGCTCCCTTTCTTCGAGAGGAGACCCGGGATCTTAGCTCCTGCATGCTGCACCGTCGCCACGCGGAGCAGTCCTGACTGGGAGACGCATGGCTGGGGCGGAGCGGTCCTCCTCCTCCTCCTCGCCCGTCGCCTCTGGACGCTCGGCTGCAGCGAGCGCCGGGTTCGCTGCCTCCGCCACGCTCAGCGCCTACAAAGCGCGGCCAAGAGAATCAGCAGCAGCCGACAAGCCAGACAGACAAACGCGCACCGCAGCACAAAGCCCCCTCTCCGCAGACACCTCCTACGGACCTCCTCCACGCCCCCGCCCCGGGGAAAGCTGGGAATGGTAGTCCTTACCGGTGGCCCTCATGCACCAACATGCAAAGCCCCAGCAGCAGCGACGCAACGTACCAGCCCGGCGGGGGAAAGAAAACTTCCGTTAAAAAAGAAAAGAAAGGGGGGGGGGGAAATTGGAAGATCCTAATTCTACCACTTAAGAGTGGAAACATCGCGTGCTTGTTTTGCATGAATAAAGGGGCCCTATAGCATCGTGGTGGGGAAGAAGCCACAAGAACGGAACCTGCCCTTTCCACAAGGGCTGGTAATGTGCCCTGCCCAAAGGATTTTTGAAATGTAGTGTGGTGAGAGGGCAACAAATTCGTAGGGTTTCCCCACTACCACCACCTTCATTTATCTCTGTTGTGTTTTTAGTGCCTGGGAGAAGGAGAGGTGCTTGTGGGATTTTCTGCCTCAGGTATCCTACCCATCTTGACTTGGGAAGTCAATGCCAGTTTCTCCTCCACCTCATGCTGTAACATGGCTGAGTTCAGACGACACTTTAGGCAACGGAGGGGGAAATAGCGTACTGACCGTGCGTTATTTTGGCGGCGGCGCGGTAGCACCCGCCACACGACATGTTGCCCCCCCCCCACGTCGTGCAGCTGAAAGTCCCAGCATCCTTCTGGGCAGCTGCACTCCTCCCTCCCACCTCCCTCAGTCCTCCGGCCATATCCCAGCATGCACTGCAAGTTCTGCCAGCTGTATTGGAGCAGCCTGCACTTTTTCGGCTGCTCTGGACGGTGAACTCTATGACCAAACAGAATAGTACACAGAGAGAGGGTGGTTCTCTCCACACGACACTTTAAACAACGGATTTCAGGATAAACAACGTGCAAGCCTGTTGTTTTTCTCCGTTGTTTAAGTGCCCCAACTAGTGTACTGTCAGTTGTGTGTGCGCTGTGTGTTGCCTTCCACACGACGCAATAAGCAACACAACTGATGATTGTTCCCCTCCCCCCCCCCCCCGATTGATTATCATGTCCTCCAAACCAGCCTATGTCTTGGGCCAGCCCTAAGAACACATCATTCCTCTGCAATTCAGACATTATCTTTTAAATGGCATGAGTTTATGTATTCTTGTTATTACACAATGAGCTTCTCTACATGAGCGATTTATTGCACGCTCATGATTGGCCATTCACAGATGTTTGCAGATCCATGCCGTCAACCTCCAGGCTGTCTCCTACCCTGCTGAAAATTACTTTTAAAAAAGCAGAGCTATTCAGATATCTAAAATAATTGTGGTATTAATCCCAACACTAGATGGTGGTGTTTCATTGAACTTTATGAGACATCAGCCAGAGTGGGAGGTTTCAATTACAAATCACATGGTTGCATCTGGAAGAGCCTGAAGTAAATGCAGAAAAACCCAAGAAAAAAAAACATATCAAGGGGGCAGTTTTTTCCCCTTAATGTAGAGCCGCTCAATGTCCCTCTTCCAAATACTGTCTTCATAATAAGAGCCACTATACTACCTGGGCTGGGGGATGCTTCAGTTGCTGTGCTCCTACTACTGTTCTTCCCAGTGCAGGCAAAGCCAGCTCGACCAAGGGCACAGCTGGAAGTGTACTCCAGGCACCGCCTTGGACGCATCACCCTCGCCACATCCTCCCCAATGGAGGAAGGCACAGTGCAGGTGAGTCCCTGGCTTTACACATTGTCCCCAGAGGGGCAGAGACAGTGCAGTGCATGGGCAAATCCTGCCAACACCAGCTGGATCTTCCCCGCCCCCTCCTGCTGAGAGTCCTATGTGCATTCCATAGCTAACAGTGGAATCCCCGCTGTTATCTCTGTTCTATGATCAGCCAAACCACACACCCTTGAGGAATCCAAGGATGCTCTGTGGACCAGAAGGAGAACTTCCAGGAGCCAGATTAAGCCAGATATTCCTCATCCCTGCTTTGTAGTTTTAGTGTGTGCGCACCACTTGTAAACACTAAACTCATAACATTTGAACAATTCCCCTCAAATACACAACCCCGCCAAACTTGTTATTTGTAAAGCACCACGTACACAGAGTGCACAAATACCAACATTAACATGGCGTTATTTATATCAGTATCATATACCCCAGGTGTGGGCGGAAGGAAGCTCAGAATCTTCTGGTAGATCTCTGGGTGACTTGCAATACACCAGCAAAGATCTTGAATTCCCAGTTGTTGAGCAATAGCAATTTTCAGGCTGTTGGAATGCCTGATGAAGTAACTGAGCAACTGAGATGAAGATTTGTATCGGTGTATACAGATCATCTCGGTGTATGATTCATGGGACATTGAGGTGTCCGGGGGTGGTGGGGGCAGGTGAGTGGAAGGAAACTGGATGAGGGGAATAAGAGGGATTGGCTTGCTCAAACCCTATCAGTCTTATCCCTGAAGTGGGATTATGCTTCAGGGCAAAAATAAAAACTCCTCCCTGCACTATACAGGGCTGATGTGGGGGAGAGGGAGGAAGAGCTATACAGCAACATTTCTTGCAAATCCCACTAGCTGTTATTTATTCTTCCATGGGAAAAAAAAATATTCAATGTTATCTCCCTCTTTTCAGCCCCTGCAGTAAATGTTGAAAAAAGTGTAACACAAACAGGGATAATAATAATAATAATAATAATAACAACAACAACAACAACAACAACAACAACAACAACAACAATTTATTTCTTATCCGCCTCTCTGTCTGGAGACGGGGAACAACAACATGATAAAATACATAAAACTGATTAAAACATGACACATATTATTAAAACTGCATAAAAATCCTAAAACATCCTAAAAACATCCTTAAAACATTCTAAAATTCCACTGGATATGCCTGCCGGAAGAGAACAGTCTTTATGGCTTTCTTAAATTCCAAAAGACTGTTAAGTTGATGAGTCTCCTCCGGCAGGTCATTCCACAGTCTGGGAGCGGCAGAACAGAAGGTCCTCTGGGTAACGGTTGTCAGCCTAGTCTTGGCCGACTGCAGTAAGTTCTTCCCAGAGGACCTAAGCGTGCGGGGGGATTGTATGGGAGAAGGCGATCCCGCAGGTAACCTGGACCCAAACCATGTAGGGCTTTAAAGGTAATAACCAACACTTTATACTTCGCCCAGAAACTAATTGGCAGCCAGTAGAGCGATTTTAAAGCTGCTGTAATATGGTCACCCCTAGATGTACCGGTGACCAACCTGGCTGCCATATTTTGAACTAGTTGAAGTTTCCGACTAGGCATAGAGGTAGCCCTATGTACAGCACATTGCAGAAGTCGAGCTTCGAAGTTACCAGCGCGTGCACCACCATCTTTAGGTCTTCCAACTCTAGGAAGGACTGACATCAAATATGTTTCTGGGATAGTCCCTTCTAGACCATGTGTTTGGTGGCCAATCCATACTTTCTGTAGAAGCAAACTCACATTGGTCATCAAGTGCGCACTCAACAAAGATCTACAGCCAATCACAGCTCCTTGATCACTGTACTCTATGGCTGAATTCAGACAACACAATAGTCAATGGTGGGGTAATAATCAACTTTACAGTTGTTCATCTAGGGGGTACTCCCCACACAACATGGTAATAAATAATCAACTGTGGTGTGGATTAGGATCAATGCTGAGTTGACTATGGCAGCACAATGGATGACACAATAGTCAATACAACTGACGATTGTTTCCACCCCCACCCCCCGTTGCTTATTGTGTCGTCCGAATTCAGCCTATGATGTATGTTCCAATCACACTTTAAACTTTTAAGTGTACACCTAAACATGTAAGGTGTGAACTAAAGTGGACTTCTATGGAATTGGGACTTGCTTGCTACAATTCACCAAAATGAACCAGGACACCTACTTGTCACGTAGTCAACTCAGTAAGAATCCTGGATATGAGCTGGAAGTGGAGAAGGGGTGTGGCAGACCTTCATACCATGTTGCATGCCACTTCTGACAGAAATCATAAAATTATTTATATTATCATTAAGAAATGGTCACTGTCCTCATACACCCTAATAGGTAAGCATTCTAAGAGTGGAGAGAAAGGGAAATCCCCCAATGGTAAGTTATCAACCAGTGAATGATTACTATTTATCAGATCACTGGATAGCAATCCTTCACACAATGTTTTTAATGAAGATTAGATAGATAGATAGATAGATAGATAGATAGATAGATAGATAGATGAAGAAGATGATAGATGATAGATAGATAGATAGATAGATAGATAGATAGATAGATAGATATGGGTTATTTTTCAACTCTTTTTTGGTCGCGGAATCTACTATAATAACGTAATGATATCTTGCAAAACCCCACTGGCCTCTCCCTACTGCTATACACATTTTAAAATAAAATAAAATAAATACTTATGAGAAAGTAATTTAACAATTACAAAATTCAAAGGAAAAAATTTGAACTAATTAACAATGATAACTTGAAATACAAACTGCCTGAAGTGGGAAGTTGTAAAATGTTATGGAATCCCTGGGGGTACTTGCTGAAAAATAATAATTGAAAAACGTTTGCATATACATTTTGGGCTTCTTTTGAATAACATAATATATAGAGCCCCCTGAAGGCAGAAAATTGGTCCTGCATGGAAGATAATCAAACCACTTGTGTTTTCTGCTCAGGCCCCCACTAATATCCTGGCTTGGGCTTATTTATTAGGGACACAGTTGAGGGAACGTCCCTCACAAGGTGTGCAATTCAAGCATGCATATACTTATGGGTGAAACTGAGCCATCATTAAATTTACGTCATTCATCATAGGTCTATAACTGACCTCTGAGAGTTTGTTCCTTTGTGAACTTCCTTGTGTTTGACTTTAATGAAATATGGCTTTACCTTTCCTTTCAGGATAGCACAAAATGAACGTGATGGTTACAGCTGGCACTGCTACTGTAGTATTTGTTTGCTGATGCTGATGTTATACATTGCTTAGTAACATTTTGGCACCATATGAAAATCCTATTTGGAGACATACTCACGTTCATGCTTAGGCGACTCTAAAAACAAAGCATTGTATCAACTTCCCTTCAAACAGTACAAATAAAGCCTTTGAACTTGATTTTCATTCCTAACTAAAAAAAAAACAGAGTTGTTTGCCAGCAAAATAAATGTTTGTTAAGGTGATGTAGCCAATTTCTTTCCCTTGGAAAAGACCGAAAATTTTCTGCATCAAGATGCTCTTGTGGAAAGCAAGATGCCATGGGTTATTGTCTAAAGAAGAAACATGTTGTTATTTATCTGATATAGTATAATTGTTCTTGCTAGAGGCAGAACTAGAGAAGCTGTTGTAAAAATATATTAAAATCACAAGTCACTACTGCATTTATTAAAGTCAGACAAGATGACAGGGTATCTCTTGCCCCACAGGTAATTAAATCAATATATCTGCTGCAGGTGAGTGAGTGCTTGTTCTAATGGAACAGTAGATGCCAGACTCCATCTTGTTCTACCAGTTGCTTTTTCTTTCACTGAACTCAATATTGTTCGTTGCACAACATAAGAAAACACAAGCTTTGGTCTACAGTTTCAAAGGGATGCTTCGTGGTTAATCTTGCCAGATTATATAATAGGGCCAATTACCATCCTAAAGTAGACAAAGCAATATCAAATTACCTTATTTGGTCCCAATATAAATGCAATTGCTAACCAGAGCTTCCTGGTGTCCAACTCTGGCTGTTCTCTGTGATATTAAAAGAGTTACAAAGGCATCCTAAGAAGGAAGTTCCACTTGATTCAATGGGACTTACTTCCTCATAAGTATGCTTATAATTGCAGCCATATTATTCTCCCTGATAAGTGTGCAAAAGCTTTCAGTCTTAGAGGAATTCAAGGATGTTTGCATTGATCTAGAGCAAGCAGTGGATAAATAAGTGATCCATAAACTGGGGTGGCTGGGGGAATGAACATGGTATAAATAGATCTTCCTCTTCAAAACACTTTCTGCATAGAACATTCTTCAGCTTCAGCATCATGCAGTAACAATGTAGTTGATACAAATCAACCACACCTTTATCGTTCCTAAATGATGCCTCACTCCAAATTCTCAAGCCTGCAGAGAGTTCTGACTTGAATGTATTGAGTGTGGTTGTAATGCCTGTATACAATGACATTAGGACTCAATTGGTTATCATTTGTCTAGGTCTTAATAATGATAATTTAAAAAACGTCAGCAAATAAATTACCTCCTAGGGTTTTTTGGACATTCAATTCTCATCAGGTCAAGACTGTTATAAAACATAATCAAAAATTCCATCTTTGTGTTATCAGCTGGTACAAAACAGGGCAGCACGTTTGTTAACAGGAACTGGCCAACGAGATCATATTACGCCAGTCCTTTTCCAACATCACTAGGCTGACCAGGTGGCTCGGGATTTCCCGGTCCTAACCGGTAATCCAGGGGCAAACCGGCCCAACCGGGGGGCGGGGGGGCAAACCGGGGTGGCGGGGGGTCACGCGGCGGTGGCAGCAAGCAAGGAGCGGCGGTAGACCCGGCGGCAGAGGAGCCCGGGAAGCGGCCGCCCCAGCAGGTAAGCACGAAGGGGGGCACTTACCTGCTGGGGCAGCCGCTTCCCAGGCTTCTCCGCCGCCTTCGCCGCCGCTGCCGGGCTCGTAAGGCCAGAGGCCGCGCGGAAGTGACGGGAGAGGGCCGGTTACATCACTTCCGGATCCGGCCCCTCTCCCGCCTCTTCCGCGCAGGCGACGGAGGACCCCGCGCGGGCGGCGGAGGAACCCAGCGGTAGGTCCAGGCTGGTTTTTTTGGGGGGGTGGCTTGGTGGGGGGGTTGTTTTGGGTGGGGGGGGGGCGGGGGGGGGGACCGGGATTTTGATTTTTAAAATCTGGTCACCCTAAACTTCACTGGCTGCTGGTCCAGGTCCGGGCCCAATTCAAAGTGCTGGTACTAACATTTAAAGCCCTAAATGGCTTGGGGCCAGGTTATCTAAAGGAACGCCTCCTCCCATATGTACCTGCCCGGACCCTAAGATCATCTACAGGGGTCCTTCTCCGTGAGCCCCTGCCAAAGGAAGTGAGGCAGGTGGCCACTAGGAGGAGGGCTTTCTCTGCTGTGGCACCCTGGCTGTGGAATGAGCTCCCCAGAGAGGTTTGCCTGGCGCCTACTTTGCACTCTTTTCGTCGCCAGGTGAAGACCTTTTTATTCTCCCAGTATTTTAACAGTTAAATTAATTCAATTTTAATCCTTGCTGTTTTAACTTTGTATTTTAATCTGCATTAATTTCTGCTGCTTGGTTTTATTCTGGTTGTGTTTTTATATTGTATGTTATTTTGTGTTTTTAGATTGTGGTTTGTTTTATATTTTTTTTAATGATTTCATGGTTTTAATTTTTGTGAACCGCCCAGAGAGCTTCGGCTATAGGGCGGTATAAAAATGCAATAAATAAATAAATAAATAGTATTTGCACATCTATATTTACACTGCTTATTCCCAAGGGGCTTGGAAATGTGTTCCCCTGATTTAATCTAAATGACCAACAGCAGCTAAATACACTAGCGTAATCACTACAGAGTTCCATGTAGAGAGGTGTCCTAAGAAAGATACTTCACAATTCTTTCCTTTTGAAGTCACCAAAATCCAGCCCTGAACACCATAAAATGCACTAATGCATATATTCATTGAGCTAGCTTTAGTGCCAGGTACCTTGTGGAATCCAGTTTAAACTACATCATCCTCCCCTAACCTGATGTCCTCCAGATGGTTTGGACTGCAACTCTCATCAGTCCCAGCCAGCATGGCCAATGATGGGGATGGTAAGAATTGTGGTCCAAAATATCTGGAGGGCACCAGGTTGGGAAAAACTGCCCTACATCATGAGCATACAAATTGGAAAAAACAAAGAGGACTAAAGCCCACATGAAACAGTCAGACTTGCTGGATCAGGAGGACTGATTGAGAGAGATGGTCCAATTACAATAAGATATGGCTTGGATAAAATATGGACAAAGTCTAATTAGGTTAGCTCTTGCTGGTCTTGTTGACCGTAATAAAATTTATTTATTTATTTATTTATTTATTTATTTAGGTTAGCTGGATGTGTTTATCCTTGGTTCTTTTGTTCCTGTATTGCTCAGTGACATTTGGTGTATGTGTACCTATTCAGATTTTAAAACATTTTCCTATTGACATTTTCCTTCTGTTAAAATTTAAACTTTATTTCAAATGTTGTCATCTTTTTTTAGTACATATCCCATGCCTAACAGCCAACCCACACATTATGTAAAACAGATACCCAAGACCTATGGAGTTTTGAGACTGGTTTGGAGGAAGCTTACAGAGAAAAAAGATTTCTACCTGGTAGTAGGTGAAGAGACTGTGGCTGCATTTGGACAACACATTAGTCAATGGTGGGTTGAGTAGCCAACTCACAGTTGATTATTTTGTGGGTACTCCCCACACAACATATTCCTACACAACTGTGGGTGGTTGGGACTGGTGTTGAGTGGACTAATAGTCAACCCAGCATTTGACTGACACAGCCCCCGCCCCTCTCCCCACCCTCCCTCCTCCCTCAGTCCTCCCAGTTCTATCCCAGCAGCCTCTGCAAGTTGCACCAGTTGTAGCAGAGTGGCAGCCGCCGCTTTGGTCGCTCTTGCTGCCTGCCTCTATGGGCTTGTGTTTTAACCCACTCACCACACGCCATTAACACACTCATCCCTCCACACAACACTTTAAACAACTGGCTTCGAGCTAAACACCTTGCAAGCCAGTTGTTTCTCTCAGTTGCTTATTTGGGCAGAATAGCATACTGTCAGTAGTTTGTGAGTGGTGTGTTACCCTCCACACAACACAATAAGCAACACAACTGACGATTGTTTCCCCCCCAGTTGCTTAATGTGTTGTCCGAATGCAGCCAGTGACTGGGTTCAGACAACACAATAACCAACTGTGGTTTAAATAGTCAACGGTTGGGTGTTTAACCCACCATGGGTTATCATGTTGTATGGCTGGAGTTTTTTAACCAACAATTGCTTATTTGGCCTAAATAACCACTGCAAATAACCAACGCTGTGCAGAGTTGCATATTTGAACCACTGTTGGTTATTGTGTCATGTGCGGGACACCGCTGGTTATTTCCTTGGCCACCATTGGTTATTTTATCAGCCACAGAGTCCCAAAGCAAGAGCAATCAAAGCAGTGACTGCCACTCTAGTTCAGCCAGCAGGATAGATTTTTGGAAGCAATGGCTGATGAGATACTAGCGGGAGGACTGGGGGGAGGGGGGAGGGCAGGGGATGAGTGAATCAACTCAGCGTGGACTAATAATCAACTAAATGCTGATTCTAATCCATACCACGGTTGATTATTATCATGTTGTGTGGGAGTGCCCCCCTAGATAAACAACTGTCGAGTTGATTATTACCCCACCATTGACTATCATGTTGTCCAAACACAGCCACAAGGAAAGGAAGAGCAGAAAGAAGTGTGTGAACACTGTTTTGCTTGTGTTTCACTTCCACTCACTGAACAGGACGCTGCCAGTCCATGACAATGAGGGAATTATAAGTTGTCTTCTCCAAAGTCAGCAGCTTCAATTTCCTTCCTCAAATTTGCTTACAACAACAACAAATTTTTGGTTCAAAACTTTTGCAGCTTAGTTATGGATGCTGTTGCATTTAAATAGGTTAAAATACAGGTTAAAATAGTAACTTCTGATTTAGTTTGGTTCAAACCTCAAGGTTTCAAATCAAAATGTGAAAGTTGAACGTTCATTCAACAGTTGTACAAAATTCCTTTCGGCTCTACTATTTACACATTTTGCTGTCAATGGTATTCTACAAGTCATTCAGGCAATGCAAGTAAATGAATCATGCTGAGGATTGGATTCTGCCTTGTTACACGTAGACAAATGGTTTATCTATGTATTTTGTAATGTCAGTTTCCATGCCTGTGCACACATGCTTCTTGTGCAAGAGCTGACTCTGGCTGATGTCCTGAGATATGGGCTTTTGCGTTGATAGGCAGATAACAATAGATCCATCTAAGCTAGTGCCTTTGTGCACTGAGCTACGCATTATGCAACTTCCCTTTTGAATTAGGAATTAACAACAAGCTTTAAGTCTAATTTTAACTTATAGTAGTGTTACATCCATTAAATTCTTCCTGCATCAGACGGGTACTCCAGAATATTTTAGGGCTGCAATCCTATCAAACTTACTTGGGAGTAAGCCCAACTGAACTCAGTAGGACTTACTTCTAAGTAGTAGACATGTTCAGGATTGCACTGTAAACACATTATATAATGAGAGAGGCTGAACCTACTCATCCTCCCCAAATCCCACCCCTGCACGGCACAATAAACTACATGCAGTGGAATCTTATGCAGAAGTAAGGCCCATTGTGTTCCAGGAAAGTGTGCATAGAATTGGAGCCTCAAGCTGCAATCCAATATCTAATTACCTAGGAGTAAATCTCATTCAATTCAATAGGACTTAATTCTGAGTAGGTGCCTAGAAGATTGTGCTGTTAGTCTTAAGGTGACATAGGACTCTGCCTACTACTCTGACCATTCTGTTGAGAAATTGTCCATTCTTCTGCATTTTCTGGACAGGTTTTATTTTAATCAAATAAGAGGAAATGTAGTGGTTAGAGTGGTGGATGAGGCCCAAGTTTAAATCCCCACTCAGCCATGAAGGTCACTTAATGACCTCGGGCCAGTCGCTCTCAGCCAAGCCTAACCACTTCTCACAGGGCTGTGGTGAGGATAAAACAGGCAGGGACGATGTCTGCTGCCCTAATCTCCTAGATGTAATAAATTAGGATATAATACTCATTCTGTGATGTTGAAGAAAAAAGTAGTAAATAATGTAAAATTGTGTGTGTGTCTGTGTCTGTAAAACACACATCTATGTAAAGAAGGAAAACCATGCCAATGAAGGCAAGAATCGGCCATTTGGCAAAAGGTAACCCACTGTTGTATAAACATAGGATTTGTTTATAATTTGATGGTAAAACAGAATAAACCAGTGGTGTAGTACCTCCGGCCTGTGGGCAAGATCTGGTGCTGCAGACCCAATCCAGCCATCTAAGCTTCCCCAGGTAGCCACAACCCTTCCCCTGGCCCCACCCCTTCCCCATAACCACTGATTAATTGGTGGTTGCTTGGCTTTTGTGCAGTTTATCCCCGTTCTAAAAGGTTGGTTGTGATGCCTCTCCTAATGCTTAATTACTGGCAAGAAGTGCTTTGGCCCTGCCCCTTTTGCATTTGGCCACACCCACCACCAGAATGGAGCCCCCAAAAGTTTCTCCTAAATGGAATTGGACCTTGGGCTGAAAGAGGCTCTGCTCCCCTGCAATAAATGATGCAGGTCACAACTAGCATCTAGATAGGTGAAACACAGTTAGAGCGCAATCTTATGCACGTTTAGATAGCAAACAAAGTCCTACAACTCCCAGCATCCCTCCAGCCAGCCATGCCGGCTGGAGAATGCTGGGAGTTGTAGGACAGTTTTTTAAAAAAATCTAAACACGCATAGGATTGCGCCCTTCTCGTTTCTCCAGTTTTGGATTATGTTTAGAAAGGTGAGTTTCCCCCCTAATGTTTGCATGATAGATAATATTTGTCTGCTGTGATAAAATGCTTATTGCTTAGGAGGAATTGCATAATTTTTTTCAAGCATTTTCTCAAACCAAAGGCATGAAAGAAAAAAGGGCCGTGTCAGCAAAAGAGGCTGGGATGGGATCCACAGCACATATTGTCAGATTTAAAGCATTCAAGAAGCCGATGTGCCTGGATTTAAACCAACTGATCTCTTTCAAACTCCGTGGAGCTAAAAACAAAGAGCTCTCTTAACTGGGTTGTGGACTGAGCTGTGATTCTATTAAGCAACAGTTTATCAAACTGTGTTTTTCGGTAGAATGATAATCCGCTGCCATCACCAGAGATCTTTGTTGTGGCTAACGTGAGGTTCGTATCCAGTTGACTTTGCATCCATAAGGTTCAGTTTCAAAGCTAGTCTTAAGAGCCTTCCTACATCAGCTTGACTGCAGCAGCTTCAGGACTAACGGGGTGCTTTTAGCAGAGGGATACAGATCGCACTGGTCTGATACTATTACTAAGCACTCTTCTCAGGTCCCCTCTGATGCCATCTGTTCAAACACAGCAGGAAGGAAAGTAAGCAGCTTGTAAGGGGGATGACTTGTTTTCCTCTCCTTTACTTGGAAAACAAGGGAGAGGTTGTTTCCTTTTATCATGGCCTATCATGGCCTCTCTCTTCTCTTCCTCCCCCTCCTGAACCCGGAGGATCCCAACTAGATGATTATTCAAGTGGAGGCCTTAAGACATTTGTCGCAGCTTTCTTTTTGTGCGGTGCCGGTTTCTATAATCCTGTCTCAATTCCCTTTTTTCCGAGCAGCTCCAGTCTCTACAAGTGTCATATTGCTAGGGGAAAAGGCTACAAACACACACATATTCTGTACCCCATTGCATGGAACAAATCCTATTTCCTTCAAAAGCCCATGTGTTCAGTTTGGCTCCTACCAATGTCATTTTGGCAAATCCTACTTTGGAAGGAGGGAGGGCAGGAAAGGAGTGGAGACACACACACACACACAAAGAGAGAGGGAGAGGGAGGGGGAGAGAGAGAGAGAGCTTTTTGGATTGTTGGAAACCATTTGCTCAGAGGTTCCATTGTATTATAATCCCCTGACTGGGGCAGACACCAAACACATTTAGGAGTCAGCCAATCTCTTACTTAATGGATGCAACAGTTCTCTGTGTACTGTAGCAGTGCATCTCAATTGTGCACTTTGTACCTACTGAACCAAAGAATAGGGAGACATATGTACTGCTGAAACTGGGCCATTCACAAGTAGCACAGATATTTAGTGCCTTTCAAACTGTTGCAGATAACTTGCCATAAAAGATGTAAAGTGGACTCTAGCCCACAAAAGATTATGAGCATTTCTACATCAGTGATTTATTACATGCTTGTGATTGGGAGTTCAAGAAAGTTTGTGGGTCCTTTACACGTCGTCGTCAACCTTCAGGACATCTCCCACATTTTTCTCCCTTTTTCCCGCTTTCAAAAAGATTGGTGATAAAGCGATAAGGGATGTTAATGCAATATATTGGCAGCACCATCTAGTGGCTATATGCTGAAATATAGAATTTTTCGAGAGTGGAGGTCTTTAATTCAAAGCACATGTCTACCTGTATAAAGGAGCTGATCTATCCTGCAAAGAATGCAGAAGCAGAAGCCCAGGTAAATTGTGGGTTAAAGAACCTGGTGTGGTGAAGCCCTATGTCACAATAACTCTGTAAAGTCTTTAAGGTGTCTCAAGACCCATCATTTATTTTTGCTGACATGGTTACCCCCTTTGAAAGATGCAGAAAAGAATTGAAGAGAACACAGATGTTGCCCCCTAGAAAGTGGGGAGATGATTCAGAAGCATTTGAGAGAATTTGGGGTAATTACGGGATTACAAGTTAACTGGGGGAAGTCAGAAATGATGTTGTATAATTATAACAAGGAAGAGATGGAGAATTGTAAAGTTAAGTTAGGATTAAGGCATAAAAATATAATACGATATTTAGGAGTTAATATAGATAGATTTAGAAAGAATAGAGGAACTTAATTTTGTAAGGTTAAGAAAAGAGGTAGGGGAGAAATTACAGATATATAGAAAATTAAAACATTCTTGGTTTGGTAGAATAGCGGTTATTAAAATGAAGATTTTACCTAAGGTGAACTTTTTGTTTAGAATGTTACCGATTAGAATCTCAGTAGCGGAGATTAAAAGTTGGCAAAATATGATTAATGCTTATTGTAATGGGGATAAAAGAGCCAGGATAAATAAAGGGTTATGGTACAAGGCTCAAAAGAAAGGAGGTTTAGGACTTCCGAATATTAAGAATTATTATATAGCTAATCAGTTAAGATATATTATTCATGGTATTTTAGGGGAGGAAGATTTGGAATGGTTGGATCCGCAAACAGCAGAGATAGATTGTAAATTGCGAAATATATTCTTTACTAAAAAGCAAAAGAAAGAATTGAAGGTACTGGACAACCCATTATTGGAAAATATAATAATGATCTGGGAGAAGTATAGAGGGAAGTTGATACCAGGGGACTCTCCACTCGCCCCAGTTGTAGTAGTGGGAAATTTCCCAATAGTATTAAAACCAGAGATAGAAGCGAGACTGAAAGATCAAGATATAATTAAGCTAAGGAACTGGATGGAAAAGATGAAGGATAGAGAGCATATTAAAGATTTGTTTAAAGGACAAAAGATAGCATGGTTCAAATGTTTACAATTGGAAAAATGGACACAGGAATGGAGGTTGAAAAATAAGAAATGTAGAAACAATACTAGATTTGAAGACTTAATTGAACTAATGGGGAAAAAAGAACAAGCTGGAGTTAAGAAAGGACTGACTAGTGAGATATATAAAATATTGATAGAGGAGGAATTTCAGGATTCACTTAAGGTTATAAAAGAGCTATGGGAAGAAGATGTAAAGGGGAAAATTAATTAGGATAACTGGGGGAGGATATGGAATGTAAGAATGTTAAAGTTGTTGTCGATTAGAATCAAGGAGAACTACTATAAGACAGTTTGGAGATGGTATCTAACACCTGTAAGATTTCACCAGATTGATAAAAAAGTGTCTAAGAATTGTTGGAGGGGATGTCAGGAGGTTGGGACCTATTTCCATGTGTGGTGGAGCTGTAAACAAGTACAAAAATTTTGGGAA
Organism: Anniella stebbinsi; assembly: GCA_029215795.1. NCBI lineage: Eukaryota > Metazoa > Chordata > Lepidosauria > Squamata > Anniellidae > Anniella > Anniella stebbinsi. The sequence continues at coordinate 229,475,038 of JARDYH010000001.1, forward strand.
AGGGTTTTCAAAGAAATAAGCGATATAATTGGAAGAAAATTGGAATTAAACCCAAAGTTAGCTATACTAGCAATATGGGATAGGGGGAGTAAGCATATAACTAATAGAGAATTGGTAAACAACCTCCTGGCACCTGTTAGAATAATGATTGCTAAAAATTGGAAAGGGCAACGAAGCTATACAATAGAAGATTGGTATAAAGAAATTTGGGATATGGCTTTGAATGATATGTTGACATGTAAAATGAAAATAAAGAGGGGAATGTCCAGTAAGAGTGATTTTGGAGAAATATGGAGTCCCTTTTTGGAATATGTTTTAAGGTCGGGAAAGGGACAAACGCCGTCAAAAGAATCGTTAAAATTTTGGAAGGAGGAGGAATGATTATGAGAAGGTCTCGGGGGGGGGGGGTGCACGGGGGAAGTTGAGGGTTGTAGTTGTTTTATATTGTGTATTATGTGTATGTTTATTGTGTTAAAAATTAATAAAAATTATAAAAAATAAATAAATTAAAAAAACACAGATGTTGCAATAGCTATATCTCACTGTCAAGGTTCAAAGTACATGTTCATATAAACTAACAAAATTGTTCCGATTCTGCTGGGATGGGGGAGAGGATCTATTTTCCAGCTCCTCATCAACCTCTCCTCTCCTCTCCTGTAATCTCCTCTCTGGCTGCTGAGATTTTATCAGGCATTGCTCATCTCGTTTTAAGGGCTAGAAACATGAATGAATCTGGAAATTCTCAGGATACTGAGAATCCGTACCCAGTACTAATTTATGTCTGGGAGCAAAAGAAACACTTGACACACAAACAAGGGCCACTAAAGCATGCCCACTGGATTTCCCCCCCTAGACAGCCGATACCCCTCCCTCCAATACTATTTTCACAAGCTGTTTTTGAAAGTTCCTTCTATTTTATGAATTTGTTGTGGAATTTTAGTCTTGCCTGACCCTGTCACTATATAGCAGAGATAGGTCTGTGGGCCAAATTTGGCCCTCTCTAGATGGCCACACCCCTTTCCCCTTGCCCAACCTTCCTTTTCTAGTCTGCCTATCATTTAGGAATCTCCCAGCTTTTGCATATTCCATCCCCCCATTCTAAAAGACAGAAGTGTCTCTCCTAAAAGTTAGTTACTGAAAATAAGAACTTTAAGCTAAAATAGGCTGGCAATTGTTGGCATTTGGCCCCACCCTTTTGCTTTAGCCTCACCCACTACAGGAATGTACCCTCTAAGAGCTTCTCTGGAATTGAATTTGGCCCTCCAGCTGAAAGAGGCTCATCAACATCCCTGCTGCATAGCTTCCGCTGCGTGGTGAATACCTGGGGTGGCGATAGAGGAAGACCTTTGGGGACCAGGTATCTTGACGACTGGCAAATCTGTTGCCCACACTTTCTTTCCTGTTAATGCGTTTTGATTTCAGATGATTTTCTGCTATGATGAAGGTTCTTTCATCAGTAGGAATTGAAGTTTTCTTACCGCATTGGTATGTTATAGTTCATTTTTTTGGTATTGATTTGCATTGGTTTTGCTTTATTTTGCTAGCCACAAGCAGGGTCCTTGTTCAGTCCTGTTCATACATCTTCCCCCATGCGATGGCACCACTTCAGCTGCTTGCATAAAGAGGAAAGTGCCTCCTTCATCCCAGCAGTATGGAGACCAACCTGGTATCCCCCCCCCCCACACACACAGATGTTTTGGACTTCCACTCCCACCAGCCCCAGCTAGCATGGCCAATGGTCAGGAATGCTCGCAGCAGCCCAGGCCCAAGCTCAACCTCTGCCACTGCCTGAGGCCTGAAAGCAAACGTGCCACCGCTGCATCATGCTCCCCTTCCCGTATCACTCCCCCCTTCCCTTTACATTCCCCTGCCCCCTTTCCCTTCCTTCCACCGCATGCCCTCCACCCCTTCTCCTTTCTGTCACTGTGTCGCATCACCTTTCCCCTCCCTCTACCACATCGCAGCCACACCTGCTTCCCTTCCCTGCTGCCACAGCATGCCCCTATCCCTTTCCCACTGCTGCATCATAGCTCCTTCCCTTTCCCATCGCATGCCCCCACCCCTTCCCCTTCCTGCCGCTGCCACAACACAAACCCTTCCCCGTCCTGCATAATGTTTCCCACCGCCTTCCCATGTGCCCCCCTGTTACCTTTACCACTGGCACTGCCACCTGCACAGCCAGAGAAAGCAGCTGGCGCAGTTCTTCAGAGAGCCAGCCAAAATGCATGGGAAGGGTGTCCCAGGAGATCACCTGTATAGGTGACACCCTTCTCACAATGCCTGGCTCTGAGGAAGGGCTCCCTCAGAGCCAGGATCTTTGGCCTGGCCGGCTCTCTGAAGAGCTATGCTGCCTGCTTACTTGGCTGACGCAGCTCTCCAGAAGGTGGCTGCTCCGGAAAGCCCCACTGGATGCTCTCTTGCTGTGGCAAATATTGCAGCAAGAGAACGGCTGGCAGGGCTTCCTTGAGCACCTGCTAGAGGTGACGAGCCCTCCCAGTAGGGACGCAGTGCAATTCACTGCTCCTCCCACTCCACTGCCTGAGGTGGGGGATTCACCCCGCTTCTTTGGAGGGCTGGTCCTGGCTAGCCATTGTAGCCCCAAACAACTGGTGGTAGGGAAAGGCTGCTTAGTGGGTCAAGAGATACTCTGCACATGCTCTTAGATGCCTTTTTCTAGGCTTCTTGACTAGTCTTTACTTTTTCTCTTTTAGGGATGAGCTATAGCACTAAATTGGTTTCTGAGGCTGATCACGTTGTCGAAGCCTTTCTTAAATTAAGCTCTGGATATCAGGAAACCTGAATTAGCTGCCTAGGCATTGGTGGAATTCCTTCACCACCACCACCGCCAAAGATATTTAAGAGGAATATGATAAAGATTGCTCACAGATGATTTACACTTGTCACTGCTGGGAGTTGGACTAGAATGATGACATCCAAGATCTTTTTCAAATCACTCATGATTTTATAAGGTTTAGAGGTGAGAGAGAGAGGGATTTCTTAAGAGCAGGAATCTGATGTTTTGCCATGAACTACCAGAGCTACTATAAAAGGAATGGTTTCAAATGTGGTCCCAGAATGGCAGGTCACACATGTCCTTCTAAATTCTTGCATTGCTTGCATTCCTCTTTAACAATGACAGAAGCTACAGGTCTCTCCTCTCTAGTCCTGTTCTATTTTGATGAAATCAAAAGGAACTCAAATGGGCTCATTGCTTACTGGGGAGGTCACGTGGCTCAGAAAGCCACTGAAATCTGCCCCACGCTACAAGACTGCATATTCCAGATCTCAGCTCCAAGGGCAAATGCATTATTTATATTTCACAAAAAATCTGCAACCTCAAAGGGGTGATGCCATTTCAGATTTCAGTATTGAGAATGCAAAAGAGATTTCAGCAGGGGGGAAAGGGAAGGTCTGTGTCTCCTTCTGGCTTATTTTATGTGAATTTTACTGAAATGGAAGCTGCCATGGGAAACCAAAGAGGCTATAAAGAGGGATAAACATATTTCAGTAAAATACATAAGGCTGGACCCAGAGTTGCACAAAGTGGAACTCTGTGAACTGGACGATCCCACGAGAAGAAAGTGGGGAGGACTTGATTTTCATTTATTCCCCCTCCACTCTGCAAGTCCCTACCCACCCACCCACCAATCTGCTGAGGCTTGAGACCCTCAGAACAGTGAGTGAGCTGGTGCTAGGGACTGGAAGGAGAAGGAGAAATGGTCAAAAATTGCAACCCCGTTGGATCACGGTTCCTTCTGCCAAAGGAGAGAGTCCTTCTGTGTTCATGGACACCAACTCATGATAAAGGCCCACTCTTGTATGTAGTCAGGATAAGACATCAAAAGGCAATGCATTTTAAGAGCAGTCGTTGCGCTTACCTTTTTTAATCCCTCATAATATGTATTCATTCATTCATTCCATTTATATCCTGAAGGAGACACACATGGTTTTTCCTGTTCCTCCCTTTACCCTCAAAACAACCCTGTGAGGTAGGTTAGACTGATAGAGAATTACTGGCACAAGGTCACCAAGTGAATTTCACGGCAGACTGGAGCTTGAACCTGAGTCTCCTCAGTTCTAGTCCATGATTTGAAACACTTCTCCAGAGGAAGAAACACGTATGTTTGGAAACACATTCATGGGGGTTGCCAACTGGCCTGAAAAAACAGCCTGTGCTGCTCCTGTGCCTTTAGGATTCTTGGAAGGTGCCTTATACCATGCTAAGTTGTCCATCTGTCCAAGCAGTGTGTGCTCCAACTGTCTGTGGCTTGCTAGGGTCTTAGGCAAAAGTCTTCCTCGTTATTTACTACCTGATCCTTTCAATTGGAAATGTCAGAGGTCGAACCTGGATCCTTCTGCATGCAGAGTGTGGGCTGTAAGTCTTTAACACCTATTTTAAAAACCAGGTGGGACTTTCCAATGCATGGAGATAAGCAATTCACCTTAGGGCTGTGATCGGATCTGAAACCGGATCCTGAATCCAGATCGGGCCAATCTGGGCCAATTTGAGCTTGATCCGACCTGGATCGGATCAGGCCCAGATCGGGCCAGATCAGATCTGTGATCCAGATCCACTCCGGGTCCATGCAGAGCCCTCCCTCCAGCTCCCAGCTCTCTTCCTTCCCCCCCCCCATCACCCTCCTTACCTACAGCCTCCTCTGCAGTGTCCTCTGCAACGTCCTGCCGGCCGGCCGCTTTCCCACTCACGCCGGATGATGACGTCACCCACCACAAGCGGGAAAGCGGCCAGCTGACATTGAGGAGGAAGGACGCAGCGGAGGACGACTGGGGACAATGCGGAGGTGGCTGCAGGTAGGCAGGGGGATGGGGGAAGGGAGAGAGCGGGGACAGCAGGAGGGAGGGCTCTGCAAGGACCCAGAGCGGATCTGGATCGCAGATCCGAGGCAGATCGGAGGGTCCATGCACAACCCTAATTCACCTCCTCACATCACTGGCAGAAAAATGAGTTGGGAGCCCTACTGTCCTTCCTAACTGCTACCCCTACTTTCACAGTTTAAGGCCTCAGTCACTGACTTGTGCAAATTATCAGAGCAGAACCACCATTCACAGAATCATGCTGCTTCACATGAGCTGGAATTCTGAGCCTGCCCTTTATCATAAAGCCCAGAATCTAACAGGCTTCCAAGAGAAACTGCTTTGAATTATTTGTCTTTGACTCCAGAATGGTTCATGAGAAAAGGAAAAATCTATTAAAGTGGTAAGAAATATTTGTTCCATGAGATTAAGCATAGTAGTGCATCCAGGTTTTTTTGGGGGGGGCTTTTAAGAATATTGTGTAATGTATGAAACATTTCTAAACAGAGTATTCAGTCGTTAATGCAAGTTATGGCAGAGATTTCACAGGTATTGGAGCCAGAAGATTAAAATTCATCATTCCCATTGCAGCCATCATTAATTTAACTCCCCCTGCCTACAAACTAGAGAGGACCTTTTCCTATTTTCATCCTGTATACTAACAGGGAACTGATTCAAGAAAACATGAAGAGGAAAAACCCAAATCACCCCAATGAGGACTAGCTGGCTGACTGTTGGAGGAAGAAACAAAGCAAACTGGTGTAGGGACAAGGAATGGAAAGGCCCTGTAGATGTTTTGGCCTATAATTCCTATCATACCTCACCAGTGGCTATGCAAGCTAAGGCTGATGAGAACTGTAGGCCAAACATCCAGAGGGCCACAAGTTACCCACCCCTGCCTTAACTGGAGCACTCCATGGGTTGTATCCATTTTAACCCTAATTAGAGTAGATGCATTGCAATGAATGGCATTTAGATTAACAAAGAATACAACCCCATACTGCAACATTTTGTTGCAGATCCAACTTTTCATTCCTAATATTGATCTAGTCATATCAATGGCCTAGTTTCCTCACCTGCAAAGCCATGTTCCTTCTTGTCATACTACATAAGCCCTAACATTTCACACGTCCATATAGGTGCACTCTTGCTTCCCTATAATTCCACCAAGATTTACAGCCTGCATTATTCCTCCTCCACCCCTGCATCCACCCAACCACAATACATTGCTGAATATTATGGGTTGCATCTTAACACTGCACTACTAATATAAGTATGTTGCACTAATGTAAACCATCTCTAGCATAATGCCAATAATGCTTGCTGGCGTGAAAATCCATCACATCAGCAAACACTATTGCAATTGTACTAGAGATAGTTTACACTAGCACAGCATCTAGCATTAGTGCCATGTTGGATACTGTCCCATATTGCTTTATTTCTGAATTTGATGTGTTAGCAATCTGACCCTAACAGCCAGTTTTTGTTTTGTTTTTAATTTTAAGCACATTTAATTCCACAATGAGATCTAGTTGTACTTATTACATTGTATCTGCCATTTACTGTCTTGATAGACAATTACGGAAGACACTTATGTACACCAGTGCGCATGCATACACAGTGAACCCAACATATTTATAGAACAGAAATCCAGACCACAATAGGGAAAAAGGTACAACTCAATTTTATTGATTAGAAGTATAATATATTGCCCTCAAGACTACACTACGATGTAGTTGTTCCAAAGGCTACCAAACACTGCAACTCAATTTGCCCACAATTCCTCAATGGTAACAAGTAGGGATGTGCACTGGATCGGACCCGATCCACGATCCGAGTCCGGTCCAGTGGGAAATCGGATAAATTATCCGATTTCCGATCCCGCAGCTGGATCGGCCGATCCAATCCGAACCGGTCCGAAAAAGCTCCGAACCGGTTCGGCGGATCGGCGGATCGGCGGGCGCCCACTGGCGCCCACCGCCGCTTCCATTGGCGGGCGCCAGCGGGCGCCCGCCGATGAAAGTGGACAGCGGGGGGGGGGAGGAGGGGGGCACTTACCTTCTCGGCCCGGTGGCTCCCGTCCGGCGCCGGCGCCTACTACTACTAGCAGGCTCCGCGGCCTGCTCTAGGGTGGCGCGCCGGGTGATGTCATCACCCGGCGCGCTACTCTAGAGCAGGCCGCGGAGCCTGCTGGTAGTAGTAGGCGCCGGCGCCGGACGGGAGCCACCGGGCCGGGAAGGTAAGGAGGGGGTGCGTGGAGGGGAGGAGGGGGCGCGCGGAGGGGGGAGGGGGGAGGGGGGCCCTTACCTTTCCGGCCCGGCGGCTCCCGTCCGGCGCCGGCGCCTACTATTCCCAGCAGGCTCCGCGGCCTGCTCTAGGATGGCGCGCCGGGTTATGTCATCACCCGGCGCACTACTCTAGAGCAGGCCGCGGAGCCTGCTGGAAGTAGTAGGCGCCGGCGCCGGACGGGAGCCGCCGGGCCGGAAAGGTAAGGAGGGGGTGCGTGGAGGGGAGGAGGGGGCGCGCGGAGGGGGGAGGGGGGAGGGGGGCCCTTACCTGCCCGGCCCGGCGGCTCCCGTCCGGCGCCGGCGCCTACTACTACCAGCAGGCTCCGCGGCCTGCTCCAGGGTGGCGCGCCGGGTGATGTCATCACCCGGCGCGCTACTCGAGAGTAGGCCGCGGAGCCCGCTGGTAGTAGCCGCCGGCGCCGGACGTGCCGAGAAGGTAAGTGGCGGGGAAGGGGGCTTACCCCCCCCCCGGAGCCGTCCGCTTCTATCCGCTGGCGCCCGCGGGCGCCAGCGGATGGAAGCAGGCGGCCCCAGGGGGGGTAGGGAGCGCGGGGGAGGGGGCTTACCTGCCGGGGCCGTCCACAGCGGACGGCCCCGGGGGGGGGGAGGGAGTTAGGCCCCCCCTTACCCACCCGCCGCCATTTTTTCCTCATAGACTTGCATTGCAATGCAAGTCTATGGGGAAAAAAATGGCGGCCGATCCAAAAATTTCCGATTTTTGGATCGGGATCGGACTCGATCCGGTCCGGGGGGCCTCCGATTTTGTCCGAACCGGTCCGGGACAAAATTGGAGGTCCCGATCCGGGTCCCGATCCGATCCGGGGGGTCCGTGCACACCCCTAGTAACAAGAGACATAATTACTGAATGATAATAGCTCGCTGCAACCTAAATTGACCCTTCCAGCAAAGGGGAACACCATTCCTCTAATCTTCAAGTGGAAGTGATTCTGAACCTTTTCCCAATCAGTTCACACAAGGCCTTGATGAAAGGACAGGCATACCATACTGGAGTCAGTTGATCAGGGAAGAGTTTTTACATCAGCACAACTGGAGCTAATTGTGCTTGATAGTTCTTGCAGACTAATTTGCTTAACTTCCCCTTTGTTTATATTATTTTCAGCAAAGCAAGTATACGGAGTCGCAAGTCACTTCCTAAGCAATCCTACAATACTGAAGTCATCGTTAGCAAACCACTATCGGATGTTCAGCAAAACAATGTATGAATGAGTCAAAGTTTTACAACATGTTTTACAACATGTCCTGTGTCTAAAATTATATTTGGATCTTAAACCACTTCTACTCCCTTAGTTATGTCTTGTTCTGCTTCCTCAAAAGCTATGTTCTTCAGGCCCTCTCTTCCTGCCCATGTCTGTGGCTCCCTGCTAATAGCATCAGTGGTGAAGAGATATATGTAGCCTCATCGCATCAGCAGATGTTCATCCTCAGACAAGCCCTGATCTGTAGACGAAGATATTTTACAATACTGTATGCACAAAGAGCATTTGCTAGTCAGTGAACCCTATGCATCAGAGCCTTGTCAACCAACCTCCATTCTCTGTGGAAGCCCAAGCCTTCCACTCTGCCAAATCGTAGAGCTGGCTGTGGATGGGGAATGGCCGCTCCTCACAAACCACACCCAATCTCCTCAGCTCCACTTTTCCTGCTACTCAGCTGTTTCTCAACCAAGCAGGTGAAAGATGGGTAGAGGTGGAGATGGTGGCAATTGGGCTTGAAAAAGTTCTAATGGGAGGCTTTTTTCAGGCTTAATTGCTGTGTGGGGCAGGCAATCTTCATAGCGATTACAGCTGGGGATGGGAAGGCTAATCCTCCCCTTATACTGAGATCTCAATTAAGGTTATTCCCCCACCTAGCATTTAGGCTTGAAAAAAGACTCCTATTGGAACCAATGGATGGCTCATTTAAAACCTAATTAGGGAATCCATTTGGGGGTGGAGCTTGATGAATTTTCCTGGTTCGCACCCCTAGGACTTTGTTCCAGTTTCCTGCTGTGGCGCCCGACTCAGTCTGTAGTGACTCGGGCCAGTTCACAGATTTTTTAGGCATTTGGTGAATTTTATTTTCACAGGTTGCACAATATGCACCAATCTCTCAGCCATTTGTGCAAATTATAGCCAAATTAGCACCAATTTCTCAGCAATTTGTGCACATTATGGCTCAATAGCCACACACAAAAAATGTCCCCCAAAAGTTCCCAGAGTTCAGGAAATGCTCACAAATTAGCTCACAAACACAGTTTGAGAAGTACATTCTGTGGAACTCCATCAACCCAATAATAATAATAATAATAATAATAAGAAGAAGAAGAAGAAGAAGAAGAAGAAGCCAGATTTTCCAGAGATGGACACCCTAAAACCTAATGTCTTGGTGTGTGTGTGAATGAATGAATGTGTTATATTCTCCAGCCTTGATCCCCCCCCCTCTGCCTCAGAGGAGGACTCACAGGGGATGGAGGTTTCATCCTGTAATCCATCATCTGCTACTCAAGGACTTTTAAGGCCAGAGGATGTAGTTTTATCAGACTCCTCAGACTCAGAAGGCATCCCTCCTCAACAGTCTTCATCAACCCCATGCCATAGGAGCCAGTGGCTACACTATTGGACAATGGCATTTTAAGAAGCAGACAGAAGGGGTGGAGTTGACAGCCTGACCTTCCAGCCTTCAGAAGGCCTCTACACTTTGCTGAAACAATTGCTCATTGTGGGTGAGTTTCATTCAGGAATCTGTCCAGGGTCCTGACAGGCCTTGCCTTGCCTGTTAGAAACCTGCATCGCCTAACGTGACCTTGATGTGTGAAATGTGATGTAGCCTTTCCAGGTAGTAGTGCTGCTACAACCCAGTATCCCTGGGAGCCCTATGCCAAGTTTGGACCGAACAGGATGGATGTGTGTTAGGCATAAGAATTGATGAGAGTGCATATGTATGCATGCGTGTGGATGTGTATGAATGGATGAGTGTGTGTGTGTGCACACTTCAGACTCACTCACTACTTGCTTTGGACCTACTCACAGCTGCCATGTGGCCCCCTTGGGATGAAAAAGGTTTCCCACTCAGGGAATGGGAGAAAATGTGCTTTACCATAAGTTCCTCATGACCAATGCTTCCTAAGGGCTGTTACAATTCAGAACCAAGCTGTTCCATTCTGAGGCTGTTCAGATGGCATGATTCTGTTCAGTGAAAAATGATTGAACTTCTGAGATATCTGGGGATTATAGTTAATTTTGCTCAGCAATCGCCCTGTGTGTTAGGTGCAAGCAACCAAGAGGCTTCGCATTGTAAATACAGCACGAACTGGAGGGCTGTGGCTAATTTGATTATTTAAAACAAAGGCATTAACATCATTTGCACAGAATCTTAATGAAGTTGGCAGATGCCAAGCTACAGTCTACAGACGTGTAGCATTTATTCTACAATATTCTTCTTCTGCAGGATCCTTAGATGCGATATATTTATGTCCTGATATACAAAACATAATAAATTGGGTTAATTTCTGTGTGCTCCATTGTATCAAGTTCTTAATTTTATTAATATATTTCACTTGCTAGCAAAATCACATCTTCATTTTTCTTCTATTTTCAGATTTTTCTGTGAGGGCTTGGAATTTAGCAATGACAAGATTTTCAGAATGTGAAATAAGGACCTCTAAATGTATGGAGATAAAAGCCATGCTGGAGCAGACCAAGGGTCCATCCAGTCCAGTATCTGGTACACACACTGGCCAACCAGCTGCCTGTGGAAACCCACAATTAGGATGAGCATGCAATAGCACCCCTGAGCTTTACAAAAGTCCCTTGCATGCTGGAGCAGCCCCATCACCACCAAAGCATAGATGATACAGCCATTGGGCAGACATCAGCACCTGCTTTGCAGACACAGATGAAGCAGGTCAGTGCTCTCTCTTTCCAACATTGGCCTGATGTATGTGCTTCAGATGACAGAAAAACAAAAGGGTACAATGCTGTACAAAAGTCCAGCATGAATCATAATGAGCGGTCGTTACAACTTATCTTCCAGTTTGGCTCTCTTATTCGCATATTTGTCTAAGGTGTATGACAGAGGTGCAGAACCTCTTTCAGTCTGAGTGACAAATTCAATTTCAGGAAAGTTTTTGCAGGGGTGTGTGAATTCCAGTGGTGGGCAGGGCCATAGGCAAAGGGGGTGGGGCCAAACGGACAGGGCCAAAATATCAGCATGTTGTACTGTAGCTTAAAGCTCTTACTGCCTGTAACTAAGCCTTAGGAGAGATATTTGAACCCATTAGAAGGGGGGAGTGCACAAAATCCAGGAAACCACCAAATGATTGGTGGATGGAAAGATGGGGTAGGGCTAGGGGAAGGGGGTGAAGCCTTCTGGGGAATTTTGGAGGGCCGGATTTGCGAAGTTGAGTACTTTTGAGATACTGCCTAAAAATATGCTGCATGTTTAGAAGTGAGAATCTTTGAGCATAATCAGTAACTACATTGATGCAACTGAAATATTTTGGTATATATGATGTATGTAATTACTACTGCATATCAGACATGTCACCAGTCGCAGGATTCATCTTGGAGACTATCTTTTTTGGGGGATCTCTGCAGGCACTTTTAGAGAAACAGAGTAAGTAATCACAGGTATTATTGCAGCGTGCCAATCATTATTAATTCTACGTTTTTAAAATCAATGTTTTATTCTAAAATGTGTATTTATGTGCTACCTTTTCTTCCTTCTTAATATTGCGCCTGAAAAAGGCCTCTGTATTTTGTCAGTGCCAAAGCACATAGGGCTATGCCTCAAAATAAAATGACATAAATTTTCAACAGCCTGAAACTCCACCTCTTTATTCCATTTGATGCTCATGACAGCAACATGTTAATGCAGCCTTCCCCAACCTGATGAGCTGCAGATGTTTTGGACTACAACTCCCAGTGTTCCTGATCATTGACCATGCTGTCTGGGGATGATGGAAGCTGAAGTCCAAAACATTTGTAAGGCACCAGGTTGGGAAGTCTGTGTTGATGTTTGATTTATCTGAAACAGCACATCACTACAGCAATTCCAATACGATGATGTCCAGTCTCCGGCTGCTGGCTTGGTCAATCCTGTCCTTCTGCTGCAAACCAGGACCAAGCCTGTAATTATTGCTTCTGAACGGGAAATGGGATAGATTATGATCAGTGACTGTGCAAAGAACCAAGATATTTATGAGAGAATTACTTTTTCAAAAGGGTTTGAAGTAATACTGCGCAACAGACTGCAGCTGTATTATCGAAAAGCCATTTAACAGGGCACTTTTCCACACACAAGTGTCGTCCCATCTTAGCCAACTCAGTTTCTCTTTGTTTTGTGTCTTCTTGCTTGCTCGAACTGAGATGCTGCAGTGTACGATTGGATGGATGACCTCAGACTTGATGCCAACTGGATGACTAAAACGAACGCAGGAAACACAATCCATTGTTTTCTAGCTGCAATGCCCACTTTGTTCAACACAGAAGAGTTAGCGTGCCTCTCTGTAAGCCCTGCATGCAGGTTTAACCAGCAAGAATCTCTCTTGCATGACTTCCAAATTGGGAAGTGAATGTGGTCATTTGGGAGGGTGAAGCGGAAGTGCGGGTGGGCTTAATAGTTGAGCTGAATATCCCCACCAAAATAAGTATTCGTTCAAAAAAACCAAACCTTCTCAATATCTGATTTTGAACTCAGATAGTTGCTATTTGTGATGCAAACTGAGCACAGTGTACAAAAGGTTCAGGATGCAAATATAAAGTGCCACAAAACAGTTTCACTGTGTGGCTACTGGTTAAAGAACCTTAAAAACGGTAACAGGGGTGGGAACATGTGTCCCTCCAGATATTGTTGGAATGCAGTTCCCATCAGCCCTACCCAGCATAGCCAATGGTGAGGGATGATGGAATTGTAGTCCAACATCAGGAGGACCACATGTTCCCCACCCTGAACAATAGTTTTTTGGTGGTGCTGCTGCATGTTAGAGGTTCAAAGCCTTCAGTCAATACTACAGTTCCCAGGATTCTTTGGCTGGGCAACTTACTGGTTTGAAACTGTTATATCTGAATCATAGCTGAAAGCCTATGTGCTTGGGCTGTCATGCTTAGCAGGCATACTTGAAAATATGATCCACTGGTAGCCGATGTTGAACCAGGATGAATGCCTTGTCTAAAAATCACCTACCATATAGCATTAGCCACATCCATTTTGCTACCCAATATATATCAGGAAGGCAAATGGCTTGTGACTTCCATACCCAGCGCAATCCAGACTGGGGAAAGAGCTGCCATACACAAGGAAAGTGAGTGTGCAAATTGGCCCAAACATCTAGATAAATGGGTTTGGCGTCACTATAGTAAAATAGTTAAAATGTTAAGAGTACTACTGAGGAGACCCAAGTTCAAATGTCCTGAATCTCACTGGGCCATCTTCGACTAGTCATACTCTCTCGGTCTAACCTACATCACAGGGTTGTTGTGAGGGGGGAAAAGTGGTCAAGAGCCATGTCTGCTGCCCTGAGCTCCTTGGGAAAAGGGTAGTTTAGAAATGAAATGATATTCCATTTGGTTTTAAATGTTACAAGACTTGGAGAAAGACTAAAAAAGAAAAAGTAGAAAAAGTATAGCAACTGAGTGGAAGCCCATTATATTAAATTTGCAATAATTTACTAGGTGAGATTCAAACTATACACTATATCAGGCAGGGGAGCTTTAAACTGAACTGTCTTCATCTAACACAATTTATTGATAATGTGAAGAAATGGATCTGTAGGTGCTACACCACGGAATACTTATTAGGCGAATTCTATCTGGAATCATGATACATTATTTGCACACATCATGGTCTTAACTACCCCTTGTGGTGAACACAGGAGTGACCGCTTGATATCAGTTCAACAATTATTCATCTTGCCTAGCTAGCTAGTCCAAAAACTGCTCAGAAGGGGGTGACGGGTGGGAGGGAGTGGAAATGCTGCATAGATCTCATCATCTGGCTAGGAATAATGGGAGTTGCAACCCAAGAGGTCCGCAAGGAATTAGCAGAGGTGTTTGTAGGGAGACGCAAAGTGTTCAAACCTTCTGGTCCCTGTTATCAATCTGGCCGCTGCATTTTGCATAAGCTGCAGCTTCTGAACTGTCTTCAAAGGCAGCCCCATGTAGAGTGCATTTGCAGTAATCTAACTTGGAGGTTACCAGAGCATAGACAACTGAAGCCAGGTTAGCCCTGGCATAGCTGGGCCACCAACTGAAGTTGGTAGAAGGCACTCCGTGCCACCAAGGCCACCTGAGCCTCAAGTGACAGAGATGGTTCTAGGAGAACCCCCAAGCTACAAACCTGCTCCTTCAGGGGGAGTGCAACCCCATCCAGAACAGGTTCAAGTCCCTCCATTTGGTTCTTACAATACACAAAATCCCCCAACCTCTGCCCACAAACTTATTCTGGACTACAGCAGCTTTCCCTAGACTGGTACCTTCTAGATGTTTTGGACTGCAGCTCCCATCAGCCCCAGCCTGCATGACCAATGATCAGGAATTCTGGGAGTCGTAGTTCAAAACATCTGGAGGGCACCAGGATGGAGAAGGTTCGACTACAGAATTGCTGATGGCAACTTGTCATCATCACTCATTTATCCATCAGAGACTGATTTATAGAAGGTATATAAAGGTAAACTGTTCTCCATCACATTGTCAACCTGCTAAAGGTTTGAATTCCCTGATGTGTGTGTGTTCACGTATGTATAAAAATGCCTTTAATCACAAGCTGCATTATTTTTCTTTGAAGAAAGAATTAGGTGCCAAAGAGTAATTCCTCATTAATTTTGTTGCTTTGTGTGAATTTAATGACCATAATCACAGGATGCATTGAACAGTGCTTCTTCCTTTTAAAAGATGGTGACAACAAAAATATCCCCTACCCTTTTGTGTGTATATAATTTTGGTTATCAAAATCAGGGACCTCTGCAAGTTGGCAATTACTGAGTTGCAAAGTCTCCGAAACAAAGCAACACTTGCCCATAAATACCAGTGGAGCAACACAGATTAGACCTTGGGGCTCAAGTCCTGGGCCCCACAGCCCAAATGACTACCAAGAGAGTGGCAGGTGATGGGCGCAGTAGCAGCAAACAGACCTAACCGCACCAAGGCTGGCATAGATATATTGGGGCAAAGGTATACAGCATCCTTTGTTTCTTTCGTCTTGTTATTATTTATATGTTGTTTATCACATGTCTATACTGCCTGATAGCCGTAGCTCTCTGGGCGGTTCACAAACATTAAAAAACAAATACACTATATAAAGTGTAAAACTATTTACATAAATATGAACAGACAGCGCATGTACACACAGAGAGACAACATATATCTAAAAACAATTTTAAACAATCAACCAAAGGCAATCCAGAATCTGATTAAAATTCATTATATGCTACCATATGATTAAAATCTGCATTTAAAATCTTTATTAATCTCTGCATTGCTACTCAGTTTTATCTGGTTGTGCTTTTATATTGTATTTTATACTGTGTTTTTATACTGTTGTTTGTTTTATATTTTGAGCAGTTTTAATTTTTGTGAACCGCCCAGAGAGCTTCGGCTATTGGGCTATATAGAAACGCAACAAATAAATAAATAAATAAATAAATAAAATACCAAATGCCTGAGAAGACAGTTTTAACTTGATGATGAAAAGATAATAATGTTGGCACCAGGTGGGCCTCATCTGTTGTTCCCCGCCTCGATCTGGAGGGAGAGTCGGGTAAGAAATAAATATATTATTATCATCATCATCATCATCATCAGGGGGATCCTTCCACAATTGGGGAGCCACCACCGAGAAAGCCCTCTAATAGTGAGCATCCAGCAGGGCACGTAAATACTTACAGATACCCATTGTATTACTTTTTCATTTTAAATATATATTATCCTTTCCTCTAACAAAATGGTGGTATTCCCAAGTAAATGTGTTTAGCATCATGGCAACCGGAGTAAACTCCTATTTTATTCCCACAGTCATGATGGTGATATGATTTAAGTGCATTTAAAAATGAAAATATTGTTGTTATTGGGATTGGCAAAAAGTTGTACTGTTTTGTTTTTCTCTTCTAACATATCAGGGATGTATAAGTATTTGAGAAGTATGGAATGGCACAGAGTCGGGGGTAAAATGTTAGTTTTGTGCTTCACAACTGAAGTAAGATACATGGCCATCTTAAGCCCAACTTCACCCCCCACCTCCCCCACCAAAAGAAGAGCATCACCTAGCTGCACCACTGAATACCGGAGCCTCTAAATAATATGTCATATGTCACAGACAAAAAAAGGCTGAAAAGGAAATAGATGTCTCCATCTCAATATCTCATCTAAGATCCTCTGTTGGTTTAATTCAATTTCATTACAGATTTAATTACAGATTTCTTACACAGTGGCCGGGTTCACACAATCAGCAGGGGGAAATAACCCAGAATGGTTTCTCCCATCCCCGCACACGCTGCCTGTGCAACTGGCATTTTCCTAATATCTGCACCACATTGTGGGTTGCCATGTCATCCAAAACCTGCACATAGCACAAACAGGTGTGACTGCTAACCTACCCATCAGCCCCTACGAGCCATGGGTTGTAGAGTGGTTTAGATCAGCCTCCCCACTCTAAGCCTCACTGCAACTCCCTTACCATGAAGAATAAAGATGCAACATATTTGTTCCAACCTTGAGAGATTTGCTGGAGCCAATTAGAAGTAGTGTTAGAGCAAAACAAGCAAAATTCTGAACAGTAAGAACAGGAACTCACCTCATAGGATTAACATGTTAGTGGTCAAAATTAATGCAAGTGACACATAGCATCTACAACTGGTCCAATGGATTCAAACACAGAAGACACACCTTGGGCAGAAGAATGATAATAAAGATTGGTGGTGAAGTTTATGCAATTATACAATGCCAATGAACAATACAGTGAAAACTACAAAACTATACGCAGTACTCTCCTTTGGGAACAGTAGTGTTTGGGGCAATTCACAGTAGTTAGCAAAATAGAGATCTTGAAAAAACACCACGGAATTTTTTAAAAGTATAGGTGGAGAGAGCAAGCAAAATTTGTGACACATACCATGTCTATCAGATAGCTAAATTCTTTTGTAATTAATTATTTTATATGGTAAGTGCTTTGAAAATTCATTTACATAATTTGAAGGGCTGCAAAACTATGCATATAAGTCTATAATTAAGTCAGTGCTCATTGTCTGCTTTTATCTCTAGTATTTTATGAGCTACACCCTACATAAAACATAGATGCTGAAAATCTGTTTGTGAAGCAAATGTTATCTTGGATCTACCAAAACATCAAAGAAGGAAAGGTATAAATCAATTTCAGCAAGTCAAAATTAGGCTCTTTTAAATTCCATTGATTTTAATTGGAAAGATCTAAGCATATGTGTGTAAACTCTCAGAAGACAATGGGTCTTAAAAAGTGTTTTACTTTAATTGGCTCATGAAAAAAAATGGGAGTGATGAGGATTTAAACAAAAGTGGATAAAAATCTGATGTTGAAATGCAGGGGGGGAAAGATAATTAAACTTCCCAGCAGTGTTTGCTGGACTACCAGTATATCTATATGAGTATGCACGCATTCATACAGTTCTTTTAGATAATTATAGAGTTGGAAATGCTTTTGTCTCATTAAGCAGCGGCATCTTTAAAAGTAAGCTGTCTGTAAACAGTGTATTAAAACAAAATTAATTTAATTTAGCAGTAGCACAGCAATGAAAATAAATTAAAATCTAAACTTTTGTCACAAAGATTACTTTCAAAAGCAACTGATAGGTTTGGGTTCTTATTAGGGAAAGCGTAATCAGCATTATATATATATATATATATATACACACACACACACACACATCATTTTGCTTCTAGGCTTGAGGCAATGCAGTCCTCTTCCAGGTGTAATAGTAATAGATATTTGACCTGATCCAGAAATGGCTATATGTGCAGAAAGGACTGGCTCCAGGTTAAAAAGGGGAGGGAAGCTGGCAAAGTGCTGTCTGCTGGGTCCTCCTCTGAAATCAATCCCCTCCCCAAGGGCTCACCAATGGTGGTGGGCGGAAACAGGAAGACTACAATCTGTGGTAAGCGGATATAAGTTGCTCGCCATTTTACATTTCCCACAATGCCTTGAAGTAGTGTTGTTCCAAGGCAGTGGGGAATCTGAAATGGCAGTCAGCTTACAGATGCTTGCTACTAGGTAAAATCAAGGCAGGAAGAATGAGTCCAGAGCAGAAATCAGCACTGGCAGGCCCTCCAAATATCTTCTCTGTGCAAATCTCCCTTCTAAATTAAACACACTTCCAGCAATCAGGTATCTAAATTTTAACGCCTCTTGGTAATAGGGGATGAATGAATTTCGCTTTCCAAGACTACTGCATTTTTCTTTTTTGAAGAACAAGTTTGTTCCATCCCGTTTCTGTATCATTTTATGATTTGGGGAGAGTGAAAAATCCGCATAAAAATGCGTACATGTTTCTACACATTTCTCCTAATGAACACATTTTTTGCATGCATTTCTTCTAATATATGCATTTTTGAATGACATTTTCCAGATATATGTATTTTTGTATGCAACTTCGATCAGAGACTGCATCACAAAGTTTGGAGAAGTGCAAAAACCAACGAATAATCGCATATTCGTTTGAAAGGGTGGATTAGATTAGTTTGCATAAGAGAGTCAAACGAATTTCTCCCCCTCCCTAACAGTAATACAACTTGCCATTTGTTCCTTATAGTAATGGAATACCACTCTCACAGAAAGTAAAATATATTTCTTAACTCAGACTCTACAGACACCATGTGTATCTATTATTACTATTTGATATGGCAAAGGAAGTACATTTGTAAGTAAGCTAGAGAACATGGCAGATTGGTTTGGATGTATGCCCCACTCCGAGAACGATCTACAGATCATAAAGTGAACTTGTCATTATCGTATCTGTGGTACTTTTGCATTCTGGCCCAAGCTGTGAAGGCCCAAGGCATTCATTGCAGAGTTCTGTGAGTTGATCCACAGTCCCTGCTCCAAGACCCACGCCATGAGAAGGAGAAAGCAGCCTTTTTATGCCAGCTGTTTATGTCAAGTCCTTCCCCAGGCAGACAATACAGGACAATTACATCCGCCCTTCCCATGGAAGTGATCAACTAAAAGGCACATCCAAAAGATCATGGGATGAGCAAGGCATCCAAGACTGCCTGCTACTGCCGACACATTAAAAAGAAAACTTTTTATTATTATTGAGTAACTGCCATTTGGGGATGGGAGAAGCCTTTATGCTTTTCTTCAGATGGGGAAAAAGTAGAACACAGAAATTTAAATAAAAATGGGTTAGTGGAAACATACACATTAGTAAAGCTACAAGTATTGCTTACTGAAGATTCTAATTTCATGTTCAGCTTAGGTTCATGGCACACGTCCTCCACAGATAGGAAACAGTGCTCAGTGTAGACTGAAAGCTGGCTGCAACAAAATAAGAAATAGCATCCAAAGAACTGCCATTTCTATAACTAGCCATGCTCCGGACTTCTTATCTCTTGCCCCGTAACCAGCATAGCATAAATAAATTAAGAATGTTGTTAACAAGGCTGCATTTTGTACATGCTGGAGGCAGTTTGTGCTGTACAGTGTGAACTGACTGTACAACTGTCTCTGGATGAAATATGCTGCACTAGCAAATAAATATTTTACAGCTAGTATCACATTTGTCTCCCCTCTCCCATTTCATATTTTAAAGTTTTAAAAATGACATGAAGAATTAAAATGTCTCCTCCCTGTCTCTTTTTCTGTGTTCATGGAACTGTGCCAGAATTTATAATACCAAAAACTGGATCAAAGTTAAGCTCTTTTCATCTGGGCTGTTGAGATTGTGAACAAAAAACCGCTTTCGGCATTGCAGAAACGTAACTCCAAGGCAAGGATCAGCCTACTTGATGCACGCAGAAAAAGTAGAACAAAGTCTCCAGGATAATTAGGACAGTTAGAAGTGGAAGAACTCACTTTTAAAAGAAAGAAAAAATGCACCTAAGGTGGAGTCTTCCGCCATTCGGATCTAGTCTAGGGTAACTGCATAATGAATACAGACAATGCCCTATTCACACTAAGCCATAGTGGTTAAGCATTTTGAGTTAAACATTATGGCTTAGCGTGTTGTGTGAACCATTTCTGACCATGAAGGCTGCATAACCCCAGTTTAAACATGCTCACTAACCATTTGCTGCAAAAGGGTTAACAGCCTAACCATGGTTTAGTGTGTTGTCTGAACAGGCCCAATGAGTTCTTTTTAATTTTTCTACCCCATCCATAAGTGCAACGCCCCCAAAGCAGCTTACCATCCATGTCAAAGAAGCAAACTATGAAAACAACAACTACTAAAAGCAACACTATATTTAAGCCACACATATTAAAAGTACTTCAGGTTTCAGTGTCACTCCTTTATGCTAAACATTTACATAGTCTCTATTCAGAGCCAAGGTAGATTTGTAACTACTAACCCAATTACTGAAGTCACACACAAAATAACCTTGAAGGCTGTGCAGGACCCACCCCATAAATATGGAGAGGGGAACCGCATCCAAATTCCTTAATAACTTCTAGGAGAGGAGTGGGCAACTGTTTGCCCTCTGAACATTTTGGCCTATAACTGTCTTTAGCCCTAGCCATAATTTTCATAATGTTCTCTCTCCCCTCCCCCCTCTTTGCTACAAAGGAAAATGGCTTCCCTTCTAGAATCTGTTATTTTAGTCCATTATAAACCTGGGATGCATCAGCCTGGAATCGCTTACAGTTCTCTAGAATACTGGCTAGGATCAAGGACTGGATCTTTCATAAAAACACACACCATCTGTTACTAATGACAGGCTGTTGAATATGATTCCTAAGAGCAGGCAGGCAGGCAGGCAGGCAGAACAAAACAAAATCCACCAAAGATCTGGTCTAGTATCCTTCCTCCCCACCCGCTCTCAAATGCCAGCACTACCAGCTCTTAGCTGATGAATGAAGAGCTGCAATATTCAGACCACCAGCCTCAGGTTTTTGGGTCTTGATCCCAATAAAGCTTGACTACTGCTTCTAAACTGACAGATTTGTGTTCTATTAGTTCTGCACTGCTCTTCATTTGGCCCCATTTACTTGATGTATGCACGCCTGTTCCTTTTCCGCTCACTGATCACTGTTGGTTTTTGGAAGCAGCGACTTCTTTCCGCAGCATCCCACATACCATTTGGGCTACTGTCTGGAAAACGTTGCGCTGAATTTTTGCTATGATTAGTTAACGGGGAATGCATGGCAGTAAAGAAGGTTTTCAGTTAAATGTCAGCTTCCACATGACCCTTTGGCATATGGAGAGTGTGATATCATATTCATACAGAGGAAACCTAAATGAGCTAATTCTATAACAGCCTTATTCCCTACCCCTCCAAGCCCTTACCAGTTCGCCTGCATTCAGCCAAGGATCCCAGCCTGTCCTTTGCATACTTCATGATGTGCCAGAAACAACAAGGCATCAGCAATATCCTTACACTGTGTTATTTTATTTGTCTCTCTGTATGTATCTCTGTCTGTATCTATCAGTCCTTCAATTAAAACTCTCAGGATAAAATATAATAAATAATAAAACTTATACATAACGCTACAGGAATAAAAAGAAAACCCCCATGAAATGTTTATTTATTTACTATATTTATATACTGCTCCCCATTCAAAAAATTTAGAGCAGTGAACAAATAGAATAAAAACAGAATAAAAACTAAACACAAATGTTAGTTTATTTTGAAATAAAGTTCTAAAAATTAAGGCAACAAAATCAAAGAAAATATGTATAAATTTAACTAGACCACTGGTGTGTGTGTGTGGGGGGAACCCTCCCTAATTATATTTCTTAGGGAGAAATCCTATAATTCCTAGACAGGTCTGGGAGGGCCATAGGATACTTTGGATTCTTGGATCCGAGGTTAGAGACAGCACTCTGACCTTGGATCCAGAAATCTGCACAATGCCCCCATTCCTTCACAGCTTCTCCAAGGTCAGGAAACCCGCCTCAGAGAGAGGGTAAAAGGGTTATTCTGGTGGGTGGGGCGTGGAGAAGACTGGAGAGGCTAGGATACGAGTTATCCCAAGGCCTCTTCAGCCGCATCCCCTCCCCTCTGGATTGCCCCATTTAGATTGGCAAAAAAGCCCATCTAGCAAAAAGGCAGGGCGAGAGGAGTAGCATGGGCAACAAGTTCAGAGGCTTACAAGCATTGAGGGCATAATTCATAGGATCGTGCCCTTATTCTATCACTACTATGCTTGTGGAACAGCTAGAGTAAAACAGCCTAAGTAGAAGCTCTTTCTCTAATGAAAAAAATGAAACTACAGGTTATATAACATATATAAGGTGTATGTTATAGTGTTTATGTTATTGTATTACTCAGAAAAAAACATAGGCAACTGTACTTGGCTGGAATTTGATCCCTTCTCATGTGCATGCTAAAAGAAAAGGGATGGAGGACCTGGTTCATGCATGTACTGCTCAGGAGTAGGTAGTTTGATGCCCTCCAGATGTATTGGACTACAACTCCCAGAAGCCCCAACCATCATGGGTCAGGGATTGTGGGAGTTGTAGTCCAAAACATCTGGAGGATACTAGGCTGCCTACCGCTGCACTAAACTATGGTTTTAGTGCTACATCCAGACCAGCTAGATTGAGTGCAGGGAAGTTTTACATGGATGTAGCCTTACAGGAAAGTGGGGGACTCAGGGCTGACTCCATACATTTTGCTGCCCTAGGCAAAATCATAATAGCAGTGCTTTCCATGTGGTGCACTCATATTTCCCCCAAAAACTGTTGAGACAAATGCACTATCGAAGTCATTTGCAAGACCTGAGACCAGTAGTTTTGCTCAAAGAAGGCCTTTGTTCCCATGATCCATCACAAAGCATAGTGACCAAAGGCCCAGGTACTAACACACTATGGCAGACATGCCTGCCCCTCACCACCCCTGGCTTATACAAAGAGACCAGGTCCTCCACATTACACAGAGCATTCAATACCCTAAAGCCAGGATTGTACCCGTTGTAGCTTCCTCCACCTATTTTCATGGGAATTTTCAATTATGACTATCATGGACATGCCTTTTTTTTTCTTTTTACTGAAGCAAATTCGTCTTTAAAACCCAATATACAGAATTTTAAAAAATCATGCAGCCAACCGCCCTTCACTTCTATGAAGAAATGCCCCATAAATAATGGTTATTGTAATGAAATGTTTATTAATGTAACTTAGCTATTCACTTTCTCCTCAGCTTTCTCCTAGTCCTTCTAAAATACCACACACCAACTATCAGACCTTCTCTCTCATTCCCACAGACTGACTCTGACTCTTAATTCCCAATGGAATCTCAGGCGGATAACCAGGCGTGGCTGATGAAGATCTGGGAGCAAATGGCTGTGTTATGCCAGGAGGATGTCATAAGATCTTGCCAGAAAGTGGTTATATAAGCAGCCAATAAAAATCCAGATATTTTAAAAAATTCTGTATATTGTCCAAGCAGCCAGAAATATATCAGGAGGAGGTTTAGTGTCAGAAGAAGACTGTATCCAGGAGATGGACTTTGTTGTAAGTGTATTTGGCTGGGATGGAGGTTTAGGGAATTTGGCCCAAGTTAAAAGAAGTAATTAAGAGGCTTGTAGCAGCAATAGTATCACTTAAGTCCTTAAGAATTGTCACTAAGCAGTGTTTTCAAACTCCCACAATAAATATTAGTATTTCCTTATCTCTTTAATAAATTAAAGTGTTGGTGCCCATCTCATGCCTAAGCCTCTTATACCAGCTACTAGGAGGTTTTAAAGTATTCTAGCAGAAGTAGTGGTAGTGGAAAAGGGTCAGTATGTGAAACTCTGATTTATAGTGGCACAGAGTTCTTCGGGCCCAGAAAAAATAAGCATTTGCTACAAATAAGAAACCCCATAAATGAGTTGCCCAGCAAAGGAGCAGTTTCCCCATGGGTGGTGGTAGTGCTCGGGAAAGGAAGCTCCCCATATCTTCTGAAATGAAAAAAGAAGACGTCAACTACATTTCTGAAACAAAGAGAAAAAACTTGGGGAGAGTCTTCCAGAAGGGTAGCCATGCAACAAAACTAACAAAGATTCTTGTAGCTCTATAAAGACTAAGATACATTTTGACAGAAGCTTTTGTAGACTAGAGTTTATTTCAACAGATTCATGAACTATAATCCTTGGTTGGTAGGGGTGGGAGTAAGGTTGCCAACTCTTTAAATCAATACTTCTGATACCTGGATTGGATCTGGTGGGCAGAGACCTCTAGATCCAGGATGGAGACACAGCAAGGAGCCCAGTGGTTTTGGCCAGATCCTCCTATACAAAAGCTGTCTATAGGCTGTAGAACTTAATAAATATATATATTCTGAGTTGAAAAGAAAAAGATGACCAGCCTTATTCCCTTGCTTTTCTGGCAACTTGCCTGAAAGTTTAAAAAATGGTTAGGCCATTTCCCCCCGATAGCTGGCAATTCTAAATGGGATGCACTGTGGTAATGTGGCAACTCAGGCCAGTTTAATAAAGCTCCATCAAAGTTTTGAGAGTGCCCACCAAGATACAACGGTACTGAAACATAATGACCTGTGGTAACTCACCTTGGTAACCAGACAGTCCTTCAATAAGAATCCCATCCTTCCTATCAACATAGCTGTC
Organism: Anniella stebbinsi; assembly: GCA_029215795.1. NCBI lineage: Eukaryota > Metazoa > Chordata > Lepidosauria > Squamata > Anniellidae > Anniella > Anniella stebbinsi. The sequence goes on from JARDYH010000001.1 coordinate 229,499,868, forward strand.
CCAAAGTTTTCCTCTTAGACATAGGCTCTCTGACTGGCATTGAAATATTTGAGCAAGCTCTTGAATATGAATATCCGCCTGAGATTCCATTTCTCAATAGCTTGTGGTCATTTAAGGTTGACGCTGCTCTTAAATCACAGCTCCTTTGGGAACAATCATGCAAGCCTTGGATCAGAGGCAACAAAACAAATTGCTGGCTGGGAGCCAAGTCCTACCAGTCTGAAATCTTGCTGTCCTTGGAGACCCAAATTAGATGGGACACAAAGTCGCATTTCTCTTTCTTCAGGGTGAAAGCAGCCTAGACAGGGGTTTTGAGCAGAGAGATGGTAGAAGAAAAGATTCCTTTTAAGTGTTGTCTCTAGAGGCTGGTTTTGATTTGGAAGGGGCACAAATATTGTGGGAAAGATATCTGTGAATGTTTGTCATGTTTAGCTTGATTCTAAAGCAGCTTCACGTATTCATCTACAGAGTTTTGATGCAATGTACAATAGGAAAAAATTCTATTGAACCTATTGGCAATACTGAAGTGTTGTGGGTGTTGAGCTGCAACCAATCCTCAACAGGTGTATTTAAAGGTGGGCAACCTGCAGCCCTTGGAGGCTGCCTGTGTGGCCCACCATGAATGCCCTAGCCATAATGTTTACCTCAAAATGCTTAACCGTCGTGGCTTAGCATGTTGTATGAACAGGGTAAATATCAAGTAATCATGTAAGCCAAGGGTGGGCAACTTTGTGTGGTCTGGGGGCCATTCCCCCCAACCCCCTGCAGCCATATACACCCCTGCGCGGGTGGCCAAAAGTGGGGAAAATAAAAATAAATTAAATAAAAATGGTACCTGGAGCTGATACAAAGCACCAAAAGGTTCAAAATTCTCTTATTTGCAAGCCAGTTGTAAACATTGGAATAAAACAATCCTGAGCATTATTTAGCATTTATCATGACACCAATGTATACTCAAAACACTTGGGCCCATGTACCAAGGGACTTATAATATGATGTTTGACATTGGGGAGGAAAGAGAGAAAGGATAAGCAAAAACTTAGCTGATGATCCATCTTGGGTTCATAAGCCCAACTGTGGTGCATAAGGCACTGACCTAGCATTATGCCATCTAAATTATTCATCTGGGCCTTCAATATAAATTATAAATAACAAAAGTGCTCTCTTTGCTTTTCTATAGAGCAAAGGCATACACACATCGCTCTAGGAGATTCAAGTGGAACATCAATTTGTCAAGATGTCTTTAGCAATATTTCCCTGATCATTATACATTTCCTAGTGCAGACAGAAGGCGTGCTTTAGAGGAAGTGCATTGACTCAAATATGCAGCACAAGTGGTTTCCACTCTTCTACAACTGATGAGTTAAATGTAACAGCTTGTCAAAGGTCAAGTCGTATTTTTATTATGATGTGGTTGTGAGGTTATCCTCGACCACTTGCTGCTGCCGCCCCGTCTCGCCTTTACTATTTAGGCCCCACAGCACTTCAGCCCAGCAACCTGGCCTCCAGATAACTTCTTTGTTCCGCTGCCACCAGTACCTTCTCAGGTACACTCACAGACCACACCAGTTGATGTAATTAACAAGAATTTATTAACATAAGTAATTGCAGGTAAATAAACTTAACAGTTTCCTCAGTTCTAATGCAAAGTGGTTACAAGTACAAAGCTTAGTGGTTTCTGTCAGTACACTCTTAAACTTTAACAAACTGTTCCTTATTTAATCTATGCTCTAAACTTTTACCTCAATTTCTCAATCAAACACTCTTCTCATCTAATAATCCTGCTTCAGACTCTCTCTCTCTCAATACTCTCAATTCTCAAATCTTTCAATGTCTCTCTCAAAAATCCCCCTCAAATTTCCCCCAATCAACCTTGTCAGCTCTCTCTGTCAGACACATATATACACTCCACTCGCTCTCTAGCTCCTCCCACTCTTACACAGCCAGCTAATCCAGGCACTCCAACCAACCAGCCAATCAACACTCCCCTTCCATTCAGGCACACAGCCAGCCAATCCAGGCACTCCCCCACAACCAGCCAATCACTCTATACTTACCAAGACCTATAACCACAAACAGTAAGTACATTTCGGCCTAGTTATTACTTTACCTGTTATTGTTCTTAACTCTTTTTAAATATATAAACAAATACATATCACAAACAATAAACTTTGCAATATATTTACAACCACAAACAGTAGAACATCACAGTGGTAAACTAAAAGTTTTTTTAAAAAAAAGGAATGAACAGAAAATTCCTCTGGGAATTACTTTTCATCCTAATGCCGCTGGTGACGAAACAGTTTTGAAAGGATGCTTGGAACAATCATACTGATGACCAACATCAACCAGTTGTTCCACATGTCGACCAAACAGAACTGTGCTTATTTTATATTTAAGATCTATGCTACTGACAGTAACAAAATACTGAGAACAAGCAAAGCACCAATTAGAAAAATGGGGCAGGAGGAATCAAGAGCAAATTACACCCACAGTAGTTAGCAGATGGAAGGGGACCTATCCCTATCACAGCAGCGTAAGAAATCACAACTTAAAAGCAATTCATCCCAAAGACTTCATGAAAGACCCATGTCTTACTCAGATGGCAGAACACACACAAGAGATGGGGCCAAGTCAGGTGTCAGAACTGCCAATGGGAATAGGACTAATTCATGGAGGATAAAGCTATCAATAGCTACTAGTCATGATGGCTACAAATTACCTCCAGTGTCAGCATCTGCTTGGCCATAGAATGCTGGTCTAGATGGTACTGTGGTTTGATTTTATTTCATTTCTATACCATGCTGGTTCTTACCAACTTGAAGGGTAAGAACCAGCATCTTGAATTGACTCCAGAACCAATAATCAATGACGATCAAACAGAGCAGCAGCATTTTGCATCAACTTGAAATTTCTAGCTGCGTTCAAGGGCAGCCCTATACGGAGCAGGTTACAGTAGTCAGGATGTTACTAGAGCATGAATGGCCACGTTCCTAATGACAATAAATGGAGAAGAATCTGTCCCCTCTGGTCTTTTGTGGAATGGTGGCTTTTCTACACTTCCACAAGTGTATCTGAGTAATTAATTCTCCCAAGGATGAATGGTTCCCCGCTCCCCCACTCTGATACTGGCCATTTGTAGGGACCCTTTACTTGTTTCAGGCATTTTGTCAAAGTAACTCATTTCCCAATCAAATTGGTTTGCATACCAATGAGTGATTAGCCAAAGAAATGTAAAACCTTATCTGACTTCAATTGGACTTGGCCCTGCTCCAAAGGTTTAATCTAAGAAATGGGATGTGCATTCTACCTTGATCCAGCAAAGGGTGCTCAACATGAATTGTTTTATTGGCTCATGCACCATACAGGATCAAATAGTGCTGGCATGTTAAGAGCCTCTGCTTCTGTTTATATGAAAACATTCCAGCATGATAAGTAGATGCCTCTGGGTGAAGGACAAGGCTTAAAGGGTAGAAACTGTCACACCTTGGGGAACACAGCCAATACTTTTTAAATGTATAGTTGGAATGTGATAGGGCTGACAGACCTCAAACAGGTTCTGGCATTCCTCCCCAAACAGACACCATCCCCACCCCACCTTTTTCTGCAAAAGTGGAGTTGTGAATCTGCAGGTGCTTCTCACAGGAATGCTGGTGAGTCTGGCTGAAAACAGGCAGATGTTTCCCTGAGGATAAAAGTTTGTAAGAAAAAAACCAGAGAGACTTGTCACAGATGGGTGTGAGGTCCTTGTTCCAACCTGCGTTGGAGTCTTAAGATAAGCAGAATTATTTTATCAACATGTCAAGCAAAACATGCAAATTGTTACTTTTTACTAATTAACCATAAATAACCATCTTGTCAGGAGAAGCACTGACAATTCTCTTCATTCACATAACAAGTCAGCATTATGAACTTTCAGTAGTCAAAACAAAACCAGCATAAGTAACCATAATGGCTTGCACATCCATGTGCAAAGACATGCATACAGGGCTATTATGCACATCATTGCCTGCTCATTCATCTCCACCTCCCTTTACCTGTACCTTTGCCAAGAAAGCCATCAATGTCTCCTATGCTGGCCTTTATACATCATACTTGGACCAGTGTGGGAGCACTTGCTGGAGAGAGTAGCAGCCACTCTGGTAAAGATACTTGCAAAGGGCATCTGACTCTTTGCCCCACAACCACTCTTACTGACCTCACACCCAACACACAGAGTAATGTTTTTTTCAATATCACAGAGTACTGGCCTTTTAGAAAATGTCAGCTCTCTGTCCTGTTTCAGCCACTGGTTTCAGCCACATCTAGCCCAAGCAGGGGAGCTGGGGCATGCTAGACACAAGTTTGAGTTTCAGCAAAGGGAGCAAAGTAAAGTCAAGCAAGTCCATTTTCAGGTTCCAGCAAGGTAAAGTCTAAGAAAAGCAGACAGCACTCTGGATAGCTCCATGTGAAGTGCATGCCAGAGAGTCATAGGAGCAGGGCCAAATGTTGCTTCAGTGACAAGCAAACCAAGATTAACCCTTTTAAACAGAGCTGCAGGTCAGAGTGGCGAGTTCCATATCTGGCAGGCGAAGCCTTTCCAGTTAAAGATGCATGGGCTACTTCAGTAGCCATTGGCACTGACAGCACAGGGGAGATTGTGATTCTGTTGATGCTTCTGGGCTGGTATCCAAGGATGGCGAGGTGACCTCATCACACTGGAGAAGTACCAGCAAAATGAGCACCTTCTCCACTGGAGCTTCCAAAGCAATGGGACATCTAGGCCTGGTTCTGAGGCTGAATCCATCCGCCCACTCCATCAATTCCTCTGAATCCATGGCTTCAAACCCGGAATGTGGGAAGTTGGACCCTGGGTTCATGACACTCCTGAACGAGTAACCATTTTGTTCTCTTTTAAGGCCCCTAAGTGAATTAATAAGCACTCCTTGAGATTGAGCTACTATATACACATATATATATATAGGAAAACCTCTTGTCATGAGGATTCATTCTCTGAGAACACTACACATCGTACATTACCACAAGTTCCATATAAGTCCTAAAACATCAAAAGATTCCATACAATCAGAGCATATAGAACTATATAAGCCCCAACACAGAGGGGCAACTGCCCAGGGTCAGAGGTCCCACTGCCACAATTGCTGCTGTTGCGGCAGCTACAACCATTTGGATACCTGCCTGGGCAGTGATGGGGTGGCAGCTTGGCAGTGGCGCTAGCCATGTGCCTAAATGCAATATAACCATGTCAGGCATGGTGCCAACATTGTTAAGGGCGTTGAACATAGGAAACTGCCTTATACTGAGTCAGACCATTGGTTCATCTAGCCCAGTATCATCAACACTGGCTGGCAACAGCTCCCAGGGTTTCAGCAGTACCTGGAAATGCTAGAAATTGAACCTGGGACCTTCTGTATGCAAATCATGTGCTCTGCTACTGAGCTACGGCTCCTCCTTTGGGCGGTGCCAAAGAGCTTGGGAATGCAGCTCGCAGCTCTGTATAGTACTATCACCACTGCCACCATGGGTGGGCAGGCAGGGAGCCTGCCCACAAACAAGCAGAGGGGCTGGATACCCCAATGGCTGGGGGATACCAAAGACATATTGCCAAGGGCCTTCCAAAACCTGACATAAAGGTTGCACACGGCAAATACTACAGGACAGTGAACCGTCTTTTTTAGTGACATGATTCCTAAAAGTAGTTTATTAGCCCATGTGAAAGCTTGTATCATATGGCAGCAGAAGGAACAATAAACATTTGTTGGAGCACAGTAAAAGAGCTGAAGACAACCCTCATTTAATCAGTGGTTTGTAAAAGTGTTTCACAGAACTGTTAATGAAAAGGTTGTGTGTGTAGGCCTTAACAGTGATTTCTCTAAACATAGCTCTTAAATAATATTGTTCCTCTCCTGTATTTGTATGCGGTGAGCCATCCTACATCAAGGCGACAAGGGATTCACCATCTACCTAGACAGACATCACTATACAATTGCAGCCATGCCTTGTCAGATAACATATTATATGACAATGTAGGCAGTGCTATTGCTAGCCTATCATTTTGTGCTCTTCCTAAGAAACTTCCTAGCTTTCCTTTCATTTACAAGTCTCCTACATTATCTTGTTTGCTACCCATAAGTAACAATGCTGGGGGGGGGGGGGCATAGGACAGCCTTTCCTAACCTGGTGCTCTCCAGCTGTGTTGGACTACAAATACCATAATCCACAGCCAGCACTGGGAAGGCTGGTTCAAGAAACCAAGAAGCTAATATGTGTGACAAACTATTGCTCCATCTAGTTCAGTACTGTTGACACTGACTGGAAGCAGCTCTCTGGGGTTTCAGACAGGGGTGTTTCTCAGCCCTATCCGGAGAAGCTATGAATTGAACCTGGGATCTTTTACATGCAAAGAGAAACCCTACATTTCTTTTATGGTTGTTTATATTTAATTCCACTTTCGCTGTGACCTCTACACAGTAGAGTGGTTTCTTTTGAAGACAGGGAAAGAAATGACTATAAAGCAAAACTTTACAAGATTCAAGGAGCACCAAAAATTCAGACAGCTTTATGGAATTGTATTCCTCTAGGTATTTTTGAGAACTCCTCAGAAAAATCACTTCAGGGAATGATCCTACAGCTCCTAGACAGTATCTGAGGGGCCATAGGATAGTTTGGATTCCCAAATACGAGATCAGAGACAACACTCCGGCCTCAGAGCCGAGAACTGGAGCTCTGACACACACACACCGACCCCTCACAGCCAGCATGGAAAGAACTGTGCCAGCTACCTCTCAGAGGTTGGGAACGCGACCTCAGAGAGGGGAAAAAGAGGGTGTTTCAGTGGGATGAGAGGAGACTGGAGGGGCCAGGATACAAGATATCTTGAGACCTCTGCAGCCTTCCCCTCCCCATACACACACTTTGGTTAGATGGGTAAAAAACCCAGTCTAGCAAAAATGCAGGGCATGAGGATGGGGAGGCAAAGATCACCTCTGCCACTCCACCCACCATGCACAGGATGACCGCGAGTCTCCAAGTTCAGAGGCTTACAACCATTACAATAGAATTGCATCCTTAATGACTTAACCTAACTATTCTAAAAGGAAATTGCTGAGACAAATAACATTTGCTATGAGAAAACGTTTAACCCTTAAGTTGAACATTAAGGTTACAAACCCTATGTGCACATACATAGGAGTCGCTCCCTTTGGAATTCAGTGGGACTTAATTCCAAGTAAAGAGGTAAGCAAAATGAATAGGAAAGTTTTTTTAAACAACTGTAAAATGTTCTGCTGACAATTATACATGTGCATGATTGATTTATTAAATATACTCATGTTCCTCTCTTACCTTAGTAACCTGAGCACAGCTGAGAAGGGAGTTCCTGGATGAGACCGGCTTAGTTTTGACATGGTTAGAGTATAATAATAATAATAATAATAATAATAATAATAACAATAATAATAATAATTTATTTCTTACCCGCCTCTCCGTTTGGATCAAGGCGGGGAACTACAATATGATAAAATACATAAAACTGATTAAAACATGACACACATTAAAACCGCATTAAAACATCCTAAAAACATCCTAAAAACATTCTAAAATTCCACTGGATATGCCTGCTGGAAGAGAACAGTCTTTATAGCTTTCTTAAATTCTAAAAGACTGTTAAGTTGACGAGTCTCATGTGTGCAAAGACCATTTGGGAGAGAGACTAACTGGTATAGGACATAACACAGAAATGCTTTCTATTATTTCTTTTGGTAGACAAAATCAATAAGTGAAAGGCTTGTTATAATTCTTGAGCAAAAGAAGAGGCATGAAGCTTTCTTTATCAGGGGTCCAGGTGGATTTGGAGTTAACATGTCCAAGTATTGAGAGGTGCTTATACTGCAATACTCCATTTAAGCTGCTACACCTGCTATGCTAGGAACAAAGTCCTTAGGGCCTCAAGAACAGAGCAATCCCCCCATTGCATCTGCACAAATACTCCTCCAATACCTGGTTGACTCCAAGGCTAGTAAAGCCATATTGTGTATCACTGCAATGCCATTCCAGTAGGTTTATTTTCTCCTCGCCTTCTTCAGCTCCATCTCAAGTTGTTTGAAGTGAGGAATCCTGGAACAGGCTAAAGAAAACAAGCTGAATTCGAGACTTTAGGCACTAAGCAGTCCTCCATCTGATACAGCTGTGGCTTCATGTTATTCTTTGGGGCTCTGCTGCCATCTATAGGATACTCTTATCTAAAAAATAAATAGGCCCAACATGTGGCAAGTTCAGAATCCTAAGGCCTGATTCATGCATACCTTTTTTCTAACTGGAAATAATCCTCACGTAGGAAAAAAGGTGTGTACTTCCACATGCAAAGTGTAGTACAAGCATTCTATTTGGCTGTGAGTATGTGTACAATGAAGTCAATATGTGCAACGGAAGTCACCATTTGAATCCTTGGAATAACATTTGAGAGATTAATCTTTTGTACTGTGGTAGAATCTGAGTTGGCTAATTTTGGGCAATTTTTTATCATATACATTTGGGACATAACAAAACTGTGCGGTTTGTGACATTGTGATATTATGAATCCCTCATTATCAGGATGGTTACAGAATTTAGTAAGTTCTGGAAAACGGGACAAAACACAACTGATTTCAAGGAATGCAGATTATCACAAAAGTATGTGTCAGAAAATCCTTTCACTATACATTGAGAATACATTTAGAAGTATTTTTTTGGCATTTTAGAGAAGATACAAATAACGTTTCGCTTGTCTGCAATGTCCCCCAAAACATAGGGCTGGATCCAGACTGGTGCTCAGCAGAGTTTAGCTTACATTGAAAGAGGAGATGGGGTGATGATTATCATGGATTTCTCTTTCTCTTTGTAGCTCCCTCTGCCCCCTAAAAAGCTCATATGCATTGACCCATCTCCAGTGATGGAACCAGGTTCTCTCTGTAACCAAAAGACTCCACCCCATGGTCACTTCAAAGGAGATATAAGAATGGCAATATTCAATTATGGGGAGAGTAAGCATCAAAAAGAGCTCGCAAACATGTCAGTGGGAAGACAATTCTATTCTAATTGGTGAACCCTTTATTGTCTTCTTTTCAGGCAATGCTTAACCCAGAGGTGCCAGAACTCAAGCTTGCCTGGAAAGAAGCTGGACAAACCTTCCTTCAATGACTGGCTGATGGTTAAATACTTTGTGATGAAGGACATGCATAATGCATAGCCTCACAACCATACTTACTGAAATGAAGCAGTTTCTAGAGGCGTAAGAGGAGGCAGCCACTAGGACTTAGCAGCAGCACCACACTTAGGAGGATAAAAGGAAGTGGCCTTGCCAGTTAAACAGTCTCTATACAAAAACATAGTCATTGACATCAACTTTCTGCTTGCAGTGCTTCAAATTCAAACAAAATAACATTCGTAAAAATATGTCTGCCATGTTTGTTTATATTCCCCCTTGGATTTCCTTAGCAACCTATCAAACCATCAAGAGATTTATTTATTTATTTATTACATTTGTATATTGCCCCATAGCCGAAGCTCTCTGGGGAGTTTACATAGGATTAAAAACAATTAAAAACAATATACAAAAATTAAAACAGCAAAAACATACAACATACACACAATCTGTACATTTAAAACCACTACAACACTTCAAAAAGCTACAAAACAAAACAAAACAAACTCAGGCTCCTCAGTTATTGCCAAATGCCTGAGAGAAGAGGAAGGTCTTGACCTGGCACCGAAAAGGTAACAATGTTGGCGCCAGGCAGGCCTCGTCAGGGAGATCGTTCCACAATTGGGGGGCCACCACAGAGAAGGCCCTTTCTCTTGTTGCCGTCCTCCGAGCAGGCACTCGGAGGAGGGCCTTAGATGTTGAACGTAGTGTTTGGGTAGGTTCATGTCGGGAAAGGCGTTCCATCAGGTATTGTGGTCCCAAGCCGTGTAAGGCTTTATAGGTTAAAACCAGCACCTTGAATCAGGCTCGGAAACATACAGGCAGCCAATGCAAGCGGGCCAAAGAGATACTGGTTTGGCTATGTTAAGTGATATATTTCTCACAATATTGAAGAGCAGCCATATGGGTATGGGCATAGTGGTCACTATCTTGAAGCTGGAATGGAACCCCATTGTTCAGCAATTATACATAATGAAATTCAGATTCAGCATCACAAAATATATAAAATTAAACCTCAACAACTAATTCTACTTAAAGGGTCTAGAAGCAAGTAAAATCTATGTATCTTTAAGGTCAGTCCCCTTTCATTTTTTTCCTGTGGGTGTCCCTCAACTTCATCCAACAGAGTCAGACCATTGGTTCATTGAGTCCATTAGTGTTGACACTCGGCCTGTTCACATGTGAATGAGGATAGGATGGTTTCGGGAACTACGGAGTGGGGAGAGTTCACAAAACCATGATGTGCCTACCCATCACATGGCCAAGGAACCATGCAGTGCTGCATGGTTCCCTTACCTCTTCCCATGCGGTGGTTAGTCTGTCATCCTCATACTACTGTGGCCGTGTATCCTAACAGCCACCATAGCAGAAATCGGGTTGTGCCAAACGCTATAGCCGGTGCATGGTGATCTTGACCATGGAGAAAGTCCATGCTAGTTAAAGCATCACTGGAAGTTGCAGCCACTCTAGGAGGCCACCTCTAGGTCACTGAATTTATTTTGTGGAACGATAATTTCTAACCATGGTAAGCCCAACAGACGACATGGTAAGCCATCCTGGGGCCCTTAACCCCACTGCAGAGGGTGATTAAAGTAGCCATCGTAGTTGTGGCTCCCTCCCCTCATAACACGCTCAGTCAAAACACTAACCACCATTGCATAGTGTGATACCTGAACAGGCCCACTGACTGTCTGGAATTTCAGGCAGGCTTCTTTCCCAGCTCAACCTGGAGATGCCGGGGATTGAATTTGGGACCTTCTGCATGCCAAATATACACTCGACCCCTGAGCTAAAGCCCTCCCTTTTGTTTCACAAAGTTCTTAAACTGAAGAAATTCTTCAGAAAAGGATTCATCAAGATCATTTGGATAACAGTCTACATTTACAGTGGCAGTGAAGATGTTTTCACTTGACTTCTCAATGAAATTGCTGAGGAATCCGAACTTGAGCAGCGCACTTCTGAGAGCACCAAGACATGAACTTAAGCACACAGATAACTTCCCTACAACTGGAGATAGGGAATGATTCTACTCTGAACACAAAAAGACCTTCAAAGACAACTCCATTCTCTCACCTTTTATCATCAGGCCTGAGTTTGTGGAAGTGTTTAATTCTTTGGCTTCTGAAATCACTTTCTACCACATCAGTAAGACCAAGTGCTTGTTGTTCAAAGCTGTGAAAACAATCACACAAAGCAGCAACGTAGGCAGCAAGGGATTCCAGAAACTCAGCTCCTGCACAAATATCTGGAGTTTTTTCTTGTAGCTTGATACTAATCTTTTAAGTATGGTGTTCCACAGTACTCCATCTTTTTCACTACTGCCTTTGCATCATTTTGTGTGTGCTTCTCCATTCTTTCATCCATAATGCTTGCAACACATGTATAGATTTCTCTATAATTATAGTGCAGAACTTTGGTTGCATACCACTTAGGCTCTTCAGCATGACAGGCCTCACTTTCATCAGCTATTAGGCCTTTGCAGACTGCTCACCATCCAATATTCGGATTTTTAATTATATATATTAAAATGTTTTTAAATGTTTTAAATATTTTAAAATTGTACTGTGTTTAATTACATTTTTAATTTTTGTATATTGCTATTTGTTTTAACTGTACATGTTTTAATTTGTAAGCCGCCTTGAGTCCCATTATTGGGAAAAAGGCGGGATATAAATAAATATAATAATTTAGTAGATGATGCATCGAAAAATGTACAATGACTGCACAAAACTGAAGAAATCAGTTGCAGCCTGGCAAATTTCAGCAGTATTCACATGAAGTTCAAAGAACATGCTCCACACAGAAAGTAGTCCATACCTTTTTTATTCACTCTCTTTAAGTGGGCTCTGTTAGCAGCACTGTCATGGATTTTTCACAAGCATTTTGAATATCTAAGCCTGTTTCTTCAATCTTGCAACGAATCTGATCAGCGGAGGACAGCTCAGTGTGAACATGTAGCTCCTCAATGTCTATAAATCACTTTACAATCTCAACTTCAGCATTTACATAACACAAAATGATGCTCAGCCAGTCGAAGTGTAACATGTCAGGAAGACAGTCCACAACTATAAATTTGTACATGGCGGCTATCGTTTCTAAGCATATAGCACTGAGAACTTGCTGCCTCATGGGTGGTACAATTTCTGTAAAATATGGCTCAAGACAGATGGGAAGTGTTCCCAGGGATTGGAGTTCCCTGCTTTTCCAAGCGTGCTGCAAGGGCAGGAACAGACTTAGTAATGAGTTCTAAGGTGTCAAGGAATTTGCCATTGTCAGGAACACCTAATCTTCAGTTTAGCACAATTTAAGCTGTACCAAAAATTGGAATGTGGAAAAGTACAACAATGAGGGAAAACAAACACTGCACATACTCTGAGGCACATGTTTGAAAATACAAGGGCCAGAGCTGACTATGACTAGGTTCTGGGCCTGGACACGGACTCAAATTACTTCAGAGTCATCTCTATGGGGGCACAGAATGTCCCCACTGAACTCAGCAAAATTTGCACATTTACCTGGAAGTAAGTCCCACTGAGTTCACCCGAATTTACTCCTAAATGAGCTTGGTATAGGATTACAACTGTGAGTTCCACTGTGCCCCAATAAGCATGCATAGGATTGCTATTTACCATGCCTGCTTTCTTTGAACAAACCCCAGGAACCTAGCGAGATGTGCAGCCTGATCCATCTACTCAGAATTCGACTGAGCTTACTCCTAAATGAGAATAGATTTGCAAACTTCATGGCAGTAGTAGCAAACATGCATAGGACGGCACTGCAATCATAAGCACAATTATTCCAGAGCGAATGTGTTGAGAAGTGCCTGAATGATTAGAACTTAAACTTACCTCTCCCTCTCCTTCCCGCCGCACTTTTAAATCCCACTCAAGACGCAGAGCGGAATGCATAACGACGCATGCGCAAACTGCGATCGCCCTCAGCCTTAGACTCATAAATAATTAGGGCAATACGACTATTCGCCGGCAAAAATCGAAAGCCTCTACCGACCGTGATTCTCTACTGGCACAGAGCATCGTTGCTCTAGACCTTCGCATTGAAAGCACTCTATTCTATGCCTTGGAAGTTAAGAGTAGAAAGCCATTTGAATTATAGAACGAGTAACTCTATAACTCTACACTTTTCCTATCTCTATGCGCGTCGCCCTTCGAGGACCACCGGGATAGGCGTCTATCAAAATGACTGTCGCGGCCTCCGCAGCTTTCTCCCTTCAGCAGCGGCCATAATCACGGCGCTGCCGAGATAAATAACAGGGTAGGGAGGTCAGTTTTTAATTTTGCCTTCAGTTCCGAGGTACCGCTCTCTCGCGCCTTCCATCGCGCGGCCGACACAGGCGCCTGTTTAGTTAAAACGGCCTGAGAAGGCGGACGCAGGTCCTTCCTGACGACGTTGGCAGGCGGAACAGGAAGTGGAGCGGAGAGGGGCGGGGCCGAGCCGAGCCGAGGGGTTGCTGCGCATCGAGTCGCTTCCTGACCTGGGGCAACCGCTGGACCTCAGAGAGCCGGGCCGAACGTCCCGGGTTGTCGTCATTCGTGTCCCCGCCGTTATCATGCCGCTGTTTGCCTCTAACCCGTTCGAGCAGGATGTCGGTGAGTCCGGCTGGAGTACGCCCAGCAGACGGGGTTTGCCCTTAGGAAGGGGCAATGGGGGGCGACACGGTTTGTGAGGAAACATTGCCCGCTCTAAGGTCTAGGCTGAGGAAGGGGAAGTGGCCGGAACAAGTGGCATATTCGGGGCGCCCTTTAAACAAAACTACTGAGGACGGGGAGTCGACCTCCCTTCCCTCCGGGAAGCTTTCTCTTGAGGCATGGCCCCATTGACGTAACCAGGCAGCTGTGCCAAAAGCTCTTCGGTACGCTGGTATGAGGAGAGTTTCCTGGTGGATGGGGCCCCACGTCAGTCGGTGAAGTTTTCGGGTCATTGGGTTTTTGTCCTTCTCCTTGCCTGCCACCCGAATCTCTTGGGCCGACCTAAAAGGAAGTCATTCTCTTGGGGGGAGGGCGTGGGAATTACTTCTGAAGCAACTTACATAGGATCCGGCTGTACTTTCGAGTAGCTGAGGTCCTTGGGGTGCAAATGGCACCCTAATGAAGAGGTGGTGGTTGTGGAGATGTACGCTAGTTTAAGTGGCAGAGAACAATACACCATGTTACATCTCCTTGCTTAAGAATATTTGATCTGTTGCACAGATCTATAGAAGAAGCAGGGTTGCTTATCTCTAGAGAGAGGTTTTGCTGCTTTTATTAAACATTCTCAGTGTTTGCGAACTACCCCTCCCCCGTGCGGAGTACAATCTGAGAACTAATTTGCTCAAGAGCAAATTCAAGGATGAGTCAGGGCTTTAACCTGTATCCTAGTCAAGTTGTTTTTCTGCTGGGTCATGTCTGTCACATGTACTCAAAGCAATAACAGTGCTGGAGATAGAACTGTGGGGCAGCTTGTGTTGTTGTGGCCCCACAATATATTTATTTATAAAAATGTTTCCATAATACTTTTCAGCCCTAAGAAGAGCCCACAAAGCAATTTACCTAAAATGATAAATCATCATTAAAAGAAATAGACACTAAAGCCTTAAAATCAAAGGTGGCAGAGTTTAATGTAATCTTTAATTTAAAACTACTAAAAACCAACTGGAATAAGAATGTTTTCACTGCCTGCAAAAATGCCATCAGGATGGAGCAAGATTCCTCTCTTATGAAAAGGAGCTCCATAGCTGGGAAACTGCCACAGAAATGGATGTGACTTTTTTCTCATGATCTTTTAGTGATGGGCCTTCAAAGAGAATCTCGGCCTTTAGGCAGTTTCATAGAACAGGAGGCAGTCTTTCAGATATACCTTGGCTCTAAGTCATTTAGCGCTTTATAGGTAAGCACCAGAAACCTTGAATTGGGCTCTGAAATTAACCATATCAATATAACATAAGACTGCTGTGGGAAGACCCAGTTCTGTTGATCAAAAATGGACTTGGGGCATAATCCTATGCATGTTTAGACAAAAAAAATGTCCTACAACTTCCAGCATTAGCTGGCTGGGGAACGCTGGGAGTTGAAGGACCTTTTTTCTGTCTAAACATGCATAAGATTGAGCCCTTATAAATTTAATTTTAGCCTTGTGATTTTTTTGTACTTTGACTCTTCTTTCTCTCCATCAGCTGAGTAATTGAGAATTGGTTCTTAAATTAATATAATTAGTGGCCTTGGTAATGGTTCAGATGCCATAACTAAAAGATGGAGCATTTTTAAAAGGGACTGCACCTGGAATTTATTATTCAATAGATCATATCAGCGAACATGACAAGACACTTCTTTCTCATTTACAGAGATATTATGTTATTGTCATTCTTGGTTGATGGATATTTTGAAATCTGAGAAGAAGCAACTTTTAACGAGCTGTTCTAAGAACTGTGAAATCAGGATTAAATCCTATGTACATTTACCTAGGAGTAAGTCCCGTTGAACATGGTGGGGCTTACTTCTAAGTAGATTTTTATAGGATTACAGTGTTAGTGACACTAACCCTTTGTGTGTTTACAGATTTGGGGCTGTTATGTGGTACACTTTAAAAAATCCATGTTTGTGTAATACATTTATTAGTTCAACTCAAATGTCACAAAAAATGTACAAGCTTTTAATATTGCTAGATTTCTTCATCCAGCAAAATGTTACAAAAAGCGGGGGGAAAGGAATAGGTGGGGATAAAAAAGACTCGATGTTGAACTTACAATGTCTACATGGTCAGAGTATTAAGATGAAATGGGGGAGGAGGATTTGCAGACATTCAAATTGGGGTTTGTCAGGTGATATGACAGTTTCAGGATTCACCTGGAACTGCCCCTAGCAACATTGGTTTCCAGTTCCTCAGTTTCAAGTGGTTTATCACTTTTCAAGACTTACCCTAGACCTTACATACTTAAGGAAGCACCTCCTCTCATATGAGCCTCCACATATTCTGAAGTCTTTGCAGGAGACATAGAAAGAGATTCAGCGAGGTTCATTTGACAAGCACTCACAATTTGGGTTTCTCAGTTGTGGCACCTAAAACTGTGTTTGGGAAGGCTGCTCTTGAGCCTTGCCCCTCCTGATATTAAGAGTTGCCGGGACTGGGCTTACTGTGTGAATCTAAGAGATGGTTAACATTTCTTTGAAGGAAGTGTAATTCCTCTGCCCTTAAGGCACTAGTGAGACCCGTTGGGAGAAAAAATCAAATCTGGGCTCTAGTCCTGGGGAATTATTGCCTAGTGTCCATTCTTGAACAAGATACTGGAGGGGATTGTTGTGACTCAACATAACAGTCTTGGATGATACTGATTATTTTGGATCCATTCCATTCTGGTTTTCAGCTTGGCACGAGACAAGAACATGGGTCATAATTCAGTAGTAGCTCATATGCTTTGATGCGGAAGGTTGCAGGTTTGATATGTGGCATCTCCAGGTAGGGCTGCCAGTCACTGTTGACAATACTAAGCCAGGTGAACCAATGCTCTCACTCAGTATACGGCAGCTTCCTGTGTTTCTATGTTCCTAACAACCTTGGATGACTTAACGCCAGGGAATGGATGAGAGAGTGTGACCCTGCTGGTTCTTGTGGACAGCAGTTGGCTGGTTTTCACTAGCCTTTTTTCTCCCCCCCTTTTTATTGTGAATATTAACAAAACAAAACAAATAAATCGTGAAAAAGGGAAAAAATACATATATAGGAATATCATCATTTTTTCCCATCAGGTATACCGTTCATTTTTTAAAAAAAAACCCCAACCATTGAGCATCGTATCTTTCTGGTTGTCTGGCCGGAGTGAGTCCAGGAACATGAGGTTATGGTGGCTCTGGTCCTTTCTGGCAGGAAAAGCTCAGTTGGTGGTGCTTGGGAACTTGTGTTCTACCGCATTGCTTCTGACGTTTGGGTGCCACAAGGTTCCATCTTACCTCCTGTGCTTTTCGACATCTATATGAAGCCACTGGAGACACAGCTCTATCTTTTCCATCTACTTAGCTCAGAGAGGTTGCAGAACATTGGAACAGATTCTGGAGGTAGTTTTGGGGTGGAGGGTGAAGAAGCTGAAATTTACTCCAGATAAGACAGAGGTACTATGAGTAATGAAGTTGATTAATCTGGACTGTTCAGCCTGTTCCGAATGGGGTTGAACTCACTCTGAAAGATCAACCTCACAGCTTGGGGAGCCTCCTAGACCCAGCACAGGTGATGGCTAGGAATGGTTTTTACCAGCTTAGGCTGGCATGCCATTTGCAACCCTATCTGGGAGTGGCCTCAATTATATATGCCCTAGTTACGTCCAGACTAGCCTACTGTAATGTGCTCCACATGGGTCTGCCTTTGTAGTCTCTTCAGAAGCTTCAGCTAGTGCAAAATGCTGCTAATGCTTGCTGGTGCTAAGTATTCAAAGCACATCAGAGCACATTACCCCAAATCTGTATCTGCTACACTGATTGCCTGTCTGCTTTCAAGGCCCTAAATTATTTGGGGCCAGGTTACTTGAAGGACTGCTTAAATCCATATGAACCTGCCTGGGCTTTAAGATCAACCACAGAGGCTCCGCTTGCTAGTAGGCAAGGTACAAGGCAGGACCTTTCTCTGAAACATCCTCCCTCCAGAAATACACTTAGCTCCCTTTCTACTTTCTTTTATGCAGCCCTGTGACTTCTTGCCTTCACCTGTGCCACTCACTTGGCTACACCTGACAAGATGCTCCATGCTACTAGCACTTGGGACTCACTTCGTTTCCCCCCTGTGCTGAAGATGCTTGCGAGGGTTCAGGCTTACTGCTGCTGCCCCTGTCTCACCTTTACTATTTTAAGCACCACAGCCCAGCAACCTAACCCTCCGTTTCCCCATTTCGCTGCCACAAGTACCCTCCTCAGGCACTTCCTCAAAAACCACACCAGTTGTTCAAATTAAATGGAATTTATTAACAGAAGTAATTTCATGTAATAAGCTTAATAGTTTCCTCAGTTCAAATGCATAGCGGTTACAAGACTTCAAATAGTATGTGTTTCTGTAAGTTCACTCTTAAATGGTTTCATTGTGGAATTCAGCTGTTCCTTAACCCAGTTATCTATATTCACAAAACTATATTTCACATCAATCCTTCCAATCCTAACCAGTCTCACTCTCTCAGTATTCATCAGACACTCTTCTCACATCATCAAATAACCCCTGTCAGCCAGAACACTCACATTGTTCTCCAGCTCCTCCCACTGTCACACAGCCAGCCAATCCAGGCACTCCCCCACCACCATCCAATCAGCACTTAGGCATTCACACCCTCTCTTACCAGAACTGTAAACACAAACTATAAGTATGTTTAGGCCTACTTACTTCCTGGAGCTGTATGCATATTAAAACCTTTTTAAAACATATATTCAAACATGCATAATATAAACAATAACCTTGGCAATTTAATTACATTTAAGGCAGCTGAACATCACAAGACCTATCAAAGTTTTGAATTTAATCTGCCTTTCTATATTTTTTGTCAAAACACACACTGAGTTTATGTGTGTATGTATGGGATACCTGAATTCATTTGAGAACTCTTTGTTATTTTTGCTATTGGAGTCAAGGGTGTTGAACTGAAGAAGTTAGTTAAATGTCAGACAATAGCAATATTGCTTGATAGAAATGTGAGTGCTTGAAATAGGCCGAGAATACAGGCTGTTGACTTGGATCCAGGTTTCTCCACTGAGTAGAGTTCCCACTCAGGCCAGTGGGTAGGGGCAGGGGTGGTCTCTGTTAATTCCCTTTCCCCAGTCTCACCTCCCACATCGTTTTGGACCCCAGCTCTCTGAGGCAGATTTTTGGAGTAGATAGTCAGAAGTGGGGACTAGCAGAGGTTGCCCATATCTGATCTTTTCAGTGTTCTGCTAATAAACCTGTATCTCTGTTTTACTATTTGTTGCAAGCTAACGTGTGTGTTTCAATAAAAGGTTCACAGAGTTTTAATTTTGATTTGCCCTCCAATAACAGACATCATGCGTTTGGCAGCTTGGAACTGAGAAAATCTAAGATGACTTAAGTTTCTGAAATCTCATCATAGTTCTCTATTCTTGCCCAGCCCCACTTACTAAATGTTATAAGTATGCAATGTCTTTGTATTCTATTAAACTAAACAAGTTTGAGAGGATTTTCCATCTGGGGGTAATGCTGTTTCAAACAGGCAATTGCTTCAGGCCAGTTAGGTACCACTTATGCATAGAAACAGACTTCCACATGTGTATTCAGGAACCACGCATGGATACCTTGCTACATGTATAGTTAATGCAAATATGTCTGCATGTGCACAGCCCTGGCAGCAGGTTCAGGTAAAGGAATCATGTACATAGCACCTCTTTAATTGCACTATTTCTCATCCAGTTAGAGACATGCATGCTGGAAAGCTTTGGAAATGGGAATATATGGTGTGTTAGCGTTTTACTCAAATTAGAACCTTTTATTCAAATTAGAACCTTTCACAATCATACCATTTTTAAGGTATAATTGTTTTTAGGATAGTTGAATTTTGATGAGCAATCAGTGTTTAACTTGCACAACTACTGTAGCTGAAACATGAGTCCACTGAATTTAGTGAAAGTTCTCATTTAATTGATTTGACTATATATGGTACTTAGCTAGCATAGCTATCCTTTAGGCCAGTATTCCCTCTTGATAGTTGTGGCACAGTTGTTGTTTTTCTGAATTAAAATTGGAGGCATGCTTTATTCTTACACACAGACACACCTTTAGAATTCATAAGAATTACCCAACCTCTTAGGAGACTAACCCTGATATTTCTGCATGAATCACTGTTCTTCATGTGCCTCCTGATTGGAGCAGTAACTTCGGTGGAAATGTAATATGAAGCTTCCTATGATGCATCTCTGAATTGGGAAGGACTGAATACAGAGATATGGCAGCATTAATTTGCCCAAGAACAGATAAGAACAGGTGGTTAAACATTCTAAAATTCAACAGGTAGCCTTGCTTGGGGTGGGTATTTCTGGCTCACAGGAACGTTTAATTGCTCAAGTTTAAGACTTACTCCCTTAGCATAGAATTTGTAACTGGGCTGATGAAAATAAAGGCAAAACGTAAATACTCTTGACATGTCACCTGAATACTTGTATATTAAGTTTTCTTTCTTAAACTCCTATAAAATCTGCTTCTGATTTTACTTTAACAGAGATAATAGCATCTTCAGCCTTGTTTTGGGGGTTGGGGGAGAGAAATATGGAATGGATCTTCCAAAATCCTTTCACACTATTGGCAGTGCTACTTTTGAAGAACTTTATTCAAAGAACTCTGCTACCAAACAGTGAGGTCAGATCTTAAAAGCCTTTCTTAGAAGGTTCAAACTGATAGCAGAAAAATATGAATAAGTTGTTTTTCCAAGAGGCACTATATTTTTCAGAAGGGAAACACCTTGTGTGTTTGACTATAATTTCCTAACTCTGAACAAAGTTTAATAGTAGTGTTGATGCTTGTTCAAGCTTTGTTTTGTTTTACCATTTTTGCCTAATAAATGATCGAATTGTTTATAAAAATACTGAGAAGAAAAGCAGTAAGTCATTTAGAAAACATAAACTTCAGCGATACCATTTGATATTGCTGTATTCAGATGGGTGCCAGCAGACAAAGCAGATAATTAATTTTATGAGGCTTCCTTAAGTCACTTCTTCTCCATTATGTTCTAAGAACTTAAACCTAAATATGTGCTGTGAACTGCTTTTTGATCATTCACCCTGTGGTTTGAATGAAAAATAATAAGATTATAAAGGTAATGCTGGATCAGACCATGGGTCCATCTAGTCTAGCACTCTGTTCACACAGTGGCCAACTAGCTGTGGACCAGGGACCCACAAACAGGACACAAGCACACACCTGTAAAGGACATACAAAATTTTGAAATGCTTACATTTATGTAGTTATGAAGGACTTACCTTTTTAGACTAGTTTGTTACAGCTAAGTAGATTATACGAGTTGGTGATTTTGTGATCAAAGTAGCACCACAATAAATGTGTCTCATTTTGGATGTTTACTATAGTGGGAATTCAGAAACTGTGTTTTGAAGTTCATAGTTTTAGGCATATATTCAGTATAAAAAGCACTTATTTGTGGTTTAATTTGTGGTAGTTCAGACAGAGTACTTGTGTTTTGAAAAGATACTAAAACTTTTTTTTTGGTATAGAAAAAGCTACAAATGAGTACAACACTGCTGAAGATTGGGGAGTCATTATGGATATATGTGACAAAGTTGGAAGCACTCCTAATGGGTAAGACCCATATCTGAACATCACTTTATGTGTCTGCTTGATTGGTGTTTACTGTGCTCAGACCAGATATTCATTTCAGTCACTTTAGGCAGGTGTGCACGGTAATGTGCTTTTCATGTCTTTTATTAAAAATTCAGATCCTTTTAAGGCACACAGAGAAAATATAGCTGAGTCACTTCAAAAACTGCCCAGGCTGGTAATTAAACACTTTTGTATTGTGAAAAAACTAACCGGGGGGGTCCAGTAAGGGCCAGAGTAATCAGGACACGTGTATATTGTCTAAAAATGACAATTAAGTGTCTTCCAAAACCATTGGGGGCTGTCTGGTTTTGATTCACTTGTGCAGTTAAATTGTGATTTACTGAAAAAACATTGCATTCAACAAAATGTAGTTGTTCACTAATAAACTATACTTCGAGAAGGAAAATGTGTGTTTACTTGAATGGGGCAGCCCTTCCTTCAAGCTTTGAAAGCAATCAGCATCTGGTTTATTTGAACAAGGGGAAATGTATGCCAAATTGTAGTTAGTGATATCTTTTTATGTTTTGTAATCAGTTAGCTTGCTATGTAAGATTAGCATTGTCTAATTTAAAGCTAAAGGTTTGAAAGTGACTGATGCAGAGGAAAAGCAGTCAAAAGACATAGGAGAGATTAGGCTGTTTGATACCTTTTGCATTGAATCAACATATAAGGAGAAAGTAGTGGATTGCTTGCTTTGTCCACTCTGATTGGCTACACATGTACCGAACCTGTACAATTTGGATTTTTGCCTTGTCATGTGGAGAAAACTTAAGTGTGTAAACTCTGTGCAGCGAGCCTACACAATGTATAGAGGAAGGGGTTAGTAGTATGATTATGCTTCCCCTCCACACATTGACTTCTCACAGAATTTGAAGGTTTGAAAAAGAATACAAAATTGAGGTTAAGAAAGCAGATTATGGAATCAAGCAGGAGAGAAGATAAGTCTGACACTGACATTATTTTATCTAGAGCAAAAGACTGTCTTAAAGCCATTTTGAAGAGAATAAATCACAAGGTACCCCATGTTGCTCTGCAGGCACTAACTGTAAGTATAATTATTTGTTTTGGGGGTGAAGGGAATTGAACAGTTCTTTATATGGCAACAGTTAGGCCAGATTTTCTATTTGAATTGTATTTTTTATGGATGGCTGAATTTATGTCTTTGTCACTACTTATATGGCTAACATGTATTCTGTGTGGTATTCTGTTTCATCGATTCAATTTTGTCCTCAATTTCACTTATTAGCTATTAGGAGCCTGTGTTTCAAACTGTGGAAAAATTTTCCACTTGGAAATCTGCTCACGTGACTTTGCCAGCGAAGTACGTGTTATAGTTAACAAGGTAAGGTTCTAATATGCATTATATTTACTGAAATACACTGGAAAAATGCATTGATACAATAGTGTCTTTACAATTTATTGATACGATATACTACCGATATTAGCTTAGGTTGCTAATTGATAGGATAGAGAGATGAATGGAAGAGATAGGGTAAGACCATATGAAACCACAAAATAATTTTGAACAGTTGTATTCCATTCATGACTAATTTGAAGAAAAATTAACTTTTGCAATAATTAAAGTGACAGATGTCATGCAGGAGCAACAGATTCCAAGGAAAGGCTAAATATTCTCCTATGTGGTAGAGTAGGAAGAGCAGAAGCATTTACATCTTTGGAAGCTTATCGTATGCTTGGATAATGTAGTTGTAACAATGCTCTTTGAACTTGTTGTAGACATTTGACCAACTCCTACATTGACTTCTAGATTTTGGAACTAGACTATTTAAACTATGTACAAACATAGGGCAGGGTCCAAAGAGCTACTTTAGCCAGGCCTAGTGTCATTTTTTTTACCTTATCCTTAAACAGGTCCTTATGTCATATCACAGTTTTCTTTTGAAGCTCCCCTCAGTTTCAAAAGCTCAAAGCCCTCTGAAGCGTACAGAACTAGTTTCTCAGTTCTTTGGATTTCAGCCATAACTTTTAAAATAGATTACTTTGTAAACTGTGTTATAAAGTCATAGTTCTTGCTTGTTTATGCACACCAGTGTCCTTTATGTTCTTTATGGGTGTTTTTTTTTATTTTAGGCTCATCCTAAAGTATGTGAAAAATTAAAAGCTTTAATGGTAGAATGGTCAGAAGAATTTCAGAAAGACCCACAGTTTAGTCTAATATCAGCAACTATTAAATCTCTTAAGGAAGAGGGAGTTACATTTCCTACAACTGGGTCACAGGTAAGAGACTAGTTTTGATTCTATTTAGGCATGCTTAAAATTTTGCAGATGCAGAACTACACTTTAATTAAAACTGAGAATATGTTGGCATGCTTGCTTCTTGATAAATCTTTGTGTTTGACATTGTGACAAATTTTTGGGGTATCCTCCATATCGCAGTGACAATTATAGTAAAATGTATATCCTTAACCTTCAAAAAAGAATTTTTCCCAGGACACCTTACAACTATGAAAATATAATCTATAAAAATACAACATTAAAACGACATCATTACAGGCTATTATTCTTATTGCCTAGATAGCATTTCTAAACCTAAGGTCCATATGTATGCAAATGAGTATAGTAGCAACTTAATATGCCAGTCCCTTGCATACTGTACCCTCTGGCCTGGTTGTGCTATTGGTGAACACTAGTCCATAAGAAGACCCCACTTAACCATTACTGATATTCATTATTGAGGCCTGGGTGGTGTAGATTTCACCCAGCTTTGTCCAGTTGCATACTCTGCAGTGCCTAGTTGGAGCAGGGAATCACCATGATCTGTAAAAGCTCCATCTCACTCACCAGTGCTAATCCTGATAAGACATAGATGTAATGGGTGGGTGGTTCCCAAGTCCAGGAATTGGGTTGTTAACCTGTTCTGGATGGGATTGCCCTTCCTCTGAAGGAGCAGGTACGTAGTTTGGGGATGCTCCTAGATCCATCTTTATCACTGGAGGCTCATGTGACCTCGGTGGCACAGCTTGCCAAACCCTGCCATTTACCCACCCTGTCCTGCTCCCTGGGCAAGCTGCTTAGCCACTCACACCTGTAATCTTGTGTACATGGTCCCTTTATGGCTCATTTTGCATTATGCAAAATGGTGGCTGAGGAATCGGGTGCCTGTGGACTGCCAAGCAGCTTGCCCAGGGATCTGAACAGGGGCGGATAAGTACGGTGGTTCGCATACAGGAAGCTGGGGGGAGGGGGGGAGTTCCGTCGGATTCCACTACCCCTTCTCGCACTCCTGCAACATCCCTAGAACCTCTTTCCATGGTTCTTCAAGCAGTTGTAGAAAGATGGCTACTCCTGCAACCCACAGCAGTGCAAGGAGAAGCTTCACACGCTCAAGAAGGGTGGTTAGGGTGTAGAGTGGTTAGGCAGTAGTTAAGGTAACCATGGTTAGAGCCGTGGTTCTGTGCACGTGTGACAGGTGCACTCAATGTGGTTAGTGGTAACCACTGTGTACTGTGGTTAGCCTACCCACCCTTCCTCAAGTTGTGTATGAACAGGGTCACAGGGTCATCAAGTAACAGCATGTAAGCAGGCCTTTTCAGTAAAGACACCAACTTTCTGGAAAACGCTCCCATACATTCATGAGGCAGGAAGTGCTTAAAAGCTTCTAGAAGACATATTTGTTTATCCAGGCTTTCCCTGAATTGTAATGGATTATGACACTGCTATGTTCTATGGTTGTCTTGTAACGGTTTATGTATTTATTGTTTTTCTTGTTCTTTCACTGTTTGTTTTTTGATTTAATACTGTGTGTGTGTGTGTGTGTGTGTGTGTGTGTATATATATATATATATATATACGTGTGTGTGTATATGTGTGTGTGTATGTGTGTGTATATATATTGTGAACCACTTAGATATTACAATATTAAGCAGCATAAAAGTAGTATAAATAAATGTTAAAAATAAGTACATGTAGACTGATCCTCACGCTGAGCTGTTTAAGAGCAGAGGAACTTCAGCAGGTGGTAAGAAATAATTTAGCCGAGAGATTTCTGGTAGAAACCCTTCTCCAGCATCAGCTCAATGTATTCCATTCTGTCTGTGGGTTAATGTTACTTATACTCTGGCTCAGATATACATGATCAAGTCTCAGGCATTCTCCTGTCACACAGTCCCTGACTTCCTCTTTTTCATATGTTGTGATCTGATTGATACTGGATAAAGTGTGTTTTGCCTCAAAATAGGAAACGGGGGGAGCAAACCAGAGCATGCAGGGTGAAGCAGGAGCATGCAAAACCAAATCCACTCACATAATGCTAGAATATAGTGTTACATTGCTTTTGTAGCGGCTTGCGTTGTCTTTAAAGGCCGACCACATCATCTCTAAGAGTCAGTGGCTCAGTTCGGACGACATATTAAGCAACGGAGGGGTAAATAACGTACTGACCGTGTGTTAGGCAGGAGGAGCTCCACGGACGACACACTGCAGCCGGCGCTGCTCGGAACCGGCAAACGCCCCGGCTGCAAGGAACTTGCGGCAGCCATTTTGGTTGTAGACTCTCCTCCGTGTGTCCCCCAGCCGTATCCCAGCATGCACCATGAATTCTGTCGGCTGCATAGAGCATCTGGGGTTTTTTGGCTGCTCTAGGCAGCAGAACTCTATTCCGAAACGGAATAGTCCGTTTCGGAATAGAGGGGGGGGGGGGGGGCAGAATTCGGACAACACTTTAAACAACGGGGCTTCGGGCTAAACAACGTGCAAGCCCATTGTTTCGCTCCATTGTTTAAAGTGCCTGATTAACGTACTGTCAGTTGTGTGTGCGTTGTGTGCTGCCCTCCAGACGACACAATAAGCAACACAACTGACGATTGTTCCCCCCCTCCTCCATTGCCTAATGTGTCGTCCGAACTGAGCCAGTATGTGACATTACCTTGTGACTCTATTGAATAAGTTGAGATGCTTCCAAAATTTCTACCCAAAATGTGTTCCTAGCACCTCCTGAAATTCCTGTCTGTTATTGTTTTCAACAGTTTTAAAATGCTTGCCACAAGGCAGCTAAATTAGTATTAGTGCTGTTTCTAAAGTGCAAGCAAATTTGGAACTTTTTTCACTTGATGTAGCATATTTATATTGCAAGTACATTTACAGAGTCCCTCAACTGCTGCCAAGAATGGTGCGTCATCAAGCAAAAACAAAGAGGATGAAGATATAGCTAAAGGTAAAATATTAGTCACTGTATATCTTGAGTGATAATAACATTTAAAATGTTTCTAAGTTTGTGCTGAGAAACATGGCTTGATGCATAAAATGCACAACATTTTTCATTTAAAGAAAACTGAACCCATGAAGTGGAATGTGCTAGAAAAGGTGGAGGCTAAGGGGGAAGTGAACAGATCTTTTTCTTTAAGGTTGTGGAGGAAGCAGAGAAAACTAGAGGCAGTATTAGTTGCATCTCAGAAAATGCATGCTCTTTTTTTTTAAAAAAATCCATTGTTCCTTTTTGCTGAGCTCTTGGGATGCTTGTCATCTCTTATTACAGCTTTCTAAAAGCATTAGCATTTTGCATTGCAACTTGTCAAGATCTGACATTGTTTTTAAGCTTGTAAGCAATTTCAGTTTTGAGACCTTAGGCACTCATAACCATAGTTAACAGCTTAGGTCTCATAGTCATGGCTAACAGCTTACAAAGCTTTTCATGAGTTGGATTTAAGTGTATATCTTTAATACAACTTGCATATTTTTTTCTCCAAAGTAGTCCTCTAAGAAATCTGGGGTTATGCCTCAAGTTTAAAGAACTACTTGTCTATTTTATATGTAATAATTTAACTTCAATATTGATGCCATCAGTTTCTTAGTCAGAAATGTTAGAAACTTTGGTTAGAAAAATTTCAAATCTGTGGGCCAGTGTTGTGACACATTAATGCTTGAAGAACTGCATGCAACTTGTAAGGTGTGGCCCTGTGGAAAAATTGCCCCGTGAAGAACCTGCATGCAAATTCCTTTCTGTTGGTTCTTTAAGGCTATTGCAAACAGTGGCTCAGGCATTCTCTGACTGAGATTTGGCTATAGCTTGGTTTAAATAGCTTAAAACATGCAATCCACACTACTTTTATTAGAGTAATACCTAAGATTGTGGATTTGTACTTAATTATAGCTACTTATATAATAGGCTACAAATGATTTTGTCCAGTTTCCCCCCCCCCCCCCCCTTTCAGTGCTACATGTCAAATTACTTACTTCATCAAAGACCTTTACAGCATTGGTTTTCAAATTGTAGGAAAGGGCCCCTTAGGGATCCTGAAGCAGATGGTGCCTTCTGTCCTGGATGGATTGAATGTCACCTTCCAGAGAATCTTGACTGATCCACAATCAGTGGGGTGGGGAAGATTGCATTTTGTGTCCCGTATTATTATTATTATTATTATTATTATCATCATCATCATCATCATCATCATCACATTGTGAATTGAGGAAGCTCTGAAAGAACTGATGCCTTGTTCTTATGATGTCTTATTGAACAAGGTTTTAAGAGCGGTTCAGAGACATTCTATTATATTCTTCTTACCCCAGTATTGGGATTAGTATTATAATTCACAGCTTCTCATATGCAGAAGTAGGCTGAATGCACACAATTGTGAGTGAGAATCTCTGTATATCATGGGCTTTAGAAGCTAGTTGAAAAAGTTCCCAAGTGGAAAAGCTCTACAAAACACTGCATTACATTATAAAATCTGAACTTAACACATTCATATTTATTTGGGTCAGTATAAAATACATTTTTTTGTTTTCCAAATCATAGCTATTGAATTATCTTTGCAAGAACAAAAACAGCAGCAAACAGAAACAAAATCTTTATACCCATCTGTAGAAGTTCAGCAGAACAATCAGAAAATCTCAAGAAAGGTGCGAGCCTTATATGACTTTGAAGCTGTTGAGGACAATGAACTCACCTTTAAGAGTGGAGATATTATTATTGTTTTGGATGACAGGTATGTTGTATTTTGTGGTCTCTATTTGGGGAAGGGGTTGCTGAACTAAGCATATGTGCTCTTTATATGTCTTAGTACTGCATGCCGCCTACACTTTGAACTGTTACCCCACTAAACTAATATAAAACACACTTTTGCAAATCATTTAGATCAAATTCTTAAGCCTTTGTAGTGGATCTCTCCTCAAAATACAAGATGGGTTATGTACTGTTTGTTCAGAGAAGCCATAATGATTATTTTGAGACAAGATTTATTTAAATTCAGCATTTTAACTTTAAATGTACAGCCCTGTGGAAGCCCATCACCTCCACCTCGATTTCCTAGGCCTGCAGGGTTGTTTTTCAATTGTAGGAACACAAATTTAAACAGACCCAAAGTTCTAGGGTGCCAGACTTGTTTGGATGGACGTTTCGTTGAAATTAATAGAGCTTTCAAATCAGAAAATCAGAATTGTGATATGACCTGATAAATGCAGTTCTCCCAACTTCTGAACATCAGAGCCTCAAATTTATTGTCAGATTTGGAAGCGCTCTAGAAATAATTAAGTGTTACCCCAGTTCTATTAATTACCTGGTTCAAATGTAACACTTATCTAAGGTTTAGCTATTGGATCAGTGTGGGTTCCCCTTTCCCCTCTTTTCTGGTGTGGCCATGTGGAGGAGATTGGAAGCTTTTGTTTCTGTTTTCACCAAACCATAGTGTATTATGTCCTTACCCAAAACTTTGGTTAATTTAGAGAAACAAGCCAGGATTATAAACCACAGTTTGAAATTGGCTTGTTTCTCTAAACTGGATTCAGACATAACGAGTAACTGCATTTTGTTGAAAACAGAATGAAAGCATCTATGCCAGAGGGCAGAACCGGATGTACCCCAAAGAATTTTCCAAAGTTCTTGAAATGGCTTCTTTTCTTGAGTGGAGCACAAAAGGCCATGAGAGGTTACGTGTTACCCAGCCCTGGTTTAAAACAATGTAGAAAGTTGCATCGTAGCAATTCCTGATGTAAAAATATGATTTTTTTTTGAGGTAGATGAAACTTTTCCATTGTTGAACCTTCAGCACTGGTGAAGAGTTTCCAATCAGCTTATAATTAGGTAGACATAATTAGGTAGACATAATACAGATACTTCAATCTCTGAGGTTTTGGAGGTCATATGTGGGATTTAAGTGTTTCTGAGAAGTTACAAAGAAGAACAAGAAAATAGACTGGACATAGTCAAAAATATTTAAACTTTTGCTCATGTAGTTCAGGAAGATTCTCTCCCCACCCCCAGGGTTCTCTTGTGCCAGTTTTGTACGTTGTAGAACATCCTGGGCAGTTTGAAGGGTGTCCCTACAGTGCTTTGATTGTGTTTGCATAACAAGCAGTTGAGATTTGTCTCTCTGGCTTTTCCTTAATAGAACTGTAAATGAAAGAAGACAAGTTGTACGTACCATTTACTTGTAAATTAAGGGGAAATGTAGGTGTTTTCTTAAAGGGGGAATGGGAAAGGAATATAGTAGTTTGAGGGGTAGAGGTCAAGAGTAGGAAATAATACTGCTGTTCAATACTGTGTATGTTAAAATGTAAATCTTTATTGCTCAGTGATGCCAACTGGTGGAAAGGAGAAAATCACAGAGGAGTAGGATTGTTCCCATCTAATTTTGTGACCTCTAACTTAAATGATGAGCCTGAGTCAGGTAAGCTGAATAAAAACTTGGTCTTGAAAGGACTTTAAAAGTCAAACATAAAATATTATCCCACTTTCAAGCAGAAAGGCACCATGAAATTGAATGACTTGTCCAAAGTCACTAAGTACCCTGGGAATGGGATCTAATCCTCTGACTCACAATGCCTAATTCTGCTCTAATTGCTAAACCACTTTCACTCTGCACAATATGACAGAAGATCTTGCATTTCTTGAGAAGTAACTTCACATATGTCTGTCAATGGCATGTTATTTCAAGGTAAAGTTGTTTCATTTGCTCTAAAACTGCATATGAAGATGGAATGAAATTCTATTTGTGAAGAGAATTGGTTCATACATGTAGTGTTCCAGTCAAATATCACGAGTCAGACATGGCTACAAATAATGAAAAATTACTTTTAATTTGCCACCTGGGTTTTGAGCTCATAGCAAACAGTGGCTTTCTGTTTTAAAAGATGCTGTCTAAATCACAAGAGCAGAATTTAAAACTTGTTTTCCATTTGCCCACATCTGAGGAGTTTTTCACCTGGGAAAAGTTTAGCAGACTGCATGTTATGAATTGTGTTTGCAGATTAAATTAAGAGAAAATATTTTGGAATACGACAGTAGACTGAAGGGAAACACATACTATCATGTTTTCTTAGCAGCAACTGTGGATAAGACCTGTCCTTCTGAAGATATTACTGAGGAAGTTGCAAACGCTGAGCCTGAACCAGTTTACATAGATGAGGTATGTGGTGACTTTCAAATGGTACAAAATGTTTTAGATACAGCTTTCTTGAAGAGGCTACTGTGTCATCTTGTCATAAGAGAGAAGCTAAATGTTGTGAACTTGTACTCCTGAAGGAGCCATAATACCTTTCTAGTGATGCTTTTTCTGTCTTTCAGAATAAGATGGATAAGGCATTACAGTTACTTCAGAGCATAGATCCAACAGATCCTAATCCTGATTCTTCTGATCTTCTGGGTTTAGAAGGTAACATTGATTGCTGTTAAATGTCCTTACATTGTAGAGCTATTATCAAGTTCATTTTTCTTTGTTCACTAAACTAAGTTTGAAAGGAAGCGGGAAGGGGGGCGGGAGCTAACCCATCACTGTTTAAAATATGTATTGCATACCATTTTATATTGCTTTCAGTTTCTTCAATAAGTCTGATCTGTGACACTTAATGAACAAAATGTTAACATTTTTGTATTCCTAGATATCTGCCAACAGATGGGTCCCATGATAGATGAAAAACTAGAAGAAATTGACAGGTAAGACAGTCAATGTGATGCTTGTAAGTAAAATTCAAATATATATGCTGATACAGTACATTTTCCCAGATTATCTTCAACTTGTCAAGGCTTGTTTATTTAGAAGATGGACTCAAGAGTAAAGCCTTGTTGTACGAGGCTGTGTACAAACACACAACAATTCAGATGGCAAATAGGTTGAAATGTAGGACTTCATGGGTTTACCAGAATCCGACTAGTATGAATCTAGTCATTTTCATTTGTGCTGGATTTCAAGCATAGTACAGTTTCTTTGGATTTGGTTGACTGTTGGGTACAAGCATAATGGTGCTTTAAGAGAGGGATACTGCCCTAATCATTTGCCTCCCCCATCCCCCGTCCTGCCCCACATGTTGCCTGGATAACTTGCGTTGAAGTAGTGATCCAAAGATCTGTAGACTTACCAGTCAAATCCTTCTCTGAAGGATATGGCCACTAAATTGCCCTATGCTGGTGAGAGAGGGGAGCTGTTGGTAGGGTGTATAGCTGGAAGAAAGGATTCTTTAGGACAGTTCTTTAAGGGCTGTGGGGAACTGTATGTCTAGAACTACTAATGTCTCCAGCAGCTTCCGGTATCCGGGTTATGAGAATTGAGCAAAGATAGGTGGGTATGTTTCAAGGAAGCATGTTGGAGATAGTTTTTCTCAGACTTAGGCCAGATCTACACCAAACAGGATATTACACTTTACAAATGGTTTGAAAACTGTCTATGGCGTGTGTCCTGGGCCCCAACAGTTGTCACTACTGTTATAAACCATTCTAAAGCACTAGTGTCGATCCTGCCTAAGACTTTGGAAGCTAATAACCTCTGTCCAAGGCACTTCTTTACTCTGAGGCTGTCTTTTACCATGCTACATGTTAAACTTCTAACACATGGACAAATATATTATAACTGAAAGCACTTGACTTATTTCTTTTGAATTAGAAAGCATTCAGAATTGTCTGAACTAAATGTTAAAGTGATGGAAGCTTTGGAACTGTACAACAAATTAATGAATGAATCTCCTATGTATTCTACATACGCAAAGATGCACCCATCACCACACTACCCACCTACATCAGCTGGCATTCCAGTGCAGGTCAGTGCCTTTTCTTCTTCTTTTTTTAGTTCTGAGGCTCCCTAGCAAGGATTCATATCTTAATAACTGTTGGTATATGAGCAAGAGCAAGTGTTATCACTCATCTGTAAACAATTTGAAATTTTCATATGGATCTCTAACTCCTGCATGACATGTCAACATATGCTTGAACAAAACAGTGTTGATTTACTTAATTCTTTCCCATTAAATTCAATTCTTCACCTCTATCAGAGAGATAACCTTGAACAGGGAAGTCCTATCTCCACCCTTACATCAGGTGGAGATGCCTTCCATGCATTGGACTTCTGCCTGCTTGTAAAATGACACCATTTGATACAACCCAAAGACTTGTATGAGTTTGGAGTGTTGGTCCCTGATTTTTGCCATTTCACCCTCCCAGGTGCACCCCCCCCCCTTAAATTATTCCGTACATTTCCTTGACACTCTGAAGCAGCTTTTGGGCATGCAGGGAACTGCTATGGAAAGGAAGTGGTGAAAAAGCCTTGTTTTGCAAGTGGAATTCTGAGAGTCTTGATTAGGATCCAATCCAAACCAATAAATATACAAGTTAAGCATTTTTCCATTGCACCTTTGCATATCACTAGATAGCATAATATAGTTCCTTTTTGAGCTTTACATTGATGATCAGTCTAGGTATAAGGCTTCCTGGGATAGCATGTAAAGACTTAAAAGCTAGGTATACTAACACAACCAGAATTGCTATATCTTATTTTTATGTTGCCACTAAAGACCAATATCAGTACATACATTTTGGCTTGATATTCAATATAATTCTTGAAAATGAAGTATAATGATCACAAATACTTCAAAGAAAAAAAAGTGCTGTCCAATAGAGCCCCGTTTTTCTCTCTCCTGTTTCTTTAAGCGACAAGTTATTTGTGCACTGTATTAAATAACTTCAAAATTTTGCAAGTGAAATCACTCTAAATCTAAATACCCATGTTAGTTTACTTAAGCATAAACAAAGGGTGCGGGGAGGAGAATTTGCAGGCAATAATTAAGTGCAAAAAAAAGGAAAATGTGGTTGCATATATTGGGTGGGCTTTACATAATCAGTGTGAACAGAATAGTTACTATGGTAACTGCCACATCAAGATGATGTATTTAGCCATTATGCATTTCCATGAACTCTTGAAAATGTTGAAAGATTGATTATATTTGGGGGTTTAAAAGAAATTATGAGAATTAGATATCTCAAGTTCTAATCTTCTCACTTCAAGATAATGCTGCTTCCTGTTGAGGATTAAAACCAGTAGGTGATTAACTAGTAGAAGGAGCAAACTGATTAGCTTCTGCTTTACAGAGTTGAATCTTGAAGAAAACCCCACTTTTTACAATAATTGCTTAACTTACATACAGATTAAAATATAAGCATTGATACGTCTTTCCCCCCCTTGATCTAGATACAAAAATGTAATCACTACATTTAAAGTTCTTGCTGGATAATGACTCCACATAACTATTTTATTTTAAAAATTGCCCTCATTAAGGATCTTTCGGAATCCAAAATACTTTGCCACAGGGCAAATACTGTTACCTAGATAGGGTGTGAAATCCCCCTCTCTCCCTCCTAGACTTGTCAATGTTATCATTAACAAAACCAGTTCAGGCAAAGCTTGCTTTGACAAAACCACTAAAATTTAAACCACAGAAATAATAGTTTATGGAGCTACAGGACTGGTAAGTTTCACGCATTTCAGTGTTTCCAAAGCTGAGCCCTGACATTCAGGATAGCTTCCATACCTAAGACCTTGGCTCAAATTAAGCCTTTGGTTGGCTTCATTTATATCACTTTGGGCACTATGGAAGTGTGATACTAGTGTGTGGTACAACATGGCCTTTCTGCTACTGTATCACAAAGTTCAGTATACCTTGCCCGTTGATCTTCCCTTTGGAAACCTATATCTCTTCCATAATTGTTTGGTGTTTCCTCAGAGAAGGTAGGCCTTGAAATGTTTTCCTCACTGTTAATCATGCTACTCTTGAGTGTCCTAGTCTTTAAAAAACACAAAAAAACCACCTCTTCAAACCTTTTTGTGAACTCTGCATCGTGTGGATCTATCGTCATTTTGGGGTGGACAGATGAATATATGAGCTTCCTTCACATTTATGAAAACAATACACTGGATGTCTTCTTTTTAAGACCATAGGAACTAGTAGTACCTTCTTCCTGATAGAAGACAATTTTATGCATGACCTGAATTTTTATTTATTACATTTTTACCCTGTCCTCACTCCAGTGAGCTTAGTTTTCTTGATTTACATGGTTTCCTTCCTGCCAATTTTATCCTCAGAATAAAATCAGGCTGAAGGTAAGCAATCGCCCTAACGTCGCCTGGCAAACTTGGTGACCTGGTGTGGATTTGAACCTGTGTTCCCCTGCTTCTAGCCTGACACTAACCATTACGTAGTATATTTATTTATTCATTAAAATATTTGTATCCCGCCCTATACCACTAGGATCTCAGGGCGACATACAGATAAAACTTCCTCTAAGTAGAAACTTTGAGGAAGTTGAATGAACCATGATTTGATGTATAGCACAACAAGGCCTAGATCCTTCTGTGCCATGAAATTTCTGCCCTTCCTTCCTTCCTTCCTTCCTTCCTTCCTTATGGAATATCAGCAAAGCTTTAAAGACAATACCTTTAGTGACGATACCTTCAGGCAGTTCTGTGGCCATTACTCGCACTCCAAACCCTCCACGGGTTGCACACACACACTCACACAAAATTCAGTGCTTACGGAGGTTGACTAAGAACAAATTTAGCTTGCTTTCAAGTGAAATTTGTCCTTAGTAATCCTCTGTATTTACGGGAAACCATTGATCTTTTTCTTTGATGTTTTTTGCAGGGCCGTGGGGGGCTGCATGTCGCCCACCTGTGCTGTAGTGCAGTGCTTTTCCTACATTCCATAATTGGAAATATTGGATTACCTTTTGTCTGACCCTCCTCTTGATTAGTACTCATGCAGTTCATGCTGGTAACTTTGTTCTCTTTTAATTACAGCCATATCCCATACATCCTCACAGCGGGAATTATGTAGTTCATGGTGTTTCTCAAGGCTACAATCCAGGAGGTGATCAGATTGGGCCACTAAGGTCCTTGCCTCCTGCTATAAATTCTTCAGCGACATCCCAGCCTGCTCAGACAACTTATTTAAGGTATTCCATCAGCAAGTCTGTGTTAACTTGTTCTTGGCAAGTTAGTTCTTCAAGATCAAATGCATAATCCTTTCAGGGTTGACATTATTTTGCATGTTGTTTAATGTCTTCGTTTGTGTTTCAGCACTGGTTTAGAATCTGTGTCCAATCCTGCTTATGTGAACCAGAATTCTTGCCTTCCACCTGCTGG
The DNA here is from genome assembly GCA_029215795.1 of Anniella stebbinsi. NCBI lineage: Eukaryota > Metazoa > Chordata > Lepidosauria > Squamata > Anniellidae > Anniella > Anniella stebbinsi. Next base: position 229,535,712 of record JARDYH010000001.1, read on the forward strand.
AACAGTTCCTTACACCCAACAAATGGGCATGCCTATGGATATGCTAGCCTACCAGAACACTGCATCTAGTTTGCCTCAAGGAGCATGCTATCCAGCAGTTCCAGCTCATTCACTTCCACCACAGAGAACAAATTACCATCAGCAGCCTCTCCTGTGAAAATGCAGTCTGTTCCTGAAAACAGTCCTGGATGTTGCTGATCCTTGTCATTTAATTGGCCCTCCATTGATTTGAGAGGATACGTCTGCTCAAGGGAATAGAAAAACAATTTCAAAGTAAAAGTTAATTCAAGTTTAACTGTTTTTCTGCATAGTTGTTTAAATAAGGTGAACTGTGTGTACGTAATTTTTTAAAGCCCTCAAATCCTGGCTTACGTAGTGTTTTCTCTCCACCCTATTTACAATGAGGCCTCCCTAAAGCAATTCTTCCTTGTAACAAGTTGCGTAAGAAGCATTGAAAGCAAGTTAATATATGCATCTCTTCCTGTTTGTTCTTTCCAGACTTTATTAATGCCATTGTTTTTATGGAACCTTTGAATTTGAAGTGCTGTCTTGAAACCCAATTTATTTAGCTAATTTGCTTTTTGGTTTGCACACCTGCTAGATCGTCTTAACATATTGCATTTATGATTGCACAATAACAGACTTGTGAATTTGGAAGAAGAAAACTCTGAATGACAGAAGAAGTTAATGGCCTTTATGGTTTCTGCCAGACCAGATTTCTTATTTGTGTTTCTCAGAAAATACTGCTGTTTATTGCTGTGCAGTAGTTGTAATTCCCTGTTTGAGAAGTGCATTTTTAGTATGTAAATTAATTTCCAAGCACAAGTTGCTGATGGAACTAGAAAAGGTTTTCCTCTGTCTCCTCTCTCTGCTTTCATTTCTTTGTGTTACTGAATACTTATTCATATGAAGGAGAAGCCTTTTAACATTGAAAATACATATTTATGCCATGGTTTATTTACAACAAGCCCATGAACAGATTTCTTTTGGCCTTAACTGTAAATACATATTGTTGTGGTAAAAAATAAATACCATGGTAATGTGCAGTTGTAGTGTTTTTCAGGGATTAGGAAGACTTCCTGTGCTGATTTTAAAAAACACTAGAAAGAAAGGTTCTCTGTTCTTCTGGATGTTCATTCATTCCTTGTTCCCTATTTACTTAACCAGATATTTAACATAATCATCTGAACAGATAGTTTATAGCTTATGTATGGCTAACCTATATACTGTGGATGAGGGTAGGTTGAGGAGGGGAATGAACAAATTATTTAGATAAGGAAAAGATTATGACTTCGATACATGGAAATCTGAAGGTGCATATATATTAGTCTCGAAGGCTTTCTGCAGTGTGTGTTGTACAAATACATGTTTCTTCAAAGTAAGGTCTGTATTTGTCCAAATTGAACCTGCGTGTTGTCAAGTAGCCCCTTTCTCTTCCTATACTGGTTCTAAATGGGCTGTGCAAAAGCACGGTGGTAGTCAGATGCAATTTCATTTTGGACCAATACGTGGTGGGTGGGTTGGGTTGTATCTCTAGAAAAAGTCACTTGCTGTCCATCTCTTCATGTCAATCTATATATGCTTACAGTCTTTATTCTTGGTGATTTTAAATTGCTTTTTTATCCAGTAAGATTTAGAATAGCAATGGGACATATAAAACAATTTATTTTCTCTTTTCAAAATGTAACTTAATTTCAAAAGGTGCTCTTTAGAATCCTTATTTAGAGTGAGGTCAGTTTTTTTCTCTCAGCTCAAAATTTTATAAACAAAATTAAGGTTTCGAAGAGTATCGCTCCTTCATATTTGTCATTACATTAGGTAATCACAGTTTTTATTGATTCACAATCTTTGATACTACATTGTGTGCCCAATATCTGACTGTGATGTTGAGTTGAAGCAACCTTTTTCATTGTACTTTGTTCTTTATATATAATATATAAATAGTATGTATGTATATATCCACTTGTCTGAGATTTTATACACAACTACATATATACTCATTGTCTAAAAAATCGTAGAAATTTTATATATTTGCATTTGGCATTATTGCTAACTGCTGTAATCTTACAACACATTTATGCAGGTTGTAAATATGTACAAATTCTGGTGTTAAAATTGTGTATTTAGTGTTTTGGTGTCAATGAGGATTATCTTTCTCTCTTCCCTTTTCTAGACTAAAATATTATTTATTGTTAAGGTGCGATCATAATTATGCTGCCAAAGGAATTGATGACAAGATATTCATAGTTAGGGCCCAAATTCCATTGACATCGGTGAGTGTTTAGCCATTGATTTAAATGGAGTTGAGAATGTACTGCAGGAGTATACCTATTTTTACATTAAAAGTAAACAGTAAATGCTTTGCTTCTCATATAAGTTAACATTTGTAATGAGGGTTGTATTGTGATTTTTTCCCCATGGGTGTTAAAATAAGATACAATCTATGGTTGTTTGGAAGTCATTTTGTTACCTTGTATTAAAAAATTATCCCCCTCCCCATTTAAATGTTATCTAACAGTCAAATCTATATCACCACCTAATTCAACTTTTTAAAAGAGGTTCATTCCTAAAATAACCTTCAGTTCCCAAAGACCTCTGTGTCTGTTCAGTGTGTTAGAAATTCCTGTATTTCTCCCTGCCCCAAAATATTAAAATGCCTAGACTTAAACAAGTCTTTTGTGTGTTGCCTTGGTTTTCACTTGCACACTTTTCCATGATCTGTAAGCTTCTAGGAGAATCTGATGAAAGACTGCTGATTAAGGAGTAGCTATGTCAAGTTATTACTTTGTTATTTTTACCTGAATATCTTTCCCTTATCTATGCATTAACCAATACTTGTTACCCACTGGCAGAACAGAAACTGTTTGAACAAATGATAATGCCCCAAATTTGCTCCTCAAGCAGATTTGTGGGGATGCAAGTGAGAGGATAGGAATGGGAAGTCCTATTGTGTGAACACAAGCCTGCATACTTAATGTTGGATGTAGCCCATTTTTCAAGAAACGTGTCAAATAATATGCATTACCTGGTTTTGTTGCAAGAAGCTTAGTGTATAAAAAGCTTGACTGTCTTTCCCATGGAATATTCTTAATTCTTATTTGGAAAAAATAATAATTCAGCGTCATATAAAGTGTGTTGATATTGAGCTAATTGGTGAAAGGTGCTGGAATCAGCTTTCTAAAGAATTACCCTCTGCAAGAAATTATGGCTGCTTGTCCAAATTCAGACTAATTCCCCCCCTTACAAAAATACATTTTGAGTGTTTTTACACAATACTGTCTTCAAGCAATGTCCGGTGTTAACAGTTTTGAATCTGATAATATATCCATCCAGCCTCTTGTCTACAACATGTTTGTGCTGATGTGCAAATAAAACGCGTTTAATAAAATTGTTCAGTAGAATCTTTTTTTAGTGTATGATTCAAGTGTTAGTCCTGTATCTTGAGTCTCGTGAGTTAAAGCCCTGGCCCTTCAGCTTTGAGGGGCCTTGGGAGAACTTAACTTTGGTGGGCTCCATTCATCTGTAGGCTTCATGGGTTTAGCTATGGCAGTGGGCAGCAGCAGCAGTACTCTGACTGTTGCCAACTGCTTGGGTCCAGTTACTATTTTAATTTCTAACAGTGCCCTGGAGTTATGATACATTAGAAGCATTTTATGGGAAATTAAAATGGCGGCTAGACTCAGCTCAGGCTGGGTTGTTTTAAGGGGTGTCCAGAATCAGAAGTTGGCCCTGCCAGCACACTGAGCCCATGGCAGTTGCTCAGGAATGCCTGGTGCACTGCTTCCACCCTACCCTTAATTCTGTTTTATCTTATCCACATGCTTAGGAATCTTTCTCCAGCCATCAGAACTAGAATATTGACAACCTCAACTTCTTAGCATACAATAGCAATTTGTGCTTGAACAGCATGGGAGAGACCCAGAAAGCCTGCTTGCACAATAGGTTTTCTGCTGCAGCCCATTGCTCCTTAGGAAAGGTGCTTCTTAGAGTAGATGAAAAAGCTCTGGACAGCATGGGATTTGGCATGTAGCTAGAGCAGAGAAGTAGCAGGAATTGGAGGAGACCTCTCTCACGTGAGCAGAACTGCCTTCTGTTCACCCAAAGGGTTGTCTGGATACCACTCTCGTATTGCAGGATGCATAGGTCGGATCCACCCAGAAACATACACATGTGGCAGCAGATCTCCTCTACACATATATCCTTGGCTGGGGGTAAGGAGCTGTGCAAGCAAACTGCTACCTGTACAGTTTCTAGTTTGATTGAATAGATGTAGGCCAGTCAGATTACTGGCAATTGTGCAGATCTGTTTGAAAAAGAAACTAGGTTTATCCTTCTCTTTTCTCCCAATTGGTAATAGTGCTGTTATCCATTAGGCAAGACACAAACAGGGCACACCAGTTTGGGAAAATAGGCAGTACTATATAACACATTCTTCTCTTTTATCTTGTGACTTTCTTAAATACTTTGCCCTTGAGCCACTTGGATAAATGCAGTTGGACCTTATTCATGCAGGTAACTACATAGTGCTACATAAAGGTGCAATGGAGATGTTTGCTACTAGCTATGATCTCATACTGCTGGTCTTAGGAGGAAGGGAAGAAGGATAAGGAATGAAAGGGAAAAAAGTTCATTGTTAACAACCATTAAGCCAAAAGATTACTCATAGTACATAATACAAGCTAAGGACATTTTATGACCCAGTTAAGAGTGGGAAATAAAGGATTATGTAACTTGTCATCCTTACAAGGATAGGGAGTAAAATGTTCCTGTGAGTCATTGTTCTTCTAAAATTCACAGGAACCTATACTGTCAATTACTTATTTGCATTGACTGAATCCCTTGAATCACATGTGGGTTTGTACACACAGGGCTGCCTTGGGTTCAAGCCTTAGGTTGGGTGGATGGGTGAAGCCCCCTTTTGCTGGGGTCAGCTGATGGGGGTTGCTTGCAAATATCTGCTACATTGTGTTCAAATCCTGGAAAAGTGGCATCTTGTTAGCAGAATGGCAATAAATTAAAGTGACATGGCTCATCTGACATTTTCCTAATGTATGTAGTGCAGAGAAGGAGACTAAAATGTTAGGACAGTGTGAGGTTGATTTAACACCAATGGGCAATTTCTCAGTTACTGCATGCTGCATGGTTTCTAAATAGTACTCAACAGAGCAAATTAACAAAAACTGATGACCTTTGCAGAATGCAAGTTCATTTTCTTTCAAAAAGGCTTTCTGCGTCTTCTAACTGAGTACTCCTTTTTTTAAAAATGAGGATGGAGGAAGATGTGCCTTTTGGGTCTAGTTCTTTTTAATAGTTTTTTTAACTACAAAATAACTTATTTCTGGGCTGTTTTAATATTTAATGTGGATGATGGCAATAGAAGGCTTTACTTCCTGAGGACAGGGAAACACTTGTTACAAATTAAAATATTAAAACTGCTTACAGTCTTTGAACTGCTTGAACATTTGTGGCAAAGCTCTTTAGAACAACAAAAAACCTTTAAAAAATAATTTCAGCTTGCATTTTTCTTATTACCCACTGCTAACTCTTTTAGTCTTTTGAGCTCTGTTGTATTCCCTATTAAAGGTGGACTTGTTGGCACTGCTGCCATGGAATACTTCTGTGAATTTTACAAGGCAATGTGCCCATGACAAATGTTTGCAGGAGGCAAACTACGCTTCAGCTATATTGCTTTGACTTGCCTAGCACCCACATGGGTGCAGAATTGCAATAAACTCGGGACTCTAGTATTGTGTCTTGAGTCCTAAAATTAATCTCAACGTTTGAGAATTAAAAGCAAACAATTCTCCAGGTGTCTTTGCAAGGGCATCACAATCCATTATAGCAAAGCGGCCACTTCAACACAGAGCTTGAGCTTTCAAAATATTATGTAGGCAGACTCCTCCCAGTCTTGTGTATGCCTTCTGGACCAATATTACTAATCTGGGTGATATCCAATGTTGCATGAGTGGACTTCCATTCACACAACAAAACGTTTCCTTCTCCCTGCAGTTCCCCATGCCGCTTCCCCAGATGTGGTTTGGAGGGTCTTACAATCCCCCAGAGCTGACTGAGGCGGGGGAAGAACTATAGGGGGAGTAGGGATCTATTCCATTGGTGATTGGACACTATTGGATACAGCCCCATCTGTCTTCTCCCTTTGCGGTGTGAACATTTGTAAGAATAGGGCCATGATAGCAGTTTGCTTTATCACAACAATAAGGTGCTGTCATGTGGCCCTTTGTATTGCAATGGCAATTTATTTTATTAAAACAATTTCTAACCCACTATTCAGAGCACGCAGCCCTCACAAGTCGCTTTACAGAAAAGATTTAAAGGACATAAAAATATTGTAGACACACCATCCAACAGCAAATTACCATTTCAGAACCACTAACCGCTAATCAATTTTTTGACAGCACATCAAACATGGGCTGGAATAAAAAAAATGTCTTCAGAGTTCTATTTAAAATCAGTAGCTATGATGCTGGATATACTTTCCTAGGGAGGAAGTTTGAGTACCATAGGAGTGGGGCCACTACTGAAAAGATCCTGTATCCACTAACCTAATACGTCTTATTGATTTACAGCATTTATACCCCACCCTTTAGCCAAAATGTCTTCTTGCGTGGCTTACGAAGAGGACAGTCCCTGCCCTCAAGCTTACAATCTAAATATAAGACATGACATACAAAGAATAAGGCGAATGGAAGATGTATATTATTAAAAATTGTTTTTAAAAACTAGGGTAAGAGATGGTGATGGTAACAATTCACTTCTTCCTCTTTTGCTCACAGAGCTGTTGGCTGGAATGGCCTCTTTGAGAGGAGAGGGATGCAATCTGCTTGATGAAGCAGCAGTAGCAGGTGGGCCAGAGAGCAGGTCCTCAGATGCTGATTGTAATACTTGGGCAGGGTCCTGTCAGTACAGGTGATTCTTCACATAATCTGGTGCAAAACAGTTTAGGGCTTTAAAGGGCAAAAACAGTACCTTAAGTCGAGCCTGGAAACAAATAGCTTTCACAAGCATCCTAGCTGCTGCATACCATATTCCTTGCCATTTATGAACTGTCTGCAAGGGCAGCCCTAAACAGAGTGAATTACAGCAGCCTTACACATTCATGAAATATGTTACAGGGTTTAAGATGGTGAAAACCATTTTATTATGACAACAACTTAGCTATTAATACAAGTGGGAGCTGCAACAAAATGTTCCAGGGTTGAGTGCCCTTGGTCAGGATGGCAGTCAACCAACCATTGCCTCCCACGGGATAGTACATTCCATTCCCCTCTTGCTTTACTGTTCTCCCACTGCCAATTACAAAAGACTATCAGTATTTCTTGCCCACTAAGCATGCTCAGTCCTTATTGGACTGTTTTTGTCCCCGCTCTGTACCCCATATCCCGCTTAGGGTTCTTTTTTCCCCTAAAGACCATAGGCATGTACAGCTCATTTCATTAGGGTGTGCACCTGGGGATATATTTTTTAAGGTGAACATCTATTGAATATTCAATCATAAAGTACATTATTTTTATTCATTTATTTATTAAACACTGTAGACACTGATGACCTCCTGACTTGCCTTATTGCAGGAGGGTCGTTGCAGGTGAGGGGGTGGGGAATGAGGAGATGCCGGAGGTCCCTCTGAAGCACTGCTCCCGGTAGACAGGTTCCCAGCAGAACAATTCATTTTTATTCCTGCTGCTTCTGGATCGCCTCTGGATCCCTACTCAATGACCCCCTCAATTTGGTGCCTATTGCTTGAGATATTAGGGTGTGCTTGGGCACACCCCTTGTGCACACCTGTGCTAAAGACTGTTTCTGCAAACCTTAGGATTACCCTGAGCCTGCTGAGACCTCCCTGTTGTGCATCAATGGTGCCAATTTGGGTACATAAGAATCAGCATACAAAGCATGAGTTTGCTGTTAGGGTATAGCAGGGGTAGGCAACCTTTTTAGACTGTGGGTACATTTGGCAATTTGCAAAACTGTCTTGGACACCACCACAAAATGGCTGCCATGGGAGGCATGGCAAAGGACAAGTCAACAGCCCCAAAGACTGAGTACAAGACATGAACTCCTTTAAACCCACACTTTTCACCCACAAAAGTCTGTTTCACAGCACTCCCAGCAGCTGGTAAGAAAATGTGTTTTTTTTTTAAAAAAAAGTGGGAGGGATAAGACACCATGATAGGTACCAGGAAAGGTGTCTGGGGGCATATTGGTACCCATGAGCACCATGTTGTCTGCTCCTGGTGTATAAGGGGGCAACTTGAAAGATATACAAGTTCAATGCCACTTATTTCTATTTGAATATTCTGGTTCATAAACCTGGAGACATCCAGTCTTAGATGTATGAGGATGGATTTATTTGTGATGCTATTGTGCGGAATTTTTAAAAACATGGAGGTATTCCCATACAGCCTGCAATGCGTTTAATGGGCACTTACCTGTGTGCTGGCTTCTATGTTAGAAGATAAGGGGAAAAAACCCTTTGACTTCCTGACTATGTTCACAGTGCCTTCTAGTAACCCGTCATGTTCTACAGTTGCTATGCAACCTGTTACTGGGATAAAATTCAAGTTGTCCCATTTGTTGTGTATTTTATTCGTCAACTGCCCATTTGTCAGTGGCAACAGTACTGCAAGACATATTTGTGTTTATCGGATGCTTTTTCAGCCTAGAAATGTTCACAGAATTGCTGGATGGTTCTACACAGTAATTGCTAAGTCTGAGCCAGCAAAACATTCAGCGGCTGCTTCTTAGATGGAGATGCTGGGCACTGAAAAGCTAGAATGCTGACCAATTAAAGAGTTTAACCACCCAGCTTTCAATGTATTATTTCGCTACATTTAAGTCAACTGACCTTCATCCAAACCTCAAACCATGTGCATTTCTGAGAACTGGAAAGGGAAAGGGATTTGAAAAATCTATGTGGTTGTAATTTAAACAAGCAGGAAAGGCTTATCTATAATATCTGCAGAGAGACGGGTTGCCCACCCCTGGAATAAAATGAAAAAGACAATTTTAAAGATGTGTGTGCTTTATATCTAATACAAAAGAAATAGCTGATGTGTAGATTTCTCAATTGCAGGTCCTTTTAAGCTGTGGATTTATGCAGTTAGGTCTGCTTTACAGTGTTGAATCTACCTTTTCATATGATCAGGGTACAAGCATCCCTAGTTGTACATTATCATCTCCACTTATTAAGGGGGAGGGATTTTAGTTTGCAGTTGAAAGGGTTAGTTGATCAATTCAATGCTGAATCCCACCTGTGTGGAGACAGACATTTTTGTAATATTACTTCTAACTGGGATGTTCCAGAGCCAGTCTGAGGCAGAGCAGCAAAAACCACCCCCCTCCCCAAGCCAAGGTGCATAGTAGCCAAGGCCAGTCAAGTTAATTTGACACCCAAGGCAGAAAATCCTGCAAACACCTCTCCATACTCTGGCAATAAAAACATAACCAAGCTAAATAAACAGCCCAGCCCAGCCCATCTTTGGAAAGGCTCAAAACACCAGCTGGGAGGTGAAGGAGGTGTGCGTAACAGCTCGCTCGCTCGTTGCGCCTCCCTACAGCCCAGCCCAGCCCACCTTTGGAAAGGCTCGAAACACCGGCGGGGAGAAGGAGGTGTGTGTAGAATCTCGCTCGCTCGCTCGCTGTGCCTCCCTACAGCCCAGAACACCGGCCCAGCCCACCCCTCTGAAACGCTTGAGGTGGCCGGGAGTGCAGCTGAGCTGTAATGTGCCTGGGAGTGGCAATATCTGTTGTCCAGGGCAAAGGGAGATATGGCGATAGCAGGGCGAAGTGCCATTACAGGGGAAGGAGAGATAGATATTTAACACCCATCTTGCCTTCTGGTCGCCCTGCTACCCTGGGGAACTTGGAGAATGAACCAGGCCACCCACAGAACCTCTCCTTGCTCCTATGCAATGCCAGGTCGGTTAAAAACAAAACAAATATCACCTATGACCTCCTTATAGATGAGCAGGCCGACCTGGCATGCTTCACCGAAACTTGGCTGGGAGATGACAGTGGACCAACATGGGCCCAGGCTCTCCCAGCTGGGTACTGTGTTAGTGAGCAGGTGAGGGAAAGTGGGCGGAGGGGTTGAGTAGCTGTGGTCTACAAGGACAATCTTAACCTGACCAGACTTCCTGTCCAGCAATTGAATCACATAGAGTGTGTGTACCTGAGTCTGAAGGCCAGGGATAGACTAGGGATTCTGTTAGTGTACCGGCCACCCCGCTGCCTATCAGACTCCCTCACCAAGCTCACGGAACTGGTCTCGGAGCTGGTGTTGGATTCGCCCAGGCTCTTGGTCCTGGGCGACTTCAACATTCCATTCGAGGCTGGTTTGTCAGGTGCAGCTTGGCAGTTCATGGCATCCATGACAACCATGGGCCTATCCCAATTGGTCTCTGGACCTACACATTCAGCAGGTCACACCCTAGATGCTGTTTTCAGCTCCGAACAGACAAATCTGTGGGCGGAGGTAACAAATACCTCTGCATTGTCATGGACGGACCATTTTCTGGTCAGGGTTAGTATCACGGCTACCACCCACCCCTGCAGGGGTGGCGGACCTATTAAGATGGTCCGCCCTCGAAGGCTGATGGGTCCTTCTGGATTCCAGAAGGCCTTGGAGGGTTCTATGGCTGGTATCATCGACGATCCTGTAGATGCCCTGGTTAATAGATGGAATCAAGACCTAACTAGGGCTATCGACACAATCGCCCCCAAACGTCCTCTCTGACCCGCTTCTAATCAGGCGCCCTGGTATACAGAAAATCTCCGGGAGTTGAAGTGGAAAGGACGACTGGAGCGCCAATGGCAGAAAACTCGACTTATATCCGATAAGACATGACATAGAGAACATCTTCGTTCCTATGGGGTGGCAATACGCGCAGCGAAGAAAGCTTTCTTCTCTGCACGCATTACGTCTGCGAATTCATGTCCAGCAGAACTGTTCAGGGTGGTGAGGGGTCTAACTCAGGCACCTTCCCCCCTGAACCCGATTTTAGAGCCTTCGGTAGTTGGCTGTGATGCTTTTAACGACCATTTCACAGATAAAATCTTTCAGATAAGAGCCGACTTAGATGCCGTCGTTGTAGCAGAGGCTGACAATGGAGTGTCCAGCAACTCCGTGAGTAGAATTACACTGGATCAGTTTCAGTTGGTGAGTACCGAGGACGTGGACAAGCTGCTTGGACGAGTGAGGAGGATGACTTGCCCTCTCGATCCCTGCCCTTCTTGGCTGGTCGCCCAGGGAGGAAATGTAATTAGATTACAATTACAACATATTATTAATACATCTCTCAGGGAGAGGAGTTTTCCATCTTGTTTAAAAGAAGCGGTAGTACGGCCGCTTCTAAAAAAGCCTTCCCTGGATCCCCTGGACCTTAATAATTACAGACCAGTATCAAACCTTCTGTTTCTGGGCAAGGTGATCGAGAGGGCGGTTGCCTTCCAACTCCAAGCAGTTTTGGATGATACAGATTTTCTAGACCCATTTCAAACCTGCTTCAGGGCAGGATATGGAGTTGAGACTGCTATGGTCGCCTTAGTGGATGATCTACGCTTGAGTATTGACAGGGGGAGTGTGTCCCTGCTGGTACTTCTGGACCTCTCAGCGGCTTTCGATACCATCGACCATGGTATCCTTCTGGAACGCCTGAGGGGATTGGGACTCGGGGGCACTGTGCTTCAGTGGTTCCGGTCCTACCTCTCGGGTAGGTTCCAGATGGTGATGCTTGGGGATAGTTGCTCCTCAAAGAAGGAGCTGCTATGTGGTGTACCACAAGGCGCCATCCTATCCCCAATGCTGTTTAACATCTACATGAAACCGCTGGGAGAGATCATCCGGAGGCATGGGGCGGGATGCTATCAGTATGCTGACGACACCCAAATATATTTCTCTATGCCTCTGACAACAGCATCAGCTAAGGATAGTGTGTCTCCTCTGAATGAATGCTTGGAAGTGGTAATGGGCTGGATGAGGAAAACCAAACTGAAGCTGAATCCAGACAAGACGGAGGTGCTTACTGTCAAGGGCCACAACCTGGGGTTGGAGGTGTGTCAACCAGTTCTGGATGGAGTTACACTCCCCCTGAAAGGTGCTTGGGGTGCTCCTGGATCCGTCGCTCCAAATGACAGCCCAGATAGATGCGACAGCCAGGAGTGCCTACTATCAGCTTCGGCTGATACGCCAGCTGCGACCCTTCCTAGAGTTGGAAGACCTAAAGACGGTAGTGCACGCGCTGGTAACTTCGAGACTCGACTTCTGCAATGCGCTGTACATAGGGCTACCTCTGTGACTAGTCCGGAAACTTCAACTAGTTCAAAATATGGCAGCCAGGTTGGTCACTGGTACACCTAGGGGTGACCATATCACACCAGCTTTGAAATCTCTCCACTGGCTGCCAGTTAGTTTCCGGGCGAAATACAAAGTGTTGGTCATTACCTTTAAAGCCCTACATGGTTTGGGTGCAGATTACCTGCGGGATCGCCTTCTCCCATACAATCCGCCCCGCATGCTTAGGTCCTCTGGGAAGAATTTATTACAGTCAACAAAAACTAGACTGACAACTGTTACCCAGAGGACCTTCTCTTCTGCCGCTCCCAGATTATGGAATGACCTGCCGGGAGAGATCCGTGAACTTACCAGTCTTCAGGAATTTAAAAGATCTATAAAGACTGAACTCTTCCGGCAGGCCTACTCAGATGAATTTTAAGTGTTTTATTGGTGTTTTATTGGTATTTTTAATGATATACTGGTTTTATGTATTTTTAATCAGTTTTGTGTGTTTTATGATGATGTTGTTCCCCGCCTCGATCCGGAGGGAGAGGTGGGTAATAAATAAATAAATATTATTATTATTATTATTATTATTATTATTAAGCAATTCCAGCTGTTGTAACCTTTCCTCATAGGGGTTACTCCAGGGAAAAAATCCCAGTTAACCAACCTTGAGTAAACTCAGGCTGACCCTACCATTAGGCAGAATGACATGTATATACTTTATTCTTATTGCATTTTTACCACCAGGGATGAAGCAGGGCTTTTTTAAAGCAAATGTTCTAACTGCACAAATGCCTTGTCAGACACCCCCTGCCCCTGCCCAAGCCAAACACATTTATTTTTCACAACTGGACAGATTATCACCAACGCTAGTAGCATCTTAAACTTAAAGACAGATTGACAGGACCATACATTACTGGTTGTCACCTACAGCCCCCAATTGAAACCACTGCAATGGATCATCGGTGAACTGCAACCCATCATCAGAGCAGACACTTCTCTCTCACAAGCCTTGGGAGGCAGAGCAGTCCTGGCCTACAGACAACCTCCCAACCTGAAGCGGATGCTAACCAGCAACAGTACACAGGACAGAGACACAGACAGAGGGACCAGACCATGCAGTAGATCCAAATGCCAACTCTGCCCCCCCCCCACATCTATTCAGGCACTGCTGTCACAGGACCCAACAACATCAGTCACACCATCAAGGGTTCTGTCACCTCTAATGTAGCATATGCCATCATTTGCCAGTAATGCCCCTCTGCAGTTTACATAGGACGAACAGGTCAACCTCTGCAGAAGAGAATAAATGGACACAAATCAGATATAAGACAAAGCAGAACCTAGAAGTCTGTGGGTAAACACTTCAACCTTCCAGGGCATACCATGGCTGATTTGAAAACCACTGCATTACAAGTACACCACAGAGGAAGAATCCAACGAGAAACCACTGAACTGGAAATTATCAAGAAACTGGACACTATACACCGTGGTTTGCACGAAGATGACGGCTTTCTATTCTACTACATGATTTAACAACTGTTTGGTCACTGTAACTGCTTAATCCCCAAACCTCACCTCAGGGGAACCCTTCCAAGGGAACACTACAATCCTATGGAATTTCCTGGGAGTGAAGAGGTTAGTATGTTTACAAGCCAGCAAAGCAGTTAAAGGAAGCAACTTTGTTGCAAGAGAGAAGTTTCTCTCAGGACCAATGACATGAGAATGGCTTTTGAGTCAGTTCCTGAGCAGACAAAAAGAGGGAGACAGAAAAAGCTTGATGAGTCTCCATTTTCTCTGACCTCCTAGAACAAAGAGGCAATTTGAGATTGGTTCAGTTGAGTTCTCTGACCTCCTAGAGGAATCTGCCTCAGCCTGGGGCATCTTCAGTCTCTGAAAAGAGTGACTCTAGAGGAGGACTGATGTAGGTAAAGTGAGAATCCTGGAAGCTTAGGGTTGGTAGGGACACAAAATAAGATGTGTTAGCTGTTAATTTATTTTGTTTGCTTCTCCCAATACAAGCCTCAGAACTGTGTGTCTGGTAGATTGCCCCAAAGGCAGAGACAGCCAGAGGGGATGGATCCTCCTGTAAAATCTATGGTATTCAGGAACCACCCAGGGAAGAGTAGAGTTACAGCAAACTTACCTATTATGAAGCTGGAATGTTATGTACAAGGCATGCTGCTGCCAGACTCCATCATGGCTTTCCGGCCTGATCTAGCTTGTGTGTGTGATTGCATGAGCTCTGCCTTAAACCTGGCCTGGAGCAACACCAGAGTCTGGCTGGCTTTAACAGCTACTACAATGCACCTGTTTGCCTAAATACAAGGAATTCTGGTATAAAGAAAAGTTTAGACTTTAGAGCAGGTTGCAGACATACAATCCCAATTCAAGAGAGTGTTGCTAGAGGATGATTTTCCAGGCTTCGAAAACAATTTCAAATTCCCCTGCTTGAACAGCAAAGTGGTGGAACAAAATTTGGTGGCAAAAGTGTAAGTGTATAATTGCATTCTGTGATTGTTTCTTTTGCTTTTTTGGTCTTTTTGGCATCCAGACTTTATCATTGTCTTTATGCTTTTTGGTGTTTTTTTCTCACGTAATACATAAAATGGGATCATTGTCAAAATCATCAAAGGGCGAAGGGAAAAAGATGCACTTAAAAGGACGTCACTATGTTCGATGCACTTTATGCACTTAAAAGGACGTCACTATGTCCGATGCATCCCATGTTACAGCAACCAGAACACTGTAAAGATCTTCCTGAATACTTCAAAAATGCCTGCCATAGCCACAGAAAACGGGACAGTTTATTGGAAAGAAACTGTAAGTGCTCATTTGGCAGCCAACTACCATGCTGAAGTTGAAAAGGCCCATCATATCGCTTCTCTCCCCAAGGTGGAAGTTCTTCAGGCAAACAATATGGGCAAAGCTATTAGTAAAGCAACAGAAAAGTTGGCTAACAAGATTGGAGGTCTAATGCATATGGAGAGGCCAAAAAACTCACCTTGAGTGGACACTCCTGCACGTGTTGTTATCAGCCAGTTTTCCCAGGCCTTCTCATTCAACTCGCCAAAGCTGCTGAACGATGTTCCTATTGATCCTCAATATGTGAGCCCAAATGGTTATCATGATTTCCTCCAGTGCATTGTAGAGAGTGACCAGGATCGTCTCCAGAAAAAGTTGTGTAAGGACACACCAGCCCTGTCATTGCGCAGCGATGGATCAGTAGACAGAATATGAATAGACAAAATTTATACATTGGCCAAAGTGGTTCTCAAATCTGGAGAAGAAGAGCAATGCTTCTTGGGAGCACAAGACCTGACAATGCGTGGGGCGCAGGGCCTCATGTTGAAGAGGGTTGCAAGGGCGTGATTGGAGACACTGCCACACAGAACATTTTCAAAAAAGCCTCTTCTATTGTGACCGATGGAGCATCAGTTGACACTGGGGAGGAAGCAGGATTGTGGCACCTGTTTGAGGAATGTATGCGAGGCACTGACTAACTCATCAAGATCTGGTGTTCCGTCCACAGGTCCAACCTGGCATGGAAAAAGGTGTGCAACACTGTCACTGAAGTGAGCCACATTTTTCAGAAGCTGGGTTCAATCTGCTCTTTCTTCCATGTATCAGCGGTGCGCACATGAGAACTGAGTGTGTTAGCTGAAGCAAACAAACTTTGCTTGCTATCACTCCCAACCATGTTTGAGGTAAGATGGACAGAGTACTCCTTCTCCCTCATGGATACAATTATTTGCTCTTGGTACGCGCTTGTTATGTACTTCGAACAATTGAAGGAGGATGGCAGCAAGGGATTCTTTACTTACCTCATCACAGAGGAAAACTTTAAACTCCTGACATTTCTGTCAGACATCCTTTGTGTGTTCAGCAGGTACCAGAAGCAACTTCAAGCAGATGCTATCACCATCCTGGACCTGCTGAGGATGACAGTGGCAGTGAGATCTAAAATCAGTGCTTTCACAGAGATACCTCTGCTTGGCGGGTGAGTGGAGGCTCTGCATGAAAGCACTGAAATGGATGAAACTGGAACAAAACAACTGAAAGGATTGACCCTAATAACGATGAGGCCAAAGAGGCGTAAGTCGCACCACCAGTTTGTTACTGACAACCAAGATGTGGAGACTATTTTCATTGAAGTGCGAGAGTCTCTCAGTAACTTCCCTGAAGAAAAGTTCAGCATTGATGACAACCTAATAAATATCGCCAAACCATTTTGTGACCTCTTGCCAGATGTGGATCTCAAGAAGGTATTCAACATATTGGGAGCAGACCTGGATCTCACAGAACTGGGGATGGAGTATGAAGAAATATTGGATATTGAGTGCATTGAGAGTGTGCGCACCATGGCTTTAAGGGACAAGGTCAAATTCTTCACAGGGACAAGGTCAAATTCTTCACATTTAATAATATGTGTCATGTTTTAATCAGTTTTATGTATTTTATCATGTTGTTGTTCCCCGCCTCGATCCAGACGGAGAGGCGGGTAAGAAATAAATTGTTATTATTATTATTATTATTATTATTATTATTATTATTATATTTGCTGCAAAACCCCATAGTGCTGAAGTCGAGAGGCTCATAAGTGCAAGTGTTGCACTCAAAAGTCAAAGTAGGGGCCGACTATCTGTACAAACAGAGAATTTATATCTTTATATTTATTATAATACGTCATCATTGGCTGACTGGGACCCCAGACCAGCTGTTTTGCATTGGCTGCAGAAGAAAGAGCATAGGGTGCAAGACAGGCCTAAAGCACAAGAACAGGAGTACTTTAAGAGTATTTACAAGGGTGCGGCAAAGCATTACCTGCCCAAAGATGAAGGTGAAGAAGAGGAGGTTCCAGCCAAAAAGAAAAAAAGTTTTTTTTAAAATGGTTTGGGCATTTGCTTTATGAAAACTGAGCACATTCTACCCATATATCATTTGTGTTACATGCCATCCCTGATTTTGTCTATTGTTAAGTTCGTAATAAACACATACACATAACACATGTCTTATTTTTTTTCACTGCTTTTTTCAACTGCCCATTATCAGACTTCCAACTGCACATTATTTTTCCCAACTGCACATTTTGTGTCCAACTGCACACTAAAGAAAACCCTGGGATGAAGAGAAGCTTTTCTGGATTTTCTGCCTCATTTGCCAAATTAACTTGGATGACTTTGGGTATTACCCACCTTGAATTAGCTGGGAGCACTGGTATTTTCTGCTCTGCCTCGGACAGCAAAATGTCTTGGGACTGCGGTGAAGAAGTCTGCGTTGTCTAAGGAGCAGAGTGTGTGTTTTATGAATGATACACTTCAGAGGGAAGAAGAGCCTTGTCAGTCTGTACAACGCACACATAAAGCCCTGCCCATGTGGCATTTTACAGGCTACACAATATTGAAAGTAGCGCCAGCTTTGGTGGACTACCAGAGCGTCTGGTGAAGTTGGCCATGCAACAAACGGGTTAACATTTAACATACTACAGAACTACTTTTTGTAGGCGTGTGTTTATGAGGGACGTGTTCGGGGCGGGGGGTATGGCTTGGGAAGCCCCCCCCCGCCAAGAGTTCAGGATTTGATTGGGGAGGAGGTGCGCGTGTGGAGTGGGCGAGCTCAAACCGACCCTCGGTTTATCCGTTTTCGGGATTTGCTTGGCTTGACCGCCCCTGGCGCGCCTTTGCCAGGGGAAAAAGGGACACTGTCGCTTTAACGATTCGGTAGCAGCGCCCTGTGCCGACTCCATCCCCACGCGCAGGCAGCTGCTAGGAGCGGGCAGAGCGGCAGCAGAAGCAGCAGCAGAGGAAGGGAGCGAGGCGGCCCACTAGCGGCGTGCTTGCCAGGCGCCCTGGGAGCCCTCGCCGCTTCGCAGCATGTCCAAGCATCCTTCGACGTACGGCAAGAACGGGCTGGCCGACCCCATCCTCCAGGTATCGTTCCCGCGGCTCTTTCTGGCCACGGAGTGCCACCAGGCAGGCAGATCCGAGTCTCTCTCTCGCCAGTTCCTGCGAAGGGCTCCGGCACCGTCGCTTCGCAGGGGGAGGTCGCTTCTCCCACGGCCTCGGTGGGGGAGGCTTGGTCGAGTTTGGCAGCCTTCGTGCTCTTGGGAACCAGACCGGGGTGGGGGGCGTGGGGGGGGGGAAGAAGCATTCATTGGGGGTATTATTCTGATCTCGGGTGGGGGTGGGGAGAGAGTTTGGGGTTTGCAAGGAGTTGCTTCCCTGAAAGTGATCTGATTTTTATTGCCCATCAATAATAACAACAACAACAACAACAACGCTTTCCTCTCCCCTTTGCCTCCGCTGCTGCTTCCAGGGGAGTAGAGGCACGGCGACCCGCAGGAGCCGATTGAAACGGTCCGATGGTAGCACAACTTCCACCAGTTTCATCCTCCGGCAGGTAAGATTGTAAAATGGGGATCGTCATTGGCGGCAGGAAGCAAGCACATTGGGGTGGGGTGGAGAAGGGAGGGAGAGGTTGCCTTTCTGGCGCTCCTGCGCAGCCACTAAAAGTGGCCGACCTTCTTCTCTGTTGGTTTTTAAAGGGAAACTCTGGTTATTTGTTTTTATTTATTTTCTTATTTGGGTGTAATTGCACTCCCCTGATCAAAAATACTGTTTGTAAAGGGATGTACCTTGTGACCTTGATTCTGCCAAAAAACAAAAAAACCCTCGCTGATAAAAATCATTGTGTGTTTTTTTTTTAAAAAAAGTGCAGAGCTAAGTGAGTTTAGTCTATTTGTGTTTGGGTAAATAAATACATGCACCCTAACAGAAAGAGAGGGAGAGAGATGCACATGTGATCTGTTATATTACTTGAAATAGAAGTTGCATTTATGCCCTAATTCTGTAATAATTTCTTAAGTGTAAATTTCTATTGATTTGACTGGAAGTTTAGTGGTTGTATTCTGAAAGGAATAATGAATCATTTAAAAAATGCCACTGCACTAAGTGGTTCGAAGCTGATGCAAACATGTTTAAAAACCTGGAAGCAAGTGTGGATCTAGTCTTGGAGGATTGCAGCCAGGCATACATGGTACACCAGTTTTTGTGAAGTCAGTGCAACTAACAGCAAATTGTGATGGTAACTTCTGGCAGTTGATGTGGCTGGATCATCCCCTCCTCACACTTTTCCATTGCAGAGATTGAAAGAATTCATAGCAGACAATTCCCGTGAGGGGTTTTCTAGGAGTGTAAATTAGCAGTTTTACATTTCATGACCTGTGTGAGAAAATCCCTTTAGTTCTTAGCAGGCAGGCCAAACAGAGCTTTGGACAGGTGTCACACCTAACTGCAGGGCCGGCCCTACAGGCAGCAGATGCTGGGAGGCAGCAGCAAGGTGTTGGGAGGAGAGAGTTGTGTGCCAATCGGCCTACACTGTGCCCACTAAGCTAGTTTGCTGTCTTCAGATGTGGTGGAAGATGCTGCTCCATCATCAGTGTTGCAGAAAGATTCAATTGCCAAGTCCAGTCGGCTTTTGAACATGGAATGGGGAGGGTTTGCCATCTTGTTTTTTGTCTCAGGCAGAGTCTTCCCATTCACATGTTAGGCCTGTTCAGGACAAAGTCTGCATGGACTGGAAAAGAGTGCCCAAAAGTGGTTTGTGGGGAATTAGTCCCAAATTGACTGAGGATTCGGCTCTAGAAATCCTTTACGTTAGGGATTGGCTCTGAAACCTGTGCTAAACTAAAAGGAAAGAGCGCCTCTGAGCAAATACAGTTGGTAAACTGATTGAAAAAACACAGCGAGCTCAGAGGAACTTGGAATTAGTAGAGAGTCAATCCAGGGCACAGGAAGTGGTGTCTTAGAAGCTCAAATGCCAGGGGCTGTTCTTTTTCTTTTTAAATTGTGCTGCCCATAACTCATGTAAATTGAAAAGAACTCAGTCTAACTGGATGTGTGGATAGGGCTGCATATTTACAAAATAATAATAATAATAATAATTGTTCTGTTTGGGTTGGTGGAGTTTAATCTTTTTCCAGGAGGATGAGTTGTTCTCTCTTAAACATATATTCTCAAATCTATTTAAGACTCCACCTTGACCTACTAAATCTCAGACTGGAAACATTTAGATTAAAATGTAAGTCTGATGACTAGGTTTAGAGAAATGAGGGAATATATAATTTGTCCATAAGGGCATAAGAGAGTTTTATTAGTTTTAGTTTATTAGAATTTAGTTTTATTACAGGAAGATAGAAATAAGACGCATGACTGGATACAGAGCTAGGAGATGAACTGGAAACTACCACAACTCTCCTTATATAGGAAAGTTGCGGTAGCTTTTCCCTTAAGCTGGAATCATAATGGGATTTTGTCTCTTAACTCTTTTGCAATATGTAGCATATTCCACTTGCTGCCTGCTAGCACTTTTCAATTACTTTTACTGGTTGTCTCATTGGAGTTTTCTCTTGCATATATATACACACACACATATAGAAAGAATGGGTTAGATGTCCTGAGCTGAACTAGGTCATATTCTGTCAGCTCACTTCTGTGTTGCACTGTGATCATTATATTTAGATTTGCATGCTGAAAAATTCTTTCTTACTCCCTTGTGTGCCACAAATGTCTTTGAACACCTTCACATGTATCTAAAGTGAGTGGGCGCATGTCTCTCTAGTATGTGTATCTGCGCACGGATCAAAAGAACTGTGATTTAATTCCATGTGCCGTCACAAGCTGTTTCTCAAACAGCAGCTCCCCAATCTTGCATGGCAAAGCTCTTTGGAAGCTGAAGGGTGTTTCAGTTTCAGTGATATAACCGGAGGTCAAAGCAAAAAGTAAATTTTACTGGGTGTGCTTAAAATAGCTGCTGTTTGGATCACAGGTGCAGTCAAAATAGATGCACTTAACTGGAATAAGCTCTATTGAAAACAGTAGGACTTACTGCTTCACTTTGGCTGGATCAGGTGCAATATACTCTAGCAAATGCATACAAATATGCATGTTATATCTGTGAAAATATTTTCACTAGCTCCTCTATATAGTGGTTCACCTGGTATATTGTAGCGTATCCAGCATTCAGCCTAAGGTCCCATGGAACTTTATGGCTTTGCATTGTGGTTTTAATGTGGAAGAATGTTTGGGTGTGTGTTTTGAAGGGGGAGAATATTTTCACAGGTATAACAAGCATATTTGTATGCATTTGCTAGTCTAGTAAGTCCTGCTGTTTTCAATAGAGCTTTTTCCAGATAAATGCATGAGATTGTAGCCTAAATTCCATTGATTTTAGTAGCAGGGCTAAACACATGCTTAAGTCTCTTTTGTTGACATCAATGGGACTGAAAAGTGCTTAACTTTGGCTGGATTGTGTTTACTATGTATTTTTTTGTTTTGTTTTTTACATGGGTGTTCTTTGCATTTGTGTTTGACATTCTAGCTATCATTTCTGAATTTTCTAAAACAAACAAGACTGTATTGCATGTTAAGAATGTTCTATGGGCATCATTTTTGCATTGTTAAAGCAAAACACGATGGCTCTAAGATTTTGTAACCAACACAGTGTTCTTTGTGGTCATCTTCTCCTTCTTCTGATAAGAAGCAGCCCTTTCTGAGGTTATCTCTAGCGTGAAAGCCAAGTGTAATAAATCTGTTGGAGTCTGATTTAAACCAGCAATAGATTTCTTTAATCCAGATTGTTTACTAACAAATCCTACAGTAACAGCAAATCCTCTTTAAGTTGTTTTATACGGACTCCTCTGTCTACTCCCATCTGCTGTCCCTATTCTTTATCTTGTAGTAATTTCATACTTATATATTTGCAATTTACAGAAGAACCCTCTACTCTTAGTTCTTCCAGCTGAGAGTTATAAGGTTTGGCAGAGCATGCCGTATGCTAGTGGAACACCCAGAAATTCCAGCTGTTCCACTGGTGTAGAGATGCTGATAGAACAGCCAAATCAGAGCAGAGTCACGGGCGGGACAGAAGCAGCACCAGGGAGAAGCACACTTATGCCATGTCCTATACTCTTCCAGACCACAGCCATGCACCCTGAGGCTGAGTGGTTAGGGTAGACCTCACACTGTTCCCAGATGTGGAGCAATGAATTTCCCTTCTATTAACTTCCATGGGGGGAGGTAGAGCTGGCCCCACATTGCCAGCCACCCTGCCCACGTTGCCACAGCAGAGCACAGGTCAGATATGGTGTAACAATGCACCCAATAACAGCACACCACCAATAAATAAACCCCACAAACAGAAGCCACAACTCTGATGACAGGGCTATACCACTCTGGCCTCAGGTCCTGCACACTTACAGCTCACAGGGGAGAACTTTGGTTGAGGGAACCATGGCAAAAGAACGTAACAGCCTCTCCCTAGAAGACTCCTAGAAACTTGAATCCATTGCTAATACAGCGCTTCCTAGAACCCCCCCCCCCCCACAGGTACCTTTGCCTCAGGACTCCAGACACAAACACCCAACTCCACCCCACCCCCAGGAGCCCTGCTCAGGTGAGTGGGTGGCAATGCCACCATGTGTCTTCCCCTTTCAGGATTCTCCCCATCCCAGTTGCTGATCAGTAAAAACAATGACTTTGCCACCAGTGTGGTTTCTTTGTTGCTAGGGAGTGGTAGATAGTGATTCCTTCCCCACCCCATGCCCTACTAAGACCTGGCTTCAATTGGCCTCAGGAGAGGACCCTGAGGGGGCGAGTAGGGAGCTTGATGGACTCAGGGCCACTTCACTCTGCTCACTCAGGTTCCCTAGACTGTGAGGGGCCAGGCCTCTCGAGGTGCACACATGGGATGGCTACAGCTGCCGTGCCGTATGAAGCAGTCACTGCTGGGAAGTGGTAGGTGTGAGAAAGGAGAGGGACGATGAGTCCTGCTGGCAGGGAGATTGGGTGGAGGGATGAAATTGGTCACATGGGCTAAAAGGGCTGGTTGGCCTATGCCGGAGACAGGCTCTTTGTCCGTGCAGTGCTCCTGCTGATTGGCTCAGCTGTGCCTGAGTTTGTGGGGCACTCCCCTTCTTTCCTGGTGTACTCGGGATTCAAATCTGGGACCCCGCTCTTAAAATATGAGCTGTTTGGCCTGGAAAGGCTTCCTCCTGCAGCTTTGATGCTCCTGGATTCTTTGGCTGGGTCCCCACGATGCCCAATTCCTGTCTGCTGCTGTGGCTGAGTGGTCTAGGAACTAGGGATGTGCACTGACCCCCCGGATCGGATCGGATAGCGGATCGGAATCGGACCTGGGGGGTCGGATCGGATCGGATCGGATCGGAGGCTGGTCGGATCGGATCGGACCAGATGTCCGATCCGGATCGGACGCCATTTTGAATGCTTTTTCCCATAGCCAAGTATTGTTTTACAAAAACGCCTATAACTTTTTCATTTTTAAAGATAGAAGGATGAAACTTGGGGACATTGTAGACTGGTTAGGGATAGTTATCTGTGAGAAATTTCAGAAAGATTGGTGCATGCGTTTTGTGGCAATTAATTTTTTAATAAATACCCAGGAATGCTTATAACTTTGTCATTTTTAAAGTTACAAACATGAAACTTTGCCACATTGTAGGAGGTACCTTGGGACCTATGTGTGTGAAATTTCAGAAACATAGGTGCTTGCCTTGTGTGGCAATTAATTTTAGAAAAATAGGTAGTAGTGGGGTAAATACAGTTACGCCTCCCATTTTTTTATTTTTTAAGATACAAACAGGAAACTTGGGCACATTACAGGTACCACTTGCCTTGATATGTGAGTGAAATTTCAGAAACATTGGAGCTTTCCTTGTGTGGCAATTAATTTTTGAAACAATGAGGAAAGAAACACCTATAACTTTGTCATTTTTAAAGTTACACACATGAAACTTTGCCACATTGTAGGTGGTACCTTGGGACCCATGTGTATGAAATTTCGGAAACGTAGGTGCTTGCCTTGTGTGGCAATTAATTTTTTAATAAATACCCAGGAATGCCTATAACTTTGTCATTTGTAAAGTTACACACATGAAACTTTGCCACATTGTAGGTGGTACCTTGGGACCTATGTGTGTGAAATTTCAAAAACGTAGGTGCTTGCCTTGTATGGCAATTAATTTTAGAAAAATGGGTAGTAGTGGGGTAAATACAGTTACGCCTCCCATTTTTTTATTTTTTAAGATACAAACAGGAAACATGGGCACATTACAGAGAACACTTCACTTGATAGGTGTGTAAAATTTCAGACAGCTGGGTCCAGGCATGTGGTGGCAATTAATTTTTGAAACAATGAGGAAAGAAACGCCTATAACTTTTTTATTTTAAAAGTTAGAAGTCTGAACATTGCTCACTTTGTAGATGGGTTAGGGGTAGATATGTGTCAGAAATTTCAGAATGATAGGTCCAGGCATTTGATGGCTATGGAATTTTTAAATTACATGTTTCAAAAAAATTTCTACAGAGGCCAGGTCTTCCTTTCCTCCCCCTCCCGCTTCCCGCGAAGAAAAGGAAACACTGTCTCGTCTCGATCCCTTTGATCCTTGCTAGTATCCATTACAGGGCTCGTGTCTGCTTGAGTAAAAAAGTGAAAGTAGGAAAGCAGACACGAGCCCTGTAATGGATACTAGCAAGGATCAAAGGGATCGAGACGAGACAGTGTTTCCTTTTCTTCGCGGGAAGCGGGAGGGGGAGGAAAGGAAGACCTGGCCTCTGTGGAACATTTTTTGAAACATTTAATCTAAAAATTCCATAGCCATCAAATGCCTGGACCTATCATTCTGAAATTTCTGACACATATCTACCCCTAACCCATCTACAAAGTGAGCAATGTTCAGACTTCTAACTTTTAAAATAAAAAAGTTATAGGCGTTTCTTTCCTCATTGTTTCAAAAATTAATTGCCACCACATGCCTGGACCCAGCTTTCGGAAATTTTACACACCTATCAAGTGAAGTGTTCCCTGTAATGTGCCCATGTTTCCTGTTTGTATCTTAAAAAATAAAAAAATGGGAGGCGTAACTGTATTTACCCCACTACTACCCATTTTTCTAAAATTAATTGCCATACAAGGCAAGCACCTACGTTTTTGAAATTTAGCACACATAGGTCCCAAGGTACCTCCTACAATGTGGCAAAGTTTCATGTGTGTAACTTTAAAAATGACAAAGTTATAGGCATTCCTGGGTATTTATTAAAAAATTAATTGCCACAAAACGCATGCACCAATCTTTCTGAAATTTCTCACAGATAACTATCCCTAACCAGTCTACAATGTGCCCAAGTTTCCTGTTTGTATCTTCAAAAATAAAAATGTGGGAGGCATAACTGTATTTCTCAGTGGGAAAGTGCAATGCAATGATTCCCTATGGGAAAGTGCAATGCAATGATTCCCTATGGGCAAGTGCTGTCCAATGAATCCCTCATTGTTTCAAAAATTAATTGCCACACCAGGCAAGCACCAATGTTTCTGAAATTTTACACACATATCAAGTGAAGTGTTCCCTGTAATGTGCCCAAGTTTCCTGTTTGTATCTTCAAAACTAAAAAAATGGGAGGCGTAACTGTATTTACCCCACTACTACCCATTTTTCTAAAATTAATTGCCACACAAGGCAAGCACCTATGTTTCTGAAATTTTACACACATAGGTCCCAAGGTACCACCTACAATGTGGCAAAGTTTCATGTGTGTAACTTTAAAAATGACAAAGTTATAGGTGTTTCTTTCCTCATTGTTTCAAAACTTAATTGCCACACAAGGCAAGCTCCAATGTTTCTGAAATTTCACTCACATATCAAGGCAAGTGGTATCTGTAATGTGCCCAAGTTTCCTGTTTGTATCTTAAAAAATAAAAAAATGGGAGGCGTAACTGTATTTACCCCACTACTACCCATTTTTCTAAAATTAATTGCCACACAAGGCAAGCACCTATGTTTCTGAAATTTCACACACATAGGTCCCAAGGTACCTCCTACAATGTGGCAAAGTTTCATGTTTGTAACTTTAAAAATGACAAAGTTATAAGCATTCCTGGGTATTTATTAAAAAATTAATTGCCACAAAACGCATGCACCAATCTTTCTGAAATTTCTCACAGATAACTATCCCTAACCAGTCTACAATGTCCCCAAGTTTCATCCTTCTATCTTTAAAAATGAAAAAGTTATAGGCGTTTTTGTAAAACAATACTTGGCTATGGGAAAAAGCATTCAAAATGGCGTCCGATCCGGATCGGACCTCATCGGATCGGATCGGATCGGATCGGAGGTTGGTCGGATCGGATCGGATCGGATCGGATTTTCCCGATTTTGGGTCGGATCGGATTCGGATCGTGGATCGGATCCGATCCGATGCACACCCCTACTAGGAACTGCCCTGTGGGGTTTGCAGTGTAGGTTGATGTCCTGGGAGCTTCCTCTCGTTTGCCCCCGACATGACTGTTTTTGGCCAGGAATCCTAAAAGATGAGTGGTAGCATTCCCCCCCCCCCTTTTTCCCTGGTGGGGCTTGGATTCCTGTCTCCTGCTTCCCAACCCAGTGCCCTACGCAGCGAGCCACTGGAGGTTGCTACTGATTGCGTGTGTCTTGGGCGTCCATGTAGCTCCTCTGGTTGCTTGGCAACAGGGCCTTTTCCTCCTTCGGTTGTCCCAAGGAGGGCTGCTTGTGACAGCTCCCCTGCCCACGTAGCAGTGTGGGCTCTGTGTTGTGTCCACCCTCCTTCCTCCCCTTCATGTGTGTTGTACTCCTTGTGAGGAGCAAAAGGAGATCTGAGCCCCTCCGCCTGTCGAGATGCCTGGGAATGACAGTAGCAGGGCAGTTGCTGTCTGAGCCACATGGGCTGCTGGAGGTGCTGTGGTGTTCATTTTGTGCATGGTGTATGAGGCGATACAGGTCTGTGCGCTCAGGGCATGTTCCCATCTTGTGTGTTCATTTGCTCCCTCGGTGTGTTGGCAGCATGCAGTCATCATCTCAGGCACAGTTATTGATCGGTGGGGTCTTTCTGGGAGTGTTTCTGGGAGTGCTATGGGTGGGTGTGCCATTTTTATGCCATTTGGAGATTTTTCAAGTGTGTTTTCTCCTCTGAAGTTGAGCATGTACAGCAGGGGTTAGTTAGAACCTCTTTCAGCCTGAGGACCAGATTCCGAGAAGCTCTCAGGGGCCACATTCCAGTGGTGGGCAGGGCCAAAGGTTAAACGGGGAAGGGTCAAACTACAAAAAAAAATATACCAGCATATGGTAGCGTAAGCTCTTACAGCCAGTAACTAAACCTTTTAGAGTGGTGAAAAAACTGTACAAAAATTGGGAAATCATCAAGCAGTCAGTATTTGGAGGAAATGGGGTGGGTCCAGGGGAAGGGAACTTTGAAGGTCAGATTTGACCCCTGGGCCTGAGGTTCCCCACCCCTGATGTATAGGCTATAGTGGCTGTTACACCAGCCTAGAAATGTTTAGTTTTATTTTCTTAAGTCCCCCCCATCCATGGTAAAAATCCACATTTATATTGTTCCACTGCTTCTGATATTGTAATTTACATTATCATTGAGCAGTAAGAGGTAATTCGTTGTTGAAAGTGATTATTTGGTGGCTATTTTGGGTATGCAAAATAAAATGGGATCTGATCTTTACAGAATATATTAGATTCAAATAAATGAAATGCGTGCCTTTACTGTACTGAGCTCAGAATGTTGGTTGCGCTGGTAAATCACGTGGGACGAATAGATTACAAAATGTATACAAACAGTTCAACTTTTCCTTTGTGATGGCATTCAGTTGCTTTGTGTGTGTGTGTGTGTGTGTGAGAGAGAGAGAGAGAGAGAGAGAGAAAGGAGAGAGATCATTATTGTCAGCAAAAGAGAGAACGGAAGAAAGAAGAACGTGAAGCTTGATATAACCTTCTGTCAAAGTCATTGGAATGGTTGCATCCAAGACTAATAAAATGAATCCAGTTCAGCAGGTTTTGCAGATAGATTGTGGGCACTTTGTATATTTGTCAGAAGACTCTCTTAGGCTCTCAGAATAGTCTGTAAAACAAGATGTGTGCTGTTTTCCAGTGAAAGTGTGTGATTCCTTTCTACCGCAGTTCATAAGAAAGGCACTCCTGTGTAATAAAGTGTAGGAGCTATCTGAAAGACTTTAAATAATATTTTAGAGGTTATAGAATTAATAGTGTATACTGTTTATTTTTTACTAGTACCTTCCAGATGTATTAAACTACAAGCCCCATCATCCCCAAACAGCATTGGAATGATGGGAGATGTAGTCTGACACATCTAGAGGGCACTGAGTTGGGTAAGGCCTTTATACAACAAGACATCCACCCTCTTGAATGAGAAGAGCCATTTTAAGGTCTTGCTTAATCAGTGACCTGGTTCAAATGTGACACCTAACTATGGGTTAAATAACCCATAGTTATCCATGGCTGTATTGGAATGAGCAAAAATGCTGCCTCCCAGGAATGCCCTGTTTTTTTCCTGAATTGTAGAGAAGCACTTCATTTATGTTGTGTTTTTGGCAGCTTGTTTTATTTTGGGATAATTTCATTTAAAATATCTATTACTTTGGCCGTATACAGGTGAGCAGAGTTCAACGTTCAATTGAAGAACACAACTTTGTGCCTGGAAGTAGTGATTTTAGAAGCTGAAGTAATTTGTTCAATATGAAATCTCTAAATCTTCAGCCTCTGAAATTGGTTTATCACCTGCTCTGCAGTGGAACTTCAAGTCAGCAAGCTTAGCTAATTTGTACAGCATAGAATCATAACATGTATAATGTCTTAATGCAACATTCCCGAACCTTGTGCCCTCTAGATGTTTTGGACTTCTCCTTCCATTAGCCCCAGCCAGCATGGTGAGGAATGCTGGGAACTGTAGTCCAAAACTGGGGAGGGGACAGGTTGGGGAAGGTGGTCCTAATGAAACCAAGTTACAGTTGCTGGAGTCTTGAGTTTACTTGGTGCTCTTTGTCTTGTGAATAAGCCAGCCTCTGCAGATGATATTATTAATCAATTAATTAATTAATTAATTTCATTTCCATACTGAAGCTCTCTGGGTGGTTCACAACAATTCACAGATAAAATACAGTAAAAATTAATGTTGTGAAATATACAAAATTGAAAATAATTTAAACAGCTAACATATCTCAAAAGGGGCCTAGCAAACCATGAAATTTGACTACCAATTACTGTAAGCTCTCATTCCCAGCACCCCTTACATTTTGCTTTTGCTTTCCTGTTTGATCCTGAGTTAGGAGGCCCAAGCAGTCTGACTTTTCCCAATACTGTTGAGGTGGTTGTAACCCTGTAAGAAAAGGTGTGCAGGCTACAAATTCTTCTGGACCTGCCTTGCTGTTGGAGGATGTAACAGCCGTAGTACCTGGGGGTGCCTTTTTTTAGTTACGCTTGACAGCTGTGTCTCTTCCTAAAAGATTGGACCATGAGTGGCACAAGGTATTTTGCTGTCTGAGGCAGAACAGAAAATGTCACCTCACACACCTACTCAAGTAAGATGTGTAGTATCGAAAGCCAGCCAAGTTATTTTGGTACATGAAGCAGAAAATCCCATAAGCACCTCCCCATCACTCCTGGCAGTACAAATGTAATAAAAAACACAAAGTAAATAACTAACAATTTGCTTCGTTTTCATTACACCCAAAATCTGCTGCCTGAGTTGACTGCCTCATGGTAGGGCTGGTCCTGGACTGGATCCACCCATGTCTTTGTAACCTCTAGGACTGACTGTTCTAATGACTGTTCTATGGGCCTGTTTTGGCATAGAGCTTGGAATTTTCAGCAGTTGCAGAATGCCTGTTGCAAGGAGTGTTAGTAACCAACCAAGAGTCAGGGAGGAGTTATGAAACGCCTGTTTAGTAAACAAGCCTGTTTATGCTTCCCCTAGTCTCCATGTCCTTCATGCACACACTCTCTCTTGGATGTTGTGTTGCAGCCTTTCCCAAACTGGTGCCCTCCAGATGTTTAACTCCCATCTGCCCTAACCAGCATGGGCAATTGTTAGGAATGTTGGAAGTTGTAGTCCAAAACATATGGAGGGCACCAGCTTGGAGAAGGCTACATTGTATTGAGCCACTTCTTGGTAGTTGTGTGTCTTTCCTTTGTGCTCAGAGTTATTTCTCCTGCATTCCTAACTCTGATATCTAACTCCACATACATTGGCACCAGGGCTGGCATCAAAGAAATGCACGGTTGGGCAATTGGTGAAGGCCCACACCTTAGCAAGGCTCCTTTATCAAGAGCCCCCTGGAGTTGTTCCTTATCCCCATTGCAACTTGCTTGATCCGCTCTGGCCCAGACAATGGTGATGGTGAGAAGGAGGAGCGGCAGATGCCACTGCATACTTGCCCACTGGGTCTCTGCCTGTCAAGCGAGCAAGTGCTAGCAATGATGGGAAAGAGGATGAGGAGGCGCATTAAAGAGGTCTTGCCCAACACCTGTCAAAAAACTGGAGACGGCACTGGTTGATACACAGCCTGCCTCCTGAGAAATGTCGCTGGGAGCATATTATTTAAGCAGTTCTGGGCAACAGGACTACTTAGCTGCTGGGCCTAATTTACCTTCAGACATTAAAAAAAACTCAACAGCGGGGATCAACCTTCTTCAAAGAGTGCCCTTCCCCATCCAAGCCCCTCTGCCTATTACGTTTATTCATGAAGGGCCTACTCTGTACTCTCTCATGTCAGGAAGTGAGAGGAACTGGAGCAGCAAGGAGCAGGACTTTGGCAGAACACTGGGTTGTCTAAAAAGCTTTGCAGCAGAGGGTTTCAGCTTCCAGTTGGGCTTAGTGCTAGACCATCAGATTTCAAGCGCTGGATGCTGGATGGCGTATATAGCCAATAAGTCATCTGCGCTGCCCCTCCTAATCAAGGTCTAAGCCTAAGGAATCTTGCCAGTTGGTTAGGTCAGATGACCATTGGGAACTATCTTGCAACTCTAAGATTCTATGATCTAGTGTTTGCTGGGTCAGGGCTCAGCTGTGTGCCTGTCGCATTTGAATTCTATTACATCTGACAAGATGTACATCCCAAATGTTCTCTCTGTTTTGCAGTTTGTTCATTGTCTCATGGTTTTCAGACCCTGGTGAGCTTCTTACCTCGGAATTTCTGTAAGCCTGAAAACGCATTAGCAGTTTGGTGAGAGAGAGCCTGGCGAACCCGCAGAGACATCTGTTGTTTCAAGAGCTCATAAATTTATCATCTTCCTAGCCAGGAGCCTTATTTTATAGTTTAAAATAAACTGTTTGTATGTGCATGTGTGTGTGTACGTGTTGTGGTTTCTTCCTTCCTAATGTTTATTTACTAAAATTTTGCTGCTTTTGTTAAAATATTCCCTCGCTTTATTTGCGCTGGGCAAGCTTTGGTTTTTTGTTTTGTTTTGTTATTATGTTAAAATCAGTTGAAATTTTGTCCTCTTCCAAGAACAGGGCTCAAGTTTTACTTAATTATTATTATTATTATTATTGTTGTTGTTAGTAGTCGTAGTAGTATTGGTACAAACTAAAGATGGCAGGCACCCTCTTAGAAGAGGCATTCTCCAGTAACATTCATGGGGAAGGGAATGCCTCTTCTAAGATGCTGTAACATGTAAATATGCCATCTATAAACTGTTTATGCATTTTCTCCCTTCAAAACTTTAATCCTGCCTTCCCCGAACCCCCAGATGTATTGGACTATGCCTTCCTCAAACCTGGTGTCCTCCAGATGTGTTGACTATACGTGCTGGCTGGGGATGGTGAGAATTGTAGTCCAAACATCTGGAGGGCATGAGGTTCAGGGAAGGCTGCTTTAATAAAAAAAATCATTTGATTAGCCAACTGAGATTTTCTTAATTGGGGGACAGTCTGAATCACAATACATCTCGTCGTCCTGCCTCCCTCTCATGTCCTTGATGATGCAGCTGGAATAAAAGAATTATGGATGTAAAGAATGTCATGGTGCTGTGGCTACTTCTGTGATGTTTTTGTTATGGCAATGCTTGTGTCCCAGAGAAAGTAGCTGGGAGGATGGATTGCCACTTGTATTTGCTACTTACTTTGGAACAGAACTACATTTGTCCCAGGGCCCATGATGCAGCCTACCTTGCTGAAGCTAAGCAGGTCTGGGTCTGGTCCAGTGCCTTGGATGGAGGACTCACCTGGGAACCCCAAATAAGCCACCTTAAGTTCCATGATGGAAAAAAGGCAGGATGTAAGCGTGGTAATAAATCCACAACCCTGTCTTCCTTTGAGGGCCAAACAAAAGGTTCTGCTAATCACATATAGGTCTGTGACTGGCTTACTTATTTGAGTGTAAATACGCGCAGCCCTGATTCGGATCAGGCCCATGGTGATTCAGGATAACATTTAAAAAATTTGAAAACAAGTTAAAACCAACAATAAAACTACCAGGACGCAATAAAGCTGAAAGCCCTATCATCTGTCAAATGCCTGGGAGTACAAAAAGGTCTGACAGTTTCTCCTTCAGTTGAGCTGATCAAAAGGAACCCATCTGTGAAGAAAATTGCTATGAGAGGTTATTGGCATGGGAGAATCAGTAGGTGTGGGAAGGGTTTATCACCCCTCTTTCGCTACAACTGCTCCCCTTATCTCTAAATTAATGTTAACTGGCAGGCGCGAGTTTAGGAAATAGACGTTTAGTGATATAACACAGTTCATCACTGAGGGAAGTAAGCAAATGGCCATTTTGCATCCTCAGTTGTCATGCTTTTATGAACACCACATTGGTTATGCATGCAACAGGCCACGTACAAGCCAGTTTCAGTATACAGAGTGCTATTATATGCTTGTTCATCTTGGCAGTTGCTGAAATGACATTGTATGCACACAACTTCCATATGTAGCGGACAGCAGTTGCCGCATTTCTCTGCATAGAGCTTTAACCGCAAGTCAGTCTGCTAGCATTTATGATTTTTCTTAAGGTAATGCTATTTTTGAGGCTCAAAACAATGGTTTGTACTTCGCCAATAGCAGAGGCAGGCATATTGAGCCACCAGGAGTTCCTGCCCTGAAAGGCGGCCAAATAATACTTTAAATAAATAAATAAAATAAACCAAAACTAATCTCAGAACTGCGCTGACACAGTTGATGCTCCTGCACTCGTATCAGATTTGGCACAATCAATGCTCGATGTTTTGGAGTTCCAAAATAAATACAGTTTCAGCTCTGTGGAAATAGCTGCCAGGAAAGTGGAAACAATCCTATACAAATCTGCATTTTTGACTTGTTAGTGGAAATAGGAGTTCTAAAGTAAATAACAAAATGGCTTTAGAAAATGTGGCAGAATCCAGTAATTTGGGGATGACAAATGTATGCAGTAGAACAATTCCATTTTAACAGAAGTTGCTTCTACATTGCCATCCCTTCCCATATTTTCAACATGGCAAGGTTGATTCTCAGGAGGCATCCAGAGGGCAGAATCCCAAGAGTTTAGTTCAGCACTTGTGCACTCAACTTACAGTGTAACAAGTGAGCAAAGTAGGTAGCTGTTTTGGGGGGTGGGGATGGGGAATACAGTTCTATGAATTTCTGAATTTATGGCACATCTCCTGCAGTATAGACTGCTCAAGCTATGGTGGTTCAACAACAGCTGGTGGTGTTCGGCTTTTCTTTTTTTAATGCAAGGATTGGGGCAGGATGGTTATGGAGACATGCCTGTTCTTGTGGTGGTTGGGAGTGCATCTGTCTCCCTTAAATTCTGTTTGGAGAAGATCCTTTCTGTGCAAGTACAAATCTGTAGTTTTTAACTTTGCCTATGCGGCAATGCTCTGGTGGCTCATATGCTCTATACTTATGATGGGTGGAATGTTAGTGTTGGTGTCTCGCACAGGATTAGAAGTGATATAAGCAGTTGGCATTAGGCTGCCTTATAGCCACACTTCTTTTACCTGAAAAGCTGTAATCTATACTGTGATCCTCCCTGCTGCTGCTGTTAACATTGGACTTGCCGGTACTAATGTCACTAATGCCATTTTTAGGAGCCTAAACTTAATGGGGTTTCTCAAGAATTGTTTTTGTATGTCAGTGCAACATGTATTTTTGTTGTACAGATAATACTTACTTTGCAAATGTACAGTCCTTGGAAAGGAACCTTACCAGTCCCTTGAGTTTGAAATTAGTTAAATTCCCTCCCACCCCTGCAAGAACAGAGTACAGAACATTTGACCAACAGAATAGGTAGGTTACCCAGTTCGATGCAGTTATGGAAAGGACGTTTCCTCCCCATTCAAATGATTATGCATGTGGCCTTCATGATTTTAAATTAGCAAGGAAAAAAGACTAGTGTAAGGCTTTGAATTGGATCACGTTTCTTACTCTGTATCCCATTTATTTCTGGAACATGTGTGCATCTCAAATGGTTGCTATAACAATTTAAACATATTGTTTTGCAAGTAAATATAGCTTTTATGCTACCTTAGAGCATAATCCCAAACCATTTGTCTTACAGCCCTCATGCCTTTTGCACTGTGGTATTTGCTTAGAGATAATTGTGAAATGAATCCTTTTCTGTTTGATTCTCTGAACATATGTGAGGATACTAAGAAAGATTACTGACCTGATGACGACGTGCCCATAACTTTCTAGAAGCAAGAGCTGGGAGATATTCAGCAGCACTGTGCTTCTCGAAGAGATGGAAAGAGGATGTCCATACCATGTGATAGTCCTAAGTATTAATAATTTGCAAACTGAACTCATTGCAGAGGTCAGGTAGCTAGGGGGCATAAAATAGGAGTGGAAGATCCTGATGAAACACAAAATGATGTTTCCGAGATTCTATGATTGATTGTCCTGGTTATACAGTCCTGGCTTGCTAAACTATAGCAAGACAGTATTGGGCCTGCATGTTCTGGCTTCACCTCTCCCCTTGCTTTCTCCTGTCTCAGTGTGTAGGTTCCTGTTTTAGCTTAAATTAGAAATCCTCATTACATCTGAAACATGGTTTAATGTCATTTACCAAGATCTTAAAGCGTGTCCAAACCATGGTTTAAGATCCTGGTTAGTCAACTGATATTAAGCTATAGTTTCCCATTTCAGATGTAAGAGGGAACTAGTTGATTGAAGGAAATGAAATACAACTCTTGATAGACTTGTACAATACTATCTACAAAACTGGTGACATACCAAGAGAATGGCTCAAATCAGCATTCGTATCGTTGGCCAAGAAAGACAATGCTAAAGAATGCTCCAAATGCGAACAATTAGCCTCATGTGTCATGCATCAAAATTTTCTTCAAATTACTCACAACCCCATTTATAAGAAATTAGAACTGTATATCAGTAAAATTCAGTTTGGATTTAGAAATGGAATGGGAAGCTTTACTTGGAGTTAATGTCTTAATTCAAAGATGCCTTGATGTGAACAAAGATATATACTTGGGATTTACTGACTATGAGAAGGCATTTGATGAAGTTCATCACAAGCAATTGATTGACATATTGAGAAAAACTGTCTGATATAGAAAGCCAGGATATTCGAATTATAGAAAATTTGTACTGGAATCAAACAGTTTCAGTTTGTATAGGAGTTATCTGAAGAAGTTCGAATCCAAAGAGGAACGAGACAAGAAAACAAACTATATGGTGATAAGCAAAATCTAACATTACAATAAACACAGTGTGCCAATCGAGTGTGTCACAAAATATAAATACCTAGGAACTTGGCTCAATGAAGGTAATGAACAAACAAGAGATAAACGCAAGAATCGAGATGGCAAGGACAGCGTTTGTCAGAATG
The DNA here is from genome assembly GCA_029215795.1 of Anniella stebbinsi. Lineage (NCBI taxonomy): Eukaryota > Metazoa > Chordata > Lepidosauria > Squamata > Anniellidae > Anniella > Anniella stebbinsi. The sequence goes on from JARDYH010000001.1 coordinate 229,571,665, forward strand.
AAACAATTGCTATGTAATCGGGATCGTAATCTTACAATAAAGATTTGGATGGTAAGATGTTACATGTTTTCAATATTATTTTATGGAGTGGAGGGTTGGCCATTGAAGAAGAACAATTTGAGGAAATAGAATCTTTTGAAATGTGGATATACCAATGTATGTTGAAGATACCATGGATGGATTGAGTAACAAATGAGGACGTACTATATAAAGTAAACAAACAAACAGAATGAATAAGTACCACCAAAAGAAGAAAATTACAATATGTCAGTCACATTATTTGAGAAGAAAAATACACCGTACTCCAACTTATTATACAGGGGAAAATTGAAGGGAAAAGGTCAACGGGAAGAAGATGAATTCCATGGCTAAAGAACTTGACGGGAATGGTATAGCTGTACTATACAGTTATTTAGGGGACTAGCATCAAAAAACAAAAATAGCTGTCATGATAGCTAACCTCTGATGGGAGAAGGCACCAGAAGAAGATGAAGGAGGAGGAAGAGGAGGAGGAGGGGGGGAAACTCGTTTGAGCTAAAATCAGGATCTGTACATTGAAGAAGGGAGATGGAGGGTGTCCATGCATACTATCTAACAGGGACAGCTCTATTGAATGCATTTTTGAAGGGCTGTTAGGTCCAAGGCCATTTTAAAGAACAAGAACTATAATGAGGGAATGCAGGGACCTTTAAGTTGCCCATCAGTAGTTAGCACCTTTACAGCAGACTGAGCAGATATGTAGGTCATCTGGTCACAATCTTTCCTGCAATGGTGAGATGTATTGTATTTAGATTATAGCAATTATTTTTCTCTTTCTCTACATATCTGTATAGTAGCATATGCAATATTTATGCAAATCTATGTCCTCTTTCATCTTCTTTTTTTGCCGATATGTGAGTGGCCAGCTTAGGGTGAAGGCAAGGCATGAGTGTGTGGGCCCAATGCTCATTCCTATACAGGCCAGGAATGTACATCCAAAGTGGTCTATTGTGTTATTTTGAATGCACCCCCAAAATAAAATTATTTTTGCCCATGTTTCCTTTACATAGAAAACCAGGCTTTATCTCAATGTGTGTGATAGAGACCACATTTTGTGATTTAAGAGGCAAGTGTAGATTTTAACTTGTTTGTATTAAACTGAAATTAATTTTAAATAAAGCAAGATACTTTAAAAAAACAAAACAAACTTCTGATTGATTTAAAAAAGTCTGCTATGCCAGATGAACATTTAAAGGCATTGTATTGGCCGCTGTAAGTACCTGACATGGAGTCATAATTAGTGCTATAGTATGTGGCTTGCACATATATAGTCCCAGATCTAATTCCTTGAGTCTCTGGTTTTAAAAGCCTCCTTCAGGAGGATTTGTATGAGCAGCCAAATACTTTTTATCTGACAGGTGCTGCTCAATTAGATTCAAGAATTGCCACAAAGGACAAAAGACAATTATCAACATTCCAGCGCAAAGCAGTATGTAGGTCATCCGGATGCATGCAAATGCTGTAATCGTATCTCACATTCAGACACTCGGTGCAACTTGTTGGGAAACTTGATGTGTTTCACAGGCTTGTTGTTTATTAATGGGATATCTGTGACTAAAAATAGAGCTAATTGCCAAATCAAATTGATTGTGTAGAATTAATGTTACGGAACTTTTTTTTTAGTAAAGCTATGTGACATCAAACACTTATGCTAGTTAATTTAACTGAGCAAACCACTGAGATGTTACAGTGATTCCTTCATAAAGATAGATAGATAGATAGATAGATAGATAGATAGATAGATAGATAGATAGACCAGAGGCAAGGCCATTAAATCTTTGCTCATGCACACAGTGACATAATGTAGGGTAAAGAAAGAATGAGGAGACTTCTGTGAAAATGGTCAAAAGAACATATCTACCCGCTGAAACTGGTAAAAATAGCGTCGGACAAAGCTAACAATTGATTGTGCTGCTAGACTTTCTTCTAAACGAGTTGTAAAGGCCGCTACAATGGGAGAAATGTACAGCTAATAGAATCAAAAAATATTTTAAAGCTTCAATATAGCTAGAGGCGAACCAGACACCAGCAAGGTTATTGCCCATCCAAACTGAGACTGTGGCTGCACATTGCAGGGAAAGATTGCAATGGTAGAAAGCGTTGTCTTTCAAAAGCTCTTCTGCCACCCGCGATCTTCTTCTTTCGGTGCAGAATCCTCGGGTTAACTCCCTTCCCTTGTAACTGATACGGTTTGAAAACTACTGGGCTATTTCATTGCTCCTGACCTGTTGCAGTATATCCTGGTTTTAGAGCATCTTTGCCGAATGTCTATACTTGGGACTGGTTCGGAGTGTCCTTTTTCCCCCTGCCCTAGACTAATTTTTAACTGACCGGAGGGCATATTTGCGTTGAGCAAAGGTCACTAATATATTGGCTCCTCCAATTCTCTTACTCTTGCACCAACAGACACATGGATACAGTAGTCAATGACTGGGTTTGGATGTCATGAAAACCAATGATAAGATAATCCCCCCTTCCCAGCCCTCCCATTTTCGGCAGAGAGCAGAGGGAGAAGAAAACACCTCTGGCACAAAGCTGGCCAATCGGAGGAAAGCAGATGATGTGGCTGCGGTGCAAGGATCGGCAGGATATATTTCTGCAGCAAGGGAAGATGCAAGCGGGAGGACAGAGGGGAGAGAAGGGGTGGGGGATGAGTAAATCATTGCACAGTAGCTTAATAAGCTACACCCAGTAGCTTATTTGTCTGATTGTGTGGGAGATAACTATAGCTTATTTTTCAAATAAGCTGCTGCATATAGCTCATTAACCCACATGACTTATCAATGTCTGGAAATGGCCAACAGCTCCTCCCCACACTAGCATGTGTGAGCGATAATCAAGAGTTTTGGCGGAGCCCTCCCTTTATTCTGCATGCTCCCCATTCAATTTACAGGTGGCTCTAGACATGCAGCCATATATTTTTCCACTCCACCATTTTGGCAGGGCTGATATAGGTTTGAGCCAAGTGGGCATTGTGCAAGCAGGATACACTTTTGTTTGCACAAGGAGGGTGAAACCTCGATTTCTGGCCCTTGTGCCATATGCCGTACTGTTCCATAGGGTCCCACAACCCCAATAATGTATTTTTCGGGGTCCAGAGGCAAAGCCTGTTCCATTCACTGAACTTTGTTGTGGTCATGGAACAGAAGCTACAATCTAAGCTGTGAAATGCCTGAAGCAAAGCCAACAAAGTGAGTTTATCTGTTGCTCAGTCCTTCAGAGATTCTAATTTGTAAGCGTGAAAAGCTCCTTTCACATGTTGATTGCATGAAGGGGCTCCACAGTTACCAAGGGCCAGTGGAGCTATACTGTCAGTCCCATCCCTGGAGAAATGTCCTCACTCTTAACATTCATGAGTTGTGTGGACATCTGCATAGCTCCATAGCCCTCAATGGAAGCTGGACCCTTATGGCCTAGCATTCTAGTTCACATGGAAGCATATGTGCGTAGAAGCCTATTCGCTTAGGCTTCAGTCATGAAGATGTCCACACTCAACATGTAGACGTAGGGATGGGGTGGATGGGAGCAAGGATTCGCCTGAAATTGGGGAGCCAGGACAAACCGTGTGGTCCTGCTATATAGCTCCTTTAATTGATTAATGCATGGAGGGGCTATGATGACTATGCAAACTGAAATGAATTAAAGTGGAGGATAAGGCTGTGATATTGTGTTTCTGCATTACACACTAAATTGTGCTTTATTAGGATGCAAAATCTAGATCACCTAACCCGGATTAACTACTCCTTAATCTGTGTTTGTACCTATCTTGTAGTCATGACCAGAGAAGGCAGAGAGTGGTAAAAAGCCTAGTTATTTTCTACAGTTTAAATACAAGTGAATATGTGAAAAGGACAACAAGCAATCCTACTCAAGATCACTTATGTAAAAATTGCACCCTATGCCTGCCAGATGCCTGGGATGATGTATAACAAAAATATGATTAAAACTTCTCATAAATCCAACAAATGGAAGGAATACAGAAGCAAAAAAACCAAACAAACCCCACCCCTGTACAATAATATTGACAAGCAGCATTAAATTAAAGCGTGACAAAACATTTTACAGAGCTAAAAGCCAGCCAGAACAGAACAGTTTTCACTGCCCATCTAAAACAAAATATGGAAGGAACCAATCTCACCTCCCTAAGGAGCCAGTTCCACAGTTGAGATGGTGGCACAAAAAAGGGCCCCTGTCTCAAGTACTTACCAACATACCCTCTCTAGGTATTGGGACATAAACAGTTGATGATGACCATAAATAACTGGCAGGTTCACATGGAAGCAGACAGTCCTTCAGATGTCCTGGCCTCAAACTGCTTAGGGCTTTGTAGGTCGAAACTAGCACCCTGTGTCCTGCCCTAAAACAAACTAGAAGCCAGTGACATTGTTCCAAGACCAAGGTAATGGGGTCCTGACAAAAATCTATAAAGTGCACTCCAGACATTTTGCACTAGCTGTACTTTCCAAACACCTTTGAGGGGCAGCCCCATTTAGGATACATTGCAGTAATCTGAACAAGAGGTGATTACGGCATGAATTATTGTGGCCAGAACGTCCTTCCCTAGAAAGCGTGCAACTGGCGCACCAGATGAAACTGGCCAAAGGCACTCCTGGCCACTACTGCTACCTAAACTTCCAGGAGTGGCACCAGATCCAAGGGAATCCCTGAGCTGTGTATGTAATCTTATAGAGAGAGTGCTGCCCCAGCCAGAATAGGTTGTACTTCAAATCCTGGGTTTACTGATTAAAGAGCTTTGGCTATTGGGTGATATAGAAATGTAATAAATAAATAAAATTAACAGGACCTTGTTCTTATTCAGACTGAGTCTCAGTTTGTTAATCAAATCCAACCCCCTCACTGCATCCGGCTAACAATTTAGGATAAAGGTGGGGAAACTGCGACACTCCAAAATTGGGCTACAACTCCCTTCATCCCTGATCATTGGCTATGCAGGCTGGAAGTTCAAGTCCAATAACATCTGGAGGGCCACTGGTTTCCCATTTTAGGTTTAGTATATCCACAAGCTCTTTGGCATTGCTTGAAATGGAGAGATAGAGCTGAGTATCAACATATTGATGAGACCAAAATTCCAAATGACTTTACCCAGTACTCTCCGGCAGATGTTAAAAACCATTATTATTATTATTATTATTATTATTATTATTTCATCTCTTTCTTGCTCGTGACGGTTTTTCTAGACGGAAATGACAGGCTTTGCCAAGTCATGCTGTCTCTTATTGATTCAGGAATTTCCTGATGATTGAGCATGTTTTAAGTATGATTGCTTTCTGGATGTTGGTGTGGATGTATTCTGGTAGGCCCAGTTTCTGGAGGTTTCCTGTATAGTTTTTTGATGTGATGCTGGTGAGTGATGTGACTAATGGATCATTATTATTATTATTATTGTAAATGCCTAGAGAAATTTATTTTATGAGGTGTTTAATAAAGTAAATAAATTAAATAGCCGGCAGAATAGAGCCCCTGGAACTCCACAGACCTAAGGGGCTGAGCAATATTCCTTCAGCATCTCTTTCTGGGGATGCTCAGCCAAATAAGTCTTTGGTTTGGTCCGTCACAAAGGCATCTCTGCACACACAGACACACAATAATATAGTGATAATTTTTGCAGCTGCTTTTTTACATCTTCATCCAAACAAGATAAAACTGGTGGTCTTGCATGTGGCATGTTGTTGTTTTTGTTTTTGAAATGGGTGTCCAGGCCATAAGTCAAGTACCCACTGTAGTTTTCTTTTTAGATTTTACATCTTTCTTTACCTACAGTCCATTTTCACCAACTTATCTATCCCAATGTCACCCGTGGCACATTCTCTGTTATCAGCAATCTGTACAAAACCCTGGTTGCTGATTTTTTTTCATTTGGTGCAATCCATGAGCTTTTTGCAGCAGGGTTTTAATAGCAACCTTTGAGGAGGGAATCTTTGAAGATCCACAGCAGTCGACAATTCACACAAAATATATATATTTCCCTAGCAGATGTGCCGCCTGGCTTACTGTCTCCATGGAAACAAGGTTTCATTTTTTAAAATAGCCTAAATCGCAGGGGGGAAGTTCAGATATTAATAGCATAAGCAACGTATGTATGAACAACAATGTGCAGGATTTAGTTATTTTGATTTCCATGATTCAACAATTTTGCCCCCTTTAAACCAAAATGGCATGTAATTTTCTATTTCTTCCCCTACTTAAAATAAACACAGTTTTTGTTAGTCACATAGGTGTCATTCTGCTAGCGCGTAGGACATATTTATCTGTTTGTCCTGATCTTGATTAAGAAATTAAGCTTTCTCAAAATGTGGGGGATCTGGGAATAGTTATGAATGAAACAGCTGGTGAGCATGAATAGATATACACTATTTCCCCCCTTCTGCCATAGCACTTTTTAAAGTAAAGGGGTGCATACTTTGAAGATATTCTCACCCAGACTTTCTTCATAATCATGAGATCTAGAAACTTGTCTTTTTGAAGAGAAAATTGACTGCATTGAAACCTCACCCGCCACAAAATATACATGGCACTTGGGGACATAGCTCAGAGGTAGTACACATGTTTTAAATGCAGAAGGTCCCAGGATCGATTCCTAGCATCTGTTGTTTAAAAATGTATCTCCGATTGCAAAACATTTTGGAGAGCAGGTTAAACAAGACAATACAGGGCAAAATGGAGCAATGGGTCTTGCTCAGTATAAGGCAACTTTATAAATTCCCTAACTCAGTAAGGAACTTAATGCACACACACATATATTGGCTGAATTCGGACAACACGATAGTCAATGGTGGGGTAATAATCAACTTTACAGTTGTTCATCTAGGGGGTACTCCCCACACAACATGGTAATAAATAATCAACTGTGGTGTGGATTAGGATCAGCGCTGAATTGACTATGGCAGCATTCGGACAACACGATAGTCAATACAACTGACGATTGTTTCCCCCCACCAGTTGCTTATTGTGTCATCCGAATTCAGCCATTGGCTCAGTTCAGACAACACGCTTCTCAACAGTGGTTTTAGAACTCCTCAGTGGAGTTTTTACACCACCGTTGAGAAATATGTGTCTGGCGGGAAAACTCCACACAACGGTGGAGTTATTTGAGAAAACACTCCATGCAGAATATCCACACTGTGAAGAGGAGAGTTCCTGCACAACTGTTGTGTTACATGTTGTGTGACAGGCTCCGTGGAGTTTTCTGTTGCGTTGAGTTGACTTTTCCCACTGGCTACAGAGTTCCCTGGCAATAGTGGCAAAAGGAGCAAGGAGAGCCACAGGGATTGTTTTTTCACAGTAATGGCTGATGGGATACCATCTGGATGACCGGGGGAGGAGAGAGGGAGGAGGAACTGTCACTCAAATGTCACGATGGATTTTTCTCAATTCCACAGTAGCCTACCGTCACACAACAGTGGAGTTAGAACATATTGTGTGGGGAATATCCCCTAAAACCTCAACCGTTGAGTGGAGTTTTCACACTGTGTTGACTAACATCTGAACTGAGCCATGAAGTGGTTTGCACATGATGGTCATTACATAGCACAAATTGTAAGATGCAGCTTCGTATACTACGCCTTGAGAAGAAGCTGCCACAGATTAGTCTCTTTACTGCTTTTAAATGAGCTTTTGACTGACTAATTCCTTTCTTGGGAAATCATAGCCCAAGTCCTAATCTGTATTTATTTCTAGCTAAATCTCACTGCAATCAATGGTACTTAAAAGTAAGTGCATGTCAGATCACAGCCCATGTTTCTTCCAGAAGATGTGATAGGAATCACAGTAGGAAGCAATGTTCTGGATGAGTATAGAGACATATTTTTTCTCTCTCTTTCTCTAATTTTCCTATGACTACTTTATGTGTTACTTAGTTATTTGCTGAGATTATGCCTGGGCAGATTACCCCCTGCCCAGTAATAAACATATGATCCTCTTATTTCATGGAGCTTTATGGCTTCCTCCCACCCTCTCTGGATTAACAGGTGCAGAATATGCTCTTAAAAACAACAACTCACATTTCCTTTACTCTAAAATGGGTATAAATAAATAGAATTTGGATGGAAGGCTCCTGGGGCACATCTGTCCAGCAAAAATAAAAGTGCTATTGCAGCTGGAAGGGTGGTGGTATCAAATATAAGTATAATGTTGTCTACCTAGAATTGGGTTTGGGATTCTCCTTCGGCTTTACTCACAGTGATATAATTGGTCGCCTGGGATCACAGCTTGCTGGTGTTAGTTGGGCTCTTCTACACAATAAATATATTCAAGATCATTAAAGATTTGTTTTTGTTTCATAAACTGCCATAAGGGATCCTAGGACTGAAAGGCAGAGTAGAATAGATAATGCCAGTTAAGTTCTCATTTGTGCACTTTAATCATACTGTTAACCTGCAGCAAGGTCATTTGATAGTAGTTAAAGGATGTATTCCTTGCCTCCCAGTTTTGTAAAATGTATGCTTATGCATACAGTGGGGATCTTAATCTGTTTAAGAGAGCAATCTTAGATGGTGTCTGAGGGGCCATAGGATTGATTGGAGTCCCCCCTCCATTCACCTCCCCCCCTCATTTTCGGTGCTTCTGAATTGTGCTACTGGGTCCCTCCTTTGCAACTGTGCACAAATTAGCCTACATGCAGTTTCGTCTTGTCAATTTTCTTATACCTTACAGCACTTCACTGTTTGCTTTTGACAGCTGAAACATACAAGGAAATTGATCGGGCAATACGAACACAAAAACTATGAACGCATATGAATACACACCAAAAATAATAAAGTAATACACCAAGCACCGGGGAAAAAAAGGGGCAGTGATTGGAGTGGGGAAGAGGCCAGGCTGGGGAGACAAGTTAGGCTCTGCCACAAAGGTGCCTGGGATAAGAGCTGTTTAACATTTATATGAAACCGTTGGGAGAGATCATCTGGAGGCATGGGGCGGGGTGCTATCAGTATGCTGATGACACCCAAATATATTTCTCTATGCCTTCGACAACATCGTCAGCTAAGGATAGTGTGTCTCCTCTGAATGAATGCTTGGAGGCGGTAATGGGCTGGATGAGGAAAAACAAACTGAAGCTGAATCCAGACAAGACAGAGGTGCTTGCTGTCAAAGGCCGCAACCTGGGTTTGGAGGTGTGTCAACCGGTTCTGGATGGGGTTACACTCCCCCTGAAAGACTGTGTTCGCAGCTTGGGGGTGCTCCTGGATCCGTTGCTCCAAATGACAGCCCAGATAGATGCGACGGCCAGGAGTGCCTACTATCAGCTTCGGCTGATACGCCAGCTGCGCCCCTTCCTAGAGTTGGAAGACCTAAAGATGGTAGTGCACGCGCTGGTAACTTCGAGGCTCGACTTCTGCAATGCGCTGTACATAGGGCTACCTTTGTGCCTAGTCCGGAAACTTCAACTAGTTCAAAATATGGCAGCCAGGTTGGTCACCGGTACATCTAGGAGTGACCATATTATGCCAGCTTTAAAATCGCTCCACTGGCTGCCAATTAGTTTCCGGGCGAAGTATAAAGTGTTGGTCATTACCTTTAAAGCCCTACATGGTTTGGGTCCAGGTTACCTGCGGGATCGCCTTCTCCCGTACAATCCGCCCCGCACGCTCAGGTACTCTGGGAAGAACTTATTGCGGTCAGCCAAGACTAGGCTGACAACTGTTACCCAGAGGACCTTCTCTTCTGCCGCTCCCAGACTGTGGAATGACCTGCCGGAGGAGACTCGTCAACTTAACAGTCTTTTAGAATTTAAGAAAGCTATAAAGACTGTTCTCTTCCGGCAGGCATATCCAGTGTAATTTTTAGAATGTTTTTAGGATGATTTAGGATGTTTTAATGCAGTTTTAATAATATTTGTCATGTTTTAATTAGTTTTATGTATTTTATCATGTTGTTGTTCCCCGCCTCGATCTAGACGGAGAGGCGGGTAAGAAATAAATCGTTAGTATTATTATTATTATTATTATTATTATTATTATGATTCCTCACTCACAGTAGTATGAGGGTCCTTTACATGACATCCTCCTCCTCCAGGGTCTCTTCCATGCTTTGTGATAATTTTAGCATTATTTTTCTAACAAGGAATATCCTGAATGACAGCATGTATTTCGGCAATTCTGCTATACCACAGTGCCATCTTGTGGTTTTGTAATGGAACATATAGAAAGGCAGAGAAAGAAAACCCTGGGGGGGAAACACGTGTAAAAGAGCCAGTCTTAATCCCACGCAGAATCCAAACACAGAAGCCTCAGTAAAGTGGTGGGTTAAAAGCCTCATGTAGAAAAGCCCATCATGTCCTATTCAATTACTGAAGCATTTTACGTAATGGTAAATATCCTTTTTGCAGAGCGTTTGGGATGGGTGAAAGGTAATGATGTTTATAAGGAACACTTTCTTCCATGAGGAATTCATTAAAGTATTTTCTTAATGTTGTTCTGGATGGCTTCACATCCTGCTAATATGTTTTGTGTGCACTTGCCAATTTTGTGGCTGTGCTTATAAATGAAATACCCAACTCTAAAATAAATTTAGAAATCACTTATTGTGATGGACTTCTATGGTAAGTAATTGAAGAGTAAGTTGTTGCATGCTAAACATTTGGTCTTTCATAAGAATGAGGGTGGACAGGTTGTTCAGCAGCCATGCCCAACTAAAATAAAAATCTGTAGTACACTTCTGGTACTGTAGTACACTTCTTAAATCAAACAAAATCATAGGTTAACCCAGTTTTTCTGGCCTTATGTCTAGAAGAGGGGGGAAAAGTCTCATTCCAGTATCTATGTCTGAGTGCATCCTTATTTTTTGCACGTGCTTCCATCCTATTGGATCACTTTAGTTTTCATGCTTTTTTGAGGTCATAAAAAGAACACCACTTAGATCTTACTGGCATCCAGGGCGGGCATCAAGGCTAGGCATGGTTGGGCACTTGTCAAGGGCCTAGACCCCAGCAGGGGCCCACTGATGAGAGCCCCCTGGATTTGCTCCTCCTCTTCCCTATTGCAACCTGCTTGTTCGCTAGCTGTTGCTCCGGTGATGAGAAGGAGGAGAAGGAGCAGTTGCCACTGCCTATTGCTCATTGGCTCTCTGCCTGTCAAGCAAACAAGTGACAGCAATGAGGAGAGAGAGGATGAGGAGCCATAGCAGCTGGTGGCCATGGTGGTGAGAAGGAAGGGTCATTGAGGAAGGGGCCCCATTGAGGGTCTTGCCAAGGGCTCTCCAAACCCTGGAGCCAGCACTGCTTGCAGAATACACCCTATTTTTTTTACTCTGTACCTGTCAGCATATGGTAAATTTGTTTAATATGGGAATGCTGGTGTAGTGTAGTAGTTAGAGCATTGTCTCCCTTTCCTTCCTCTTCCTATCTCTCAGTCATTCACTTTCTTAAAATAAGAGAGAGTAAATCTGAAAGTGGTGGTGGTCCTATTGTGACCCACCTGAGCTTGGGTGCTGACTCAGTCAGCACATCTTAGCTGAAGTCCACTCCTTTCGAATAATTAGTTTTTGGGATTGTGTGCATCCACTTGTGTCTTTAAACCGTTGAAAATATCGCTAAGCTCAATAAGCAACCCTGAAATGACTTCCTGGAAATGGGGTGATGATAACACACTATAGAAATGATTGAAAGAATGCAGGTTGGAGGCTAAATAAGGTGCCAGGGTTTTTCTCAAAAGAAACTAGAGGGTGTTGACTCTGATGGCAAGTACCGTAGGAATATAATAATTTCGAATGACTCACTGGGAAGAATGGAAGTTGGAGTAGAAATATACAAAGATAAAAGCCCCAAATTGGATTTGAAAATTTTCACTCTTCTGTTCTCATTATAGGTCACATGGACTGTTAAGAAATCATTCAAGCAATTTGACTGGCTAATGCATAGGGCATTAATTCTTCACAAATGGCATGTACATACCAATTGAAACTGATCACCCATGATAAATGTATATATAATTTCCCCTTTTCATCCTAGAATGATGAGAACAACCTTGGCATGGGGCATTTTATGGAGATTTATTACTTGCTGTGGGTAATGGTCTGTGGGGCATTAACCTTCCATCCAGTCATTAATCCTTTGAAACGCAGAGTACCCTGCTTATGTGTTAAGGTTTTATTTCTGATTTTATCTTTACTGCCAACAGGAGATTCAATGGTGATTTTACCTCTCCTACACTTAGAAAAAGCGAGTTCAGATCTTTCTATGGTTTAAGGGTGAACAAGTGGGAGGGGAGGGGAGGGATGGAGGTTACACATAATCTAGTCCAGTGAGTGGGGGACCCCCAATGCACCTCAGCACTGCAGCTGGCCTAATCAGTTGCCTGCCCCATGGGATTTTGGTTGGACTGGCAGTAACAGTACTTACATGCGCAGTGCATAGGCATACATGGGAACCAGAATGGGTTAGAGAGCAAGGTTGTAGCATGCAAAGTTGGAAGGGAGGCACAGAAAGAGAGAAGGGGAACAGTTTCCAAGAGGCAGTAGATAACAATAGAAAATGGTACCAGTTATTGCCAGCTGCTTATACCAAACACCAACTCCCATCTGCTGTCATGTTGTGGCTGGCTTTTGCTCCTGCACTGCCATTTTGTGGCTGGTGGACCTCAATTTTCAGTTATCTAAAGAGGGCTCTGTGGGCAGAAAGTTTGAGAACCTCCCCGATCTAGCTCCTGTTGGCGCAAATGGAGGTTGCTGCACCTCAAAAAAAGAGGAAATTGTAGAGCTGGAGAAGGTGCAAAAAGGGGCAATCATAATACTCAAGACCCAATTTGGGAGCTTTTAGCTGAGAAAAATAATAATGTGTGTGGGAGGTATGTGTTAGAGGTGTAAAAAATTATGCATGATGTGGAGAAACTGGATAGGGTTTTGGTTTTAACTCCCTTTCTCAGGGTCAAACAACACATTACATTAATTATGGAGTCCATAGCTGCCCTCTCTCTTAAAGCTTTAAGGATCAAAACCAGTAGGATTCTCAATACCAGTCGCATAAACATAAACAGGAGGGTGCAGTTGTTCTCACATCCTGATTGTGGGATTCCCTTGGGCCTCTGGTTTGCCACTGTGAGAAACAGGAATGGTCTAGATAGGCCTTTTGCTTGATCCAGCAGGGTTCTTCTTATATTCTTATGCAGGCAAGGTTCAGAAGCGCCATGGGCAATAGGACCTTTGGAGCAGGGTAGTATTGAATACACAGGGCCCTTTCAGGTTAAGCTATTCCCAGCTTCTTAAACTATCATTTAGACAGGTGGGAACAAGCATAGGACTCCCCTCCTTCCTTCGTATGGTGGCTTCAGTACTATTTTCCTGGTCAAAACAGACATAACTTTAAAGATGGAGCTAGCAGCTATGTCTTCCCCCCTTTTCATTTTTACTCTAGAGTAGGTGAAGGGCCTCACCACTGGATTGGGTCCATAGCACGGAGGAAAGGGTTAAAACTCCTGCAGCCCACAGTAGGGTCCCAGTCCATATTTGGTTCTGTTCACCTACTCTAGAGGAAAAATGAATTCTAGCTACGTTGTTAAAGTAATGTCCATTTTGGCCCTGGAACGGGGATCTCTAGTTTAATGCCACTTGAGAAACCAGGATTTCAAACCACTCCAGGAAAAGAATATGGGAGGAGAGTCTTTACTTTTCCACTCTGCCCCAGAGCCCTTTATCCAAAATGTTTCTGATACTGTGTATATTATAATGGTAGCCTAACCCACTGCCTCTCCTCCTTTGCATCTTGGAGTAACTCTAACAGGCCTGTGGGAAAGAAGGGAGCAAGCTTGAGCAGATAATTCCGTGGGGCTGGATATTGGGGAAGGAATCTCTTCCAGCCAAGGACCAACCCCATCAAACTCCTTCCCTTATCCATGCCATGCTTTTAATGTCATAGGAATTCCAAACTTTGATGGTCCTCTTACTGGGAATGCCGTTTAATCAGAACCACTGGGTGCTTGATTTGCTGAGCAGGCAAACAGTTGTACAGTGAACATTTTATGTTTCCTTTACAATACTTTTGCCAATCTCTTGAACTTTGCCAATTTCCCTGTGCAAGCTCAGTAGTATCGGCTTCTCTGCCTGAGGTTCAAGCTGACGATCTAAAATTGAATGTCTCCGTTTTCCATCTCAAATACCCATGTGGCTTAAAATAATTACAGTGAAAGGTTGTCCAGCCACAAACATAAAACTCTTTCCCCCCTGTTGTGGAAGGCTGCTGCATAGGGCATAGCCGCTGGAACAAAATGTAGTGATTCGCATATAAATGCTCCAGCTGGGTCTCCTGATCTGATTCCATTCTTGTCTGATCTTGTCTGCTCCTGAAATGAGAGGGTACCAGTTACATGCAGAGGAAACAGGAGTGTGATGAATTGCAAACCACAGTAATTTATGCAGAACCAGTGTGGAGAAATTTGTTCAGCATAAATTATGCATGAATCCCCGGGAAAATGCTAATGAACATTTTCTTTCTCTCTCTCAGTTAATGAATCATGCCCTAGATTTCAATGGCACATACATTCATTCAAATGGCTCTTTTCCCCCCATCTCTTCCTCCCCCCCTTTTTTTTTCTCCACCTGTATTTTTAGTTCTTCCGTATGCTGCTCAGTCAATGCACTCTGAACATTCTGTTCTGGATTTTTAATACCTGGACAATGTTGCTCTTGAGTCTGAACTGCAGAGAAACTGGAAGCTAGATCCTAAGCCTGTTTACTGAAGAAGTCAGGGAAAAACATGTATCAATAAAGAACTTTTAAATGAAGATCTGCCTTTGGAGGTTGCAATTCTGAGTGGTAGGAGGCAAGCTGTTTGAATGAATGAATGAAATTTATGTTTTGCCTTTTTTCCTCCTTAAGGAACCCAAGGCGACATACATAATCCTCCTCTTCATTTTATCCTTACACCAACAACCCTGTGAGGTAGGTTGGTCTGTGAGTCTGTGACTGGCCCAAAGTCACCCAGTGAACTTCTATGGCCGAGTGGGGACTAGAACCTGGATCTCCCAAGTCCCAATCCAATACTTTAACCACCACACCACACTGGCTCTCCAATTGATGGTTCTGTCCCAAGTCTACCCCATCCGGGGCTGCAAGCGCATGTGTATGATTCATTTTTAGTAGACTT
This sequence comes from Anniella stebbinsi, assembly GCA_029215795.1. Taxonomy (NCBI): domain Eukaryota; kingdom Metazoa; phylum Chordata; class Lepidosauria; order Squamata; family Anniellidae; genus Anniella; species Anniella stebbinsi. Next base: position 229,586,801 of record JARDYH010000001.1, read on the forward strand.
TGATGAGAGAACCTGGCCCTTCCACCCTTCCTCAGGCCTGGATGGCTGAAGGAGTATGTTCAGTTTGCAAGCAGAGTCCACACTTGAAACATTCTGTGTGGCCCATACTCTTTCTGGAGATCCACAGAACTTGCATATGGACTGTACATTATAGTAACAAGTACAGTGTGGGGTCCTTAAACCTAGAAGAGAGACATCCAGCTGCATCTTATGTGGTGATTAGCCATGTTCTAAGAGCTACTTTTGTGCCTACCAAATCATGGAAGAAACATTAGTCAGCGCTTCCCTTCACACACATGGCTTTTGAGTGTAAAGTAGACAAGCAACAAATGTTTGTTTACAAATACATGTACGTACTGGGCACACTAGTTACTCCTTGTTTAAAATGGACTTCCCTGGCTGTCACAAAATGTATGCGATGGCTTACAGAACATGAGAAGAGCCCTGCTGGATCAGACCAGTGAACCAATTGCAGTCATCGGTAGGCCCTACTGACTACTCTGTCACTTCACCCAATTAAAATGGCAGTAGCTAGGAGCAAGGGCGTACCTGCTCTGTTGCCTGCAGAGGCCTAGGAAGTGGTGCCTGAGGAGATAAGGAAATCTTCAAAGCTGCTGAGCTTTTGTAAAGGTGGTAAAGCTTTTGTAAATAAATAAATAGATAGATAGATAGATAAATAGATATTTTATTGATTTGGTGGTTTCTCCATATAATTGTTAGCTTGTCTTTGGTTTATTTTTTAATGAAGTTGTTTTATTTCTGTACTGCTGATTTCATTATTTGTTATTAATCCACTCTGATTCTTGGATGAAATGTTTTCCAAGGCTGCATTCCTAAGGTCTCAGGGGTGTGTGTGTCTAATTTAACATGACTAATCCCATTGATTTCAGTGGACCTACTCTAAGTATGACTAAGCCTGGATCTAACTCAGACGTTTGTACTCTGAAAGCCCTTCAGTGAGTGCTGGTTTTTCAGTCTTATTAAAACAGTGCTCAGAAAAGCACATGATCAGACTGAGTGCTCTAAAGTGCGTACGAAAAATAGTGGTTTGGTACCCTACTGATTGTAGCCTTCATTGTAAGAATATTCATGACTGTATTTTACTTTTGTATTATACTTTTTACTCTAAAACAGCATCATTATGCAAACCACAGGCTAATTCTACTCTTTTGCCATGTCAAGGATAATGCACAAATATATATTGGTAATATCATGTTGCATGTATTATTCCAGAGTGGTAGCCTGACCATATTAGTCTGTTACAGCGAGCACACAAGGCTCTCTCTCTTTATGCTGTGTATGTGTTATTATGTAATTGCCAAATCTAGTAAGTGTGATGAAGTACCTGTGTACACAAAAAGACGTGTATAGGGCGTTTGTAGCTGAATTCCTATACAGGGCTGGCCCTACCATTAGGCAGGATGAGGTGACTGCCTCAGGCAACAAATGCTGGGGTGCAACAGCAGCAGTTCCCCAGCTGTTCCTCCTGGGCTGCCAGTGATTCCCCTCTGCTGAAGTCGTGTATGCCTCACAACCTGTCCTGGGTCCTCTAAAGTTGCCTGCTGCCTCAGATGCTGTGTAGGACACTATCCTGTCAACAGTGTTGAAACATTCAATTGCCAGTTCAGCTGGCAGCTATACATGAGATGGGGAGAGGGCACCATCTTGTCCTTTGCCACAGGCAGCAATGTTTCTTCTTTGAGGTGCGACAACCAAAACAGCACATGGTATTCCAAACCACAGCTTTGGATAAAGGCATTATGATACTGGCAGTTTCATTTTCAATTCGTTCCTAAAGAACTCGACATGGAATTTTTCTTTTTAAAGCAACCAGGCACTGGGTCAATGCTTTAGTTGAGCTATCCACCACAACCCTAAGATCCTTTTCCTGGTCAGTCAGCACCAGCTTGAGACCCCATTCACATATACTGTATATATGGTTAGGATTCTTCGCCCCAGTGTGCATCACTTTACACTTTCTTATATTGAATTCCATTTGCCATTTTAATTCCCCATTCCCCCAGTTTGGAGAAATCCTATTGGAGCACTTTGCTGTCATCCCCCATCCCCCCCTGCTGCCTTTTTAAACCACCCTAAGTAATTTGGTGTTGTGAGCAAATGTGCTCACCCCTAACTTCAAATCATTTATGAACAAAGTTAAAAAGCATTGGTAGGCTGACCATATGAAAAGGAGGACAGGGCTCATGTAACTTTAACAGTTGTAGAGAAAAGGGAATTTCAGCCAGTGTAATTTGTATGCAATTAGTTCCTGGTGAAATTCCTTCTTCATCACAACAGTTAAAGGTGCATGCACTATACTAGAGTGACCATATACAAAAGAAGGCAGGGCCCCTGCAACTTTAACTGTTGTGATGAAGAGGGAATTTCACCAGGAACTAATTGCAATCAAATGACCCTGGCTGAAATTCCCTTTTCTCTACAACTGTTAAAGTTACATGAGCCCTGTCCTCCTTTTCATATGGTCAGCCTAAGCATTGGTCCAATGCAGATCTCTGTAGGACTCCACAATTTACATCCCTCTATTGGAAGAATTGACCATTTATTCATGTTCTTTGTTTTCTATTCTTTAACTGGTTACCCATCTATAAGACGACCTATCCTCTTATTCCATCCTTGTGCACAGAAGCCTGAGATTTTTGTACTGGAGTGAATGTGCTGAATTTATGGGAAACCTCTGATATACGGCTGTCATCAAGAAGATATGTATAATGCTGCATGATAATGGAAGGAACTATTTATATTCAAACCTTTCATATAATGCTCCTAATAGTGCATCTGTGTAGGCAGGAAACATATTTTGCTTTTTTTTTTTTTTTTAAGGAACAATTGTGAAATGGTTTATTGTCAACACAAAGCTTTTGTTTCTTTTCTTTTTTTAATAGCTCAATTCAGCTACTCGGGAAATTGATATTTCAGGAAACGAATGAGATCTGTAGTTTTAGAATGAAGCCATCTGGGCATCTGCCAATTATAGAAAAGCCTTTTTAAGGAGAGTGTTAGAATTAATCTCTGTCTGAACTTTTGGGGTAGCGTAGCCATCTAAAGCATTAGAACTATTGTGATGAAAGGGATAGATTGCCTCAAACCGAGGAGACCTGTTTCACAGTTCACATTGGCCATAAATGCTTTGGATAAATTTCATCCTCAATTTTCTCTTCTGTAAGGTGGAAGTTTTTGCAAGGAGAGAAAATGAAGGATTCCATCCATGTCATGCGAACAGATTTCTGTTGACTTCGTCCCCACCGGACTCCTGCCATATTTACTCTGGAGAGTCCCCCAATCCTCCAGAGCAGATCTGGCAGGTGTGTGTGTAGGGGGCCAAAGAAGACATCTGTTCCACCAGCAATGTCTGTTCTGCTAGCAGACGGACATAGTTGGCTACAACCCAAAGGTTACAAAAAATGTTGCACACTAAAAATGCTCTATTACTGTACCATTTTTTATTCTCCCAATTCGTCGCTGTAGGGAAAGCCAGTTGATGAACTGCAATTGTTTCAGAAACAGGAGACCAGCAAATAATTTATCTGTAATTTATCCTATGGCACACCGTTTTAAAGATGATAGTTTTTGCAAGAAGATTCTTCCCACTGCTCTTAAACAATGAATTTCCAAAGGGCAATCTATATCTATTTAAAAATAGGGGATATACCCTTGACTCCAGCAGGATGTGGACTATGCCATACTCTAACGCAACTGGGAAAATAAGCTGGTTTTATGTTTTTCATATTGAAGACAATATAGCAAATTGAATTTCCTGAGCAGATGTTGCAGTTCTGCTTTGAAGCCACATGGTGGAGTCGTTACTTTGAAGCATCAAACGAGCATTTAATTGGTGAATTTCTGTTTTGTCTTCCTCCTCAAATAGTTTTGCTTTTGTATTTGTTGGTATTGAAGCTCTTGTGTTTGTAACTGATTGATTATGATAGTTTTGTGTTAAACTTCCAGTTGATCACATTAGTCAAATGGCAAAATTTTGTTTCTAAAGCCTGAGTTGAGGGGAGGAAAGGCATGTGCATTGCCAGCTCTAGTCTGGTCACTACTTCTTCCTGATACCTTGCTTTTTTAATGATACAATAAGAAAACTTGCTTTCCAAAAGATTTTGGCCATAATAAATCCAATCTTTCTCTTCCCCAAACCACCCAACCCTTTCTCGTAAAACTATGGGCCCTGTTTAAATGTCTTTTCACCCTCCCAGAGCCCTAATCTCAGGATGCCCAAATTCCGTAATACACTTAACTAAATTAACAAATAGGTTTAAAAGTGGTGTAAAGGCGAAAGCGGTGGGGAGAGGAGGAGAAATTTTCTGAGATTCTCCCTCAGATCAGCAGAAGTTCCACGTCTATTCTCTCAATCCACAAAGAGGTCAAGGAAGCCCTGCCAAATATCTTCAGACTTTTCTGGATTCCCCTCCTTTCATACAGGTCACGCTCTAATTGGCTGCAAGGGTCGAGAGTTCCTGAGGTCAGGGATCTAGATCTGGTCCTGTTCAGGCCCTCCGTTTTTGCAAAATCACCATCTTGGTCCCTAGCATTGCCCTTTGAAACCAGGATGCTTGATAGTTGCATTTAGACCCCATATCTGAGGCATGTACCCCAATATTTACATGCTTTTAATGGGTCTGCTTTTAATGGTTTTCAGTGATCTTGTGTGGTAAAAAGGAAAAAGATTTGTGATCGGCGACAGTATTTGTGGTTGGCTTTGATCCCTCAAGGCAACTTTTATTCTGGCATGTGTTCTTATTTGGCTTCTCTGATGTTTTAACTGTTGCTTTTCATATTTTGTAGCCAAGCAAGCTGGATTAGACCAAAAAACTTCTCAAGTCCAGCATTCTGTTGGAACACTGGCCAACCAGATGTCCATAGGAAGTCCATAGTAGGACTTGAGCACAATTTAGCATCTTTCTGCTCATGCTATCAGCAACTCATATTACTGATATTGGAGATAGTCATATATAGCCATAATGACTAGTTCCCACTGATAGCCTTATTTTTTTGATCTAACCCCCCTTTAAAGCTGTCCAGGTTGGCGGCTATCACTACTTCTTGTGATGATGAATTTCTGTTTGACTGTACTAATAATTATTTAAATGAACAAACTGTAGGCATAGAAACAAAAGATTTACAGGAGAAAAAAGCTTGAATCATTGGTGATAGAGAGGTCGAGGTTGCTGGTTTGACAGCAGCTGAGGGCTTCTTTTTATGTATCCACTCCATTCTCTGTAAAACACTCTCTGTATGTGTGTGTGTGTGTGTACATATCAGAATGAGGAAGGCAGAAAGTTGCTTGGAGCTATGGATTGGAATGAGATGAGGTATGGAAAGGGGGAAGGTTCAGCCAACCTCTTCTACACACACTCCTTGTATTGTTAAAAGGTGGTATCCTCCATCCCACTGTCACAGCCTGGCACTGTGAATGGGAAGGACACATGAACGATGGCCCCATCATGCCTAGCTTTCAAGAGAACCCAGAATCAAGGGAAGACATATGGCAGATATGAAGTGGGCAAGAACTAACCGTCCTCTACAACAAGACTCAGGTATTGAACACCAATATGGGTATTACACGTTGACCTCTGGCTTAGCTTCAAGCTGCTGTGTGCCCTTTTTCTATGTGTACATTGTCTCATTATCTTCTAAAACCCTGAAATGGGGGGGTCCATAATATTTTGGCTGGGTTTGGTTAGCCAAGTCACAAATTGAGGTTGCTGGAAGCCTGGCAGAGCCCTGCCCTTACTCAGGTTGCTAACCTCTCACAACATTGTCTGTGTGAGCTCAGGGACCATTCCCTGTTCCCTTCCCCGGTTCCAGGTTTGCAGCTGGAAAGGATGGTATGGGCTATTCCAGGTGCCTCAGCAAAGCAATGTCCAAGGAAGTCCCCTGCCAATCTTTCCTGCTCCAGAGCTGGAAAAGGGTGTCAGGGTCTTAGCCTTGGAGTTGGAAAGGGGGTGGAATAGCTATGCAACCTCAGCAGCTCCAAGGTTGGGAAAAGGCTTGTCACACTTGCCAAAGGCAATGGCGCAGTGAAACTGTGGAATCGTACCTTGAAATGTGTGGTATATTTGGAATGTGGAAATCCATGTAGAACTTTTTCCAGATCTTTTTAAAGCTATTAAGCGAGTGGCCTTTTAAAGGGCTGAAGCCAGTAGAACAATTCCTGCCTGTGAAAAGGTATACTTTTTAGAAGATGATGATGATGATGATGATGATGATTTATATAACGCCCCAGAGCCGAAGCTCTCTGGGCGGTTTACAAAAATTAAAAACATTGAACATTTAAAAGTCAATATACAAAATTTAAAACCATAAAAGCCTAAAAACAATCAATGATCACAAGTCTTTCTGACTTTGCTTTCAAACGTTTTCCGCTTGTTAAGCTGATCAGAGTTAAGTGCCACCTTCCAAAACTGTGACAAACTTCCCTTGTCTTTTCTAGCCTTAAAGCAAATAAAAATCCAAAGTTAGCCGCTGAAACTTCTTGCAGCTTTGGCTGGGCTTGGAAGGCTTTGGCGGTGTGTACGTTCACGTCGTGAAGCTTATTTTCAGTTCAATTAGTGTAGACACAAACAACAAGTCTGTAGAGTGGAGCTGGAACTGGTGAACTGCCAGCTCGACATGTCATTTTGATGGTTATTGCAGTAGTTTTCAATCTTCCCCAAAGTCTCATTTTATCTTTTGTTAAAATCAGTTCATCTGAGCAGGGTTGCATCTGAAAAGAGTGAAGTCCCAAGGTATTCAAGTTGTGTGCAAAGCCCATTCTCTACAACAACATCATAAATCTTGTTCTTTGTGTGCCTTGGACAATGCCTGCTCTGGGACTAATTGTGAAATATCTCTCCACTTTGCATAACCTTTTCCTTTTGATTGTTGTGTAACCCTGTGCTTGCTGTGAGGAATAATTCCTGTTTACTCAGCAGTCTTCCCTTTTTTCAGCTCTTAGCTTGGCTATTCATTTGTGCATGCAAATGTTTTAATTGGCGTTTTAATGAAAGATAATGTTATGAATGAGAAACCTCCCTTGCTCTGCCTCTCCTACTCAAGACAAATCTACTCATAGACTTAAATTGCTTTCACAGTCCCTGGGAACCCTGGGAGCTGTAGTTCTGTAAACAGGAAGGTGGCGCTAGAGATCTTTAACAGACTCTCAGCACTTTGCCAAAAGTGCATTTCCCAGAATTCTTTTGGAATTGCATTATCATGACACAGTGGTATAAAATGGATACATTTATAATATAAATGGAACTTTATATCTATGGAAAACTCTCCCCCAAAATATGCTGTTGCTGTTTTTAAGAGGATTTAAAAACATATTTGTTTTCTTTGGCTTTTAATTGAAAGATGTTGTATTATATCCGCTGTTTTTGCCATTGGTTTGTTTCAAATTGGTTTTAAAGTTAATTTCTGATTTCATGAACTTGTTATAGCACATTGATATTGAATTATATGTTTTATATTGTAAGGGCGCAATCTTATGCATTTTTTTTTTACCTTGGGAAGACTTCAGTCTTGAAAGGTGCCTAAGAAATGCATTAAATGAATGAATGGATGCTATTATAGATACTTAAGAGGGGGTTCATCTCTCTCAGAGCTTTACAAGTGCCTTACTTGGCACAATTGTATTGCTCAGCTTTCGAGCAAAACAGGTACGGCAATACCAACAGATTCTGTTGCACTACTGCTAGATCTTGGGTTGCGGGTTGCGTGTATGTGGATCTCTGTGTGAAGAATGGCTGCCATTACGTTCAATGCCACTGTACTTTTTTTCTGTGTGTACTACTGTGGAGTCTATGAAGTGACTTGCCCCAGCCAAGATTTTCAGCATAGTTTAAGATGTCAGAATTTGTATCACTTTGAAATCCATGTATTTGCATTTTGGCTGTTGCATTGGTTATGTCAAGGAGATCTGACTTACAAACTATACCACTAAGCTACATTTTCTCAATTCACTGAGTAAAGTGCAAAACTCAATTAGATAGTCAAGTCTTTATTTCTGCTGAACGCTGAAAGTTCTGAATTCCCGACATCATTTGTGAGATTGGAGGTGGTGTTGGTAGAGAATTCTTTGGTAGCATCCAATTATAGTCCTATGTAGAATAGACCCGTTGAAATGAATGAAGCTTAAGTTAGTCACAGCTAAATAAAGCCCTATTTATTTCAATGGGTCTACTCTATGTAGGACTAATGTTGGGTACTACCCTTTGACATTGGTGCCACGCAGCATAGAAGAAGTTGTAATGGTCAGTTCAGTTATGGTTTGGTAGGTTTTTATTTTGTTGAATTGGAAATTGTATGGCCATACACAAATCTATGCGTATTGGTGAGAACTAACAACCAAGAGATACTCTGGGTTACAATATCTCCCCAGAATATACTCGTGTTCATTTCTGCGCACTTGGCTGGCTCTGCACTGTAGAAAATCTCGTTCTTTTTGGGTCTTACGTTGGTTCACCACCTACCACAAAAGTCGACAAAATCCACATAGCTAATGATTCAAATTCCTTGCTGTCAGAATCCAGCTTCCTAAGTGAAAAGGAATTGGGAATCTGTCCAGCCCTGAAGTAGTTTATATGTTGATTTTTACTTTCTCTCTCTCTCTCTCTCTCTCAAACGTGAAGTAAGAAACCATAGTGGAGAACCACTGTGGCAGCTAAATCTGCTACTGTACTCCGGATACTTCTTTTCTTTTCTTGATAGGGTGGTGTAATAATATATGTTCTTGGAATAGAGTGATATTGCATCTAATCATACTCTGCCTCCTTCAACGAGGATGACAACTAGTACTGACAGATAATGACGATGGATAATATGCTTTGCTCCCTAACAAATGGGACATAAATAGGTACTTGTGTGCCATTGACAGCTTTCACATAGGTCAGGAAAGTCTGCTTTGCAAAACCGGTAATGGCTTTGCAAAGAAAGGAGGCGCAGCTAAGAGCATTAGTCACTGATCACTTATATATTACAGATGCATCAAGGACATAAACATATACACAATTGTACACCTCTGAGAGTGGCTGTTGAGTTAAAGCACCTTACATTGTTTCAGTGTTCTACCATTATAGGGCCTGAACGCTTTGCACATAAAATCAAGTTAGGGACACAGGAAGCAGCCTTATACCAAACACGACTATTTGTCCACCTAGATTAGTATTGTCTACACCAGCCTTTCCCAACCTGGTGCCCCCCAGAAGTGTTGGACTATGGCTCTCATCTTACACACATGTACGTCCCTCACTTCTCCATTCTCCTCTTTCAACCTTCAGAGCCCTAGACCCTCCCTAGTGGTCACTCCCCAGTCCCAGTCCCATCTTATATTTTACTTCCTCTCCTTCCTTTTTTCTGGGCAGCTGGGCATGCTCCAAAGTGAAGCACTGGCTTGCAGATGCCCTCCATTTTATTATTTTCTGAAAATAACTCACATGAATCCTGGAGACATTGTGGGCAGTCAAAATGGTGTTGAAGGCTAGCGTTTGGCATTGCAGTGTGCCTGGCCTCTAAGAATCAGGAGGGGCGAGAGACATCGGCAAGCAACCAGAGAAGTTCTGTAGGCATTGTGATGCCCCCATTGGAGACTTAGATTGACAACCACTGATCCCGGCACTGATGTTCCTGCAGAGGAAGACGATTGGGGTTGAAAGTTCATGGGCAAATGTGGGTGCAGGGAGGCTAAAAGGCAAACGAGCACAACTTGAAAAGACTGTAGAATATGGTTGTCACTTATATGGTACGGATATTAAGGTGGGCAGCTTTACAACTTCCATGCTTTTTGGTGTACATGTTGTTGTTGTTTTAGGGTGCCTCTACAAGAGCGATTTAAAGCTCTTTCAAAGCACATTACCGATTTTACCTCCGCATGAATGGAGCGCAAATCGGGGGTTGAGGCGCTTTTTCTGTCCGACTATGCGCATTATCGAATGCACGTTAAATAGTGAGTTTTAATTTACCACGGGAGTTAAAGCGCCTTATGACCATGTAAACAAGCGATTCTCCGCATGTAAACACCTTTAAAGCGCGTTTCATACAACCGGTAATGCACTTCACTGCCTCCTGTGTATAGGGATTAGGCATAAAAGCGATTGCGAGAAGATGCGCAGAATCGGCCTTAGTGTCTTTACTCTTTTCCTAAACTAAACAGTTTTTAAAAAAGAAAAAGAAATTGTAGAATATATAATCTATCAAGAAGGTCCCTCATATTCACAACACTCCCGAAATACATTTTTGGGCGCATGTTTGGCACTTCTGCACAACTTTCTTGGTGTGAGCCTGCCTCCGGGAAATACTCAGCCCATTCTAGCCCTGTCAGTGCATCTGTGGAGAGTCATGTGACTGCCTCTTCAAGCAATTGTTTGTTCGTATGTTACTAAGATCTAGGATGCTGTTTTAGAGAAGCTTCCCTATCCCCAGGCATACCTTGATTAGTCAATGGCAGTGCAGACATATGATTGTATGGTAGGACCCTGGAAGGTTGGATTTCAAATCAGGTTTCTGATGTTATAGGTCAGGGGTGGGCAGAAGGTAGATCTCCAGAAGTTTTGGACCAATTCCCAGAAACCCATGCCAGCATGGTCAATGGTCAGGAATGCTGAGAGTTGAAGTCAAAAACATCTACAGATCTATTTCTTGCCTACTCCTGCTATAGATAACTAGTTTGGGCTTCCTCATCTTTGCTACCCAGCGGTCTAATTTGGAGTGAAGCCCCCCCAGTTTTATTTATTTATTATTTATTTATTATTTCATTTCTGGCTATCAGTTGCATATTGCAAGTGGAAATCATTTGCTTACTGTAGCTTGCAAATTGCCCAGGAGATGCTCTGTCAAACAGTCTAGGGAAGGGACATGGGACACTTTTTCCAAAATGGATGCTTGAATGTGGAAGTTCTCCTCCCTGAAAGGCCATAGAGCAGAGGTGGGCCAACTGCAGTCCAAGGGCTGCACATGATGTTTGGCCTAATTTCAAAAGCCCTCTGCAGTTCACATCTCTGAGAGCAGTTCTCTGTCCCACCCCCGGCAAGTCACTTGGTGGGGAAGACAAGGAGAAAAGGGGTTGGCAGAAAGAAAGAAAGAAAGAAAGAAAGAAAGAAAGAAAGAAAGAAAGAAAGGGTTTATAAGAACATAAGAAGAACTGTGTTGGATTAGGCCAAGGTCCACCTGATCCAGCATTCTGTTCACATAATGGCCAACCATCTGTCAACCAGGAACCCACAAACAGGACATGTGCAACAGTACCCTCCCACTCATTTCCCCCAGCAACTGGTGTACATAGGCTTACTGCCTCTGCTACTAGAGATACCACATAGCCATCAGGACTAGTAGCCATTGATAGCTTTCTCCTCCAGGAATTTGTCTAACCCCCCTCTTAAAGCCATTCAAATTGGTGGCTATCACTGTCATGTGAATTCCGTAGTTTAGTGAATTCTATAGTTTAACTATGCACTGTGTGAAGAAGTACTTCCTTTAATCTGTCCTGAATCTCCCACCAATCAGCTTCATGGGATGACCCTTTGGGTTCTAGTATTATGGAAGAGAGAGAAAAATGTCTCCCTAACCACATTCTTCACACCATGCATCATTTTGAACGCCTCTATCAATGTCTCTCCTTAGCTTCCCCCTCCCCCAAGCTAAGCAATCCCAGCTGTTGTAACCTTTCCTCTTGATGTACTGATGGCTTGTTAGCTGAATGTATATATGAATAACAATATTGGGAAATACATAACAATACATTTTAGAACAGAATATGCTGTCAGACTGCAAATGTTTAAATTGGATTTATTGTTAGGGGAGTCTGGTCCCCTCTACAAGAATTCGGTTTGACGCCTGGTTGTCCAATTATGCGCATCTTCTCGCAATCACTTTTACGGCTAATCACTATACGCAGGAAGCGGTTAAGCGCATAACTGGTTGCATTACCAGTTGTATGAAATGCGTTTTAAAGGTGTTTAATGCGGAGAATCGCTTGTTTACATGGTCATAAGGCTCTTTAACTGCCGCGGTAAATTAAAACTCGCTATTTAACGCGCATTCGATAATGCGCATAATTGGACAGAAAAAGTGCCTCAACCCCCGATTTGCGTTCCGCTCTTGTAGAGGTCAAATTTTTAATGCGCCTTGAAAGAGCTTTAAATTGCTCTTGTAGAGGCACCCTCTGACTCTCCCTGCTGAACACATGAAAGTAAAAAGTTCAAAGGCAAATCTATAAAAAGAGCAGAGTATTTTGGGCAGAGTTCACACATACCCTGCAAGAGAGCAATGAGCCACAGTAGCATGACATGCCAAAGATCTGGCTGAATAGCTGTGCTAAACAACTCGAGCCACTCACAATCTCTTCGCTTAAGTTACCTCACAGGATTGTTGTGTGGGTAAAGGTGTGGGAATAATGTATGATGCCCTGTGCTCTTTGGAAGATAAGTTTTTTGGTGTTTTTTTTTTTAAAGAAACGTAGTAAAAATGGCATAGTAGCAAGATACATCTGGGCTCCCTTCCCAGCCCCAATAAATACGCTTTTTTTAGAAACCAACAGATTCAACTTTGAACACCAATGGTTTGTGCAATGCTATTGTTTTCGCTAGCCTTCTTCTCATTAAGTCTCCGTATACATTCACTTCATATGTGCTGGGGTAGCATAGTGTAGTGCCCTCCAGGCATTTTGGACTACAACTCCCATAATCCTGACCATTGGCCATGCTGGTTGGGGCTGATGGAAGTTGTCCAGATGTTTTGGACGACATGTCCTGTCATCCCTAGCCAGCATGGCCAGTGGTCAGGGATTATGGCAATTGTAGTCCAAAACATCTAAAGGTGCCAAGACTCCTTCTCCTGTTCTATCTACTTTTAAGTCCTCGAACATTGAGCCTATCTACACACGCAGGATAAAACACTTTGAAAACATTTTGAAAACTGTATACGGAGTGTGTCCTGGGCTCCAACAGTTCTCAAACCTGTTATAAACCATTTTAAACTGTTTTAAAGCAGTAGTGTAGATAGGCTTTTTGTCAGGAATGGCACAAACAATATGGTATTTCCTGGTCAGACAAATCTGACTCCCCCCCTCCCCTGCCATCCCCACATTTAGTCCCACTTTTTCCTCATACTTAAACTATTTGGAGGCAAGGAGAGGATAAAGAACAAAATTAACTCACTTCTAGGAGTGTATCTGTTTTATGCTGTACACTTTGTCTGCCTTTTTTCTTGCCCAATAAGAGTCCTTGGCTTTGTGAGAGGCTTCCAGTCCATAATGTTGGCTCCTGAGTGTTTCTGATAGAAATAGTATGCCTTCAGCTGCTAACCCAAAATTATGCAGTAATTATAACGAAACAAAAATCATTGCAGGATTCTACTGATCACCATGGCAACCCACATTCAAAATAGAAATGTGCAAAGCTACTCTCATGTAAGAAGAGCAAGTTTTATCCTTGAAACTTGAATCAGCTAGAGAGCTGATGAACCAGTTGCCAAATGGAAACCAAAGTGTTGTGTTGTTTAATTGAAAGATGATTCCTGTAACCCAAGAACTGCTTCAATAGCCCTGTTAAGTGATTTTGCCTGAACAAGGAGCGGGGGTGGTGATGGGTACCCACTGCCACCCCCCCCACCCCCATATTCCTCCATGCTAGTCCTGCCCTCTACACTTCAGGAAGGTCTGAACAGACCTTCTACATGCATTCAGCCAAATTATCCTTTCATACTTTCCCACTAGTTGCATCTCAATGACATCTGGCAACATTAGGTATCAGGAAAGGTGAATATTGGGGAAGGCAATAATTTTGCAGGGACAGACTTGAAATTTCATGCAAAATCAAGATGTATTACCCCTCCCCCCCCTTGGAGATTTAACTTTTAGAGACCTGGGGAAGAGGCCCAAACCCTGACAAATGGCAACTTGAATCACTCACAACAACATTTTTGAAAAGGCATCACCAAAATCTACCCAGAAGGCAAAAGGTAAATATGTGATTTACCAAGGACAAGCATCAGAGAAATCAAGACTGTCCTTGGTAAATAAAAACCATCAGAGCTAATGTAATAGCAATCTAGACAAAAGGTAGACAGAGGATAGGCTTTAAGAAAAGGCACAGAGAGGAAAAAGCAACAATTGGATGTGCTGAAGAGGAAACAGCAGCAAAAAATCCTGCAATCACATTAACATACATACCCATAGCACAGACAGGAAAACAGAGGCACAGATATCCAGAACAATTATAAGTTTTCACAGTATATATTTTTTGCTTTGCCCATGTACTCTGGTCATCTCTGGCACACCTGCATGGTAACTTTACACAAGTCTTTTTAAGAAACTTGAAAGCTTTTAACAGCTACTGAGTGTGCCCTTCAGAAAAAGACAGATTGGTGGCAGACTTGAGTTCATTGCTGAAGCATAGGGTGGGGAAGCGAAGGCCTGCAATCGGTGCCACACTTCATGTCTAGCAAGCACTGACTAACTGCCCTGAAGGCTGATGAGAGAGGTAGGTGCAAAGCCTTGAAAAATAGCCAGGACATTATGCCCTAGGAATTATATCACAATTGGATATGAACGAACCACTTCTTCCTGTCTTCTTTTCCCTGAAAAGGAAACGCGTACAGCGTCTTTCAGTGGCCTTCCACCTCCTCTAATAGTTGGGCTATTCTTTCCATTTGCGAGGTGGGCTTAGTGTCATTTCGTATAGTGCTAAATAGGTAAGACCATGAACAATCTGCGAAAAAGAAAAATGACCCTCAAACTTTTTGAATTTGCCCTTTTCAAACTTAGTCCATCTTGTGTCCCCAACAATATGTTTCACAGGCACAGTTGCATGAAAACTCCTGGTGCTGCTGCCTGAACAGATCTGTCAATTCGTTTTTTAAAAAGTTAGATTCCGGCCATAGATGTGGACCTCTCTGACGCCCTCCATAAACCCCAATATAGGAAACTATTGTTAGGCTGCTGGCTGTTGGTTCTTTAGTCAGGTAGATTTCTGGGTAATAGCTCAGGATGGTTCATTGGTGTTTCAGCTGGAACTCATGGTTATAGTTGGGAAACTCTTCACAGTTTTTGAATTCAAACAGAGTTCCAGGAAGGCAACACCAGTTCATACCAGATGTCAGGTGTTTGTGTGTGTGTAAAAACATCAGTTTTGCAGTTTCATAAAAGCACAGAATGTTAGAGGTAAAAGGGCGTTGGAGATCATCTAGTCCAAACCCATGCTGACTGCAGGATGTAACTTCAGCATCACGGAGAGATATCCAGGTGAGTGGAGGCATGTGCGAGACCTGCCCAAAGCAAATGCCATAGCAAGTAAATGGCTAGTGGGACTTTCAAGAGCACATACTGGAGATGGCAGTGGTTCTTCCTGGAGTGGCGCAGCAGCACAATTCGGCACCTGATGCGGCCGCATGACCGTATTACAGTGCAATCCCATGCATGTCTACTCAGAAGCAAGCCCATTGAATACAATAGAGCTTACTCTAATGGATGGATGGATGGATGGATGTGCAGCCGTATTTGCTTTTATTCACTGGGAGTGGGCATCTTCCTGTTTTATTTCGGAGATAAAGATAATTTGAAACTATTTCTGTTGTTAGGGGGGGTGTCATTTCATTTTATTTTATTCCCTAGCCTTTTTGTGCTGCTTGGTGGCCTTCCCACCCCTCGAAGACCTTTTATGCTGGTTGATGGGAGCTGTAGTCCAGAACATGTGCCACCCCTTTTTAAAAACCTGCTTGGGCTGGCAGTGGTGGTATTTCTCACTTTAAAATATTTGCTTTTGGGATGGGTGGAGTTTTGTTGCAGTGTGTATTGCTTTTTGCTGTTGATTCTGAGAAGGCTTGGAGAAGGAGATGCTCATGTATGTCTGTTGCTCAGAAACTGCTGCCCATGCGTACCAACATTTCAGATGCTTTTGTGTGTAACTCTGGATATTATCATCATCTTCATCTTCATCCTCATCATATCTCTGTGGGTAGCTCCTGGGCTTTTCTGTGTGGCTCTGAAAATACCCTCACCATCACCATTGTAATTTTGTGTTGCTGCCTGGATTCTCCCTTACTGTTTTGCATTCATGATCTTACAGTGCTTGGAATGCTCATGTCAAGAGGTGGATTTTGGATGATGTGCAATGGTTTATTGCTGGTGGAGCAGGTTAATGTGGTTTCAAAGGAATGGTTTTTGGACTACTTTTAGGGATCAGCCCTTTGACCCATCCTCTGCCCTAAGTCTGTACCCCACATCTTTTCGGTACCTAGCACCACTCCTGAGAAGCCTCCTAAATTTCCATACAAAATTAACTCTAGAATTTTTGAAAGGCAACACTATGCCTTTGCAAAGAGTTATTCTGTCACAAAATAGTTAATCCTTCTGCATAAAACAGATGTGCTGTATTTCTCTCTCTCCACACACACACACACAGAGTTTTATTTTATCTAACAGCAATAATTAGGGAGAAGTGGCTGTTAGAAGCCGAATTCCCAGGTTACGACTAGCAAATCATCCTATTTTTAGGTGCCACTTGAAGGCAAAGTTGTTAAGTACTAACCCTGCTTACTGCAGCTTCACTGATTTGTCTGGAGTTGTTGCAGCATGAGCAGGGTGACAGCGCTAAGAGAGTCTCTTCTGTTTGTAGCCTCAATTCTTTATATATCAGTGTAGAATAAGACTTTCCCTCAAAGAAGCTATTCACCTCACAGGTATATTATGACTATCTTGGAAAGTATCTTATTTGGAATGAAGAGGAACAATAAGGATATAGATATATTTTACATTTTGCCCTAGGCTATGTTGTTTGAGCACAGTGATAGTAGTGCCAGGCTTACTCTTTGGATTGTGAGACAGAATCCCTGATATTACTGTTTTAGATTTAAAAAACAGACACTTGACCATATTAAGTGTTTTAAATAAATATGCTAAAAATGTTGCTGTTTTGTTGATTCATATTCCACCAGTTAAATCACAAGAGCTGTCTAGGCCAGTAGCACTAAAAACGTTGATATGAAATTTCAACTAAAAACCATAGTGTGGTGGTAATAGTAACGAACATTTATATGAAATTTGGACTAAAAGTTGTGTCATAACTGAATGGTATATTATGGCCACAATGATTATGGCCACAATGTCGGCAGCTACTTCAGAAATGTGCAAGTGTTTGCACATGCCCAGTGGGAAATTTCTTTCATTGGACCCTTATTCTTGATCACAAAGCTGCTTTTGAAACCCCTCCTGTGTATCTAAGGTGGTAGCATTTGGCTATCATAGCAAATAGCCATTGATAGCCATATCTTCCATGCATTTGTCAAATCCCCAGGAAATGGGACAGCACTCAGACTTTCCAGTTACTATTAAAACTTTATTGTGCCAAGTCACAAATACTTTCTGAGGGCTTTTAGGGATGGGGATGCTGGGAATTGTAGTTTGGAGGGAGCCCTGTTAGGGAAGCTTACCCAACTTTGTCCCTACATTTACTCAGGCAACACTACGACAAGACTTAATAATGTCAGCTACAACGCCAAAGGATCATTCACCTGCTTCTCTTCTAATGTGATATATGTTATTATTACCTGCCAGCAATGCCCTTCTGTGTTCTCTATAGGAGAAATAGGTCAGTCCCTATGCAGAAGAATAAATGGATACAAATCTGATATCAAAGTGGGCAGCATTCAGAAACGGAGTTGGACTCGATAGCCTTATAGGCCCCTTCCAACTCTACTATTCTATGATTCTATGAAATAGGAGAATCCTTTGATCTCCTAGGACACTCTATTGCTTACCTTTACCTATTCTCACACAATGGAATGCTAAAAGGAAAACCCAGTGTGAATTAACACTTCCTCAGAAGTTCAGGTCTGTCAGCGGTGGATTAAATGAAAGTGTTGAATTAATACCAAGAAATTCAGTTCTATCACCTGTGGATTAAATCAAAACCATGGCTTGTTTTTTTAGCCAAAATACAGGTGTTAATCAACTTGCAATGCTGAGATGTTTATCACCTTTACTTTGTGAAGGGCCACTGTAATTTTTTATACACATCTAAGCTTTAAAGTAATCATCTCTGCTTGTTTTTCTTTCATTTTATTCCCTCTGACCTCATTGGTAACTTTTTTTTCGTCACATTCATGTGTATGTGTAAATATATATGCTCCATAAAAACTTTTGCCGTAATAAATTGGTTAGTCTTTAAGGTGCCACAAGATTCTGTGTTTTAGGTGCAATAGACTAATAACGCAGCTACCCCTTGGGACACAAGTAAGTTGGGACATAAGTAACACAGCTACCCCTTGGGACACACCATTGCGGTTAGTAGTGACAGCTGTGTGTTCAATGTGCTACTTAGTATTGGTCCTTAAACTAAAAGAAATTCAAAGAGTTGCTTTGTTGTAACAATGGCTTGGGGCCTTAAACTTGCCTCCTTTGAAAAATCAATCAATCCTGCAGTGTGTTAGAGGCTGCTTGAGATGTGTGGGATGATCTGGTCACTGAATTCCTAATTCCCGTGGGGGTATTGGAAGTTCCTGTGCAGCCACTCTCTATTAGTTAGGCGACAGTGGTGGGAGGTGTGTGCGTGTTTTCAGATGAACTGATATGAAAATGAGCAAGGCAAGTGACACAAAGAATGACTAGAACTGAATAGGGTACTGCAGAATTACATAAGGTTTTTAAAGTGTCGGAGGGAAGCTTAAATGTGATGTAATAGAAAGAAAAATGTGGGAGCAACCCAGTCAACTGTAACAGTGATGCAGCTTGGCGATTTTTCGGGAAATTTCTTATACAAAGGATTATATACAGGTGTTCTTAAAAATCAGCATAATATTAAACTACATCTAAAGGCAAAGGAAATGCAAATGTATATACAACCATTTCAAACTGCTAGTCCCTGTTATTCTCCACCATTGGCCTCATTTGGACATAACACTAAAACAGGGGTGCAGAACCTCTTTTAGCTTAATAACCCAATTCCATTTTTGAGAAGCTCTTGGGGGCTGCATTCCAGTGGTGTGCAGAGCCAGAGGCAAAAGGAACAGGATGAAAACACCAAAAACAACAACAACACCCAGCTTATTTTAATTTAAACCTCTTACTGCCAGTGACTAAGCCTTAGGAGAGGCATTTTAATCCTTTAGAATGGGGAAAATGCACAAAAGCCAGAAAAACACTGGGAGAAAGTGGGTGGGGCCTAGAGACGGAGGCATGGCCTTCTGTGGAACCCCGGAGGGCTGTATTGGGACTCAGAGAGAGATGGATTTTGCCCCTGGGGCTGAGGTTCTGTACTCCTGACCGAAATTATGGGGTAGCATTACAAGAACGAGTAGTGGAAAGCCTCAGGCTTGCACACTCCTTCCTTCACCTCTAGCCAAGTCACAAGGAGTTGAGTAGCTTCTGCTTCTGTTTTAGATTAACTGCGGTTTGTCGTGATGTCGGAACCTGGACAACTTATGGCTAATCTTAACTATGGTTTGTTGAAGCAAGCCATCTTTAAATCATTGTTAACAAAGCTGTCTTGTTTCAACAACCTGTTCGGATTAAACACAGTTTAAGGTTAACATGACATGCTGAACTGCAGTTAATCTATGATGGAAGTGGAAGCCTCAAATCTTCTCCTTGTGGCCACGCCGGAGGAAGGGCGGGAGCACAGGAGCTAGACGCTTCCTTGGGCTCATTCTCATAATGCTTAAACCATGATTTAACACTCAGATGCAGCCACTTTTTTCTCTTTATAGAGAATGAATGATGTGACATTTTCAGTAGTGTTTATAGTTGTGGTTTTATATATTTTGGTGGTGTGCTTTTCAGCTATTTGATAAGGAGCAACCATTCCAGCGTGGTCTGTCTTGCTCTGCCATATCTTATTTTTACCTATTGCAAAAGCTTGCTCATTTATAAGACTATCTCACAATTTATATACTCAATCTTCCATTTTAAGTTTGGAAATGTAAATCTTAACACGAATGCCTCACAATTCTATCAAACTGGGCATTATAGTTGTTGTTTTTACTCATTATTGACAATCACAATAATCTATCTGACTTAGAAGGAAAGTCTGACTGAGGGAAAGGTTGCTTAGAATACAAACATAGTTCTATAATTTGAACATTCACAATAATGGTGGTATAAATTAAAATTTGAAGTCTGCTCTTCAGAAATTAACATTCAAGGCCATGTTTTCATTGTCTCCAAAATATAAAAAGTGTAAACAGGTTAATTAAATCATTTATAGATAAATTTGAACCATGTGATATTCCCTCTATAGGTGGAAGTTTGTATAAGTGCGGTTTTTAAGGTCATGTTATTTTAAAAGTATGACTTTTGTTCGATGTTCAGATTTGGATAACACAAACATTGCTGCCAGAGTGTTAAATATGTTTTGTAAGATATGTTTTCAGTCTATTAACGGCATTTGTCAGTCTTATTGGACTTCCAATCCTAATCCTTGAATTGTTAAAAAAAGAACAGGAAAATAATGAAGAATCGTAAGCCCTTTTCACACACGCATTAGATGAAGGGGATTCACGTATAAAATGGGGCTGCCGCTGACCCCACCCTGAGGGAGCATGGTGCCACTGGCCAAACTTTCAATACCCATGTATTAGGTGTGGATTCCTGCAAGGGAAAGCCTATAGACATAGGCTTCCCCCACATTCTAGAATCCTGTAATCAGAATTCCAGAACGTGGGAAAAGCCTACACATGTAGAGGTCTATGCACACAGGTTTTTCCTTGAGGATCTCCGTGCCTAATGTGTAAATGTTGAGCATGAGGCAAGAGGTATGTTGGGGACATGGAAGAACATGACTATTTCAGGAGTCAAGGTGTTACTTAAAACAAGCTCCTTAAAACAAGCTCCTTGGTAACACTACCCTGATGTGCTCAGGGGGCATACTATCTGTTGCCAACATGTGCGCTAGCCATGCATTTGATGAGCATGAAAATAAGCCCTACAGCTTGTGGGGACCCTAATTGGCCCAGTGTCCCCACTGTTGGGGGTGGGAGTGGTGCGTCAAATCCACCCATCTCCACGCATTTCAGAAATGAAACACAAATCTGATTGATTTCTCAAACTTGCTTTAAATCAGCTTCTTTCCCTTTATTCACAAAAATAATCCATGAGTTTCCCTACCAACAAGCAAGAGAAAGATACTTAAGGTAAGGAAGGTTGCCTTGCTGGCAGTTCTAAGTGTGAGAGTGATCTTTGTAATGGTTTGTGGCTGGGCTGGGCCAGGTAAGTGAAGCTAGGTACGCAAGTTCCCTGTAGTTCTTGCTTTCTTTGAAGGATCAAAATGGCAGTGGGTTACCCTGTAGCCTCAGCCTCTAGATGTCTTGAGTCAGACCTCTTTGTCTTCCAAGGCCTTTTTTGCTTAGCAGCTTCCTCTTTCTAAGGCAAATACCTTTTGGAGCTTATTTTCCTTGCTGGGAAGCTTGGGTGTCCATTTTGTTTTCGCTAGCCATTGCTGGCCTTGAAGTGGCCCCTTCTTCTTTTGTTTAGCTCTATCTCCTACCCTCTCACTAACTTTTCTTCTTCCCCACTGACTGAGCTCTTTTTAAAATTTCCCTGCATTGCCCTGTTTCTTTCCCTTTCCTCCTTAAAAGGCCCCTTTCGTGCATCTAGGCTGGCTCCTTCCCTTCCCTCTCTTCCTGGTCTCTGTTCTGCAGTGCGCTTAGTTGACTTCCTGACCAGTCAGCTGCTTCCCAATCATCATTGACTCTGGAAGAGACCTCTGCACTGCTGGCACAAACTTTCCCACTGCCTGAGACAGGAAAGCACGCAGGCTGCTACTGCCCCCTCCTCCCATGTTTATCTCCCTCCCCCTTACCAGCTTGCTCTGCCCCCTCCTCCCCTCTGCCATGTCTTTCCCCCTTCGCTTCTCCCCATGCTTGTTCTATCTCCCTCCCTCCCTCCACCTCTGCCTCCCTTCTCTCTCCTTCATCGGCCATCAGCCACATCTCTCTCTCTCTCTCTCCTCCCCCTCCGCCGTCCGTCTGTCACCCTTTTCTATCTGCCCATCCGCATCTATCTCCCACCTCCTCCCTCCCCAATTGCCACCACTGCAGGATGGTGAGGTCTCTGAAGTGCTGCATCGTCCAGAAAAGCCTCTTCAGAGAGGCAGCCAGGCCCCAAATGCTGGGCTCTGAGGGAGTCTTTCCTTAGAGTGCCATTGGAGATTGCCTGAACTGCAAGAGGTTCCACAGAGTGAGCGGTGGTAATGAGGTGGGGAGAGGAGACACGGTGGTGGTGGCCAAAGGAGAGAGTGCGGCAGCAGGAGGTCCTCCCAGCGGGGTTTGCATAATTCTCCACTCCTCCCTCTCCACCACCTGAGGCGGAGGCTTCACCCTGTTCCATGAGAGGGCTGGCCCTCAACTTCTGGGAGATGTTGCTGGTCTGTGTGGGTTTCCTTGTCTTCTGAATGGAGGGAAGCACAGTAAGGAGAGTCCTTGTGGTAGTGACACCCAGGACCTCTCTTGCGTGAAAGAGGTCTACATCCATTTGTTGTTACGCGCGTAGTAGTCCTTATCACAGTCACTGAACCCCTGGCTGGTGTTCGGGTTTTTCTGCCTATGCCAGGAAGAGTGATTGAGTCAGGGAAACGGTGAATTGACAATCTCTGGAACTACCCCAGCTATTTCTGCTTGTGTAAAAACAAACAAACCCAACCAACCTGTAATTCTGCTGTGATTGAAATGCTGATAATGAGAATGGAAATAGGTTCACTTGAGTTTGTTGTTCACGTTAGTATTCAGGTATTCAGAACCTTGCTTCCAACCTTCTTCCACTCTTGTGCCGCCCACACATTTGCCACCCACAGCCCACTGGAATTTTCAGGTAAACTCTTAAAAGGCTGATGAATTCTGAATCATCCATGGAAGACACAGACTGTGTCAGGAGGGGCCTGAGTGTGCGTGGAGAGGGGGTGGAATAGCTCCTGCAATAACAAAAGCCATCAAATCTTCTGAGTATACCTTTCCTGCTTCCATAAAACTATAATGGGCCTCTTTATAAAATGTCTTCTTAAAAATATAAGTATAGGGCTGTGAGGTTGATGTACTGGGTTCTGCAACTGTGCGCTGCTGAATATTGCAAGGCACTTTTTTTTAAAATGACTTTTTGGGGGGGCAATCACAGGTATTTAACAACGCAGTAATTGAAATAGAGAGCTAAGATTAGGTAGGCTTTAGGCATTTCCACATCAAATCACTGATATAATGTTTTAGCTGTGATTATAGGTGAAGCCAGAGGTGGGTCAGGGGGGAAGCTCCATCCCACACAAGTGGCTGCACTCCCACCCACCCACATCTTATAAAATGTCGCAATAAAACAATATTTTTTCTGTGAACAGGGAATGCTGAGAGTATTGAAATCCCCATCCACAAAAAGCTGTCACAGTGGCTTCTGGGAATACCCTGCTTTGATGTTGAGCTACTAGCAGGAGGAATTTACACAAATCAGAGTCCTTCAGTAGCACATGAACCAACTCAAAGGTAGAAGCCTTAGCCTTTTAGAGGCTCATATCCAGCTTTTAACTCCAATTAGCAATGGGGGTCCCACTCTTATTTCTTAGGTTTGACTCTCTTTGTTTTTCACCTTCACTTGAAATACACATGTGTGTGCGCACCCACAGCATGGGAGGCAGTCCATGAACCATTAACTGGAGACCCATGTCCTAAAGCAGAGGTAGGCAACCCAGGTGCTTCCAGCTGTTTGGGACTACACCATCCATAAACCCCAATCAGCATGCCCAATGGTCAGGGATTATGTATTGTCTAATACAGGGATTATGTATTGTCTAATTTGACCCTGAGCTCCTTAAAGCGTGTAAAATTGCTTCCCTTCCTGAGATTTTGCACCAAGCTGCACAATTTTTATGTGTAATCTTGTTTCTTACAGCAGACGGATACATTTAATGTCATTAAAGTGTAAATCCAGGGGGACCATATGGAAAGGAGGACAGGGCTCCTGTATCTTTAACAGTTGTATTGAAAAGGGAATTTCAGCAGGTGTCATTTGTAGGCATGCAGCACCTGGTGAAATTTCCTTTTCATCAGAACAGTTAAAGTTGCAGGAGCAATACTAGAGTGACCAGATAAGAGAGAGGGCTCCTGCAGCTTTAACTGTTCTGATGAAGAGGGAATTTCACCTGGTGCCTTATGCATACAGATGACACTGCTGAAATTCCCTTTTCAATACAACTGTTGAAGATACAGGAGCCCTGTCCTCCTTTCTATATGGTCACCCTATCCATGCTTTGTATGATGCTGGAAGTGTCCATGTTTGACATTGACATTCAGATCGTCATACAATATACCAGTTTGCCACTGGGCTGTCTGGGATGCAAATCTGTTTAGGATTGAACACATTTGTGCCACTTTTTCCATATTGAAAGTCTGAGGGAGTGGGAAAACCTGGCTGTGCTGTAGCATTTGATTGACTATGTTTCATGAGCCAGTGGGCTATAGCAAGTATATGTATGTTAGCCACATGTGGTACAACGGGATTGGTTCATCATTTTCATTAATCCAACAGATGCCAAAGCCACTGTTGGTAGATATATCGCTTTTCTAGGATGGAAACTATTTTACCATTTTAGGCACCTAAATGGGCTTAGGCATAAGCCCATTGAATTGAATGGGATTTACTTCTGAGTATACATGTTTAGGATTGCACTGTTAGTTCCTGTTTAATCGCATCTCCCTGGCCAGTGTCCCAAATATTCCCTCGTTTTCTGACTGTGAGACCAGTTTTATTTTATTGCCTTTTTATTTGCTTTGTTGAAACTTTTTGAGGAACAGGGAAAGGGATGGAAATGGTTTAGGTTCCATTGTAAACAGCGGGCAAATTACATACCGGAAAAGTGACTCCAAATGCAAGTTGCGTCTGTAATAGGACCACATAGGCTGAAGAAACTATAATAATGTAAACAGCAGGAACATCAAATTCTCTGCCTTGTGCGATACAGTAATTCAAAGATAAATGATACGTCCCAGGAGAGGTACCTTGAAGTTTTAATATTTAGGTGCAAATATCCCTTCTTAATGTCCTTTTTGACTTTTACCTGGAATCCTTCTTCCCAGCCCTGCCTAACCAGATTACCTCCAACATGAGGGTGTGATCTCCCCCTGCTGCTCTGCTGCAGCAAATCCATTAAAGATCCAGTGCACAGGGGGATGCGAATTCCGTCTGACATCGTACCTGAAACTTGTGGGCAGCAAGAACAGCTACAGTCAGCTCCTGCAGTGACAATAACAGAACATAATAAAAGAGATAGACCAAGTGGAGTTAGACTAAAAGAAAAGAGGGAAAATACTCAGGAAAATTTTTATTGCTGGAATACAAAAGGGAAACAATCCAAAACCTCATAAAATAGTAGACAAAAGTATAGTACTTTCATACACCTATGCACACATGGTTTTTAGGGGTTGAGGTACTCCTTGGATGCTATGTTTTTAGATCAGGAATGGGTAGACTTCAGGATTGTGAGATCTGTTTTGCTTTTGCTTTTTACTAGAATCCTTAGATCCATCACCTGGAGCCAGGGGCAAAACACATACATTTTAATCAAAGATTAAAATTTAGCCCGGAGAGGAGAAGATTGAGGGGAGACATGATAGCACTCTTCACATATTTGAAAGGTTGTCACACAGAGGAGGGCCAGGATCTCTTCTCGATCATCCCAGAGTGCAGGACACAGAATAATGGGCTCAAGTTACAGGAAGCCAGATTCCAGCTGGACATCAGGAAAAAACTTCCGGACTGTTAGAGCAGTACGACAATGGAACCAATTACCTAGGGAGGTTGTGGGCTCTCCCACACTAGAGGCCTTCAAGATGCAGCTGGACAGACATCTTTCAGGTATGCTTTAAGGTGGATTCCAGCATTCAGCAGCTCCCTTCCAACTCTACTATTCTATGATTCTATGACCGCAAGGATTTATTCTGAGTTCAAGAACTAAACAAAGTTCATAGTACTTTCACATGCAGATCCACTCCTAGTCGGTTACCTCACATTTTCTTCTTTTCAGCAGTAAAACATATGGTGGAGGAACAGTCATTTTATTATTACTCTCGTTATTTATTTATTTGTTAAATTTATATCTTGTCCCCCAGGGCCCTCAAGGTGGCTAAAAATTAATAAGATACAGATTAAAAACAAGATGCTAATTAAACACAACTTAAAAACAAATCAATTAAAGCACAAAAATAAGGAATCAGAAATCCTTGTCAATCTAATGCCAATCATCTACCAGTCGTGCCAGATCTACCTACTTCATTAGACCCTGTCTGTCATTTCACATTTTTCTTAAACACCTTTCCCAGTCTTATTGAATTCCCATCAGCCTTCTTCCCCCTAAAATATAGGTGCTTTCAGATTGGTTAAAATCATGCCAGGGCAACTATTACTGTTCAAAGTATCTGGTTCTGGTCAGAGTTACGCTCTGTTCACAGCTTTTCCAAAATCAGATTGGAGATGTCACACATCAGAATTGCTCTGTAGTCACAGAAAATGGCATTATTTACCACATAACCGTAGTTTTCTATCAATAATGAAGTGGGGATGTGTAGTTGATTACACATCTCCATCTCCATTATTTAATTCATAGTGATGCTTTTCACTTCGTGGAATTAGTCGCTGAAAATTAATTAACAATGCATAGACGATAATAATGCACTTCCTAGTCTAAGGAATTGCATTTATTATTACTAAGTGGAGTTTTTGCATTGATGCATATAAGGAATAGGAGTTGTTGATGGACCAGAACACCTTTTGTTTTCAGTTCCTGCCTGGCAGATATGATTTGGTTGCTGCTTCACCTGATCCAGGTGGTTTCTGGGGAATCACTTCACTCTTACGTGGACACCTAAGCTGTAGGTGTACATGTAAGAGTGAATTAACCCCCTTGGAGCTGGGGATCAGAAAAGAGAAACTCCCCCCCCCCCCAAATGGCAAATACACCCCTGGGCCAGAAAATGTTACCTACCTATGACCTAAGAGTGTTAAGTATAGATCTAAATGCAAAGCCAAACATATATATCATAACAGTATATACATCAGGAAGCCAGGAGTAGATGTAGTTTCCTGTCAAATGTGTTTAGCATTAAACTTGGTGTTAAATCATCTGGTTCCAGTTCTCCTAAAAATGTGATTATACAGTTGGGTAACACCTCTGCTAGGACCAGCCAAAATGTCACAAAATAGTGAGCAAACTATCGAGTTCAGAATTCTTTGTCAGGCTGAATGGTACACAAAGTGGGAGAAGAGTGGTAAAAACACAAAAGACTAGGCCAGGTGCTGTAGCCATAAGGTCTGCATTTAGACTCACTTTCAAGATGGAGCCAGAAGACTGAATCAGTTAGTTTCCAATAGATGTTGTAGGTATCAGGTTACACCTAGGATCTTGGGATGGAGAAGCAACAGTGAATTTGAAATACTTTTCACCTCCCTGTAATGTAAGATGGCTAAGATTTCCTGCTGGTGCCTAAGAATTCAAAGTATTTATCCATCCCTGTCTCAATAAAGAAGAGATGATGTGATTGACCTACAATTTATCTTTGAATTACTGCATCACCAGAGGCAATTCTAGTAATGTGCTGCAAGTCCACAAAGGAGTAAAAAGTTGTTTTATCATCATCAGTGGAAGCAATCAACACTGTAAGGCCGCATACAGATCAAGCTGGGCATGGCTGCCAATTTCTTATTGAATATTGAGCTCAGGACTGCCTGAAGTGTTCCTTTAAGATTATAGTTATTCACATAGCTTACATATATCTTCCAGGTGCTAAAATGTGGGGACAGCACTATGGAACACCCCCATGTTAGTCGCAAAAATAGGGGATCAGGGATTAAGGGACTCTTCTGGTGAATCTCAAGAAGTTCAAGAACACATGGTCGTTTTACCCTTTCCCAACCTCCTGCCTTCTAGATGTATTTGACTGCAACTCCCATCATTCCCAGCCCACATGGGACTAATGGGAGTGGCAGTCGAACACTTCTGGAAGGCACCAGGCTGGGGAAGACTGTTCTAGACATATTTTTATGTGCCATGTGCCTGTATCTTGCCTAGTTACTTTTATTGCCTCTCCAGAAAAATATGCTCCAAATATAGGGTCTTTCTCACGAAGTGGATGGTCTAGCAATTGCTTATCCTGAACTCTCCCACTAGGTGATGCCCACACATTCCATATATGTTGCTTTGAGGATGGAGGTTGTGATCATCTTACAGGTATATGTGCCCTGTTTATACACAATAATTGGGATGCCATTAAAATATTTTCCTCCTCCCCCCTTTCTCCCAAAGGCTGCTTACTCCTCTCCTCCAGTGCAAGCCTCCAGCAATTAAAAACAGAATCCTTTTAACTACATTTAAATGTGATTTGCTGTTTGACAAGATCCTTCGGAGCACAGTGCACTTGGATTTTCACTGTTCTAAATAATGTCACGTCATCTGCAAACCTGGCCACTTCATTGCTTACCTTGACTCCAGATCATTTTGAATAGTTTAAACAGCACTTATTCCAGTACAGATCCTTGAGTAATCTCAATGTCTACATTGAAAACTGTTAATTTACTACTACCCTCTGTTTCCTGTTGTTTTAATCAGTTATCAACCCATAAGATCCTCTTATCCCAGGAGCCTTTGGGAGGGACTTTGTCAAAATCATTTGGAAGTACAAATGTACAGTGATGACACTCCAAAAGAACTCTGTAAGATTGGTGATGCAAGTCATCTCTTTGCAGAAGCCACGTTGATTCTTTCTCAACAAGGCTTTTAGTACTAAATCCATGAGGGCTCTTAAATTCTATTTCCACGATCCTAGATGTGTTCTCATCAGAATTACATATTATGCTGTCCTCATCTTTTCAGTAGAAGTTGCTTTTTGCTAGCCAATCATGACAAGTGCTCATTTATTTGTTTTAACAGTTCAGCAGGTGCATGCTCTAGAGAAGGTTATAGTTACCTTCTTTTTGTACACATTGAGTTGGATTCAGACTAAGTTATGCTTTTGTCTCATTGATTTCAATAGGGCCAAAGCATGATTAACTTAGTCAAGATCCAATCCGTTAGGTGTGAGTGTAGGGTGGGGGGGGGGCACCTACTGCTACAGATGGTCAAAAACAATCAAAATCCTAAATTACCAAGGAGTGTATAGTTTTGCTGCAAAGCACAAAGTTTGGTATCTTTAGTGTAGTAGCTTTTAATAAATTCATGGAGGATAACTGTCTTAACCACTGTAACTAATTCAAACCTCCAAATTCAGAGGCAGCATACCTCTACGTTGCTGGGGGAGGGAGAAAGTGATGGGGAATGGTGACTGCCTTCATGCCCTGCTTGTGGGGTTCCTGGAATGAGCTAGCTGATGATTGTGAGAAACAGGATATTAGACCAAATGGATCTTTGGTTTAAGTCAGCCATGTTTTTATGGGAGAACTGGACCAAGGGGGATGTAAAATGCAGCGTTGCCCTGTACACTCCTCCTTGTCTCGCAGCAAATGGGCTGCTGTCTTGTGTGTGCATGTGTGTGTGCACACATGGGCATGTAACATACAGGTGCTCCACACCTGGACAGGACTATTAATGTCTGTAGAGGACTATTATACTTAGAAAAATCTGATCTCTCTCTCCTTTTGGTTATTCAATGCCGGCTTTAAAACTCTGGGTGAGGAGGCCAATGTGTTTGCTGCCTATTTAAAATGTCTCAGAAAAAAAACCAAGGATTCTGTGTTGTTGTTTGTAACTGTGTTCTTAGTTTGGATTGTTTTACCGTTTCATCTGTATCGTATTATTGTATTCGCTGGTGAGCCGCCCAGAGAACTTCTGTTATGGGGCAGCTATATAAATACAGTAATACATAAATAAAATAAAATAAAGTCATTCATATGGATGCCCTGGGACACTGCGTACCTTCTCCAATCACACTGCATGTTTGCTCTTACTGTGACCTAGATGGAGGGATCACTTTGAGGGGTGAAGAATGGATGGTTCACTTTCCAGGACCGCTCGATAGTTGGCCTTTTTATTGGAAGTGCCATCTGAATGCCAATTAGTGTCAGTTAGGATGCTCGTTTCTGTCACATTTGCTTGGAAATGGCTGGCATCCACTGCTAACGCGAATTTTACAGGCCAAAGAAAACTTTCTGAAGCCTATTATAAAGGAGTGCTTTTAATATAAAATCTGTGTTTGCTATACTTCTTACTAACCATGGTGAAGAAAACACCACCCTTTAGCATGTGCATAAGAAAAGTTATTGTTGTTTACTTTCTTCATGTCTATTTAGTGCCGCCCCCCCCCCCCCCCAGTCTTTTGTGGATACATATTACAACTCCCACTGCTAGGTGCCCACTAGATAATGCTGCTTCTGCTGTGCTCCGAAGAAGACATACTATTTACTGTGAGGTGAATATGTAGTAAAACAAGTCAAAATTGTTCATAACTTTTAAGTGGAATTTATCATGTTTCCTCTAGTGTCATTGACCTCAACTTAACTTGAGTATTTTAGTTAAGGGCCATCTTAAGATTTTAAATCTTCCTTTAATAAATACACATTTGGGGATATAGATAATTTGTGGATACTAAAAATTAAGACAAATTGTGAAGGCATTAATGAGTTAAAATTTACATTAATTCAGTGATCATTATTTTTCTCCCCCCCTCCCCCCCAATAAATGGTCAGTAATTAACAACTTGGAGATTCCTTCTGCAACTGCCTGTAAGGAAAAAATATTAGTAGCTAAAATCCAGGATTATTAATCAAGAATCCATAGCCTTAGCCTTAACAGTGACGTTGTGCCCACGCAATCATTGAATCATAGGGTTATTGTCGAATTATTGTAGAAAAAGCAGGGAAAGAGTCTATATTTAACATATCCACCATAGTAATTCAGTGATTATTGCTTAGATACAGAATGCAGTTGAAAAAGATGACAACCTTTGTAGCGTCATCTGCTTTGATCGGTTTATCTTTATGAGCTCTAGAAATTTGCTTGCTTTAAAAAAATTAGTCAAGACCCCCCAAAAGCTTTTGGATGAACTGGATATCCTAGTGGAAGTTTAATTGCATGATCTGCAGCATGCTCACAGCAATGCAGTAAGCTAGTGATCCTGCCAAGGTTACGCTTGGCAGGTTGTCTGAGGGCTAGAAAGTTAGAATGTAGTCCAGGGTACAAGACTTGCTAATGTAGTGGTTATCAATTTCACACGGAGAAGACGTATTACAACATTTCCAGTCCCAGGTAAAACCTGACACCATCTCAGTACCTGCTAGAGCCGAATTTGAATATCTGCAGCCTCTTCCCACTTTCCATCTTAAGACTGTGACCAGACTCCATGGCTTGAACATCAGCCACCTTTTCTTCCCTTCCACTCACCCTTTTTTTGCTTTGTTTAACGTCTTGCCTGATGGAAGAGTTCGGAAGAACTCAAAAACGGTATAGTCTTTTTTGACCTCTGCATTGCCCTAATAAAAGATATTACTCTAATATGGATTTTATAATTGGGCAGTATCATGTAGTTTCAGGAGAAGGGTCTTGAAATGACAAAATAGTGTTGGCAGGCACAGGAATCCTATCCTTGTGGGGTGCAGGGAGGTTTTGTAGTGGAGCAACGGACATATCCACAGCCTTGCCAGCTCACTATGGCCCAGGTAGAAAGTGAGGGGAAGAATTTATTGACTCTGGTGAGAAGGAAATAACTATGCAGGGATGCATGAGAATTCCATTTGAGGGGTGAAAACTCAGTGGATTTTGCTGGTTCTGGCCTGGTGGATTTTGTTCAATTTCCCTTCACTAGCATCTACTCATGGCTATGTGCTACCTCCAGTATTAGAGGCAATAAGCCTATATACAGCAGTTGTTGGGGAACATGGGTGGGAGGGTGCTGTTGCCCCTGTGCCCTGCTTGTGGGTTGCTGGTTGACAGCTGGTGGCCACTGTGTGAACAGAGTGCTGGACTAGATGGACCCACAATCTGATCCAGCATGGCTTTTCTTATGTTCTTAATCTGTAGCAAGTTGGGCTAATATATAGATTGTTCTTTTTATTGGTGGCAATTTGCACAAATTGGATTTTATGGGGAGGTATCTTTAAATTTGTGCAAATAGGATTGTAATTTTTAAAATATATATTTTTGAATTGGTGATCTTGTGCAAGTGGTCATGATTGCAAGTACACCTGTCCCCTATGTATCCCTGCAGAGGCATGTGCTCTTCTTGTAAATATCCTTGTTAATTACATCCTCTCCACAAGCTACTTTAGCCCAGCAGAGCCATACTCCATACTTGTCAAAGGAGGTGTCAGTTTCCCCCTCAGCTCAGGAGTGCTGGAGTGGAGAATGAAATTGACAAGTACTTTGACAAGTATGGAATAAGGCTCTGCTGGCCTAAACGAATTATATAAAAAAGTATATTAAAAAATCAACCCCATTTCTGTAAATTTAAAGATCCTTCCCCCCATAAAATCCAATTTGAGCAAATTACCCTTTGCACAAATAGCAGGAGCCAGAAAAACAAAGCGCAAACAATCTGCTAAAGTCTGTTGCCACTTCCCAGAATGGAAACATTGCAGAAGAAGAAGAAGAAGAAGAAGAAGAAGAAGAAGAAGAAGAAGAAGAAGAAGAAGACTTTATAACCCGCCTCTCCCTCCAGATCTCATCAGGCTTAAATAAAACAGGATTCCCAGCATCACACATCCCTATAACTACATCACCCTTGGGCTGGCATAGCTCTAGGCCACTGTTGTTGGTATGTTGGGGAACAAACAGGCTTTGGATCCTGCAGATCGAAAGTCACCCCAATATGTTCCCAGACACTCTGTTTTACCCCCATCACTGGCAAAGCTCTATGCTGATGGAGCTTTCCTTGCTATATCAGAGGGCTTCTGGTAGGGCTGTGCAAGATTCGGCCTTGGCTTCAGAAGTCCGAGGCTTCGGCAGCCATTTCGCAGAGTAGCCACCATGTTTTGCACAGCCCTTGTATCCAGAGAAGAAAAACCTACAACTCCCAGTATGCCTTGGAAAGAAGGAATGGACCTACTGAGGTCAGGGAGCGATGGGCACTCATGGCCTCATCGCCACAGGGTCCTGTGAGCACCCTGCAGCCGCTCGCATCTCCTGAAAGCCGCCAACTTCCCTATGCTCCGCACTGATGATAGGCCCTGAAAGTGCACAGAACAGGGTCTCATGTAGCTGGGTGGGCAATCCACCAGGATCAGCAGCAGCGAGGCTGCAAGCACCCGTCGCTCCCCTTCCAGAGATAAGGCCAAATCTTGCACAGCTCTTGTTTAGACAGAAAAAGTTCCTACAATTCCCAGCATTCTCCAGCCAGCTGTGAGTTATATGACTTTTTTTCTATCTAAACATGCATAGGATTGTGCCCTAAGAGCTCAATCCTATGCAAGTCTACTCAGATGTAAGTGCCATAGAGTTCAATGGGACTTACTTCTAAAAACATGGGTTCTGCTATGAGGATTTTGCTCTCTTCTTTCAGGTAGGGTTTCTGTATACTGAAGCACATGTGAGGCTTCTCTTGAGAATTCTTCATCAGTTTTCGCTGTGGTCCAACAACTGCATTCTCTAGAAGTAGACTACATCTCACTGACACTCAGTTCAGAGGTCTGTCTTGAAGGCTGTGTCAGGAGTTTTTCTCCCACAGACCTTCCCAAACTCCTGCCTTTCCTGCCTTAAGTGATCTCAGCCATTGCTTGTGGTCTTGCCTCAGGCACCTTCTGGCTTCCCTTGAGTCTCTTTTCAAGTCCATTCTGGCTTCTTCTCCTACTATTTCTCAGCTCTGACTGACCTGCCTTTTTAAGATTGCTCCAGGCAGTGTGGAATCTGGCCTTAAATTCTCTCCAGGTGAGATTCTCCAGCCAATCCGTTTCTTAGTGAATAGAATTCCACTCCCACCCTCACTAGTATCAAACAAAGAACCAATAGACAACTTTGGGATGTTCTCAAATTAACCAATTAAAATGTACGGCCTTCTGATTCCATCCATCAGTTGATATAAATTAATCCAGCGTTCCTGAGCCTGTGCCCTCCAGATGTTTTGGACTACAATTTCTATCAGCTCTGATAATTGCCCATGTTCACTGTGGGTTGCAATCCAAACATCTGGAAGACACCATGTTGTGGAAGCCTGAATTTGTCTCATAGTCCAAAATTATACTTAAACTCTATTAACAAATATACATATAACCTTTTTATTGGCAATCCTACTATACTGTTATTTATTTGTTACATTTATATCCCTCCTTTTCTTCCAAGGAGCCCCAGGTGGTTAAATGACACTCTTTTTCATTTTATTCTTGCAACAACCCTGTGAGGTAGGTTAGGCTGAGAGTCAGTGACTGGCCCAAAGTCACCCAGTGAGCTTCATGGTCGAGTGGCAATTTGAACCTGGTTCTCCCCAGTCCCAGGCCAACACTAGACAGGTGCTCGAAGGTAAAAAGGGGTTGTATTTTGATTTCCACAAAGAGAATTGAATCTATGTATGCCTAGGAGAAATGTTAATTTTCTCATATATATTCTAGTTAACCTAAACTGCTATGATGAATCAGTTAAGATTATTTGTAGCAATAACTTTGTTTTCAGAAATGCTCTTGAAGGTTTTATTAGTTTGGGGTTGGGAACTGTGTTCCATGCAGAACTGTCGTTTGCTCACATCTCTCTTTTGTTTCTTCTGTGGAGTTTTTTAATGTGTCTTTTAAGTGTTTTGAGTGAGCAAGCCTACATTCTCTGGCTCAAGTTAATCCCTCTTTTGTGAAGAGATCCTGAGATCCATTTTTAATCCCTAATGCTGAACTTTCTGCCAAGGAATATTTATTGCATTACTTAAAGATACTTGCGACTGTCATGGTTACCAATACCTGTGCCTTGTGTTGGGTGGTGTGATGTAGCACAGAGTTTAGTGTATAACTAATGTCATTCAGAGAAAAATGATATTAGTTATATTTCCTCTCTCCCCCCCTCCCCACAGACATACCCACACAAAACTAGGGGTATGCATAGGGGTAATCCACTGGGTTGTATCCAAAGGTGCCCCCTGTCAGCAGAATAGCCACTGGTGGTGGAATGAATTCCTCCTGTTGCGTCCCCCCTGCCCACATCTGCTCCAGAGAATGCAGGGACAGTGCATGGAGGAAGAGAGCAAGAGGAAATCCTATTGCATGTGCAGAGGTTCACTCATGTCTCATTGGATGTAGCCCATTGTTGTAGGATTACCGCCAGTAGAGATCACCAGCAAGATTGGTTAGGGGCTAGTCCCTTATGAAAGGACTAAAATATAAATGGTGGCATAATGCCAGTGGTAATTAGTTGTATGTAGTTGTATTATTAATTAATTAATTACTTCTCTTTAGCAACAAGTAGCCAAAGCTTTCTTTAGGAACATAGGTTTACACCAGGTGGTACCATTCGCCCATCCAGATCAGTATTGTCCACACTGACTGGCAGCAGCTTTTCAGGGTTTCAGAAGGTTTCTTTCTTCTTCTCCAGCCTTAACGGGGGATTGAACCTGGGTCCTTCTGCAGGCAAAATACGTGCTCGACTATTGAGATCTTCCTCCAAAAGATATTTTCCTTGACACCAGTGGTATGTGAGCACTATAGGCTGTAGAAGGTCTACTCTGTGCACAAATTCATAGAAACATTTATACTCTGTTTAGTAACAGCTGCTGTAGTACTTGGTCATGTATATATTCCCCAAAGGAATATACCACCTGTGTTTATAGCTCCGGTAAAAATGGTCTGTGAGGCATTTATCCCACAGAATTTCTTCCCTTTTGACGCAACTTTGCAATGCAATATCGATCCAGAAGGGAGAGGCGGGTAAGAAATAAATATATTATTATTATTATTATTATTATTATTATTATTATTATTATTATTATGAGCCTTTACCACTATACCACTCTCTATTCTATAATAACAACTAGTAATGTATGCCTCAATTTTTTAAAACCACATTTTCAATCTCCAGGCCTTCAGAAATTAGAGGCTGCAAGCTCAAACACACGTAGAGCTTTTCTACATAAGTAGGGTGACCATATGGAATGGAGGACAGGACTCCTGTATCTTTAACAGTTGTATTGAAAAGGGAATTTCAGCAGGTGTTATTTGTATGCATGAGGCACCAGGTGAAATTCCCTCTTCATCACAACAGTTAAAGCTTCAAGAGCCCTGCCCTCTTTTGTATCTGATCACGCTAGTATAGCTCCTGTAGTTTTAATTGTTGTGATGAAGGGGGAATTTCACCAGGTGCTGCATGCATACAAATAACACCTGCTGAAATTCCCTTTTCAATACAACTGTTCAAGATACAGGAGCCCTGTCCTCCTTTCCATATGGTTACCCTGTGCTCGTCTTCCCAAACTCATGGTTGTTAATGGGTTCTTTAGATGATGTCGTAACCTTTCAATTGTTCTTCTGTGTTTAGCCAGTTCCTGTGTTTAATGTGTTTCATGACATTTGTGATATCATGAAAGAGCAGCAAGTAGCTAATTATTGAATTCAGAGTTATCGTATTTTACTGTCAGGGAGGAGGAGAAGTGCTTGTGAGATCTTCTATTCATGTGCCAAAAAATCCTGGCTGGATTTGGGGCCTGTGCACCTTGGCTTGGGTGGATGGAGGGACACCATTTGCTGCTGTATTTCAGGCAGCAAAATACCTTATGCCAGACTTGTCTCATTGTCATTATCAAGTTTATTAATAGTCCACAGAACTTAAAATTTAAACACACACCACACAGAGAAATATTTTATTCCATACAGTATAAGGGGAAAAGAAATGCAAGAAGGTCTGCTGAAAATACATGTTTCATTATTAAAACATTTAAACAACATTAAGACAAATTTAAAACAACGAAGGTCCTTTAATAATCCCACAGAAGTTTATTGCATTTTTTTGTAGCTTGTAATACAAGCTTTGCAACTGAATCAGTTATGTTGAAATTGTGTATCCGTGATCAGGAAGTTGTATATCACTCCAAAGATCTTCCTGGGAAGGAGGCAATTGGATGTAATATGCTTTTTAATTCTTCATTACCATACATGCACAGGAGTAACACATGTAATAGAGTTTCTAACTCCTCATTACCATACATATAGAATTCCCAAGTGGAATGCCATGAAAGCCCTATTCAGGCATTCTCTATTTGTGTTGATTAAACACATGAGGAGGGAGAGAGCTCCATCATCACTCTCATTGCCCTCTAGACATGGAGGGCAACTTTATGAAGCGGAGAGCCTCCTGTATCCGTGGGTGCTGTCCAGGCAACCCTGATGCTGGATAATCTTTGACCTGTTGGGATAAAACTAATTTCACCTTGTTGTAGCCGAAGGAAGAACTGTAAAATATGGAGTACATTTGTTTTCCAAAAATTCATTACTCCCATAAGAATCTTCACATACTAAAGGTAGTATTCAGTTAGTCATTAGTACTTACATAAATTACACTTAACTAATGTAAGGGACCTCTAGTGCAATGGCAGAAGTGTTATTTGGGGGGATGGGTTTTCCAGGGAATTCCATCACACCAGCTAAGGCTATAGGTGTTGCGTTAGTGGTCCATGCTAGCACAATGTAATTTATGCTAGTGCTAGTGCCCAATTGGATACTGATAGAAGTATAAAAATCTGAATTTTTTTTAAAAAAAATCTCAGTGCATAAGTTTCAGCCAAAAGCCAAGCCTTGTTTGAAATAGAACCAGCTTCTATCCTTAGTGCAGCCAGTGGCACACAGTTGGTCACAGCAAACATTTTATGCAAAACAATAACTACAATAACTTGACAGAACCACGTCGTGTTTAGAATTCACCCCTGCAATCCATACCTACACTCCAATCAAAGTGGTGTTGGGGATTTAGCTTAAAAAACCAGAAAGGCCGAAAGATAAAAACTGCTCCCCTTTTGTAAAATAAAATCTAACAATAGCTTTGGCACTGTTGAATGCATTATGTAAAGCGAAAAGCTTATGAGCCCACCAAGGTAAGGAAGATTGAAATATGACACCAAGGTACTTAACTCTCATCACTTGCTCTGGGTTGCCCACTCAAGACCCCCTGCATTTTATGACACGTTTGGAAAATGCCATTTTTTAAATTGTAGTTGATTTTTAATATTTTTTTTGACAATAAAGAAGAAAACATATTCAGGGGATGCCTTGGCCCTACCATACTTATTCATAAGAGTACTGTGTTGTATGCATAAAGAAGAATTGGTATATTAACAGCTGCCATTATAGGAGGATGAAGTTCATCAGCCATACAACAAGACAATACATTTTAAAATATGAATTATTTAATGGATGCACCCTTGATAAAACGAGTTACTGAAATAGAGTAAGATAACAGGCTTTGAGTTCCATAGTGTACTCTAATTGCATTTGAATATGGAGCTCTTGTAAGAAATGGGAGCTTTTTATTAATTGAGATTTGAGACAACTTTTCCCAAAGTATTTCCTTAGAGATGGAATCCAATACAGATTTAAGATCTATGAAAGATGCACAAAGTCTCCCCTTTGAAGGTTTGGGATATTTTCTGCCCAATGAGCTAAAACTATCCAATGATCTATGTCTGAATCCAGACTCTGTCATACCAATAATGCCTTCAGTTTCAGTCCAAATTTATGGTATAGAAATCATGCATATAGTTTACTCAGTGAAACTTACTTCTGAGTAAATACATGTGTAGTAATGCTCTGTGCATTGGCAAAATATATATCAATTTCTGGTCACTTGTTTATATTTCTGAGATGCCTGCAATGTGCACTGGGCAACTGGTGATTATTCTGATGAGAAAGAGAACAGAGCTTTACATGTTGACCTGGAACAGAATGGTCATGTTCACATGTAATAGAAGACCAGGAGAAGCATGAGCAGTGTACAAATGCATGCAGCCTTTTAGCCCCTGCTTTGCTGCTCCCTTTCTGTGAACAGGAAACAAGCCAAGATCCAACACCTAAACATAGCTTCCCATTATATGCAAACTGGGAACTGTGGTTTTGCACTTCCAAACAAGCCAGGATTGAAAACCAGCTTTAAACCAGGGGTTTAAGTTAACTTAAGAACCCTAGCTTGTTTTGAAGTGCAACTATAATTCCCAGTTCACCTGAAACATTGAATCACTGAATTCTAGTCTGTGTTCCTAGTTGCTGCAAAGGGAAGAGCATAACAGGAGTGAATAGACTCTGTGCAGGTGTATGGCACTTGTTCATATCCTGGGTTATTAAACTAGGATTGCAAGCTTGGTGTGACATACAAACTAGGTCAATCTAAATGGCCTGTGTTATATATATTTTTTCTGAAGAATGAGTGAATTTGGGTTCAAATCAACACATAATTCTGTTATGGGATAAAACATTTTTCAGCAGTTTTGTCTGCAATAACATATTTTAAAGTGTGATTTGCATCCCATAAAAGGGCCTCTTGAATGAAATACTGCTCACACTAGTCAAACTAGGCAGAAAAACTAGATAGAAAAAGGAAATGAACTATTTTCTCTTAAGCTTATGGTAGTGGTAGTTAAAATCTCCTCTCTCGTCTACATTTCTTCCTTAAACATTACAATTCTGAGGAAAGGGTCTGATTCAGAAATGGCTAATGAAAACACTGTCAATTAGCAGAACCCCTCTGTTTCCATGTTGCCCCTCTTGCTCCTGTTCCCCAGTATACAATGATTGATTGCCTTCCTTTGATTTACATTGCCGTACCTTAAAGTGCAGATGTTTATAAAAATGTGGTGGCAATTTGATTACTGGAGTTTGGAAAAGCCCTCCTTTTCTCCCCTACTCCACAGGGTGCATTTTGTAGTTAAATCTGTCTGGATATTCACCCTTACCTAAGATTATTAT
Organism: Anniella stebbinsi; assembly: GCA_029215795.1. Classification (NCBI taxonomy): domain Eukaryota; kingdom Metazoa; phylum Chordata; class Lepidosauria; order Squamata; family Anniellidae; genus Anniella; species Anniella stebbinsi. The sequence continues at coordinate 229,626,603 of JARDYH010000001.1, forward strand.
TTTTAAATGGTGTTGAGCTTTTCTTTTTATTATTATTATTATAGACTGTAGGGCAGAAATCATCATCAGGGACATGCTTGTTACAAACGCACAATCCCTCCTGTTCGTCATCCACTATGAAAGAGAATGCTCTGTGAGTTGACTGAGGCACAGCAACCCAGCCAATCACGGGTCTGTTTCCTGACTCTGTCATCAGTCCTTGGTTGGGGAAAACGGTTTTGCTTTCATGCTCTGTGTTTGGGAGGCAGATAAAATGCCAGGTCTGGGTTGCCTCTAGGGATAACCTTTCCTCCTATGATGTGAATGAAGAGCATCTTGGCTGGGGGGAAATCCACAGGAAAAGGAATTGAAAAGGCAGGCTGAGCTGCTCTGTCTAGGCCTTCCCCTGCATTTTAAATCCTAGCTGTGGCTTTGGTAGGGATTTCACTTTTGCCTTGAGAAGGGGTGCTTTGGATTATTGGACCTCCATGTATGACAATTTGTACCTGCATGGATTTGAAGACTCTGAGGCGGTAAGTGGATTTTGTTTTGTGTTGTTTTCTTGCTTGTTTGTGTATTCAACAGCTCATCCTTTTGCGGGGTTCTTTCCTCCTTCCTCAAATTGGCAAAGTATGCGGAAGATAGGGATGCTAGAGAAACAGGCTTTGTTTTGTGGGCTGGCTGGTGATGTGATAGATATAGTCTGGAGGCACCTGAACTAATCTCGGTTATATAATTCCTTGTCCAGCAGCAAAAGAGAGAAGAAGAAGAAAAGAAAAAGATTCCAGTGTTCCTGACAGAAGCTGGAAAGCGTTTTGTGTGTTGTAATGTGCCGATAGCACCCTGCACTTTTCTCCTCATGGCAGAGGCTGTATGAATGTTTCGTGCTTTATAGTTGCCGTGCATATCATGTTCTTCATCCGAGGGGAGGGGGGATGCTCATAAAACTGGACTTGATGGTTTGTGTCATTTGGGAGCCGTGGAAGTCCTCAGCCTGTGGTGCATGTGTGTGTGCTTTAAGACGCTGCCTTGGTAAATGGTCGGTGCAGATGCATTTGATTTTCCTGAACAAAGAAACAGTACAAGTGGTTGCCGTAATACAACCTTACAGGATCACAATGGCAGTGTGTATGCTTTTAACATGCTGGTTACAGAAGGCTGAGGTGTAAGGGTTGCTGATCTTGTCTTTTTTATTGTTTAGGAGATGTTATTCCTTAATAGACCTGTACTCCCGCAAGTCAGGATAGCCATCCTGCTGACAGAAGCCATTTATATTTTGCCAGAATTGATCATTAGGAACCCTGAAGCATGTGTGAGTTTGAAACCATTTGAATATGGACTGAAAAAAAACTCGCCATTCGAGATTAGAAACCTTGCAGTTCTTGCTATCATGTCTTTTTATTTTCTTCCCTTCTGTGATTTAAAACAATCCTCAAGGGGCAATATTTTCCCTGGGTGAAAAGAAAACTGCTTAGATTGGCATAACAATGTACACGCTGTTCCATATTAAACAGGAATGTGTTACATAAGGCTTTATGGCCAAAGCATAAAATACACAGATTATAACATAAAATAGTGTATGCGTCAATGCAGACGTACATGGCCAGTGATGCGCTATCCACATGAGGATGGTTTAGATCCTATATATCTCTTTGGATTAGTCTTTGTTCCTGTCTGTTACTGTGATTCTCCCCAGGCTCTAGCTGCAAAGAGTAGCATATGTACATATTGACTCAAATGCTTATGTTTATAATTTATCTTTATGGTTAATATAATTTGGAAGGGAAAGAATCTGAATTTTTTGAGTGAACTAATCCACAATCCTCTTCTTAAAAAAGATAAGGGGTAGGGGGTAGGGAAAAGCTGGATGGCAATTTCTTTTATAATGCCTCTTTGGATTAGTTTTGGAAAAATGTGTGTTTTTAACTGATATTTCTGCATTCTATGGGTAATTCCATAAACTATTTGTAAGTGAACTTAATAAGAGAACTGTATTTCTATACAATTATTTAGGGGAGCAGCATCAAAAACAAAAATAGCTGTAATGATAGCTTACAGGCACCTTAAGAAGAAGAATAAGTGAAGATGGCCAAACTGCTTGGTAGTGCAGCCCAGTGGGTGAAGTGCGTGAACTTCAGTTGAGGATACTTGAGATTCATATACTGCTCAACACTCACTTTATGGATGGCCTAAGCCTTAATGCCACGCTTTCCATCTCATGTCCTTGCTTGAAGTACAGAAAGTTGGAACCAGACTTTGTCATACTTAAAAGTAGACCCACTGAAATCAGTAGAAATTAAATTAATCATGACTAACGTAATACCCATTGATTTCTATGGGTCTCAATTCCCATTGATTTCAATAGGTCTCCCCTAAATATGACTAAGTCTGGATCTAACCCAGGGGGAATAATGGCCCATTGTTCATGATCATGGTGTGTATGAATGGGAAATGGTGGTTGAAAAGCACCTGAAAAGCACCATTGCTAAATAAAGATAGCAGTTTATAATTTGATTTTACTATTGAAAAGGAGATCTGTGTAATGGGTTTAAAATGCACAACTGTTGCCTGTTGCTTATGCACAAACCTGATATATTCCCTAACAATCGCAGTGTCTTCTTTTCACAGGCATTGGATATGCTATACTTTGCAGCCTGTTTTTCTTCCAGCTAGCAATTTTATGGTTATTGTAAGTTCCATGCAGAGTGTAGGTTACACTCGTGTTACAGGCAGTTATTGGATATTGCCAGTAAAGTGAGTGTTAATATGCCACATTCCCCAACCTGTATTTTCATTTCTTTCTTTGCAATCGATGTGATCTCCATCTATCAGGCCACTGCAGGAGCGCACATCTTGGATAGCAATGCTTGGGTGGCAGGAGTTCAGAAATGGCAGGAGGAGGTTGTGTGATCTCCACTATCACTAGGGAGCATTTCCTTCTGATATGTAGATATGTGGCGAACAGTTCTACACCAAGACATGGAGGCTTCCAAGCAGGATGCTTGAAACTGATAAATGTTATATATTCTCATTTAACTCTTCCTGCCACACAGGCCCACTTTATCTGTCCCCCACCTTACTCTGATATGCTGGTGGTGGTGTATATAGGATATTGTGCTATAATCTCTTAAAAAACAGAGACCTGTACAATGGCACATTAGTTGGAATAATGTGATTGAAACTACATAAATCTGCCTTTGCTCCTTTTATTAATAGGATGGTACGGGGCCAAAATTAAGTGTTACCATTCACTTTGAGGTGGGGGTAGAAAAAACACGATCGAAATGATTCATAATAATGCAGAAGAATGTGTAACCCAGCTTTCATTCAGTAAAAGTTGAGACCTCTGCCAGTGTGGTAGTGATCTGCAGAGGTTTCAGAGCAGAAGGTGATTGTGGGGAAGTAGGCATTTTTGAAGTCTAAATACATTTATATGTCTCATCCGGAATATGCATGCATTGAGAAAGAGGCTGTGAACAATTCTGGATGATAGGAATCCGAGCTGCTCAGCATAAATGCTCAGCTGGCAGTGAATGTATGAAAAGCATAAGGAGGTGTTCTGTATTTGCTCTGTTGTCTGTAATAGGCAGATCCATAGTTAAGGACCCTGTCCTGTTGATGCGACTAGCACGTTGTAACATGAGTGTATCGAAATGGATCAGGACTAGTACAGTCATATTATGCTGCAGTAGGGCCTTTTAAAACCAGGGCGATCAAGTTCAGTGCCAGTCCTGTGTTGTGCTATTAATACAGGTGTAGAACGAGGATTTATAAGAAGGTGAAATGGTTGCCTGCACCGGGTTTTTCCTTGTTCATTCTTTCTAGAGTAATCCAAACTTTCTTCTTGGATAGAAGGAAGCCTGAAGTGGGTATCAGTCGTTCATAGCTGCCATAAATGTTCAGAAGTCTTTTGAGGTTTTAAATGAGCAGTTTCACATGCAGACCTCAGTTGGATTGCTGACATTTGGGGAAAGGTAGACTCCAAGAAAGACATAATTCTTTCAGAGTCACTTCTTTTTTTTTGTAAGAAAGTGTTGGCTAGTCTAACAAGTGGCAGCTAGGGAAAATGGTGGCAGGGGCAGCCAGACACCAAGTACTATCTAGTTATTTTAAAGGGGAGGGCCAGCCTACCTGGATATTTTTTTTCTTTAGGTCTCAGTATTTGACTTTTTAACTTGTGTTAAAATTAACAGGAAACAATAGAAATATTTAGAAAATTAGCTTTCCTTAGTGTACTCGTCTGTAAAATGGGTATATTTTGCTAGCCTTCTAGTAAAGATAGGCAAGAAAAGTGTACCCATTCTACAAATGCTTTATTCCTTGATTACATGTTACATATATGCATGTTGTATGTTTTGTGACTTGATGTGATGCATAGTCTGTTGATGAGATCATGGGCTTATTGGCTTTGTGCATATTTGTAGTTCTTGTTTTGTTCTTGTGGTACATTGTACTAGTTTGGATTATGGTGGAGTGATAATAGTACCCTCATCTCATCTGTGGTGGCATGGCCTACCTTCTTCTTGAGTTAGAATCTCACAAATTAACACGTTCCTGTTGTTGTTGTTGTTGTTGTTGTTGTTGTTGTTGTTTAAATGTATTTATGATATGTATATCCTGATTTTACTTCGGGCTCCCAGTCGTTTCCCATCCAGATTGCTTAGCAGTTAGTTTCACACTTGCCTAACTTCAGGAATGCTATAGCATCTGGTGTTTTCAGGCTGTTCACTGGGCCCACAAGAACCTGATGGTTATACAAGAATATATCTTCCAGTTTTGCACAGGTAGCAAAACGTCACTTACAACCTGAGCAGCTGCATAGACTAGGCCCTTTCCAAATCTCTTCTACCTACTTTCTGTGCACTACTATGCAACAGGATATTCTGTGCTTCCTATATTGGAGGAAAAGGTGGAACCCTGATGTTTTTACAGCTTGTTGGTCATATCTTTTGTGTAACAATTGTGCAGTGTACATTCTGTGTGAATAAGCAGTTCAATACAGATACATATTTATTAGTGTATGTGCCATTAGGAAGCCCTTAAAGATAAACATTCAGAGATATTGTGGGGACCCACTTTGCTAATAGTAGATAACTGGTTTTTTTTTTTCCTGAGGTAGTATTTCCTGTTTGCAATTTCTCATAATTGCCCTAGCCAGGGTAGTGTTTGTTCCTGAAGGAGGAATCTTCCTGTAAGTTCTGTTGTAATTCCAAGATGACTTAGGGTGATTCACACATGCTTGTACAGTACTTGATGGTTTTGCAATTGAATATTTGGACTGCCTTCATTGAGACATATGATGTATAAGGTTATGTTGAGTAATTGCGATTGTGAGGGTAATTTCACAGCTGCAGGCAATTACTTTGGCAGTTATGATCCATAGGCATGACATTTGTCCCCATGAACTCCCTTCCTGGTACAATATTTGCATGAGCAGAGCCAGCAAATATTCTAGAGCAGCCTTCTCCAGCCTGGTGCCCTCCAGATGTGTTGGACTGCAACTCCCAGCATCCCCGATTAGCATGGCTATCTGAGGGATGCTGGGAGTTGTAATCACAACATATCTGGAGGGCATCAGGTTGAGAAAGGCTGATCTAGTAGCACTTAGGGTCATAGGATTATGGAGTGGGAAGGGGCTATTTAGGCCATTGAGTCCAGTTCCCTATTCAGTGCAGAAATCCAGTTTAAAGCATCCCTGACAAGTTTGCTGTCTAGTCTTTGCTTGAATATCTCCAGCAACAGAAAACTCACCACCTCCCTAGGCAGATGGTTCTGTTGACTGACTGTTCTGACTAGTAGGAATCTTTTCCTGATGTTCAACTGGAATTTGTCTTCCTGATGTTCAATCGAAATTTGTCTAATTAAGCCAATTATTACATATCCTACAGTCTTGGATGACAGAGAATAGGTTGTAGCCCTCTTCTGTGTGACGGTGCTACCATATCCCTCCTCAGTCTTCTCTTCTCAAGGCTAAACATTCCTAGTTCCTTCAATCTTTCCTTGTAGGACTTAGTTTCTCATCCCCTGATCATCTTTGTTGCCCTTCTCTGAACTCATTCCAGTCTATCTGAATTTTTCTTAAAGTGTGGTGCCTAGAACTACCCCCTCCAATTTTGTTTCATCTGCAAATTTGGTAAGCAATTACTCCACCTCTTCCTCTAAGTTACTAAAGGGATGGAACACTTTGGCACCCCAGTCGATATTTCTCTCCAGTTTGATGAGGAACCATTGATAAGAACTCTTTGAGTACAGTTCTCCAGCCAATTACCATACACATGCTTGGTCATTTTCTGAATTCCATAAACATCTTGGGCGGACATAATTGAGACTTGAAAATGGTCACATTTTCAAGATATGAGCATTTTAAAAAATAATAATTAAAATCAGATTAATTAAACATTTAAGACCAGATTAATTAAACATGTGACAGGGATGCTGAAGCTGAAATTGGGTACTTTGAATTCTGAGAATGGGGTTTAGCCTGGTGAGTTGTTATGGACTGTGAGAAGGATATCAGAAGCATTCACTTTTTCTTTTAAATTAGCCACAATTATATCCAAACTTGGGGGAATTCTGGTTACTTTAAAGTTTAAACTATGGTTACTTTATGATCCTGGCTAGTTTACTAATCTTGGTTTAAACTAGGGATGTGCACTGACCCCCCGGATCGGATCGGATAGCGGATCGGAATCGGACCTGGGGGGTCGGATCGGATCGGATCGGATCGGAGGCTGGTCGGATCGGATCGGACCAGATGTCCGATCCGGATCGGACGCCATTTTGAATGCTTTTTCCCATAGCCAAGTATTGTTTTACAAAAACGCCTATAACTTTTTCATTTTTAAAGATAGAAGGATGAAACTTGGGGACATTGTAGACTGGTTAGGGATAGTTATCTGTGAGAAATTTCAGAAAGATTGGTGCATGCGTTTTGTGGCAATTAATTTTTTAATAAATACCCAGGAATGCTTATAACTTTGTCATTTTTAAAGTTACAAACATGAAACTTTGCCACATTGTAGGAGGTACCTTGGGACCTATGTGTGTGAAATTTCAGAAACATAATTTTAGAAAAATAGGTAGTAGTGGGGTAAATACAGTTACGCCTCCCATTTTTTTATTTTTTAAGATACAAACAGGAAACTTGGGCACATTACAGGTACCACTTGCCTTGATATGTGAGTGAAATTTCAGAAACATTGGAGCTTTCCTTGTGTGGCAATTAATTTTTGAAACAATGAGGAAAGAAACACCTATAACTTTGTCATTTTTAAAGTTACACACATGAAACTTTGCCACATTGTAGGTGGTACCTTGGGACCCATGTGTATGAAATTTCGGAAACGTAGGTGCTTGCCTTGTGTGGCAATTAATTTTTTAATAAATACCCAGGAATGCCTATAACTTTGTCATTTGTAAAGTTACACACATGAAACTTTGCCACATTGTAGGTGGTACCTTGGGACCTATGTGTGTGAAATTTCAAAAACGTAGGTGCTTGCCTTGTATGGCAATTAATTTTAGAAAAATGGGTAGTAGTGGGGTAAATACAGTTACGCCTCCCATTTTTTTATTTTTTAAGATACAAACAGGAAACATGGGCACATTACAGAGAACACTTCACTTGATAGGTGTGTAAAATTTCAGACAGCTGGGTCCAGGCATGTGGTGGCAATTAATTTTTGAAACAATGAGGAAAGAAACGCCTATAACTTTTTTATTTTAAAAGTTAGAAGTCTGAACATTGCTCACTTTGTAGATGGGTTAGGGGTAGATATGTGTCAGAAATTTCAGAATGATAGGTCCAGGCATTTGATGGCTATGGAATTTTTAAATTACATGTTTCAAAAAAATTTCTACAGAGGCCAGGTCTTCCTTTCCTCCCCCTCCCGCTTCCCGCGAAGAAAAGGAAACACTGTCTCGTCTCGATCCCTTTGATCCTTGCTAGTATCCATTACAGGGCTCGTGTCTGCTTGAGTAAAAAAGTGAAAGTAGGAAAGCAGACACGAGCCCTGTAATGGATACTAGCAAGGATCAAAGGGATCGAGACGAGACAGTGTTTCCTTTTCTTCGCGGGAAGCGGGAGGGGGAGGAAAGGAAGACCTGGCCTCTGTGGAACATTTTTTGAAACATTTAATCTAAAAATTCCATAGCCATCAAATGCCTGGACCTATCATTCTGAAATTTCTGACACATATCTACCCCTAACCCATCTACAAAGTGAGCAATGTTCAGACTTCTAACTTTTAAAATAAAAAAGTTATAGGCGTTTCTTTCCTCATTGTTTCAAAAATTAATTGCCACCACATGCCTGGACCCAGCTTTCGGAAATTTTACACACCTATCAAGTGAAGTGTTCCCTGTAATGTGCCCATGTTTCCTGTTTGTATCTTAAAAAATAAAAAAATGGGAGGCGTAACTGTATTTACCCCACTACTACCCATTTTTCTAAAATTAATTGCCATACAAGGCAAGCACCTACGTTTTTGAAATTTAGCACACATAGGTCCCAAGGTACCTCCTACAATGTGGCAAAGTTTCATGTGTGTAACTTTAAAAATGACAAAGTTATAGGCATTCCTGGGTATTTATTAAAAAATTAATTGCCACAAAACGCATGCACCAATCTTTCTGAAATTTCTCACAGATAACTATCCCTAACCAGTCTACAATGTGCCCAAGTTTCCTGTTTGTATCTTCAAAAATAAAAATGTGGGAGGCATAACTGTATTTCTCAGTGGGAAAGTGCAATGCAATGATTCCCTATGGGAAAGTGCAATGCAATGATTCCCTATGGGAAAGTACTGTCCAATGAATCCTTATGGGCAAGTGCTGTCCAATGAATCCCTCATTGTTTCAAAAATTAATTGCCACACCAGGCAAGCACCAATGTTTCTGAAATTTTACACACATATCAAGTGAAGTGTTCCCTGTAATGTGCCCAAGTTTCCTGTTTGTATCTTCAAAACTAAAAAAATGGGAGGCGTAACTGTATTTACCCCACTACTACCCATTTTTCTAAAATTAATTGCCACACAAGGCAAGCACCTATGTTTCTGAAATTTTACACACATAGGTCCCAAGGTACCACCTACAATGTGGCAAAGTTTCATGTGTGTAACTTTAAAAATGACAAAGTTATAGGTGTTTCTTTCCTCATTGTTTCAAAACTTAATTGCCACACAAGGCAAGCTCCAATGTTTCTGAAATTTCACTCACATATCAAGGCAAGTGGTATCTGTAATGTGCCCAAGTTTCCTGTTTGTATCTTAAAAAATAAAAAAATGGGAGGCGTAACTGTATTTACCCCACTACTACCCATTTTTCTAAAATTAATTGCCACACAAGGCAAGCACCTATGTTTCTGAAATTTCACACACATAGGTCCCAAGGTACCTCCTACAATGTGGCAAAGTTTCATGTTTGTAACTTTAAAAATGACAAAGTTATAAGCATTCCTGGGTATTTATTAAAAAATTAATTGCCACAAAACGCATGCACCAATCTTTCTGAAATTTCTCACAGATAACTATCCCTAACCAGTCTACAATGTCCCCAAGTTTCATCCTTCTATCTTTAAAAATGAAAAAGTTATAGGCGTTTTTGTAAAACAATACTTGGCTATGGGAAAAAGCATTCAAAATGGCGTCCGATCCGGATCGGACCTCATCGGATCGGATCGGATCGGATCGGAGGTTGGTCGGATCGGATCGGATCGGATCGGATTTTCCCGATTTTGGGTCGGATCGGATTCGGATCGTGGATCGGATCCGATCCGATGCACACCCCTAGTTTAAACTAGCTCAAGTTCCCCTGAGGATATAATGGAGAACTCAGATTAGTTTAAAAGAGGGATGCTTCTGATCTCCTCCTCTGACCTGCTCAGAAGGGCAGAGAACATAGTTTAGTGTTACATCTGGACTGGCCCATATTTCCTGATCCCCTTGGATGTGTGTGTATGTGTGCGGAAAGGTTAAGCTAGAAAAGCAAAATAGTGCCCTAAATGTGGATGTCAACTGACTCCAAGACATATATGACATTTTAATATATTTTATGTTTTCCTTTCCCTCTGGAAACAGGTGCGTGGGTTCACTTGATTTTCAATTTTGAATTGCAGAATTGTACTAAATGCATATATACCATTTCATTCTAAATAACTCAAGATATGAATTAGTTAAACCTAAGGTCTTAGCACTACTAATGATTGTTTGGAAGGTTGGTCTTCTCAACTATTACCCATGCAGATCTCCCCAACTTGGTGTCCTCCAGATGTGTTGGACTATGATGGGAATTGACTTCAAGGCACCTGGAGGACACCGGGTTGGGGAAAGGCAGATTTAGGGGACATGTAATGGAATAACCAAGAAAACTGTTTTGAAAACAAGACAATTTAGCATGGAAAAGTGTTTGTGGTACTTAATCCTGCTTTCTTATTCCCCCTCACTCCTTGGTTCCAATCAGATTAGTGTTCCATTGCAGACAAATGCTGTATTGCCTTTATTCATCAAACAAAGCAACTTTCAGATGACAGAGCTCTTGTCCAGATTTCCTGATTAGGATGCAGAAGGAACAGATCCTGTCCCCACATGTCATCTTCTCATTCTTGTTCATGACTTGCATTCTTCAGTAGATCCATGAAGAAGAGCTGCTGGTAACCTTGGTGGCCACGTTCTTTCAATAGTGACAGTAAAAAAGTGTGTGTGGGGGGGGGAGGGAAGCAGGAATAGAGAATCTTAGCGATTCAACTATTCTTAAGTACTCATATGTTTGGAAGGGTGTTTCCTAGCAAAACCTTTAAGAGATAGCTTTCAGTTCTGACCTTTTCTGAATCCTAATCATCCATGTATTGAGAGATTCATGAGAGCACACCATTAACATGGGGTGTTACTGTGAAAATCATGCATTTCTTGCTACTAGATGCATATGGTGTACATTGCAATGCACGTGACAGGCAGCAAATCACTCATGAGATGTTTTCTCTCACAGATAAGACTTATAGAGGTCAATGGGGCTAGCAGTGAATAAATTTGCATAGTTGCATTTTATGGTAGAAGACCATCAAATGTGGATATTTATTGATGACTTGAACCTGGCAGAACCAGAACCCAACTCAACATATTTATCAAATACATATTTCCAAAAAATCTTTGCTGTATAAGCTAGACAGATCCCATCTCTGATGACATTATTTCCATAGGCACAATGTGTGGATGTTGTGGGCATCCCCTTCAAATGGATGCACAATCTCTTGGCTTGCTTTATCCTTTATTTCTTATTGACTGGTTTTGTTAATGTGGATATCTCCAAATACAAAGACAATAATGAAAAACTAGTGCTTGTGTTTATATTCTAAATTTGTATAAACACTCAAGCATCACATTCATTCTAGGTAATATTAGGGATGTGCAAATTTGTCAAGTTTGTTTTTAACAAGCCCGTCAGATTTCTGCAGTTAAAATTGTTCCATCCCATTTCTGCATTGATTTGTGAACTATTCAGGAAAAAAGGTGCACAAAGTTTGAGCATGCTTTTGTAAGTACTCCCCACAAATATATGCTTTTTAACACAATTTTCAAGATGTATGCATTTTTGTCAGACAGTTTTAAAATGTACACATTTTCTTCATAGGCCATAAGTGATTTTGTGCACACTTTCCCCTAATTTACACATTTTGTGTTCACTTTTTCTTAACGTATACATTCTTTGTGCATGTTTAGTTGCCGACTTGAGCTATGCATTCAGAAAAACATGGATTTCGGAATGCAACTGTGTTCCAAGCTTATGCTTTTGTTCGGGGAGTGAGCTGCGTTTGCATGAAAATGCAAACCAAATGAAATTCTCACCCACCCCTAGATAACATATCTGCATCTCAAATTAATATACTGGTTTGTGCACAACGCTAACCCATGGTTTGTTTAACCATGGGTTAAATAGCACTTCTGAAGGTGCCACATGCTCCTGAGGTTCATTTGCAGTAGAGCATTTAACCTCAGGAGCACTTGCAGTAGAGCATCCATCCTTTGAAGCACCTCCCAATTGGTATTAGACAGGTCCCCACAGTTCTAATGTATAGTTGTTTTTTCACACAGGCTTTCCCTTAAGTGCAATGCTATGGTTTGTAGCACACAGTAATTTTGTATTTTGTTGTTTTATTGTTACATTTATTGTTGTTTCGATGCCATTGTAGTTTATATTTACTGATTGATATCTCTGTGGAAACCAGTATAGAAAGAAAGAAAGAAAAAAACAACCCATGATTTATTGCCATACCCAGGGTTTGTCCTGCAGATGATCGAACAAACTATAGTTTATTTTATCAATCCCTGGGTTGTTTGCTTCCTGCCTCCTTTGCCGCTCCCCCTGGGTGTCCTAAATGCCTTTGTGGCGCTGTAATAGTGGCATGTAGAGTAACTGTTTTTTTTAAGCATTCTTGCCTGCTGCCTCTGTAGCCTAGTGAAATAACCCATGATGAACATCCCATAGTTAAATAATCCAGAGTTCACAATCCAACAATAAACCATGGGTTCTTTTTCTGGATTGTTCATGGTTAATGAACCATAGTTTGTTAGTGTGGCTGTATTCACACATCACAACAACCCAAAATTCAACAATCTATAGCATAGTTTAGTGTTATGTGCTAAACAGACCTATGTGTTTTTTTAAAGTTCAGGTATTCTGTGTACAAGAGTGTTGAACGTGGTTTACACGCAAGCACTAGCAAATTTGTGTATTAAACTATCACACTCATTCTTTTTTTAACCTCTAGAAATGCTAATTTTAAAACAGCACATGTGTTTGTGAAATTAGTTTCCTCACTTCTTCTGACGAGGTGTAATACTCTTGTCAGCTCATAGATGTGTCTTATCTTGTGCTCTTAAGTCAGTCCTCTGGGCTAACAGGAAAATGCTGCCTTTTAGAACAACACAGTCTACATAACCAAGCAATAGCAAGCTGCAGATATCAACATCCTTCTCGTAACATGCAGGGATTTTGGGGTAGTATGTAGATCTAAGAGACATGAAGTAGGTGGGGAAAGAGATACACGTAGTGGTGACATGCTGGCAAACAAATGTGATTTCTATCCACATTGGACATTTGTAGCTCCCTTAATACATCCTGGAGTCTTGTCCTTAAACTGTGTCTGTACCTCTTGCTTGCCACTGGGACATGACTGGAAGGAGAAGAAAGATGCAGTGCTGGTCTACCATCTAGGTCCTTTTTCCTTGAGTCCAGCTTAGGTTTGCAGAACAGTATGGATCCACAGTAGTTGTGCGACAATATAAACTCCAAGGCATCCCATCTTTTCTGAATGTAGATTTAAACCTTGGGAATAGGCTGTGCCCAGCTGGAATATGAATATTTTTCATGCTCTCCTCTTTAGTAAGTACCCTCAAACTTAATTTGGTTACTGTATTTCTAAAGATTTATGTTTTGCATTTATTGTTATAAACTGCCCCACACTACTGCTGCTAAGCAAATTTGGATCAATGCAAGAGATAATGACTTGAGTCACCAATTCAGGTGGCGAATGTATTCAAATTGGCAAGCGTTCTCTCTTGAAGAGAGTGATGGAAAAAGCTTGTGATGTGAGGCTGAAGATCTTAAAAATTAAGGTCCTCTTATTTATTCACAGAATATGTACATTTAAGCGTAGTGTATTGGTAGTGGCAACTTTCCATGTGCCAGATCATATGTGATGGAAGAGAATTCTTTGATTTAATTCTTGATGTTGTATGTAGCTAAATTCATCCGATATGGTGGAATGGTATTTATGAGTAACATTGCCAATCATTAACAGCTAATAACCATTCATTAAATTTTACGGTTCAGTACAACTGAACAGCTTTCCTTAATCATCATTCAATACCATAGCAGGAAACCAGAAGTAAGGAGGTAATGCCTGGCAGGGGTACATAAGAACATAAGAGGGCCACACAGTGGCCAACCAGCTGTCGACCAGGGAACCCACAAGCAGGACACAGTGCGATAGCACCCTCCCATCTGTGTTCCCCAGCAACTGGTGTACATAGGCTTACTGCCTCTGATACTAGCACATAACCATCAGGACTAGTAGCCATTGATAGCCTTCCCTTCCAGGAATTTATCCAACCCCCTTTTAAAGTCTTCCAAATTGGTGGCCATCACTACATCTTGAATTCCATAGTTTAAAGAATTCTATCTGTTGTAACCCTTCCCTCATAGGGGAGATGCTCCTGCCCCTTGATCATTCTAGTTGCCCTTTTCTGCCCTTTTTCCAGCTCTACAATATCTTTTTTTAGCTGTAGTGTCCAGAACTGTACACAGTATTCTTAGTGTGGTCGCACCATAGATTTGTATCAAGGCAGTATGATACTGGCATGTGAAGCAGGATTCCTGCACCAACTTTGCTCCTTCCCATATGTGGACTGGATCATCCATGCTCATCAGCCTTTGCTACTCCTTCAGTTTGCATGACAGACAGAAAGATGGTCACTTGACTTGCAGAGATCTGGTGCAATGAATTGGCCCATTATTTACCCCCAGAGATTAATCCCAAGGTGAAGGGAAAGTAACTTTATTGTGAAAATGTTCTAATAAAAGTTTTGTGAGTGATGCATTTCGTGCAGAGGTGTTCTTCCTCTGCAGAGGGGTGACATCTGCTTCTCAAAGTGTGAGACTCTTCTATTTTCAAGGAAACCACGAGGACAGCCTTTGCCAACCTGATGACCTCCAGACGTGTTGGACTCCCAGCATCTCCTAAGCAGCATGCATTTTGGGAGTTTCTAGGCCAACATATTTGGAGGGCATCAAGTTGGGGGAGCCTGCACAAGGATTATTAATTCGCTTATGTATCTGAGCTCAGCAGAATACAATCCATGATCCACTCCAGGAAGTATTGCAATCTCTATGTCCTGTTTCCATGTGGGGGCACTGATGCATTTGCTATTAAAAGTTTCTCCATGAGTCCAGAAAGTTACATTAGAAGTAGCCATCCATGTAGGTTCTAACACTAAATTATTTTTTTCTGGTTTCCTGTGTGTGGCACAGCCCAGTTTACTTATTTGAGTTGCTGGGTTTATTTGTACTAAAGTTCGCCCTTGCCTACCAAGACTTTTGACATGATGCACTGTGAGAATCCACATTTTATAGCTGTCTGTAAAAGTGATACTACATAAGAATTGTGAGCCTCAGTCCCTTTTGCTAGCAGAATTGTGAATTATACATTGTATGGGCGAAATAGTTTTTATTTTTATTTTATTTTATTATTTTCATGAAACAACTGAGATTAATTGAGCCTTCAGAAAATGATTAGGCTTTTTGAGCTATTAACACTTGAATTTAACCGCTGTCAGTAGAACTGATGGAACTCATCTTTGAAAACTAGGGGTGTGCACGGACCCCCTGGATCGGATCGGGACCCAGATTGGGACCTCCAATTTTGTCCTGGATCAGATCGGACAAAATCAGAGGCCTCGGACATCTGATTTTTGGATCGGCCGCCATTTTTGTTTTCCCCATAGACTTGCATCCCCCAATGCAAGTCTATGAGGAAAAAATGGTGGCGGGTGGGTGAGGGGGGCCTAACTCCCTCCTTCCCCCCGGGGCCGTCCGCTGTGGACGGCCCCGGCAGGTAAGCCCCCTCCCCTGCGCTCCTTACCCCCCAGGGGCCGTCCGCTTCTATCCGCTGGTGCCTGCGGGCGGAAGCGGATGGACCCGGGGGAGTAAGCCCCCACCCCCTCCCCCTGCTTACCTTCCGTGGCCGACCACTCACGTCCGCGGCTGGTCGCTACATCACCTGGAGCGCTACCTAGGGGCAGCCGCGAAGACAGCTCGCAGTAGCGGCCAGTGGTGGACGGGAGCGGACGTCCCCAGAAGGTAAGCCCCCTGCCCCCATTGTCCGCTTCCATCAGCGGATGCCCGCTGGCGCCCGCCGATGGAAGCGGACAGCCCCGCCAGGGAAACCCCCTCCCCTGCTGTCCACTTCCATCGGCGGGCGCCCTCTGGCGCCCGCCAATGGAAGCGGTGGCGGGCGCCCGCCGATCCTCTGATCCATCCGATCTGGATTGGGACCTTTCCGGATCCAATCGGATTGGATCGAACGATCCAGCAGTGAGATCGGAAATCGGATAATTGTATCCGATTTCCCCTGGATCGGATCCGGATTGTGGATCGAACCCGATCCAGTGCACACCCCTATTGAAAACTTTGTTTATTTCTGGCATATATCAAAGACATTTACTTATACAAGTAAGTAAGATCATTGCTTGAATGGACCAAGATTTGACTTGGGGTGTTTCTAGATGAACCTGCACTATCAACCAAAAGATATTGTGCAGCTGTTCTGCCTATTTTCTCATTAGTGGAGTTCTTTGGGGAAACAAAAAAGATGGAAAAAGTGGTGGGGAAAACACGGGAAGGTTACAAGTGAAAGAGAACATCATCTGGACCCCTCATAATATTCCGTGAATGAGGCAGGGCAATTGCACAATAAAGGTCTCATCTGGAAGTCTCCTTGGTGACATGATTGATGTTTGACTGGTCTCTGGCAAGAGATCAGAGGCGTGCACTAGGAAGCAAAGTAGTATAAAGGCTAAATAAGTTCATGCCATTTAAATCCTTGAGTGGGTTTTCGTCTAATCTAATCAAAATAAGCTAAAGCTGCAGTCCTAACTCTCACACTAATGTCTCAATCTAATCAAAATAAGCTAAAGCTGCAGTCCTACTACATCCCATTTCACTCAGTAGGATATCTGAAAAAGCAGGCTTAAGTCCACACTACAAGTTTGAGACTGTGGTCTTGTGCAGTTTTACTTGAGAGTAATTCCCACTGAACTCAGTTTTATGTATTTCTGAGCAAACATGCAGAGGATTAGGCTGTGTATCGAGCCGAATAAGCTCAAAGAGGCTTGACGTGACCCAGAATCCGGGTCAGAGCTATGTAGATAGCAGTAGGCTTCATTCTTAATGATTGAGGTCAAAAGAGGCAGGGTGAAGGTTCAGCTTCCGCATTCATGCTATCCTTGATTTCTCCCCTTTATTCTCCTCCCAGCCTTAGAAGGTAATTAATTCCTTTGGGAAAATTAAAGGGTTTGAGAAAATGTTGTGTGAGGGCAAACTGATTACTGCCCTGACCCTGAGTTGTCTAGCATTTGCCAACATGGATCCCACTGGGGTTGCTAAGCATTGTACACCCTTCATGGATCTTTGCAATATACAACTCCTCTCTTCATTTGCATGTGCAAGCACAAGTGCCCCGCCCCCATTATAATGATGAGCATGTTGTTAGTTCTGTATAAACATAATTATCTTACATTGTGTTGTCATAATCCATAAATAAAGATATTCCAGGAATACTTGTGAATAGAGGGACCGCTCTTGCTAAAAGCAAGGGCACTTGGGGGGGATGTGCCTTCATAAGAAGCAATGTAATGATAAAAGCAACACATAAGGAGTAAAGTAATCTAAGATTCCATTGATGTTTTTCACTCCCTTCCCTATCTCCAGAAAACACATTTTGGTTGTAAGATAATAAGCTGCTAGATGCTTTTTTCTCCCATTTATAATACATTTACAGAGAAAGCAGTGTTGTTTTAAGCTGCCTTGTATGAATGCAGACATTTTGCACTTAGAGCAAAACAGACCCCAGAGTTCACGATCGCTCCGTCAACATTACCATTTAAAATAGAGGCTGCTATTTAAGTGAAGGAAGTTTAAGTTATAAATGAATTATGTAAAATGCCGAAATGTCTATTGGTTGCAATTTTGGCTCCAAGCAAGTGCTTTTGGGGCTATACTACCAAATTTAAGCCTGGTTTGCCTAGATTTCTTCCACCCCTAAAAAAGTGCCTCTTTCTCTTTTTCTTTAGTTTTCTTTTCTTTTCACAGTTGCAATAACTCTCTCTGGCTTGTTTCTTCCTTCCTGGTTTTGGAGTTCTAATTTCCAGATTTCAAATCACTTGTTCTGCTGCCCTGTGAGGAAGTATTTCTGTGGGAGTGGGTCTGTCAGAAATCAGTAGCAAGCGCATCAGTTTTGTACCTTTTGCTGCCACTAATAAGTATGGATTTTGTACACAGGGAATGAATTCAGCTCTTTCTGGAGATGACTTCAGATGTAAGACTCATTTATCAGAACTTGTAAAAACGTTGAAGAATGAACAAACAGAAATATCACATAATACTGAGGTCCGCTGGCTCTCCAAGCTGCTTTGGTTTGCCAAAATGACTCTGGTGTGTTGTGTAATGTTTGCTTTGGGTTAGCATCCACAACTGTTATACTGTGCATCTTTCCCTAGCTACGGTTCCTGTAACCCCCATCAACTAGTCACTCTAGTTTAGCAGGAGTAAGTTGATTCTCCAGGGAGTGTTAGGAAGAAAAAGGGTCACCTTGTTTGGCTGGGGAACAGAGTAACAATGATAGGCTCTTACCATGTTCTGTAAGGTAAATTGAATTGATATATGTCAGGGTTGGGGAATGTGTGGCCTTCCAGATGTTGTTGGACCACAACTCCCATCAGCCCTAGTGAGCATAGCCAATGATGATGGATGATGGGGGTTGCAGTCCAGCCATCTGGAGAATCTGGAGAATCACGTGCTCCCTGTCCCCGAATTATGTATGGTTGATTAGCAAGGGGATGGAGAATCTATTTGTGTACCTCTGGTATTTGTTATATTTGCATTGTTATTGCAGGGATATGACCCTCAGGTGGCCATATATAAGGTTGCTGCTGCTTTGGCATGAAAGGTGTCTGCAGAAGAGTAATTTGGTGAACAAGAGGAACGTTGGAGTGGCCGACTGCAAAGTTTTGCAAGCAAGAATTACATATTTCTCTTTGCACTAAGGGGGGGGGGACTATTGTCTGCATTGTTCCTGTATTAATAGACTACTTATGCATTTAGCTCTGTATGTAGGCAGTTGCTGTATTGCTTTATGAATAACAGTGGTCCTAACTAAAGAAAGGTTGTTCAGTTCAAATCCTTACATATTTTATTCCAATTGAGCTCCATGAGACACACAGGCAGAGGTTTCATTCCCATCTAGTACCACAGTCCAAAGGGGTCAAGTAAGGTTGAAAGATGTTTCTGTCGTATCACTGTCTTCGTTTTCCTTTCCTCCATTGTCTGCAAAACAACCGTACTTCAGGAAACAGCTATCACTTTGAAATGCACCAGTAGCCACAAATACTGCAGAGGCGATCAAGTAAGGTGAACGCACCTAGAAAAGTGGAATTGTAAAACAGATACAGGTCTCTAAAATGTGAAAGATATTTTGGAAATTAAGGTCAGCCTTGGATTGATAGAATGTAGCTTCATACAACGTATGATTGCGTGTCTGCGCATGGACATATCTTATTTTCCATCACGTTTTTATGTATTCCTTCCTTTATCGTTCCTTGCTTGAAGGAGTGGCTTGGAGACTGCTCATAAATTTTGCTGACATCTTTCTCAGTGACCTGCTTTGCATGTAACGACAAGCCACCGTGGGGTAATTTACTCGTGGGGCTTGTCATTGCACACGAGCCGCCATTTTTAAAATGCAAGCTGCAACAACCCATGGGCCAGTTTAGGGTTGTGTGTGGTTTGTTAACCATGCCAACAACCAACCCTGGCCAGTTTTTCAGGACATGATGATCTGTGGCATGACCCTGCCATGGCTTGCTTTTAAAAATGGCGGCTGGCACACAACGACAAGCCCCACAGGCATATCAACCAATGGTGGCTTGTCATTATGTACGAACATGCACTCTGGCACTTCCAGAATTCTTGCTTTTGTCAGAAACCTCAAGTCTAGGTAGTGGATACTTTAAACAGAAATCTGTACAATTCTCCCTTGCTTAGGTCAGCCTTGTATGCCTTTGGTATCAGCATTTACTATCAAAAATACATATGTATTAGCATCTGGATCGATTCTACAGGAACAAACATATTTTTACAAACACACATCTCTTAAAATGTATTTGGTACTTAGAATAGTTCCAATAGTATTTATTGAAGGGGGCAGTTAATCTCCCCACTGCAGCTTTTGGCAAATGAATTTTGGGGGTGGGGGGTTGTCAACCCTGTTTTACTCCAAAGATTTGCATTCAGAATAACCTATGAAGCCATTCAGATGAACAAGTTTTTCAGCAGTGAAACACATTCATCAGACCATTGAAAAATGCTGCTAACAAGCATTTTAAAATGCAAGTCTTAAGAGATGTGTTCCCATAATTTCAGTGCAGAAATTATATAGCCATCGCCCCATGTTCTGTTGTGTGCATCCTTTATTAAGAGGGGTTTCTTAACGTTATAGACTAATCCTGGTTTGTTCCTGGTGTAATTTAATTAAAGGCAGCAGAGTGCACCAAGGATAGCCATATCCAATTATTTCCGATTATAATGCACTTAGCTATAAATGAAACAATCCAATGTTAATAGTTAAATATGCAGAACCCCTCCCTCCACAGAAGATCTGAGTTAATAAGGGTGTTTAATTTAAAATGGTATGTTTTACAAACAACAATGGCACAATATGAAAAGCAACTAGTTTATTGTGCAATTGGAGGGCTGCAGCAAGGCCTGGATTCTTGCCAGATTGGTTTGCCATGCTAAATTTCTCTGGAGAACAGTTGTGAGTTCGCTGTGTTTATTAAAAAAAAAAAAAGCTGCATGAGTGTCTCTAACATGAACCTCAATAGTCTTTCCAGAGAAAGGAAATGGCAGTAAGAAGAGAAAACTACAATGAAGAATTATTCCCTAAATTAATTAATAAGGGATTTGTGCATTGCAGACCTGTCTTCTGTGCCTACTTGAGAATTGGTTTGTATTTACAAACAGAGAAAGAGGACAGCTGTTAATTTCCAATATTTTGGTGCATTTCTATACTGGCCGTCCCTTGTCATAGACTCTGCCATATGTGTTACTCAAGTGCTCACCTTTCTTAAACGTTTACTAAACTCCTCTGCAAAGTCATTCTCCAACTGACCAACAACATATGAAACTAACTTTGTTCCTTGGTAATAACAATAATAATAATAATAATAATAATAATAATAATAATAATAATATTCCATCTAACACTTTTAAAAAATGATGGGATAATTCTCACCCTTTTAAGATTGTCTTCCATTGGGGGAATTATTGAGATCTGATTTGCGGGCTGGCATAAGGATGTTGCACTAAGGCAATTAGAAACAACTGCCTAAAACAGGGGTCCCCAATCTTTTTGGACCCATGGGTACATTTGAGAATTTGAGAAACTGCTGTGGGCACCACCACAAAATGCCTAATTGATGGATCGCTGCATTGGCATCTACCTGTTATGTCTATGGAACTTAGGCTGCATCATATTCAGCAAAAACTTTCCTTTCGTATTTATTGGACACTGCAGTATCGCTTTAATAAGGGATTGCCTATTTGGCTAATTGCTGGCAGTGCAATACAGCCAGCTTCTTTTAAACAAATGTTTTTTCAATGTCCAGTAATTACTTATTTTGGGGAGGAGATTATTACACAGATAAATTTTGTACTGGAACAGTCTTTAATATTCACTGATGTACACACTGATGTCCCCTTTTAGACAGCAGTATTTTTGTGAAACTCTTGAGAATTTGCTAATGTTTGCTGCTACAGTGTACTAATGGGACCTACAGGTTGGAAGTTGTTGTGCTGTGTCCCTGGTATGCATCTCTTTTCTTCCAACCTCACTCTCCTTGCTTCCACCCTTCCTCTTCCTCCCTGGAACACATGGGCAAGAGCCTGCACAATGATAATTCACCCTGAATGGTTAAATTGCAGGATGTGCTGTGTATGTGGCTTGGCTAATGCCCCTTCCTTTTTTCCACCCTGCTCCTTTCCCACTCCCTCCTTTGCGTAAGCAAACGTATGTACAATTCTTGCTTTTTCCAGGTGAGAGGAGTGGCGATGACACCCCCCCCCCTTCGTTGGATTTCTTTCTCCCTATCTGCAAACCTAGCAGTTTCAGTCTAGCATTTTCACCCTAGCATGTCGGTACCTCCCTTTTCCTTTTTAGTGAAGCTAAGGATACCATGCATTACTCCCTCTAATAGTGAACTTGACATGGCAGCTCAAGTTCAGTGTTAGAGGGAGTCATAGGCAGTATCCAACACTGCCCTCCCTCGCCAATAGATCCTGGAGCGACTGGAAACAAGTCAAAATGCTCGTTTCCAGAACAGGGTGGATCAGCAGAGGTCCCAGACCTGTCCCATTTCGAAAACAAGTGTTTCCGCTTGTTTCTAGGGTTGCTTTGGGAAGTGCTAGCTTCTTGTTGCGCTAGCGGTTGCTCATGTAGACACAAGGGAATAAGCAGAGGCACAGTGACAGTACTGGATACTGCCCAGTGTATTCTGAAGAAGAAGAACTTTATTTACAGTCAAACAGACCAGCAAAGTAATACACTATATGCAACACGTACAAAATTATTTACATCAGGACATTAAAATTAGGGCTCTGCTTTGGATCGCAGAGGATAGGAATTTTGCAACTTGCACTGTAATACACTTATCTACCCCCTTCAAAAGCAACTCGACTAATGACTCCCTGGAACAACCCACCTGATGCCGTGTGAGAGGATACAGCAGGGCAATCCTAGCATTTTTATAAAAGCAGCAGTCAAACAACACATGTTCCAAGGACTCTACCTCAGAGTTGTTGCATGGGCAAAGCCTTCTCTCAACAGGGATTTTATTGTATCTTCCTTCCAACAACTTAACCCAGTGTATTCTAATTCTGTATGGAACTCCATGCCTATCTTCTGAGAGGTCACTTTCTGTCTGTACATAATCATGCTGTGTTTGGATGTGCTTTCTTCTTCTTCTTCATTATTATTATTATTATTATTATTATTATTATTATTATTTATTACACTTATATACCACCCCATAGCCGAAGCTCTCTGGGCGGTTTACAAAAGTCTCTAGTCCATACCTTCTCAGCTTTACAATGAGATGTCATTCTTTTTGGGCTGTCAACCAGGACTGCATTGTAAGCTATAACATTAAATTAAACAAAAATGTTAAATTGTATTATCATTAATGAATCGACTGTTGCTTTGTCATTTTTCACAAAATGTTACATTCTGTAAAAGACTTATAGTTATGTACTGCATGTTTTGTTGCTTCCTGGTAGCTGGATGAATAGTGCAAGCCCAACCTCTTACTGGCTGCTGGGGGATCTATAATTCCCGTATGAAAAGAGGAAAAATCACTAAGGTAGCATTGTGAAAACCTCTCTTAACTAATGGATTTTATATCATTGAGTTTGATCCAGATAAGTGATACTTATCTGTGCCAGTTCCTTGAATACAGCTCAATTTCTGATGTATTTTGCTACTAAATTTCCATGCACCACTAAAATGTGCTATTGTGATCATCCGGTTTTATGAGTGATTTAACTGGTAATGGCCGTCCTGCATAATCTTGTGGTTATGTGAAGTTTATAGTTTGCTATCCTCAGTCTGCGTTTACTTCCCATTCTGCATCGTCCTTCTTAAGTGATGTGTTGACTTTAAAAGAATAAGCAATTCATTATATTGAATTTGTAGTAATGGCTTCACATGGACAACCAGCTGTGAGAGCCATACTTTTGACTTCTCCCTTAGTCCCATCTTGATTGTTCATACAAAAATGGATCCCCAAGGCTGATTTTGATTACTTGTAAGATCAGTATACAGTGGAATACTGATTGAGTGAAATGTCCGGTAATTTGGGGAGCATTGAGTAGGATTTTTTCTAATCCTTCTGAGCATCCCTGTGGAGGAAGTACATTTTATGAATGGCAATGGTCCCTAAACTATGGATGTTTGTGTATTACCCTTTTTAACTGATGCACAGTTCCCATATCAGCGCTGGTTCATACAATATAATTGTATAGAAATCTAATAATGGAAACAAGGGCGGTCTTTACCATTTAGTGATATATGAATGGATCTCCCCAGCACTTTATTAATTAATAATTTGCTTTGTATTTACAGGTTTTATGTATATGAAACCACTCCAGGAACTCTTGCTTTAGGTCAATCAATTGTTTTTCATAGTATGTGAATATACCTTTGTTCACAGTGCATTGCTGTTAGGTAGCAACCTCTGGTCCTATTAAATTTTTAGAATAATTAGATGAACTGGTGATGTAGAGCTTCATTAGATTTTTTTTAAAAAAAATCCACTGCCTTACCAGGGCTTTGTGCTTTTGCTTTCTTTGCGGGATTATAATCAGTGGCATTTCACTGGTGGCCAAGTAGTTTGAATTGAATACTTCCTCTCGCTGCGTGCTCCATTTACTTCAATGAAACAGTGCCATTAATGGCAGAGTTATAGCGCAATGCCAACTTTACATGGGCCTGATTTGCACATTTTAAAAAAAATAGCTGTGTTTTTTAAAACAAGGATAAGGGTGGGGGGGGGGGAGCACAGGAGACATCATCTAAAGGACCTGCAAACTTCTGTGAGTGACCAATCACAAGCATGCAATAAATTGCTTGTGTAGAAATGTTCATAGGGAAAATGTTTCCTTAAATTGTAATTGCACTAAAGTGGATAAATGATAAAAAAAGCAGTTGTAAATCTTTCAACAGTATATGGCAGGGATGGGGAACCTAAAGATCATGGGTCAGATGCAGCCTCCGCAAGGACCCCTATGGCCTACAACCCTGGAGTCCACACCCTCTGCCCAACCCCCAACTGTTGGGGACCCAACACAATAGAAATGTTCCTGGCACTTCGCTTATCCACTTAATGGATTTTAAACCAGATTTTTCAACACTTAGTTCTGTGGTTGCAAATATTCCTTGCTTTCCTCTGTAGATTCTTCATTAAATGTCTCTCCTTTCCATTTTTATTTGTTAAAATTGCAGGAAACTCCCCATTCCCTGAGCAAGAGTCCATTGTTTTGCATTAAAATCCCTAGGCTGTCAATTTGTCAGATATCACTTTGTGATATTTATTTAATTATAAATATCAGTATCACAAAAGTTAGAGTGCTTGATTGCAACACTTCTAATTGAATCCCATTGGAAAGAGACTTAATTCACCCCACCTGCACCCCTCATCTATTCTGAAGTAAATTTCTATAGCTTCAGATGACCTCCACTGAAGGTGAGCAACTAAGGAAGATACCCAATTAATTAAGAGCCAACAATGATACTATGTTTCTAGAGGCAGTTGGAATGCACTGTACTTTTTTGTGATTTTTTAGGAGATGGAATGTATATGCAAGAAGAAGAAGAAAACTTTTTTGCAAGTGTGGTTGGTCTTGGTCTTCTGACTCAACTCCCTTTTTCTTTACCCTTCCTCATTTTCTATCACTGCCTCCTACCTCTTCTTTTGAAGTATATGACTATATGCTGTTGGGTGCATAGACAGCTTTGAGCAACTCCAGCCTGTCCCCACAAATGTAAATTTGAGGAGCAGGGCTTCCTGCCAGGCCACATGGCAGGGCTCCCATATTGGCTTGAGCCCCAACATCATTTCAAAGAAATTAAATATTCCTCCCTTGTCAGCATTCAAAAAACATCGGCGGAAAATATTTCCGCTCAACCAAATGCCTGCAGTGGTCAGCTGTAGCTGGACAGACTGGTCACTTTTTCACCACAGAGAAAATTCCAGTGTTCACAACCTAAAGGATTATGCAACCCTACAAGGGGCTTAATTTGTTGGAGGAGTTAGCAGCCATTGGTGCTGTTGGGAGAGTGCTAGTGCACTCATGTCCTACTTGTGGGCTTCCTACAGACGGTTGGCCACTGTGTGGACGGAATGCTGGACAAGATGAACTCTAGGTCTGATCCCTCATGGTTCGTCTTATGCTCTTATGTTCATTTGCGTAGAGTGGATTGCTAGAAGCATATCATGCCATGGCTCCAGTCTGAAGTAGCTTCCTATAACCTGCGGGGCGCAATTATTCAGTGGAATTGTAAAGCCAAAAATAGTATGAACAGTGCATATCTCAGTGATCTCCTTTGTTCCTGTGCCTTTTCATGACCCGTGTGCAGTAAACAAGAACATTGAATCATTGGCAAGATATTCCTTGGGAGGGTGCACAAAAGCACTGTCTGTGGGTTACAAACTGTGCATGGTCTTGTAGCGTACTAACAGATTTGTTATGGCATAAGCTTTCATGGACTAGACTAGAGACTACTTTGTTAGATTTATGAGGTGTTATCCTCTGTTGGCAAGTGTATATACATACATAAACACACACATTCATGAGCATAGAGGAGGGGGAAATTGTAAACGATGAAATACAAAAAATGCAGTCTGACAATTTTGTGTAAAGCTCACGATAAGCACAGTGACCACTCACAACAGCAGTAGTTGGCGATTGCAAAATCTTCCAGGGTTTGTTATATTAATTAACACCCAAAATCTGACAGCAAGCCATTGTCTCTATTCAATTCTAAATGAATAGAATCAAACTTTCTAGTAAGCTGTAATTCGGTGATTTCAAACTAGAGTCGCCTTTCGAAGAGTTTTTGTAGGAGAATGGCCACTTTCAGGTCAGTCGTGAAGTGTTCTCCCTCTGGTTTCTGAACATTGCCATTCTGATGTAAAGTTTGTGTCCATTTATTCTTTTGCGTAGACTGACCTATTTGCCCTATGTAGAAAGCAAAATGGGCATTTCTGGCAGGTGTATGTGGATTAGTTTTCTCAAATTCCCCTTGATTTTCTGGAATGGTGTTGTGCTGTGGAAAGGGGAAATAGGAAAGGCCAGTTGTCTGCTCCTAATTCTTTGGAAAATTAACCATTATATTTTAAATGTGCCTACATTTACAGTTATGTATGTACCTAAGTAGATCTATGTCATTTCTGGGGTAGTTGGCATCCCTACATCTGCCTAAAAAGCACTTGTGGGTGGAATTTAGAATAACTTTCAATTACTTTATTCTGTCACATTAAGTAGTTTCTAATTTGTTTCATTATTAATGAAGCAGAGTTTGATTTTTCTTTAATTTATTACAGTTTAGTGTGCCAAAACTTAAGAAATTTGTGAAGTGTTCAAATATTTCAACAGTAAACATAATTTAAAAGTATGCTAAATCAAGGAGAAATTTGAATTTTTACATATTTACAAAATAGCAGCAACCCTTTAGGATTGTGATCTAAATGACTAGTTCCTAATATTCTCATTCTCTCTCTCTCTCTCTCTCTCTCACACACACACACACACACACACACACAATTTCATCATAAATTCCTTGGGACAAAAAATGTATTTTTGGGGAAGTATAGTTACTGAAATGCCTAACTCACTTATAATGAAACAATCTTGAAAGCATTTTATTTTAACTTCAAAAATAGCAGGCTTTCCCCTCTTGAATTGTTAAGACCCTTTATCTTTACTACTACATCTCCAATGCATTTCTTGCTATTTATTTTTAGGCAAGCAACTGGCAGGGCTTGAGCTAATCTTCAGTACATTATGTAGAGGAGTTATTGTGCGTTTGCTTCTTACTTATTTTAATTGGCTGCATTTTTCCTGCCACAGTTTAAAACAAGCTTTCCATTCCTGCTGACTGGTACTATATTGAATGAACATCTGCGTTTCATCTTTTTTTATTATTGTTAATTTTATGTGCTTCTTCTCTACATCAAACTATCAGTAGCTTTACTGGGGTGATGTGTGATGTATGTAAACCCTTTCCTCCCTCCAGCCTCAGCTCCCTTGGCCAAATAAAAGGAACAGTAGGGGGAAACTCTCTTGGCTTTTTTTATTCGGTAGCTAGCTTGAACTATCAGCCCAAATGTTTCAAATGTTAGGCTTTATCCACTTTCTACTTTTGTTTTAAGCCAGGGGCAGTGAACTTCTTTCAGCCTGAAGGTTGAATTCCATTTTAGACATACTCTTGAGGGCAAAATTCCTGTGGAGGGAGGGGCCAAAGGAAAAAAGGGCCAGGGCCAGAATACCACCATATTGTAGCTTAAAGCTCTTACTGCCAGTAATTAGGCCTTAGGAAAGGCATTTCAACCTTTTAGAATAGGGAAGATTGCACAAAAGTGGGTTAATCACCAGCTAATGGGTGGGGGTGGGACCAGGAGATGGAGCCATCTAGGGACCCTGAGGGGTACCTCAGGAGGACTGGATTTGACCCCTGGGCCTGAGGTTCTAGGCACCTAGGCACCCCTAAAAAGAGAAATAAAAATAAATTTTAAATTTGGCGGGCCAGATGGTGTGGATCAATCTTGGGGGCTGCAGGGACTGCATTGGGTCTACGGGCTGTGCGTGGCCCATCCCTTCCCCAAAGAAAAAGACAAGTCTCACCTATGTGCCGTGTGATTACCATAAAGTGTAGCTTGGCTCTGAGTCTATTCCTGTATATGGATGCATACTCATCATCGGCTGACTAGTCCCAGGGCAAGATCTGAAGGTACCCAAGGCAACAACCTTGCTGCAACTAAATATGCCTTTGACAACAGCGTCAGCTAAAGATAGTGTGTCTCCTCTGAATGAATGCCTGGAGGCGGTAATGGGCTGGATAAGGAAAAACAAACTGAAGCTGAATCCAGACAAGACGGAGGTGCTTACTGTCAAGGGCCCCAACCTGAGGTTGGAGGTGTGTCAATCAGTTCTGGATGGGGTTACACTCCCCCTGAAAGGCTGTGTTCACAGCTTGGTGGTGCTCCTGGATCCGTCGCTCCAAATGACAGCTCAGATAGATACGACGGCCAGGAGTGCCTACTATCAGCTTCGGCTGATATGCCAGCTGCAC
Source organism: Anniella stebbinsi (assembly GCA_029215795.1). Taxonomy (NCBI): domain Eukaryota; kingdom Metazoa; phylum Chordata; class Lepidosauria; order Squamata; family Anniellidae; genus Anniella; species Anniella stebbinsi. Next base: position 229,655,257 of record JARDYH010000001.1, read on the forward strand.
CCCTTCCTAGAGTTGGAAGACCTAAAGACGGTAGTGCACGCACTGGTAACTTCAAGGCTCGACTTTTGCAGTGCGTTGTATATAGGGTTACTTCTCTGCCTAGTCTGGAAACTTCAACTAGTTCAAAATATGGCAGCCAGGTTTGTCACCGGTACACCTAGGTGTAACCATATCACACCAGCTTTAAAATCACTTCACTGGCTGCCAATTACTTTCCAAGCGAAGTACAAAGTGTTGGTCATTACCTTTAAAGCCCTACATGGTTTGGGTCCAGGTTACCTGCAGGATTGCCTTATCCTATACAATCTGCCCCACACACTCAGGTTCTCTGAGAAGAATTTGCTACAGTCAGCCATAACTATGCTGACAACCGTTACCCAGAGGACCTTCTCTTCTGCCGCTCCCAGACTGTGGAATGGCCTGCCGGAGGAGATTCATCAACTTAATAGTCTCTTTGACTTTAAGAAAGCCATAAAGACCGATCTCTTCCGGCAGGCCTGCCCAGTTGAATTTTAAGAGTTTTAATAATGTATTAGTTTTATGTGTTTTTAATCAGTTTTATGTATTTTAAATTTGATGTTGTTTCCTGCCTTGATGCAGAGGGAGAGGCAGGTAAGAAATAAATAAATATATTATTATTATTGAAGGGAGACCACAAGAAATCCTCTGTATGCTACACTGAGTTCTCTGGGAGAAAGGTGGGATATGCATTTAATAAATCAAGTAAGTGTATGGAGTAGTCATCGAATATTACAGAGGGTAGGGGCTTTTGTTATCATAAATTTAGCACTTTACAGTGTATAGTCTTGAAAGGGGATAGCTGAACAGGTTAGCATATGTGTGTGTGAGTGACATGATGTTCACACAGAGTTGCAAGTCATCGAGTGTTAAGAAACGCAGAACATAAAAGATCAAGAGGGGTGTGTGAGTGAAAGAGAGGGAACACTAGTCTGAAGTTATCTCAAGGTCTCATCCAGCTTTAGAGAAAACAGCAGGTATTTATATCATCAAGGGCCTATGTGGCAAATTATACGCAGGGAAAACAAATAGACCTCTGAAGGATAGGGCAGCAGAAGAGCAATATAACAAAAGGAAGGTCAGACACTCCATTTTCTTTAAGAGTGCCACCATAAAGTTACTGATTTTAACTTTTTGGAATATAGACCTGCTAGATCAGGGGTAGGCAACCCAGTGCCCTCCAGATATCTTGGACTACAACTCCCATAATCCTTGACCATTGGCCATTCTGGTTAGGGCTGATAGGAATTGAAGTCCAAAACACCTCGAAAGCACCAAGTTGACTACCTGAGCTAGATAATTAACTGAGCTGCCACAATTAACTTTTAAAAACATCAACAACTGAACAAATGATGCAAAAATCCAATGGGTAAATGTTTCAGGCACCATTCTACTTCACACATGTTTGTGTAAATACAAGAGGCGTTTGTCACTTAAGACGAGCAAAATTCAAACAAATAACATAGCTACTCGGTCACTTTGACAGATGTGCACAAACCCACTCACCAGGAGAAGTGCCCCCGGTGAAAAGGATTCCAGCTGTTACCCACAGGCTCTTATTGTGTTTTCCTGTGGAGAAGATAAGAAACACCAGGAGGAGTCGTACTTGGCTGTTTCTTATCTTCAATCCTCAGTGCCACCGAGGGAAGACCCTCACTGTCCCAAGTCTCCTGCGCTTGCCAGGAGTCTGGAGAGAGAGAGAGAGAGAGAGAGAGGCTGAATTCGGACAACACATTAAGCAACTGGGAGGGGGGAACAATCGTCAGTTGTGTTGCTTATTGTGTTGTGTGGAGGGTAACACACCGCTCACAAACTACTGATGGTAGGCTATTCCACCCAAATAAGCAACGGAGAGAAATAACTGGCTTGCAAGTTGTTTAGCTCGAAGCCAGTTGTTTAAAGTGTTGTGTGGAGGGGTGAGTGTGTTAATGGCGTGCGGTGAGTGGGTTAAAACACAAGCCCATAGAGGCAGGCGGCAAGAGCGACCAAAGCAGCGGCTGCCACTCTGCTACAACTGGTGCAACTTGCAGAGGCTGCTGGGATAGAACTGGGAGAACTGAGGGAGGAGGGAGGGTGGGGAGAGGGGCGGGGGCTGTATCAGTCAAATGCTGGGTTGACTATTAGTCCACTCAATGCCAGCCCCAGCCACCCACAGTTGTGCAGGAATATGTTGTGTGGGGAGTACCCACAAAATAACCAACTATGAGTTGGCTACTCAACCCACCATTGACTAATGTGTTGTCCGAATGCAGCCAGAGTCTTCCTTTGCTTGCGTTGTAGTTTGGAAAAGGGACGTTGCAGCAGGAATCTCTCCAACTATTTTCTAACTTTCTTCACACCTCACTGCAAGTGAGACCCCTACCACTACCTTGAGCCTTCTGATACCTGCAGAGGGCTGGTGAGAAAGGCAAGAATTTGTCTCATTTGTGATGAACTTCAGGGAATTTTATAGGGAGGCTCTCCAGCTGTTTCTTTGTTTCTCCAAACAGCAGCACTTGGGAGAGAAGACTCCGCCTCTCTCTCTCTCTCTCTCTCTCTCTCTCTCTCTCTCTCTCTCTCTCTCTTAATAGGTGGAGTTTTCTGTTAACTATTCTGAGGCTTCTCCCACAGTCCCCCCCATATCTCAGGGCAAATGAGAGAAATCCTTGCTTCTCCCCCAAACCCACGCGAGAGGACTTGGGGAGAGGGGAAGGAGTTGGAGTTGAAGACAAGCAGAGGCTGCATAGTTAGCCAAGCCAATATTTGTGGAAGCCTGCTCTATAAGATATACCAAACATTTGCAAACTGTTTAAAAACATAATAATAACCCAGGATCTTGACTTGATATTTTCCACTGTTGTATACAGCATCCAAACATTGGGTGCCCTCATAGGTTGTCACTGAACCCTATGTTCCCATAAGAAGTGTCTTATATTTACTGTAAATATATAACCTGAGTGAATAAGTAATTCTGTACTTGATTTTGGGCTAGGGCCCTTTGGTGAGGTCTTCAGCAAGACCTTGTGGTTGATGGGCAACAGCAAAGCAGCCAAAAAAGTCTCTCTCAAGTCATTCCTGCCTAAATATAACCCATCACTGCTGAAAGCAACAGGCCTCTGTGCAACAAACAGAACTTGGCTGCCCACCAGGTTCCTTTAGTAATGGATTACAAAGTGTGTGCTATTCAAACCATTCCTGCTGTGAAAGTGGGCGGCCTGTTTCAGCGCTGCGATATCTATCAGTGCTCCAAGATTCTGGGTACTGTTTGTATTTTTGTTTCAAAATGGCATGGCGAAGCCTGGGATAATATTTTGCTAATGGCTGGATAGCTCTTCAAGCCACCCAGTTTATTTGAACACATTTAGTGACTGTTGTTAAATTAGATGTACGCCAAGCTGTTAAGAAGCTCTCATTGTGTTCTAAGCTAGCTTTATGGGGAGGGGGGTTGTTTTGTTATTAAAGAAGCAGCCGAGCTGCATTCACAGTTCATTTTAAAGCTTTGACGAGGTTCAAATTCCCACTCAGCCATAGAGTTCATTACATGACCTTGGACCAGTCACTTTCTCTCAGCCTAACCTATCCTACAGGGTCGTTTGTAAGATAAACCAGTGAAGAGGAATACCATGTTTGCCTTCTTGAGCTTCTCAGAGGAAAGGCAGGATGATAATGACGATGATGATGAGAAGAAGAACAAGTAGAAATAAAATTCTGGCAGGAATGGACTATATGGACAGACACAATACAGCTGCAAAAATAATTCACCCAGAACTGGGCATCAAATTCAACCTCATCAAGCAACTATACTATATATACTCATGCAAAACAATCTTGAAAAATGCAGATCATAAAATATTCTGGGACAGAACAATTCATATGGACAAGATAATACCCTGCAATTGACTAGATATAACAATTATAGACAAAAAAGGGGGAAAAAACACTTACCTCATTGACAAGGCAATGCCTAATGAACAAAATGTTGTGGAAAAGAGAGAGAAATATACACCACTAGCTATGGAAGTTAAAGAACTATGGCAACAGGACAAAGTCACAATTATTCCATCATTCACATCAGTCACTGACATCATATCAAAAAGCCTTCAGAAACTGGGCCTATGAAAATACATCCACACCAACATCCAGAAAGTAGTTATACTTAAAACGTGCTTAATAGTCATGCAATTCCTGAATCAGTAAAAGACAGCATGGCTTGGCAAAGCCTGTCAAGACTGTCTAGAAAAATCACCACAGATGAGAAAAGAGAAGAGATGATGATAATGATAATGGTAATAATAATACATCTTGTTGTTATTTCTCTTTAATCACCTTTCTCTTTAAAAATACCCAAAGTGACTAAGAACAATCTTATGAAAATATACAAAATAGCTAAAACCAATTACCATTAAAATACAAAAACATAATAATGTAATATTATATTTTGCCAGGAAACACAAAGGTCTTTGGCTTTAAAAGGCTCCGACTGGCATCTTTTGTAGTAAATTCACTTGGCTGTTAATTTAGTTAGTTTAGCTTTTCAATTAAGGTAAGATCAATTAGTTTCTTTGTGCTTGTAACTATTGATTGTTCTAGAATCTGCAGATGGACATTCTGGCTGTAGTGAAAAAAGTACTCATACATATTGAGTCAGTTTGCACAATCAAAACAAGCCATTGTGGCTTAAACATGCCACGGTGGGTTGTTGTGAGCCGTGGTGCATGCTGGACATGATTTGCATAATCACCACCCAGCCACAGCTTATCTTGTCATCCCAACCCAGGCTGCATGGCTTGTTGGGAGGGTTAAACAATCCTCAAATACACCATATCCTGTTGGAGGGGTCTTTGAGGATTGTTTTAAGTCCCCAACAATCCTGGCTGCCCAGATTCAGACGACATGATAAGCTGCTGCCAGGCAGTGATTATGCAAATTGTGCCCTTCATGCACCAGCACACGCTGCAGCTCACAATAAGCCACTGTGGCTTATTTTGATTGTGCCAACTGACCCTGCAATACCAAATCCCAGTGCTTTAACAAGTGGTGTGTAAGGGCTTTACTATGTCTGGAAGTCACAGTATTATATAGCATTATCTATCTATCTCTTTATTTATTTCATTCTTACATTTCCATACTGCCCAATAACTGCAGTGCTCCCTCTGTATAATTCTATGAGTTGTAAGTCAGGTGGGGATAGTTGTTGAAAGGGATATTTGTTGGGACGGTGGTGGTGAGGAAAGGGTTACTCCCCACCTGCCATGAAAAATCAGTCTCCCTCCCCCTCAGATAATTTAGGGTGACCAACTTGCTGATTTACCCTGGAAATCTCTGGGTTTTCAGGCCCTCGGGGCCTCCAGGGGGATTTGAAATCTTAGGAAAATCTCCTGGAGAGGCGTGGGTGGGGGGAGCAGGTTGCGCATTTTTCAGGCCTCAGGAAAGTGCATAGATCGCCTAAGCCATTAGCGTGGCTGGGAGGATAGCTGCACACACACAACTATCCTTCCAGCCATGTTAACGGGTGGCCGATCTGTGCAGTTTTTATAGGCACGTAACGCACGACCAGCTCGTCCCGCCCCCCTGCCTGGACCGGCTGAGGCTGAAAGGGACTCTTAGTGCTTGCATTAACAGACCCTTTTAGCCTCATTGGTGCAGGTGGGGGGGGGTGAGCCAGGCGAGCGTTTGCCGGACCTCACATCGCTCCCCGAAGTCCCCCTTCTTGTGCGACTTTCGGAGGAAGCTGCCACTCACTTGGTGGCTTTGCCAATTGTCCCGGATGAAGCATGAGAAGAGGGATTTCAGGGAGAGTTGCAGAAGCTGCCATTCACTGGCTAGCCCACAGACCGACACACTTTCCTTGAGCTTTGACCCACTGCATTTCCTGCCTCTGAGGCTGGTCCCATCTGGCGCCTCTGGGAGCAGCGCAGATAACGGCAAGTGGGGGTCCTGGTAGGTGGAAGCGTCAGCAGCAAGGGTCGTGGGGAGAACGGCAGCTGCTCTGTGGGCTGGTAGAGAATTAGGGGGCAGCCCCTTCCAGGTGCCCCACCAAGCCAAGGCAGGCAGCGTTGGCTAAAGGAGGACCCCTTGCCAGGCAATCAAAATTCCTCCAAGCTGGAGGAATCAGCCCCCCCCCCCATTCAGCCAGTGGGACCTGTTTTAACAGTGCAATCCTACTCAGAGGTAAGTCCTGCTGAGGTCAGTGAGACCTACTTCCATGTAAATGAATATAGGGTTATATTCAATGGCTTGCAAAACAATCTGTCTGTCATTTGAAAGCTTACTAACAAAAGAAGTAAACAGTGCTGGTTCAGCATAATGTGTATGCAGAACCGGGGTCATTGCTCAGTGGTAGAGGACCTGCTTTGCATGCATGTTTAATTCCATGTTCAGTTCCTTGAATCTCCAAGTAGGGCTAGGAAAGACTCCTGTCTGGAAAAAAAACCTGGAAATCCACTGCCGTTCAATGAATGGTGAACTAGATGCACCAATGGTCTGACTAAGAAAAAGGCAGATTCATAATTCATAATTCATTTGACACACTAGGATCATGTCAGGTCATGTCAAACTAGCATTACAAGGTGGCTGGTTATTAAGGAAAATCACAGGGAAATTGACCTCTGGTTCCCATGATTTACCCACCAGAGTACTTGCCCTGGTGTATTCAATACCAGAGTTACTAGGAATATAGGGAGCTGCCTTCTGCTGAATCAGACCATTGGTCCTTCTAATCTAGTATTGTTGACATTGACTGGTAGGAGCTCTCCTGGTTTCAGGTATGAATTTTTCCAGCTCTACCTGGGACCTTCTGCATAAAAAGCATGTGCTTTACCACTGAACCATTGTCCCTTCCTATTGCTGCCTTGCAATGTGGCACTCAATACACTTTGCAATACCCCAATATAGCAAAAAGACAAGGAAGTCATGCCACCTCCTAACTATTCCTTCCCTGGTCTGTACAATCTGCGTGGCACATCTGAATCTCTGATTAGCCCAGCAGGTGAGGCAGGAGGGTAGACCAGGCATGGAATTGGCAGGAATAGCTGCAGCTGCCTTGTATCCTGCCACTAGAGTTAAGCTGAATTTTCCCAGAAGACATTTTTCTTTTTGCCATAATTTCCCCTGAATTTCCTGGAATGATGTTAGGGGGACATTTTTCTCCCTCTCCTATAATTCTAGAACCCGGGGTCATCCTATGAAGCTGATTGGTTGGAGATTTCAGACAGAGAACTTTTTCCTGTTGCCATAGTTCTTTAACTTCCATAGCCAGTGGTGCATATTTTTCTCTTTTCCTCTTCCTTTTCTGCAACATTTTTGTCATTAATTGCTATGTCATGAGGTAGTGTGTTTTTCTTTTTTGTTTATGACTGTTATGTCTGGTAGATTGCTAAGTGTTGCCTTGTCCCAGAATTGTTTTGTCCCAGCCAGATAATATAGGAGTGCATAGCGTGGCTTGGCTTGACATTTTGAGTGTGTCTGGATCTCCTAGGCTCTGAAAGTATCTTTCTGGAGAGCACCTGTTGGTTGCATGATCCACGAGGCCAGGTTCTGTGAGTGCATAGTTGTCCTTGACAGGAGGGGCTTGCACTTGCTAGAGTAAGGTGAACAGATGTGAAGAGGCTGCAATCCTACATTCATTTATCTGGGAGTAAGCTTTATTGAAATCAACAAGACTTTGTGCAGTTTTCTTTGGATCCCTGATTGGGATTTCTGTTCTCTGAACACTGACGCAGTGTAAATTCAGGAGAAATTTGGATAAAAGGAGGGAAAGATCTTTGTTTGTGTCTAGCATTGTAATAATGGGCATCTGTTCTGGCCTGTCTTTGTATTGCTACTGACCATGGTCTTGTTTACATGGCTAATGAACCAGAGATATAATTACACATTATTAGTTTAGTTTCTCACTGATAAAACCAGAAATTGAAACAAGCTAAGAGGTACTAGTGGGAAGTGACTGCAACAAGCCTTTAGTCCATTTTGTTCCATGGCTAATGTTAGTAGGGTAATAGTATTTTATACTCTTTCTGAATGCTAGGTTGCTAGCTTGTTGTACTAGGGTGCCTCTACAAGAGTGATTTAAAGCTCTTTCAAGGTGCATTAAAAATTTGACCTCTACAAGAGCGGAGTGCAATTCGGGGGTTGAAGCTCTTTTTCTGTCCGAATATGTGCATTATCGAATGCGCGTTAAATAGTGAGTCTTAATTTACCGTGGCAGTTAAAGCACCTTATGATCATGTAAACAAGCAATTCTCTGCATTAAACACCTCTAAAGCGCGTTTCATACAACCGGTAAGGCAACCAGTTATGCACTTAACCGCCTTCTGCGTATAGTGATTTGCCGTAAAAGCGATTGCGAGAAGATGCACATAATCGGACAACCAGGCGTCAAACCGAATTCTTGTAGAAGGGACCCTAGATTTTTCTGCACTTTTCAGTAGCTTCAATTGTTCACTGGTAGCAGTATGCTGAATCTGTGAGAATGGATATGAGAAAGGTGATGGGGAAAGAGTGTGAAATGTTAGGAAAGGTGAGACTATGGTCATCCAGTGACGGATTTGCAGTCAGAAAAGATATTTGAGGGAAGGGAGACTGTATCACACAGAGTATAGCAAAAGCTTCGAAGTACAGCAAAAGCTACAAAAGCAGGAGTGAGTGAAGTTAATTTCAGATACATTGAATGTCTGACTTGTTCTTTATTTCAATGATTTTAACATTAAGATGTTATATAGAACAGGTTTGTCTTAATTGTGTGCTGTAAAATCAGACATGTGACGAAGGTTATGTTTTGGTGGGCACGCCCCCCTCGGGGGCCGGCCGTGTTATCCGCCTTTTTGGTTTCCAAAATATGGTCACCCTAGATAATTATTAACAGTAAAAAGCCAAAGACAAAATATAACTTCAAACTAGACATGACTTCAGTGTCATGTCTTGTTTGGCCAAGCGTTTGTAGTACAGACTGTGCCAATGAAGAAGAGAAGGGCTGTGTTTAAAGGCAAAAGCACCAGTTTGGACATGGATGAGAATAGAGAAAGGACTGATGGAAAATATTGTTCAAAAGGTGTACGCACTTCAAACTCTTCATAAAACTTAATTTGAAATGATCCCATTTTCCTAAAGGCTTCCTCGTCATAGCTCAGAACTAACATGCAAGTTTTAATATATGTGAGTCAATTGAATGATTTCTTTAAAACAAAACCGAAATATCTGAATCCCAGAACAGGCCTCTTTTAAATGAAATACTCGAAAGGTCATTTGACTCAGATTTCCTTCTTAATATGTTCCACTCTCGCTGTAAAGGAAACATGGGACAAGATAATTGTCTACCTTTTCTTAAGTCCTTTAAATGGGTATTTCTGTGCCATCGTGGTGATTTGGGCAGTGCACTGTTGTAACTGATGCGGAATAATTTTTTTTTAACTTTCTATCCCAACTATTTCATAGAAATTATAGGGACTTACATTAAAATCAAAATAAAAGACGAGGATTTACGCTAAAATGCTGCTATAAAAACCATTTTGCTTCACTTTCACTACCCAATGTATAAAAGAAACGTTTGAAGTGCTAAGGGCTGGCTAATACACATATAGTGAAAAACCAAGGGGAGGAGCGCATCCACTAAAGTAAAAAAAAGGAGAGAGAAGCGGTTCTCGGAATGCTGAAATGCTTTATTATTAGGGATGTGCACTGGATCGGACCCGATCCACGATCCGAGTCCGGTCCAGTGGGAAATCGGATAAATTATCCGATTTCCGATCCCGCAGCTGGATCGGCCGATCCAATCCGAACCGGTCCGAAAAAGCTCCGAACCGGTTCGGCGGATCGGCGGATCGGCGGGCGCCCACTGGCGCCCACCGCCGCTTCCATTGGCGGGCGCCAGCGGGCGCCCGCCGATGAAAGTGGACAGCGGGGGGGGGAGGAGGGGGGCACTTACCTTCTCGGCCCGGTGGCTCCCGTCCGGCGCCGGCGCCTACTACTACTAGCAGGCTCCGCGGCCTGCTCTAGGGTGGCGCGCCGGGTGATGTCATCACCCGGCGCGCTACTCTAGAGCAGGCCGCGGAGCCTGCTGGTAGTAGTAGGCGCCGGCGCCGGACGGGAGCCACCGGGGCGGGAAGGTAAGGAGGGGGTGCGTGGAGGGGAGGAGGGGGAGGGGGGAGGGGGGAGGGGGGCCCTTACCTTTCCGGCCCGGCGGCTCCCGTCCGGCGCCGGCGCCTACTACTCCCAGCAGGCTCCGCGGCCTGCTCTAGGATGGCGCGCCGGGTGATGTCATCACCCGGCGTGCTACTCTAGAGCAGGCCGCGGAGCCTGCTGGAAGTAGTAGGCGCCGGCGCCGGACGGGAGCCGCCGGGCCGGAAAGGTAAGGAGGGGGTGCGTGGAGGGGAGGAGGGGGCGCGCGGAGGGGGGAGGGGGGAGGGGGGCCCTTACCTTTCCGGCCCGGCGGCTCCCGTCCGGCGCCGGCGCCTACTACTCCCAGCAGGCTCCGCGGCCTGCTCTAGGATGGCGCGCCGGGTGATGTCATCACCCGGCGCGCTACTCGAGAGTAGGCCGCGGAGCCTGCTGGAAGTAGTAGGCGCCGGCGCCGGACGGGAGCCGCCGGGCCGGAAAGGTAAGGAGGGGGTGCGTGGAGGGGAGGAGGGGGCGCGCGGAGGGGGGAGGGGGGAGGGGGGCCCTTACCTGCCCGGCCCGGCGGCTCCCGTCCGGCGCCGGCGCCTACTACTACCAGCAGGCTCCGCGGCCTGCTCCAGGGTGGCGCGCCGGGTGATGTCATCACCCGGCGCGCTACTCGAGAGTAGGCCGCGGAGCCCGCTGGTAGTAGCCGCCGGCGCCGGACGGGCCGAGAAGGTAAGTGGCGGGGAAGGGGGCTTACCCCCCCCCCGGAGCCGTCCGCTTCTATCCGCTGGCGCCCGCGGGCGCCAGCGGATGGAAGCGGGCGGCCCCAGGGGGGGTAGGGAGCGCGGGGGAGGGGGTTTACCTGCCGGGGCCGTCCACAGCGGACGGCCCCGGGGGGGGGAGGGAGTTAGGCCCCCCCTTACCCACCCGCCGCCATTTTTTCCTCATAGACTTGCATTGCAATGCAAGTCTATGGGGAAAAAAATGGCGGCCGATCCAAAAATGTACGATTTTTGGGTCGGGATCGGACTCGATCCGGTCCGGGGGGCCTCCGATTTTGTCCGAACCGGTCCGGGACAAAATTGGAGGTCCCGATCCGGGTCCCGATCCGATCCGGGGGGTCCGTGCACACCCCTATTTATTATATTCCGCCCAACACGTGTCGGCCTGTAAGGTTTTATTTAGAAGGCCTTCGTCAGGGGGTTTGATAAGATAGGTCTGCAGAAGTTTCTTAACAAAATGATAGACTCTCATGGTGTTCACTGGCGACTTCTCTCTCCTTTTTTTGACAATACACATTTAGTGCCCCCCCCCCTCCAGAACTGATGGCAAATATGTTGTATGAATACTTGCTTTGGGTATTTTTAGCAGGCGAGGTCATCGAATAAAATATAGTCCTCCCTACTCTGTGCTTCTTATTCTGGCCAATGTGGATGTGTATTTACAGAATAGTCTCAATAGCAAGGCTGCAATCCTATGATCCCTGGGAGGGTATCCCGCAGGCTGTAAGTAGAGGCAAAAAGGGGGCAGGCATTCTGTGGCATATGAAACGTGGATCGAGGAAAGGCTTGGACCAGTAGGATCCATCTTCCTATGCCCTCAACACTCACTCAGAATTGGGGGAAATGTATGCCCTGGAGCTGGCATACGTAATTTCCTCCTCTTGCAATCAACGGGAGGCAAATCTTAAAGCAAACAAAAAAAGTTCTGAAATGTCAGTGGGAAAGAAAAATGCCACTTCCCTCTCCCTTTCACCCTGCCAGCATGAGCCTTGAATAAAATGGTTCTTCTGCCTCAGGTTCGCCATCTCCCACCCCTACCCCCACAGGTTTGTCCCGTAAATGATGTAGCAGTGGTTCTAGTTTGTTTTAGTAGTAACTGTGAGAAGAGAACCAAAAGGTACAGTGCTTTATCATCTTCGTTAGATTAAATTGAGGCTGCATCTCTTTTGTCCCCATAACAGGAAAGTTACATAAGAGATTAAATTACTCTGAGAAACTTGCAAATTTTGGGAATCCACAGGCTTACTTTGAATGTCAGGTTTGTTACATAGCCTAATAAAGCACTTTCTCCAAATAAATGTTTGAGGGCAAATCTAGATGTTCATCAGATACTCAGTCCTGCACCATGCATAGCCAGCCTCACAGATTTCCACTGCACCTAAGAACACAAGAATTGCTGCTCCGGATCAGATCAAAGTCTCATCTTGTCCAGCGTTCTGTTCCTACAGTGACCAGCTAGTCCACAACATGACATGATTGCAACAGCACCCTCACATTCATGTTCCCCAGCACTGGTGTTGAGAATCATATTGCCACTGAGATTGTAGGTAATATATAGCCATCATTACCAGTAGTCATTGGTATCCTTATCCTCCATGAATTTGTCCCATCCCGTTTTAAAACCATCCAAATTGGTGACTATCACGGCATCTTGTGGTAGCAAATTCCATAGTTTAACTATGTGCAGTGTGAAGAAGTACTATCTTTTATCTGTCCTGAATCTCCCACCAAGGTGATCCCAAGTTCTAGTATTATGTGGCTATTTATACACCTCTACATTATTCCTCAGTCATTTATACTGAGCAAATATAGGGGTCAGGGCAGGGTTAATATGGCACCCTTATTTGGAAGAAAGCTCCACTGATGAAAACTGTTAGAATCTGCTTCCAGGTAAAATAGGATCCAGCAGAGGTAGGGATGTCAGAGAAATCTGCAACAGAATCAGATGAGCTCAGATTTTTATGAATCCGACCCGCGGATACTATAGCAGTGGGGCTTTTCCTGAATTGCATGGATCCTGAGGACTTGTGGACCTATTTTTTTTAATTATTATTTTTACTTTCTGGAATTTTACAGTCATAGAAAAATATGTAAAATTAAAAAACACTGGCCCAAATGGGCATTTCATAGGCTAAAGCATGAAAATGCACATTTTGGGAGGGTTTGTGTTTGGGGGAGGATTTATGCATTTGGCAAATGCAAATTTGAGCAAATTTGGGAAATAGGGAAAAATCCAATTCCGCCAATAAACAGTCAAAGAAACGATGGCAGTCAAAGACAGAACAGATTTTACAAAATTCTTAAGTAGAGGTCGAAGAAAGTACTCAGTACTTTCCAGTTGCTTTGCTTTTTAAGAGCTTGGTGTAATTTTCGTTCCCTGCTCTCCTGGGAAACTGCTCACATCAGATTTTTATGGTGATAGAAAGTAATTCATTGGCTAATAAAAACCAACACCTGTTAACCTAAATGACTTTCTAGCTTTTCTGTCTGAGTCCTTCCGGGAATTTTGCATTATATGAAGATCAAGCCTTATTTCCCAGCATTTTCCCAACTGGCTTACTTTAAGAGAGATGCCAAATATATAAGTATATGCTTACTTTATTCTTTTCTATTGGGGAGAGGGCATAGCTCAGGTTTGCATTCATAAAGGCCCAGATTCAGTCGCTCATGTTTCTACTTTAATGAATCTCGGGGCAGACCTGTGCCGGAGGTTTTGAAGAGCGGTTGTCAGTCAGATAAAAGTGCATTGGCAGAGCCAGATGCTAGTTTGTGGACACCCTGGGTCCCCTTTAAGCTTGCCCAGCAGCAGCAGTGCAGCAGCAGCAGCAGCAGCAGCAGCAACTAGCATCCCTTTCCTTCCCTCTCTTTTCTTACCTTGGTGGTGGGCCAGAAGCACGCAGAAGCAAAGCATTGAATGAGGCTGTAGCTATCCACCAGTTAGAATTGTGGAGTGTTCTTTCTGAGAGGAAGAGGAAGTGAGCTCGCTGCAGCTGCTCCTTCTCTGGCCTGTGGATGGGCCAGGTTGTTTTCCCTGTTGACTTGATAATATTTCTGGGATCGGGAATTCAGCCTCCTGTGCCTCTAGGTCCCCTGACAGATTGCAGAAGCCGGAGTACGGTGCTTCCCTTCTGGTCTCCAGTGCTATTCAGTTGGAGCTGAGATATCTCTTTTGTTTTGTTCTGTTGTTCGTGGAATGTATAGTTTTTGTGTGTTCCTGCTTGTCCCTTTAAAGTACATATCAGCAGATGCCTGATCTTTTTTCACTTTGTGCATTATAAAGGGGGAAGCGGCACACATTCGTGTATACAAATTTCCTTGTGATTTTTTGTACCCATTTTTTTCATCACTGTGTGTGAGTATGTCAAGGAAAACCATCAGTGTTTATCTGCTATGGTGCAGGTACATCTTACATGAGTGTGTTTTTATTTTGCTGCAAGGACGTGGGTCAGGTAACCAATGCTTGGGAATAACCTAAGGGATCTATCAGGTTATTCACAGCTCAAGTGTTGAGCTGAGCTCAGTGTTGAGCTGAGCTGTTTGATCCAAAGCAATTGTTCTTGAAATGCAGTCTGTTTGAAATGAATGGAGTTTAGGGAAGCTGAGTGTTGTTACTTCCCATGCCAAAGTTCTCTGCTGCTTTCTTTTCCCTCTTGCCCTCTCCCCTCAGAGTGTTTGAAGTCTACACGTAACCACATAAATATAGCTAAACCAAAAGGAATATTGTAATGACTGAAACCATTATTATTACAGGTAGCAGTTGTGATTTGCTGAAGGATATTTTTAGTAACTTCTCCCCAAAGATGCTAAGATAGAGCATTTAACTGAAAGCTCTTCAAATAATATGCAGCTACAAAATGTATAATGTCAAGGGGAGGGGGGAATGTGGCGATGAAAAGAAATCCTTGAATAATTGTCCTATTTTTTAATAATTAGTATTCACAAAAGGAAAACATGCTCTGTCACCTAGTAATTTTCAAATTGCTGAGATACCTAATGAACTGCCTTAATAAGATTACCAAACATATAGAAGGAACTAATTAGCAAGCATTTAATTCTGAAAGCACAGCTCAATGTAAAATGGTTATGTAGCTGGCTTTGTGTATAATATGTGTACATGTGTGACAAAATGCATAGTTTTTTCAGTTAGAGAATCAAAGTTGGTAGAGAATGGAATTTGGACTTCAAGGGGTGTGCTGTGACATCCTTGGAGAGGAGATTTTTTTTTAATACTTATGATTAATGGGTGTGTGGTGGTGGTGGGGAGAGATCCTGCTGAGTCGTCATCTCCCAAAGTAGCTTTGCTTTGCCTTTATGCTTTCCTTAGTGTTCTGTTACAGTTGCTGGCTCTAATGTGTTGTATGCCTCTGGAGAGTATCATCAGTTAATGAAAATATCAGCTCAATTCCCTAAACACTGGACTCTACTTTCCCCTCTTCATAACATTGAATGGTGGTGATGCTGCCATTGTGATGGCAAGTTTTTAATCAGAGCACGGGTGGTCCTCCAGATGTTTTGGCCTACAACTCCCATCTGCCCCCTAGTCAGCATAGCCAATGATGAGGATTGATGGAAGTTGTAGGCCAAAACATCTGGAGAGCCACACGTTGCCCTCCTGTATAGTAAGGATTGTGTGTAGCCAACTTCAGACTGGTGGTAGGTTTGTCTCTATGCAAGTCCTCGTCTCATTTTCACACGCAGATGTTTGTTCACATCCCCAGCTGTATTAGGAAGCAACTACCTACCAAACCAGGAAGAGAGGAAGCTTAGCCATTCTGCACTTCTTTTCTTGAAGCTCTCTATTGGCAGGCATCAAACTCATTCATTGATCCGTTGTAGCCAATGCAGATAATAGACAGAAACAGAAGCCACAGAGACCAGGGGATTGATAGCGCACCTGTGTACTTGGCACTGCTCTAGGCTAAGGAGACCTGCAAAGAGGCTGTGGCTGGCAAGAGACTATCCCATATTAAATACAGAGCGTTTTCGACTTCTGCTGAACAGCAATAAGAATCAAAGGCTTTTTGCTTCTCACAGTATTTGTTTCCAACTTTTTAGTGCTACGTCTGTTTTAAATTTGACAGAAACTGGTCTGGAAAGTCATTCCTTGTTAATGGGGAAAAGTACAAAGTTCTCCTAAATATATCCGCTTAATTATGTATTTTATCTTTTCTAGAAATTTAGTGACTCATTAAAGTGCCATTCGGTCTGAAGAGTGGCTCTATAAAGATGGCACCACGTGGTCCCATATTTATTTTTCTTCCCAGTGATGTTCCTATTAAATGCAGTCAATTTTAAAGACATTTCTTATTAACAGAGAAATTTAACCTGAGATCAGAAAGTCAAGCTTCTTCTGGACGGTCATGAAATGTCTAATATATATATATAATTGAAAATGTAACACTTGATTTTGTATCCACAAATAACAAAATAAATATTTAAAAATCAGAAAAAAAAGAAAGTCAAGCTTCTGTTTTCTTATACGGTGCATTGTGCGATAATAGACACTGGAACAGAATGAAGCAGCTTACTATATTCAAGGCACAATAAACACCCTCAAGTTGTCATCGCCACTGGTCATTCTAGCAAGCAGTAACAGAGGGAAATGGAAGTGAGAAGCAGAGCCATTCCACTAGCGTTTCTTGAAATACTTAATTTTCTTTCATTTTCCTTCCCTAGTCCTTTTTCCTTGTGTGTCATGTCTTTTAGGTTGTAGTTTCTGGGCGGGGGCTCTCTCCTTTAATTGACTATTTGTAAGCTGCTCCAGAAGCCATTTTGTCTGATGAGCCGAGGGGGGGGGGAATACTCCAAAAATACTCTAAAACAGTCTAAAGGTTGTCACGCAGAGGAGGGCCAGGATCTCTTCTCGATCATCCCAGAGTACAGGACACGGAATAATGGGTTCATGTTACAGGAAGCCAGATTCTTACTGGACATCAGGAAAAACTTCCTGACTGTTAGAGCAGAATGACGATGGAACCAATTACCCAGGGAGGTCATGGGCTCTCCCATGCTAGAGGCCTTCAAGATGCAGCTGGACAGCCATCTTTCAGGTATGCTTTAAGGAGGATTCCTGCATTGAGCAGAGGGTTGGACTCAATGGCCTTATAGGCCCCTTCCAGCTCTACCATTCTATGATTCTATGATAAATAAATAAATTAGACCATAACAAAGCAGAGGACAGAATGCTGCCACCCTTGGGTTTTGCGTTACACCATCTCTTTCCCCTGCCTTTATTTATTTTATTTGTTTTGCTTTACACAGACCTATATAATATTCACAAAGCAACAACTATGCTAGGTTCTGTAACATGTAATATCATTCAGAGTAAGCCTACACAGCTTATAAACCACCCAACTGAGTGCCACCACATATGTAACATGTATGTAGCAGGGCGAGAAGGAATTGTTAAGCACCTGGCAGGGTAGAATGTAAAGTGTGTGGGCTATGATTGGCTTGTTGGGTCATACATATTGTGAGGTGCGTTTCATTTTAGTTGCTTTCTGCTAGGGGTGTGCATCGGATCGGATCCGATCCACGATCCGAATCCGATCCGACCCAAAATCGGGAAAATCCGATCCGATCCGATCCGATCCGGCCAACCTCCGATCCGATCCGATCCGATCCGATGAGGTCCGATCCGGATCGGACGCCATTTTGAATGCTTTTTCCCATAGCCAAGTATTGTTTTACAAAAACGCCTATAACTTTTTCATTTTTAAAGATAGAAGGATGAAACTTGGGCACATTGTAGACTGGTTAGGGGTAGTTATCTGTGAGAAATTTCAGAAAGATTGGTGCATGCATTTTGTGGCAATTAATTTTTTAATAAATACCCAGGAATGCTTATAACTTTGTCATTTTTAAAGTTACAAACATGAAACTTTGCCACATTGTAGGAGGTACCTTGGGACCTATGTGTGTGAAATTTCAGAAACATAGGTGCTTGCCTTGTGTGGCAATTAATTTTAGAAAAATGGGTAGTAGTGGGGTAAATACATTTACGCCTCCCATTTTTTTATTTTTGAAGATACAAACAGGAAACTTGGGCACATTACAGGTACCACTTGCCTTGATATGTGTGTGAAATTTCAGAAACATTGGAGCTTTCCTTGTGTGGCAATTAATTTTTGAAACAATGAGGAAAGAAACACCTATAACTTTGTCATTTTTAAAGTTACACACATGAAACTTTGCCACATTGTAGGTGGTACCTTGGGACCCATGTGTGTGAAATTTCGGAAACGTAGGTGCTTGCCTTGTGTGGCAATTAATTTTAGAAAAATGGGTAGTGGTGGGGTAAATACAGTTACGCCTCCCACTTTTTTATTTTTGAAGATACAAACAGGAAACATGGGCACATTACAGGTACCACTTGGCTTGATATGTGTGTAAAATTTCAGACAGCTGGGTCCAGGCATGTGGTGGCAAGGTATTTTTGAATCAATGAGGAAAGAAACGCCTATAACTTTTTTATTTTAAAAGTTAGAAGTCTGAACATTGCTCACTTTGTAGATGGGTTAGGGGTAGATATGTGTCAGAAATTTCAGAATTATAGGTCCAGGCATTTGATGGCTATGGAATTTTTAAATTACATGTTTCAAAAAAATTTCTACAGAGGCCAGGTCTTCCCCTCCCGCTTCCCGCGAAGAAAAGGAAACACTCTCTCGTCTCGATCCCTTTGATCCTTGCTAGTAGTATCCATTACAGGGCTCGTGTTTCCTTTCCTACTTTCACTTTTCAAGCAGAACGGCTGAGCCTAGCTGAGTTTTGCAGCCATGCGTGCAAGGAAGGATCACTCTGGTCTCGATCCCTTTGATCCTTGGTAGTATCCATTACAGGGCTCGTGTCTGCTTGAGTACAAAGTGAAAGCAGACACGAGCCCTGTAATGGATACTACCAAGGATCAAAGGGATCGAGACCAGAGTGATCCTTCCTTGCACGCATGGCTGCAAAACTCAGCTAGGCTCAGCCGTTCTGCTTGAAAAGTGAAAGTAGGAAAGGAAACACGAGCCCTGTAATGGATACTACTAGCAAGGATCAAAGGGATCGAGACGAGAGAGTGTTTCCTTTTCTTCGCGGGAAGCGGGAGGGGAAGACCTGGCCTCTGTAGAAATTTTTTTGAAACATGTAATTTAAAAATTCCATAGCCATCAAATGCCTGGACCTATAATTCTGAAATTTCTGACACATATCTACCCCTAACCCATCTACAAAGTGAGCAATGTTCAGACTTCTAACTTTTAAAATAAAAAAGTTATAGGCGTTTCTTTCCTCATTGTTTCAAAAATACCTTGCCACCACATGCCTGGACCCAGCTGTCTGAAATTTTACACACATATCAAGCCAAGTGGTACCTGTAATGTGCCCATGTTTCCTGTTTGTATCTTCAAAAATAAAAAAGTGGGAGGCGTAACTGTATTTACCCCACCACTACCCATTTTTCTAAAATTAATTGCCACACAAGGCAAGCACCTACGTTTCCGAAATTTCACACACATAGGTCCCAAGGTACCACCTACAATGTGGCAAAGTTTCATGTGTGTAACTTTAAAAATGACAAAGTTATAGGCATTCCTGGGTATTTATTAAAAAATTAATTGCCACACAAGGCAAGCACCTACGTTTCCGAAATTTCACACACATGGGTCCCAAGGTACCACCTACAATGTGGCAAAGTTTCATGTGTGTAACTTTAAAAATGACAAAGTTATAGGTGTTTCTTTCCTCATTGTTTCAAAAATTAATTGCCACACAAGGAAAGCTCCAATGTTTCTGAAATTTCACACACATATCAAGGCAAGTGGTACCTGTAATGTGCCCAAGTTTCCTGTTTGTATCTTCAAAAATAAAAAAATGGGAGGCGTAACTGTATTTACCCCACTACTACCCATTTTTCTAAAAATTAATTGCCACACAAGACAAGCACCTACGTTTCTGAAATTTCACACACATAGGTCCCAAGGTACCCCCTACAATGTGGCAAAGTTTCATGTGTGTAACTTTAAAAATGACAAAGTTATAGGCATTCCTGGGTATTTATTAAAAAATTAATTGCCACAAAATGCATGCACCAATCTTTCTGAAATTTCTCACAGATAACTACCCCTAACCAGTCTACAATGTGCCCAAGTTTCATCCTTCTATCTTTAAAAATGAAAAAGTTATAGGCGTTTTTGTAAAACAATACTTGGCTATGGGAAAAAGCATTCAAAATGGCGTCCGATCCGGATCGGACATCTGGTCCGATCCGATCCGACCAGCCTCCGATCCGATCCGATCCGACCCCCCAGGTCCGATTCCGATCCGCTATCCGATCCGATCCGGGGGGTCAGTGCACATCCCTACTTTCTGCTATAGATTAGTCAGGTGGTATCCGAGTGTGTTGGTTTACCAGTCTGTTGAATAGAGTAACATGGTTTCTGGAAAAAGGATGCAATATCACTTCCAGAAACACAAGAAGGTGGTATGAATATGTAGATAATAATAATGCTGATAATCATAAATAATAATAGCAAAAGAGAAAGGGCACCGGCTCAGCGATTGATGTTATTCTGAACTTGAGAAAATCAAAACTGTCAGGAGGTTAAGTCCCCTAAAGGGTTTTTTAAAAAAAATTCAGTCTGACTTTGGATAGAGAAGATGTTTTTAATTTAATATTGTTCTTGTTTATCGGTTTTGTTTTGAAATCGTGCTATTATTGATTTTGTGTTGGTTTTCTTGTTGTTCTGATGTGTTTTATGCTGCTCTTTTATTCTTTTTAATTAGTATTCAGTATTTTAGATATTAATACCATATTATTTTTGGTTGTGAACTGCCTTGGGAAAACATTTTGTTTTGAAAGATGGCATACAAGTTCCTACAATAAACAAATAAATAAAATATCTCATTCTCTACAATGTGTAGCATGTAATCTTCCTTCAGGATGTTCAGAATCTAGAGTTTTCCAACTAATAAGGAACTTATTTTCTTTTTTAAAGCCTTCAAGGTTTTGAGAAATCTCACAACCACCATAACAATATCTTTCGTTTAGGTTGCTGAGTTAAAAATCTGTCTTTTGTCTATCCAGCTTCTGTATTTTCCTTTGTTGGTAGCACTTGGATCTCCCCCCCCCCAGTACGTAACACTTCCCCCCCAAGCTATGTGCAGTGTTCCTGTAGATTCACTGCTCACCTCAAAAAACACGTAAGATAATATTTTAAAGGCCATCTGAGGCTTCTTACTCACTGTTCTAAAATAAAGTTTTATGATTTCTTGCTTCTTGTTTCTAGATATCAAAACTCTCGCAGGAAACCAGCAATGTAAATTAATTGCTAGAATCTTGATTTGCAACCAGTGTAGTACAACCAGGGCTCACAGGATCAAAGAAATGGGGCTTTTTGATTAGTAGAGATGATGATCATCTGTCAATCCCTCACATTTCCATGTTTCCTCTCAGCTTACCTGCAGACCACATAGTAGCTGGGGGCAGGAGGGGAGGAATAGATTTTGTATTCTGTTGTAATACCAAATATTTTGATGTACTTGGTCCTGAATGGTCAGTTAAGACCCATTAGCTTTGCAAAGGATTTGCTCCTAATGGAGATGAAACCAAGTAGAATTGGTTTGTTGATAGGGATCAACACAGCCACCTACAATTTTGGGCTCTTCTTAGGGGCATGGTGTGCCTGCTTTTCAAAATTTTACCATCACATCACTGTCTCCACCATTTCTGAGAAATTACCAAGGGGTGGGATACAAATGTACACTTCACAGAGAAGAATAAGCAATACAGGAAGAAAGGTTCTGTCAGGGCCAGGGCCAGACTCCACTGTGTTGTCAGCATAGTGCTGTTGATGGGCCCCTGCTGCTGCTGTGTCCGTCACTACCGAAGCCTTCCGCACCTCCACCTTCCTCCACCTGCCAAAGGCCTGTCTGCCGGCCAGCTGGCCAAAGCCGCTTGCTCACCCAAGTCCCTTCTCTGTCAGCCTGTCCTCCCTCTGTCCATTCATCTACTCTGTCTTTTTTTTTTTTTACCTGGGGGGTGGCAGCGGGGGCTCTAGTTCCTCCTTCTCTAGCCTGGTCAGTCAGCCAGATAAACCTTCTGGCCCGGATGCACATGTTTTTAAAAGTTTGAGGGGGGTTTTGCGTACATTTGAACAGCAGTAATCTGAACCAATCAGGAAACTTGACCAATGAAAGAACAGAAGTGATCTAAAGACCACTCCGTGCCCTTATTGGCCATGTCCTTGCCCCCCTGCCAAAGCAGTGTCTGATTGAACTGTCACTGCCATTCAAGCAAAAAAAAAATTTTTGCTTTTAAAATGGGGCATTGCGTGGCCTACAGGCTTGGCCATTATGCTTCCTTTCATCAGTAGGGCCAGCTGGGAGGGTGAGGAGGAGGATGGTGGCAGGGAGGACAGGGAGGCGCTAATGGTGTTAGGTGATCTCCACGCTTTCCGGAGCTCTGGAGAATGTGCGGCCTGCTCTGCCCCCTCCTCCACCCCCTCCCACCTTTCCCAGTGTGAAAGGGCCTCTTAATTCAAGCATTAAGAGACCCTTTCATACTGGGAAAAATGCGGGGGGGAGGGGGCAGAGGAGGCCACACATTGTCCGAAGCTCCGGAAAGTGTGCAGGTGGCCTACGCTATTAGCGTGTTAGTCATGCTAATAGTGTAGGCCATCTGTGCACTTTCCATAGCTTCGGACAACGCACGGACGGCTTCCCACCCTTCTCTCTGTGCCGCACCTTTCCCGGACTTTTCATTAGGTGGTGCCTGGGCACTAGGTGAACCACCTGTGCGCACGCCTATGGATTTCAATCATTATTAGATTTAAAAACACAACACACCATGTATTTGTGCTTATGGAAGACGGAGCAGAAAGAAGAAATTGCCAGACAGTACATTTAGTGCAAGTCATTTTAGGCAAGTTGCCCTATCAGAGTTACTATTTTTGAAGTTCTTTCATGCTGTTTGTAGAGATAAAGTTCAGATCACTGGAACAACAATGGTGAAAGAATAAGTACTTTGAAACAGTGTTAGTCGAGAAGAGAATGTCTTTATCTGAAATGGCTGTAACATGGTCTATGTAATCTCAGCCATGTGATGGTGAAAATGTTGAGAGATTAAAGGATGTCAGTGTGTGTGTGTGTATGTGTGTGTGTGTGTGTGTCTATTTGAGCAGCAGTGGCATAGTTAAACTGTGTCTGGTGATATTCTCCAGCTTGAGATGAAGGAGCTGCAGAAACCACCTTGGCCTGTAACTGGAACAATAAATAATACCGAATATGTTATTTGTGTGTCTGTGTGTGTAGTGGCCGCTTATAGTGATGTAATTGTTACGGGCCTGGAAGTGGCTAGGGAGATGTTGAGTGCTTTGAAGCCTGGGATAAGGTGAGAAGCTGATTCTTTCCTTCCTAAGTCTTCCAGAAGGACTGGCTGTTCACTCCTGCTGGGTTGGCAGGCACTCAGAAGTGATAAGAGATTCTCACCACTTCTGAGTACAGCTTGAGGTGAGTGAATGAACCTGCCCTTCTAGAAGACTGGGAGATGGACAGAATAAGGCTAGAAGACTGAGGTCTTTTGAACCATGTCCCAGCCAAGGGCTATAGTAGGGTGACCATATGGAAAGGAGGACAGGGCTCTTGTATCTTTAACCGTTGCTTAGAAAAGGGAATTTCAGCAGATGTTATTTTCAGGCATGCAGCACCTGGTGCTTCATCACAACAGTTAAAGCTGCAGGAGCCCTCCCTAGAGTGACCAGATACAAAAGAGGGCAGGGTTCCTGCAGTTTTGACTGTTGTGATGAAGAGGGAATTTCACCAGGTGCTACATGCCTACAAATGACACCTGCTGAAATTCCCTTTTCTAGACAACTGTTAAAGATACAGGAGCTCTGTCCTCCTTTTCATACTATCACCCTAGCTATAGATGAAAAGCTTACAGCTCTTTCTGCATGTGCCAGATGAATGGTGAAGAGAAATGACAGGGGTCTGAGCCAAAATGTGTGAATCCTTGTATAGCTATAGACCACAGATGAGCAACTTGTGGCTCTCTAGATGTTTTGGCCTTCAGCTCCCATAAACTCTCACCATTGGTTGTGCTAACTAGGGCTGATGGGAGCTGCAGGCCAGAACACTTGTACTGTAAATGATAAGTGCTGGGCCAAGACATTTTGGTAGGAAAAAAGATAGAGGAATTCCAGATGATGAAAAAAAAGATTTATTTGTAACCCCAACATTTTTCAGAAATCCTTCCTCAGGGTTACTAAATAGCTTATCTACAGAAAATGTGAATGAACACATAAACAGTTGTAATACAGTCTCCTGCTAAACAGTATTGAAATAAAATTGTTGCAGTTATTTTCATTGAAAAATGACTATCTTAACCTGTAACTCAAAAGATTATATTGTTAAAATTAACAATATTGTTAGTTAACAAAACAAACATTGTTTAAAAGAGAAAGCATGTAAGAACAAACTAACCCTTAAAAATAATTACAAATTACAGCAGAGTTCATGGCAGGGTTGGCCCTGATAATAACGTCCCTGTGGATTCTTAAGTCATGTTTCATTCCTCATCCCCTTCCTTGGTATAAGTTCTAACATTTTGTCCTTGTCAACTGACAGTTGGAGGAATTAGCCGACTCTACATGAAAAGAAAGCATTTACGGGCCTGATTTAATCATGAATGAAAACATTTAAACGGAAGCATTTCTTCCCTGATTTCTCTCCCATTTCAACGGATGTTCCCATGAAATAAATGTACTTCGGAAGTTGGCGCTGAATGCTAATAATAGACATCTTTCTGTAATTGCGTATTATCGTAGAAATGAAATTTTAACTCTTGTGCTAATGTGGATGTTGGCTGTTGAGTCTTTTAGTAGAATATCATCTATGTTCATTATTCTTCTAGAAAGGCCTTTCATATTGTTTTTAGACCCACTAAAGGAGAGTGTCAGCTGATAATCCTTGGTGTCTTCATTACTAGCAACCACTGAAGCATCTGCACTGGTACTGATGGGACTACGTTGGTTATGTGGGCAATGTTAGTGGAATTGTTGGAGCCGGCAGTTCTACAGTAAACACTGAGTAGATGTCTGATATAAGAGACAATAGTTTATGTGGGAGATCCAGTAAGGAAAACTTGGGCTGATGTTAAATATTTATAGGGCCTGTTATAGGGTCTAATGCAGTGGGAGGACTCTTAGTTTGACACGTAGCTTAAGACTCTAACGTGCTTGATTCAGGTAGTACCCAGTGAGCTATTTCACACCATATATCATATAAAGCCTTCACATAAAATTTTGACTACAAGAAAAGAACCCCATTACTCATGGGACGCAGAAATCAATTGAAAACATGTGCAGGTCAATAGAGCCAAAAGACACTTAAGCCATGAATGTTCGCAAGAAATTATTCTTGGTGTCACCCCACTGGAAATTTTATTGAGGCACAAGATTTTTATCTTGACTTTTTTTGTGGCAAACCTGATGCCCCAGAGAGAGGAGGAACCTCCATCAACTCCAGTTGGTCTCTAGTGAGAACGATTTCAGGCTATCTATGTCCAACAGAGTAAGTTGTGTGGTACAATTGCCCCTTCAGGTGTGACACAGTGCTGTGATGCCAGACAAATGTAGATATGCCTGCATATTTGACCGGCTGTTTTATGCATCAGCATAAGAATTATTATCTCCATAAAGCTTGTGATACATGAAATTATAAATTATGTAATTAATTGTTATAAATTGGTATCTTCTGCCTCAAACCTAGTGACTGAGGTTTGTTTTTATTCCACAACCGAGAGCATATTCCACCCCTGAATCTGTAACCTCTTTCCTACAAGAAAACCATTCAGTGTTCATTTTAATTTATCAGGGTTCAGACGACAAACACAAGTCCTTTTCAGATGTTCATGTTGGGATAAAAAGAACACTCATGGAGCGGGCGGAGGGGGGGACGAACAGTGGCACTGTGGCAGCAGGCTTCTGATCTATGTACATTTATTATCTGAAGGGAGCTACGTTTTTAGCTGGTATACATTAATTATTGTTTTATTCTGTTTAAAGTGATTTTCCCTGTATAGCTGCCCTGAGATCCCATTGATATAGAGGGGGATACAAATGTTTTAAGAAATCAATATCTCAGTATTTCCATTTACGTGTAGAGAGTCCTCTGTGTGTAGTTGTGTGTGTGAGGGGCTCTATTCAGGTGTTCTAATGAAAGTGTGTAGGTGTCAGGCCCGAATTTCTGACACATTCTACATGTCACTAAGAACAGCGAAATCCATTATTACAGTAGATGGGGTTGCAGAGACCAGCTTTCCAGGGATCATGGCAACGCTTATATGGTCACACCCCAATAAATCAAATAGCATAAGCAAAAGGCTGTCAGCTTATTGCCTTGTTCAAAAGTCACACGGAGTCACCGTTATAGTCCAAGGTCCAGCAATACATTTTAAGACAGAGTTGTAACAGTACAGGGTTCAAGGCAGACAAGGGTCCAAGATTCACAGTAAGTCCAGGCAAGAAAGCATTTCAGGCACTTATGAAATTGTTCCCAGCAAAGGCTCTTTGATCTCTGCACCAGCTTAAATACAGCGGAGGGGCTGCTAAAGCCTTTCCGTCTGATGATCCAGCATGACAGAGGAATCTGGCCCATAAGGGGGTACTATGTCAAAGAGGGCATTTCTGTTTTGGCCTTTTCAGTTGATGACTTCCCTGAAGCCCCCCTCCCCCCCTACAGAGTTTGCCTCCCACTCTCTTCCCACAGAAGATTTTTCAAGCTGTAAATCAGAGGTGTGACTCAAGGCCAAATCTTGCAGTTGTGGCTGATAGGAGTATCACCCTACTTTGGCCTACAATCAGATGGGAGGCCAGGCAGATGGGAGGCTCTCAGGCTCCAGATTTCCCATGACTGGACTGGGTTCAAAGTCATTCTGCATCAGATTCTAATTAAAAAAATGTAGGACCCACAGTGGCACTGGAACTAGGCCCAACAGGGATGGATTATTCTGCCATAATGCCACTCCCCTCCCTTCGCCACACATTCATTTTTACCACACGTGATCATCTTAAAAGGGCTATACAGTTTTTGGTTTACAGAAAAATATGTGCCTGCTCTAATATTTGATTATTCATCTGCAGCAGTCCGCCAAAACTGATTTGGACTTTAGGGAGAAGGTGGCAAGTTCTTCCTATAGATCAATTCCATTTCTATGTCCATCTTCTGCCTTTACTTTGAAGTTCCTTCTTTCTTTGCCCTTACTCTGCACCCCCACTTTAGCTTCCATCAGAATTTTCTGCATCTTGCTGATACCAGGATCTACACCTAGGCAGGATCTACACTGGTAGGGGCAGATCTACACTGCTGCTTTAAAGTGCTTTAAAGCGCTTTATAACAGTAGTGACAACAGTTGGGGCCCAGGACACACTCCAAAACAGTTGTCATTACTGTTATAAAGCTCTTTAAAGCGCTTTAAAACAGCAGTGTAGATCCTGCCTAGGTAATGGCCATTTCTACATGAGGCATTTATCTTGCACTTATGAGTGTTCACTCATGGAGGTTCATGAGTCCATTTCATGACGCTGTCAACCTCCGGTGACTCTCCCAGCATTTTAAAGCTTTATTTCGCCATTTTATAAATCGCAGAAAATGCAGTAATGAATATAAACCACTATCAAAGAGGTGGTGTACTTCCGTAATCATGCAGTATCGCAGCACCATCCACTGGTTATATAAACATATGGAACTTGCTCACAAAAAATAGGTAGGGGAAGGGGGGAAGTACGTGTACTGTGTTGATCGTAATCCCACAAAGATGTGAGAAGACAAAACCCCAGTAAGGGTGTGGGATTTTTACTTCAATGTAAAGAAGCCCATTAATTGTTTGGTGGCTTTTTTATATAAGACAACAGTTGTGTCAAGTTTGGAACTATATTTTCATTACTTTGCCACCCTGATAGCTTTTGGAACAACTTGTTTGCTCGTATGTCAAGTTGTTCCAAATGTTATCATCTTCCTGAACAAATGTGAGGCCAAGTTGCAAACACGTAGAAGTTGTTGTATGGCTTTAAAGGAAAACCAAACAATGCTTGCTTCGTTTGATGCTCACATTTGAATCTTCCTGAATTCCGTACTACATGGATATCCAACCACGTGACTTGGAACAGGAATAAGCAAGATTGCACAAAAATGTGAAAATCAAAACCACTGCATTTCAGGTTGATTGAGGTAGAAGCCTTGAGCATCTCCTCATCCCTCAGCCACCTGGGAACTGTAGTGTAGCTGACGCAGTGTTCTAAAGGAGCATCTGACACAGCATCTCAGAAATGCCGTTCTAGAGAAACTTACTGTGTAGCTGAACTCTGCAACATAGCAATTGCTTTATATAGCAATGGGAAATATTTTCTTGTGTAATTTAATCGAATGAATCCACTTATTAGGAACAGATGTGAAACATCCTAAAAACCTGAAGCCACTGAAAGGGGCCCTGAACAAAATGGGAAACTCTGAGAAAAAAATCAAAATATATGCATTACTTCGTTATCAAATCTAAGCTCATATGCTACTGCTTGAAGAACAAGAAATGTATTTTAGCACATACATTGAAAGTGTATTGTTATATTTATGATTTTTATAAATAGAAATGTCTTTATTTTATTAAAACAGTCATTACAAACATTGCTAATTTGAGAGATGGAGGTGCTGCACCCTAAAGCACATAGTTTTTACCTGTTGGGAAAAATAAGAAAAACATCCTTGTCTTCTCCAGTTCATCTGTTGCAACAGTGAGAGATTTTGTGTTATTGCTTTGTCCTTATATATTGTTTATAGTGTTCTGCACACTTTGTTTAAAGATGCTGTCACACTGTTCTTTACAGATGGTGAGATTAAACACAGCAAGAGGAAAACCAGATTGTCTGTTTTGAGAGCTGGTGATATTATGGGAAAGAGGTGTGAACATGTCTATTTGGCAAAATGAACACTAGCAATGGCAATGGGCTGGAAGAGTTAATGCACGGACAAATGATTGCCTTTAAAAGTGTCCCAGATTTTTCTTGCATCAAAAATCTAATCAGTTTGAGACTCCAAATAATTTTGATGCACTAATTTGCTACCCAGGGACAGGTGGCAGAGCTTCAGAGAAACAACGTACATTGTTCAATAAGTGTCACAAAGGGAATTGCTGGTTGCCAAGTACATCTTGGAAAATATAGACCTATATGTTGCCTTAATACATATTTTTTATGTTTGAGGAAGCATTGGTATGTGGCTTTTCAGAGATGGAAATCTTGCTTTAAAAAATTAAATATCCCAAGGATCCTAGAGGCAAGCAGCTGCTTTAACTCCCTGGACTGTTGATGGTTTTTGTTTTGTTTTTAAATTTAAATTTAAAGCAGTGGATTTTACCTTTCAGCAGCTTGTAGAGGTTTTTATATGCTGTGATTGGAGTGGCCTGTCTATTCCTGGAAAGGGAAAAAACAAAATGCCTTTAGCCATTTTCTAACGTCTGTGAGAATAAGGAGACAGAATATAGTATTGTCTAGTAGGTTCTCCTTCTCTAAGGAAAAAGCTGAATCAAAAAGACAGTCACTTGACCCATAACTAGACATGCAGCTCTATACCCTTTTCTTGTGAGTTAGAATCTCTGCATTAGGAGTGGTGAGGATAGGCCCTGAAGGCAATGCTTGACTTAGGGATCTTCCTATATGCTCCTGATGCATTATTGTGTACATAGTGTAGCAGTAGCTAGGAACAAAGCCAGCATTCTTGCGCTATATATTATACGTGTTTATTACGCCCTTTGATTTATTATCTTTCGGTCGTAATTCTTCTTTTGCCTGCCATTGAGTGTAGGTAGCCTGTAAAATAGTAGCAATAATCACTGGCATTTTTATGGGCCTTTACATCTTCAAAGTGCTTTATGGACATTAATTAATCAGCTGTTATCTTTGGAGCCCATTCAGCCCTATATTCAAAATTCCAGACCTCTGTTAGTTATGCACAGACTTGTCGGAAGCCCTTGTCAGGAGCATGGTTATTTTAAAGCACAATGCTCTTACCTTAGTTCAGACAATTAGTATGATATACTAGGAGAATAAGAAATCACAGTCATGTGGCTTTTAAAAGAAATCTATACCTTTACAGGCAGTCCATTCAGACATTACACTTGTTATGGGAACAGATTGGGTCCTTACCATGTATTCGCTAAAAGGCTAATGTGTTATGTGGCCCCTTCAGTGATCCTGGGTGTGAGGCCTGATTCCACACAGCAATACTGCATGGATACTGACTGGAATATTTCCTCACAGGTAGAGCTTTTGTCTCAGCAAGGGACTGCTAGCAACTGAGCCCTTAAGGCAGCTGGCAGGCCTAGGACTTTCAGAGACTCCCACCCTGATGGATTCTAGCTGCAGCCCTTAAAGGGCCCACAGTTATGTCTGTGGCCTCATGCTCCTGCATGGCTAAGAGACAGGAGATGTGAGGAAGTCATCCCCAGATTCTTCTTCGTGGTCTCTGTGCATCACATATATATGGGCTCTGTGCGTGTGCAGGACCTCGATGTGGGAAACTTCTAGAGCTGCGAGACATTAAGGCAGGAACCCCGCCCCCACCGCTCAGTGCGCATGTCTAGCGGGTTCCCGCCTGGTCCCTTAGTTCTCTTTTGACCGTGCTACCAGTTGCCTCGTGGAGAACTTCTTGCTCGGCTTTCAGAATTTGAGGTTGAGGGGAGGGCTATGTCCTGAAGTCAGAATGGTATATGAGGTAGTGCCCAGGGTCTACCTGAAGTGGCTCATTGGACTCTAGGTCCTCTGAAGCTGGGGACGTGACAGCTTCAGAGAATTTCAAAATGGTAATGTAGCAATTCTGCACAGAGTTGATTCTCTTTAGAATGCATGTGAATGCAACCTGTGCAGGTGCAAAATTGGAGGATGTCCAACTTTTTGGGCCACAGGATTGTTGCTCACAGTACAGTCATTTCCAGTGTAATAGGTATAGCCGATTGGTATTGTTTTCTTTTGATGGGAGTAGCTAACAGTTCCATCAATTTTCAGAGGTGTTGCCTTGCTAGTCTGTTACGGTCTTTAAGAACATAAGCGCCATGCTGGATCAGACCAAGAATTCATCTAGTCCAGCATTCTGTTCACATGGTGGCCAGGAACCCATAAGCAGGACCTGAGTGCAACAGCACCCTCTCGCATATTCCCCATATATATGTTTCCTCTGATACTGGACGTAGCAATATAGCCAGCAGGACAAGTAGTAGTTGATGGCCTTATCCTCCATGATCTTGTCAACCCCCTTTTAAAGCCATTCAAATTGGCGGTCATCACTGTCTTGTGGTATCGATTTTCTTAGTTTAACTATGTGCTGTGTGAAGAAGTACTTCCTTTTAACTGTCCTGAATCTCCCACAATTCAGCCTTGTGGGATGACCCTGGATTCTAGTATTATGGGAGAGGGAGAAAATCCACTTTCTCCACACCATGCATAATTTTGTATACCTCTATCATGTTTCTTCTTACTCATTCTTTTTTCCAAGCTAAACAGTCCAAGACATTGCCACTTTTCCTCATTGAAGAGTTATTCCAGCCCCCGGGATCATTTTACTTGCCTTTTCCTGCATTTTTTCCTACTCTACTTTAAAGACTCACAGATTAATTATGGCATAAGCTTTCATGGACTAGACCCCACTTCATCAGATGCATGAAGTTTTATACTCTATTGGCAGGTATTAAAGGCGCACAGGAGAGAGTTGCAAAAAAAGGAAGAAAAAAGAAAAAAGTCCCAGCATTGTAGGCCTTGAAATTCTACTGCTTATAAAAATGACATTTGTAGAGTTAATAATTTGAAACATGACATCCATAATCTACCTGATGAGGTCTACAATTGTGTAAAATTTCAAACCAATCCAATACAGTTTTGAATCCCATTATTCCTGTCACCATTCTGACAGTGGGGGAGGGATTGCAGGAAACTCAGATAAGAGTGAGGTAATTTTGAAGGCTGAGGGATTCGCTAACGTAATCCAACGGGGTGCTGACCTCCACTGATTCTTTTATGCCAAACTCATTCCCACTGCAAGCGGGACCCACCCCTTGCAGAAGGAAGATTTAACACTTCTGGGGCAATTGGAAATGAGTGAAAACGCTCATTTCTGGAACGGGGCAGGTTAGTGGAACTCACATAAGGGAGTTCTGCTGACCTGCCCCAATCAAAAATTGAGTGTTTCCATTCATTTTGGGGCTTCCTCTGGGATTGGTGGAGGCATAAGTGCCCCGTTGGATTCTGCCCACTGTCACTGATTGCTGATGAAGGTGGAATAGGGAGGGAAAGGGAAAGACTATGTTGGAATCCTGTGCAGGTTTACTCAGAAGTAAGACTTTCTGAACATACAGGGACATATCTATTCATTTTTACAGCAACATAACTATCCACCTACTCAGTTTATGACTTGTTTCTGGTGTGTGTGTGTGTGTATTTGGAACACTGTAATAATACAGTTCCTTTTTAAAAACTAGGGGAATTAATTATCAAAAAACCTATCTGTTTAAGACCAGAGTTAAGAAAGAGGGAGTGTGACTCTGTTGATTCTCCTTGATCTCTCAGCGGCTTTCGATACTGTTGACCATAGTATCCTTCTAGGACGACTGTCTGAGTTGGGAGTGGGAGGCACTGCATTGCAGTGGTTCCGCTCCTACTTGGTGGGTCAGCTCCAGAAGGTGGTGCTTGGGGAATATTGCTCAGCCCCATGGATTCTCCAGTATGGGGTTCCGCAGGGGTCAGTCTTGTCCCCCATGCTGTTTAACATCTATATGAAACCTTTGAGTGCAGTCATCCGGAGTTTTGAAGTGCGTTGTCATCAGTACGCTGATGACACTCAGCTCTATTTCTCCTTTTCATCTTCATCAGGTGAGGCTGTGGATGTGCTGAATCGGTGCTTGGGTGCCACAATGGACTGGATGAGGGCTAATAAACTGAAACTCAATCCAGACAAGACTGAGATGCTGTTAGTGGGTGGTTCCGCTGACTGGATGGAGGGTCTTCAACCAGTTCTGGATGGGGTTGCACTCCCCTTGAAGGAGCAGGTTCGTAGCTTGGTGGTTCTCCTTGAACCATCTCTGTCACTTGAGGCTCAGGTGGCCTCAGTGGCACAGAGTGCCTTCTACCAACTTTGGTTGGTTGCCCAGCTATGCCCCTATCTGGACAGGGATAACCTGGCTTCAGTTGTCCATGCTCTGGTAACCTCCAAGTTAGATTACTGCAATGCACTCTACGTGGGGTTGCCTTTGAAGACAGTTCGGAAGCTGCAGCTTGTGCAAAATGCAGTGGCCAGGTTGATAACTGGGACCAGTAGGTTCGAGCATATAAGACCAATTCTGGCCTGCTTGCATTGGCTGCCTGTATGTTTCCGAGCCCGATTCAAGGTGCTGGTTTTAACCTATAAAGCCTGACACGGCTTGGGACCACAATACCTGATAGGACACCGCTCCCGACACGAACCTACCCGTACACTACGATCAACATCTAAGGTCCTCCTCCGAATGCCTACTCCGAGGGAAGCTCGGAGGTTGGCAACAAGGGAGAGGGCCTTCTCTGTTGTAGCCCCCCAATTGTGGAACGATCTCTCTGACGAGGCCCACCTGGCGCCAACATTGTTATCTTTTCGGTGCCAGGTCAAGACTTTCCTCTTCTCTCAAGCGTTTAGCAATATCTGATGAGCCTGGGTTTGTTTTGTGTCTGTTTTGTTTTAGGCTTATAGCTTTTTACAGTTATTATAGTGGTTTTAAATGTGTGTGTATATTTTATGCTTTTGCTGTTTTAAATTTTGTATATTGTTTTTAATTGTTTTAATCTGATGTGAACTTCCCAGAAAGCTTTGGCTATGGGGCGGTATACAAATGTAATAAAATAAATAAATAAATAAATAATAAATAAATAAATATGTCATGTTGGCTCAGGCTCCAGAAAGCCAGGAAATTGGAGGCTTAGGCTGATGCCTGAACAGACATACCCTGTGATCTGTAATGATGTTGTGCAATGTCACAATTTGTGCTTCCTTACAAGCAATAAACAGGCACGCAATGTCAGCTCCCAGAAGGATTCCTCTAGCAATACAGTAAAGCTCAGATTCTTCATAAGGCAATATGGGACCAGGACAACGTGATACATCTCTGCTGGTCCCAAGCACTCCATCCTTCCGATCTGGATTTGGGATTGAAAGACCAAGGGAAAGTGTGGGTGCATGGAGGGTAAGTTGTAAGGAAGCACAATTTCTGACATTGCACAACATAACATCATCGCTGATCACGGGGCACATCTGTTAAAATATCAGCCTAACCCTCCAATTTCTTGGCTTTGTGGAGCTTGAGCCAACATGAGACAGCCTTAACTCTGATCTTAAATGGGCAGGTTGTTTGGTCATTGATATTTACACAGGAGCGTGAAGAAAACAAAAATTAATATGCAAAATTAAATGCAAAAAAATAGTCTGTGGCAATTACATGAAGCTTAAACATATGCAAAATAAACACAATAACCATTCACAGCAACAGCAACTGATTATAAAACAGCCATCCTAGCATTGCTGAATTATTGAACACGTATAGCAGGATAGGAAGCCATTGATTCAAGCCAGAGGTGATAGAACATAACTACTTTGAAGGCTGTAATTCAGCAGTTTCACACTGGAGTCTTTCTTTGAAGTTTTTCTGAAATTCAACCCATATTGACCTTAACAGAGCTAAACAAATTATTTAAAACTGTTTGTGCTTGAACC
Organism: Anniella stebbinsi; assembly: GCA_029215795.1. Classification (NCBI taxonomy): domain Eukaryota; kingdom Metazoa; phylum Chordata; class Lepidosauria; order Squamata; family Anniellidae; genus Anniella; species Anniella stebbinsi. The sequence continues at coordinate 229,689,888 of JARDYH010000001.1, forward strand.
CACTGATGTACATTTTAAATCGTATTCCTTCCAGAGCTTCTGATAATGATGCTGGAGCATACACTGACTGAGGATCTTCCACAACCAAGCAGTTCCCAGTCCATCCAACGACAGAATATATTGAAATCATCTCCACCTATTTCTCACTCCCCTCCCCATCAGTTCTGATGTGTTGAAATTGGTGTTGGCATGCTACATTTTGAAGCAATCACAACCAATTCGATGTAACAAATCTGTTTAGAAAAGAAATCTAATGAAATCTAAATCTGACCAAGCCATTCTGCACAGGTACCACAGTATGCCACCAGTTCAAGGGATGGGTGAGCAAATGACTCTGAATTCTATAATCCTCTGCCCAAGGCCTAAAATGTTTTTGGATGCATTAAGGTTCCTTTTCAGCCCTGCTTAAATGGGCCTTGAAGGCCTATTTGGCTGTGGGACATTCTGTTTACTGCTGTTGACTCTTTTTTTTTTAGCTTCTATGGTTTGCACAGCTTCAGAGGGCCCAGTTAGACAGCTTCATGCTTTAAAAAGCACTTTGGTTATTTTGCTGTAGAATAAACATCTAACCACTTCTTATCTCAGCAACAAGAAGAGTGGTTTTAAATGGACTTCTTTAAAATAGACTCCATTTAGTCATTCATCTTTCCTCCTTTTTTTTTTACTTCTGTATTTTCCACTTTGTTCTTTTTTGCCCATGTTCAATTCTAAAATTTGCTATAAAATGTAATGCTTCTTTAGCGTTGTCAGTTTCTGGGTAATACAATTGTAGCTTTTGATAGACAACAATACCTGTTGTATTATAAGATACTTAATCATGCTGCTATTGGAGATACGTAAAGCATTACCAGCATAGATTTCAAGTAAAAGGCTAAACTAGTGATTCAAGGTGAGAAAAAACCATCTCACCATTAGAATTGGATGGAAAGCAATAATACTGTGAAGATTTTATGGATGATAATATTTGTTTCTTGCTCAAAATGCACTAATATTGTACCTGATTAGGCTGAAGATGCCAGATAAGCCGCTCAGTGCAAAGACCTGATAGCAACAACTAAAGTGCCATCTTAAGCAAAGATGACCAGGACAGAGCTATACAATTCTCTATCCAATTTGCTTCTAAACATCTACAGTGCAATTTTTGCCAGTGCAAATGCTGCATCGATTCTAGATGTCCTGGTTCAATCCTTGGCATCTTTAGGTAGGACTGGGAAAAACGGCTGCATGAAACCACAAAGAACCGCTGCCAGTCAGTGCAGACAGAACTGAGCTAGATGGACCCATGGTCTGATTTGGTAGCTGTCTATGTAAATAGGGCAAGAGATCAAGACCCAGCCCTAGAGAACCTGCAATCTAAAATGGGATGGGATGTCGAACACCAAAGACGGCCCTCTGCCTACTCTATCTGCTCCCCAGTTTTACCAGATATATTTCATACTTGTTTTCCTTACACAGTTTCCTCTGTAATGCACAAAAATGTGCAAACCTAAATAGGAAGTACAACTTATAGGAATTGCCTCATGATGTCACGCATTAAAAAACATATACACACACAATCTCAGCCATTGTGTCCATTGTTTTTACTGAAATCTCCCACTATTTCTGTGTCCGAACATCCATGTCCTCTTTCTTACACAAATTAGGTTTCTAAGGGATTCCTTGCAAATGGGATCAAGTCCTGGTTTTGCTCAGTAGCTACACTCACTTTGGTAAGCTGTAGCATACCGGCTGTGGAATGAGCTCCCCAGAGTGTTCACCTGGCATCTACATTATACTCCTTTAGATGCCAGGTGACGACCTTTTTATTTTCACAGTGTTTTAACAGTTATTTATTTTGATTTTTAACCTGCTGTCTAAATTTGTATTTTAAATCCCTATCAATTTCTGTATGGCTGCTTGGTTTTTATCCTGGTCGTGTTTTATACTGTATTTTAAATTATGTTTTTATACTGTTGTTGTTTTCTATTTTGAATGGTTTTTATGGTTTTCATTTTTGTAAACCGCCCAGAGAGCTTTGGCTATTGGGCAGTATAAAAATGCAGCAAATAAATAAATAAATAATTCTTAAACTTTCATTTTGGAGAATTAAGCTGTTCATTTATAAAACTAGCCTCAGTATCCCAACTTAAATCCAGTGATCTACAGAACAGGGGGGAGGCAGTGGTCTGTTTTGCCAGGCATCCTGGGTGGGGTGGGGGGAGGAAAACAAATATACATTTCCTTCCTTTGCAGATGGACATACACAGTACCCAAATGTGAACACAGGCAAGATCCTGGGTGCCTTTACTGTTCACATCTCAGAATGCAATCCTATGCACACTTAACAAGGAGAAATACCCATTGAGTAAACATGCATAGGATTTTAAAGCACGTGAAAAATGTGTCTATGAATAATATAATTTACCGAATTAATTTTATTGAGCTATGTTATGCCCTGATTAAATCTGAAACTATGTAACCCTTGGATAACAGGATAAGCTCTATTCTATCAAGATTTCAAACTTATAATAGATTGCCACACTGTATCTAATGCTGCTAACTTTATGATGCACATATATAAGGGGCAATACAAGAAGATCTACATTTCTGAAAAAATAATATTTCCCCTGTTTGAATTTGTTTCTGTAAACTAAAAACAGAGTAGGAAAATAACCCTAAAAGGCGACTCCTTTCGGGGATGGGGGTGAGGGCAGAAAGGAATCTGCACACGTACGTCTTGGTTGAAATAATAAATAAAACATAAAGATGAAACGTGGTTAAAAATAAATCGATGACCTTTGGTAATTTTTCTGCATATTCGGCTTCTTTCTGTACTCTATCCATCATTTTTTGTTAATAATGTTCTTTTCTTTCTAGGGATCAGCAGATTCATACACAAGTAGACCATCGGATTCTGATGTATCTCTGGAGGAGGACAGGGAAGCAATCCGCCAGGAAAGAGAACAGCAAGCAGCTATTCAACTTGAAAGAGCAAAGGTGTTCCTTTTCCCTCCTCCTTTCTCTCTCTCTCTCTCTCTCTCTCTTTCTCTGTCTCTGTCTCTCTCACACACACAGAAAGGAGATGCTAATGCGGTGGGGTATCCAGTTTCAGGTTTGGCAATTTGTTTGAACACCAAACTAGTAATTACCCCTTTAGACTGAGGCTTCCTTATATTTACACATACATACACAACACACACACACTTGTGCCCAATGGGGGCGGCGTGGTGCGGGGGCATGGTGCGGGGGAGGGGGGGCGGCGTGGCGTGGCGGCACGGTGCGGGTGGGGGGGGCGGCGTGGCGCGGGTGGGGGGCGGCGCGGGGGAGGCACGGCGCGGCGCGGGGGGAGGCACGGCGCGGCGCGGGGGGCGGCGCGGGGGGGCGGCGCGGGGGGGCGGGTGGCCTGCGCGGGGGGGGCGGCGGGGGGTGGGCGGGCGGTGCGAGGTATGCGGCGGGGGGGCGTGCGGGGCGGGCGGCGCGAGGCGGGTGGGGGCGGGCGGCGCGGCGCAGGGTGGGGCGGCGCGGACGCGCGGTGGGGGGGTTGTTTCGGGTGGGTAGGGTGGCAGGGGGGGTCTGGGATTTTGATTCTCAAAATCTGGTCACCCTATTTAATTATCATTTCCCCCCTAGCGATAGGGCCTATTTTAAATTAAATTAACCAATGGGAGGGTTACACCACACAGTTAAAAAGAAAAGAAAAAGCAGAAATGCAAGGTTTTATTTTATTTTTGACAAACTGTTTTTCAAATTCAGATTTCCAACATCTGTGTTCTTCCCTTAAGGAAGATGCCAGATGTCAAAAATGTGCTAAGAAATTTGAAGGGAAAAAAAACACCCCACAACCCACCAGTTTGTAAAAAAAAATCTCACACCTATAGACTGCCTTTTTCTCCACTTATGTATTTTAAATTAAACTAAAAAAGAACATCAGCTGGGAACAATATGCTGTTGCCTTGGTGGCTCCAATGACTGAAAACTAATTTCTGAGCGATTTAATCGTTAGCTTGTTTGGTGATGAAAGTTAGCAAATATAGCAAACATAGGAGAACCGCTAGATTCAGAAATGGTTTCAATGAATGTTGGGGCCAAACTTAACCCACTCTACATTCTAGACAGTTGCCAGTTTCTTGGTCAGTCCAGCAGGGGTCAAATGTAGCAACTGGATTCTGGAGTGAGGCAGAGGTATCTCCCTCTAGGAGCCAGTACTGGTTAACCCAGGGGTGGCCAGAACCTAGATCTGCAATATTGGTGAATCTCTTGTCTCATTTGCAGGAGATTAGCAAAGATTTCTGACTCCCCAGAACTGCAACAAATTGACTCCTCCTTCCCCCGCCCCACCTTACTATCCTAAATTATACTGCTGAAATCTTACAATATAAGATACATTAAGAAACCCCATTGCAATGTGACATATTAGAAGTTATTGCCATCAAGTAGCGTTAACAAGTGTAAAAAGAGTTGATACAGCTTTGTGCTTTGCAAATGTTGGAGACTGGCACTATCTAGTGGATTATGATGTGGTGCCAGGCAACACAGATGGTCTGGTTCCCCACTCTGTGGGGAACACGTCCATCTCTTTTCACTCAGATATCTATAAAACCTTACATGAAATAACCTTGCATGCAATAGGGAAGCCCTGTACGTAGGTAGAGAACAGGCTAGGCTGACCATATGAAAAGGAGGACAGGGCTCATGTAACTTTAACAGCTGTAGAGAAAAGGGAATTTCAGCCAGTGTCATTTGTATGCAATTAGTTCCTGGTGAAATTCCCTCTTCATCACAACCGTTAAAGTTGCAGGGGCCCTGCCTTCTTTTGCATATGGTCACTCTAGTATAGTGCCTGCACCTTTAACTGTTGTGATGAGGCGGGAATATCACCAGGAACTAATTGCATACAAATGACACTGGCTGAAATTCCCTTTTGTCTACAGCTGTTAAAGTTACAGGAGCCCTGACCTCCTTTTCGTGTGGTCAGCCTAGAACAGGGAGAGGGGAGGAGTAGGTCTGTGGAAGTGCACATGTTTTGCATCTTGAAGGTCCTAGGGCACAGTTCTTTTTAACCAGAGAACAAAGTTGTGTAAGGTGTCATTGATCCACAATGGTCTCTTATGAAGTGATATAGGAAATAAAGGTTTGAAACCAGAGGTGGTGAACCTGTCACTCTCCAGATGTTATTGGACACCCATCTTCCCTAGCCAGCATGGCCAAGAATCAGGGATGATAGGAATTGTAGTCAAAAGCCTGGGGGGTCAGCAGTTGCCCATCCCTGCAATAAGGAATTGACAAGGGGTTGCTTCTGCTGTGGTTGAGATAAGACAGAAACTTCTATTTTTGCTTCTAAAAATGAGGGAAGAAGATAGTTACCTATCCCCTCTTCCTGCTGCAGCCCTGTGCCACCTCCTATGCTATTCAATAAACAGAAGGTTTCCTTCTATGTGTCGAAAGTATCCCAATTTTTGGCAGGGGGGTGGGGAAATCACCTCCATCCCCTTTCCTTTACAAGAGCAGCTCATTCTGTGCATGGAACTCAGCTCATGGTTCTGTGGATCCAACATATTCCCTGGAAATTAATGACGATTTAAATATCAGTGAATTTATAGGTTTATAATGAACATCTATTGGATCAGGGTAAGGGCAGATACTTAAGTAACACCAAAGTTGCCTAGCATTCTTTGACAAGTTAGCATGTGAGAGTAGTGATGATATTCACAGGTTTCTGAAGGGACTATTGGAACATACTGCATTTCAATGGAGTTTGTTTCACACATCCAGTCGTCATCAAGTGTTGAGTAATCAGGTGATGTGCATAACCGTGTGAATGAGTCCTTAGAGAAGAAGTAAGGAAGACATAGGAGGCTTCGGAAACATCCTATATCCGCTAAGGCCATGGGTTAGCTTTCTAGCCTCTTGGTGAAATACAAATGATTTTGGGGAATAGAGTGCAAACTCAGCTTTTTTTGGTTAGGCTATAACTGTGCCAATTTTATTAATGGAGGCACAACCGTGCCTCCATTGTTAAGGGCCGTCAGTAAAAAACACATTCCGCCGTGTTAAAGTGATAATTGGGGGGGGGGTCATTCTAACAGCCATAAAATCGAAAATGTTTCACCAACCTTTCTGAAATTTTCAGGTGCCAGAAAGAAATGTTTGTTTTACATTACCTGAAAATTTCAAGAAGATTGGTGAAAGATTGAGGAAAGGAGAGCAGTTTAAGGTAGAAAAGGAATACAAACCTGTCTCCCTGCTTTTGTAAAATCATTTCCGGGTTGCGACTTTTGTGCTCACAATTTGCATAATTTCTAGAGCCTTATTAATTAATCCAGTGGTGGGGTCTTCTTCCTCCTTGACTGTAGTTGGTGGAAAGCTTTTCGTTTTTTAAAAATTCCCTTCGGTTGACTTTTAAGGACTATTTTAATCTCTCATTCCAGTCAATGAGGCGGCCATCTTCCCTCATGCTCAGTAGCGTCGCTCTCCCCCCTCCCTCCTGCCTTAGAATGTGGGTTGGGTGGGTGAAATGGCCTCTGCCTCTAGCACAGACCTTTTGAGTGAAGAAGAAGAAGAAGAAGAGTGTCTCATTTCTCTTCTGGAACATGCATTCCTTTGGCTCTGAGAGTAATTTGGGCTATCTTCATAAGGCCAGTTTGCTCTTTTGCTCCCTGGTGAAGCAAGGTGTGGCTCCTCTGGATCCATGGTAATCTGATCTTCAGATCTCTCCTGGGAATAGGTAGCTATACCTTTCTTTTAATTTCTCCCACCCCACTCACACACAGTGCTCCTTCCCTCTTTTCTAAGAGTTTGGTCCATACTGCTATAAAGTTGAAAGCTTCAAACACTTCATTTAATTAGTTTGGGCCGGTGTTCAGTTTTAAGTACAATGTTGAAACCTTTCAAAGTGCTTCTGGGCCTACAACGTTGGTTTCGGCCTAGTCACCCTGTTTTTCTACTAAGGTTTAGAAACAGTTGAGCATAGTGTACACACTATTTTGCATAGTGTACACACATGGATTTTCTTTCTAATCCTTGCAGTCTACACTGGCTCCCTCCTTGATGTGTTTTTGGAGGCAGACAACCCCTTTTTTGTTCCAGCAGGCCTTTGGCAAATAATCTGGACCTCTGTCTATACCTTTGACTTTTAAATTGTTATGTATTTAAAATGTTTTAAATGCTTTAATATTGAAAAGTATTTAATTATATTTTTAACTTTTGTATATTTAGGCTGACCATATGAAAAGGAGGACAGGGCTCATGTAACTTTAACAGTAGTAGAGAAAAGGGAATTTCAACCAGTGTAATTTGTATGCAGTTAGTCCCTGGTGAAATTCCCTCTTCATCACAACAGTTAAAGTTGCAGGCACTATACTAGAGTGACCATATACAAAAGAAGGCAGGGCCCCTGCAACTTTAACTGTTGTGATGAAGAGGGAATTTCACCAGGAACTAATTGCATATAAATGACACTGGCTGAAATCCCTTTTTCTCTACAACTGTTAAAGTTACATAAGTCCTGTCCTCCTTTTTATATGGTCAGCCTAGTATATTCCTATTTATAGGTTTTAGCTGTATATGTTTTAGTTTTGTAAGGCTGCCCTGAGGCCCAGCATTGGGCACAAGGCAGGATACTACTACTATTAGTAGTAGTAGTAGTAGTAATGTTTCAGATTTCACTTCTGCATCTGATGTTCTTTTGCATTTACTTTTCTTTATAAACCATTCATATCTTTAGACTTCTTGTGTGGCATGTTTTCATTGGTTTAACAAGTTAAAAGGGATATTCACTGTTTTCATGCTTATGTTATAAAATCTATTTTCAACAGGCCTAGTAACTTCAAGAGTAACAGAGTTGGGGAAAATCCTCAATCTCTTTGCTATCAGAGGCACTGAGTAAGGGACCCCTGGAGAACTGGAGATAATTTAGACTGACCCCAACCACAAAACACTATTCCCCCTTCTGAAGAGATCTGGACCACAGACTACTAAAGACAAACGAAGTAGCAGGCCATAATAACAGTTCTCATGTGGCCATTTGCCTTATGAGGCAGGTGCTCTGCGGGCTACCAAATGGAGGGACTAACAGGCCATACAGTTGCCTGGCTGGGTCTGCCAGAAATCCAGCCTCAACACTCCTGGAAGGTCCATGTTCTATAGCACATGCTGTCAGATGTATTTGAGGGAATCCCACCCTCCACCCCTGGGTTTAATTTACTGGCTTCCCCTGGCTGGACCTTGCAGGAAACTATAGGGACAGACAGAGCAGGCATTCATAGCACACATAGAATGCTGAGACTGGCAAATCTAAAAGCAAGTGTGTTGCTTTTCAAGAACTAAGGAAATTCAATGGGTCTTACTTTTGAGTAAATATCTAGGGATGGAAATGCAGCCTGTGCAAGAACTGGTAGGGTGACCATATTTGGGAAACCAAAAAAGAGGACACCTAGTGGGGGGGCAGGAAAATGGCTTTCTGGGACCACCTTAAAGTCCCCAATTGGAGCGGAGGAGGGGAAAGCATGTCATTTTCACCCCACCCCACCGCTCCAATCAGGCCCTTTTCTATAATGCCTGGGAATTACACATTTTTCCCTTTTAAGGCCTTGATTGGAGCAGTGGGAGAGAATGACACACCTCCAGAAAGCATGTCATTCCCCCCTGCCACGCTAATGGTGGCCTTAAAAGGAAAAGTGTGTAATTCCAGGTCATTATAGACTATTGCATAAAATCCCCCGACACCGAGGATAGAACAAAAACCAGGAGAAATCTGGGGAAATCCCGACAGTTTTTAATTATTATTTATTATTGCATTTATACCCCTCCTTTTTTCCGCCAAGAAACCCAAGGCGGCATACATAATCTTCCTCCTCTCCATTTTATCCTCACAACAGCAACCCTGTGAGATGGGTTGGGCTGAGAGTCTGCAACTGGCCCAAAGTCACCCAATGGGTTTCCATGGCTAAGTGGGGAGTAGAACCCAGATCTCCCAGCTCCCAGTCCACTTTAGCCACTAGGCCACACCCTAGTGGTCACCCTAGAATTGAGCCATGCCAAGTTGGAAGCAGATCAGTCCGTGCCTTGATTTTTGGAATATTTTTTTAAAAAAGTTTGACTTCAATTTTTTTTCTAAAATTCAAGGCATGAACCAATCTGCTTTCAACTTGGCATGGCTAAAACCTTACTTAAGAGATACCATGGTGCCAAGTTTCATCTCTTCATCTTTACTTACTTTCTTTTTTTTAATGTACTGCTCAAGGCCCTAGACCCCAAAGAGGAGTATTGGGTTTGAAGTTTTAAAAATTCCTAAAACTCAAGGCATAAACAGATCTGCTTCCAACTTGGCATGGCTCAATCCCTACTTAAGAGCTACCATGCTGTCAAGTTTCATCCCTTTATCTTTAAAAATGATGGAATTGTAAGCATTTTAGTTAATTAAAAAAATTAAATTGAAGTTTTAATTTTTTAAAAAAATCAAGGGATAAATGGATCTGCTTCCAACTTGGCATGGCTAAATCCCTACTTCAGAGCTACCAGGGTGCCAAGTTTCATCTCTTTATCTTTAATTTCATTTTTTAAACTTGTACTGCTCAAAGTCCTGGAACCCAAAGAGATTTCTGTTTGAACTTTAAAAAATTCCTAAAAATCAAGGCATGAACGAATCTGCTTCATACTTGGCATAGCTATATCCCTACTTAAGAGCTACCATGATGCCAGGTTTCATCTCTTTATCTTTAAAAATGAGGGAGATGCAAGCATTTTGGTTGATTTATTAATGTTAAAAGTGAGTTCAACACATAACACTAGCTTTGATTTTATATTGGATGTCAAGATGGTATAACATTCTGGCTGACGCTGGCTTGGTTGTCAACTGTATAATATTCAGTCATCCGTTATACAAAGCCATGAAATTCATTAAACAAAAAACCTACGGTTTACAAAAACAATGTTAAGGCTCTACAGATTCCAACCAAGCACCAAAAAGCAGGACATACTGACTTGCAATGATGGGAGTTGTAGTCCAACCAGGTTGGGGAAGGGCTGCTCTAAACAAAAAAAAGAGAAGTAGGTGGCCCTAAGTTGTTCATGATCAGTTTTCCACAACCCCACAGTCACCTCTGCATGTCATATTCTCCACCCTGTCCTCATGGTTTATCTGCTTTGGGAGAATGAGAATTTCACTTGCACTTTCTGCCTCCTTAGGGAGGATATGGCGTTAAGGCTTGTGAGCCTTAACTCCCAATTTCCCTGCTTTTTGGTGCTTGGTTGGAATCTGTAGAGCCTTAAGTTTGTTTTTGTAAACCGTAGGTTTTTTGTTTAATGAATATAAGACCCACAGCGGACCTGACCAATTCATCCTTGGTGTCAGGAGTTCTGGCTATGGAGGGCTGGTGGATCTTAAACTAGCATCACCTAGGACAGGGGTGCAGAACCTTAGGCTCAGGGTCTCAATCCAGCCCTCCTGGGGTTCCCCAGAAGGCCATGCCCCCTTTCCCCTGAACACCGCTCATTTGGTGGTTTTCCAGCTTTTGTGCAGTTTTTCCCCATTCCAAAAGTTTGAACTGCTTCTCTTAAGGCTTAGTTAGTGGCAGTAAGGGCTTTAAGCCAAATTGCCCGTACATATTTTGCCTTTAATTCCACCCAGTACTGGGAAATAGCCCCTAAGATCTTCTCCAAAATGGAATTTATCCCTTGGGCTGAAAGAGATTCTACACCCCTGACCTAGAAGAAGGGTTGGAACCTCTGCATTGTGTACCTGTGCCATCTGGCACCCAAGTAGCCCCCTTTCCCTTGCTTCCCTCTGCTTTGCACGACTGGTTACTGCCTATTCCTGCTCCTGTGTAACAAAAGTGTATTTCTGTTCCCAGTCAAAACCTGTAGCATTTGCTGTAAAGACGAATGTGAGCTACTGTGGAGCACTGGATGAAGATGTTCCTGTACCAAGCACTGCCATCTCTTTTGATGCTAAGGATTTTCTACACATTAAAGAGGTAACTACACCATGTAATTCTTCTTCTTATCTGCCAGTAGCTTGAGCCTGAACAGTTAGCTTTCAACCATACAAGATATGAAATTGAAGCGGAAAAGCAGCCAACTTTGCACAGAGCATAGTATTTGATTAGAGAGTAGCATCCATGAGCATCTGTCCTGATCAACACTTTAAACAGCATTGAGGACAACTTTGAAATTCTAGGCCAGTGAAGCAACATTTGGGATCTTAAATTCATTCATACTTGTTAGAATCATGCATTATGTGTGTGTCTTATCAGACCTTAAACAGTAGTTAAATGAACAGAATGGACCCTTGCACTGCAGGACTGGCATGGTTGAAATAGGTAGAATTGCATAGGAAACCACGTGGTAAAAAATTGTAGAATGGCATCCATGTGCTTTCACTTTTGGGCAGCTATCATGCCACAAAGGTTAACATATGAATTGGGCTTCGGTTCCATGTATCTCTTCATAATCAAGCAGTACCTGAGAATTTCTTTCTGGGGTGGCTTAATTGCTCTCTGCCTGCAATTTACTTCTGAGTTACCAAACTGCAATACATTCCTTGGTTGTGATGATCCCCATGCACATTGCTGCTAATTGAATATATTTTACTAGTATTATACAGTTGTTTCCATTTAATTATCACTCATATAGTGTAGCATTGGTCTTAACTATGGTAGAATGTTTGTGTGACTGAAGACCATTCCCCTCCCCAACCATTACTAGATAGGAATTCAGCATTTCCCATTATTTCTAACATGTATTAAATGAATTTTCCAAGGTACAAATATTTATCACTTACAGCATGATTGAATGCATGTTTACTTGGGAGTTCAATGGTGGTTACTCCCCCAAAATGTGCGCAGAACTGCAACTTGAACGACCTATTTTCAACTTCTGTTCTTGGAATGAGGCAGGTCATGAATATGCATGCACCATTCAGTGACAGTACCAGGAAAAATACTAGGTGGGAGCAGAGAAGGGGCTAAGTATTTCAGAAGTGGGGAGGCAAATTTTGTCTCATGTGTTGGATTTCAGAAAGAGAAATAATGGTACATTCCACACTAACGCTCCCATCCTAAACATTTTCTCTGAAATGTGTCCTGTTGTTTTTGATGGAATTAACTTTCAAGTAAGCATGCTTAGGATTGCGGACTTACATTAATTTTTAGTTTATGATTGAATTATGGTTGTATGTGAGAAGTTCCTTTTCTTCAGGTAACTAGTGGGATCCAGCAGTTGGGGTGAGAGGTGGTTAGGGGCAAGCTACTTGTTTAGAAGGTCTATCTCCCCCCCCCCCCCCCGGGCTGGGGTTTCCTGTGGCACTATTAAGGATAGTTGTGACCCTTCACTTAAACACAAGATTTATCTTATGTATTCAACTCACTGCCCTCCATTAGAGGGTCTATATGCATGATTGCTTTTAATAGGATATCAGTTTTGCTAGAACAACTTGATGTCTGACATTGAGCTGGAAATTCTTTTGTGTGGAGCAACATATATACCCATACCTTTTCATGGTGGAATAGGAGTCGGAGCAGGGGAGATGGAAAAATGGTTAACCAACCCACACCATATCCCCCCACTGCTTAAACTTACAGCCTCCAGGGCTGCTTTTGATTAAACAAAACTATCACAAAACCTTAGTGGGAAGATGCACTCAGCTGTGTTTCACATCTAGTTTGGGCCTCAGGCAAGGTCACTTTGGCGACAAGCTGAAATGTCAGCAAGAATGAATGACTCCATATTCAAGATGTCTCATCTGTCACCCGTCGGACTATATATTATGCACTTTTAAAACAGATTAAGTGACAATTATTGGCAATGTATAAACATCCAGGCTCGGCAACCAATAGGAGGGAAATGTACTTCTTCCACCTACACAGATATGCCTTGAAGAACATATGGAAGGTGCTTTGTAATGAGAGTAACCTCATTGCGTCTCTGCAACTTAACTGTGGAAATAGGATAGGGATTTTTACCGTCTTTCTTTCTCCCCCCCTTTTTTATTGTGAATATCAACAAAACAGATCAGAAAATACATCATGAAAAAGAAAAGGAAAAAAACACATTACATATATTTTACCGTTTTTCTAAAGAAATCTAGTAGCCCACTTCCCAGATGCCATAAAACACCTTCATAAACACCCACCCTACCAACTAATGAATATATGAATTGTGCTCCTAACAACAGCTCCAGTCCAATCGAAGAACCTGCTTAGCCATTGAACCTTGCAACCTTGCATGTCCCTGTTCTTCATCTTTGTCGCTGATAGCCTTCAGCCATTCTTTGTTGCCTATATCCATGCTCTAATTTCCCGTCTTCCTATATATCTCCTTCATACACGTTTTTTAAAAAATCTGAAAATAAGTAACAAGAAAAAACTTCCTCTGGTTTGTTTATTTGGATTGTGCATTACTCATTGTGAATTCGTTTTTCCATGGGGTGGGTGGGTGGAATGGGATGGAATGGGAAAGAAAGGAGAAAAATTGTGTTAGGGGGACCATTGGCAGGTGGATGTGGGTGTTGGAGAAGGCTAGAATGGAAGCAAAAGGAAAAGCATCACATAGGCGCATAATTCGATCCCTCCTGAGATATGTGATTATATATTTGGGACAAGCCTGGGATATTGTGTGGCCTTGGAGAAAGCTCTCTTGCATATATCTACATTAAGATCATTATCTGAGGCTCTCCTCCAAGTGCCCCTGCCAAATGAGGCGATGCGGGTTACTACAAGAGGCCTTTTTAGTGGTGGCACCCCATTTGTGAAATACTCTCCTGGTGCCTACATTATGGTCTTTCTGGTGCCAGGTGAAGGCCTTTTTATTCTCCCATGCATTTTAAGAACCATTTATATTCTGCTGGTGGTTTTAATGTGCTATTATGTGTTGGATTGGTTAGGGTTAGGCTTTTATCTTGGTTTTATTTTGGGCTTTTTAAAACAATGTTTGTATTTTATTTTTTTAATGTATTGTACACTTCCCAGAGAATTTCGGTTATTATGCTTTTTAAAAGTACAGTAAATAAATACATCAATACATAAATCTTGACATCTGCAGTACAGCTGAAGGGGTGAGCATGGAGATAAACTGGAGGGTATATGCATGGTGGCCCCAAGGACATCCTAGAACCATCTGAGGTCAGCTGTAATGTATTTGCTAGGCTCTTCCAGGATAAAAATTTTGGCATTCGCCAGGACTTAGGCTCCAGTGTTATAGCAGGTGAATCAGAGCACAGGCTTGTCCTGTTTTCTTGGATGAGTTTCAGTTGACACAGCTCGAGGACATGGACAAGGTGCTTGGACAGGTTCGTGCAACACCTCTGTATTGGATCCTTGCCCCTCTTGGCTTATCAAAGCTAGTAGGGATGGAACAGCTGACTGGGCCAGGGAAGTGATTAATGCCTCTCTATGAGAGGGAGTGGTTCTACGCCTCCTGAAAGAGGCAGTAGTGAGACCACTCCTTAAGAAAGCGTCCCTGGACCCAGAAAATCTTAATAACTATAGGCCGGTGGCAAATGTTCCATTCCTGGGCAAGGTCCTTGAGCAGGTGGTTGCAGGCCAGCTCCAGACACTTTTGGATGAGACTGATTATCTGGATCCATTTCATTCTGGTTTCAGGCCTGGTTTTGGCACAGAAACAGCCTTAGTCACCCTGTATGATGACCTATGTTGGGAGAAGGACAAGGGGAGTGTGACTCTGTTGATTCTCCTTGATCTCTCAGTGGCTTTCGATACCATCAACCATGCTACACTTCTGGGACGACTGGCTGAGTTACGAGTGGGAAGCACTGCATTGCAGTGGTTCCGCTCCTACTTGATGGATCGGCTCCAGAAAGTGGTGCTTGGGGAACATTGCTCGGCCCTGTGGATTCTTCAGTATGGATTTTCGCAGGGGTCAGTCTTGTCCCCCATGTAGTTCAACTTCTACATGAAACTGTTGGGTGTGGTCATCCGGAGTTTTGGAGTATGCTGATGACACGCAGCACTACTTCTCCTTTTCATCTTCATCAGGTGAGGCTGTGGATGTGCTGAATTGGTGCTTGGCTGCAACAATGGACTGGATGAGAGCTAATAAACTGAAACTCAATCCAGACAAGACTGAGATGCTGTTAGTGGGTGGTTCTTCTGACCGGA
The DNA here is from genome assembly GCA_029215795.1 of Anniella stebbinsi. Lineage (NCBI taxonomy): Eukaryota > Metazoa > Chordata > Lepidosauria > Squamata > Anniellidae > Anniella > Anniella stebbinsi. The sequence continues at coordinate 229,704,980 of JARDYH010000001.1, forward strand.
TGGAGGATGTTCAACCTGTTCTGGATGGGGTTGCACTCCCCCTGAAGGAGCAGGTTTGTAGCTTGGGGGTTCTCCTAGAACCATCTTTATCTCTTGAAGCTCAAGTGGCCTCGGTGGCACGGAGTGCCTTCTACCAACTTTGGTTGGTGGTCCAGCTATGACCCTATCTGGACAGGGATAACCTGGCTTTAGTTGTCCATGCTCTGGTAACCTCCAAATTAGATTACTGTAATGCGCTCTACGTGGGGCTGCCTTTGAAGATGGTTCAGAAGCTGCAGCTTGTGCAAAATGCAGCGGCCAGATTAGTAACTGGGACCAGCGGGTTCAAACATATAAGACCAATTCTGGCCTGCTTGCATTGGCTGCCTGTATGTTTCTGAGCCCGATTCAAGGTGCTGGTTTTAACCTATAAAGCTTTACATGGCTTGGGACCACAATACCTGATGGAACACTTTTCCCGACATGAACCTACCCGTGCACTATGCTCAACATCTAAGGTCCTCCTCTGGGTGCCTACTCTGAGGGAAGCTCGGAGGACGGCAACAAGGGAGAGGGCGTTCTCTGTGGTGGCCCCCCAATTATGGAATGATCTTCCTGATGAGGCCTGCCTGGCAGCAACACTGTTATCTTTTCGGCGCCAGGTCAAAACTTTTCTTTACTCCTAGGCATTTTTACAGCTTAAGTTGAAGTTTTGAACTGAAATTTTGGCCAGCCTTAAAAGTTTAAAATGTCTTAAATATCAGCTGTTCTATGTTTTATGGTTTTAAATTTTGTATATTGACTTTTTAATGTTCAAACTTTTAATTTTTGTAAACCACCCAGAGAGCTTCACTGTGGGGCAGTATATAAATGCAATAAATAAATAAAAGACTGGAAGGTGAAGAAAAGCAGATGTTTGCTTAGGTGTCATGACTCTGTAAGTTCTAACGAAAAAGTGTGAGGACAACAAACAGACCTCTTGAAGGGAAAATACAAATCCTTTATTATACACAAAAACGATCGTTCTCCCTCCTCCAGCAAGACAAAGGTTCTTTAGCCCCTAGGCATTCAGTTGAGCTAACTTAGAGAGAGAGAAAAGAGAACAGAGTCATATCATTAAGACAAATTAGCCTGTAGTGCTTTGTTGGCTAGCCTCTCTGAGCGGCGGGCGGTCCTGAGTTTGAAGTCTCTCCTCTTTGCTCTCCGCCTCGCCACTGCATTCCTCAACCCCTTTGTCCCAGAAGAGAAAGTACTATCTCTCTCATTAAGGTCCTTGTTGCCTTGGGGATTAACTTCCTGCCCAGCCGTGGGAAAGGGCTCTTCCTCTTCTTCTTGCAGTAACTCCCCCGGCTCTTGCATTCCAAAACCAGGATCCGAGTCACTATCTGAGATTTCATCCCTTTGAAGCAGGGAGTTGGACGTAGACACAACACCAGGCTTCATACAGGCATACCTTCAAGTACAGATTTTTCTGATGTGGGATGAGCAATGCCACCCCCACTGCCATTGCTCGTATAGTGCCATACATAGAGCTTCAGGATCCAATGTCTTCTCCCTCCTCGCCAATGCTTCAGGTGGTCTGTCTGCTCTGGGTTTGCTTGTTTTTCAGTCACCCTGCATTTTTGTTTGTTCCTGTGCCTGTTTGGAGCTATTTACAGTTTTAAAACCACTCCAAGAACTGTGGGAGGGGTGGTTTTGTGATAGACACAAGGGCCGGTCAATCAATACTGTGCAAATCCAACTTCTTCTGCAAGCCAGAAAAAGAGGTCTCTTCTAAGCTTGATATCAGGGAGAAGACGGTCCAGGTGCCAAAAAAAAGTGGCAAGTGCATTTCCACAACAGAGTCAGTGGTAATATGTGTATCCATCTGTACACATCCTTATTTGCCCTTAATAAACCTATATTAAGAGCTGATCCAAATGATTCAGAAGTTCCAAATGGAACCGTACCACCTCAGAATGAATATGAAGGACTTCATTTTTTGCCCTCAAATCAAATTCTCACTGCAAATGGACAGCTAACATGTCAGCTACTCTTTGCACTGGGGCTAAAAGATTGGTGTTGAAGGAGGAAATGAAGAGGTGTGACATCACATTTCAAGCAATTCCCTCCATCCACCTTCTTAGAAACTGCCCCCACTTGCTACCTGGCCATTACTTGATAGTGGCTGGATTCAGACAACACGATAGTCAATGGTGGGGTAATAATCAACTTTACAGTTGTTCATTTAGGGGGTACTCCCCACACAACATGGTAATAAATAATCAACTGTGGTGTGGATTAGGATCAGCGCTGACTATGGCAACATTCGGATGACACGATAGTCAATACAACTGACGATTGTTTCCCCCACCCCCCCAGTTGCTTATTGTGTCATCCGAATTCAGCCAGTGTGTATCATGTTTGATGGATAAGTCCATTAGGGGCTGTATGAGGAGTAGGCAAATGGCTTTTATGGATGTATGTTGATAGTGGAGGGAGCTAGCAGGAGAACGCAGATGCATACTAAGTGGGAGGAAGTGAGAATGAAAGATTCAAATTAATAACTTCTTTGTTACAGAAATATAACAATGACTGGTGGATAGGAAGATTAGTTAAAGAAGGCTGCGAGATTGGCTTCATCCCAAGCCCACTAAGGCTGGAGAACATTCGCATCCAGCAGGAGCAGAAAAGAGGGCGTTTTCACGGAGGGTAAGGGAAAGCACTTGCTTTGTCATAACCAAATTTTGGTGCTCATTTTGTGTTATTATCTGATTATACTTTTTTTAATGAGACGTTCAGTGCTTGCAACTCTTAAAATGTGGCTTTTCTTTACTGACGCATCCAAAAATTGCTAAGAAATTAGTCAAAGATGGCAATGTAATCTCAACTGGTAAATGAACGGCTTCAGCCTGGTCTTCATGTAGGATTAAATCAATCCAGTAATCATCCATGGGTCTTAAAAGCGAATTGTACATGGATCCTAAAGTTTCATGAATTAAGTGGAGCATTCAGAAATACTGCTGTAATCTCTCTACCATTCCTACTACATTCTTTTGCATACAGAATTGTGATCCTTGGATTCATACACATAAGCCCCTTTCGTCTGGAATCTCAAGACATTTCACGATAGTCTTTCTCGTAAGCTATGGCTTTGAGGAGTCCAAATAATTAATATAGGCTAGATGCTGATTTCAGTTAATCTTTTGATAAAGGATTAGGATGGCCATGTGTCCTATTAATTGTCAGAGGACAGTTCTCTATTTGAAGGGTGTCCTCTATTTGAAGGGCTGTCCGGTCCAAATTTGGTTTAAAGATAAGGAACCCTAAGAAGGGAGAGTCCACGGGTCTCAAAGTTGCCTGTCAACAGTTAGCGCCTGGATAACAGACACACAGGTCACCTGATCACAGCCTTCTCCACTATGGTGATATGTATTCTATTTCTATTTAAATTATAGCAATTATTTCTAAATTTGCATCTATACATATAAATTAGCATGTGTCTTTTTTCTTTTTGCAAATTTGTGCCCTCTTTTGCCTTCTTTATTAGTGATACATTTCCTCTTTTTTAGGCAATATGTAATTGGCCACCATATAAAAGATGGGTTTTTTTTTGTAACTCATATAACTGATACTGCTTTTGTCTTGAGTATGTGTGTCCTTGGAAAATGCAGCAGAACAACTTGTAAATGTGGTTGCTAACTATTATGTGTAATTCAGGAAATAGCCATTTTTAATGTCCGACCTAAGAATTTGTTAAGAGAGGGGATATAAATACTTAGAATTGGAATTAGTAATCCATAGAAATCCATAGTTACATTTAATTTGTTCCAGTGGACATGCATTGTCCTCTTTCTATGAATGTATAATCTTACAGTGGAATCCTATACATGTCTGCTTAGATGTAAGTCCCATTGAGTTCAGCAGGGCTTCCTCTCAGAGAAGAGGGTAAAGGATTACAGCCCCAAAGAAGCCCCAATCTGCCAGTTGCCATTCATGATGTTAGGTTTTTATGAGATATTAACTATTTTATTGTTTACTAAATTATACTGGTGTTGAGGGAAGAAAAAGTCTATATAGCAGTACAGAGAAGGGAAGAAGTCTCCTGTGTTTTCAGGTATCATAGGTGGTAATAATAGCAGTTTCCATTCTTTTCCAGAGTACTTGGTGGATTGCACTTGCAATGTTCTTGTCAAAGAAAAGCATTTGCAGCTTGGGTCACATTGCGAAGAGTTTACTATACAAATCTGTCCCATTTAGCCAAATTTTAAGCGCAGTGAGGAAAATTAGCAAAGTCAGTGCCATTCTATGTTGCTGCACAATCGGGGCACAACAAAATTGACTCATTAGGTGGTCTTTGGAGAAAACTGTGTTCTGCTGAATAATTGGAAGCAAACAGAATGATCATCTACATTCCACACAAGCTACCAAACACTGGCTAGGCTCAGGAACTATAATGTAGCACTTCCAAGACTAACGGCAGCATAACTATCAATCTCTGCCTTGAAGTTATCCTTCAAATATAGGATGTCCTCATGATCTTCCTTAGTCAGTCCAAAGGGCTGCCCATTTTGCATTTTTATCCAGTTTGATCAAGAATGGATAGATACCTTCAATTAAATTTGAACACTATTGAAGGCCTGTTGACTTTCATCTTCTGATTGCTCCAAGTATTGAATGGGGATTCTTTTCATCATAGGAAATCGAGTGGAAATTCTTCCTCAAGCCTTGGAGAAATGGTGTCTGGCACATTTCGAGCTACACCCACTTCCACTGGTGAGTTTCCATATCTCTTAAAGGACATACTTTCACTTTTAAACATGGTTTGGAATTGGAAGGTGGGTCGATTTATTGGGCAGTTGTAGTACAAATCTGCATTCATGCTAGTGGGGCTTATATGGGAATATTGAACAGTTTTTGTTATGTTTTAAAAGAAAATACAATGGGGTTTCCCCTTGAAAAGTATATATTGAAATGCATTAGGAATAAAGACTCATCTGTGGTTACTGAGAAGCTCAGCAATCTACACATGTAGTTTGTATTTTGGTTGCCATCTCCCTAGCACCTTGTCTAATACAATTTTTGTTCTGGGAAAGGCACCCATAGCAGCTAGGAGCAAAAAGATCCTGATGCTAGGCTAAGCTACCCATCTTTCCTGCAATGGAAGTTCACAAGTCCAGCACCTTAAGTGAGTCAAGAGAAGTAGCTCTTCTGTAATATGCATAGTATGGGAACTCTGGATAAATGTAAATGCCACCCTGACCTCTGTGTCACAACCCTAATCAAGTAACCCATGAGAGTAACTTAAATTAGCCTGACTAAAGCTTTGGCAGAAAATATGGGCCCATCCTGAAACTTCTTCACCTCAAGGTAAACCAGTAGGTAAAACACCATCTGGCACCCCTTGTTGGTACCCTTTTGTTCTATGCCCTCTAGCTGTTTGTCTCTTATTTATTTATTTATTTATTTATTTATTTAACTTATGAGATGTGTTATAGCCGGAGCTCTAAGGACAAGGTACATAATAAAAGCAAAAACAATAAAACCTTAGAAGGGTGGCTTTTGTAATGCCAGCCTGAACTCAGGCTGGGATCCTCTGAAAAGTTTCTACTTATCTTCCAGAGCTGCACTATTGCAACTTTATTCAGCCCAATGCTGAGTATGCCCATACTCAGTGGCCCCTTTGTGCTCCCAACCTGAAATCTGTAACTGCTCATTTATTTATTTTTATTTAATTTATTTTATTTCGAACCCGCCTCTCCATCCAGATCGAAGTGGGGAATAACAATAAATATAAATTTAAAATCATAAAATAGATAAACCATTAAAACAGATAAAAACATAGGTCTAGCCATCGTGCACTGTATTTGATTGTATGGTCAGTGTGGACTCTGCTTGGGATACTTGAGGGCCCTCCTGCATTGGGTACATGGCCACAAAATGAAACCTGTAGACTTTCTTTGGGCTTCCCAGAAACTCAAGGAGCCATATCTCACAGTTGGAGAAAGCAGCATACCTGTTGTTAACTTTAGGCACAGTGGTTTATTCCTCCTCTAGCCAAGCTAAAAATTGAAGGCATTGTGCTAGGTTTTGATAGAACCTCAGACCAGGTGGCCCTTTGCTTAGCTGGTTTCCCTTCCTTGCCTCTGTTTGCTAAGTTCCCAAGGAGAGTCTTGTTTCAGTGCTATTCATTCCATATTCTATTTTTGAACTGCATTCAACATTTTGCTGGGTCCTGGGGTCCCTAATAATTGCTTAGTCAACCATTGGTCTCCCCATCATCTCCTCTATCAGCCTTGTCTGAATGGGACTGAAGAGCACAACATTTTGTGGCGTGAGGTGATTATCAATGCCAGGGTAGCTTGTATCTATGGTGAGTTTTCAAGTAATCATGATTCATCCAGAAGTGAAGTTCTTTGTGTTCCTCTTTCTCTGAAACAAGTTAAATGTGCTCACTCTGACTTTGTTTCTTCCTCTTTTTCCTGATACAGTTCTAAATCATCCCTCACATGGCCAATCCCATGCCACTGAAACTCAATGAGCAGCCCTCCAAATACCAAAACACAATTTCCAAAGCATGCTTTCTGCTCCTTATTTGAGGAGCCAAGTCTTAATTTCTTGCCTCCCCATTTCTTCCTCTATCACTCTTATTAGGAATAGTCCGCTGCTCCGGTTCCAGGGGTTGGTATACTAACTAATCTTTTTCTTTCAGTAAACATTTATGGCAAAACTCCTCTACTTCAGTTGTACAGTGTACAATCTACCACGTGCATACCACAATTCCACGAAAGTTTTCAACACTTCTGGGTTTGACAGATTCGAGTGTACAAATGCAAGTTTGCATGCATGTGCGAACGAAGACATTCAGCAGCACTATGCAGCTGTTTTTACTTTCTGTGTTGGATGCAGCAGTTTTTGTTTTCTTATTATTATGTTCTGTGCAAGTCCTATTAAAATAAATGGAGTTTATAAAATAGTGCTTGTTGGTTTGGGACCGATCAAAATGCCCCTCTCCCAGCCTGATTGGATCATTCAGTTGCCAGCTTCACAGAATATGACCAGCTCCCACACGGGTGTAAGACAGTTTAAAGAGCACCACTATCATTTATTTTCATTTTATTTTAGTTACAATATTTGTATTCCACTCCACATCCAAAGATTTTGGGGCGATGAACAGCAGAATAAAAACACCATATTAAAATAATTAATTAAAAAAAAACACAATACATAGTTGGGGGGAAAGATAATTTGGTTTTAAATGGATGTCATGTATGCAACGTTATTTGTGAAGAAATGCTGGAGAGTGAAGAGGGGTGGAAGGAAATCCTGAACTGGTTATTACATTCCTGAGAAAGGAATGAGTAACTGAAGGCCCTCATTGAGCAGTCATCAGAACAGTACTGCTCATTCGGGAGAGAGTCAAGGATGTACAAATTCAAATTTCAATACTCTTTGTTTTAAAATTATTTTGGCTACTATATGATTATTCATGGTGTATCTTTAGTTTGCACATTGAATGACTGCTCCATGGTTAAAGTAATATTATTATTTTATCTTTCAGCAAAACAGAAACAGAAAGTGGTAAGTATACAAACTCCCTCTTAAACCCCCCCATAGAAATTGCATATAGTATCTGTTCAAGAGTATACACTTACTGGGCATGTTGTTCATCTTTCAGACAGAGCATGTGCCTCCCTATGATGTAGTACCATCCATGAGGCCTGTTGTGCTTGTTGGTCCCTCACTAAAAGGCTATGAGGTAAGCATTCCCATCAATTAGTACGAAACAAAAACGTCTGACTCTCTTCCAAAATACTTCGAACAAACTTACTTCTTTATGTGATTTGATTATAGAACTGTAAAGTTGCCTTAAGGGCTTAGTCCAGACAGTGTGTTCGCCTCTCTGGAACAGTCCCGAGTCAGAGGCAAGAGTACAACGTCCATCCAACACATAATGGATGTGGGGGGATTGGGGACCCTTGCTGCAGAAAGACTGGCCTCATTGTGGTCAAGATCATGGGGTTTTTTTGCACATAAACATAAGAGAAGACATGCACTTCTATATTGGATAGGGAAACAGTTGTCCTTTGACAGGCTTTTTTTTTTTCTTTGAAAGCAAGAAATTCAGAAAATAGCTGTGCGACATTCCTGGGAGCAGGGAACAGTCTTGCTTATATTTGTCACTTAGTTACTAGTTGAACTCACAAACTGACACAGGGCATGGAATGGAGCTCTTACTTGTTGCTTATGATGGCCACATGGCAATTGCAAGGGAAGTGGATGTACAGGAAGAATCCAAGTAACATAATATTGCAGTTTTGAGTGCTGGAAAAACATAGAAACCCTGCAAAAGACATACATTTTTTTAGGTGGGGTGGGGGATGAATTCTGGATGCCCTACAAATAAATTAGTAATAACTGTAAACTGATCTGCCTAGAAAAGCCTCAAATCAGCAGAATATTGTACAGTATAAACTGGTTTATCCAAATGATACATGTATCACTTTGGATCGTGACCTAAAGGCCAAAAGCACATTGGCAGTGTGTACTGAAAATATAGAAAATGGAGACTGGCTAAGTGGGCATTCCAGTCATCAGCACAGAACTTTTATTTTAACTTAGTATACGTGTGCCTTTTCCTCCACACACAATGATCTTGTTTGGATGTAACATCAAACTTTGTTATGTGCACAAGCCTTGGATTTGTGCCCTACTCCATCCCCTGTCTTCCTATGATTTAGGCAAAAACTGGTGTCTGTGAATGTGTGTGTGTGTGTGTGTGTGTGTGTGAGAGAGAGAGAGAGAGAGAGAGAGAGAGAGAGAGAGGATAGTTGATTAATATGGTGGGTGGTTAAGTGTGCTTGTGTTGGTGATGTGTGGGTGAGAGAGAGGGGGAGAGATGATGATGAAGGGGGAAAGAGAGAGAGAAGGGGTGGCTTTTGGCTTTGGCCCCATCCGCCTTTGCCTCACACACTTTTGGCTTTGACTCTACCCATGGCAGGTTTGTGGGTCCCTCACATTTCATCCCAAGGGATTATGTCAGCTTCCGAAAGATTGCCTACCCGTTTTAGAGAAACAACCCAGGATTGTAAAACATGGTTCAAATTAGGCTTGTTTTCCTAAACTATAGTTAAGAGTTAACTACACTTTGACTTGGTTCAAACCAGTTTTTGGAGATGGAAGCAAAAGCTATCTACTCTCAGTCACTCTGGAGGAGTGGGAGCAGCTCATGAGCCTGAGGCTTATTCGCATAACGTGAACAGATGATACAGTGTTACATCCAAACGCAGCCACTCTCTCAGCCCTTCCAGATCTATTTCTCTCCTCTCCTTTCCAGATGATTAATTCATAGTATGGAAAATGTACAGATTTTACCCATTTGTTACATGAGATTGAAACGTCCTCCCCTAGGAAACACTAATGCTGTAGTGGTATTGCATTTTCACAGTACATGAACCATAATATTGTTGCATATTAAGAAATATTCTTTTCCCACTGGTACATCCATTTTCCATTGCAAATGCTGGGTGAAAAATGATTAAAATCTGTTACAGAGTGCTTGTGACTGCCTAGTAACACATCTCTTACACTCACCGTTTTCAGAACTTTTTTTTTTTAATAACCTTAGTGGTAATTTGCACTTCTCCAACACTAGTTTGTTTGTTCGGGTTTGTAAAGTTCTGCATGGTTAGTTCTTGGATTACAAGTCTGGGTTATTTGTGCCCCAATGACCCAGAAGTTTCGATTCATACGACTCAATCAGTGGAAGCAGCTGGCCAGCCAGGAGCCAGCACACTTGCTTGCTCCCACTTGTTCACGGCTACCCCGTGTTTGTTTATCCTCTGGGTAGCCATAATGTGTGAACCAGGCCTTTCTGTCCTAACATATAATCCACCCTCATTGCCTTTTCAAAGAATAAAGGGTTGAGTAATCACAAATATTACACCACACATAAATTTACACTGTATAATTACATAAAATGACAAAAAGAACAATCCAAACATCAGGGGGAATTTCAGTAGGTGCATGGTCCAATATCTAAATTTGCTGATAGAGAGACATTTGCAAGAGAGGATTGGTGGGACCGGAGGGAGCTGTCCTTACTGATTCTCTGTGGCAAATGTACCGAGCCAGCCTCTTCCAAGTCAGGGCTTATTTCTTGTTTCAGAATTCAGTGTTGAGGGAGAACCAATTCAAACTGCAAAGGGAGCATGTGCAGGGGAGAAATGTCAGGCAAAGGGTTGTTATGTCTGCCCTGGCCCACCTACCAATTCTCCCCTGCAAATATCACCTCCCTGCATTAGCATTACAAAACGAACATAAAGGATGGTTCTAGTTCTGCCCTAAGGGAAATTCATGGGATAGGACTGAAACAATCATTCTCATATGAATTTCTTAAAAAATGTTGGGGAAGGATTAGGCAGGGGGAGAAGATCTTTCTTTCTTTCTTTCTTTCTTTCTTTCTTTCTTTCTTTCTTTCTTTGAATTTCCTTGCAGGTTATACATTTCCTCTTGTAGCCTTGTTGTTGTTGTTTTAATTTATAGGAGCAGCATGGCTGTTCTCCCAAGACCAGGGCTTATTCTCCCCCACCCACCCCCACATTCATTATCCAAGGATGTGATATTGTTGTGGTGCTGGATCAGGGCCATGTGTGTGCACACGTGTGCATTTGCTAATCATCTGGAAAGTCCTAATCCTTTTCTCTTAATCCAAACCCTACTTTCTCCATTTCTCAACCTCCATCTATATTATAGACATCATAATGTAGAGCAGGGGTGGGCAAAAGGTAGATCTCCCATCATTTTGAATTTCAACTTGCAGAAGCCCCTGCCAACATGGCTAATGATCAGGAATGCTGGGAGTTGAAGTTCAAAAGATCTGGAGATCTACTTTCTGCCCTCCCCGATATAAAGACATTTCCTAAACACAGGGCTCATACATCAAAATAAAACCATAGAGCATAGAGAAAGGAAAGAAATATATGACTGAGAAGTATTGTATTTGCATTTTTTCAATGTGAAAATTACCAAGTTTCTCACTGGCCCATTTCGCATGTCATAATAACCCATTTATTTTTTAAAAAAAATCTGGGTTATCATGAACGAGGCAGTGTGTTGATACATGCTCTGTGGGAGAAGCTAAACAAACCATGGACCTTTGATACACTGACCTAGTTTGCTCAATCACCATAGTCCACAGTGGCTTATTTAAGCCCTACCACAGATCATGGGTTATTTGAGGGTTGTTTAACCCTCAAAAAACTCATGCTGCCTGGGTTTGGATGACACAACTAAACATGGCATGCACTGTGGTGATCATGCAAATCGGCCCATTGTTAGTTAGCTTTATGTGCAAACAAGCCAGAGTCATAAACCAGGAGACAAACCACAGTTCCTGGTTTGTACATAAACTTAAACAAACCATAGGCTGTTTAACCAGTCCCACTAGCAGCAGGAGTATTTGGACAGTGTGCACCAGCATGTTTCTAGGCTATTGTAACATGTGAACTGGACCAATATCTGCTTTTTAAAATATTAACATTATGTTTTTGCTTTGAGATAAAATATATGCTTTGGACACTTGCTGGCTTCAGTGGGACTGTATTAAAGACTTGTTGTATTTTACTTAAAGGCCTATCTCATTCTGTTTTTAAAAAGACAATACAAAAGGTGGGAATAAAGCAAGTCTGAGATGCTTAACTTTGTCCAGATAACAGGGTGACGAGAACATGTGTGTGTGTGTGTGTGTGTGTGTGTGTAAAAAAAAGAGAGAAAGAGAGCAACATGCTCTGTCATCTATTAAAACTTGTTTCCTGCGAATTTCAAAAACGTAATGATAATATTTCTAAGTGGACGTGCATGTGAGTAAGAAAAACACTTAGCTTTTAATAAGATAAAAGGCCTAACCATAGCACTGTCGTGGATAGCATGTTGAACTATATATCCTGCACCTTGACATTTGCAGGGTGGTTTATAAGCTCAAAATAAAATAAATAATTCAGTTTGTAAAAATAGGATAAAACAACCATTTACACTCACTTCAAATTATAGCTTAATCTGCCTCATGGGGTTGATTTGAGGATTAAATGGTATGTCCCATGTATGCCATGATGATATATAGACACAACAATAGAACGGACATACAAATATGAGTATACATAGAAGTCAAACTTTTACTTATTTGGATAATATCTAAGCTGCCCTTCAGTATAGAACTCTCAATAAGTGCTTAAATCTTAAAATGATTAGAAGCCGCAAAGTTCAAATGCAATCCATCTAAAGCAGAATTGAGGGCCTGCAGCATCCCAGTGTGTTTCTAAAGATCTTGGACAAAGTGAGAGCACATCTTGTGAGACCAAGCTGCTGTCCTTACAGCTCTCTCTAAGGTGATGATTTACAGAACTTATATAAGATATGTATGTTTAAAAAAGATTTCGTCTTGGTATCCCCTACCCCTCACACACACACAACTTACATCCCAGTCAGACAGAATCCTGCATTGTTGGGGTGGAAATCTCTCCCACTTCTGTTAGTTCCTGATAGGCACTAGATAGGAATGAAAGTGAGTATTGTCAGCATCATTTAGAGAACTTTTAAGAGAATTCTTGTTTAATGAGAGAAGCAGAGCAAGTAACATTGTGTGGTCTCCCATTTGCAAGCGCTTGGAATGAGTCAGAAAACTTGTGAGCATTTGTCGCAATGTATTTAATTCCATCTGCATAGCTAGAAAATGAATTTGTCAGTTAAAGGAGATCTAACTGATACGATGCACCACCTTTGAAATGTAAAGGGCATTGACTGTTCGCAATGCCCTCACTTTCCACCTCTTTTCTTACCTTGGGCTTCTTTCTTTCTGTTGTCAATCTTCTTTCCACAATCTTCCTCATCCCTGCAAGGTGACAGACATGATGCAGAAAGCCCTGTTTGACTTCCTGAAGCACAGGTTTGATGGGAGGTGAGGAAAACGGTTCTTTTTCTTGTTTCCCCTGCTGTATTAATTATTCGATCTGGAACTTCTATTTGAAGGGCTTCCAATGTATGTTTCAGCATAAGCATGTGTAAGCAGGAGGTAGATCAGGATCTACTAATGGATCTCTGGGTGATCTGCAGTAATTTGGCAAGGGTTTCTGACAGCCAGTATCAATAACTTCACCCTTCACCCTGCCCCAGCAGGCAAATTAGGTTGCTCATAAAGAACACTTGCGGAGAATGGTAAACTGTGGATTTTTTTGTGAAAGGACTTGTGAGTTGGGTTCGGATACTGATTAGAAATTCCCGGGATGAGCATGTGATCAGAGGCACCCTGTTCCTTAATTCTTAATGTATGTATACCTGCCTGAACCACTATATTGTAACTAACCCTAGTTGGTGGTTATAAAACCTCAGGGTTTTATATATATTTAAAAAGTAGATTCCACAAGCCTGAAGTCTACCTACCGCTGGTATAGTAGTTAATTTTGAAGTGCAGGAGCTCATCATCACAGTCCTCATAGTCATTCCTTTGTGTGTATATGTGTATACACACACAGAGAGAGCAATTATTATTATTATTATTATTATTATTATTATTATTGTTTATGCTCAAATGAGCTAACACTTTGGTTAAAAACTCCATCAATAAGTCATCAATAAAATCTCACAATTCTATTTATGAGGCATTGTTGTGGTCCTATGCATAGTTACCTAGGAGTAAGCTGCATTGAACTCAGTGGTGCATATTTTTGACTGTATGAGTTCAACTCATAAAACACATTGAACTTTAATGAAAGATCTTCACCTAGCTAAAATGCAACCTTTAGCTTTGAAGTACAAATGCAAACAATCTTTCACAGAAGTGTTACCATTTAAACTGAAGGAGAAACCCTATCAAACAAATAGAAAGAGTATCAAGGCCCTGCTTGATTATTTTCCTAATTCTCTGACTTCCTCTATGCTGATCTCTCACAAACAATAGTGAAACCTGAAAGCCTTGTTAATCACCTCATTCACTAGCTAGAGCAAGGATAATCCATCAATTACCTAGGCACTTTGCCAGATGATATCATTGCTCCTGCTGGGAAAAAGGTCCTGGAGCTGTGCTCACCTGTGTTGGCCCTCCACTAACTCCACTGGTTTCAGTACAGTTCTCTAGCCCTTGGTATATTCTTTCACTTAATGTTGAAATATAGCCATCTTAATTATTTTAGAACCACATAACAATGTCAAATGACTTCATACCGCAGTAAGGATCTAACAACAGAAGAATGTTTAGGCTTGAAGAATCAAAGTTGAAAAGTGGTAATAGATGGAATGCAGTTACTTTTCCTCAAAGAAAAATACAAAGCCTGGCTCAGATGAATCACTGTCAATAATACATAATCAAAGCTCTGAAAAGTGACATTTTCCATGCATGTTACCTTTCTATGCACAGTACTGATGTGAATTGACCACAATTCTCCGGAACTGTTTAAATAAGTGGAGTAAAATAAACGCAACATAACATCCTGAGATGTTAGCAGGTAATGTAAGGATTGGGCCCTGCACCTCTGCAGGCACACCCTAAGAACACATGGGAATGGATTCCAAGTCAAACAAGGAGGGTAAGGTAGAAAGGGTGATTGAGGTGCCAAGGTTGCAGGAGCGGGGCACGGGTAAAAATAGCAGAGAGAGAGAGAAAGAGAGTAAAGCCCAGCTGCAGTCTATAATCAGTTGAATGACTGTCAGGCCAGGCCCTCCCCTGAACCCATGGGAATGCAGGCTCCTAATGAAAAGGAATAGGGGGTAAAAATAAAAACCCCAAGGTTTAGAGGTCAGATGAAAAGGAAGGAGCAACACAGGATCATGATGCTCTCCAAAAGACTTGCAGCAAGGGAGGTGACTCCGTGGAAAGATCCCTTGAGAATGGGGCGGCCTCTGTAGTAGCCAGTGGCAGTTTAGCAGCAATTACCATTCATAGTGATTTATCCCAAGTAACTACCAAAAGCCTGCTAAGAAAGCTTGTTGCCAATTGCTGCATGAGGCAAATCCTCATTATTCCTAATTTTCATAATAAAAGTAATTGACTAAAAACATGGCTTGATAGCTGGACTACAAAGGAAGTTGGGGGAGCACCTGATAGGTAATAGAAAAGACCTGAGGCCTTGGAGATCTGCTGCCAGTCAGAGTAGACAATACTGAGCTGGTAGATGATGATGATGATGATGATGATGATGATGATCTTTATTTGTATCCTGCCTTTTGTCCATTACTGGGCCTCAAGGCAGCATTACAAAATTAAAACATATATAGTTAAAAGCTATAAATAGAAATATACAAAAAATAAAAATATAATTAAATAGGTTTCAATATTAAAACATTTCAACATATAAAATACATATTAATTTTAAAAATCTTAAACATAGATGGAGGTCCACATTATTCACCAAAGGCCTGCCAGAATAAGAAAGTTTCTGCCTGCCTCCGAAAACATATCAAGGAGGGAGCCAGTCTAGCTTCCCTGGGAAGGGAGTTCCAGAGCTTTGGAGCAGCCACTGAGAAGGCCTTCTCCCGCGTACCCATCAGGCATGCCTGGGATGTTGGTGGGACTGAGAGAAAGGCTGATGTATATGTTCTGCCACCTGTGTGGTAATCCATGATTTTCCCACTACTCTTTGGAGGTGATAGCCAGAGTTCTCTTCAATCACATTATTGTTTGATGGCTTTTGAAATTGTACAATATAAAGGTTCAAAATAGACATGGTATGCATTATTAGGATCTCTGATGGGGATCATGGTGGGGCTCCTTTTCTGCATAGTAATGCTGGAAGAAGCTTGTGTAGTGTGTCAAATTGCACAGTGGTTGTGGGAACTGACAGGAAAAGTAGAGTTCGCCAGACCAAGAAAGCACAGTAGCATGGGATAGTGATATAGAAACGTTGGGGTTTTGTAGTCTTAACTATCACTACTCTGACCTTTGTACAGAAAGTATCCTGTTAGGGTTCAGCAATGTAGATGGGTGGATATTGTTGTCTGGTTCTACTAATCTGGGGTCAGATATTGCTTCTTGGGGACTTCTTTGTTATTTGTGTAAGAAAGGAGATTTTCATGCCCAATAGCTTCATGCCTAATATAGGCTTGACTTCTTTGCTCAACGAGCTGGTGTATAAATCTGCACTCTTTGATGGCCACGTCTCCTGAATTTTGCTGCTTCACTTAAGCTTTTCTCTTTTCCAAACATTCACTTTCTCCAGATTGCTTGTTGCTTTGGCTATCTGGATGATTCTTGATCCACTCCATAGGGGATGATAGGAATTGTAGACTAAAACATTTGGAAGGCACCAAGTTGAGGAATGCTGTCATAGTAGTTTCTCATCTGAGTTAGGAAACAGCAGGAAGGCATTGTCCTCTCGAGGAGAAATATATCTTAGTTTATGTTTTACATTTATGTATATAAATGTATATAAATTTATATAAATTAGGGGGACGAGATGTGGGGAAGTGGTTCCCTCACTCCTCTCTTCCTGTCAGAGTGGAATATGATGATAAAAACATGAGCCAACTAGGCTTTGTTGGTCTCCAGGGTACTAATGGGAGACTCCTGTTCCTGCTCAATTCTGAATTACTTCAACTAGAACAACGTAAGTTTGAAAAAGTAATGTAGATCATTTTAAAATATGAGCCCATTCCAAAGCTTGGGCCCTGCTGTGATCCAATGATCTCAATAGTATTGCAGTAGTGTCCAGTGGCCATCGTGCCTCAATGTCCCTCAGTCTCTTCCTTCCTTACATTTATCTGGGAGCATCAGTTGTAGTTGGGGCACAAAGTGAGGATTTTGTTAGACGCTAGATACTTGGTAACTGTGGCATACAGATCTGCTTCTAAAACAACATCTGGCTCCTGGTGACCCTGGATACTGCTGGTCAGGAAACATAGGAAATATAGGCATATCAGTCACCATGGGAGCTACAGGTAGAATCCAAGGTGGACCTTTCATAGGAGGCCCCAACCATTGGCATCTGTGATATAGCACTTCCAGGGGCAAGTGCTGAAATGAACATGACCTGTCCCTTCCAGAAATGAGCATTTCTACTCACTTCAGCACTTGCCTAGTGATTGGGCCTCTTGTGCAAGGCCTACCTTGGATCCTACCCTACATTTCCCATGGTCTCTGACATCACTCAATGCTGCTACATCTGTACACCAGTGTTGAAGTAATGCATCCAGAGCCTAACAGAGGCATCATTGTGAGTTCCTGTTGCTGCTGCTACTACCCAACAAGGCAAAGCAAGAGGTCATGTTGAGAAAAGCACATGGCAGGACAGGACAGCTACAAAGAAGGCCTGAGCCTTAAAGAGATTTGGGCCTTATTCATAATGCATTCACTGTGGTGGGGGGGAGTTGTGGGGGGGAGGGGGAGCAAAACCTTGTGTTTGCCATTACATATCCTACAGTTAAAAACTTTGTGGTAGCAATACTCAAGGAAAGATACACTAAAGGTGAACATGGATTATCCATACTTACCTCTCTCCTCAATATGATCTCCGTCAGGTTCTTGCCAAAGTCAGCTGAACATATGCTACACCCACAGTGCTTTAGTGGAAACTGAAGAACATGAGTTCCTGAATGTATTTTGTGGGTTTTAAAACGGAGGACAGTACCTGTAGATGTAAAAGGGTATGTTTAAAGTGATCGGTTTCTAGGTCATTAGGATGAGGCAGGCATGTAACTCATCATGGCCAGTGAGAGAAAACATGCTACATTGCCAGCAAGTGGCAGCCATAGTAGTAAGGGAGGCTGTGTTTTACCTGCATCCCCCCCCCCCCCCGAATACTCCTAAAGTTATCACTGGGCAGTAGCAACTAGAAAGTACAATATGTACCCCAATGTGCTTTGCCAATGCTTATGCTTGTTTTTAACTTTTAAAAGTCAGTAGTGTAGAGCACACTTAATAATTAGAATGCCACCCACTTTCTTTGGTATATAATACTAGAACTAGCAATATTAATGCTTGCATGTATTTTTTTTAAAAAAGATTGTAAAGACAAACTTTCAAAACCACAGGCCTTCAAATGGTAACACCTGTTTACTTAATTCCCAAGCTGCCATTTGTTGGATTAATTTCAACCAAGGCATTCTTGTTGTGTTTAGTGCACTTCTAAAACTGAATGTGAAACTCAAAATAAATCTAATTGCAAACTGGCATTTGAGTACCTTTCGGGAATAGAGGCATTTAAATAATATGTAGAATATAGTGCAGCCAGTATGTGTTCAGCAGTGAGGAGTAAAACTGCAGTTTGGAGACGACAATGCCCAGAAAATTAAATGTGAGCTTGGTTTGCTTCAGAATGGTATGCATCCAAGCACTGAATATATAACCATCTAAGCAAACAGAAAACAGACATTTCCCTTGAAGCTAGATGATTTTTAATTGATGTATACTCAGTTGAAACCATTTAGAAGGGTAGGTCTTATCCTATGTACTAATAGAGAACTCATTCTTTGAGTATGGATCTTTCTGTAACCAAAGAGCACTGTCAATGCACAAAAGGGACATATCAGCAGGCTCAGGGAAACCCCCAAGGTCTGCAGAAGTACAAAAAACCCATTAAAATAGATCATAGGGTGGGGGTCCAAAAAGAGCCTAATGAGGACTGAGGTAACTGACTGTTGAAAGAGAACAAACTGGAAAATGGGAGAGGGTTAGGGGGAATGGAATGAAGTAGCCTGGAAGTGGGTATGGCTGGCTGGAACCCGGAACAGGAGCACTCCATACTGCAACATATATCTATATCTGTATCTATATATTGCAGATCCCACATGTGTATTTAAATATTTCAGTGTCAATTTCCTCAATCTAGAGCAATGACACCAAAATGTCTTTGGATTTATGAAGAGAATAAAAAAAGAACCAGATTATTTTTTTTTAAAAAAAGGTTTTCTTCCAAAATGTATACTTTTGGAATAAATTTCAGAGTGTACTTTAGCTGGGCTACTCTGGTGGGATGTCTCTAATTCAACTCACTGGGTGCCCTTACATTAGCCCCTCTTTCTTTGTTTCAGCTCCTCCTCCATCTCTAATATGGGGAGAATAATAATATTAGCATGAATTATTAGTTTGGTACAAGGATCATTGAGTTAATATATGTGAAATCTGTTGAGCACTTTGGAATAAATGCATGGTAGTAAGTAGTATGAAGAGGAGGATTGTAATGATAATAAGTACAGTAAGAATGTAGAAAAAATAAAGATCCTGAGGTAAAAGTTTTTTTTTTAAAAAGTTGCATATAAATAGGAACTTCTGTAATGGAGTATAGTTATATTATAAATATAATCTGGGGAGAAGTGAATAGGATCCTTCTATCTGAGCCTAGTTACTTGTGACTGAGGCCTGCTGTTGGCAGCCTACCAACTGCCAGTAAAGCTGTCACTGTTGTTACAAAAGGAGCTGTTATGAGTCCCTGACCTTGATTGCTGCTCTAGACTCAACACCTTCCTGGTTCTGATTACGCATCTCCCTCAGGCCCACTTGGACCAACAGTCCGTTCCTCTCTGCTGAATATAGTAAAACCATTCCACGGTATATAAAGTGGACTTTCACAAGGCTTGAAAAAGCCTTATGAAACTTTTTTTTTTTTAGTTTTATTTCAAATATTTACTGAGGTATATTATAATGAAAAGACCACTGAAGAGGATACAAAACCAGCAACAACAGCTTTTAATAAATAAAGCTTATTGAAAACAAGCCATTCAGCATACTTCTGCTGGCAATGCTGATTCAGGCACCTCTTGTTATGGCGAGCCAGGAGGGGCAGTACAGGACATTTACACCCCCACATTTCTGTCCCCAAACATGAGGGGAGAAGGGTGCATTCTATGGCAAGTTGTAAGATTTATGAACTGAGGGAATACCCAAGGAGTCCAACAGCTCTAACTTTGAAGATGCTTCCTGATGGAAAATGTTAATTCTGCATGCACAATTGTTAATGACAACTGGTGTTCTGCTGTGCAAGAATCAAAGCTCTTTGTAACAGTCAACCATAGCTTCATACTGTGAATACTTGCATCTTAGGGAGCTTTTTACAAGAAAGAGTATCAGCTGGTTGCTGGTTAAGGTTGCAACCTATTTATTTTCAACATGGTTTCTTTCTTTCCTTTTTGTCAAATGCTGCCGCTGACAAGGGGCAAGCAGAGACCTTTTGGGGGAATACTCCACACGTACAGGTCTCTCCACATAGACTTTCCCACCCCAGATCTCCACACTAATGCATAGATGATGAGGCTGGAGTCATGAGGAGTTGTGCATCATTGCGTCCACATCTATAGGTGGGGGTTTTGCACCCTCTCAACACACTTTGCTCTTCACACAAATAATGCCTGAAGAAAGCTCCTTAATCCCAGTGATTGTATTATGGGATAGCAATTTAGGGATACTTAATCCCAGCCAGATTCACAGACTTCCCAGGAAACCCTAGCCCTGCAGTGTTTTTCATGCTTTGGACCTGAAAACATAAATTTTCTTACTGTGTATTTATGTACTCTCAGTGTCTCAGAGGGCATTCTAAAGTGTGGAATGCTCTCTGTGAGGCTCAGGTCAAAATGGAATTTTTCTTACCATGGATTTCTGTTCTGTGAGCATCATGGAGTGCATTCCTCACCTTGCAATGTTTTCTGTGGGGCTCAGTTGAACACACTGTACCTATAAGATACTTTTGCAACTTCTAGGCCTGTTTTTTAGAACAACACCCCCCCCCCCCCCGGCCAGGCCCAGTCCTACCATTGTGTGGGATCATTCACCTGCATCAGGCAGTGGAGCAGTAAGAGCAGTGAATTGCACTGCTTCCGACCCTCCCACCAGGATGGCCTGCCATTGCTTTCCTGCTGCCACAGGCACAGGTACAGCCACCACCTGCTCTAGACATGGTTATCCATGGTTTGGTAACTTCCAGGCTTGATAACTGCCATGTGTTATACAAGGGGCAGCTCTTGAATAGATGTTTGGAAACTTCAGCTGGTTCAAAACATGGTGGCCAGTCTGTTAATTGGAGCTCACCAGGCTGAACCGATTTCACCAATACTTAAAGATCTTCATTGGCTCCCCATTTGTTTCCAGGCACAATTCAAAATGCCCATTTTGACTTTAAAAGCTCTAAGCAGCCCAGGTCTAGGGTATCTGGAAGATTGTCTTCTCCCATATGAATCTGCCTGTCAATTTAAGATGATCTTCTGAGACTCTTCTCTGAGTGCCCCCACCTTGGGAGTGTAGGCAGGATACTACTGGAGAGATGACTTTCTCACTAGTGGTATCCTGACTCTTGATTTCCCTCCCTTGGGATATTGCCCGACCACCGTCATTACTGTCTTCTAGGTACCAAACCAAGTCCTTTCTGTTTGCCAGATCTTTTAACAGCAACTAACAGATTTATTGTATATATACCACTTTTATTTATATTGGTTATTGTGTTGTTAGGATTTTTATTGTTAACTCCTTTATCATTTTATTACTATTAAGCTGCCTTTAAGGTATTTATGGTAGAAAGGCTTACAGTGGCAACTTCTTAAGTGATTTTGTTTTTATAGTTTTTATTGTATATGTTTTAAACTGTATGCCACCCTGTTATGGAAGAGCAGCTTATAAATGGATGGAAATGAATAAATAAATAAAGTCAGAAGCTGGTGACCCATTCTCAAGGATGCTTTTAAGATCTGATGTACTTTTAAGCCCTGTTCTACTGATTTCATCCCTCCCTCTCTGTTATTTGAATTTTTTGTAGGTGCAATAGACTCAGTGGGAGAGTTTGCAAGTAAAATAAGCCAGAATTTAGTGCTACATGCACGAGCTGGAATAAGCCTGAGCAAAGCCTCAGGTTTGCATGCTGCCTCTTCCCCTGTCTTCCTCCCATGTGAGAAGCCAAAAAAAGGCAAAAGCAAAGGGGTGGAACCAAAGAATAAGATTTAATAAAAATAAAATATACTGCCAACTCGTTTTGGACAAATATTGTCCTTCAGGGCAGAACGTAGGAGGTTTTCACTCATGTGAAAGGTACTGTGATATTAAACTGCCCTGAAGAAGGACAATATTTGTCTGAATCATGTTGGTAGTATATTTTATTTTTATTAAATCTTATTCTTTGGTTCCACACCTTTTTTGCCATTTTTGGTTTCTTTCCTTGGGTTCCTTTTCTTCTTGGCTCTTCCTCCCTGGAAGAGGAATGAGTTTAGTTTCACTTTCCAGGAAAGTTGACTTGATATTACATCTGAACCAGAAATTATTGGTTAAAATAAAGTCTGGTTAATTAGACAAATCTGCAGAACCATCCAGAGTTTGTAACTGGCATCTTCTGAGACTGACATAGTTTGTTTTAAAACACAATTTCTAGTTTGACCCTAAGGACAAACCAGTTTTCTTGGAAAATTAAGCTAAACTTGGCTGGAGACCTTCTCCTAGCTGTCCAGGAGGAGGAGAGGAGAGCACACGAGCTTGAGGTTTTGCTCAGACTTGGTCCAGCTTGTGCATGCTAGCCATGCTAATGTTACATGCGAACCAGGCCTATCTGTTACCTTCTTTAGGCCAAAGTGTCACATTTAGTGTGAAATTAGGTTAGAACAGCCTTTTCTAACCTGGCACTTTCCAGATATGTTGAACTACAGCTCCCAGCATCCCCTCAGCCAACCGTGGGAGATCTGGAGAGATGCCAGGCTGGACACCAGGTTGAGGAAAGCTGGATTAGACTACCAAATGAGTTTGGAGTGGGGGACACAGAGGACAGAGAGACTGTTCAGAAAAATCTATGTCCAGCTGCTGTTCCCTGTGCTCAGTAGCAGAGCAGAGCAAATAGATGTATGGCCGAATATTCTTGCATACAAGATTTAAAAGTTCTTCAGATTTTCTATGTGCATGGCTAGGGTGACATGAGCAAGCCCTTCAAAGGTGATCATTTTTGTGTAGGAACTTGGATGAAACATTTCTGCAGTGAAATGCGTCATTCTTTTGAGCTGTCTTATGGGTTGAGGTGTTGTTTCTCGTCATCACTCTCGCTCTCCTCTCTCTTGAAGTTCTGAATAATCTCATTTCTCTGCAGCTTGTTTCAAGGCTTTCAAAACAAACATTTATATTAAATGTAGAACACAGAGCAGGTGTTCTGTGACTGCTGCTGTCAGATGTCTTTCAGTACAGCATATGACTATGGTAACTGGACGTCATTGTTTTCTTATAGGAAACCATGGCAACTGTCAATGGCAAGTCAAGGGTTGCTATGAATAAACCCTTTGTGGAGTATATTTTTGTATCATACATGGAAGATACTGAGGAGCATCATAATCAACAAGTATTAGCCAAGTCTGTTTGGCACAAAAGAAGAAACGAGAGATCATCTTAAGTGGGTCTGACAGAATTCACCTTTCTACTCTATAGAGTAGCACTTCTGTCTAATTTAGGATCCCCATATAGTGTATCTGAATAGTTCCCCACAGGAAGAGTAGTGGACTTCTTTTTTTAAAAAATCCCTGCAACTTGGAATGCAATGACAGTTCCGTATGAGCATTGGCATACAAATTTTCTGGAGGAAAAATTTAGAAATTCCATGGCATAGCCAACACAAGAATCATAAACCTGGTGTGCCAGAAAAAAAGGGGGGGATAATGAAGCAGCTGAGTTCTTATACTGTGAAACAGTTTTGATTTGGCTAAAAAAAAAACGTAATTAGGAGGGTTCTCAAGTAATGTAAACCATGGTTTAGCATTACAAAGTTGCTCCACAGTGAGGAGAAGATGAGTAGCTTTTTAATGAGGAATATGCTTTTGCAACTTGGAAAATATCAGGAAGCATTCAGCAGTGCCAACTCAAAGATTGCGGCAGGATTCTTGCTCCTTTGACTGAATTGCAATAACAGTTAAATCACAAAACCGCTGGTTTGCTCTCATCCTTTCAATGTAAACCTATAGAGATATTTATGGACTGGCATCTCAAGTCTAGACATTTTAGATGCATCTTAATCCCAATGAGTTTAATAGAATATACATCCAAGTAATGTGTTTTGGATGAAATAGAACAGGTGTTGTGGAACAGAAACCATGAACAACAATGTTTTTGGTACGCCACAAATCTTGTCTGCCTACGTCACAGGTTGGCTATCATTGGTTTTGACTGATTCTGTGTGTCTTTCTACTTGCTCATCCATAAATATGTCTTGTATCAACTGGCATTTTGCTAGACTTGCTTGCTTCAGTAATGCTTTAACTCATTAATAAGTCACAGTACTTCCTTTAGAATACAATGTTGTAAATAGCAATACACTATTTTTTCACACAAAAATCTTGATTAAAGTTCTTTTGTTCTATCCTATGTTTTTCTTTGTAGGATATCAATAACTAGAGTGACAGCTGACATTTCTCTTGCTAAGAGGTCTGTTCTAAATAATCCAAGCAAGAGGGCAATAATTGAACGGTCAAACACAAGGTCCAGTTTAGGTAAGATGTTAGCATTAGTATATAGTGATATACTTGTGTGCTAATGGTTGACGTTTGTTGGCAAGAATAAATTTGTGGCACAAAAGCATGAGATTGGGCAGTTTAGTTCCTTGCCCTATGATCTCATTCTTCATTCTACTTCAGTTTTCTCCTCCAGGTATCTCTCACCAAGTCCTTCCCAAATCTGTCAGTATATTACCATGTCCTGTCTTCTCCTTTCATCCAATGAAACAATTTCTTCATGTGCCTCCACCAAAGAGTTCTATAAAATATCTTGGCGAATGTTTCCTTTTACAATATACACAAACACGTTACAGATGCAGCCGTCTGATGCCTCTTTCTCCCCAGTGCAACTTTGTGTTCCCAGGAATCAGAAAGTACGATGAGGAGAAGGACATGGATCTTCTCCGTACTGGAAGTGAATGAAGAAGGTGTTGATTGGACAGAAGGAGAATAAGTCTTCACTGTAGGGATGGGCGAACTCCCCTGGGTCCTGTTTACACTCTACTAACCGGATTCCATTTTATTACCCAACCCCTATGTGCATGCAAGGCAAGCCACCAGATGGTTTGCAGTAACCCAGCGACAGCTCGCATATTTTCTTTGGTCCATGGGCTGCAATTTGCGCAAATTCATGATTGGGAATATTTATGAAAACCCAATTTGCACAAAATCACAGCCATAAAAAGTGCAGGTGTAAAGGACTGTTTATGCCTGCAATGTTGTGCAATTCGTGCTATTTACAGCCAGGATTTTGAGAAAATCCTGATTTCCATATATAGTCCCAACCGTGAATTTGCGCAAATCGGAATTTGCCCCCCCCCCCCAAAATCAGGAAACGGTCAGCTGTCCAATTCTACAAACGCCAAGTCGAGCCAACTCAGGGATCCCCAAGCTAGCATCCGGGGAGCCAAGCTTGCAAAGACTCTCTGAGCTCCACCCCCAAACCAGATTCCTCCAACAATCCTAGTCCTGACCCTGCCACAAACCAATGCTACTTTCCTCTTACTACTTCCATTGTATGCCACAACTCTTGTTTGCCGCTGCCATTTTTTTAAAAGTTACCTAAAGCTATACATCTGAGATTAAGAACATATTGTTTACTCTTTAGTATTAGCAAACAAAAATCCATATTCACTATGTAAAGTGTTAGTGTATAATGAGCATCATCATGAGAAGTTGCAAGACAAGGTCAAATTTTATGGTACCTTTATGTATAATGGTAGAAGACTGCAAGTTTTGAAGTGACAATGTAATTTTTTTGGCTTTTTATGGAATATGGCAATCATGCTTTCTTCATTTTCATTTGCAGCGGAAGTGCAGAGTGAGATCGAACGAATTTTTGAATTGGCACGATCTTTACAACTGGTTGTTCTAGATGCAGACACAATTAATCACCCAGCACAACTTATTAAGACATCCTTAGCTCCAATTATTGTCCATGTTAAAGTGTCATCTCCAAAGGTAAAATTAGTTGGTGTGTGTTCATAATTTGCATTTGAAATATCACGTATGCTACCTTGTGTAAACTTCCTATTTTTACCAAAAAGAATAAACTCCTCCTTTTTAATATTATTATCCTTTAAAACTAACATTACATTGTTGTAAATCATGAGATATTTGTTGATCAAGTGCAGCAATAAGTGACTTAGGATTTTCATCTCCCCTCGGGTCCCACTAAAATTGCCCTCATGTTCTGCTTGAACTTGCTCAACTTTGCAGATGTTTGCTCAGAGGTGGAAGACTGAATTCCTCTTAATTATGCCTGAGAGGGTATATCCCAGGTACCACCCAAGAATCCCCAGCCACTCAGGGATACTTACTAAAGCAGGAAACACTCTTCGCATCTCTAATGATCTCTGTGTGCTTCAAGATCTAGTTTGCTGGTCCTGACCTGGAGTGAAGCAGAGTAATGCCATGATAAGGAGTGGAGAAACTCTTACTAGACAAGCAAGACATCTCAGAATATTTGGAGAGGGAGTTCAAAAGTGGTAGCTTGCTCCTTTTCTTCCTATTTACAGTAGGTGTTTTTGTCTCCCCTGTTGTAGCCCTCTATTTCTCCCCATCTGCATTCTTCTCTTATTTTTGTCTCCCCACTTTTTTCTTTGCGTGGAAATATCAGATGATTTATAAGTACCGGTATGTTACTTTTCCCAGCAGTTCCCATCAGGTTAGCATGTAAGCCTATTACTGCTATAGTCGTGATGGATAAGGCTATATACTAAGGGCTATCCTTAGGTAAGCCATTATTTCTTAGCTTCAGTTTCCCATCTGCCAAACAAGGCATTCAAGATAGTTTACGAAATTGATAAAACAACTGTAAAAACAAAACTTCTGAAAGCAGGCTACAATGGTCTATTCAATAGTACTACTGTACAGATTTTTGGGTTATGTGAAGCATTTTGAACATTTATTTCTATTTATTACATTTATATCCCAACCTTCCTCCAAAAATGCTCAGAGTGCTAAACATTGTTCTCCACCTCCGTTTTATGTATACAACAAGCCTGTAGGTTAGACTGAGAGATTATTATTATTTATTTATTTATATAATATTTATTTATTTATTTATTTATTTCGTTTCTAACCCGCCTCTCCATCCAGATCGATGATGAATAAACCAAGGTCATCCAGCAAATTTTATTGCTGATTGGGGATTTGAACCTGGATCTCTCCAGTCCTAGTTTGACACTCTAACCACTACATGACACAGACCCTCATTCAGAAACAGCACTTTACAAATTTGTCGTTGATTGAAGATCAGTTTGATTATAGCCTTGATGAATCTGAACTTAATTTAAAACAAATACATAGAGATTCAGTGGCATCATCAATGCAAAGTTATGTGTCCTTTTATAGAACAATTTAGCTTGCATGGACCTCTAAATATTCTTAAATGTGATTACTTGCACTGTAACAAGCTCATGGAGATAAATCTTTCCAATCAGATGTCTGCTTTCAGTCTGTCATTAAGAATTTCAAAAATAGGCTTCTTTCATTCCTTGCAGTGCAATCCTATATGTGTCTACTCAGAAGTAGGCCCTATTGAGCTCAGTAAGACTTATTCTCACATGTGTATAAAATTGCAACCATAACCTTCTCTTTCCAATTTGTAGCAAGTTGAGGAACTGCTTTAAAATCCCATTTGAAGAGTCCAAATGTTAATAAATATGTGTGTATACATACTGACCTGGTTTGCATGACACAACAACTCATGCTGGGTTGTCACCCCTGTTTATTTCAGGGTGGCTTGTTCTGATGTCCAAACCCAGCACAATTTCCTCAGTGTGATTTGTTAACGACGCACAAGCCACCCTGAGAACCCATGGTTTGTTGTTGGGTTGTTCAGGGTGGCTTATTTTAAGAGTGGCATGTTGTGACGTGCAAATCTGGCAGAGTGGCTTATACATGGTTTGTCAGAAAGGGCTACAGAGCTGTTGGTAAGAAGGGCGATAAACCTGGTTGCTCCTAGCAATCTTGCTAGTGCCGCCTCCATCCTCCCTCTCTATCTGCCCCTCCTCTGATAAATTGATAAGAAATGACACTTGACAATTTACTTCTCCACTTTGTTGTCTCCCTAGACAGTAATATCTCTTTCCCCCACCTTCAGGAGATTTGCAAAACTTCATAGTAACTATTTCATTTATTCGCAGAAACTACTGCACTTTACTTTCCTCAACTTTAAAAAAAGTGACATTTTCACCAATCTTCCCAAGAGTGAAAAAAGTAACTTTAAATGTCCCAAATCTCCCCAAAGGTAAAAATAAAAATAAAATCCACATTTGTGCTCATTAGCAGAGTAGACTGCTGAGGTTGTGCTGCAAAAACCCATAGGATATGTGCCGGGAGCAGGCTGGAGGACTAAAGGGGGACCCACAGAGCACATGATCAGAACTTAGGTTAGCAATTGAACATCCAACCTCCTGTGGCTTATCATGATGTGAATACTGTATGTGTGTGTGTGTGTTTGTGTAGATAGATAGACAGATAGATAGATGATAGATAGATAGATAGATAGATAGATAGATAGATAGATAGCAGCTAACAAAGAATTCTAAAGCTCATTGTACAACAGCAATCTTCTTATAACTCTAATCTGGAAAAATAGTTTGTAGTGAATAACTGTGATGCTCCTCAGAAAACTTTGATTAATTTTGAAAGCTAAAAATTCCTCCATATTTGAGGAGAGTACAGCTACATCCTGAGTGTGAAGCTGATGCAGGGATGTGGGTGTTGTGAATAATCCATGTGGATGTTGCCTGCTATGGATCATTCACAGTGTTCATGACTTCCAATGTCTTTTTATTTTACAAAAAGCAGCCACGAGGAAGGGTAATTTAGGTCAGAGTCATGACACAGGGAGTTTAACACGTTGCCCCTGTGTGAATTCCCTGAACTCACCCCCTCTTCTGAAAGCTGCAATTAGCCACAGACTGGAAAATTTACAGGCTTAAACTTATGATTTTAGGCGAGCGTTCCTCAACCTGGTGATTTTAGGCGAGCCTTCCTCAACTCCCATCACTCTGAAAGGCCAAGCTGGCTGGGAATGATTGGAGTTTCAGTCCAACACATTTGGAGGAAACCAGGCTGGGCAAGTCTGATCTAATTTTGTTCAGTTACCTGGGAGTTAGTTCTATTGAACTCCAGTGCGACTTATTTCTGGATTGACATGTGTAGAACTGCACTGTCAGCCCTTAATTTCCCCCCTCTACAGCTAATAGCAACTTTGGGAAGGGGATCAATTTAGATATGGACTTCAACATAGGGGCAAATGGTTAGCTCCCACCCCCACCTCTGATCCAAATTTCTCTCTCTCTCTCTCTCTCTCTCTCTCTCTCTCTCTCTCTCTCCCTCCCTCCCTCCCTCTCCCACCCACCCACCCACACATGCACACACACACACACACATCCCTACACACACAGCTGCTTTTTATAAAATAAAAAGATCTCCGGAGTTCCAACTTCCGTGTCATTCCCACATCCAACTCCCATAGTTGAACTCCCACGTCATGTGCACTTTTGTTTTGACCCTAGTAATTGAATCAGAAAATAGTTTTACTACTATTATAATTACTACTAATATAATCTTACTACACCATTGGCTTATTTATTTGTACTTACCTGCCAAGATGTTATCAAACATTTCTGTGGTGTTAATTATTGTGCTAGGTAACCTCGTGGAGGCGAGGCAAGCAGGTGGGGGAGACTGTACTATTGGCCCAAAGATCCTAGAGTATAACACTTTAAACAATGGAATTAAATTACAGTATATAAAGAGGCGCTGCAGAACTTCTAATTCTGCCCACCTTTTAAATTCTAAGTATGAATATCAAGTAACAACATTGAATGAGCTAATTGAGATCCAGAAGTGTTTAAATACGCCCCTAACCCAAAATATGCTTTGAATCTAATCAAGTTTCTGTATGTAACATCACTATTGTACAGTGTGCTGCAGTCTTCTAGGTGAATTCATTGGTGAGATTGAGATTTTAAAAGACTGAGGCTGGTAAGAGTGGCCATAGTAAGAGATTGCCCTGCTGCTCAGTCCCTTGCCCTTAAACTGAGGATGGATTACTCCCATGAGCCAGGTAGGCTGTTGTGGTGGGAGATGAAGGCTGGCAAAAGAAAGCCTCATACTTCTGAGAGGTGTCGAGCCATACTGGGCTTTTACAAACAGAATTCTTGATGCCAAGAGCCAAACCAAACATTGCACACCAGTGCATAGAACAAATACTTGAAGCCTTTTTTCTAAACAGAACAAGTTGTCTCTTGGCTGGGTGACTGGGATTAGAATGGGAAAGAATGCTTTATCCTTCACCTACCTTCCACCCCAAAGTTCCCACCAAGTGGTTTGTTGCCCTATGAGGTTCAAGGGCAAATGCATTTAGTTCAAAGGAAAACGCAAGTGGGGAACAACATGGAGTGGGAATATCAGGGCAAAGGAACCATTTATCTCATCCTAATCACTCTTCCGGAAGTAGTTATTGCGATTTAAAAAGGGCTGCTGGGATAATATTACACTACCTGTGTGTAAAGTTTATGTTTGTACATTGAGTGCTTTGAGAAAATTTTTGCTGTTCTCCTGGAAGTGTTGTTAAAAAAATGTAATTTTTTTATTTGTAATATACAACAACAGCGGAAAAGGGGGGAAATTCATATCATAAAATATATCATATACAGTAATTGCTAACCTCTCCATTGATATAGGGCAAAAAAGAACACAAAGGAGAAAAAGCATTTAACACTTCCATTGCAAATTCATTAGTATAAGCAGTCCATATATCATAGAATCATAGAATGGTAGAGTTGGAAGGGGCCTATAAGGCCATCGAGTCCAACCCCCTGCTCAGTGCAGGAATCCACCTTAAAGCATACCTGACAGATGCATCTTGAATGCCTCTAGTGTGGGAGAGCCCACTATCTCCCTGGGTAATTGGTTCCATTGTTGTACTGCTCTAAATAAGCATCCATATGACTTTGACAATTGTAGGAGATATGCTTAAATGTAGCAAGAACAGTGAGGTCATCCGTCTATTGAGTGATAGGTGGTGAGTGTTTTTCCTTCCAAGCTTGAAGTATAAGTCTATTTGCAGCTGTAGAGACTCTCAGTATCCACTTTTTGTTGTTCATCTATTAATCCCCACATCACATTTATATGATTTATTTATATGAATAAATAAACAAACCATTACAAAACATACTGACACCATATACCTCAAATGAGGCATTGTCCTCATTGCATCACCAGGATCTACCTAAGTAATCCATTTTTTTCTTAGCAACCCTCTGTGGTGTCCAATATACATGATTTTTGTTGAACCAGTCTCAGTTTTAAATCTATAGAAATATCATCCTATTCATCTCTGACCTGAACATCTACATTACTAAATTCCAAAAGACTTTTATAAACAGCTATGGCAGGCTTAGCTTTCTGTAAGGAACCAACTAATACTTCCAACAGTGCAGGAAGTGCTGTAGCACTCATTGCTAATGGTCCATTTATAGACTCCAACAAAGGCTGAAGCTGAATGTCCTGCATGTGAAGTTTAGTTTGCATATTGAATGCTGTGAGATTCAGGACCAAAAGTAATACTGTTGGAAATTTTACTGTACTCCTGGAAGTATTGTTACTCAACATAGGTGAGCAGGTAAATTGACACCTCCATTTCTGTCCTTCTCTGCTGGTGTCAGTCTCAGATTCTTTAATGGATATTTTGTTGATGATAGCTTCATACATCAAAGCGGGACAAAACAATATTGCTGTTTTTAAGTTACATATGAGGTATGTCATTTGGATCAAATTCTCATGCTGGCAGGGAGAAGGCTAATATCCCAAAAAGGGAAAAACCACCAGCGGCAACAACCGAGTAAGTATTTAAGTGAGATACAGCATTGGAAAAGTCCAGTGTTTATAATATAAAAGGGCCAGATGACAAGATTGTTGAGAATAATCATGGTACAGAGTCACAGTATGTCCATATGAAAAATCCTGGTTAATTTTATTTATGCCAAATCATATTTAGATCTAGAAGTTTACAAAATTTATTGAAGATCAAGTAAAGTGATGGCTGACAGCTGATTACTGAATTTCTTTCCACGAAATCTTCACCATTCTTGAACAACAATCGTGCAGTTTCTCAGTGCTGATAGTGGCATCAATCTCTTCAGGTAGCCAATAATCTGGAATATATTCAAAATACTATTAGACCAATCCTGAGAAAAGCCAGTTCAACAAATTTTACAATTGAAAACATATACATTTTCTGTAGCTTTAAGAACTCTTATAAATGTATATATCAAGTTTAAGCTCCTAGTTCTCACATTATAGTTTTTTATAGAGCACTTTAAGATCACCTACGAAACTTTCTGCCTTCACATTGACCAGGCCAGAAGGTGGGCCCCATGGCTTTTTATTTGTAGTAAATATACCAGCCTCTGCATGTCCAGGCAATTAAATCCTCTTCCAATCCTCCCAGACACCCCCCCCACCCCCCACCGCAGAAAACTATTTTTTGCCTTTTCTATTGGCAGAGCAGTGATGGCAGAACAGGCATGGCAGTAGACTTTCCATTACCATCCAGGAAGAGCCTTCATGGACAACCATCCCCCTCTGCCTGCAGAGGGGGAGGTTGCTGTATCCTATGCATACTGGAACACTCTCCCAGGAGGCATGAGATACCTGTCTTAAACTGACCTACATATATTCTGTCATCTAACTATACTTCAATTTTCACTCCCATCTTTGAGCGTTCCAATGTTTTCTATTCCTAGAATGTCTGTTCACTCTCAATCAAGGTTTCTATTTCCTCCTTCAAGTTCTTCTCCTAGAGCAGCCTTCCCCACCCTGTGCCATCCGGATGTTTTGGACTACAGCTCCCATCACCCCGACCATTGGCCATGCTGGCTGGGGCTGATGGATGATGTAGTCCAAAACATATGGAGGACACAGGTTGGGGAAGGCTGGTGTAGATAATAGCCAACTGATGTACAACATAAAGTGTCCATGCCACAGTGCCCTCTCAGTGACATCCAAGAACTGAATTTAGATTCATTTGTGGAGCACGAGATGCATCAAAGATTAACTTACTTGTTATGCAGTCTGGCAGTAATCTCACCATCATGCTCGTGTTCTCTTCGTTCAGGTCTTGCAGCGACTGATCAAATCGAGAGGAAAGTCTCAAAGCAAACACTTGAACGTTCAGTTGGTTGCAGCAGATAAACTTGCACAATGTCCACCAGTAAGTAGATTGGGAAAGGTTTTCATTCTGTGAGTATTTTGGGGGTCACATGGATCCGCACGTTAGCAGAGGCTGTTGTATTGGTTTAACACCGCTTAATGCCAGGGTCCACCCGAACTAACTGGGCTATAAATGGCAGCTGATCAATCCCTGAATGTGTTGGAAGATAGGTCACAAGTGTCACAAAGGGAAGCACTCATCTTTCCACCTCCTCCCAATGTTCACGGTAGTGATGTGCTAAGACAGCTAGGGTTACAGTAGCAATGAAGTGTAGTGTTCCTTTCTCTATCATCCCACTTCTTTTCCACCCACAGTGCCAGTGAAATTTGCAGTTGTAGAATGAAAGAGCCCTCTCAAGTTGTGAGGTCCAGCATATTGCCTTTCTGTTGCTCAGTAATTTTCCACTAATTTGTACTTGTGAATAGTGAAGGGAAAGGAAAACTCACTGCCTGCTGCTCAAATAAAACTCAGCAGTAACTAAAATGAAGATAGAAAGCATTAATTATGTTTTATATACTTGTACATTATATTGTGCAATTCAGTGAACATTCTTGAAACAATCCAGTTGCAATCAAAACATTTGAATTAATGGAATTGTTCCCCATTGATTTCATATAAATGAAGGCTTTTCATTTGAAAGCTGTTTCCAGATACTTTAGCTGCGGAGTCTTCTCCGACTCCGGTTTGTACCAGTGAAGAGAGAGACAGGCAAACACAGGCAGACTGAGTGAAAATGCCATGTATCTTTGGATTCCATTCTAGAATCTGAAAGGCTGAAGCAAAGTGAATCAACTGTTTGAAAATGGTTTGCAAGTGTGATGTGTGTAATACCGTCTATTCTCTTAGAATCGTTGACAGCTTCCTGTGTAAATGGAATTTATATGGGCTCTACTCTAGAACTTGCTCTGGAATAATGAGAAAGAGATGTTTGTTAACTCATCCTCTTCTTTTGCCCCTTTCCCCTTCTTACAACAGAACAGGTGGGAATAAGAATATGCTTTGTCCCATGGTAAGAAACAAAATTCCATTTAGATGGTGTATGCCAGCCTTCCCCAACCTCCAGATGTTTTGGACTACAACTCCCAGAATTTTTTGATGGGAGCCTGATGGGAGATGAAATGCAAAACATTTGGAGAGTAACAAGTGGATAAGACTGGTGTGTGCTCTCAAGCTTCCTGATCAGAAAGATTTGCCACCCAGAATCCTATTTATGATGGGGTCTTTTACACATCCAGCACTGCAAGTTTCATCTCTTAGTCATCCATGCTGCACAATATAATTTTCATATGGCTTGAGGCACAGCTTCATGTTATAGAAGCCAGGAAGGGAAATTGTAATTTAAAAGAGCACCACATTGCCAAAACCAAAGTAATGGCCATTGCCACCTCCTGCAAGTTGCCTGAAATAGACATACAAATATCCAAATTGTATGTCCAAGGCATGCCCTCATTGCTGAACACACTCCCTTACTTCCCACCGCTTCTTTTACTAACTGTATTGGAGCACTATTAGCCCTGTATACCATTTTCTGCTGAATAGGTTTGAGCCTAGCAGCCTGATCCTATACAGAGTTAGGTGTGCTTTTAGGCTATTAAAATCAATGAGCATAGGCATTCCTCACTCTGCATAAGATCAGGCTGTAAGATCTATTGAGGATGCTTAGTTTGGAATACAAGACTGGTTTGCATTCATCTGGTAGGATTCCTTCACCAGATTCCCCATCCCATTGGTTGCCTTAGTCTTATACTGAGATCTCCAGGACTGCAGTTTTAGGCGGAGACTCACAGATGATGCTTGCTTCTTCTCCCAAAATGGTTTCCTGACCCAAACAACCATACATCTGACAACTTTTGTTGTTGTTGTTGTTGTTGGCTCTGCCCATTACATTGAAATAAGGATCCCATTGTAATTGTTGGAAGATTGTTTGTCATGTATGGCCTACCTATACATACATCTGTTGTGACTCTTACAGATCATTGAAGCATTTTGTACAATTGTATTAATTTGGCATCAAGAAATGTTCATATGGTAGTGCCAGCCCTGCTCAGGCATTCATCAATCAAATGAGGGGGATTGTAGCACACGCTCGGGCCAACCCCCTGTTGCATTCCTGTTGCTTGGCTGCGTCGTCCTACATGAATTGGAGGGCAAATGTCTGCAGCACAGAGCCTGCTCTATTTGTGTTGGCTTACCATGTGATCAGAGTTCTAAACCATGCTAGAAGCTTGCAGGAGTAGAGCAGACTCGCTGCTGCAGAAGTTAGCCCTCCAATGCCTGGAGGGCACTCAAGCTGAATGAGAGGAATGTTATGAAGGGAGCGGTTCCAACAAGCACTGTCCCTCACATGATTTGAATCCCGTGGAGGGTGAACGCTTGAGTCTTCA
Organism: Anniella stebbinsi; assembly: GCA_029215795.1. Taxonomy (NCBI): domain Eukaryota; kingdom Metazoa; phylum Chordata; class Lepidosauria; order Squamata; family Anniellidae; genus Anniella; species Anniella stebbinsi. The sequence goes on from JARDYH010000001.1 coordinate 229,740,482, forward strand.
AGAACTTGGATTGCATTGTAAACCTAGACTCTAAAACAAGTTGTCATCCAGAATATTAATGACTGCAGTAGCTTTCTTTATCTGTTGCAAATTCTCATGAATTTTTCACAGTGGGCGTACAGGGTGGTGCTAAGATCAACTGTCATCTCACGGATAGTGAAAACACCTGCAGTTACTTCGCATGGCATCTTAACATAGGAACTAGGTGAAGAAAGGAGTTAAAAAATAAGTCCATCAAATACCCTAGCTGGAATTTATTGTTTTGCCTTGCATATTGTAAAGAATGCTAGACCTTATTTTAAGACAGGTGTTACAAAGCCCCAAATGCTCTCCGAACCATCTCAGTGACAATTGCTCAACTGTTTCTGGCTTCCTGCTGTAAGTAAAGGGTGGTGATACAAATGAGCGGATGTATCAGTTTTTAGGAGGAGCAGGTCCTCAGATGTATTCAGATTAAATTCAACCTATCAGACTAAATTCAACCTATCATATAACCTATGAACAAATTGGTGTTGGTGCACACATAATCAATGATCCATATTCCCATTACTGCTTGGAGCCCCATGGCTTTATCATCTGGCTCTTATAAGCCACTCATCACTAACCTACTGTGAATTTGCACAGTACAAAACAAAAAACCTAAGTTAGGTTGCAATCTTATGCACACTTACTTGAGAGTAAGTCCCATTACTTCTGAGTAAACCATACATGCATATGTGCTGTTAGTGGATCCAAAGAACTATGCATGGGAAGAAAATATGCATTAATGTAGTGCTAGCGGAGGACTTCTCCTGGTGAAGTGCCGCAATTTATTGGGGATTGTGTTACAATATGAGAACAGTCTTTTTACGAGTTGAACAGGCTTTCTGCTAGTGGAAGGGTACCTTTGGATCAAAGCCTCTGCCTTTTGGTACATTAGTGAATCAGCCAGAACCACATTTGACTAATGTGACTGATGCCTAGGGTCTAGAGAACTCGTCATCAGTTTTATTTAACTTTGGAAGCATGAAATTAGTGCAAATGTATATTTGCAAGCAGAAACAAAATTCTCATATATCCCTTTAAAAAATCTGATTTCCTCAACAGCAGACAAAAGGCACCTGATAATGAAACAGAGATGGAACAGATTTAACAAAATCTGAACTTTCTTATGCACATCCCATGTTGTGGAGCACAATGTGCAAACATACCCAACATACCATAGGATAATTGCTGTGTTGTTTAGCCCCTAAGCAACCTGGCGGTCCGGGTTTATGCATAGGTTTTTTTGAGCTTGGACAGCGTCTGCCCTGTGAATTGCGCACTTTGTAGAGGCTCCGGAAAGCTTGCTTTCCCAGGGCAGACTCATGCCCAAGCGCTTGGAGGTCCTTGCAAGTACTTGGGCTCGGGTCCACCCTCACACTGGTTGGGTCTGTGAGGGCCAGATGCAGACCCAACCAGATGCTCGTGGCATCCTTATTTGTACATCACACTGCACAACATACAAAGGAACTGATAATAGGTTTTAGTGATAAAGCAGAAGAGGCAGGTGCATGAGAAGCCACACACCTGCCAAGGCACAACAACCCATCAGTTTTTAAACAAATGTGGGTTTTCTTTATGTATGAACAAGCCCATTGTTTCACCTCCAAAGAACTGTATGCTATTTGTATATCTTTAACCATTTGCTCCTCAGATTGACTTATTATTATAAATTTATATTTGGTTTGCCAGAGCAGTACAACAGGTTTAAGCTGGATCAACTGCACTGGCAGAAGTGGACTTCCCTGCCCCCTCCTCTCTATGGCAGCCCATCCAGCCCCCTGAAAATTCTACACAGTAAGGCAGGAGACCCTGCTGAATGGGGTGAATTGTGGTGCCTATGTGTATGGGGAGGGGGGATCAGGCAGAGGGACCTTCCAGGAGTGGAGCCATTTCTCTTGCAGAAGGTAGATTCTGAATCCAACCCCTTGGGATTTCAAATGCAGGTTGAGCAGCTTCTGAACCTTCAGGCGGAAATGCACAGACCTGCTCCTTAAAAATGGGATGCTTCATTAAGTACCACCCCTAAGTAGAACAGAATCCAGAGAGAGTAAAGCACATAAATACACATGCAGATATGTCATCACCCCCAAACTGAGGAAACCTGAGAGTGAAAGTAAAATACGTGAAAAACAATACTGAAATGTTACTCAAAATATCATGTTTTCAAGCCTTTGAAGCTACTTCTACTTTCAAAGACAAAAAAGGCTCTGAATTGCTTGTTGTACCCTTGTAATTTTGAGGTTGCTGGTAATTAATGTACAACACCAAACTACTTGTACTATTTGAATGTACAGTGAAAATGCTGGCTGCAATGCACGCTACCCTTTTTGGAAGCCAGGGAGTCACAGGAGCTGGATGTCTGGCATTCCTTTGGTGTTGTACAATAGATCTATTCTTTGTGTGGCATGCACATGTCAATAAGTTTGAAGCAATGGTATTTAGGCTGCACTTACGCTGTCTGCAAAATGAAATACATTTAGGAGAGCTTTGTTGACTCATATTGCCATTTGAACAGGTATACCTGCTAAAATTGTAGCCCTCAACTGTGAGTGTTTAAACAGCTGTATATTATCCTTACCTTGAACAGCTCAGACTAGAAAGACATTTTCTCTGTATTAAATGGAATAGAGATATTCTATTCTAAATTCTTGTTTACTGCTAGTGTTTACTTGAACAACCCTATTTTGCTCGCAAAAACCTGTCCATTTCTAGACTTGCATTAGAAAACAAGAATTTCAGATTCTAAATTGCTTTGGACACCTTGCAAATATGAAATCCATCAGATATTAAGCTTGTGATGAGCTTTGAAACTAGGGTGAAATTCCTTCTTTTACACAGCTATTAAAGGTTCAGGAGCTCTGGACCCATTTGCATTTGTCCACCCTACAAATGCCAAAGCATCTTATTCCTCCCTGCCACCCCCACTCTGCAACACACATGCTACTAAAATATGAAATGATGGCTCTGTTGTTCTAGGGAAATGACTCCAGATTTTTTAAAAATAACTGTTCTAATGATAAACTCTCTTTTAATCACCAATCCGAATTCATTATTGCCTATTGTATATGTATAGTCCTCATACCAGTCCTTTTCAACCTACATAAGACTGGTCCCCCACAGACATTCTGGGAGAGTTCATCTATAATGCTAAGCCAGGATTTAGCGTTATGGGCACAAGCAGAAAGGAGATCATACAACGAGTGACTGGAGGAATAAACCAAGCTTCAGTTTCACCTGAGCAGTTTGCTTGTTTGTTGTTACATGGAAATCAGGAATTGTGGTTTAAAAGAAACCCTAGTCGTTTTCTAAATTAACCAACCTCAAACCCTAGATTGTTTTTCTGGCTTGTTGAATAAACTAGGGTTTCTTGTAAACCACAGTTCCTGGTTTGCATGTCACAAAAAAAAAGCAATCTACTAATGCGAAATGGAAGCCTCATTTATTCTTCTTCCCAGTCATGTATTAGAAGGGAGGTAGGGACCCGGCAATTTACGCAGGTTCCTTTCTGTTTATGCATATAATGCTAAATTGTGGTTTACTATTACATGCAATTGTGTTCAACTGCAATCTTATCTCTTTTCAGCCAACTTTTTTCAAAGATAAACAAACCTAGGCTCTCATAACTTTTATTCTGTAATAGCTATCTTCAACTATTTACACACAATATTTGGGAAAAGGAAGGGGGCTATTGGGAAAGTGCTGGACAAATGACAAGCTGATGGGAAAGTCTCTGAGGCTATAAAAAAGGTTGTGGAGAAGATACTTTTTAGTGGCAGAGGAGACAGAAAGCAGACATGAATTAATAAGTGAAGACTGTCAAGTGTTGATCCGGTGTTACACAAAGGCCTGTTTCCAATCTGCTTTCAACTTTCTTCTGAACAGGAAATGTTTGATGTTATTCTGGATGAAAATCAGCTTGAAGATGCGTGTGAACACTTAGCAGAATATCTTGAGGCTTACTGGCGTGCCACACACACAACCAGTAGCACACCGATGACACCTTTGCTTGGAAGAAATCTAGGCTCCACTGCACTATCCCCTTACCCTACTGCAATCTCTGGATTACAGGTATGAATCTATGCTTTAGTCGTTGGTATCTGTCTGTACAACGGTTGCCCCAGAGATTTCCACTGATTTATGTAAAACATTCCACAATACTGAAAGGCATGGAAATTCCCTCCACATATACATTACAGCCCCACAAGACTTTAGAATGTGTTCAGTGTGTATTTTCAATACACCGACTAGCAAATGTTTGCTTCACTGGAAAAGGTTAGGAAAATAGAACCAGTTAAGGCTATTATTTCATGAATTCATGTGCATCACTTACAGTTGAATTATATGCGCGGTTATTAGAAATTAGTCCCATTGAGTTCAGTGGGATTTACTCCCAAGTAAGTGTGTGTGCATTGTAGCCTTGGTGTCCTAACACTTGGAAACTCTCAGCTTTAAGGATAAAATAGTGTTCAAGTAATATGGATGTTCTATTTCATGATTAATCTGTTATGAATCATTCCCAAACAAATCATCAAGATGCTACAGCCAACAAGTAATGTACAGGCATGTGAGAACTAGTCACCGACAAAGAAACATAACCAATTCAGTGGATCCTGTATAAAGAGTAGTTTTGTTTCAATACACATTGTATATCTATAAACATTCATACTATTGCACATAGATTGACGGTAATAGGACATAAATACATATTGCCTTTTTTTGTGATGGAAAATCTGCACAGGATACTCTTAGAAGATAAGTGTGAGAGAAATATATGCCAATAAGTACTCCTGTAGTTAGGCTTGCCAAATAATTTTTCATGGATTTTTCACATGTTGACCAGTTCACAAAAGTCATAATATCATGCTAATCCCCTCCTTTCCAGTTTACCCTGTTTCTTCCTAGAGGTAACACTTTGGCAAAATTCATTCATCTGTTTTGATTTTATTTTTAATACTGATTAAAATATTATTCCCATTATAAAAAGATTCTGACCATTTTTTTCCACAGGGATAGCTCAAAAACGGCTGGCCTTTGAAACTTCAAACCTGGCATGTAAATAGTCCTTAATGAGAAGTACGTGTTTTACTAAGTTTGGGAAAAAAATGTCTTTTCAGTACAAGTTCTGTATGTTTGTAAGTGCAAGATCAAGAGTGCACAAATCAATTTCATCAAAAAGCTCAGCACATCTGTGTGGCTTTTGATATGTGTACACTTAACACTCTATGTCTAATGGAGCTAAGCAAATTAGTAACGTACCCTAAAACTCAATCTACTGATCAAACAAAATTGCAGGAGATCCTTTTTTCCATAATAGACTCATTCACTATTAAAGTGCACTGTTGCTTTTTCTTCACTGCATGTATGCAGAAGCAAATACTTAAATTTTAAATGTATGTTTGATTTTGTTAGGCCAGCTTCATCACATGGTATTGTTTCTGCTTGGTGACTGGTTAACTGTGCAAGCAACAATTTGTGTTCTGTGGACACATGCTTGTTTTTATGTGAAAATTTTCATTTTTCAGCTTGTTTGTGTTGGCATACCCCTTTTCTTGAACTTTGACCCTGTGCAAAGCTGAAAGGATGTGAGCAGAGCAAATTAATCTAGACAACTATATATATATATAGAGAGAGAGAGAGAGAGAGACAGAGAATTCCCACCCACCCCCACCCTCACCCCCTGCCAATGTTTCCATTCATTGCTAATCTGTTGTTACAAGTGGTGAATGTCAGGTTCTGGTCAGCTTACAAAGTCTGCTTTCATACAACATTAACTCAAGTTAAGATGTTTTGGGCTGAGACCTCTTGTAGTGACCACTAATTGAATCCTGTTGAACATATTACTTGTAAAGGTTATAGTTCAGGCCCCTTTGTTTTAGACACTAGGCCAGGTACAGGCATTGTAAATGACGATCTGATACACTCCAAGAGCCTTATCATAGTGGGTATGAGTGTATGAGGCTGAGATTAAAGTCTGGGCATCCCAGGGTGAGTGTGTCCTACATATTTAAACAAGTTTCATACCAGTTAAACTGGCATAACTCCCTGTCATATGACCTTGAGAACCCTCTATAGTGTTCTGAGGAGAGTAACGATCTCTATCAAGAAAGAAGACTGAGTACTTTATAGCTCATATTTATCAGATGCCCTTAAAGTACTGCTTGGAACTTGCTCGCAAATATTTGTGGTTACATCATATGGTATATCAACCATAATTTTAAACTCCACATTGCAAAAGTCATTCTATGGGATGGTTGTAATCATGTACATACTCTTCACATGTCCCTGATTTTACTCTATTGTTTGAAGTTATCCCTTTGGTTTTTTTACCAGCAGTTCTTTAACTATATTCTTCTGAATTTGCTCTCCTTCTACAGACACTTGCAGTGATTTCAAAAATAACAGTAAAGGGGGCTTTTCTTTTCTTAGCTGTTTTACCCATTTAGATCCAGTGTGGAGAGCAAAATAGGGAGAAACAGCAGCAGCAATACATTCCATATGTTGGTCTCCAATTGATGACCTTACACTTCATTTAATGAGTTCAGAGATAATGAAACGACTACATAATCAATCTACCTCAGTGATAGAAAAGTAATGATACAGCCAGTAAAGAATAAGACAAGAATTGCAAGTGGAGGAAGGGTAAGTTGTTGTATTTAGCAGTTATAAGGAAAGGATACAAGCAAACATTTAATCTTTAAGATGATGGGAGAAAAGCAGCTTAATTTAGAATTGTCACCAATGGAAGAATATTTTAAGAGCTCCATTTGGGGAGGACTTATTCTAAATTTCTAAAAGATAACAGACTAAAAATACATGTCTTAAAATTTCCCATTAGGCAATGCATCCAGAACCTGAATTCTGAACCTTCTGTTGAGAAGTCCTCGCTGCCAAATATTTTAAAATAATATAATATAGAAACACATCACATTCCACTGTTTTCTCACATCGGCTTTGAAACCAGACTGTGTTCCTAAGTATACTAAATAGAAGCCAAATGTCTTTTAAATGAATTATAGCAGCAACGGATTCTGAAGGCCCTCAGAACAAGATCACAACTTATTCAAAAGGAGCAAATTGAAATTATTTGTCCCCATTTTTTAATGCTTAAATTGTTTGCTATTTTTAGAGCCAACGTATGAGGCATAGCAACCATTCTACTGAGAACTCCCCAATTGAACGGCGAAGTCTAATGACCTCTGATGAAAACTACCACAATGAAAGGGCTCGGAAGAGCAGGAACCGATTGTCTTCCAGTTCCCAACACAGCCGAGATCATTACCCACTTGTGGAAGAAGAGTACTCCGACTCATACCAGGACTCCTATAAACCTCATAGAAACCGAGGATCCCCTGGAGGATATAGCCATGATTCCCGACATAGGCTTTGAATACAAGGACCTAGGGGGAAATGGTATTCATTATTTGCCAACTTTCCATAACATAGCTAGGCCAATCATCTTGATTTGGCAGATGGGGCATGGTTTTACTGTGCTTACAGGCTGCTGCCATTTAATGCTATAAATGGGGCAAAACATACATCATGCCCTTTATGTTTATGAAGAAATGAGTTTGCTCAGTCTCTTAGGCGTGTTTTCTTTCCAGTGTAGCATTTGATTTCAAACAGTACCTTTCCTCTTCATTAGATATTATTAGACACATCAATCTGTAACTTAGGATACCTGTTGAGGCGCATATAAAATAATTTCCTGCACTGGAAATTCCAAATGACCAGTTCCAGTTGGAACCAATTTATAAACCAATTCCTGTTGGAATTTGGGAGAAATTGACTGGAAAGTCAAGCTGAGCATGTTGCAGTCAGTTAAAAAAAATAAATGAAGAAATTACAAAATCATAAGCAAAAATAAAAGCTATAGTACTTGTCTACTGAAAGGTGAATTTATATATATAGATATAGATATGGTTAGAATAAATAATTTTAATGTATTTATTTCAGACTAACCAAACGAAAGCAGTCAATAGTGCCAAAAATGAATGAATGGAACAGTCAGAACACTTTCCAGTTTAAATATCAATGTTTTATTTTCCTCCCAGCATATATGTTGCTGCAAAACTGTATTGCATTGGTAAACTTTTTATTTGTTAATGATAATATAAAACTATTACAAGAACTTCAAATAAAGTTGGAGCGAAGACAGACATAACATTTTTAAAGTGGTAGAAGTGAAAACATGCTTGTTCATCACTATTTACACCTTCAGAATTCAGGGGGGGGTGAGTGGGCCCACTGGCCCAATCCCCAACTTTCACATGTTCCACAGAAGGTGTGAACCATGCTGTATATGCATACAATTTCATGCATGAAGATTCTTCTGTGTGATCAGACTCCCTGATTGCACACACAGTTTAACCCTGTTCATACCTTCCACTGGATATGCCCCTTCCCCCTGCCCCTTACTCATGAATGGGTTTTGAAGGCATGAACAGAGCTTTGTCTTCGCTCTAACAGCAGGAAGATTCCAGAGGAGATTTGCAGGAAGTTTTGCGAAAGCTTGAAAATAACATTATTCTTTGTTTCATTAACGATGTTAAGCACTGCTAATTATACTTATCAGCCACAAGGATCATGCCAATCTTAATGTTCTATTTTGTCAAAGAGAAATTGGCCTTGCGCTCATTTTTTTAAAAAAATGCATTCATAACTAGGGCTTAATCCTGTGCATTAATATCTCCAGAAGAAGCATTGTATCAATATTGCTCCTACCAAAGAGCTTATCACGCAGTAATTTATCAAAAGGTCATGGTAGCATGAATGTGTTGCACAAGAAAAGAGTACTGCTTGATGGACATGGCAAGGGAGATATTCCAACAAATTGAAGCACTACAAGAGGTGTTTTAGTGATGATGCCTCCTAGGATCTGAGTGCTTGCTTTCCCATCAATGTCTGGAGCATGATAAACTGTTTTCTTTAATGTGTTATAAAGTATGATGTAATATTTTTCTAATCTGAATGCATCACCTCTCACGTACAGCAAAAATATATCAAAATAATATACATGGAAGTCATGTCTTATGGTTTTCTACCTTGATCCAAATCTCTTGTACTGCGGTGAATATACGAAGCTCCTGCTAAAGTGGCTATCCTCACTCATTTCAGCGTTTAAAGAGCTCCACGCATACAGGCCTATGGATGGACAGGCCTCCTTCACCTTCTGAAATGAATAAGGAAACCCACGCATGCAGAAACTCCAGAAATGTATCACTCTGTGGGTGCTTTGGAGCACCATGGCTGGCAAAGGAATGCCAGACCTGTAACTGTCTGAAAATCATAGCATCCAGTAATATGCGCTCTATGATTTTGGATACTTTTAATATGGCACTGATAATGTTTATTTCCCCTAAATCTTTTAACAATTTAAAAATAACAATTAGAAAGCAGCAGTATGGAATACTAAAAACAAAGCAAAACAAATAGAACTTCTAGGGCTTTTTCAGACAATTTTAAAAATGATTTTATTCTGAGTGTAATACATGTAGCTTCAATTCAATGCTAGAAGTCCCATTTCCATGTTGAGGCTGCTTGAGGTGATAGATGTTGAACACACACCTCCCTTTTTAAAGGAAGTAGTAGTAGTAGTAGCAGGAGAAATATGTATTGCAGTGCTTGGGAAGTGAAAGCAGACTCTAAAGCAAAATAATAAATAAGCAAAATGTCCATGAAGTAGAAAGTCATAGCTGCAAGGGAAAGGTACAAAATACCTATATCAAGAAGAAATAACTATATAAACTTTGATATAGGACATACCTAGATCAAGAAGAACCAATAAGTTGGGATTGGGTAATTTTTGTTGGTGCATAGTTTATTGAACTAAGCTGAAATAATTTCCAAGATCATACTTTATCACTAGGAATAGTTCTTCAGGGGCACCTAAATATAAAATAACATACATTCCTAGACTGGATTATTACATTTCTAATGTGTGTATGTGTGTTCTAAAACAAACAAACCTGGATCTTAGTCGCTCATGACTATAAAAACTTTTAGGGTACTTTCTGACCAGTTACAGCCCTCAAATTTGGTATATGTGTAGTTCAAGATACCCTGATTATTAGAGGGGAAATTATCTGATTCCAATCTTCGCAGCTGGATCGTCTGATCTAATCCGAAAGGACCCAATCCAGATCGGAGGATCGGACCTAGGACCTCCTCTAATAATCTCTCAGAAAGAGGTGGATGGGCAGCTGAGGCCATCAAACCTCTTCATTTTGAACTAACTTAAAGGCCAGCCCTCAGTGCTGCCAGCTTGCTCCTACCATTCTCCAATCCAGTGCCTCATGGGGGGAAGGGGAGAGGTAGCTGCTGTTTTTTTTCTTTTTCTTTTTTTAGGAGAGGATAACTCTTCCTTTCCGTTCTGAACTGTTGGGATACAGTTCAGTCTTTTGTCTTTTGTTGCACTTCATCTCTGTGCTTCATGAGTGGGAGGGAAGAGGTAGTTGCTTTCTCTCAGGAGAATATGGAGAGAGCTGCCATTCCACTCTATATAATGCTGCAATAATGGGTTTCAGAGGTGTTTTGCAGCTTCCTTCTGCAAAAGGAAAGACACAAGCTTCTTAGGAAGAAAACCAGCTGCCTATTCTAGATATAAGTACAACTGAGGCCCACAGCCTCTCATTACGATCAACTCCAACAGCCATCGTAAGCACCACCACAAGGGGCTGCTGGTTCTGCCTCCCCTCGCCAAATATTAGAATGGTGTCTGCCTGTTGTGAGGCGCTGTGGAATGCCATGGGGGAATAATTACGTGACATGCAAGGTGATGGGTCACTGTGGCTGAGCAGTGGGGGGGATTGTGGAGGACAGAAATATGAAGCCCAAATAGTGGTGCTCACCAGCCTCGTGGCTTGGCACAGGCTGCTTTCCTGCTCTGTGCGAGAGGAGGAGAAACTAAGCTGAAGAAGCTGTGCCAGGAGTGGACAGCCCTCTCTTCTCAGGAATCCTCTCCTCAATGGCACACTCTTCCTCAAACTTTGAGGGCCAGAGCACAAACAAGCATGGCCCAAGCCCCTTCCTGAATGAGAGAATTTCTCCCACAAATCGATAAGTTGGTGAAGCACATTTCAAATGGTGTCACAGGGGCTCAGCTACAAGCTATGCCAGAAGCCTGCTGTCTGCTAACCAGACAGCACTGATCTGAGAGTTGAGGGGACTCCTTGGTGTTATTTCTTGCTAGAGCCCTGTTTGCCCACCAGGAGGAGGGCCTTCCTAAACGTATAGACTACCCCACTCTGGAGAATCAAAAGTTTAAAATGCCAAATTATATCAGGAAAACATTAATACACATTCAGAGGGTATTTTAATTTAGACATTTATGACCATATTAGAGTATTAGGGTACTATGTAAACTATGGGTGCTTCTAGATGACTTTTCTTGTGCAATTGCCTTGCCTCAAGCATGGCATATTATGCTGGCAGGGGAGGGGGGTATGTCCAGATGACATCGTCGTACATTTGTAAGCCACCTGTGTTTTCTCACCAGTATTTCAGTTATCTTCTTTTTTTTAACCACAAATGTTACAAAAAGGACAGAATAGGTGTGCAATGCCTTTTGACTGATAGCACTAGGAGCTGTCCATCTGGAAGCACCTTATAACACAGATAAAACGCATGTGTTTTTTAAAAAGCTAGTTCAAAAGGGAAAAAAATTAAGAAGGTTGGGAATGTACTGTGGATCATTACACCGTGGTCCAAGAAGCCTGCCTCTGAACTCACTAGGTTTTAACTCCTTGTTCTTCCTTAAAGTTTAGGCTACAGTCCTAAACACATTTTCTAGGTAGTAAATCCATGGAACACAGTAGGACTTATGTCTGGAGAAAACAGCTTATAGGAGTGCAGAATTCAGAGCATCTAAAATGAAGAGAAAACAAACCATGCAATTACAATGTTTTTTAAAGCTGTAAAATGATGTGGACTCGTATTATAGGCACTGTCAAATACATGACTCTTAAACTTGTGCTATCATATTCTACAGTGCACTTGTTATTGTAGTTGATGGGCTAGCTGGGCAGAGAACCTTATTCCCTCTTGCAACAAAATACTGCTGTTTGAGTGCTGGGGAAATGAGATATGTGTACAACTGAAGTGCTTTTGTTAACACGATATCTGGATCCCTTGCAACAAATGGGAAACTGTATATTTATTGCACAAAAAATATTGTCTAAAATGGCCCTTTGGGATGTGCATGTGGTATGACCCTTAACTGCTAGAAGGAAATGTTGGAAGAAAATGACAGTGCTCAGCAGTCCTGATACGAATCTAGTAGTTGTGCCTATACTGTTACTATAAAATGATAGAACTGGTGATTTCAGTAGTTCAGATATCTTGCTGCCTTATGTCAAATGAATGCTTCTTTTCATCTTCTGATTTATTTATTTTTAAAATGGCACTTTTCTTACAATCAGACTTAAGTCTTACGTTAGCGTAGTAAATGAAAGTTTGGTTATAACAATTTATTACTATAGACTACATTCTGGAATTTTTAAACAGGACTGTTTGTATCAGCACTTTCTCCAACCCACCTTAATGACTAGAAAAACAGCACGTTTAAGAATGGGCATTTTTGGACTATTATCTCTCAGCTTAATAAACTGGTAAAGGCATAATCCTTTTGCTCACGCATACAGCCTATTCTCATCTCCCTTTGTGGCACATAACAATTAAATTCAGGTGTCTCCAGTTAACTATAGTTCCCCACTTCATCCAAGCTTGGAAACTCTGGTTACCAAGTTGAAAATATGCCAGGATCTTGTTCATATGTAGGCAAAATCCTTGTGAATATCTTGGTTTATGAAGCCATGTTTATGGTAATCTGAACTAGCCTAATATGTTGTCATCTTGTCAAATTTTGGTCATGTTTATCATGCTAACCATAAGCATGAAATGGCCAACTTCTAAATTTCAACTTTGTTCATCAGCTTTTAAACCAGAGGAAGAATTTCAAGCCAGAGAAAGTATTAGCTGAGTTATATTTATCCTAACTTGAATAGTATAGAACACATAGGTTTCATATGTAATATTTGTACAACTGAAGAATGGGGGGTGGTTTTTGGTTTCGCTTACTTTTAGCGCCTTTGGTTGTAAGTCCTGATCCCTCTTGCATGTGTGAATTTACTCAGTCCATAACAATTTCTATAAACATGATAGAAAAATCTACACCTCAGTAAGTAATATAGAAGAACTTCACACAAATTGTACCTGTTTCGCACAAAACATCAGTAGGAAAAAGATTATAAGGTAAAGAGTGAACGTCTGTTTGGATTGTGTATTACATCCAGAGAAGTATTATTTTCCTCCCAAAAAAAGAGAATCAAATAAGCCCAAATGGTGTAGCCGGTTCAGAGCACTGCCACATTTTTTTTTTTATCACAGGGATGATTATGTCATCTCTCAGAGCATTATTTGCCAATTCACTGCATGCCAAATAAGCTTTCCTCAGGGAGAAACCCATCAAATAAGCTGAGCAGGGAGAGAGAGATTGATTTATGGGGAATGGTTTAAATTAGTCTATCTGGAAACACTTTGCAGGGCTGTAGTCTGGCTCTTGCCAGATATCTCAGGGGCAACCCTGATAGCCATACTAATACTCACCCATAAAGAATCCAAATAGCAGCAGCTACAGCCACAGCCACAGAAATAGCAGGTGTGTATACACAGAGCATGTTCAGTGCCCAGCCAAATTTGGATGAAAATTGCTTGTTAAGGTGAGGTCCAGGTTGCTGGAGTTTAAAGCAAGCTGCAGTAGAGTACGCTCTTACCATATTACTTACTTATACCCCCAAAGGGTGTTTGAGGATTTGGAGGAAAAATTAAAAGAGGGTGAAGCTTTCATTTCAATGGTTCACGGGCATATTGTGGGGGTTGCTTCCCCCACCCCCTCACTTTTGAAAGGCAGGTTCGGTAGGTTGGCTTCTAGTCTGCAAATATTGCCTAGATCTTCATAGCTAGTTCTTGAGGCCCCCCCCCCCACCTCGGCATTACTGCCCCCATAATCCTGTTGCTCATCCTTAATCCCCAAAGTTTTAAGTGACTGAAAAATATCCCCAGTCCCAGCTTGATTAGGTAGGCTACACTAGTATGCATAGCTAAGAGTTAAATTGCTGTTTTTATTTGGCAAAATTCCCAAATCTACAGTCAGGCAATACTTTTATGGATACCAACTAAAAAGTTGCAAAATGATGAACAGGATTTTGATTTCTCCAGAACTTTTCATCAAATCAAACGTTAAACAAAACAGATGGTGGGGAGCTGGGGGATGGAATCTGGATTGGTATTGAAGCCAAAAAGTCTGCACTGGTCAAAAGTTCATTGTTGTAATATTAGAAGGGATAGGGCCACAGCAATTGCAATGAAAGCGTAGTGGTAAATGCCTGAACTATGGCATTTACTACTACACTGCTGAATGAACTTGACCCATAATTGCAACCCAAAGTTTGATAATTAATGATTATTAATTATTGCTCTTTAAAAGATGATGTCAAAAGTAACATCTTTTCCCCCCCCCCCTTTCTGCTAGGTAGGCTTTACAAGAAATGTTTAGCTTGTACTGTGCTTTTCTTGATGTCCCTCTTGAGTAATTTCGTGATGAGAGAGACTCTAGAAATTGAATTCATCCAATATTCTGCGCAACCCAAAGTAGAGTTTATGGAGAATATAACTATGAGAATATCATTTCTGTAGAATATTTTGAGGCTGCAAAGGCAGCCTTAAAATGTGCTCAGAAAGAACCAGATAACAGATGTTCAGATATTTAAAGCAGGGAACAATGTAGGAAGACACGGACTGGGTACACCTTTGAAACCCACCACTAGCACAATAGGAAGCTATCACTTCCTAGAGCAATCCCAGAAACAAGATGAAATGCTTATTTCCAGAACAGGACATGTCAGCAGAGTTCCCTTCTGCTAGCTCTGGTGACCTTTTCTGTTCCAGAAATCAGCGTTTCAGCAATCAGGCAGCACTGGATACTGCCCAAGAATTGCCTTGCTGGATCAGATCATGGTCCATCTAGTCCAGCATTCTGTTTCCAACAGAGTTCATTGGCACTCACAAGCAAAATAGGGCAGGAATTCAGGATGGGCTTCCTGAAGCATCTGGTATTCAGAGGTATACTGTCTCTGACCACAGAGGTTCCATTTCATTATCATGGTTAATGGTCATTCATAGACTTGTACTCCATGAATTTGTCTAAACCTTATTAAAAGGCCATCCAGCCTAGTGGCAGCAAATTCTATAAGTTAGTTACACATTGTAACTGGGACACAGCAGATAAGTGTGGATATCATTGCAACTTCATTGAGTATGGCCTGAGTGACTGCTGCAGTATTGGGCACCTGACTGGCAGCATGTCCTGCCATTTCTACTTATATTTTATGCTATAGCCCAATGGAACATTTTACAATACTTTTTATGTCTTGATTATATGTACTGCATACTCATCTGCATGAAAGAAAAGGCATTAGGAAAAAGTTTCTTCAAGTTTTACAAGTTCTTTTATGTTCTCATTAAAGTATTAACTGCCATGAATGCACTGAAATCTATAAATCTAGACTAGAATGCTGTTTATCTTTATTCTCTGGTAGCATTATTGACCAGACCATTTAACTGCTTGAAGATATTTGCATTTTATAGTGGATAACTGCGATAGCACACTCAACTTATTTGCCTTCAAAACAGGATTATGCTTTTAGCATTTCAGAAAGAAATTAGTTCTACAGCCTTTTGGAACCTTTTTTTTAAAAAAGAAAAAAGAGGCTTCCTTGACAATCTAGTAAAAGGGGAAGATCATCACTAGGAATTTACAAAACTTTATTATTATATCAAGTGGAAAAAATACTTTTACTTACTGGTCTTAAGATAATTACCCTCTAATGGAGAGTCCTCTTGTATGTTGTCTGGTAAGTTAATATTTAAATGATGCCAACTTCAGTTTTATTTACTGGTGCCTGAAACTGGTTCACACTCTAATGCCTACACAAGAAATTAGAAGTGATAAAATCCATAATTGAGCTCTTTATTTGTATTCATAGCAAGGAGAAACACCAAAAAGGAAAGGTTTACACTGGGCTTGATCTAGTCTGTTGTTGTTGCAGAAGACCCCACACTTCCTGTATCTTTGCCCAACCTTTCCATTTGGTCAAAAAGTTCTGAAGTCATGTTCCTTGAGTGAGCAGAGGTGGGAAGGCTGGTCAGAGATATAGAATATACAGACTTCTCATTCCTTATAAACTCCTTTTGTGGTGCGTCCACATGGTGGGCTGGACTGAGCCCAAAGTATGTAACAATAGCACATTTTTGGTTCAGGAAAATGACTCCCCCCCTTTTTTTCAAATGCACTATATTTAAAAAACAACACAAGTACTGGTCCAGCCTATTTAAACTTTGAAACCCTCAATTAGTTCTTATACAACATTACCCAACCATCCAATCCTTTATTAGGCATTGGTTTTTTATAAAGTTAGTTAGACCTGAATAAATATGGCTATGGGTGCAATTCTATGCACACTTAACCTGGGAATAAGCCACACTGAACGTAGGGCTTACTTCCAAATAAACTTGCATAAGATTGGGACTGCATGAATGATATTCTAGTCTTAATATACATCATTACCATAGTATTACTATGCTTTTTATCAGGTTCCTAAAACGTTATGTACAGTCTATATACAGGTATTTCAGAATGTTAAGAATGCATCTCTTTGTTTCCATTTTAAGGCATTTGAGGGTTAGCTATAATCAATTTTATGAAAAAAACTGTCTTGTTATGATTGCCTTAGCATACATCTACACACAGTTTTTGAAAGTGATCAGAAGTGTATTGTTTGCACTCTTGATCCAGCAGACCACTTGCACCAACTGGGTGCTGCTCCAATAACTGAATGAGTATTTAAACCTTCTCTTCTTTGTTACATGAATTGATCTGCCTTGATCGCTTTGCCAAATTGTATTTTAAAGAACTGATTGTTAGTTTGTTAGTTTCTTTTGCAACTTGTGTAATTAAATCAGTTTTCTCATGGCATGTACACTTAAGAACTGGATAATGTTTTAGATCCATACAGTTTATTAAAATAAACTCTGCAGAAAAAGAACTCATATGAATAACTGGACCTATACAACCTTTTCAGTAAAACTCCACTTTCAGTTTAATTGTTGTCTGTCTTAAAATCCATAATACGATATATACCCTTCAGTCTAGATAAGGCCAGGAAACTCATCAGGGAATTTCACCTAGGATTATTTCATTTTGCATTCAATACAGCTATTGCAACTTCCACAGCAAGTGCCCTATCTCTTGCTATCTATGCTACCTACCTCTTAACACAATATAATTAGCCTGCTTCTGATCCTTGGTTTCTGGTTTACATCAGGGGTGCAGAACCTTGGGCTTTGGGCCAAAATCAGCCCTCCTGAGGTCCAATCTGGCCATCAGTGGTTCCTGAAATGGCCACACACCCTTCCCTGGACCATCTCCTTTCTCCAACCATTGATCATTTGGTGGCTTTCCTGGCTTTTGCACATCTCCCCATTCCAAAAGATGCCTCTCCTAAGGCTTGAAGCTAAATATGCTGGTATTTGGAATACTTTTTCTATATTCCCACACCTTTGCCTTTGGTCTTAACCACTGGAATGCAGACCGTGAAGTGTCTCCAAAATGGAATTTGGCTG
Source organism: Anniella stebbinsi (assembly GCA_029215795.1). NCBI lineage: Eukaryota > Metazoa > Chordata > Lepidosauria > Squamata > Anniellidae > Anniella > Anniella stebbinsi. The sequence goes on from JARDYH010000001.1 coordinate 229,758,182, forward strand.
TTGTACTGAAAGAGGTTCCCCACCCATGATTTACACCAATAAAACTCCTTTAAATCAGAGGTATTTGGGCAAGTGAGATTCTTAAACATGTATAGTGTACTGAATTAGGGCATTTCCCACTACACTATGGTAAGAATTAACATAGTTAGCTTTGCTCCATGATAGTTTTCTTTCTCTGCACTTGAGAGTTCCTTTTAGAAAGGACTGTATGATATTGCATCATTTTATTTCTTCTAACTTAGAAAAAAAGTGGGAGGCTATTTTCTTTGAGCCAGTTTGCATGACGTGTCTGGCTCATTATGGGTTATTTAATCCACGCTGAGCCACAACCATTTTGAGCATGCAACCCCCAATCAGGGTGATTAGGGGTTGCACCGTATCTTGCAAACCTGGCTGTAGTGGTTATTATATTGATAAAAAAACTTCACATAACCCTACTACTAATTGAGGTTTAACCCATGATAGCCTACATTGAAAATAGCAGCCATATGCACCATGGATCATCATGGCTTAAATAACCCATGATGAGCCGGACGTGCCATGCAAATCAGGTCTTTGGAAACGAAATATAAGAAGAAAATATTTGTAAATTAGTAAAAGTAGCATTTTGTCTAGGTCTGTCAGCCACTTAAAGAACTATTTCCATCCTTTAGTCATTTGATCAAATTAGTTTTAATCCGCACAATCAAATTAATGATCTGCATACATTTGTATATGACTAAAACAACAGTTTTGAAGAAACTGCCATGACATATACATGCACTAGCCTCTATCCAACACCATATGAGCATCCACTCATGCAATGGAACTTCCTCTTTTCCACCCTGCAATTCCTGTGTCACTCTTAAATCTGTTCCAGTGGCTCCCCAACTTTGGGGAGCTACAGGGAGGAGGGGGAACCAGTTCTACCAGTGCTGTCCATTTCACTGATGGACACCACTGGATACAACCTTCTGTCTTAGAAGATTCCACCTTGACAACAAAGGGAGACACCTCTTCTGAAATAGTGCCAGCCATCTGCAGTGTTTATAATTGTTACATTAAAAAAACATGTTAAATGTTGCCCAATTAATTGGAGATTCCTCAAATAACCCATGATAGCCTAGTTTACAAGATATAGCTCAACCCTCGATTGGAGGTTGCACATTGAAAACGGCAGCCCCGTGCGCCTATTTACAAAGACTTTTAATCAATTGATCTAACTAATCAAAGAGTGTAGCCCTCATTTTGGCAGGTCTCTTATACACAAAGCTCTTGCAGTTTTTACTAAATAAAAATAGAATAAAAAATATCAAATACATCTATAAATGCAAAATACAATTTAAAAACTGCATCAGCAGCTAAAAACAATGTAATTCTTTTTTAAAAAATAAGCCTGACAGAATAATTTTTTTATGATTGCTTGGCACCAAAAATAAAAGGTTGTTGGGCACCAAGAGAGCATCTCTGGGAAAAGAAACTCAAAAGGAAACTCAGCAGGCACTCTCTCTGATCACTACAGATTACTTATAAAGGTGGAAGCTCCTTCGGTTGAGAACTTCCAAAGATGACCTCTGTAAGGGCCATCTGATAAGGAAGCAGGCAGTTCCCTGTTCCAAGCTATGTAGGGCTTTAAAGGAAAAAAGCACTAGCATTTTGAATTGTGATCAGGAAGCAATTAAAGTCTTTAAATACTGAGATAAGTCGTCAACAACTGGTCCTGGTCAATAGCCTAGTGGCTGTATTTTGAACTGGCTGCAGTTAAGATAATAGCATTTAGTTAAGCAAAGTTAAATATGCCTGTATTGTGCTCATCATATGCAACAGCTGCAGCTCAAATTACCTTTAAGGCTATATAGACTACTTTAAGCATTATACTGGTGCTTTTAAAACAAAACAAAACATGGAAAGCACTTTCATATAGGAAATGCATACAAAATCTGTGAGTAGACTGTTGCATATGATAAGCACCCCACTGGTATATATTTCACTTTATTTGCATGTGATGAAAAGCTGCCTACAATCATGACTTCTCAGGATATGTACATGCAATGAAATAGATGTACAACAGATCTAATGTTACTTCCTACATGGACAAGATTTCCATGAAAGGAAAGTGTAAAATTTCAAGCAGCCCTTCAAACTCTAAGATTTAGCACAGTCAACATGATTCTGATGCTCTAAATTCTGATGCTCTGCAGCAATCCTGACTGATCCATAAAGTACTTAACACCTGAGTACCTGAAATAAAGACAGTTTGCTCCTCAGTCCGTAGATCACAGCAACCCCATGCACTGAAAGTGGGTTTCCCTCCTGCTATGTTTCATCTCTATAGTGGCAACAGGAGCCTTGGGCTTGCTTAGAGTTCTTGGTCACAATCATCACATGGGAATCCCATTTAGGGTGACCAGATAAAATCCAGGTCAGGGCTCATGTAACTTTAACAGTTGTAGAGAAAAGGGAATTTCAGCCAGTGTCGTTTGTATGCAATTAGTTCCTGGTGATATTCCCTCTTCATCACAACAGTTAAAGGTGCATGCACTATACTAGAGTGACCATATACAAAAGAAGGCAGGGCCCCTGCAACTTTAACTGTTGTGATGAAGAGGGAATTTCACCAGGAACTAATTGCATACAAATGACACTGGCTGAAATTCCCTTTTCTCTACAACTGTTAAAGTTACATGAGTCCTGACCTGGATTTTATCTGGTCACCCTAATCCCATTGATTTAGTGCCAAGATGTTTACAGTGCAATCCTTTGTGTGTCTATTCAGAAGTATGTCCTATTGAGTTCAATGGGATTTACTCCTAGATGTATGTCTTTGATTGCAGCCTCAGTTTTATTAACTAAAAAGCACAAACCTAGTAATAAATTCTAGTAATCCATCTGAACTGTTTTTAGACAGGGTTCTTAAAAGCATGTAAGTCACCATTATTTGTTGCACTCTTGTTTCACTTTGAATCAAATGTCAACTAGCTGCTTAATCCATTTAATCTGTTTTTAACTAAATGAAACATATCTCTTGCTCATATGTGGTTGGGTGGTTTTATTTTTTAAAATACAACATTCATAAAACATGGCCATCAAGGCACAGTATCATTAAATTAGTTATATCCATGCTGCATTCCATACATTGACCAATGAATTGAAAATGGGAAGCCTATTTGTAGGCTGACCAGATAAAATCCAGGTCAGGGCACATGTAACTTTAAACAGTTGTAGAGAAAAGGGAATTTCAGCCAGTGTCATTTGTATGCAATTAGTTCCTGGTGATATTCCCTCTTCGTCACAACAGTTAAAGGTGCAGGCACTATACTAGAGTGACCATATACAAAAGAAGGCAGGGCCCCTGCAACTTTAACTGTTGTGATGAAGAGGGAATATCACCAGGAACTAATTGCATACAAATGACACTGGCTGAAATTCCCTTTTCTCTACAACTGTTAAAGTTACATGAGCCCTGATCTGGATTTTATCTAGTCACTCTATATTTGTAAAGATGAAGATGTCATCAATGCAGATTTGCATTTATTTTAATTTGCACAATTAGTTTAATTAAATGAGGTTCTACTATAACTGATTCCCCCCACCACACTGTGATCCCTCATTACATTAAATAAAAATAACCAGTCAATAGGAATACAACATAAAACCATCAGATTACTTACTTAGGGTCTACTCTAATGAATAATTGCAAAAATAGTAAGCTAGCCAGTATCAAATTTGGTGAAAACAATATTGTTTAATTGATTATCAAAAGTACAGTCTAAATATTAAAAGCAACAATTAAAAAAATCTATCTTGGTATAATTCTTTAGATCCAAAACATAGGCTGTCCAAAAAAAGAGTAGAAATTACCTAAAGGAGCAATCCTATGGTCCCCTGAAGAGCATTCCACAGACCATAGGATATTTTGGAGTTCCCCTTCTGAGACCATAGATGTTGCTATGACCTTGGATGGAGAAAACAATATGGGGATTGTTTCCCCCCTGCCCTTGCAGCTGCAGAAAGCACCACAGGAGCTCCAACCTCAGGTGAGGATGCAAATGAAGGGGACAGTGCATCTTTGTGAGAAAAGCAACAGAAAGGAGGACAGAGAGGTGAAGATCACCTCCATCACTCCTACTCTGCCAAGCGTCTGCCAAGAAAGCACTCTTTCAGAAAGCATGGGCTGTAAATCAATGGATCTGGGCAAACTCTACCAAGGACAAAATTAATGTAGTTGATCACTAATGAGGGCACTAGATTTTTTCCAATTTGTGGAATTCCCCCCCCCCCCCCAAATAACTAGTATAGAAAAGTCTTCTTTACATCAGTTCTTTTTACCAAAGGAAGTATTTTAGAAGATGCAAAGGGAAAAAGAAAAAAAAATGTATACAGAAGAAGTTGTACTTTTTGAGATGTATTTAACAGCTGTTGTCTTTGAAATTGTAGTGGAAATGAAGGTTATTGTGGAAAACATTTGCACTGAAAATACTATTTGGTAGATTTGCCTTGTTTATCACAATCATCACTAGAATTTATTAACAATGGTTTGCTCATTTGCATTGATTTGGGGGCTGGATCCTGCAAACCTCTATTGCCTGCTAAATATTCACTGCTGAACATGGTTCCATTAAAGGAACTATTTCTGAGAGTAAATGAAATGTTCAGTAGTAAGTAGTCCCAGGGTCTATCCCCAGAGAGTTCACAAGTATTTATCATATACGGTATTTAACATTTTCTTAATTGCCAAAATAGCCCTTCCTTATGTATTGCATTCTATATTAGCACTAGAAAATCAAGTCACATATCAAGATACATTGTATAGTACAAAATTATAGAAAAATATATTTTGCCAATAATATGAAACAGAGCAAGAGCAAAGCACATTTGTAATAGCACAAATTTACAATTCAATTGCTAGGTTTGGTATTGTATTTTGCAAAAGTTGGATAGACTATTGATTCTAAATTCAGAAATGGTTATACTGCATTTTTCATTACCTTAACTTGCTGCATAAGACATTTTCAGAAGTTCATTTCAGAACCATGCAAATTCCATATGTAATTCAATTTGCCATGCATCTTGTAAATTCTGTAACATTGGCAGTCCTGATATATATTTCCTTATTTCTTCACTGCATATCCTAGAGAATTTTAATTGTAAGTAAGCTCTTAATTTGTATTCACTTATATTAATGCAGTTTGCAAAGACTAAAGAATATAACAATAATACATCTGTATCCCAAAGTCTGGCATATTCAGTAAACTATCTCATTGGAATATCATAGAACTATAAAACAGTTTCATCTTTGAAATGTAACAATTGCTGAAAAACTTCAACTTTCACAATCTCTCAAGTATACCACTGGGAGTGGGAGTGGGATGTTGTTGTGATCCATGATGTAGTCGTATGTGGACTGAGGCTACCTATGCAATCATCCAGACTAAAATTTGTATAACAACTGAAACTGTGCCTGAACGTCTTCACATGTGTACAAACAATCTGAAAAAATAATCTGTTGTTTCAAAATAATATGATGTGAATAATCCAGTACCTGACTTTGAGGGAATCCCACTATTTAACCTGTTGCAACATCTCTCACCGCTGACCCCAATTTGCTTTCTACTTAATTCTCTGGACAATCCATGATGGCTATCCCATCCGTGGGCTCATTTGAGGGTATCTATCGGAATGCTTGCCTTGCAAAACCAAAATAATGAACATTTCTATTTAGTTATTTTCTTTTTGCTTCCTATTTTTACTTCTATAGATACCGTACGTGTAGCATTCTACAGGCATGCTGGGTAAAATATACTATGCAAATGTGTACAGTGTTGCATGTTTTGCTATCTCTCTGCTTTTAGTGGCTTTCAAGGAAAACAAAAGTGTTGATATTTTTGTGAGCCCAAAACATCTAACAGAAGAAAATGCAGACTGCATGCTTACAGTATCCTAATTTCTATGAATTGGTTTTATGGAATTTAGATGTATTAAACTGCATTAACAATGTTTTTTCTACAATAAATGAAACAAAAATATCTAGACCCTATGTTTACATGTCTGTCTTTACTCCTAAGAAGCAGAATCACTTTCAAAAGATAAAAGATGCTCAAAATATATAATCACATATAATATGCTCTACTTCCATATCCTTGCTTGCATTATAGTATGCATATAGGCAAAGGTTTCTCCATTAATTTAGTGAAGAAATCAAATTTACATGTGCCAAGGAACAAGATTCCTGTTCATCACAGAACTTTACATGAGTCCAGATGTCATCATCTTCAATTTGAAGCCCTCCCATGCTTTCCCACCACTTCTTCAATGTTTTTTTCTTAACATAAAAAAATATATTACGGAAGCAAAGCCAGAATAGTGCAAAATGCCTTTTGATTGTTAGTGCTACTAGGAACCCTCTGTTTGGAAGTATGCCAGGTGCCTTTGTAATATTTGCTTAGCCATCGCTGGCCGCTTAGATAGTGGGTGACTTGACGACTCTGGCGTTGCCCCCTCTACAAGATTTCAGTTTGACGCCTGGTTCCCCGATTATGCGCATCTTCTCTCAATCTCTTTTACACCTAATCCCTATACATGGGAGGCGTTGAAGCGCATTATGGGCTGTATGAAAGGCATTTTAAAGTTTTTGACATGCTGAGAATCGCATGCAAATGTTGCTGAAAGTAATGCGCTTTGTCCCAGAAAAACTCCCCAAACTGGTTCCCTCCTTTTATTCTCCCCGCCCACCAGAATCTCCCGCCTTTGGTTTCCTAGGTTACCTGAAAGGAATGAGCTAATTAACATGTTCGGCTACCCCCTCCTTTGCCCGATTGCCATGACCTCCTCAGGAGTAAATGGGAATGTGTCTCTCGCACACACACAAACATACACACCAAAACAGACAGGGGGATGCTGCTTCGTTCCTTCACCCTCCACTTCCCACCGAGCTCAACAATTGTAAAATATACACACACACACCTCAGCTCAGGAACCCAGCAAGAAGCAAGGGGAAGTTATGTCTGCTGATGGATAATTATATGCACATCTGCACATCCTTCCTACCTCCTTTCCTTCTCATAAAACCACCTCCATCTGGCCCCGTGTCTCCATGTTAAAAATATTTCATCAGGGTACTTCAAAGAACTTTATTTTTGGTTCACGTTTGGTCACCTCTTCTTGGAGCTTCCATCCAGAGAGACGGAGTACAAGGAGGAAGTTGCCAGGAGGAGAGAGGAAAGGAAACTAAACCAAAAAGTGGGAGGTTTTCTCAGCGAAGGGGCAGTTCTATGCATGACATTACGACCACAGTCCAACCTGATTGTTAATGCGCCTCCTCAGAAAGTTGTTTACACGGACATAAGGCGCTCTTACTCCCTCCGTAAATTAAAACTCGCTAATTAATGTGCATTCGAAAATGCGAATAATCGGAGAGAAAACGCGCCTGAGCCCCTGATTTGCGCTCCGCTCTTGTAGAGGTAAATTTCCTAATGTGCCTTGAAAGAGCTTTAAATCGCTCTTGTAGAGGCACCCTTAGTCACCACCTGAAGAGTCTTTTTCCAAAGTTCGGCCCTGAGGCGATCCAATCTATGCCTCCTTGTCTGCTTGGAGAAAGATTGGCAGTGTGTGCAAGCCTCTATGAGGCGTGACTCGCCCAAACAGAGGAGACACAAAGAGTTGCTGTCAGCAGCAGGTAATTTGCTGCTGCATTGGACGCATTTATGAAATGGCGCCTTCAAGGCCATGCAACATAAAGAAGAGAGTCCGGAAAAGAACAATTTTTTAAAAAAAGAAAACGATAATAAAAATCGGAAAAGTATCAAATAAATGAAGAAGATATGCTCTCAGCTAGGCAGTGAGAGAAAAAGTCTCAGATGCCAGAAGAACAACTTCCCCACAAAGCACCAGTTATGGCAGCCGTAAAGGAACTGAGGGGAAAGGCGGGAACACGCAGGAGCATGCACACTGAGACGGTGGGGGAGGGATTCCCGCCTAAAACGTTTTTCCTCAGCTAAAGAATATTCCCGACACGGGGCTCAGCACAGGCATAGAACCTATATGTGCTGGTTTTAACCTATAAAGCCTTACACGGCTTGGGACCACAATACCTGATGGAACGCCTTTCCCGACATGAACCTACCCGAACACTACGTTCAACATCTAAGGCCCTCCTCCGAGTGCCTCCTCCGAGGGAGGCTCGGAGGTCAGCAACAAGAGAGAGGGCCTTCTCTGTGGTGGCTCCCCAATTGTGGAACGATCTCCCTGACGAGGCCCGCCTGGAGCCAACATTGTTATCTTTTCGGCGCCAGGTCAAGACTTTCCTCTTCTCTCAGGCATTTGGCAATATCTGAGGAGCCTGGGTTTGTTTTGTTTTTGTTTTGTTTTTGTAGTTTTTGAAGTGTTGATGTGGTTTTAAATATATAGATTGTGTGTATGTTGTATGTTTTTGCTGTTTTAATTTTTGTATATTGTTTTTAATTGTTTTTAATCCTATGTAAACCGCCCAGAGAGCTTCGGCTATGGGGTGGTATACAAATGTAATAAATAAATAAATAAATAAATATGTAAGACTGCACAGATAACCACTGAAAGAATCACAGTTACTGGCAAGCAACCTGTTCTTCCTACTTGGGTAATTTTGGAATTATCTATGGAGGAATAATAGATATGAAAAAAATAAGGTGGTCACTGTGTCTCTCATGGATTGTTTGGGAAGGAAACTATCAAGTACTGCCATGCTCAAACTGTGGGCCCTGTGGATCAGACACTGGGGTACTTCCAGATGAGATTTTTATTGTGCAATAGCCCTGCCTCATTCATGAAATTTTATGAGGTGTCCAAACATCGTTGCCAGCCCCGGTACAAGCCAAAATTCAAGGGAACCCCCCCCATCTTTAAAACTTTTTTTCATAAACAAAATGGCACCCAAGAGGGTGAATTGGCTTTTTTACAAGTTAATTGTTATCCTTTTGGGGCTATGTAGCAGCTGCAGCTGCTGTTTCGTTTTTATCCCCCTCTTTCTGCACCCATGGAGGTGAGTGAGGCCCATGGTGGGGCAGTCTGGGAAAGCAAACATGGGCCCCAGCCCTCCTGAAGTTGGCCTCCCCCACTTTATTGGTCATGCCCACCCACTTCCCCTTACCTTTACCACCAATACCACTGCATCAGTTCTCTGGAGAGCCATGTGGCCAAACAGAGTGGTTGGCATGGCTCCGATGCGCTTTTCCGGAAAGCCAGAACTGTCCTCTAAACAGAGGGTGGGTGGCTGCTCTGTAGAACCTTTCTGGACACTCTTTTGCTGTAGCATTTGCTACAGTGGGAGAATGAGACTCGTGGGGTTTTTTGGAGCATGCTCTAGGGCCAGCAAGTGAACTGCTGCTCTGAAAAGCCCCAGCAGTGTGCCAAATGCCACAACAGGAGAGGCTGGTGGGAGCACCAACTGAAGGCAGGGGCAGCAGGCCATCCTGGTGGGGGTGGGGGTAGTGACATAATTCACCCACTCTGCCACTTGAGGTGGAAGCTTCATCCCGCCTCATGGGAGGGCCAGCTCTGGTCATTGCATTCCATTTGGTTGCAGCTCTCCTGTGTTTTCAAACACATATATTATTTATTTATTTACTACAGAAAATCCATTAAAGAGGGAAACAGACTAGCTGCACAATGTTTTTTTGATGAGTAGTGTTAGAAGCCCTCCATCTGTGGTTGCTGGTCAGAACAGTGAGCTACAGACTGTTCCAGATGGAGCATGCACACACAGTTTGTGAGCTCCATTACAATTTGTACAGACTTTCCCCCTTTTATAACATGCAGTTATTAAAGCTGTCATTTGAAGTACCACAGGAGAGGAGTTTCATATGCCTTCCCCCTTGGGCTGTTCCCCCCCCCCCCCACTACCTACTTTAAACTGTGCAAGGTAAAACACAAGGATACCTGTTTCTTTTCCCCAAGAGGGTAAAAAAGCTGGGGGGCAGGCTGAGGAAAGGGATGCAAGGAAATTCCTTCAAATTGCAGATGCAGTCCCTGTATTTAAAAAGGATCCATAAAAAGAATCACAGAATGATACATAACATGAAGTTCCAGCTAACGGAAGAAAAACAAGACTGCATACTGAGATGTATTGCTGCAATTTCAGAAATTGCTGCCTGGAACTGTGGCTCTTATGTCTGAATGGTGTGGGTGATACATTATGTGCTCTATGTGAATATGTTCCTGGAAGAAGTCAGTACACATTATGTGGGAAAGATTGTGAATGTCTGAATCGACCCCCTCATTTCAAAGAAATTTGTTTTAAAACACAGGCAGTCTTCTAAGACACCTTTTCCATAATGCTTGGTTCTGTGGAAGGACCCCCATAAAGTCAGACATTTGAGCTTAGTTGGCTTTAACAAGAGGCACACTTGTGGCAAAATGCAGTCATTGTACCTCTCCACAGAGCTCACCCAGCCTCCATCTCTCTCCAGGAGGTCCTCAGAGTGAGACAGCAGCCAGTTGGACTCTCCAGAGTTGCTGTCCATCCTCTGTTTCATTCTAGGGACCTCTCAGAACAAGGCAGAGGTGAATGACTGCTCTGGAAAGCCCACCTGCACATCCTCTATCCTGCTCTGAAAAGGTCCTCAAAGTGAAACAGAAGGTGGGCGTTTGCTTTGGAAAGTTCAACTGAAAGTTGTCAAGCACAATTCATCACCTTTCCTGGTACACTGGCAAACTGCAAGCATGTTATAAGCACACAATTCTCTGTCTGAGTACAACAGAAAGATTTGTCTTTTCTAGGATAGGCGTCATCATTTCCTCCATGATGATAAAACATGGATTTCCACTGTATTCTTCCAAATTTGAAGAACTTTTCTTGCAGGACCTACAGACAGTAAATGTGGCTGAGTACCCAGGAAAGAATTCTGCAGGTGTTTTGATGAAGAGGGATTTTTTTAAAAAAGAAATGTTAACTATGGTGGCCTTTCAGTGTCAGATTTTCCAAACTTCAGTATGATGAAATATGCTTCCACTTTTCTATAGTTCATTTCAAGATAAATACTTTGTTTTATTTTATCTCCTTCTTGTCAAAGTTATTATTTCTCCATACACTCACCCGGCCAATGCTTCCCATTTCTGGAATTCCCATATTTTGATGTGTTGAGTTGGATTTACTCCCATATAAACATGCATAGAATTGCAGCCTTAATCATAAGCTGCTTTATAACTAATCAGACCAGTGGCCCATCTAACTCAGTATTATCTACTCCAGTCTTTCTCAGCCTGGTGACCTCTGGATGTTTGGGACTACAACTCCCACAATACCCAACCATTGGACAAGCTGGCTGGGGCTGTTGGGAGCTGTAGTCCAAAACATCCTGAGGAACCAGATTGGAGACAGCTGCCTACTCCAGCAGCTCTAGAGTTTCCGGTAGGTGCCTCTCAGCCCTACCTGGAGATGCCAAGGACTGAAGCTAGAACTTTTGCTATACAAAGCATGTCCTCTGCAACTGAGCTACAACTCCTTTGCACAAACTGTTTTAAACAAGGAGGATATTGCTTACAGTACAAAGGGCCTAACCACAAGTGAGGCTACACCACCTATGTGTTACAATGTAGCTCCTGCATTTACTTGTAAATATTAGTAAAATTTGGGCACAACCCTGTTTAGACAGGAAAGAATCCTACATTTCCCAGCATGCCCCAGCCAGCCAGGGCATGCTGGGAATTGTAGGACTTTTTCCTGTCTAAACACACATACAATTGTATCCTTCACGTCTGGTGATTCTCTGTTGTCCCAGTGATTTTACACTCATTGGCCAGCATATTGGAAGGCAGGAGCACATTTACTTTTTGTGAATAATTGGATAATCTCAAGTAATATATAATAAAAACTGATCATTCAGGAAAGAGATCTAGAATATCCCTTCAGGGGCTAAGAGTGCCTAATTAAAAAGTTGGTAATCTTTTCCAGGCTGCATGCAAAACTGGTTTCCCAATAAACTCTTTAAAAAAACACTTCTTCCTTTCTGCTTTTTAATTTTACTTATAATAGTTATATAGCAGCAATTCTCAGCGAGGTTTCAGAAGCTAATATAAAATATCATGAAAAAAAGGGCAACAACCACCACGACTCACTGATCCCACTCCCGCCTCTCCCAGTTCTCCGTCAGCACCTCATATAAATTCTACCCGGGAACACTTTTAATCCAATCACATCGCGGGAATTGACGAGCAACCGAATCAAGTGACGGCTCCTCGAGAGCTTCTTGGCCAATCAAAGCTAGATGAGCGGCCCTATCTTTGTATGTCAGCCCCGCCCACTACGATCGCTTCTCCTGCCTGCGCGCAGAGCCGCTCGACTGGAAAAGCGACGGGCCGTTGGTACTTGTGGTGGTAGATGCGCGCGCGCGCGCCAGGGAGTTTCTCTGTGTGTGCACGCGCACGCTCTCGCTCTCTCGCCCTCGGACGGTGTCCGACAGGGCTCATCCTACTTCCATCCTCTCTCCTTAAGATCGCTGAGGCCTAGAAAAGCGAAACGTCTGAAGAGGCCCTAGGGAGGAAAAAAAAGGGAAAAGTTGCGGCGAGGCCGGCGGCGATGTCCGTAAGGAGGGGCGAGGGGCGCGCGGTGGCGTTGCTGCGGGCGACAACGACGACAGCCTCGGGGGCGCGGGGCCTACACCACCTCCCTTCGTCCGAGCCTCTCCGCCTGCGGTTTCTTCTTCCTTCTCGCAGCTGGGCTCTGCCGGGGGGCTGGGCTCGAGATTGAACCGCCCTGGGCTGAGCCCGGGCGGAAGAGCACGGAGACCGAGACTGAGGCCGGGAGGAGCGTGGCGCTGCCCAGAGGCAGCCGAAGCTCCCGCCGCCTGAGCATGGGAATCCTCTTCACTCGGATATGGAGGCTGTTCAACCACCAGGGTGAGAAGGAAGGAAGAGGCGCCGGCTGGCTTTGAGGCTGGCATGGCCCAGCTGTGCTCTTGTTAGTGAGCGAGGGGTGTGGAGTCAAACCACTACCACCACTGGAAAGTCGCTGCCAAGACAGGACTAGATGGACCAATGGTCTGGCTAGGTATAAGGCAGCTTCCTATTTTCATAAACCTGAGAGCGCTTTCTTGGAGTCAGTAGAGCATACTTCCAAGGGATGGCTGGATGGGGCCTCCAAGGGAACAAGGGATAGTCCCTGAGGCAGGTGATGTGGCAGCATTGATGAAGCTGGGCAGGGCTGAGTCTGGTGATTGGTCCCTGGATGGGAGGAAGCAAACCTGCCTTGAGCTCCAGGATGGAACAAATTATTAAATAGAATCCACTCTGGGTATGGGGAGGGGAGAGAATTTTTCATTTCCCCCCATTTCTTGGCGCTGGTTGTAAAACAAAAGAGGTAGGGAGCTGCATAAATAGAAACAGAGAAGATAACATAAGAAGCATGCTGGATCAGATCAAGGGTTCAGCTAGTCCAGCATTCTGTTCACACAGAGGCCAGCTGCCTGTGAACAAAAAGATACTTTCACATAGGGGTGTGTGTGTATTCGCTGTGCTCTGAACTTAGGTGAATATGGGGGCGGGGGGGAGGAGAAATAATACTGGGCCAACCTTAAAGGATTGTTGAAATAATACTGAGAGTGCATATAAAATATTTTGAATGCTTGAAACATTTATTATATTATTAATGTGATTATTATTAGTTTTTTTTAGGTAGCTATGAAGTAATTTTTATATATTCCTGGACAAGGAGATCTTTGAGAGTATCAGAAAGCATGTGGGTAGGAGTGATCCTGTACAGTTATCAAAAGCAAATATAGCAGTCATGGGACAAGAGGAGAGGTCCTCTTATTGATTGGTAACTGGATAAAGAACAGAATGAAGGAATAAATGGTCAGTTTTCATAATAGAAGGAAGTAAAGAGTGGGATATCTCCAAGAATCTGTATTGGGGCTATGTTTTTTAACTTGTTCATACACTATCTGGAATTAGAGGTGAGCAATGAAGTGGCCTAATTTGCTGATGACCAGAAATAATTCAGGGTGTTTAAAACAAACAAAAAAATGATTATAAAGAACTCCAAAAGAATCTGAGCAAACTAGGTTAATAATCATTAAAATTATAAATGTGGTTCAGTCTTTGCTCATTGGAACAATAAAAATCCTAACTTGACATATACGCTGATGGGACCTGAGCTTTTGATGTCTGACTAGGTAAGCGGTTCTTCAGGTCAAGGTAGCTTGATCAAAACATTGACCCAATGTGAAACTGCTTTGAAATATTCAGATTCCATGTTGAGTATCATTAGGAAAGGAATCAAAAATAAAATTGGTAATACCATAATGCCTTCATATAAATCTATGAGTCAGCCACACCTGGCATATGGTGTACAGTTCTGGTCACCACACCGCAAAGAGGATATTGTAAAGTTGGAGAAGATACAAAAATGCTGACCAAAATCGAGGCGCTGGAGCAATTCCCCTTTGAGGAAAAGTTACAACATTTGGGGCTTTTAACTTAGAGAGAAAAGCCAAAGGGTGGGGAGACGTGACCAAGATGTATTCGTTATGCATGGTGTGGAGAAAGTAGACAGGGAGACAGTCTTCATCTCATAGTACTAGAATCTGGGCTCATCCAGTTAAACTAAATCATGGAATGTTCAGAATAGACAAAAGAAAGTGTTTCATACAGTACATTGTTAGTCTGTGAATTTTAGTTCCACAGGGTGTAGTGATGGCTACCAATTTGGATGTCTTTAGACATTCATGAGGATAAGGCTATCAATGACTTCTAGTCCTGATGGCTATATATTGCCTCCAGTATCCTAGATAATACTGGAGCACTGTAGATGCCTGCACTCATGTCATACTTATGAGCTTCCCATATGCAGCTGGTTGACCACTGTAGAAACAATGATAGACTAGATAGGGCTTTAGGAGGGGCCATAGCTCAGTGTGATAGAGCCCGTGCTTTGCATGCAGATGGTTCCAATTCAGTATAGGGCACCTTCCTATGTTCCTATGGTCTGATCCAGCAGGGCTGCTCTTATGTTTTCATGAGGTAGAAATATAGCCAGAATTATGTCTGAGAGTGATGGTATATTTGTTTGATTGAAATAAACTGGGAGGAAAGTCATCAGTATGTAAAGTAAGAATGTAATCTTATTTGTTTGTATTTGTGTTTTTAACAATTGGTGGCATGGACCTAACTTCTGGTAAATTGGGGAGTTTGTGTTGGGTTTAGGAATGCAATCTGGTGATATACTTGAGTGTGAACTCTTGGTTCCTTAGATTGGGGTGAATAAGTATTGCTCTGAACTAAGAAGTCTGTGGTATTTTGATTTTTTTAAAAAAATATCCCACTTTCATTGATTGTACAGCATTGTGTCAAGTTACAGTGTTTTGCTTGCAAATGCATAACCACCTTTGAGAACCTCACTAGAGATGCTTGAAGAGAATGTGAAGATTCTCTTTTTTTAAAAAAATAATTTTTATTAATTTCAACACAATAAACATACACAATATAAAACATACTCAATATAAAACAAACTACAACCCTCAACAATCCCCCCGTGCACCCCCCCGAGACCTTCTCATGATCATTCTTCCTCCTTCCAAAATTTCAACGATTCTTTTGAAGGTGTTTGTCCCTTTCCCGATCTTAAAACATATTCCAAAAAGGGACTCCATATTTCTCCAAAATCACTCTTACTGGACATTCCCCTCTTTATTTTCATTTTACATGTCAACATATCATTCAAGGCCATATCCCAAATTTCTTTATACCAAACTTCTATTGTGTAGCTTCCTTGCCCTTTCCAATTTTTAGCAATGATTATTCTAACCGGTGCCAGGAGGTTGTTTACCAATTCTCTATTAATTATATGCTTATTCCTACTATCCCATATTGCTAGTAGAGCTAACTTTGGGTTTAATTCCAATTTACTTCCAATTATATCACTTATTTCTTTAAAAACCCTTTCCCGAAATTTTTGTACATGTTCACAGCTCCACCACATATGAAAATAGGTCCCAACCTCCTGACATCCCCTCCAACAATTCTTAGACACTTTTTTATCAATCTGGTGAAATCTTACAGGTGTTAGATACCATCTCCAAACTGTCTTATAGTAAGTCTCCTTAATTCTAATCGACAGCAACTTTAACATTCTTACTTTCCATATCCTCTCCCAGTTATCATCATTAATTTTTCCCTTTACGTCTTCTTCCCAAATCTCTTTTATAACATTAAGTGAGTCCTGAAATTCCTCCTCTATCAATATTTTATATATCTCACTAGTCAGCCCTTTCTTAGCTCCAGCTTCTTCTTTTTTTCCTTTTAGTTCAATTAAATCTTCAAATTTAGTATTATTTCTACATTTCTTATTTTTCAACCTCCATTCCTGAGTCCATTTTCCCAATTGTAAACATTTGAACCATGCTATCTTTTGTCCTTTAAACAACTCTTTAATATGCTCACTATCCTTCATTTTTTCCATCCAATTCCTTAGCTTAATTATATCTTGATCTTTCAGTCTCGCTTCTATCTCTGCTTTTAATACCCTTTGGAAGTTTCCCACTACTACAACTGGGGCGAGTGGAGAGTCTCCTGGTATCAACTTCCCTCTAAACCAGTAGGAGATCCTGCAAGACTGGGCAAGAGCTCCCAGGTAGTGATACCTTTTACAGGTAGGAGCAGTGGAAGTTAGTCTTGGTGTGTCTTTGCTCTGTGTTTTCAGCCATCATGTCCTCAGAAAGAGGCATGCTTGATCATTGTATGGTTTGAGCTCTGCTATCTGAGCAGGTGCCACCTGAAACCAGTCCTGAGAGCTGAAGAGCTAGCTCTCTTGTATCTGCTTCATTAGTAATAGAAAATCTGTAATGGGAGCTGAGCTGTCATTAGTTTTGTGGAGGTGTTGGGCAGTTAAGAGTTCAATTTTATTTGTGTACCTGTGCATAAAGAGCACAGCATCTTGTACTGAAGCAGTAAGAGTTTTGTTTAAACTGGTATGACTCAGACATGTAGGTAGCAAATTCTGGTCCCCCCATTTTCTCTAGATGTTAAGCCTGTATGTGTGTGTAGTGCCAATGAACTACTTGTAAAAACTCATGAATTGCTATATCTCTTACTACTAGTTCAGTTAATGCTTGGTGGTCAGTGCTTGGTTGTTATAAGCATCTGTCTTGTTTGAGAGTCAGATTGGCTTTTGCTGCATGACTGTTTTCAGGTTTCTTTTGTTTTTTAGATCAGTAACTTTTTCCTTTTGCAACCCCCTGAGATATTCTCAGACTTAGGAAGGAAATGTTCAGAGATTTAAGGCTTGCAGATGAAGTTGAATGATTAATGAAGCATCTTATGTCACCAAATGAGCCATTATTTCTTTCCCTCAGGAGATCACTGGTCATTTGAGACAAATGTAGCTACTGTTCCTGTGGTGGTTGCGCATTTCCTGTAGGTCATGCAGTAACTAGTATGATTGCTTTGAATGTAACAGAATAGCTGGCTGATGTGTACTCATTGCATCACAGTCAGTTACTCTTCTGTAGACAGAACAAAACATGAATAAAAATTAGTACTTTATTGTATTGGTTATAAATGTCTCATAAATTATCTAGGCATTATACAATGAAATTAGAACATAATATAATAAAATATAGCAAAATCACAATAGAGCAGTAAAATCCAGTACATCATAAAACCAACAGACACTTAGCAACACAGCATAGTAAAAGATGATACAAATACCAGAACTAATACCACCAAGCACTGAGTGAAAGATCACACCACAGGGACTTAAATAGTAGATTTTAAAATGTCTGGGAGAATAGAAAAGTCTTAGCCTGACACCAAAAACATCATCATGTGGACACAAGGCAAGCTTTCCTAGGGAAAGCATTCCAAAGCCAGGAGGCCACAGCTATAAAAGCCCTCTCTTTTGCTACTCTTCACACCTGCAATTAATAATAATAATAAATTTATTTATTACCCGCCTCTCCCAACGGATCGAGGCGGGGAACAGCACCAAACACAAAATACAAAACTGATTAAAACACTTAAAACCAACACATCATTAAAATACCAATAAAACATCAATAAAACACTTTAAAATTCATCTGGGTAGGCCTGCCGGAAGAGATCAGTCTTTATAGATCTTTTAAATTCCTGAAGACTGGTGAGTTCGCGAATCTCTCCTGGCAGGTCATTCCACAATCTGGGAGTGGCAGAAGAGAAAGTCCTCTGGGTAACAGTTGTCAGTCTAGTTCTTGTTGACTGTAGTAAATTCTTCCCAGAGGACCTGAGCGTGCGGGGCGGATTGTATGGGAGAAGGCGATCCCGTAGGTAACCTGGACCCAAACCATGTAGGGCTTTAAAGGTAATAACCAATACTTTGTACTTCGCCCGGAAACTGATTGGCAGCCAGTGAAGAGATTTTAAAACAGGTGTAATGTGGTCACTCCTAGATGTACCGGTGACCAACCTGGCTGCCATATTTTGAACTAGTTGAAGTTTCCGGACTAGTCACAGAGGTAGCCCTATGTACAGCACATTGCAGAAGTCGAGCCTTGAAGTTACCAGCGCGTGCACTACTGATTTTAGGTCTTCCAACTGTAGGAAGGGGCGCAGCTGGTGTATCAGCCGAAGCTGATAGTAGGCACTCCTGGCAGTCGCATCTGTCTGAGCTGTCATTTGGAGCGACGGATCCAGGAGCACCCCCAAGCTGCGAACACAGCCTTTCAGGGGGAGTGTAACCCCATCCAGAACTGGTTGACACACCTCCAACCCCAGGTTGTGGCCCTTGACAGTAAGCACCTCCGTCTTGTCTGGATTCAGCTTCAGTTTGTTTTTCCTCATCCAGCCCATTACTGCCTCCAAGCATTCATTCAGAGGAGACACACTATCCTTAGCTGACGCTGTTGTTAAAGGCATAGAGAAATATATTTGGGTGTCATCAGCATACTGATAGCACCCTGCCCCATGCCTCCGGATGATCTCTCCCAGCGGTTTCATATAGATGTTAAACAGCATTGGGGATAGGATGGCAACTTGTGGTACACCACATAGCTGCTCCTTCTTTGAAGAGCAACTATCCCCAGGCATCACCATCTGGAACCTGCCCGAGAGATAGGACCGGAACCACTGAAGCACAGTGCCCCCGAGTCCCAATCTCCTCAGGAGTTCCAGAAGGATACCATGGTCAATGGTATCGAAAGCCGCTGAGAAGTCCAGAAGTATCAACAGGGACACACTCCCCCTGTCAATACTTAAGTGTAGATCATCCACTAAGGCGACCATAGCAGGCTCAACTCCATATCCTGCCCTGAAGCCAGTTTGAAATGGGTCTAGAAAATCTGTATCATCCAAAACTGCTTGCAGTTGGAAGGCAGCTGCTGTCTCGATCACTTTGCCCAAAAATGGAAGATTTGATACTGGCCTGTAATTATTAAAGTCCAGGGGATCCAGGGAGGGCTTTTTTAGAAGCGGCCGTCCTACCGCTTCTTTTAAACATGATGGAAAACTCCCCTCCCTGAGAGATGCATTAATAATATATTGTAATTGTGATCTAACTGCATCTCCTCCCTGGGCGACCAGCCAAGAAGGACAGGGATTGAGAGGGCAAGTCGTCCTCCTCACTCGTCCAAGCAGCTTGTCCACGTCTTCGGTACTCACCAACTGAAACTGATCCAGTGTAATTCTACTCACGGAGTTGCTGGACACTCCATTGTCAGCCTCTGCTATAACGACGGCATCTAAGTTGGCTGTTATCCGAGAGATTTTATCTGTGAAATGATCGTTAAAGGTATCACAGTGAACTACCGAAGGCTCTAAAATCAGGTTCAGGGGGGAGGTGTCCGGGTTAGACCCCTCACCTCCCTGAACAGTTCTGCTGGATGCGAATTCGCAGACGCAATACGTGCAGAGAAGAAAGCTTTCTTCGCTGCACATATTGCCACCCCATAGGAACAAAGATGTTCTCTATGTCGTGTCTTATCGGATATAAGTCGAGTTTTCTGCCATCGGCGCTCCAGTCGTCGTCCTTTCCGCTTCAACTCCCTGAGATCTTCTGTATACCAGGGTGCCCGATTAGAAGCCGGTCAGAGAGGACGTTTGGGGGCGATCGTGTCGATAGCCCTAGTTAGGTCTTGATTCCGTCTATTGACCAGGGCTTCTACAGGATCATTGACGATACCAGCCATAGATCCCTCCAAGGCCTTCGCGAATCCAGAAGGATCCATCAGCCTTCGAGGGCGGACCATCTTAATAGGTCCGCCACCCCTGCAGGGGTGGGTGGTAGCCGTGATACTAACCCTGACCAGAAAATGGTCAGTCCATGACAACGCAGAGGTATTTGTTACCTCCGCCCACAGATCTGTCTGTTCGGAGCTGAAGACAGCATCGAGGGTGTGACCTGCTGAATGTGTAAGTCCAGAGACCAATTGGGATAGGCCCATGGTTGGCATGGATGCCATGAACTCCCGAGCTGCACCTGACAAACCAGCCTCGAATGGGATGTTGAAATCGCCGAGGACCAAAAGCCTGGGCGAATCCAACACCAGTTCCGAGACCAGTTCTGTGAGCTTGGCCAGGGAGTCTGATAGACAGCAGGGTGGCCGGTACACTAACAGAATCCCTAATCTATCCCTGGCCTTCAGACTCAGGTACACACACTCGATGTGATTCAATTGCCGGACAGGAAGTCTGGTCAGGTTAAGAGCATTGAAAGAGCACTCAAAAGGAGAGCTTCTGTATATGACCTTAAACTATAGAAAGGCGTTCTGTAAGGTACTTAGGTCCCAAGCCATGTAGAGCTTTATAGGCCAAAGTTAGCACTTTGTATTAAGCCTGGAAATGCTTTGGAAGCCAGTGCAGGTGAGAAAGGACTAGTGTAATATGACTCCTGGTCCCAGTTTTGCAGCCATATTTTGCACTAGCTGAAGTTTCAGCACCGCCTTCAAAGGCAGCCTCACATACATCACATCAAAAAAAAATGAGACAGGAGGTCATTGGGACATGGATCACTGCAGCTAGACTATCCACCTACAGATAGGGTTGTTACTAGTGATTAGGTTGTAGCTAGTAAGGTGGTCATTTTTCACTGAACAAATTTCCCTTTAGTGTTCTTAGAACTTCATGTTTTTAAGTCTCTTTTCCCCAAACTGTTTGAGGAGATTAAAGGAAAACTTGGGTTTAGATTTAAAATTTACAGTTGTCTTCACAGGAAAGTTCTAGTCTTCTAGATAAGGTTTTTGCTGAGATAACCATTTAATATCTTAGTGTTGTGATTCATCATGTTTTGTTTATTAACCAGTAGTATGTCTTACAAGTCAGAAAGGCATAGCTCTCAGATTGAATCAAGTCTCACTACAACTGCCTGTGAAACTGCTAGCAGAAGCATACGTTCCTCCTTGACAAATCCATGATGCCCCGATGTTGTGACTATGATCCTAGCCTCCAGTCATCTCCTCTCTGTGCCTACCTAGGAAGGTTGGTGCCTCATCATTATATATTGATGGTTGGTTCCAGGTGAAACAGTTCCCCTCTTCTCACAACTGTGTGTTAAGTTCTCAAAGTTCTTCTGTTGGAGATTCTGAGCAATTACCTGTTCCATGTAGTTACTTTTCCTATACCTTCCCTTTTCTAGTCTCATGCCTGAGGTATCACAAAGTTTGTCAGCCAGTTGTAAACGAAGATATTTGGAAGGGATCAAAAGGCTTCTTTCTTTCTTTCTTTCTTTCTTTGAAGTAGAATCATCCATTATTTTGCCCTTTGAAGATTAACCTATAGTATAAAAGAATGTTCATCACAGAAAGTTGCTTGCCTCTTCTCATGCTGTGTGTGCATGGGATTTGATGATTTATCCTATAACTAGAAATGCAGAAAGCAGAGCCGCCAGAAAGAAGTTATGTTATGGTACAGGATTTTGCAGACCCAGATCTGTCTTCAGTGGATTGCATTGCCTATGTTTCACTTCATCTGTAGGATGAACAGATGAAAGTTTTTGTAGGCTGTCTGGATGCCATGTTCGCTGGAGAGAATAAATGCTCTGAATTAATCCTCCAAAGAACCTGCATAGGATTACACATGGGAAGGTTTGCTCTAACAAAGCTTGACAACTCCTGTGTTAGAAATGTCAATCCACAGATAATAAGATGCTTCTGTATACATTTGTGCTTCGTCAAGGATTATTTATTTATTGCATTTCTGTACTGCCCAATGGCCAAAGCTCTGGGCAGTTCACAAAAAATAAAACCATGACGTACAATTCAAAGTACAAAACAATCAACAGTGTAAAAGTGCAATATAAAACCACAACCATGATAAAACTGAACAGCAATGCAGAGTTTTATACAGATTTAAAACAGCAAAGTTAAAAGACTAAGATGATAAACTGGGAAAATACTGGGAAAATAAAAAGGTCTTCACCTGGTGTTGAAAAGAGTATAATGTAGGTGCCAGGTGAACCTCTCTGGGGAGCTCATTCCATAGCTGCAGTGCCACAGTGGAGAAGGCCCTCCTCCTGGTAGCCACCTGCCTCACTTCCTTTGGCAGGGGCTTACGGAGAAGGACCCCAGAAGATGATATTAGGGTCCGGGCTGGGACATATGGGAGGAGATGTTCCTTCAGAAAACGTGGCTGCAAGCTGTTTTGGGCTTTGAATGTTAATACCAACACTTTGAATTGGGCCCAGACAAGGACTGGCAGCCAGTGAAGCTGGAAAAGGACTGGTGTGATGTGGTCTCGTTGGCCAGTCCCTGTTAACAGTCTTGCTGCCTTGTTTTGTACCAGCTGAAGTTTCTGGACCATTTTCAAAGGCAGCTCCACGTATAATGTGTTGCAGTAATCCAGGTAATAGGTTATCAGAACATGGATAACTGTAGCTAGGCTATCTCTGTCCAGATAAGGGTGCAGTTAGTATATCAGCCTAAGCTAATAAAAGGTGCTGCTCACCACTGAGTCTACCTGCGCCTCAAGTGACAGTTCTGGATCCAAGACCACCCCCAAACTACGAATCCAATCCTTTAGGGGAGTGCAACCCCCTCCAGGACAGGTTGGACATCACATAGCCAGACAGACAAACCACCTGCTAACAGTGCCTCAGTCTTGTCTGGACTGAGTTTCAGTTTGTTGACCCTCATCCAGTCCATTATCATGCTCAGGCACAGATTCAGAACAGCCACTGCCTCACCTGGGTTTGATGAAAAGGAGAGGTAGAGCTGGGTGTCATTCTCATATTGATGACACCTCAGCCCGCATCTCCGGATAACCTCTCGCAGCGGTTTCATGTAAATGTTGAACAGCATAGGGGATAAAATAGTGCCATGTGGAATCCCATGGCCTAGGTGCCTTGGCACAGAACAATAATCCCCTAGCACCACCTTCTGGAATCGGCCATCCAAGTAGGAACGGAACCACTACAACACAGTGCCTCCAACTCCCAACCCAGAGAACCTATCCAGAAGGATACCATTATTATTATTATTATTATTATTATTATTATTATTATTTATAGCCCGCCTCTCCCTTCGGATCGAGGCGGGGAACAGCAACAATATAAAACACAAAAATCACAACAGTTAAAATCTTAAAAGCAAGAGAAAAATACAACATTAAAAACATAGACCATGGTATGCTCCTGAGAGGTCGAAGAGAATCAACAGGGCTGCATTCCCCCTGTCCTTCCCACAGTAAAGGTCATCCCACAGGATTATTGTATAGCATCTTATAGAATACATTGTTGGAACTGAATTGCATGGCTACTTAGTTTAAAATAACAATTTGCTGGATAG
This sequence comes from Anniella stebbinsi, assembly GCA_029215795.1. Classification (NCBI taxonomy): domain Eukaryota; kingdom Metazoa; phylum Chordata; class Lepidosauria; order Squamata; family Anniellidae; genus Anniella; species Anniella stebbinsi. Next base: position 229,781,878 of record JARDYH010000001.1, read on the forward strand.
ATACATTGTCTTTGTGACTCCTAGACTCGGTTCAAACATAATGGGAAATCATGGTTTCTCACTAAAATATTTCTTTTCTAAGAAAAGGCTAAGCAAAGTTTGGAGGTTTACTAGTGCCCAGGGCAGATCCAATAGGATTGCACTCATAAATTCTTAAAGACAGAGAAATTTAAACCTTGCTAATCCCCAAATTAACAATTTCTATATGAACTCTTGTTCAATTATCTCATGTTCTCTGCGTCCACACTTCAAACTGGTTTAGTATTTTGGCTTCTACAGCTGCTAACTTGTTCCAAAACATGTTCCAAAATTCAGACAACATGGAAAACTACATTTAATTATGGTTTGTGCAATATGTCAGATTAATATGCCACGATATGATCATCCTAACTAGGTCAAGGAGTAACCGTGGTTACCTGAAAATGGGAAAGAAAGTTGCTGATCTCCTCCTTGCAGCTGTATTGGGAGAGGAGGGAAAAGCAAGATGGAAAATGTCACTTGATCATCTTTTGTGGGGAGGGAGGAGGTTTCTTGATGTGAGTTGAAGGTGGCAGGAGACGGCTCCTTTGCAAGCAGCGTGCAAACTACTTTCAATGTTGTCATATATCTCTGTATTTCATCCAAGCACTGTTTACAAAATCCCAAAGACCAGTTTCTATCCTATCTCCCGCCCATCCCCATCCACATGATTGGGATGAGAAACCAATATGTGGAAACTGGTTTCTATGTGTGAATTGCTCTTTTCCTCATTGGGGTTATCATAAATAAAAATAGATCTGTCATTTATGAAAGATTTGTCTTGTGTAGAACTGTCTGGGCTAATGGATTTGTCAGAAAACAAAGAATTTATTGTGTCCTGATTTGGTGGGGTGGGTGGGGGGAGGTTTAAATTGCTTACTTTTTTTAAAAAAACTGATGTGAATTTGGAGTTATTTCCAATGTTTAGGTTTCTGGCTGGGAATTTCAGAATTGAAAACTAGGGTTGACTATCAATCCAAGACTTTTGCTTCATCTTTAAACAGTTGTTCGAATAAAGTTTAATGCATGTGCTTATTATCAAATTCCTCCAATACCAATACATTTTGAGGACACTACTACTGCTATTGGAAGGAAAGGGATTTTTTTCTCTACATTCCCTATTATAGCAATGCTGTGGCTTTCAAGATATTGTTTGGAAGAACCCTGACATCAGGGGCTGTTCAGTGACAGATAGGTTTCTCTGAAGGACATGCCTGCCATGAACAATCCTTTTCACAGCAGTTCATAGCTTTGTGTGTTGTGTATGTGTTTTCTAGGTTGCATTTTCAATTTTCATCATGAAGTGAGAGATGAAGCTCCACAGGCCTGGACAGTGTTATAATGTGAATTGCATGTGCCCTAAATGCCTGAATATTCTGTGGCAGACACATGAAATTCCTTGGGAGACAAGTCAGTGTGGAAAAGGTTTTCTGAAGGAAAAGTTTGGAAACAACTATAGTAATGCTTCAAATCTAAATAGCTTAAAGAAGTAAGCAAGCATACCTTCAGGCTTAGCTTGTGTCTATTTTTGAATTGGTGGAAGACAGATTTTGATCTAAAGCTTTAATTTATTCATATGTAGAGTAAATCTGCAGCCTTATTAGAAATCTTACACTACCATGATAAACAAATAAGACACTGTAGTTGGTAATCAATTACCACAGATACTTAAGATCCCACTTCGTCCTGCCACTCCATCACCCATTCTATCAGCAATATAATTATCATCTTCAGTATAGATTCTGCTGTTACATGTGGGACAATGAATTTGCCATTTTTACAGTTGTGCTGTTCTGCAAGTTATTAAAAATTTAATATATTCTGTGGTAAGGAACACTCTAAAAACCCACATGATAATCATTAAAAAATATCTGCTCTTCTCTTTTGAAGAGCTCAGTCCTATCTGGTGGTTGTGCTCTTTTGCATGTGAAAGGAAAACTTATGGCATAACCCTATGAGGGAAGCAAAATGGAATTTGCAAACTTCATCTGGTGCAGAATATATCCTTAAATTAGTAAGGAACATTGAGTGTTTATGTATGTATGTTGTGTGATCAATACAATAGCTATTGTATAAAGGAAGATGGCACAGAATGAATTTATTTAGAGTATTGCTAGCCTGACTTTGCATCCTTCAGGAGCCACAAGGTGTCTTAATAACTATATGAAAACAAAACACTTAAAAAAATGGTGATGCATAGGAGGAGGAGGATGCGTAGGATGTATGACATGACCATGTGCTTAACTAGTCTCTTTGTTTATTTTTTCCTCCCTAGAGCACAAAGTGATCATTGTTGGCCTTGATAATGCAGGAAAAACAACCATTCTTTATCAGTTGTAAGTATGTAGTGCTATGAACAGGTGACTAGAATTGCCTTGATGGATCAGAATGGTAAACTAGATGAATTTTGATCTGTTTTTGATAACAATGGGCCAGATCCCCCTTGGCATACACAGTGGAGGTCGTGAAAGTGATGGCCTTCCCCTGATTGTCTGGATCAACAGTTCTCAGCTTCTGGAAGTCAGTGGTATACTCCGTTATGCGTAGGGCTTACCATTAACTATCATGGCTAATAGCTATTGGTAGATCCTTCATCTAAAATGTTCCTATTCTTTTTCAAAACCCCATCAAAACTGATAGCCATCACCACATTTCTAGTATTAAGATAAGAGGAAAATGTTTCTTTGTATTTACTATCCACACATCATTCATAATTTTATACCTCTGCCATACTTCCATCTTTAATATTTTTTATATTACTAACAACATCTACAATTCTTTAGACTCTGTTAGGAACGGTTCCTCCTCCTCCCCCCTCCCCCCTCCCCCCGCACACACCCAGCACTGTAATACCCTGTTTGAGATGGGACAACCAGAACTGTACACATACATAGTTTTCTAAATATAGCTGAGTGAAATCTATATAATTAGTACTATAAAACTTGCTATTTTATAATCTGTTTCTTAAAAGTAATTTCCATCACTGAAATTGTCCTTTCACTCCTGCTGTACACTAGTTTGACATTCTGAATGAATAGATCACAAACTTGGTTCTTTACTATGCCTTTATAAAGAGCTATAGGTGGCTCTTTAAAACTGGGATATGCAGTAGTGGCTTTACATGACACAGTAGTGGCTTTACATGACTAATAGATGCCCTGCTCTGGTATTCTCTTCTTTTTAAGACCTTGGAACTGAATGTGATCTCTGTGCTGCCAGAATTAAGTTTTATGCATGAGCTGAATGGAAACCTAGAGATGGCTGTTTAAAACAGTACATGGCACAAAGTGGGCTAGACACCTTTGCACCTTACAACCTCTCCCGTTCCTATGCAAATGTAATATCCGTACTTTGGTCTTTCAGCAGGCTGGAAATGGTGCACAGTATTATTTTCACCCCCAGGAAAATGAGCAATATGGTGACTAATAGGAACTGTTGCTGCTCATATATTTGTCTAAGAGAAATGTCCCATGTCATTATTACCAGTTGCTTTGGATAAGTTGCTATCTGTCTGGCATTACTTGGGGCCAAATTTTGGGATTAGGAGAATTGAGTGATGCAGCTCTTGCTGGACCATACTACTTCAGACTGTATGTGTGAGATTGCATACATAAATACTCCCACATTTAGAGGTAAACACCTTGCATGTAGAAGAATAGCTAAGATAGAATCTTTGTGTCCAATGTATTATCCTAGAAGCAATCTATACCATTCAGGAAAGTAAGTTCTACAAAGTGCTATATGGCAAGTTTGTTTCTGGCATGCTGTAATGGGGAATGAAAATAAAATGTTAAGGATGCCCTTTTCTTCTAACAATATATGGTATTTTCTTAAATTGTACAGTTTTTCACATGCCCTTTAATATCTCCAAAAGGCCAGTATGCTGAAGTTTTGGAAATTTATACTATCTTAACGTAATTGATTTTTTGTTGATATAACAATCCCAATAAAATCAAATTCTTAAAGGGTTTTTACCTAAAAGCAACATCTTTGATTGGAATTGTGGGGGAAAATGTTACCTTTCAGGTAAAATATATTAGCCACATTTTCTTATTTTGCATTTGTAGCAGAAAAACTACTTACTGACAGGCCAAGTCTGTGGTTCACGCAGTTCACAGCTGCTCCATGTGAATGTGGTTCACTCATTTCCAAAACTTCCACTCATATGGAGGCTTAATGTGACCCAGCGCTCTTCCAAATGTAGCTGCAAAGTACCAACGTCTATTTTTGCAGTAGTGTAGTGGAATTTGATAAAAAATACTGTTGGTGTGGTATGTCTGCATCTAGGGATATATCAGGTCACATTTTTTACTTCAAATCAACTGCAAAATTAACTGCGGCCTTATGCAATAGTTTAGTTCCTGTGAACTGTCTCTGTTTCTCACATTTGAGGATGTAACCATTTTTTTTGTGTTAATTTATGGTACAGTAACTGAAGGAAGTGCTATCTTCTTCATAGGATTGTATTTCTTGACCAGAGAGGTGTGGTTACAACAAATCAAAGATTGCCTTGAATTTTGTTGAGGCTGTTCCTGTACAGAATTATCTGGAAGTAAGTCCCATTGGGTCTGACTTCCAAACTTGTATAGGATTATTATTTGAAAATTCCGTACTGTGATTTTTAAAGCAGTACTTTTGGCACAAGCTATGAATAGATTATTTTATAAATTTCTACATAGTTAATTATCATTAATATGTACAGAACATGGATAGGGAGACAAAAATGCATCATTCTCATATTTTCTATCTTTTTGCAGTTCTATGAATGAAGTAGTGCACACCTCCCCAACTATAGGAAGCAATGTAGAGGAGATCGTCGTTAATAATACACGTTTTCTTATGTGGGATATTGGAGGCCAAGAATCTCTTCGATCTTCGTGGAATACATACTATACAAACACAGAAGTAAGATTTTGTCTTCTGTTGTCTCTCCAAAACAGAATATCATAATGTCACTGTAGGTAATCTCATGTGGAGTTTATGGTATTACTTAGCCAAAATTAGCAGTTGATCTTGTTGATCAAAATGGAAAATGAGAGAACTCTCTTTCATTGAAATCAGTGTGATTAAAAAGTGCTTGCCTTAGCAGTATCATGTCCTTATTAATGAGAGATTGGTTATTACTGACGCTTTGGTGGCCATTTTAGGTACTTCCTCCCTGTGTTGCATGTTATTACTATGGGCAAAATCCAACGTGGAGCTTACGCCTCTGCTGATTCTCTTATGCCCTGCCAATTCCATTGTGCAAGTGCCCCCACCCACTACTTGTGTATTGACAATTTACTGCTTCTAGGGCAACTTGAACTGAGAGGAAATGCGTAAGGGAGCTCTGCCAACCTGCCTCCTCCCAAAAATGAGCATTTCCACTTGTTTCAGTGTTTCTCCTATGAAGCACTAAATCTACCTTGCGTTAGTGGTTGGTCCCACTGCTTGTGGAAGGGAGTCAGCAGGGATGTAAGTGCCCCTTTGGATACTGCCCCAGAAGTTTTGTTTAACTGTTATAGCTGCCTTTTGTACATTAATGCAATAAATATTACAATCAGAAAAAATGTAGATACAGTTCTGTAAGTAGTTGCTTACCATGGGCAGTAACCAATTTGGCACTAGTACTAACATAAATTTTGTTGAGCTAGTATAAACAAACTAGCGCAATATCAATAACATACGTTGGCATGACGGATTTCCCCTCTGAGTTTGCATCCTAAGCAGCTCAGTAATCAAATGTAAAAACACGGCTGCGTTTTATGATTGAGCATTTTCTCTGATAAAACAAACACATCTTTTGGGGATGGTTCAGCTGAGACTCCAGCTAAATAGAGCATATGTACCATGGGGGAGTGGAATGCTATTTGCCTCACCTGTCTGGCATGTTACATGTCCACATATTCTGTAGAACTTATATGTGTGGATCCTACATACATAGACCTATTTTACCTGATTGCTAAAGCTTGAAAAAACGGAGGAGTGATTATGCAAATTCTGCCGACATATAATGTGCACAGCCCCGATGTAAATATGATGTCTGGCATTCCCAGAAGTGGGACTGCTATGTCCTTTGTCTTCTACCATGCATCATCTTTCCTTTGTTGGAGCGCTGCCTTAACACACACACCAGTAATACACACATACAAACACATCGCTGGGGGGTAATTGATGTTAAAGGTAAGGTATAATGGTTTGTATATGCTGGATAACTTCCTGTGGACCATGTCTGGATCTATCTGGACCAGCTTCTGGCCGTATAAATATAGCTTGGGGACTGTTATATCGGGGACAACTGTTACTCCACAATGACTAGCCACTTTTAGGAACGAAGTCCTTGGGATCAATCTGAATTAAATATCAACAAAAAGATGGAATTAAGGTAAAAAAGGAAGGGACTTCCATGAACCATTAGTCCCTTAAACGCTGCTTGTCCTTAATTATGTGTGTGGGCCTCTTTCCCAAAGGGTTCTCCATGCCTGCCCTTTTTGCCCAAGGCAGTCTCACCTCATAGTTGTGCCCTGTACTCCAGTGCAAATGGCTCACATCACCTCAGATGGGAAGTCTGCTTGCTGGAGGGGATGATCCACCAAAGGTATTTATTATCACCTCTGGTGGGAATGCCCGCGGGTTCAACAGTTCTGGCATATGGTACATCAGGAATTATTACATATAACAAAGTAATGTATTCGGTTTACCCCAGAACTATTCTTATTGTCTCTGTACTATAATAAAAATGAATCTATTGCAGCCAAATTTGTAATTCTCTTAATAGCATCTGCAAGACAAACAGTAGTACAACAATGGAAAAACCTGGATCATCTTGATAAAGAGGCATGGTATAGAAACGTATGGTCTACTGTAATCTGTGAAAAAATAACGCATAAGTTACGAGTACTACAAGGCAAAGATGATCCACTAATATTTAATGATATATGGGGGAAATTTATTTTACATACAATAGATTCGGATTCACTGACATATATGTTAAATATAGCTAAGGAGATTTGGAAAAGAAAAAGAAAAAAAATAGTTGTGTCTTGTACCATTTCAGACTGCATGTGAAGCTCTCATGATTGAATGCCACTCCGTACCCGAAACATCTCTACCCATAGAAAACTAGGTTTTGAGGAGAAAGGCTAGGCTAGAATATGATCCCTGTGTGAAAACATGAATCCCAACATGCAATATGAACTGATCTAGGCTAGGGCGTTTTTTTTTAGCAGACCTGTTTTTTGCTAAAATATTCCAAAGCCCGAAAATGTGTTTTGTAATAGATAATGCTGCTATATCAAGGTAACCCCAAAATACTACGTTTAAAAATGAAACTCTCACCTGAGCTATAGATGATTTTTAGACCAAGAAAAATAAGATCACACAAGGGTGTCATGTGGCCAACAATAGGCCTGATCTCATTCTTGACCTTCTAAACCAGCTTTCCTCAACCTGGTGTCCTCCAGATGTTTTGGACCACAACCACTAGAGATTTTACTATACTCAGCAGTACATAAAGGCTACAAATAAATAAACAGCCCCTATCACTTCTGATCATTGTCCATGCTGCCTGGGGCTGATGGGATTGTAGTCCAAAACACCTGAGGACACCAGGTTAGGGAAGGTTGTGTTTTTCTAATGGATCATGGCAATCATCCAGTATGAGGAGAACGCAGCAGTCCTAAACAAACTTTAGGGAGTAAGTTGAATGGGTGGAAATTACTGCTAAATAAACTTTTTTAGGATTGCACTGGAAGAGATTACCACAAGCGTAGAGACTGTAGTAAATTGTCTTCACACTTCAAACTTGTAGCTTCCATTAATGCTAGATTAATCTGGAATTGGAAAACCATTGATTTTGCTGCAGTGACATAATAGTTTTAACTATGTGTTCTGATACCACCTCAGCAGTGTTTTAATTTTTCAATGTTCTGTGGTTCTATGATATGTGTGAACATGCTTCATTTATTATTATTGTTTTCTTATTTTAGTTTGTAATAGTTGTTGTGGATAGCACAGACAGAGAAAGAATTTCTGTAACTAAAGAAGAACTTTATAAAATGTTAGCACATGAGGTGAGTACTTGCTGAGTTTTGGGCTAAATTTTTTTTAAATGCTATAATCTTATGCCTGGTTGTTAAAAGTTATTTTTCTGCCTCCCATTTATGCTCCCATTTTGATAATCATCTCTGCCTTATGTTTTCCTTCTGTGAATTCAGGACCTTTTAGATTTGATAAAAGCCTTGGGGTTGACAACATCTTTCATCCCTTCCTCTGATTTGTTTTTAGCAGAGACCCCAGAAAGATTCTCACAAGTGACTATTTATAATCCACTTGCTGCTGTTTGTGTGAAAATGTCGTAATTGTAGAAAGTTGTTTGTGTGGATTCCAGAATAGCAGCTTCAGATCTCTTTAACCCCCCCTCCCAAAACCTTGGCATTATAAAGCAGCAGGAATACCAGCGTAGCCTGTCTAGAGTCTTTTTATATATTTTGGAAGGCTAACTTCCCATCATACACTTTTTAAAGAACATTTACACATTTGAAGAACCTTTCTGCCCCAGCTTAACTGTAACAGCCTGTGCAGCAGACTTCTTTTAAATGCAACTTAACTTAATATAAGATTATCATCTGGGTCATGTTAAGAGTGATACTGTGCGTGAAAGTGTTAACTAGACTTGTAGCTTAAAACGTCAAAAAAAGGCATATGGGGTCCATGGGGCTTATTCCCAGGTCAATGGGTATAGGATTATAGTTTTAAGGCCACAATCCTATGCCTGTTTTTCTGTCTAAACATGCATAGGATTGTGCCCTAAATTGTATTAATTTGAATTGTAAAACTGATAGTGCCATACATATAAATCCCATTTGGGAAAGAGACAAATGGTTTCCTCCACTCTGATTTTTCCTCATGCTGTGTTGTAAAGGAGAAATGCTTCATAAAACTCTACAAACGCTAATTTTGAAAGTAAGATGTGTCATAAACATTGTTCATTAAAAGATTGTCAATTTTAAAGGTCTATCTTTTTAATTTTGGATTACTGATAATAGATTGAATTTACAGGGCTGCAGCAGAACAACCCCCAAATATGCTTTCCCAATCCCAGATGGTAATTTTGAGGTGTAATTTTAATTCTTTTTCGGGCATAGGGTGGATAAAACCGATTCATTCAGTTTGTGTGGTGGTTGCTTATCATAGCTGCAGCAGGGGATAAAAATTCACCAGTTTTGAGACTGGAGCAAGAGCTCTGGTTGCCACCATGTTCCTGGAAACGTACTCTAGAAGTGGGGAAACATGGCAGCAGCTGGAGCTCTTGCTGTGGCCATCATGGCTTTGATTTTAAATGGAGAGTGGAGGAGAAGAAGCCTGTCGCCGCCATCCTCAAAGGCAGCAGCATTAGAAAGATGAAAAGAGGGTGGAAATATAAATAAGCTGCCAGTATGGTAAGCATTCCCTGAAACCAGACAAACCAGTTCAGCCCCCCCCCCCTTCCCCAATCATGGCCAAGTTGAAAGCATTCTAGCCTTGAACTTGGTGAACATAGCCCAAATAGCCATTACCTTCTAGGCAAAGGTAGAGGTTGACCTTTTAACTAAGACATCTTTAGTAGGTTTACATGATGTAGGTATCAGATCCTCCGCGACATTCCATCACAGTCTCCTAAGATCATCAGAGAGCACTTTCTTGAAAGTTACATCCATTCACTGTCTACACAATGGGGGGAGGGGGGATTCAGTAACATTTTTGGCAGCTACGGTGCTTTCTTTTCCTAGAAACTCATTCAGGTCTGTACCTGAACACTTCTTAGAACTCCTGGAAGGGCACCTTTTGTTTTAACTGACTTTTAATTCTTTAGGTAGTCTGTCTTTTCATAAAATATTGAATTCATTCTTTATCTTGTTGGTTTACTGTGTTTTAAATTTAAATTTTAAGTAACCCACTGATCCCCAGAGCAAGAAACTGAAACAAATAAGAACCATAGCCGCATGAGTTCCATAACAGGAAAAAAGCCAAATTGAGAGAAATATTTAATATTTTTTCCCCTCTCTAGGACTTGAAGAAAGCAGGTTTGCTCATCTTTGCTAACAAACAGGATGTTAAAGACTGCATGACGGTAGCTGAAATTTCTCAGTTTCTGAAGCTTACCTCAATTAAAGATCACCAGTGGCACATTCAGGCATGCTGTGCTCTTACTGGTGAAGGGTAAGGAGTCTTTGCTTCATGGATACTTTTCTGAAGGGGACTGGTACTAAGGTGATACTACACATACCTCTTACGCTCATTTCTTCCCATTTGCACCTATATGACTACACCACTATATTTGGCCAGTGAATCTTTCCCTTTTTTAAAAAATGATGCACATGTTCACATATTAAAATTAAAAATGAACGATTGAAACCTTCCATGGCTTTACTATTTGAAATATGTAAAACCTATTTGGATAAGTAAGAAGTGGAGTCTCGAATAACTCATCTTTAGGGTTTTATAGGGGCAATTGTGAGAAGAAGTGGTGGGGAATGCTAAACAAGAGAGATCTAGCTTTTCAACATTACAACAACTATATTTGTTAATATTTGCGTAGGTAAAGGATTTCTAGCAAGTGCATCTTCTCAGCCTGAAGGTGCCCACCAAAATTCCCCCATCTATATAACTGATAAAGCTAAAGAAGAAAGCTGAATACAGGCCATACTTGTATTAGAGCTTCTGTTACTTGTTAAAGCACAGAAGAGGCAAGTATAAGATTATAGTAGAAGAGGCAAGTGTTTTGGTTAGGCAAAATTGTATTGCTCGTGCACTCATCTATACCAGGGAATAAACAAATGGTATTGGCATCAGACAAAGAGGGGTCCTAAATATGCTTCTCTTTATAAGTAGCACTAGGAGTTAATTTTTTAATTATAGTGTTAAATTGATGTTCTAAAGCTGGGGTGGGGGAGAACCTTTCTCAGCCCAAGGGTCTGGAGAGTGATATGTAAGCCATGGGTGTGGCCACATGCTCTCTGATCCATTCATATGCATCCATATTCTTTGTCTCCCACTGCACACGCACACACACCACCATGCACAACAATTGCACTTGAAAAAAGCCTCTCGTTGCAGCAATTAAAGGATTTCTTTTTCAAGCCTAATTGCTTGTGTGTGTGTGTGTTTTGGACATGGGTGCAGCTGGGAAGGAAAGGGTGGAGGGGGATTTTGAGGGGTTCACAAGGTAGAGGGAGGGTTAAATTTTCCTCCCCCCTGCCAATTAGGCTTGAGAAAAAGCCTGCCTTTGGTTTCAGTGGGAGGCTTTTTTCAAGTCTAATTGCTACACAAGGGGTGAGAGGAGACCAGGGGCACACGTGAGGTTTCCCGCTTCCGCTATCATTGCTCACGGGGCACATGTGAGGGAATTTCTCCGCAAGTAAAGGAGAGCCGTTGCGGGAGGACGTGTGCCCCGTGATGGCGCTTCCGATGTGTATCAGCAGAAGTGGGTGGGACTAGACAGATGGGGACGGGACACGGCAGTTTTTTTAAAATAACTCCTCCAAGATGTACACAAGCACAAACACACAGCAATGCAGGGGGGATAGATACTTTGTTGAAATTGCACTATTGCACATCAGTATAAAAAAAAAAGACAGTCGGCAATGAAACACGCTGATGCCCATGCACATTCCCCTGACAGCGGGTTGGCTGTTCGCCAAGCCAGGAACTCGCGAAGGGGGGGGGCACAGCAACCGGGGACTTCAGGATTGTAGCGAGAGATGGGGAAAAGCCACTACAAAACCAGTCAGCGATATTCCGGAAAAACTGAGTGGTGGTCCCGAGATCACTGTGGGAGTAGGTGAACATCACGTGGCCCGGTAGGGACGACCTCGATATTATTCCGGAATAAACGGCTGTTGTAGATGGCCCCCAGGAAGGAAAGGGGTGGCTGGAATAGGAGGAGGTTTTCCGTTCCTGTTTTAAAGTATAGTTTTGAATGTTTTCATTTCTTGCTCTGTGATTTCGTTTTAACTGAAAGCAGATGATAAATTTTCAAGTAAGCAAAGCTTTGCAGTTAAACACTTACAGCAGAGATTGCCTAAAAGTAGGAGTGCTTTTCTGTATTGCTTTTATTGTTGGCCATTCTTGATAAACTACTTCTAAAACTGGAGAATTTCAAAAGCACAGTAGTCTGGTATATCAGAAAGTGAAATCCCACTGGGTGTGTCACCAGCCCTTGGATGTGCCTAAATTAGATTTCAGCTGTAGGAGTGATCAGGCATTGGCTAACAAAACCTGTTTTGCTTTCCAGAAAAAATATGCAGTAGATTCTGTTGCTGACATCTTGATACATATCTTTTCATTGTAGCAGTAATAATAAAGCCGTGCAAAAACTGCTAGCCTTCAGAATATTTTTATGACCTGGTGGATCGCCCACACAAGTGTTAATAGTTTGGACATTCATGGACTAGAAGTTTTTAAAACTATATTCTGGTTTTAAACAACATCCCAACTACAAATTCCCCAAAGTTTTCCTGCCTGGTCATCTCGGATCTATTTTTTCTTGTCAAACAACCAGGAGTGATGATGATGATGATGATGATGATGATGATGATTGTTAATTACAGTTATACACCGCCCCATAGCCAAAGCTCTCTGGGTGGTTTACAAAAATTAACAAATTACAAAAAATAATTTAAAAATTATTACAACTGTATAATAATTCATAGTTGTTCTATACCCTATTTTAAGTGTTGAAAGTACATCACACTATTTCAGTGATCTTTACAACACTTCTGCAAGGTTGCTAAATATTATCTCCTAATTTTTCTTATGGGCCTGATGATGAGGGCAGTGACTTATCGAAACTCACAGAAGTGGCATTTAAATGGGCAAGAGCTGAAGTCTGCTACAACATTCTGTTATGTAAATAAAATAATGTTTTTAAATATTTCATTCACAGGTTGTGCCAAGGACTTGAATGGATGATGTCAAGACTTAAGATCAGATGATTTTTACTCTGCACAGACATTATAAGGAAAAAGTGCTGAATGTTTGGTTATCTTGAGAGCTGTGAATTAATGGTTTATCGGTATTTATAAAACCAGAACTGAATTCTACTTTTTTTGCTACTTAACACACTAAAGCCACCTCTGACGGAAAGAAAACAAACTTGACTTCCCAGATGTTTCCTCTGGGGTGGAGTTTAAATACTGCGGCTGACCTTAATTTTAAAGTGAAATCACTTGAGACTGTTCAATAAATAATGTGTGGGCTGAGAGTGAAAGAAGAATTTTAACTTTTACATTTTATTATTCCAGTCTAACACATTCAGTTGAAATTGTTGACTTTATTCCAGCAAATCAGAAAAGAAAATCAGTGGCACAGGTATTGACTTTTCAGTATTGAGAGTTATTCAGTGTGCTTCAGAAGTGCAACGATGTTCCTGTATGTGTACTGTACATTTTGTATACTTATACCTCATGTTAAGGTTGATTCAGAGCTGTACAGAGAAACGGTAAATATCATTGACTCTATCAGCACTTTTGCTTCTGAGATTCGCAAACTGGTTAACAGCAGTATGTGAATACAAGCCACTTTAATCCAGTTAAACTCCATAGGTTGTATCCAGCACTGTCAGTCCACCAGCAGAATGGATTTGGCTTGTGGAACAAATTACCCCATCCCTGTTTCATCCCCACCCATGCACCCAAATCTTTGGACAGTTGGAACCTCTGGAGCAGGTTTTGGGGCACAGGGCCTACCAGGGAATGAGAAGAGGGGAGGAAGGAAAAGTTCCATTATGTGAGTGGAAGTCCGCTCGCACAACATCGAATGTTGCCCCGTGATAGTAAGCTGTGGATCAAAAGTACTCCTAAATTGTTTTTCAGTTGAGCTGTGCAAAATAATAGTAACAAGGTAGTGCTGTCACATCGTTTGTATTTTGTCCTATTCTCCATCCTATTCACATGGCAATGGTGATGGTAAAATTCTTGGAAATTATTTATTTTTCCTTTTTATGCGGCTTAATATTGGCATGTAGCTGTATCAAACAAGAAAATAAAACGGCAAAGCATTTGGGGGGGGGGGAACCTATATATATTTTAAAGGTTGACATTTTTATTGTGTTGGCTGAGAAAATCTCTTGAAATATTCAATACAATTTTTAAAAAAGCATAGTTACACCTGGGTTTGTATTTGGACGTGTCCATTTGGACATTTATGTTAGAGTATACAATGCTAAAGAGAAAACAACAACAATTCTTCCCCTTTATCTCACAGAAGTAGACTAATGAGAAACTTTGCAGAATTGGTTGTTATATTTTGGAGCACCCTTTAGAGGAAGTAATGATGCATCTTTGTGATAAACCAAAAGAATCGGATCCAGATTAAGTTAATTGCACTTAATTCCCATTGAAATAAGTGGAACATTTCATGACTAACTTAACCTGTTGATTTCAGTGGAACCTAAGTCCAACAAACTTAGTCTGGCTTAAATCCATTATTTCTTTTTAGGGGACAACCAAAAATCTAAATAGCAATGTTAGTAGCAGATCAAAAAGTATCACTTATGATCTGCTTTTGAACCTCTCTAGGAATTTCTTCAGTCATTTGCTCTATGGCTTGGTGTGGGCTGTCTCTTAAAGAAACAGAAATCTAAACACAGTGCATGGCACTTACGAAGCAGTTCTCTGGATTGTGGAAACACTGTGATCCAGATGAATTACAACTGACAAATTTATCCACCCTTGTTTTCAGAATTCCCATGGTATTAAATGATATGAATAAATTCTTTTTCTTTAACTTTGTGTAACAGACATTGTGAAGCTGGGGGGATGGGACAGTAAGCTGAAGAGGTGCCATTGCATAGAAAAATACTCTGTGTTATAAGGATTGTGATTCTTATGAAAGTAGCATTTTGGTGTTCTGAACACTGTGCCTACCATCCTTATCAGGCTTTTGGTTAATTTAGAAACATACATACATACGCACCTGATAAACTGGAAAATATATATATAACTAGCGCCTGGTAAACAGGAATGCCTTATTCAGGGTTTTTTTGGTTTTTTTTAAAGGCCATTAATTTGCTCTTACAAACAAACCTGTAATATGGTAGTTGGGTCAAAATGTCTTGAAATTAGGACATATTTGATAGCAGTCTTGACTCTTGGAATCTGATGGATGAGCAAACTGGGCATGTATCATTATTGATTTCTAGTATATCCCCTAAATATGTTTACAAATAATTTCTTATCAAATGCATGTACAGTATCAGTGGTGCCATTAAACTGGTATATCAGTGTTTGGGAGGAGAAGGAACAATTAAATTTATTGGCTGGAATACAAAGAGCTGCTTAGTAGAATAAAAGGGGTGTGTGATCATCAAAACCATGGTCGTTGGTTGTTGTTTTACTTTTCTTTGAACTTTTTTACTTTCCTCCAAATGCTTAGTTGCAAACTGTTTTTGAAACTCCCCTTAATTTCAAAAGCAGTTTGCCATGACGTGAAGGAAACTGCTGTTTGAGAGGGGGAAAAACAAGAATAAAGCCCTTTGGGGTAGCTGCATGTTTCTCTGAATCTTAACCAGGATTTTTCTTTTTCTTTTATCTGCGGGTTGTAATCAAACAAATGCATTCTTGAAACACATTGAGAAAACTGTTTTTTAGCTGTACTGAAATAAAAATATACAAGACTTAACTAAAATGTGTAGACGTTTGGAATATATCCATGTTACCAAATTAAATGTATTGAGCACCCTGTACTTCCATATCTGTTTGACAGTAATGTGTAAGAGGTCTCGAAGAAAGTCAGGGTTCCCCCCCTGATGATAGGTCTCTGTAGTTTTTGTTTGTTTGTTTGTTTGTTTTTAAAGGGTGAGGATTCTCCTGCTAGCATGCACTTTCAGTTTGGGAGCGAACACATTAACGGCAAAGGGAGGGAGATGAACTGCATAATCCTCCAAAGAAAGTTTTATGTTTCAAGGACTTCAGGGAACAACATGCATACAAATGGACAAGCAATGCCCAACTTAGATTGGCTGACTGACCCTCCGCGTTGACAACTGAAAAGATATCTCACACAACTTTTAAGTATTTCAGATTGGAATGAGGCAGGAGTGAGTAGACACACTCCCTCCTGCCGGTTAGACACCCTGGAGAGAGCTTAGCATAGTCTTCAACTAGTCACTTTTATTTTGGGGTAAGGGTATGATGTTACCAATCAATTCTATCAATTATTTGGAGTTATATTTGTAGTGGAAGCCCATTTTCATGTTTGTGTATGTTTTTGTCCAAAACAAGTTTTGTACAGGAAAAAACTATGTACGTACACTCCTTTTAAGCTAACTGTTTACTGCCATTCCTCTGAAACTTAGCTGAAGGACTTTGGGTGTCATTCTAGCTCTACAGGTAAAGTTATCCAAAGCACTAACACCAATGGATTAAGGACTGCTTGGCACACACAACTTTCTACCTGAGTTCAAGAAAAAGCATACACCATTGTGTGGTGTACTTGTGTTTGTGTGTATAACTTAATATCAAGTATAAATGTTTTGCAGTGCTATATACTGCTCTGTTTTGCAGAGTGAAGGGATAGCATGCTCCGTGCCAGCCTTCCCCAACCTGGTGCCCTCCAGAATGTTTTGGACTACCACTCCCACCATCCCTGAACATGGGCCATGCTGGGTTGGGCTCATGAGAGTTGAAATCGAAAACATCTGGAGGGCACCAGGTTGAGGAAGGCTGCTCTATGCTTTTGTCCAACATGTGGTTGAAGTGGATCATAAGTGTTTTACTTAATGGGCAAGTTGACTGTTGTTTACCTAAAGCCACCCTGGAATGTACTTTGGTTCATGTCAATCTGTAGAATAGTAATGGCATAAAACTGTTCTGGAAAATATGTCAAAGGAAGGCTTGAAAGGGGGCAGTTTCTAGATTTTGACTATTGGAAGAACTGACTCTGGCATTTAGTTTTTGTTTTTACTAGCCCTGCCTGCACGCTTGCTTCTGTGCCTATTGTAAAACCTACTCAAGTTGTACATTTGTAAATAAACAGATTATTACAAAGTTATTGTAAGGCTGGCACTATTCTCCTTTAAAACCAGTCCGCACAATTGTGACTCAGTTTGAATGAGACTAAAAATTATCAAACAGTCAATGGAGCATAATGTGTTTGGCTTTGCAGGCCATAAATAGTGCAAGCCTGCTAAAAAGACATTCCAGAGCTTCTCACTGGGAGAGGATGATATAATGCAATATAAGAAGGAATGTTTAGATTTCATCTCTTCCTGGCACTTATAAAGTAGTGAAGTCCACTTGTAAATGATGTATCAAAAGGGGAAATAGCTGTATAAACAGCCTGTGTAAGGATCAAATGTATTAATTCTTGATGAATGATTGGAATTACTAAATGCTACTTCAAAAGTAGTCTGCGATGCTCTGTAATGGTAACTTTCAGAGGAAAGAACCATCTGATGTGATGTGTTTAACAAAGGACTTTTAGCTAATTTTTGTATTATTTAAAACACACACACGTTTTCATTGTGAAGCTGCAGTCACATGTTAAGAGATGGGAGGCTGAACTTGGGGAGGGGATAAACTTAATTCTGTGGTACCACAAATGTTTTTCAAGTATAAGATTCCTGGTTTAAGCTCTGTCATATCCAGAAGATGATGTTAGATGGCAGAATTAGGAAAGTCTTCTGACATCCTGCTGCCAACCAGGATGGGCAGTACTTGGCTCAATGCGACAAAGATTTAAATCTATGGCTCCAGTACAACAATACTGTTCTGCTGATGGAAGTGCTTCCATTGCAGAAACCAGGAAGAACTAATTCCCCTTCCTCCTGCACCCTCAAATTCTGCTCCAGAGGGCCGAGAACCCCTTTGGAGCAGGTTTTAGGATGGTGTGGAGAGCTAGAGGGGGGGAAAATCCCATCAAGCTAGCAGACCTTCACTAGCGTGATATTGGGTTTAATCCAGATGATGCAGCTCCAATCTCACTTAACTATATGTTGTCTGCCTTCAAAACCCAGACGTTCAGGTTATCCCTGACCTCTAACCAGCTTATTCCTTCTTGAACTCCTTGTTTCCCCCATGCTGGAGCAATCCAAACCACATTCAGCTGGCCACCAAGTCTAAATATAAAACAGTCTGCAAACCATAACAAGACTGATGTTTGTTGTCAATTTTGATAAGCTGATCTGTTTAAAAGTAATTTCCTTGTGGATTATACTGTCAAAGCACTGATGAATAAGACATTACACAACATAAAAGTTGGTGTCAAAATGGTAACTCCAGTCCAGCTCGTTGTGATTGTTTGGTTGAATGCAAGTTAGCTGGTTTCCAATTAGAGTTCTAGTTGGGACAAGTGTGTTCACATTGTGTGGCTTTGACAGAAATAACAACACATACGTTACTAGTTATAGCAGCCCTTTAAAAAAACTCAGGTCTTTAATCTTTTGGCTGTAGGGATTAAACCAGAGGTCACACTTCCTAGTAAATGTGGGATGAGCTCACGGGATAAAACGAATATGCTGTGTAATGGGCCCTGCAGCAGCTGCCTTGTTGTTGATGCTGCTGAACACTTGTGAGTATGGAAACCTTTTGTGTTAACAGATACAGCAGCTGCCTAAGCTTGCATGGTCAGTGACACTTTTGCTATAAATAATAATCGTTTGATTGTATAACAGCCAGAGTAAGGGGGAAGCGGGAGTTATAGTGACATTTCATTGGCTATAATGTGTCACAAAATGGCCAGATTATTCAAAATTAGCAAAATATGGTGTTACACATCCTGTTGAAACATTGATCATTCAGTGTTAGTTGGAGCCCACCGGCATCTGGAGGGCCATCCTTGCTGTAAACAGCAAGGCTTAGGTCTTTTAAGCACAATGGAATAAGATCACTTTGCATGTTATGTGCTTTGACACTACTCGGGAACTGTTGCATTGTCTGAAAATTACTCGTTCCTCAGTAAACCTGAAGTGGCTGCTTCATGTAGCATGTTAGTTGAACCTTGTCTTAGCTTTTATGTAATACTTTTCAATGATGACCCCAAATCTAGCCCACACTAGATTGTAGAGGGTTAGAAGCCTCTCCACTCAGCACATAACAGTTGGGGATGGATGGAAGCAGTTTTGCATTGTGGATAACAGTTTTATTATCTCGGGATTTCTCTGGTAGCTTCCTCTGCCCCAGTCCAATATTGATACTGTTGCTCTAAGGATGACTCTTAGAGGCCATGTAGCAGCCCAGCCCCCAAAACCCCCACTCCAGTCATATGATTAGAAAAGGGGAGGAGGAAGGTCACAGTAGCTTGAGGTTGTAGTTGTTGCTTATTGAATTCCATATAATGAATAAAGTTGAACAGTTTCCTGTGTTCAGTCCTGCTTTCTGACCAAAATAAATTCTCTTTCTCAAGCCTACATATCACTTTTAAAATCCTGGGTGTGTCGTAGGGCACCCATGTGTCCTTTTTTATAGAGGACAGTCCTCTCTTTGAAGAGCTACTAGAGGACTGTTCTCTCTTTTGAGGCATCTTCTGTTTGAAGGGCTGTCCAGTCCATGTCCTGTATAAAGATAAGGAACTCCCAGAAGGAAGAGCTGGGCTTTGGAGTTGCCCACCAAAAGCACTTAGCAGTCTGAGAAAGGCACATTGGTCACATGGTCAGAGTCTTCCCCACTATGGTGAGATTTCTATTTAAATTTTTGTAATAATGTCTATATTTGCATCTATACATATGCATTTCCATATGCAAATTTGATGCAAATAAGTGTTCCCCTATTTGGCGATAAAGAAGTGGCCACCCTCTGTGTGCGTCAACAGTGCAAGAGAGGTGAGGTATACAGCCTCCAGCGAATTACTGAAAATGAAACTGCCACCACCCTATATAAAAGACTGATAAAATGGTGGGGTAGTTTTGCTGCTGTTTGCCATTTTTAAGCAGGTACAGTTTGAGATGTGGTATTTTCCAAAGAATCAAAGGAAAATACTATTAAAAAATAAATAAAAATAAAAGCTTCATTAAGTGTAATAAAGGTAGATCCATGATTGCTTGACTCTCATGCACTGCAGATGATAACCAATAGGGACCTGTGACAGTTCAACTGCATTCTGTGTGGCTAATTGCACAAGGTCATGTGTAGCCTGTTAGAAAATAAAATTCCCATTGGTGTTCAGGAGGGGTCAATAAAGATATGACATAAAAGAACAGATAACAGATGTATAGATAACATGTATTTTATCATCTTGGCGAGGAACAGACAATGACAACATATTACTTGCTTATTTCTTCCTTAAATATTGAAAGCTACCCTGGGAGCCTTTTACATTGTTTTGGTCCATGGGAAACATGGAGTGGCTACTTCACCTAGAAGGTTTCTATGGGGACATGTGTTGCAGTTAAACACTGAGCATATAAAATGCAAAAGTTGGCCAAAAGAAAAATGCCAAAATACATATTTGGACGATATCTTTATTAGATCAACTCAAAGAGCACAAAAGAGTTTACGAGTTTTTATTTTTCCAGAACTCAAATGAGGTCGTAAACAAAGCAAAGAGGTGGTGGGGGTGGGGAGAAAATGGTGGCTGATGTTGAAGCCATGGAGCCTGTATTTAGCCATAGTGTTAAGATGGAGTATGAGAGGAGGATGGACCATTTTAATGAGGCTCTACCAAGTGGTGTGATGGTTTCAAGTTACACCTAGGAGTGTCCCTAGGAGTGCTGGGATGAAGTAAGAAATGTTCATGTCAATTTTGAAAAGATAACATTCAGCTGTTACTCAGAACTGTCTCCGTTCTTAGACAAAACACAGATTCCTTAGTAGGTGGCAAACTGAAGCAGCATATTTACCTGAAACTCTTAACAACATTTCATGCATGGGATGAAATAGCATATAGTCCATGAAAGCCCATGCCAGAATAAATGTGTTAGTCTTTATGGTGCCACAAGACCTGCCATTGTTTTGCTGAAATACACCAACCAGCTATCCCTCTATGGAGCCAAAGGCAGCTGAAGTATGAAGGTAAGAAACCTCTGGCTTAATAGATATTTCTGATCAACAACAGATGGAAATCCAAAAGCAACAATAGTGTAATGGCTTTATTAGGTACAAAGTAATGAATTAACTATATCTTTTCTTTGCCTGACTACTACTGTTTTCTGAAATCTACCTTAGTCCTAAGGAAGATATTAAACCGTTGATGCATCTGAACTAACAATCATATTTTGGCAATGTTTTTACAAACCATTTACTCAGATTTAGCAAGGGAGATCAATGGCAGATGATGCAGATGTGCATCCACACCTGTATTGCAATGTATTGCAATGCTAATTTGACCAGGGTATCTGACAAGAATTAGGCTGAAGATATTTATTCATACAGCAATCACAACAACAACAACAACCTCTTTGACCCTGCAGCCTTTTTCCTTATAGTACATGACTTTGGACAAGATAATTTCCATGTTCATTAAAATGAATCGAATTTTGATTCAGCCAGTAACGAAATACCAAGGATTTTTTAAAAAAAGTAATTTTAAACCATGAAATTTTATTTCTAAACAGCACCATTTAATTTTCCTCCTAATTTTAGCTCCTTAAATAATCAGTAATATTAAATTTATCGATCAATTATGTAGAGGTTCAAAACGTATTTACAGTTAAAAAGGAAAAAAAGCCCACAATGGTACTTAATGGGTTTCAAGGTAAGCTTCCCTTTTAATGAAATGCAAGTGCTTCCTACGTGTTGATGGAGGTCATTTTCTGCATGCCACAGCACTAAGTAAGCATGATTTTTACCGCTGCTATGCATAAGATGGCAAACAGCCCAACACAAAGCTGGCTGGCGTATTCGCTAGTATAGTGCTGATGCTATCTTTTCCGTGGACAGGGAAATTCTGCACCTGGCCCTGTCTATTCGCTATTATATATATATTAAAAAGATTAGAGTGTTATCTGCAGCCTTCTCTAGTGCCCGTGCAAGAATTGGAAGGAACTGAACAGAAAGACTTCCTGGTTCATTTGAGCAAAATGGAATAGCTGCATAACTCCAGCCAAATCCAGCGACACTGCACACACCAAGATCATGTTTCTATGTGTATGATATCCAAATGTTTTTCTAACTGAGGAAAGAAAGAGATCAAGAACAGTCATGACATATTTTAATACCATGCAAGATTTTTAAAACTTGCAGTGTCATCTTGAAGATATGAGAGGAGGGAGCGCTGCTAAAAGAGCAAATGAAAAACAAAACGAACCTGTTTTCACATATAGGAAGAATCCAAATTGCCAGTCGAATTTACAACCGAGTTGCTCTTCGAAATGTGGCAGGGAAATAGTAGTGCAACAAGAAAAGTTAAGATGTACTTTTGCAAGTTGCAAAAGAACAAAGCCAAGCACATTATTTACAATTGAGTGGATTAGAGCAAGGCTTTGATCTATCATGTTACTCTGTCAGATTCTTTAGCAAGAAAGCACATTGCCCTATTCAGCTGTTTACTCCTGGTTCCATCAATATTATATGAGGAACAGGAATTATGGCTGAGCAAGGGTTATAGAATATATCCCATAGGACCAGAGCTTCAGCTGATGTTTATAGTATGGCTTGCATAGCTGAATTGTCTAAGGAAAATGTGAGTCATTTCCAATCATCAACCATTTAGGCCGAGAGGAATGATATGTATGAGGCGGCTACATTGAAATAGAGCGGCCGTGTGTAAGACACACAATGTATATTCAGCTAATATGGAGATTTGGATAAACTGTACTTAAGTGATTTGTTATATTTTACTAGATTCTTACTAATTTTCAATAGCCAATTATTTGGTTTTTACTGTTTTACTCCCAGATTTGTTATAGTTACAGAAGTTGTCACAACTAAGCAGAATGAGGCATGATGTAAAAATTTGTCCTCTTTTGGGAGGGAGGAAAGGAAGCCCAGCCCCCAATATTTTGCCTCCCAAGGGCAGGACCGTGCAGAGCTGGTAATATGCCCAGGCCAGATGGGAAGTGTGTGCCCCCCCATTTCATAAAAGGACAACATGGACGCCCCAAGGGGGCGTGCCCACCAACATGTCCATTCTACATAACACCTTCATATTAAAGCTGTTCTACAACACCTCAAGGCACATATATCCCTGCCCCGCATGTGGCATGGCCCTCTGGAGCTTGTAGTCTGACCGTGGTATTCATGATGGATGGCTTCTGTGTTGTTTCCGCAAGGCAGTCACATCCCCCTGACCGGAATATTGTCCTCAGAGAGGTACCTACTTTAATAACCTTGTTCAGGCATTATGTTTAAACAGGGAATTTCAACTTATGTAGGGATGTGAGAACATACATCCTGCCCCTACCCCCAAGGTCTCCTTGCCTGCCCACTCCACTCCTGTCCTTCCAATGCTGAGCTGGAAGATCTGAAGGGTGCTTCTATGTGTGTTCAGCTGAACATGCTTAGAAGCCTTTCTGTGATTAGGAATCCTAATTTATCAGGTTTCCTTTTCACAGGGAGGCTTCTGTGCAAGTTCAGCTGAACACACATATAACCAAGCATCTGCCAGGCCTTCCCATTCAGTGTGGGACGTTCAGGAATGGAGAGGGTGGGACAGCACATGCAGTGATGTTGGGGGTGGCATCTGCGTGCTTAACTGGCGATGCAGGGAGTTTTATTCCTGCCGACGTTTGGGAACAACATTATAGAGTAATACAGAATGAGGCTTCGATATCTGATTCTGCCCCAGTGTTAAAGTCAGATTTCCCCACCTGGCCAGATGTAGACCCAGGCCTTATAGAAGACTTATTATTAAAATTAAGGGTGGGTAAAGCCCCCGGCCCAGATGGAATCATCCCAGAACTGTTAAAAAACAACCCAAGTCGGTGGGCACCAGTATTAGCCTCTCTCTTTACAATAATTAACAAATCAGGGCAAATTCCCACTGCATGGCGGAAGGCATTGGTGATTCCAATCTATAAGAAGGGTCCGAGAAATGACCCGAGTAATTATAGACCCATTAGCCTGCTGTCAGTCGTTGGCAAGATTTATGCCAGTTTTTTGAACATTAAACTTAGTAATTGGATCAGCGAGAACAATATTTTGGGACAGGAACAAATTGGATTTCAAGTCGGGAGCTCAACTAACGATCATTGTTTGGTTTTATACCATCTGGCCCATAAATACACTGCAACAAAAGGAAACAAACTGTACTGTGCTTTTATAGATCTTAGATCAGCTTTTGACTCTATATCTCCTCCCGATTATGGAGGAAGTTAGAACAACTTCATATAGACAGCAGATTGCTATTTTTGATACAGTCCATGTATCATAACACCACAGCACAGGTTAGCTGTAGCAAACAGGGCCATCTCTCCAGCGAATTCGTCATTTCTCAGGGCCTTAGACAAGGCTGTGTTCTTGCGCCATCCCTGTTCAACTTGTTCCTGGCCGATCTTCCCTCGTCACTGTCAACACTGCAATCCCACCCTCCTAGAATTGGACAATCAAAAGTCCAAATACTTCTTTATGCGGACGATGCGGTTCTGTTATCCCAGACTCGATTGGGGCTTAGGAGACTTCTCAACGGTTTCGCAGATTACTGTACTAAAAATGATCTAACCATCAATTACCAAAAGTCCAAAGTCCTAGTTTTTGCAAAGAAAAAAGTAAGATTTAAGTGGTCTATGGGTGGTCATAATATTAACCAGGTTAGCTCTTACAAATACCTAGGGATCTGTTTTCAGGAGAACCTTAAATGGCAGGAACATCGTAAATATATTAAAAATAAGGCAGAAAAAACAATGGGGGCTCTCTGCCGTTTTTTTCTTTATAATGACAGCAAATTTCTGCCTGCAGCTATCAGAGTTTTTAAGTCCAAACTGGTATCTCAGATTCTTTTTGGAGCCCCAATTTGGTTCCCTTTGGCCAAAGGAACACTCGAGAGCATCCAAACGACCTATCTACGACTGCTATTTGCAGTCCCCAGATGTGTATCTGGGGCTACTCTTGCTCTAGAGGGTGGTCTGCCCTCACTGAACAGTTTGGCCTGGAAACACACTGTGCACTTCTGGTTTAGATTATATCATGGCCTGGCTCCAAGCTCCCTGGTATCCCAGGCCCTATTAGATTCTTACATATCACCATGGACTAAAGCAATAGTACAGAAGGTTAACTCGCTAGGACTTTCTCCATCCCATCTACTATTTATGGATGCAGATACTGCTAAAAGGATGATAGGGCAAAGGATATTAGATATCGATTTTCAAGAACAGCTGACAAAAGCTCGGGGCCCATGCTCCCCTTTCTCATTGGGCCTAACTGAGTACAATGGTAGAAATGGAATGCTATACTTGAGCTGGCTATATGTGCCTAAATATAGGAGAGCTTTTACACTAGCCAGACTCAACGTTCTCCCCTCTAAATTGACGGAAGGGAGATACAAGAAAATTCCATTAGAAGCCAGACGATGCCCCTGGAACGATCTGGATGTGGAAACAGTTGAACATATGCTGTTAGATTGCAGTTTTTACAAAGAAATAAGAAATTCCATGTTAGGCCCAATAATACAAGAACTAGGTAAAAATGGGCAGCAAATTCTGATAAGCACTTTATTACAGGGTAAGGACAAGACGCTTACTCTGCAAGTGGCAAAATTTGTACACTGTATAATAGTCTGCAGAATTCAAATATTTAATAGCCAGCCTTTATAGATTTTAGGTACCTCTTCCCCTCTTATGATAGTTATATATTTTACTTTATAAATTTTAATGAGTGTAAATGAACATTGTATCAATGTTTAAATGCTATTTGCTGATGTTTGGCCTATTGGCTGTGAATAAAGTTGTTGTTGAATCTCACTACTCTACACAAGCTGAAATGCCCTGCGTGCGTAAAATAGCCTTCTATAGTCATTCAGGCACCAGACAAATAATACCTTCTGATTTTCCTAGGCCTCTTAATTGAACAATTAAATCACTATGTGATTTTATATGCAGATCTTACATAATTTATTGTTACTAAGCATTTTGCATTGTATGTATTTTAATTGCGCTTGTGTTTCAGATCCATGTTACCCACCCTGAAAATTCACTGAATGGTGGAATAGAAATATCCTGAACGAATTAAAGTTGGGCTGGTGTTACAAACCAACCAACCAACCAACCACACAGATAAGGACATAAGAATTGCCTTGCTGTACCACACCAAGGTGTGTCTTGTATGTAATTTTGTTTCCCACAGTAGCCAGCGGGAAGGCTTCTTGAATCTCACAAGCAGGACATAATCCTGATGGACTTCCCCTATCAGTTGTTTCTAGCAGCCTGGTTCGCTATCACAGCTAAAAGCAATTCATAGGTCCATCCTTCATCATGATGATGATAATTACTACTATTATTATTATTATTATTATTATTATTATTATTATGTGGTCATCTCTTCATCTTGTGGTAGTAATTTCAATATGTTTATGCAGTCTATGAAGTATTTAATTTTGTAAATTTTATTTTTATGGATTTTTTTGCATCAGGAAAAGAACAATAAGAACAACAAATAAAGGTAAATATAATCTACCCTTCAAAAAGGCAAATGAGCATTTTTCCTTTCTCACACCGACCCTGAAGTACATCAGTTAAGGACCAAATAATGATTGGATCCAGATTTAGACACACGTAACAGGGTTGGCAGAATCAGCCTCCCCACACAGAAGGCTGGAGGACCAATCTGAATGGGATAGGCTTTGGTGTGTGTTGGGGACTGAGAGGGAAGGGGGATTTCTCCAAGGTTGGCCAAAAACCTCCCAAAAGTCTCTGACCCAGTTTTCACAATTATTTAAGCCATGATAGGTAGCGTTGCATTCTGGTGGCCACTGTGAATAGTCAAGCTGCAGTGAGTAGTCGCTATGGCTTATCGTGTCATCCAAACCCAGCAAGAGTAGGTTGTTGGTGTGGTTAACAAACCCCACAACACTAAAACAGCCCAAGCTTCTTTATATTTAAACCAGAATTGACCAAAATTAACCTCTCACACTAATCATAAAGTATTGGGGGATTTAAAAGTTTAGAAAAAAGATGACTGCGGTGGGACATGATGGAGTAATATATATATATATATATATATATATATATATATATATATATGTATGATGCAGAGAAAGAGGCTAGACAGAGGTATTTCTCCCTGTCACAACAGCAGCAGTCATCACAGAGGAGCATTATATCAATAGTGTCTTTAAAATGACTTTGTCGTTTGTATTTACGCCGTGAAAACACTTAAGAGCCTTAAAGATTGGGATGAGCAGCAGCATGGAGTCCCCTTCGACTATCGTTTCAAGCTCCACACAATTATTGGTAATTAACAGGTTTATTAAAACGGATATATACATCGCCCTGGCAGGACTGCACTGAGGTTATTCCTAGTCCAAGGCAGAGAGGTAAACATCTGGAGGCAGGGGTATTCTTAAAGGGGACATTGCATAGTTAATCCCCTGTGCCTGAATACAATACGGGATACAGAGATCCCCAGCTATTGGGTGGGTGGGTGTAGAAATGTTAATAAATGAATAAGTATATCAGAAACGATCTTTGGTGAATATAACATTCTACTTCAATGTGGTACTGATGTTCAGGTTTTCTTAATAGAAGCAAATAATAATAAAAACACCTTTGGCTACAAACTTTAATGTATGACTGAGCAAAACGGTCAGAGCTTTAGTCAGCCTACATAGTCCCATGGGCTGCCAGTGTAGGACACATCGGAGCCGTGTGTCTTACGTTGCTCACTAGCAGCTGGGGGATTGAATCCAAAGAATGGGCTGAGGGCCAGTGCTTGAATTCCAGGAGTGGGGAGAGAGCAGAGGGGCATGATTTGGCTAATACTGGGGGGAGTCAAGAAATGGGGCATGTGAATATTACTATGGTCTACCCTACATGCACATGCACTATAATTCAAGCACTGTTGAGGACAAATTATGGTGCTGTCACAGTTTTAAAGCTAAAGTCCCTGAGTAGAAAGCAATCCAGGAGTAAAAAGTAGATCCTACTAGGCAGGGAAACTGGGGTGGGGTGGGGAGTTAAACTGTCATAATCTTTTTATGTTAACATAAGAAGAGCACTAGGCATGTCTTGGTCAAGCATTCTGTTTCCCCAGTGGTCAACTAAATCCCAGTGGGCAAGACCTGCCTATTCTGAATAAAGACCTTCTTTCCTCTAATATCACTGAGTTTTGGTGTCAAAAGCTGATCCCATATCCCTTGCTTTATATGTGAATGGGGCAGAACTTAAAATGTCATTGCTTCCATCTAGTTTGACTCTTAGACTTTGCAATAAAAGTCATATTCTACCTGGTGTTTACAACCATTGTGTTGGGTTCTGATCCTGCAGAGATCCCATCAGTTCATTCCCTCACACCAACACACACATACACAAAGCAAGAAATCACACATTGGGAACATAGGCAGCTGCCTTATACTGAGTCAGACCACTGGTCCATCTAGCCCAGCATTGTGGACACTGACTGGCAGCAGCTCTCCAGGATTTCCTTGCCCTACCTGGAAAAGCCAGAGGACCTTCTCTTCTGCCGCTCCCAGACTGTGGAATGACCTGCTGGAGGAGACTCGTCAACTTAACAGTCTTTTAGAATTTAAGAAAGCTATAAAGACTGTTCTCTTCCAGCAGACATATCCAGTGGAATGTTGGAATGTTTTTAGGGTGTTTTTAGGATGTTTTTAGGATGTTTTAATGCAGTTTTAATAATGCGTGTCATGTTTTAATCAGTTTTATGTATTTTATCACATTGTTGTTCTCCGCCTCAATCCAAACGGAGAGGCGGGTAAGAAATAAATTATTATTATTATTATTATTATTATTATTATTATTATTATTATTGAGACTTGGGACCTTCTGCATAAAAAGCATGCGCTCTATCCCACTGAGCTACAGCTCCTCCCAATGTGGGATCTCTATGGCATGAGTCACCAGCTAGGAGACACAGATCAAAAAGGAGCAGAACTGGATTCAGTGAAACAAGGAAGAGTTTACAAAAATGTTCAGAAAATATATTTAATTTAATCCTTTTTGACTCTGTTCAGACGGCACACTAAGCCACGGTGGTTAAGCATTTTAAGCCAAACATTATGGCTTAGCATGTAATGTGAACCATTCCTAACCACGGTGGCTACATAATCATGGTTTAAACATGCTTGCTGTAAAGGGGTTAGCAGCCTAACCATGGCTTTGTGTGTTGTCTGAAGAGGCTCTTAATGTCCTCAAATCCCACCTTGTTGGTAGGTTTCCTGGTGGACCTGGGGAAAAACTTTGGACCAAAACATACTGAGTAATTGAGAATGCTCCATTCCATGTCTTAAATTTGGAAACTGAATTCATCATTTAGAAGCTGTATATGAAGTCACCACATGCTTGCACTCCGTCTTAAACTATGGGTGGATCATTCCGCATCTGTCTCGAAGCATCGTAAAAGTACTGTGGTGCCACTCAAATGTGCGCCTCATCTCTGCAATTAACCACAAGCTTCTAGGCTGTAAGTAAGGCACTGTTTTTAAAGGTGAGGTCAAGTGGGAGAGGATATAGTCACTAACAGGAATGATTTAAAACAAACGAGGGATGATATAATTTGATAATTGGATTATGACTCTATAATTTATGTACAAGGGCATTGGTTTCCTGATCAGTCGTGTTCTGTTGGGGTGTACTCTGAGCCAGACAAAATCAATATCCATTAAAGTATTCTATAGTCCTATAGCAGATGATTTGAAATTAAGAGGCTTGCCCAAGGCCACCTTGGCAAATCATGGCTCAGGTGAGTTTTCAACTGGGGATTAAATGGCTTTCTGCTTACATTCCTACTTGTTAACCCGCACCACCAGCTCACAAGAAAAAAGGCACAGGCCTGTATGGAAAATGAAGTCACCAACTTCATAGGTGCAACCGAATGAAAATAATAATAATAATAATAATAATAATAATAATAATAACAATAATAATAATTTATTTCTTACCCACCTCTCCATCTGGATCGAGGCGGGGAACAACAATATGATAAAATACATAAAACTGATTAAAACATGACACATATTATTAAAACTGTATTAAAACATTCTAAAACATCCTAAAACATCCTAAAACCATCCTAAAAACATTCTAAAATTCCACTGGATATGCCCGCCGGAAGAGAACAGTCTTTATGGCTTTCTTAAATTCTGAAAGACTGTTAAGTTGACGAGTCTCCTCTGGCAGGTCATTCCACAGTCTGGGAGCGGCAGAAGAGAAGGTCCTCTGGGTAACAGTTGTCAGCCTAGTCTTGGCTGACTGCAGTAAGTTCTTCCCAGAGGACCTGAGCGTGCAGGGCGGATTGTATGGGAGAAGGCGATCCCGCAGGTAACCTGGACCCAAACCATGTAGGGCTTTAAAGGTAATAACCAACACTTTGTACTTCACCCAGAAACTAATTGGCAGCCAGTGGAGCGATTTTAAAGCTGGCGTAATATGGTCACCCCTAGGTGTACCGGTGACCAACTTGGCTGCCACATTTTGAACTAGTTGAAGTTTCCGGACTAGGCACAGAGGTAGCCCTATGTACAGCGCATTGCAGAAGTCGAGCCTCGAAGTTACCAGCGTGTGCACTACCATCTTTAGGTCTTCCAACTCTAGGAAGGGGCGCAGCTGGCGTATCATCCGAAGCTAATAGTAGGAACTCCTGGCCGTAGCATCTATCTGGGCAGTCATTTGGAGCGACGGATCCAGGAGCACCCCCAAGCTGCGAACACAGTCTTTCAGGGGGAGTGTAACCCCATCCAGAACTGGTTGACACACCTCCAAACCCAGGTTGCGGCCTTTGACAGCAAGCACCTCCGTCTTGTCTGGATTCAGCTTCAGTTTGTTTTTCCTCATCCAGCCCATTACCACTTCCAAGCATTCATTCAGAAGAGACACACTATCCTTAGCTGGCGCTGTTATCGAAGGCATAGAGAAATATATTTGGTTGTCCTCAGCATACTGATAGCACCCCGCCCCATGCCTCCAGATGATCTCTCCCAACGGTTTCATATAAATGTTAAACAGCATTGGGGAAAGGATGGCACCTTCACAAAGAAACTACTGAGCCACATCAACCAGCCATAACAACAACCTTTGGCCATCTTCTGCACCTTGTAATGCTTCTGATTATGAAATCAATGTGGAATTCATGTGATATGGATCCATCACTTCATGGAGGGCCCTCTCTTTGTGCTTCCTATAACCTGAGTCCATATCCCTGTCCACTTGCAACTGACAGTGGAGTTACAACAGAAGATCTGTATACATTGGAATAACTGTAAGATTATAACACCCTGGAGGATTACTGTCAGTATAAAGTTGAAATCCCTGACCGTTCAGGTGTGTCAATAAAATTCCTTCCTGGCACGGTTAAACAGCAGCTATCATCATACTCAGGACATGTGTCTAGAAAGAAATGATTGATAAATAGCACATTTTTAAAAAGTCAGCATGGTGGACAATGAGCCAAGAACCCAACTAGTGCAGTCTCCATTTCTTTATGTGCTTAAGAACTTAAATTTGGCAGTCCTTCCGAGATGCTGTAGACTAGAGCAATAGCTTTAATCCTCTCTGCATCTGCACTTTACTTCCATGTTTCAACTACCACCAAGATGTGGCTCAATTTGAATGGTCAAATGGGGGACAATGCACCAAGTACCCCACTCCTGATTGGTTAACCCTATTCGTCTTCCCTGCCTTTGGCAGAAGGGTGCTGTAATCCAGTCAAAGGAGACAGCCCACATTTCTCTGTAGAAAAATATGTGCAGTGTATCTTCCCAGCCACTCAATATGCCATGCTGCAATAACATTTTATATTTCACAAAAATTAATAAATTTGGTTGAGTTGATGCTCTCGATCAGTTTTGGTTTTGGTTAGAAACCAAGCTAATGGCTATTATGTGCTGCTTTCCTTTCCTTCATGGGGTTGCTGAACAGGTGGTCTTCCAGAGGGTCACTATGTATATTTAGTATCTGAAACTTGATCGAGGCCCAATCTGATTGGCTGCCCCAGCCACATGATAATTTAGGACCTGATGCATCAGACTAACGCTGCTTTTGCCCAGCGTTTCTCAGGAGGGAGGACAGTTGGAGAGGCTTTGCTGCTAAGGAAAATATTTAACCATTGCTGGTAAGCCCATAATTTTATAAAAGAATACTTTAGAGCTTTGTTTTCTATAGATTTGATATTGGCCAAACTAGTTGTTTCTTTGAGGGCTTTGTGGCCTGTTGGACTTCTACCAGAATAAGAGCTAATGAACATTTGTTTCATTTTTTCAGTGCTTGCTTATGCTACTCAGCTGAGATAGGTTAGTACTGAGTTTGGTTTACTAAGTGGAGATGAGATGTTGTTCTGTGTCTTCAGGGTGTGTAGCATAGGAACTAGGTAGATAATGATCCCCTGTCTTAAGTAACTCCTGCCTCTTCTGCTCTTAGAACTTTGGCCAGTTTTGTTGATAAGGCAATACTTTTAAATGTTATTTCATTGAAATTTGATTGAACAAAATTGGCACTAGGAAGAGACAGTGCCTAAAGAGCCTATATTTAACCCACAGTACTGGACTGCTACTTGCCTCAGAAGGAATTGCAGTTTAGCTAGCTAAACAAAACCAGCCAATCGCTCTGAGGTATTAGCTTTCAGGGCAAATATCTTTGAACTAGGAAGCAGCTGTTGCAAACCTTCATCTCCTTGCCTGCATGAGAAAGGGGCTGACGCCTCTCACGGCAGCTCAAAACGTTGCAGGAGGCCTCTGACAAAACTCCTCCCGATGAATTCATTCATTCATGTTATGTATGCACCCAGGCTACATGTTTTTTTTTATATATTTTCTAGGTTTGAAGTGAAAACAAATACACAAAGAAAAGAAATAAGGAAGCAAACGGAGGGAGCATCCATAAAGGCCAATGGTGGGGAAAGTGAAGTTGACTTAACTGACTTAAGGTCATTTGAAATTAATGCATTGCTGTGATTTCGTGTTTCTCTGTGTGCCCAAATGATATTATTGTTATAAGAGATTTGCAAATAAAACCACAAAAAACTATGAGTAAATCCAATATAAGTCCTGCTTAGAGTAGACCCATTGAAATGAATAGGAGTTAAGTTAGTCATGGCTTACTTCAGTCCCATTCATTTCAATGGGGCTACTCTAAGTAGGATTTATGTTGGCTTTTACCCTGAGTCCACAAAAAAGTTTTATTAGTCCAACTCCTATTTATATTTATGTAAGTAATTTTGTAGCACAGATTGTTAGAAAGAAGACATGGGAGAACCAACTCTTCTCATTTAGAGAAGTTTCCCTTCCTGGTTACCTAAACGTGAATCTGCCCACCACAGGTGACTAGGCAAATTGCTTTTTCTAAGCTTGTGGAACATTAACGGAAAGGAGAATTAATTACTAACTTATGCCCATATCTTAAATCTTTAGCAAATGTCTCTGACTGCAGTATCATTTGTAACATCCTGTCCTGTGAGATTGTATTGGTGCAACAGTTGGCCAACCCATCCTAAGTTCTTTTTTGCCAGTAAGAAAGCATTCTGGCTGCACCCTCAGGGAACAGAACTGTATGTGATATTTCCACCCAGGAAAGATTAATAGGGCTTCACCGTTGATCATGTTTGGCCTTGTAGTGTGAGCCACTGCCAGTGGAGGGATGCCAATGGCTTCTCTCCTCTTAAGAAGTTCTTGCGTGAAGTTTCAGTGCACAATATATAAGATCCATGCCTCAGCATTGCAGCTTGTGTATGTGTGTGTTCTAGCAGTGCTTCTCAGTAGGATCACATTTGTTACATGGGAAACTCTATTTCTCCAGAAATCTACTCCGTAGTAGAATCTGCTTTATTTTATGTGTCACAAATATTTTACACAAAAGGTAAATCATAATTTACATCTTCTTTGTATGCAGAAGGTCCCAGATATGATCCCCAGAATTTCCAGGTAGGGCAGGAAAAACTCCTGCCTGAAAGCCTGGAGAGCCGCTGCCAGTCAGTGTCGACAATTCTGGGCTAGATGACTCAGCAAAATACGGCTTGCTATGTTTCTGTGTTAGCTCTACATGTGTATCTTCCTGACACCCTAATAGAGTTAAATACCAACATAGCAGAATCCTCTTACTTAAAACGCATAAAGAACATAACAGTTACCATTTTTTGCTCGGTTATATTCCAGACAGTGTGAAAGATGTATGTCGTGATCCAATGTATGTTAGCAGTAACAAAAATATGCAAAGAGACCAGCGTCTCAACAATTTAAAACTGGTTGCCTAGACCATGAGATACATCTGTAATGGAAAAATGGCAAGTTATATAACCTCAGGGAATAACCGCAGTTGGATATCTACATTTCAGAATAGATTGCAGTCTTTAATTTAGTTTTTGAAAGAACATGTGTAGTTTTACGATTTGGAAAATAGAAAAGTTGATATAGAAAAAACTATTTTGCAATTATGTTAATTGTTATAATGTTGTAAATTGTTTTGTTCCCCGCTCCCCCTCATCTTTCTATGTGTACATTATTTGATAAGTAAACCTATAATTTATAAAAACACCTTATATTTTTTGTAACACTATGCCATGATGCTAGCTTTGACTGTTTTGACAGCATTGAGTTCATTGTGCTGATGTTCACTTTTCACCTGTTTTGCGGCCAGTGAGTAGGTGACAGGAGCTGCAAAGATGGCAGAAGAAGAAGAATATGATGAGGTTGTGGAGGTAAGACCTCAAATGTTTGACTGCTTTCTTTGTCTTGAGAAATGTGGCCTGGTTTCTTACTGAGAAGAAATGGCAGCAAGTATAGGCAAGTCAAGAACTTGAGATTGTTGCCTCTAAAGTATGAGTGTCTCCAGATTTGATGTCCTGACTAGCCGGTTATAGAAATAGATACCATCTGTATGTCTGACCTCCTGCAGCTGCTGGGTGTTCCCAGTGAAGTCCCAATACATTGAGTTGCCAAAGTGTAGGATGACAATGATGGCAACTATGCCCATCTTTCTTCCCTCACTTGCCCTTATCCTTCAGTCTCGGTTAAACACATTATATAAATGACATTAAGAATGCAGCAGTATTATTATTCAAAGAAAAGGGACATTAAGGGTAATGTAGCCTTTAGGGCAGACAGCGCAATTCAATTCAGCCCTAGCTGTTCATCCATAAACAGCAGCACTGTGACTGTCAAGAAAGGACTTCCCGGATTTTTCTGCACTTTTTGCTAATTCCTGCTCATATAAGACAGCCATGAAGTTCTCACAATCCCCTTATGAAAACTCATTGTAATCAATGGGGTCACCCCAGTGGGTGTCTTTGGGGAAATAATGTAACTCTCTTACATGCTTTGTGTGCAACGGTCCCTGGTTCCATCACCAGGTAGGACTGGGAAAGACTCCTGCCTGAAACCCTGGAGAGACGCTGCAAATTAGTGTTGACAGTATGGAGCTGACTTGTAGAAGGCAACTTCCTATATGAATTTGGTTCAATGTCATTTAAAGGCATATGAGCATAGCAGCTATCTGCACTGCGGGTATCTATTCTCACAGGGCACCCTTCTACCCTTGCCCACTGGCAGAGGACAATCAGGGGTTGTAGCTCTCTGTGCACATTGACTGCAGGATTGGGTGTGTTGCATAAGGATCGAGCAGTGGCATTCAGTTCTACTGCAGTACAAAAATTGCAACGTTGATTTCAGATGCCGCAGTCTTTTCCCCAAATATTGTTGTTTTAATGCGGTGGCAAGAGCTGTCTTTTTTCTTTTCTTTTTTTACATATTCATAACCGCCATATCATATGTGTCTGGTATTCATGCCATTCTCACATCACTGTCTGTTTTTCATTAGACTCATCATTGTTTGATATTTCACAGTGTAATTTTTTCTTTGACTTTGAAATGTGTTCTTTGGAGTTGTTTCTCCAGATGTCTTTTCCCCTCTTTCTTGGGATATTCATAGCTGGAGTAAAAAGTTATAAATAAAATGGTAACAATTGCATCTGGTATAAGTTTAAAGCTACTTAGCCCTTTTTCAGAAACATTAAAAATAGCTCTAGTCTTCATCACTGCTTGCCAATTATACATTACTCTCATGTTTTAGCTCTGTATGAAAGAGATTTATGTTCAGAAATAAATTTAAAGTATTGCTGAGCAAAGAAAGGCGTCAAAATGGTGTTTTAAAGGGCACGGAATAGAGGACTCTTAAAAATAGCCTGGACATTTAATTTAGGACATCTGCCTGTACAGAATACTGTAGAGCAGTTAGGAAGCCATTCTTCTGGATATCATGGTCATAGTGCCAAATTTAATTCTTCAGTAGGCCGCAAGGAATAACACATGGTTATATTCCCTTGTTGTTCCATGAATACCTTCTCACAATTTCTTGGACACATGTGTGTGCGCATATTTACACACACACAGTCAGGCATGCATGTACATATACTCATTTATGAACACTCCTACTGGCACATGGATGCACAGTAAGCTCTCTTCCATATCTCCTCTTACTTTCTCTTTACTCTCTTTTATGCTGGCTCATTTGTAGACATGTGCATTCTGTCAGTTCCACATGCACATGTCCCATTGGCAGACAGTGAAAAGAAAATCCAGAGGGAGAAAAATCTCTCCCAATGTTCTTTTCACTCATGCAGACAATGGCACGTATAACTGGGAAGCAATAATATATTCTTGAACACAGTTCTTTGTGGAAAACATTCATCAGCTGTTTATGTTGACAATGCCTTGGGGTGGTCAGTTTCACTGCACTTTTGATTGATGGAGATGGGTCATATTTGTGCCACCAGGCTTAGATTTTCCATCTCTGCTGTATGTCCTACTAAATTGGACATGGTGCAATCTATAATTTGGTGAACATATTTAGTCCAGTAGATAGGGTGCTGGGTTTACCTATGGAATCCTTGGTTACAAATCTGTGGGCCTAGACAGCTGTCTCTTTACTTCAGTTCTGCAGCAGTAAAGTGGAGATAATATCATGCTGTAGAAGAGAGATGTGAAAACAAATCATTGGGGCTCTCTTACAGCGCCTATAGTAGCATCAGATATGCCTCCAAAGTAGATTAGGCAGTAAATGTTATGTATATCTCCAAACAAATCTGTGTAATAATTCCTGATGATTGCTTGCTGTTATGATAATTAGCATAGTTTGAAATGCACTTTGGAGGTGTTGGTAATGTAAGCTCTATTTGTTACTCAAAGGTTTGTGGAAATTAGGGTAAGATGATGGTAGTTGCTACAGGTATTAATAATAATAATTTGCAATCCTGATACATTGCCAATACATTTTGGGAAATTATTTTGTACCATCTCTAAGATTAAAGTAAGATAAGATAATGGAAATTAGTGACACCTGTCCAAATTGGATGCTTTGTTGTTGTTGTTATTTATTTATTTTATTTATATCCCACCTATATACAAAATAAATACTTTTGACAAATTTATATACTGCTTAACAAACATTTTACCAAAGCAGTGTACAATAAAAAACAACCACATACATATAAAAAGAAAATACAATTTAATTAAAAATATCAATTTTTATATGTATCTAGCAATATCTAGCAATATACTTGATCGACAGAAACTAATAGTAAAAATCCTGGGTAAAAACAAATGAACACCTTATTTAGCATCACCTAAAACGCACAATCACTGCTGCATGGCATAATTCAAGGACCAGAGTATTTCAGGTGAGGCAGTAGCTCAGTAGGGTAGAGCACATGCTTTGTATACAGAAGGCTCCTGGTTTGATCCCTGGCATCACCAAGCAGGGTTCCAAAATCTCCTGTCTGAAACCCTGGAGAGCTGCTGCCAGTCAGTGATGACAATATCAGATGGACCAATGATCTGCTTCAGTATTAGGCAGCTACCTGTGTTCCAGGGGGAAGAGGCAACTGAATGCTCTTTTCTGATTGACTACCAGATTAATCAAAGGAGCATGTGGCACCACAGAAGGGCCTCCCTCAAAGATTGAGAAGATTGGGCAGAAGTCTAAGGGATAAGGCAGTCTCAGAGATAACTTGGTCCTAAATCAGCAACGCATGGCAATAAAGCAAATTCAGTCCTATTATTGCAGATAAAAACACATTCCATTTCAGCATTTCTGGTACTTTTGGGTCTTTATTTTGTTTATTTATCTTGGGTCAGTTTTGATTGATTGTACTTGTGGAAGTCCACCTTCCACATGTGTCTCATATTCTACTCTGGTGCAATGAACACTGTAAGATAATGCTGACTATAGAGCTGTTCACATGAACAAGAGTTTGAAAAGTATAATCTACACTTGGTGAGTTTGGAGTAGTTATTGCCTAGATGGTTCTCCCACAGTTTTAGGGTAACTCTTCAGCAGCAAGAATAATTACATATTGATATGCTTTATCCTGAACAAATTCGGGGCATGCTGCTACTGGGTTAATTTCCACAGAGTTTTTGAAGAATTTATTATTACATATGGTTAGTTTTATACCTTTCCATAGGTCATAGTTTCCATTTTATTAAGGCCATGGAAAAAGAGGTTATACAAGGCAGGTCATGATTCTAGTATATACTCCAGATACATTTTGATGTTAGTATGGATCTTAGGGGGAAATAACAGATAATCATTTCATTATGTATTGAAATAAACATGTATTGGGAGGCATTTTCAACTGGAGTTTTTAATATTTCTGAAATTTCCAAATAAAAACCCTGGCCAACAACTGGCTATTTTTTTCCTTAAAAAAGGCTATTTTAAGGAAATGGTTAGGATAGGTCAAAACAAGTCTCAATACATACTCACCAATCTGTCCTCACCCCTTCCTTTATTTCTGAGGTTGGCAACTGGACATCTAGGCTGCACTTTCTGGAGATTAGATTTGGTCCACATGAAACATGAGGTTCTAATACCTATGAAAACTCAGTTCTTCAGTCATGAAACAATGAGTTGCAATATGGCTATTTCTCAAAGTATTAACAAGAACAGTTTGGGACCAGTCCAATATGCTAAAAAACATTTATATACAACCTATTAAATAATGGACATATAAGTTGGTCTTCAAATGTATATGTATATTAACTTGTGACCCACAAAGATATAATCAGTCTACCAGTCATCTATAGTGGGCTGCAAAATGCTTGCCAATCATAGGGTTTTGCAGTTCTAGCCAGCCGGCAAAGTCAGGGATGTTTACCAAGTCCTTGGGTGGTCACCATCTGTGGCTGGTGGCTGTAGTCAGCTTGGGAAGTCATTCACATTGTGAAGGAGCATGTTATACACACATTCTCAAATACAAATGGCCTTTGTAGAATCTAGACTTTGTAGGACTGTTGGCTATATTACAGTTTTGGCTTGTACTATTCCAAGCATAATCAGTGATAAAGATAATTAATGAAAAAGCTCTTAAATTTAATTCCTGGCTTGGTAGCAATCAGAAGCACATACAAACTGTTTTATTGTCGACCACAAATACGCTTGTGTAATATATATATTTTTTAAAGTGTACACTGTCTGGAAAATATTCAGGCTTTGCTAGACCACCTGGAAAGGAACTTTGAAAGCTAAGGAGTATCTATAGATATTGACCCTGTACATATCCTTGCTGCCTTACCTTTATTAAAACTTGGTTTAATAATGCATAAGCAACCAATATTATTCAAATAATTATTCTGCAACGTTTCGATATCTGTTTCATGTCACTGAACTAGATGTTAAAATCTTATGCCAACTTCACAACTCTTTTAAAAACAACATAGATGGTGAAAGATATTTATCTTTAAATTAAAAGGCTTTCTAGTTCTTTCCTTAATTATCCATACGACACTTATATCTTTGCACAATTAAACACAGGACTATCAGTGGAATTTTGGTTTCTAGGATCTAATAGGTTGACATTTATAATCTGCCTTAACAGCTGAGACTACATTCACATTAGAAATTTAATACATAGTATATATCGAAAAAAGAACCCAAAATTATTTAGAGATCTGAGTATGCCTCCTCTTTAATTTGGATGCATAATTATTCTTCGGAAACACTTATATCTCTGGTTAGTGCAAGATATTTTAGAAAATCCACAACAAATACTCTTAAAACATGCTGCGTTTTGCAATTTAATCTTGACTATATCCAAGAAACTTGACGCGTATTATGTCTTTCTCGCCAACCTCTTTTTGATCTCTAATACTTGAAATGGTACCCCTGGTGAAAGGAGAAGAGAGGCTTTAATTGAGAGTACATGTGTATGTCTGTAGGAAACTCGACAAGTGTAGCAGAAGATACATAGTCTTGTGGTTCTTGAATTAGGCCTTGTATTAGGTCCAAAACCTAAGCTTTGGATACAAGGAATTCCTCTCTTATAGCAGCACCATGTCCACGTGTTAAAGATAATTTGCACTACAGTAAAACCTATTTGTGTTCATGGATTACTTTTTGCTCCAGTGGAGCATATGTCTGCAAATTTTTATATTTTCTGGACTGATGAGTATCTTCAGGAATTTTTCAGCGATGTCACGGAAAACCTATACCAACAATATCTTTCTTCGAAAGATCAATCTTTTGTTCTTTAAGTCAAAGGGAAAAATGTGTCTTGATATGAATGATCTTGTGAATAATAATGAGGTTTCTCCTTTGTTTATAGTACTACATTGAAGAAGAGGTCATTGAGGATGGTGAACCAGGCGAGGTAAAAGCCTCTGTTTTGTGCACAAACCTCTTTTGTGAATTTTAATGCTTTTTTTTAGTATTTCTATGTGTGCATAATGCATAATAATCTAATAGGATACCTAATAATTTTGGTGTCCTGTCTAATTTAATAGGACATAAAAATCACCCAGCACTTCACAAAACTGTATGCCAATGATGTAGGGTTGGACCCAAAGCCACCCTTTTGCTATTCGGAGCAGAAGCTTTTGGTTGGAGGAAGTGCGGGAGGTGGGTTAAGTTGATTTTTGCAGATTCTGCCTTACCCCTGCAGAATCCATCTGTACCTCCCACACTCTTCCACCCCTCTGGAACAGCTTTTTAGGAATTGCAGGTGGGAAGAGAAATTGGTGAAATTTCCCACTTCTTCCAGTGGGAATGTTCCATAAATGCAATTCCACTCACGAGAAGTCTGAATCCGAACCATAAACGTGGCTTGTTTTATTTGGATCCTTACAGGTTAGGATTTGTTTTGGGTTTTTTTGTAGCTTTTTGGAGTGTTGTAGTGGTTTTAAATGTACAGATTGTGTGTATGTTGTATGTTTTTGCTGTTTTAATTTTTGTATATTGTTTTTAATTGTTTTTAATCCTATGTAAACCGCCCAGAGAGCTTCGGCTATGGGGCGGTATACAAATGTAATAAATAAATAAATAAATAAATAAATGTGCTTATTTTCCCTTGATGCTGGGTGGATTGCATCAGTTTGCAAAGGGCTCTAATTGCACTTTTACTTATATACTTGTTTATTTGCTCAGTGCTTTGTAAGCTATTAGATTTTTTAAAAAAGTTTGCTTTCCTCTAGATGGATGCAGATGGAAGGTAGGGTGACCAGACGCCCAGATTTGTCCGGACATATCCGGGAAATGGGGTGCAAATCCGCATCCGGGCGGAAAAAACCGTTTTGGGGGGCCAAATCCGGAAATTTAGCCCCCCAAAACGGTGACCAGATGGCCCTGGGGCGAGCTGGGCCAACCGCGGGGCGGCGGGGGCAAACCGGGGCAGCGGGGGGTCACGCGGCGGTGGCGGGAGGCTGGCGGCGCGAGGCACCTACCGGCTGGGGCGTCCGTTTCCCTCCGGTGCTCGGAATCTACTGAGAAACAGGCTTCGCAGCCTATCCCTCAGTAGCGCGCCGGGTGATGACGTCATCACTCGGCGCACTGCTGAGAGACAGGCCAAGAAGCCTGTTTCTCAGTAGATTCCAAGCACGGAGGGAAACGGACGCCCCAGCAGCAGCAGGCAAGGAGCGCGTGGGGGGTGGGGGGGCAGCGCGGGTGCTCACGGTGGGTGGGGGGCGGCGGTGCGGGTGCTCACGGCGGGGGGGCGGCGCGGGTGCTCGCGGCGGGGGGGCGGCGCGGGTGCTCACGGCGGGGGGGCGGCGCGGGTGCTCGCGGCGGGTGGGGGGCCGCGTGGGTGCTCACGGCGGGGGGGCGGCGCGGGTGCTCGCGGCGGGTGGGGGGCTGCGCGGGTGCGCGCGGCGGGGGGGCGGCGCGGGTGCGCACGGCGGGTGTGGGGGAGGCACGGGGGCGCGGGGCGGGTGGGGGGGCCGTGCAAGGGCGCGGGGCGGGGGGGCGGCGCGGGGGCGCACGGCGGGGGGGCACTTACCTGCTGGGTGCTCGGAATCTACTGAGAAACAGGCTTCGCGGCCTATCCCTCAGTAGCGCGCCGGGTGATGACGTCATCACTCGGCGCACTGCTGAGAGACAGGCCAAGAAGCCTGTTTCTCAGTAGATTCCAAGCACGGAGGGAAACGGACGCCCCAGCAGCAGCAGGCAAGGAGCGCGTGGGGGGTGGGGGGGCGGCGCGGGTGCTCGCGATGGGTGGGGGGCGGCGGGGCGGGTGCTCACGGCGGGGGGGCGGCGCGGGTGCTCGCGGCGGGGGGGCGGCGCGGGTGCTCGCGGTGGGGGGGGCGGTGCGGGTGCTCGCGGCGGGGGGGCCGCGCGTGTGCGTGCGGCGGGGGTGCTCGCGGCGGGTGGGGGGCCGCGCGTGTGCGTGCGGCGGGGGTGCTCGCGGCGGGTGGGGGGGCCGCGCGGGTGCGTGCGGTGGGGGGGCGGCGCGGGTGCGCACGGCGGGTGTGGGGGGGGGCGGGGGGGGTGCCGTGCGGGGGCGCGGGGCGGGGGGGCGGCGCTGGGGCGCACGGCGGGGGGGGCGGCGCGGGGGCGCGGGGCACTTACCTGCTGGGGCTTCCTTAGGGTGACCAAGGAGGACAGGGCTCCTGTAACTTTTAACAGTTGTGTAGAGAAGGGAATTTCAGCTGGTGTCCTTTGTATGCATGCAGCACCTGGTGAAATTCCCTCTTCATCACTGTAGTTAAAGCTGCAGGAGCCCTGCCCGCTTTTGTACCTGGTCACTCTAGTATAGCTCCTGCAGCTTTAACTACAGTGATGAAGAGGGAATTTCACCAGGTGCTGCATGCATACAAAGGACACCAGCTGAAATTCCCTTCTCTACGCAACTGTTAAAGATACAAGAGCCCTGTCTTCCTTTTCATATGGTCACCCTAATTTAAATGGAATTTGCTTCCTTCCATGCACTTAAGCATGCTTAATGAACGTTAGCAAGTGTTCCTTAAGCATGCTTAAGTGCATGGAAAGAAGCAAATTCCATTTAAATTAGGGTGACCATATGAAAAGGAAGACAGGGCTCCTGTAACTTTTAACAGTTGCGTAGAAAAGGAATTTTAGCAGGTGTCCTTTGTATGCATGCAGCACCTGGTGAAATTCCCTCTTCATCACTGTAGTTAAAGCTGCAGGAGCTATACTAGAGTGACCAGGTACAAAAGCGGGCAGGGCTCCTGCAGCTTTAACTA
Organism: Anniella stebbinsi; assembly: GCA_029215795.1. Classification (NCBI taxonomy): domain Eukaryota; kingdom Metazoa; phylum Chordata; class Lepidosauria; order Squamata; family Anniellidae; genus Anniella; species Anniella stebbinsi. The sequence goes on from JARDYH010000001.1 coordinate 229,825,354, forward strand.
CAGTGATGAAGAGGGAATTTCACCAGGTGCTGCATGCATACAAAGGACACCAGCTGAAATTCCCTTCTCTACACAACTGTTAAAGATACAAGAGCCCTGTCTTCCTTTTCATATGGTCACCCTAATTTAAATGGAATTTGCTTCCTTCCATGCACTTAAGCATGCTTAAGGAACGTTAGCAAGTGTTCCTTAAGCATGCTTAAGTGCATGGAAAGAAGCAAATTCCATTTAAATTAGGGTGACCATATGAAAAGGAAGACAGGGCTCTTGTATCTTTAACAGTTGCGTAGAGAAGGGAATTTCAGCTGGTGTCCTTTGTATGCATGCAGCACCTGGTGAAATTCCCTCTTCATCACTGTAGTTAAAGCTGCAGGATAGCTAGCTAGTACAGCTAGAATGATCAAATGCAAAAGAGGGCAGGGCTCCTGCAGCTTTAACTGTTGTGATGAAGAGGGAATTTCACCAGGTGCTGCATGCATACAAATGACACCAGCTGAAATTCCCTTCTCTACACAACTGTTAAAGTTACAGGAGCCCTGTCCTCCTTTTCATATGGTCACCCTAATTTAAATGGAATTTGCTTCTTTCCATGCACTTAAGCATGCTTAAGGAACACTTGCTAACGTTCCTTAAGCATGCTTAAGTGCATGGAAGGAAGCAAATTCCATTTAAATTAGGGTGACCATATGAAAAGGAAGACAGGGCTCTTGTATCTTTAACAGTTGTGTAGAGAAGGGAATTTCAGCTGGTGTCCTTTGTATGCATGCAGCACCTGGTGAAATTCCCTCTTCATCACTGTAGTTAAAGCTGCAGGAGCCCTGCCCACTTTTGTACCTGGTCACTCTAGTATAGCTCCTGCAGCTTTAACTACAGTGATGAAGAGGGAATTTCACCAGGTGCTGCATGCATACAAAGGACACCAGCTGAAATTCCCTTCTCTACGCAACTGTTAAAGATACAAGAGCCCTGTCTTCCTTTTCATATGGTCACCCTAATTTAAATGGAATTTGCTTCTTTCCATGCACTTAAGCATGCTTAAGGAACACTTGCTAACGTTCCTTAAGCATGCTTAAGTGCATGGAAGGAAGCAAATTCCATTTAAATTAGGGTGACCATATGAAAAGGAAGACAGGGCTCTTGTATCTTTAACAGTTGTGTAGAGAAGGGAATTTCAGCTGGTGTCCTTTGTATGCATGCAGCACCTGGTGAAATTCCCTCTTCATCACTGTAGTTAAAGCTGCAGGAGCCCTGCCCGCTTTTGTACCTGGTCACTCTAGTATAGCTCCTGCAGCTTTAACTACAGTGATGAAGAGGGAATTTCACCAGGTGCTGCATGCATACAAAGGACACCAGCTGAAATTCCCTTCTCTACGCAACTGTTAAAGTTACAGGAGCCCTGTCCTCCTTTTCATATGGTCACCCTAGCTTTATTGAAATCAATGGGACTTGTTTCTTGAGGTTTCTTTGGGCAGTTTTCTTTGGATCCCTGAATGGGATTTGTGTTCTCTGCACACTGAGGCAGTGTAAATTCAGGAGGTATTTGGTAAAAAGAGGGAAAAGTCCTTGTCTAGCATTGTGATAATGGGCATCTATTCTGGCTTTTCTTTGTATTGCTACTGACCATGGTCTTGTTTACATGGCTAATGAACCAGAGGTGTAATGACACATTTTAGATTAGTTTCTCACTGATAAACCAGAAGTTATTTTTACTGCTCTAGCATCACAAATGTAGCAGCTGTGCAATGTGGAATTGAAATGATTCATTTTAAGTTATAAAGGGGGCTGTACGACCATTACATCCAGCATCCAAAATTGCGTCACAACACTATTGTTAGCTGGTGAGAGGCGCCCAGCAGCCAAGCACTGCATTTTGCCATTGAAGACTGTGAGGCTCCTGGCAAGGGGTGAGCAGGTACACTGGCTGCTGCCATGTTCACAGGAGTGCCAGAGGCCTTCCTCACCTGTTGCTTCTTCCAAGCTGGCCCAGGTCCCTTATCTGGGATGGGACAGAAGTGGTTTTGCAGCCAAACAGGGATGTGAGCAGCAATGTCTGGACTAAGGGGCAAGGTAATATGTGAGTGCATAGGGTGGCTTGTTTGGGCTTATATGTCTGGATTTCCTAGGCTCTGAAAGCATCTTTCTGGAGTGCACCTGCTGGTTGCATGAGCCACGAGGCCAGGTTCTGGTGGGTGCATAGTCCTCCTTGACAGCAGGAGGGGCTTGCACTTGCTAGAGAAAGGTGAATGGATGTGAAGAAGCAGAGGCACCTCTTGTTCTTTTGTGCTTGAAAGCCACCAAAGTGTCTTGTGGCATCTTGAAGACTCACAAATTATGCAAACTATGTTCATCTTGTGTGTGACAGACAACTTGCTCCACAACTGCAGAAACTTCCCCTTCCTAATTCTGTCCTGTTTTGTGTTTGTAATTACGTTTATGTTAACACTTTAGGATTGCAGGCCCTTTGCTGTCAGTGGGACTTACTTCTGAGTAGACATGTATAACGTTGCACTGTTCAACTTGCTTAAATTCTATCACAGTGAAGATTTATCACGAACTACAATAAAATAGTAATGGCCCTGTAAGCACCTTCATTTAAGGCTGCATCCTATATTCATTTATCTGGGAATAAGCTTTATTGAAGCTTTATTCTGAGGTTTCTTTGGGAAGTTTTCTTTGGGCAGAGCGCTCTGATTGGGATTTGTGTTCTCTACACACTGAAAACAGAATTTCCAAATATTTCTTGAATCCAAATATTCAAGAGATTTTTGGATAAAAGGAGGAAAGGATCCTTGGCAGGCATTGTGAGAATTTCTCATTGATAAACCAGAAGTATTTTTGTTCCATAGCTAATGCTTGCAGGGTAATTGTATTTTATACTCTTTCTGAATGCTAGGTTGCTAGTTTGTTGTACTAGATTTTTATGTACCTGTTCAGTGGTAGCAAAATGATGGATCTGTGAGTATGGGAATGCGAAAGGTGATGGGGAAAGAGTGTTAAATGTTAGGAAAGATTAGATTATGGTATCATCCAGTGAAGCATTTGCAGTCAGAAAAGATATCTGAGGGGAGTATGTATCACACAGAGTATAGCAACAAAGTACAGGAAAAGCTACAAAAGTAGGAGTGAGTGAAGTTAATTTCAGATACGTTGAATATCTCACTTGTTCTTTATCTCAGTGATTTTAACGTTAAGATATTATGTAGAACAGGTTTGCTTTAATTGTATGCTGTAAAATCAGACATGTGACCAAGGCAAGTTTGGGTGGGTACGCCCCCTTGGGGGCTGGACATGTTGGTGGGCACGCCCCCTTGGGGCGGCCATGTTGTCCTCCTTTTTGGTTTCCAAAATATGGTCACCCTAATGGAAGGTGTCAGATGCATCCCAATGAAATCAATGGCTAATTTTTTAATGACCCGATTGGTTATTTTTGGCACCAAGACCATACCTCTGATGTTGATATCTTGATAGTTGGACTTCTATTGAAAGAGAGTGTTAATAATAGGCCTTAGGGGCTACTAAGTGAGACAAACATTTAGAAAATAGGATCAGAATAGAATCAGAATGAAGATATGTACCTAAATTTTCTTCCTGCAAAGACCTATTTGTCCACATACATTGACTCTGTTTCCATTTGTTTGTCCAATGTCATTCATTTTCAACATGACTGTTCCAACCTCATTTTCCTTTTTTTCCCTTTATGTTGCATAACATCTTCATAAAATTACTACAGAATTCTGAAATTCTGATTTAGCCAGTTTTATATATGCTTCTCTTCCAAGGCTTTGCTCAATTTTTTTGTTCTGTGAAATAGAACCTACAAAATAAGCTAATATACATGAATCATAATCCTTGATAACTTCCCCCCACCTAATAAAGCATGTAATAATGTGTTTTATTGACTTCTTTTTTTTAAAAAAAAACTTCTTACTTACCTCTTTGAAACCATGACAACTTCATACTGACATGTTTTTATAAGTTGTAATATCAGCACTGTGTACTTTTGCATCAAATAGTGGGTTATAACTTTTAGAATAAATAAAACCATAATATTTGAACTAATTTTATTTCTGATATGTCTTTCAATATTCTGTTTAATTAGAATTTTAGAATGTTTAAAACTATTGTTTATGACATGAGCATCAGTGTAAAAACTAAAAAAAAAATAGCTGAGCTTTTGTTATGTTATACACACACCACTTTTAGGTGAGTTGTTTATATGTAGTTTCAAACTCATGAAGCTGTTAGCCTTTGACCATACATTTTAAAAAAAGATGATCTAGTGAATCATACGCTTCTTGTAGAGATACTCATTCTTTTGGAGTGTTTCTCTGATGATGTATCCTGGCATAATCTCAGCAACTTCAGTAAGATTATGCCAAAACAAAACAGTATTAATACTGTTTCTACCCTTCAAGTCTATTCCATCATTGATCTACATTCAAATTTCCTTCTCCTGTCATCCATGGGATCTTTGTGTGGAATGATGGTGTATCAAACTCTTGTGAAATCCACCCGCACCAGTGAATAATCACATACATGCCTTTATTTAGAAAACAGTTAACCATTTTTATCTCATAGAAACAATAATTAATTAATAAATTAATTTTTGGATTGCCAAGGCTCTCTGGGCAGTGCACAATTAAAACCATAAAATACAATAAGTATACAATAAATTTAAAACATTAAAAGTTTTAAGTAACAACTTGGTTGATTTGTGTCATTTCAATATAATAAGCACATAGGGCAAGGTACTGTCATATCTCACCCTGTCCTGAACCAAGGCATTACTAAGTCATGGCTGATTCAGTTTTGTCTCCACATGGTGGATAATATCCCGAAACTCCTAGCAATGATTTCTGCAATCACAGTGACAGATTTTGTAGCTTTGGAGAGAACGTGAATCACCCCACAAATGTAGCAGTTGTAACTGTAGCCATTCTGAGTGCTACTTTTCATGAACTGCCCAGAGAGCTTTGGCTATTGCACGATATAGAAATGTAATAAATAAAGAAATAAATAATAAATTCTCAAAAGTACTTCATGGAGACAAAATTCACTTTGTTCCTTACATATTTCCTGCACAGTTTCCCAAACATACCCACCTCCCAAACTAAATGAAAAAGATCATCCGGTTAAATTGTTTTTCTGCCCAGCATTGCCTTATTCCAAATATGTTATGTCTTTTCTACCATTGCACAGGCATATGAAATGATGTGTTGTGAGCAAATGGTGTAAATAATTGTCAATTGCTGGGGGTTGGGGATTGCTACATTTTTTTTTTAGCAGATTTTTAAAAACTTCTCTAAGACGGCTTCTGAACAAAGCTGTGATCTGCGTCTAGGTTGCACTGATTTCTGCATGCAAAACTGTGTATACAATAGCAACCTGAAAATGAAGAGGATAAAAAGGTTCTTACAGAAATACTAAGATGGCAATTAAAACCAATAACAACTTTTCCACCTTCCTAGATAATTACCGAGATCACTGAAACGACATACACCACTGGATCTGCTCCGTATACGGTGACCACAAAGCATACTTCTGAAACCTCAAGGCATGGTTCTGAAACCCCACGGCATGGCCCAGAAACCACGAGCACTCCTGGCAAGGCCTCTGCTCCTGTCAGGAAAAAGGTGGTACGAAAAAAAGTGGACACATCTAAGTTTTTGACACCGTACCTGGACCACAGTTCAAAAATGCAAAAGCTCTTCAGTGATGTAAGTTGAATGTTGTTTGTAATCTCTCAAATTCAAAGTAATTTAATCCTACTTGAGTGAGATATGCCTAAATTATTACTTCCAGAATTAAAAAAAATATTATTTTTTTTATTTACATACTCAAAGATTGCACAAATGAACACAGCTAGCTTTTCCATAGCCACAGAAATCCATTGAAGTAGTTATATGAGGTTTGCAGGAAGAAGGCTCATATCAGTCAGAGGATGTAAATCTGCGAATGTGTACAGGGACAATGTAATGTTTAGTTCAGCTACCCCAGTGACTATTAAACAACAATACTCAATAGTAATAAAAATCTGAGAATTGAGAGTAACTTTGGTAGCAATCCTATAGTGCCTAGACATTGTCTGAGGAGGCATAGGATATTGGGGATTTCCCCCTCCGAAGTTGTAAACAGCTCTCCTTGCAGCTGGTGCAGAAAGAACCACCCAGGCTGGCCTCCAAGGCCAGAACAGCGACCTCAGGGGGAGGGGAAAGAGGGCGTTCCAGTTGGCGCAAAGATGAGGAGACTGGAGAGGCTAGGATACAAGTTTGCTTGAGCTTCTGCCAATCTCCTTCCCTCCCTCCTGAAGAGTTGTTGTTAGGCAAGCTAAAAAGCCTGTCTAACCAAAAACATGGATGGCAGGAAAGCAAAGATTGTCTCTCCTGCTCCTCTTGCCCTGTATTGGATGATTGGAAGCATTTGGGTTTGGGGGCTTCCAGGCATCGAGGTCACAACCAATAGGATTGCACTCTTAGAGGCTTGCTGGTCAAGCCTACTGAATGGTCCAGGAGTTCTGGATCCAAGTTTTTGAGTGTCCTTGAGCAAGACATCCTTACTGGGCTCCTTCCTTTAGTGAGTCTACCTCCTTGCCAGCTGTGATTATTCCTCATCCTCTTTTTTATCATTGGCACCACTTGCTTGTTTGACAGGCAATGAACCAGTGAGCAAGTAGGTAGTGGTATCAACTGCTCCTCCTCTTCTTTATCACTTGAATGAAAGGCAGGAGAATAAGCAGGTTGCAATGGTGAAGAAGAGAAGCAAGTCCTGGGGGCTCTTGTCAGTGGGTCCCTACTGGGCTGGGGAACCTTGGTAGGTGCCCAACCATGTCTATCCTTGATGCCAGTCTTGGCCCAGTATAGCCAATCAGTCCCTTGGATAGTAAACTCACCCATATAAGAGTGAAATATAAGCATAATACACAAGACCTTGTGGAGTGCTCCTGTTCAGGATGTCATCAAACCAGCCATGCTCTCTTCCAGAATATTCCATTCCACTCTCAACCGCAGTTTTAACCCCCCTACACCCAACACAACATTTTTGGCCACTGAGCATCCTCAGTCCTCATTGGGCTGTTTTAATTTCCCTTGCTTATGGTCTTTTTCTTTTTAAAGATGTGGGGGAGGGGGATAGACATTTGCAGACCTTGGGGTTCCCCCAGATCTGCTGATGATTCCCTCTTGTGCATGGATGATTCTGGTTTGGTTAACAAACATTGAAAAAGAATCTTCTACTCCAGGGATAGCTAACTGGAATCTTGCAGGCCCACAAAGTACATTTATATTGTGCATTTGGTGCCTCTTACCAACCTTTAATCACGGTATACTAAAATTGTTACCCACTGTTTCACTTCTATGAAAAGTGAAATTGTTCTCAAAAGTTGGAATGAAAAAGGGATATTCCAGATGTCTGTGTCTTAGCTTTCTTTGGGTTTATATGGCAAAGCACATGCTTTGCATGCAGGAGGTCTTGGTTCACTCCCAGGCATTGCCAGTTAAATGGAACATCTTGGAGGCAATGGAGAAGAGCTCACCTGAGACCCTGGAGAACTTGCTGCTAGTCCGAACAGACAGTACTAGGCTAGATAGACAGACCTAGTAGAAGGCCATTTCCTATATTTGTATGCCATGTCCAATCAATAGCTATAGAGCCTGATTCACCTGTGAAGGGGTCGGTTTGATGGATAAAATGCACTTCTAGCCCCCAGACCACTCTTTGGAGAATAGATTGGTCACCAGCAATACAGAGATTCCCTTCTTCCTTCTCCCTTCACATGAAGACAGGAATATATATATATATATATATATATATGGAAAATGTTTATAGAAATAAGATGCTAAAACTTTAGGTGAAAGCATTTCCACAAGGAATTCCAGAGGACTTATTTTAAGAATGCGATAATAATGCTCATTTTTGGAATGTTATATCTATGTTCTTTTTGCTGTATTTCCCCTCAGAAAAAATACAAAGAAAAGTTTGAGAAGGCGAAAGGAAAGCCATGTGCCATCACAACTGATACTCCTGAACTTCGAAGAATCAAGAAAGTCCAAGACCAACTCAGTGAGGTAAGCGCCAGGACTGCCAGGTATTAAGCAGGAAGCCACATCTCTCCGATGCTATTTTAATTCTACTCAGGAAGGCAGGAGTCAAGCAGATAATGTTACAAGTAAGCTAATCTGGAGCCTCAGGAAAAATGCTGCTACGACTCCTGGCAGAGGAAATTGCAGACTCAGCACCGAGCTAGAAATTCTAGAATTCAGATTGGGATCCTAGATACCTGTGAGAGAGGAAAAATAGTTCTGGGCTAGTTAAATATGTGCCTCTATTAAATCTAGGAAATGTGGGCATAGAAGCAGCTTTCACCATGAGTGAAATATAGAGATAGATTAGCCTTCCCATAATTCTCAGCCAGCAACAGCAATGATTGGGACTTATTGTCATGCTGGCTGGGAATTATGGGAGTTGCAGTCCAACACATATGGAGAGTACCATGCTGGGGAAGGCTGATTTAGGTAGATGTAATATGAATGCACACCTCAAAACTGTTTGTGCCACCCTTATGTGGGGTAAAATCTTTTTGTAGAAGTAATATAGGTTATTTCACCTAATTCAGAAATTCCTCTATACAGCCACCTCTTTGACAATATATCCACAAATCACATGTTTCAAATGCATCACACCTACCCACTACAGCTTGGTTTATGCAACGTGTTTCTTAGAATATGGTACGACTGCAGATACTTTGTGGTCTTCAACATAGCAGTAATGCCTGAACTCCTTCCGATTGTGTTTCTTTTGATCCAAGCCGGTGTTGTGATCAGTAAAATAATGCCAATCATGTAAAATCTTTTTCAAAATAATGATGATGTGTGATTTATTTAACTATATCTGGTATACTGTAGGTTCACCATATTATATATATATATATATATATATATATATATGTTACTGTAGGTTAAATACCGCATGGCTGGAGATGCTGCTAAAACTAACTGTCACGTTGATGGAAAAGCAAGAGACATTGAACATGCAAAGAAGGTGTCTCAGCAAGTCAGCAAGGTAAGTCATTCTGTGGAATGTCAGAATGCTAATGACTGTTCATATGAATGCATATACAGTTGGCACATGGTCTTGATAGAGTTTAGGACTAGTTCAAACTGTTTGACACTTGAGACATGCTTCACTTGTTTACTGCTGTGAGCAACTGAAAAAGGATTACCTAAATCAAAGCAGCTGTATAGTTTGAAATGAAGATTGACAAGATGCCGCTCCATCCAATGTTTGTTTATAAATTTAGGCATATACCTTGCTTTTCAAGGCAAAACTGGTATAAATTTAGTTTAAAAATAGAACTAAAAAAACACAATAGAACAATAATATAATAAAAACAGCAGTGATTTAAAAAACAGAGAAGAGTCCAGTAAAATCACAACGATCGATTGTATTTATATAAAATCCTCCCAAAATAGAATGAATGTCTTTAGAGCTCTCCTAAAAGGAAGGAAGTAGGGTTGGCAAATACTTATCCAGGGAGTACATTGTGGGGCCATCGCTGAGGAATTTAAGACCTTTTTAGGAGACATTTTGCTGTAAAATCTGCTAAGCATAGGTTTTGAATGAATAAAGAGAGGTGCTGCCCTAAAGCTTGTGTAACCAATATGCTGTTTTATATGCTGTCTGTAGGTTTTATATAAACAGAATTGGGAAGAGAATAAGGAAAAGTACCTGCTTCCTCCTGATGCTCCAGAGCTTGTGCAGGCAATAAAAAATACGGCCTTGTACAGCAAGGTAGGCCAGGCCCCGGTTTGAAGGATCTATGGCCCTTTCTTTCTACATCATAGGGGCGCACAGGGAGGGACGGGGGGTGATCCTGGTAGTACCTAATACACACCATTGGCAAACAGGGACCAGCCGGGAACCATCCCAGGCAAACAGCCTGGTGTAGGAACAACCTAAAACATTTCCCATCCATTTACTCTGTTTCATTCAGATTATGTCTCACATCTAAAACATGTTACTTTTCCTTAAGAAACAATACATTGAAGACTGGGAAGCCGACAAATCACTGTTCTATCCTTATGATGACAGCCCAGAACTAAGGAGGGTAGCGCAAGCCCAAAAGTCCCTCAGTGATGTAAGTATTAAGGCTTCTGGTAGTCTTTTGTGGACGTGTGCTACTGGGAAAAGGGCCCAATGTTTGACACGAGGTAGGCATGTTTGAAATGAGGTCTTCATGACACAGGCACATGATAAAGGCATGGGGTTCTTTTGGTGAGCATTAGGATGTGTATGTAAGTTACTTTGTTCTCCCTGAGCTGAAAGGTAAGGATAACAACTCACCCTTCTTCAGGATGCAATCCTAAGAAGGCTTGCTAAGTAGTTAGCCCCATTAAAACCAATGTTACTTACATCTGAGTACACATGCTTAGGATTGTACTGTCAGGCCCTTCATTAATGCCAGTGGCTGTCAGGCTAGTATCCAATACTGCCACTGTACTCTTGCTGTTTCTGTTCTACAAGTGGGACCTACTGTGAGCACAACAGGAACTAGCACTTCTGACAGCAATCCTGGAAATAAGCAGAAATGATTTCCTGAATAGGAGCTCCTTTCTGCATCTTCTGTTGACCCACCCTGTACCAGAAATGAGCATTTCAGTTTGTTTCCAACTGCAGCATGATCTGCTTGCTTCCTGTACCACTAGTAGTGGTTCCTGCTAGCATACAATAACGTTGGATACCGTCTTCAGTGCTTAAATTGTATAATGAAAGGTGATGGAACGTGGATCTACTTGGAGACTGTACCTTCTGGCTTGAAGTTCTGCCCCCCAAAATACAAAGTGCTTGAAATTCCCCTGGTATTGTCAACACATTTTCAAAACTACCTTGGCAACCATAACTGTTAGGAAGTAGATAGTTATTTGTAATGAAAACAGAAACATTCAGGATACGGAATTCTTCACTCAAGATATCACAGTATCACAAAGAAGCTGGTGTGGTGTGAAGGTTAGACTTTTAAGATAGGACTGGAGAGATCCAGATTTGAATTCTTGCTCAGCCAGAGCTTACTGGGTGCCCTTGGACAGTGACCAACTTCCAGCCCAACCCACCTCATAGGGTTGTTGCAAGGATGAAATGGAGCAACCATGTATGCTACCCTGAACTCCTTGAAGGACACACTGTCCTCCTATCTCAGAGTATGTGTAGCCATGCATATGAGCTGTGTGGATTGTTGGGAGTGGTTTTGAAGCAACTTGTCCCTCCTTTAAACAAACGTACATGTTTCTCCTTCAGAGAACATCATTTCCCAAACCCAGACCCTTGAAATGAATGTGCCTGTGCAGTAAGAATCTGTACAGCTGTCAAATTTTTGGCAGCTGCAGAGGATCTCTGACAGCTGACATCCTTGACCAGAGTGCTGAATTGTTGCCTAGCAGGATTTTCCACTGAAATGTAAAAAAAAAAAGAAGGAAGGAAAAAAGTGCATAAATAAAATGACCGCCTCTTCCGCCAGCCTTGTTCAGTTAATGGTGCAGAATTCTACAGCAGCTATGCAGACAACCCTGTCACTGTACCAAATGGCTGTAGACTCACTGGCAGGGGATCATACAACTGCACTTTGTCAAGCCTGGTGTATATCGTTATGTGCCAGACATGCCCTACTTCCATGTACATAGGCTAAACTGGACAGTCCTTATGCAAGAGAATAAATGGGCACAGGATTAACATTAAAATGGTAACACTGGCAAACCTCTGGGGGACCATTTTAATTCTCCAGTTCACTCGGTAGCAGATCTCAAAATGGCTGTCTTGCAACAGAGAAACTTTAGTGGAAGAATTCAACCAGAGACCTCAGAGTTGACATTCATCAATAAGTTTTAACACCTTGGAACTTGGCTTGAAGCAAGAGTCTGAAGCAATCGTTGCTATAGTCTGTGGAGTCCTAGTTCTGTCTTGCAGTTCACTTTCTTTAATATTGTACATATCTCTTTAAACTGAAATTGCTGCCTGTAACTGACTTTTACTTGTTTCTATCCATTCCTGCATCTGGCAAAATGGGTTTAGCCCACTAAAGCTCATTCCTTAACAATAAACAATGTTCGGTGCCAAAGGCCCTTTATTGTTTTCATACTATAGACTAACATGGCTACCCTTTTTGAATTTAGCTATGCTAATTAGCTATGCTAATTTAACTCAGTTTATTTCATCACAGGGCAAGCTAGCTCCTCTGAATGGCAGTGTTAATAGAAAGCAAGAGCAAATGTTCTCCTTATTTAAACAAGTAGTTCCTCTCTCTTCCCCCCATTTCAGATTGTCTACAAAAAAGGGCATGATGAACGCAAAGCTAAATACACTTCTCTGCCAGACCCACCTGATGTGGAACTTGCCAGGAAAGTAACCAGACAGCTCAGTGACGTGAGTATACTGTAGCATCCGTTCTTGGATAAACATCTCCTTTCAGTTAGTGGAAGCAACAGAGCTATCCAAGCGCCTTTCTAATAAGTAGAGGCAGGGGGAAATATAGAGAGCCCTCCAAGAAGAGCCTCTGCTTGTCACATAGCCTTCTGCAACCGTAATTATTCGGTTCCCATTTGGGTCTCCTTTTGAATCTTACCTCTCTCTCTCTCTTCCACTTTGTCCAGACAAGCCTTAAAAGCACTTGTTTTCACTAGTACAGTTTCATCGTACTCACTTAGCACCTATTGGTGCTTCAACTATTTTTGTCAGATGAGGCTGGCTAGCCAGGGCCGGCCCTACCATTAGGCAAAGTGAAATGGTCGCTTCAGGCGGCAATGCTGGGAAGCAGCAGCAAGGAGACAGCTGTGTGTACCATACCATCTTCTCTATGCTCTCTTAAGCAAAGCTGCTGCCTTCAGGTGAGATGGAGCAAAATGTCCCATCATCAGCATCCCAATCAACTTTTGTACATGGAATGGGAGGGAGAGCTATTTTGTCCTTCGCCTCAGGCAAAAAGATGTATTGGGCCAGCCTGTGGCCCAAACATGGGCTTATTGGGCCTGTTCAAACAACACACTAAGCGATGGTTAGGCCACTAAATCGTTTGCAGCAAATGGTTAGTAAGTGACCCTGTTCAGATGACACGCTAAGCATTTTGAGCTAAACATTATGGCTTAGCATGTCATATGAACCATGACTTAGCATGTCTTATGAACCATTCCTACCCATGGTGGCTACATAACCACAGTCTAAACACACTCCCTAACCATTTGCTGCAAAAGGGTTAGCAGCCGAATTATGGTTTAGCGAATTGTGTTTATTGTTTTTCTTCATATGCAAACTTATGCAGGTGAAATCATTGATTCATTAGTTCAATTCATGCAGTTCATAAGCTAAGATTTGTTTAAATGAGTGATAATCCTACTTTGTACTATGTAAGCTGGTAACGCTGAATCTAACCCTCATATTGCTTATTGTTTCATTTCTCATTTGCAAGCTATGGTAATTCAATTATATAAACTCCTCTGAGGAGACCTAAAAAGTAGTTGAGTTAAACATGGAATAAACATTCCTCTCTATATTTAGATCTTTTTTCCTATATTCATTGCAAAATCATGCTTCACAGGCCCAGCAAGAGTAACAGCAGACAGAATGTCTATATCTGATTTTATGCATTGAATTAATGGCACTGATGACTTCCATAACCATGAAGCATGACCAATAAAGTTAATGTTTAGGTATAATTAGAGTGATCTAGTACCAAAGATTGAAAGAGGAATAAAATTAATGTGGCCTTGAAATTCGTTTCAAATAGCTAGTAAATTTAAACTCAGAAACAAAGTTCATTTTGATTTTAAAAAATGGGAATGATATCTGACCTTCTCATGAACTACTGCATTTATCAGTGTTCTCTTGTTTTGCTGGAATACTTTAAGTGTTGCTCACTGTTGGCTTTTCTAATTTCCCCAGTTTACCTTTTAGTTTAGAGGTAGGCAATTGCTGAACACAGAAGGAAAAGATGACAGCTAAACGGACAGGCACAGGCAAATTCATAGCATTGCTTGGGAGCCAAGGCCTTTTGTAGAGGGACCGGGGGCGGAGGGAAGTTAACTGAGTAACTGAGACTTTTTGGTGTCCCTGTTTTCTTCCTATCCATTAACATCACTGATAGGATTAGTGAGCTTCTTTCAAATTACTTTGTGGCCCTTTGTTCTAGAGAGATACTTTTTATTTACCCTGTTAAAGATAATACTAAATATTTATTGTGATTCCCAAAACCAAGAACAGGTGATCTACCATGTAGATTCTATAGATCATGAGAATTTGATGGAATTACATATTTCCAAGCAACTTTCAAAGAAATTGAAGGGGAGAGACTGAAAACCGTGATCCAGGAGTAGGAAAGTAGCTATGATAAGGGAATATATCATAGGAGCAGTTTTGGATCTTCTACTTTAATTGATCCTTCCCCAGCTTTCCAGAGGTGGAGGACTAGTCCCATCATCGCCAGCTATCATGGTGATTCCTGGGATAATGGGAGTTGTAGTTCAACACATCTATTGGGAGCCAGGTTGGGGAAAGTTGCATTTGTTTATCGGGCGTTTAATATGTATTTGTTTTTGTTACAGCATAACTATCATGAAGACTATAAGAAGAAGAAGGGCAAATGGAGCCAAACTCCATGCTATGATGTTGCCGTTGCCAAAATGAATTCTGACAACTTGAGTATGGTAAAGAACTTATTTCAAACCTCAGCAAATTAATACCACTTTTGAGCTTTGATTATTACATTTTCTCTTGCTTTCTAATTGCTTGTTTGTTTTTTAATTCAATTCCATATTTTAGTTCCATATTTTGTAATGGGATTTGTTTGTTTTTTTGCTGCTCGCAGAGAAGATACCAGGAAGAGTGGGAAAATACAAAAGACCAAATCTACTTTATGCAAACAGAAACGCCAGAGTATGCGGTTAACAAGCGAGCCGGAACTGCTGCCAGTAAGGTATGTTGCAATTTCTAGCTATTTATTTAGATTGGGCCCAGTTCGGAAAACTTTAGCAACTGCCTGATCTGTAGTGTACTGCAGCTCTTCTGTTATTCCCATTCCATAAGTGAAGTGACTATTTCATTCATTTTCAATAGGGCTGATTCAAGATCTTATACCATCCTAGGTGGGGCCACCACCTCCCATGCTGTTTTGGAGGGTTCCCCAAGCCTCCGGTGCAGCTTTTCAGAGTGCACAGGGAGGACTGTAGAGAGGAGACATTGGGCAGTATCCAATACTGCTGCTGCACCTCTACTCATTCCATGTGCACAAGGGATCAAAGGCTGGCACAACAGGAACTAGTGTTTCCTAAAGCAACCCCAGAAATGAGCTCTGTTCCCCTGCTCTATGTCCTGCTCTAACTGGGTCTGGTTCATGGCAAATACAAGGACGAAATAACAAGGAAGTCAATTTAGCAGGCAAATGGCCAAGCACAGTAGGGATATTCCAGAGAGAAGTCTGAGATGCAGCCAAGGTCAAAATCCATGAGATCAATCAAATAGAAACACAGTCCAAAAGCAGAGTCAGGCAGGAGTCCAAGGGTCAGTAGCACAGAGGTGCAAACACAAGCCAGGGTCAGAGTAACAGAAGATTGTAGCAGAAAATAAGACTGTTTCCATTAATGGCTAGGCTGATACTTCAGGCTTATATTGCCCGAGCTTCCTGACCCCCCCCCCCCCACCTAGGGGGTCAGGAAGCTGCAGTTCATTACAGGCCTTGCTCTCAAGTAGTCTCTTCTTCTTGAGAAGTCCTTTCTGATCAAGTTTTTAGAGGAGCTCTACCAGTCTGTTTCTTGCGATGACACTCTCAGGGCTAGGTTGTGGCCCAGCCTCAGCCTCAGAGGCAGAGCTCCCCTTGTCTTGTGGGGATGGATCCATGGTGATCACCCCTGAGGGCACAGACTCCCCCAGATCTCCTGCAATGGTGGCTCCTTGGTGTTGTCTGTATCTGGCAGTTCTAGCTTCTCGTCAGAGGAGGCATGCCTGAGCACTAACGGGACCTATCGCTAGCACAACAGGAAGCTAGCAGTTCTTGAAGAAATCAGAAATGAGTGGAAACATAACCGTGCCTAACCTACTAAGGACTGACATACAATCTTCATTCACACTTCAAGAAGATTTTTTAAAAAAATCTGTCTCAGATTCAGTAGAACAATGTTAGCCTAAGGATTGATAAGGACTCTCTCTCCCTCTCTCTTAAAATAAGTATCACATTGTTCATAATAGCTGTAAATACAATACATGGTATTTATTTATTATTTATTTACTGCATTTCTATACCACCCAATAGCTGAAGCTCTCTGGGCGGTTCACAAAAATTAAAGCCGTAAAATACAACTGAGGTATAAAATTTAAACCACAATATAAAAGTACAACCAGAATGAAACCACACAGCAATGCAGAGATTTAAAATACAGATTTAAAACAGCGTTAAAAGACTAGGATGGTAACATGTTAAAATACTGGGAAAATAAACAGGTCTTCACCTGGTGCTGGACAGAGTATAACGTAGGTGCCAGGTATACCTCTCAATGGAGTTCCTTCCACATCCGGGGCGCCTCAGCAGAGAAGGCCTTCCTCCTGGGAGCCACTTGCCTCACTTCCTTTGGCAGGGGCTCATGGAGAAGGACCCCAGAAAATGATCGTGGTGTCTGGTCAAGTACATAGGGGAGGAGGCGTTCCTTCAAATAGCCTGGCCCCAAGCTGTTTAGGGCTTTGAATATTAATATCAGCACTTTGAATCAGGTCTGGATCTGGACTGGCAGCCAGTGAAGCTGGAAATGTACTGGCGTGATGTGGTCGCATTGGCCAGTCCCTGTTATCAATCATGCTGTCCTGCTTTGTACCAGCTGAACTTTCCGGACCGGTTCCGAGGGTAGCCCCACATATAACACATTGCAGTAATCCAGGCGAGAGATTATCAGAGCATGGATAACTTGTAGCTAGTTTATCTCTATCCAGATAAGGGCGCAGTTGGTATATTGAAAACTTTGGCTATTGGATGGTATAGAAATGAAATAAATAAATATAACCAAGTAGCTGCTTCTATCACATAAACTTTTCCAAGCTTCAGCCATAATGGCATAAAATGTCCTCATCTACAATTATTTTCTTAATTGAAGATACCAAATCTCCTAAGTGTACTCCAATTAAAATAGTATATAAATGTTGTCAATCCTCTTTCTTTCTTTCTTTCTTTCTTTCTTTCTTTCTTTCTTTCTTTCAGTCTTGTAAGATAATCACCACTATAAAAAGCACATGAGGCATTTGGGATACTCCGGGTACTCTCTCAAGTTTTGGAGAAATGGTTCTGTTTTTGTTCTCACTTCCTCTAGGTGAAATACAAAGAAGATTATGAAAAATCCAAAGCTTCTGCAGATTACAACGTGCTTCCGGCTACTGAGAACCCACTGCTCAAGCACCTAAAAGCTTCTGGAAATCTTGTGAATGATGTACGTATGCTATGTTTCTCCAGGTGTGGTGTGTGTGTGTGTGTGTGTGTGTGTGTGTGTCACAGTCAGTGAGCCCTGCCAGATTTTCAGGCTTGCCAGATGCTAATCCTGGACCGGAATACAATATGGAATTGCTGAAACTAGGGCCAGTAAGAGCTTTTGAGGGGCACCCAGGCAAGGTTCCCAGTGGGGGAGCCCCCAGCACTGCTCTTGCATCGCCCCGTAAACCTCCGTGGCATTCCCTCCGATGGAAGCTGGTGGCTCTGATGCCAGTGGGGCTGCGTGTCTGCTCTGTGTTTCGGTCAGAACCAGTCAAAATACTAAAGGGACTATCCAAGGTGCCGAACCCCCCCCCCCCCCCAAAATAGGCTGGCAGCTTGGATAGCTCCTTTAGAGTTCTGCCTGAAACTCAGAACGGATTCACAGCCCCACTGACATCGGAGCCACCAGCTTCCACTGATTCCCTCCATGAGCCTCAGTCACACCTCAGCAGCAGGGTGATGCTGAAGTGGAGGTCTCTGCAGAGCTGCCCAGACTGGTCCACCTCCTTTCGGCTCTAGGTCTCTGCTTGAAAGGATTCCCCTGCCCCCACTTTCAAGCAAGGGCCTGTTGCTGGGAGAAGTCCTGGTATGGGCAGCTCTGCTGCAGCTGCCACTGTCTTTCTCCCAAATGCCGCTAAGCCCAAAAGAGGAACACTGCCTTGAGAGCAGGACCTGAGGAATGTGGGGAGAAGGCGGCTGTTGCCTGAAGGTGGGCTTTCACGGGGCATCAGGCAAGCCAGTGCGGTGTAGTGGCTAGAGTGTTGGACTAGGAATTAGGAGATCTGGGTTCTAGTCCCCACTTGACCATGAAAGCTCACTGGGTGACTTTGGGCCAGTCACAAACTCTCAGCCCAACTTACCTCACAGTGTTGTTGTTGTTGTTGTTGTTGTGAGGATAAACTGGAATGGAGGAGGATTATGTATGCTTCCTTGGGTTCCTTGGAGGAAAACAGGCAGGATAAAAATGCAATAAATAATAGATAAGCCATTTCTGGAAACAGAATGCTAGTCTAGATGGTCCTGTTTATATTCTTATCTTGACTATAGATTTTTTTAAAAAATGTAGCTTTGAATCCAAAAGTCTGCAGGCGGCACAAATTTGTTAATCTGATAGCTTCATGATCTGTGGAAGCGCTGGTGATATTTGCTGTACCCCTTTTATATTATGGCTTTTTACATTCCCCCCCCCCCCCCGGCAGAGATTATATAAGGAGGCATATGAAAAGGCAAAAGGAACCAGCATTAACTACTGCGAAACTCCAAAGTATCAGATCGACAACGTCCTGAAAAACTTCAGCGATGTAAGTGCTGTTCCTGTTTTAAGGGCCAGACCAGTTTTCCTTAGACTGGTACATCGATTGCAATGTATGGTGGTGTTTTTTTACAGGTTAAATATAAAGAAGGATATCATAACATCTTGGGCCAGTACAAAGGCAGTTACGAAGACCCACATCGAGAACACTGCATGAAAATTGAAGCTTTGAAGAGTGATGTAAGGATGGATTACATTTACTTATCTAGCTTCCCTTCTTCAGATACCTTCTTAGTGGTTATTGATCCCTTGTTGATTTTCTAGAAAAACTACAAAGCAGACTATGAAGATGAAAAAGCAAAATGCTACTTCCCACAGACCATCACTCAAGAATATGAAGTCATGAAGAAACTAGACCAGTGCAAAGATGTAAGTAATTTTTCTGTGGGATCTTATCTTTAACTAATATTAAACAATGTGGTGCACAGCCTAAAGCAGCTAAAGGAAAGAGCTCCAGTGCTTTCTTTCCTAAATTTGTGATATATTTTCCAAAATATGGAACATATAAATCAATGTAATGCTAAAACTGTAAAATATTAACAAAAACACATTGATGTTATCACACACACACAAGCCAAAGAGCAGCCTTAGACTAAGTACTAATTAACTACATTGATCATGTACTTCAATAATTCACAGAATTGAAAAAAAATGCTGTTCAATCTACTTTCTGTTGAAATATTTATTTTGCTGTCTAATATAGTGTCTGAATGTCTGCTTTGAGTCAGGGCCAAATTACACATTACTTTCCAAAGCATGCAATGGAGCCCTGATGCTTTCCTTTGAATGAAATGCAGCCTTATGAAGTTGGATTTTGAATGGAAGAATGGCATAGGGAGGGGAATGATTTTGAGCTGGAAAATGCCCAGAGGAGAAAGGCTTCAGCTGTTCTTCTTACCTGCCTGCTTGCTGCTCCTCCGCTCACAACTGCAGCCTCCAGAGGCTGCTTTTCATTCAAAGAAAACTGCTGGGGTTTTCCTCCACTCATTTGCAATGTAATATGTAGTTTCCCCTCTCAGGACCCACCTTTCTGACATGGGACATCTTCATATGCCTTTTACAGGACTCTTGTGGCTCCTAGTGGGCAGAATGTGCTCAGCCCACGTGCATCATTTCTCAAGTAAAACCTTACGTATCAGTGCAATTCACCCTCTTTAACCATAGTAGTGGAAATCATGGCCTATGCCCCTGTAGCCGTATGGCGCGTGACAAGTGCATGTGGTCTTTCTGGTGCTGAGTGGACTAAAGTTCACAGTATGATGTTGAATACTAATTAAGTTAAACTCCTGAAATAGACACCTGTGGCTTGCAGATGCTTCATAACGTTGGTAGTGTGAGGGCTTTAAGGTCTGCAGGTGACAACGTTGCATTTTAGCTTAGTTAGACTTTTGTTTGATCAATCATACTGTGCTACCTGAATTTAGTTTAGTGAAGTCTTAACTTAATCTAAAACTGAAATATAGGACTACCATAATGCTGGTGCTATTGGAAATCAACTGTCCTTTCCTTCCTTCCTTCCTTCCTCCCTTCCTTCCTTCCTCCCTTCCTTCCTTCCTCCCTCCCTCCCTTCCTTCCTTCCTTCCTTCCTTCCTTTCTGTCTCCCCCTTCTAGGTTACCTACAAAAAGCATCCTGATAAGACCAAATTTACACAAGTGGCAGACTCGCCTGTTTTGGTCCAAGCACAGATTAATTCCAAGCAACTGAGTGATGTAAGTAACCTGGCAACTCCAACAACAAACTGCTGTCTGCTCTTTTGTTTCATGGTGTCTTGTGTGACAAATTGTTTCGAGTCATGATGTTGTGGCTTCACCTGGTGATGACACTGAGTGTGGCCCAGAACAAGGCAAAGAAAAGCTCTGAGATAGATATGAGCACAGCTGGCTGGGGAATGCTCACAATTGTAGGACTTTTTCGGTCTAAACAGGCATCGGATTGTGCCCTTAGACTAAAATATGCTGGTATTTGTGGTACCTCCCCTTTTGCCTTCAGTCCCAATTACACTGGAATATGGTCTCTGAAACGTTTTTTAAAATGGAATTCAGCCTTGGTGGGCTGAAACAGGTTTTGCACCACTAGCATAAAGTGGTCCATTCTGCAGATATCAGTGAATATATGGTTCCTGACACTGGTTGAAAAACAGGTGCACAAATAGTTTTTTGTTTTTAAACATTTGAGTCTTTACACTTTTTCCAACCTCATATTAGCAGTCTAGGGTGGAGGTTTAACTGAAGTCCTTCAAGCTGTCACTTCTTATCTCATTATTGTTCATTTTGCAATTTGCATTTCAGCTGAACTATAAAGCTAAACATGAGGCTGAAAAATTCAAATGTTCCGTACCTCCAGATGCCCCATTATTTCTCCAGTCCAGAGTCAATGCATATAACATCAGTGATGTAAGTATGAGCTTTATATTATATATTGTACTTTCGCAGCTAGAAAGACACAGCCAACTACTCATTTGCAAACTGCAGTAACAGCTTTGTTAATTATTATTATTATTATTTTGCATATAACCCAGAATTGTCATTAATTGCAATGGGACTTAAACAGAAAGCTAAACCTAGGAAGAAGAACAGTTGAGGGACAGAGAGCACAAAAGCAGATGAATGAAGGATGGGGTGAAATGTGGTTGTGGGCTAAGATGTAGGATTTTTAAAAAAAGATTTGTGGATGAGACCGAGTCAGGGGCGATCATTATGCAATTGCTCCACGGAATTCTATGGGGGTCCAGATTTTTTATGTATTCCATTTCTAGCCCCCACCTTCTATTAGAAGACTGGATCCAGCCCCATAATTCCAAGTATGAGTTATTTAAAACAATATGCTTGTGTTTTTTTTTAGTTATTTGAACATATCTATTGTTGTTATATATTATCATGATTCTAAGCCATCCTGCTGATGCTAGATGATAAAGACGACTGCTGTGCAATCCACAAAGCTTTATTCAACAAGTAAACATATGTTCATACCTGAAGGGAGTGTAAATGCTAGGAGCTATCTTCTAAATCTAATTTGGCTAACAAAGCTATGCAGTTAATTTTAACTGAAGCAGAACTGTTACTTAGAATCCAACAGGCACTTTAGCTCAGGGAGGTCTTTCAGGAGGAGCTTTTCGTGAGCCGCTACCTAAGAGGCTGCCTCCCACCACTTCCTAACTCTACCCACTTGACTCTGCGGCGGACTCTGGGATCTGTCAACTCTGATGTCACCTCCTCCTCCTCAGACAGAGGCTGAGTTCTCAGGAATGGGGTGGAAATGGTCTCTGATCTGTCTGCATTCTCTGCGATAAGCTCATGGGAAGATTCATCCTTGACTCCTGAAGAGTCTTGGAGAATTTCCTCCCTTGCTACCTGTGTTGGCTGGTAAATTCCTCCTCCTCCTCCTCCTCCTCCTCCTCCTCCTCCTCCTCCTCCTCCTTCTGAGTTTGATTATCCTCCTGAAACCCTTTTCCCCACATTAGCCTGATCCTGACATATATTATCTACGATAAATAGATGGATTGCTCTTTTATGTCACACTTTTCTCATGATATCTGTTTCTTCTTTTTCTTCTGACAGAATTGGTATAAGTATGACTGGGAACAATCGAAATCTAAGAAATTTGACATCAAGATGGATGCCATTCCGATTCTTGCTGCTAAAGCCAATCGCAAAATTGCAAGCGATGTAAGTGTTGCATAGAAATGAAGGTATCTCTTTGATTTATTTGGCTTAGCACATAGAGGTTACAGAAAACAGAAGAACGTTAATGACTTATCTTCATGTAGGTGGAATATAAGAAGGGGTATGAACAGAGCAAAGGGAAGCTAATTGGAGCTTTGAGTATTGAAGACGATCCCAAAATGATACTTTCTCGGAAAGTGGCCAAACAACAGAGCGATGTAAGTACTCATGAAGTATTCCCTGTAGTTAGTATTTATGGGATGCTCTCAATGTGCTAAATGTTTTCTGAATGTACATTTATTTAGAAAACTTTTATCTTCCTGCATCCCCAGAATGTTAAGAACTTGAAGCAAGAATAACTGTGAGAATAAGTCCTATTGAACTGTATCACCATCTGTGAATCATAACCAATAGTGGCTTCACCCTCCCTGCCAATAAGACAAACACATTTTAGCAATTCCAAAGGAGACCCATGTCAGGCTTTGGTGAAACTTTAATTCTCTAGCTTAAATTAATAGGTCGCAAACGTGATACAATCAATGCATGGCACACAAAGTATCATTGCCAGATGATGTGATGGTGGGTCTGACTTAGATGGAATTGAAAAGGGAATAAGGCAAATTCATTGAGGACAGGGTTATAAGGGGATATTTCTGCACATAATTAGCTAAATGGAACATCAGTCATCAGAGGCTGTGTACCTCTGAAGGAAACAACCAATTGCTGCCTGGAATAGAAGGTTGTTGCCTTTATGATCTGAAGGTGGATTTCCTGGAAACATCTAGCTAGCCACAGTTGGGAATAGGATACTGGGCAAAATGTATCATCGGTCTGACCCAGCAGGACTCTTCCCCTGTGTCCATCTGGATTATGGATTTAAATAATGTAGATTTGAATCCAACCTGTGCAGTGCAGATGGACGTCTTGCTTTCAGCATTTGCAGGCAGCACAAGCTTGCTAACTGGGTGGCAGGGACTGATGTTATTTGCTGTGGCCCTTTTATATGATGGCTTTGACCATTTTCCCCTTTGGCAGTTATTATATAAGGAAGCATATGAAAAGTCAAAAGGAAGAAGCATTAACTACTGTGAGACTCCAAAATATCAGGTCGACAACATTCTGAAAAACTTCAGCGAGGTAAGGATGGCAGCGATTGCTCCTCCATTGTACTCTACACAAGACTTCCCTAAACTGCTATGTTGATTGTAACATATGTTTTTGTTCTTCTATAGGTTAAATATAAAGAAGGGTATCAGAATGTCTTGGGCCGGTACATAGGCAGTTACGAGGACCCATATCGAGAACACTGCATGAAAATTGAAGCTCAGAAGAGCGATGTAAGTGTGGATTACATCCATTTTTTTAGCTTCCTTTCTTCAGATGCATTCCTGGAGGTCATTGACCCCTTGTTGTTTTTCTAGAAAAACTACAAAGCAGACTATGAAGATGAAAAGGCAAAATGCTACTTTCCGCAGACCATCACTCAAGAATATGAAGTCATGAAGAAACTAGACCAGTGCAAAGATGTAAGTGTTTATTGCTGTCAAATACTTGCTAATGAATGCATTTGCATGTGCTACACATATGTGCCAAATTTGAGATCGATTCCTCCAACCCTCGATTTTATATGAATTTATTAAAGATCGTTTCAGTTCTGACAGATCACAGACAGCTCGCCACGTGCGTTCATTCAGGCCTGTCAGAACGGAAACGATCTTTTAAAAAATCATATAAAATCGAGGGTTGGAGGGATCGATCTCACATTTCATACACATACTTAGGCATACCCCATAAGCACTGTGACCAAGTTTCAAGCCTCTAACTTTTGAAATACAGAAGTTATAGGCATTTTTTTCATTAAAATAGGGCTGCAAAAATATCATTTTTTCACGATAATTATCGTGAAAACAATACAGTTTACCTACAATATGAATGAAGACGATAATTTGTTTGGTCCGAAATGACGATAACGATAAACGACATTTTTGGCATGCACACCCCTAGTTTCTGGGGCTTCCACAACTCATTTACGTGTCAGGTGAAGTTTTCCCTGTCAGGTTTCATCATTTCCAAAAGGTGACATCTTCATATATATTTTCCAGGACTCTTGTGACATCTAGTGGCCAGAATGTACTCTGGCTGCATACATAATTCTTCAAGTAAATCAATACATATTGGTACTATTCACCCTCTTTGGCCTTAGCAGTACAAATAGTGGCTTACACCACTATACCGATGTGTGGCAACCACGGTATCATTATATTATCATCCATGATTCTCAGTGAAAATTTGCCAGGGGTTTTTGACACCTCTGTAGATGGACTAGTGGAATTTCTTCAGTGTTTCAAATCTTTCATAATCTGTGGGTTTAAGATCTGTCAAGGCAGCATCAACTTAACGCATCATACTTTTGCTGAATCAGTCAATCAATGATACTGCTACATCTGAATCTAGTTTATTAAGAGTGCAATGCTATGCATGTTAAGGCAAAAAAAAAAAAGTCCTACAACTTCCATGCTAAGTCTTCTAGGACTTTTATTTGTCTAAACATACATAGGACTGGACCTTAAATGTTACTGAAATGTAGGCCCATAATACTGATGCTACTGGAAATCATATGTCACTGTGTGTGTTTCTTTGTTTTCTCCTCCTTCTAGTATACCTACAAAAAGCGTCCTGATAAGATCAAATTTACACAAGCAGTAGACTCGCCTGTTTTGGTCCAAGCACAGATTAATTCCAAGCAGCTGAGTGATGTAAGTAACCTGGCAACTGAAGCAACAAAGTCCTGCCTGGTCTTATGTTTCATGATGTATTGTTTGACAATTAGTTTCCAGTCGTGGTGTTGTAGGTTCACCTTGTGATGATGTTGGGTCGTGACCCAGAAGAGGTAAATGAACAGCTCAGTGATGGACATGAGACTCAATACTTACTCTATTTGGGGAAAAAGATTTGTCAGTAGATTTCTGCATCTAGAAGCAGGAATAAGCAACGATCGGTTTCTCATAAGAGAGGTCTCAGGTTTGAGACCTTGCTGGAAGGTACACTTCCCTTACCTGGCATTCCTATCTATTACCTTATATGCATGGTGGAGAGTGGTGTGATTAATTTGTGAGGATGAAATTCCACTCTCTGTCTACTCAGACACACTCTCTGCTATATTAGAATTCCACATATTCAAAGGACTAAGCTGTGTCATTCAGTCAGTGAGCCTATCCACACTACTGCTTTAAAACGGTTTAAAATGGTTTAAAACGGTTTATAACAGTTTTGAGAACTGTTGGGGGCCAGGACACATTCCATATACAGTTTTCAAAATGTTTTCAAAGTGTTTTATCCTGCGTGTGTAGATAGGCTCAATATTGATCCTTGGTGAACCTTTAGCTCACCTTCAGCCCTGGGAATAAAGTGATATCATATCCTTAGTTGCTTATGACTGGAATCCCTTTCTGTTGTGGAGGATTGGCCTTTGCATTTTTCTTTTAATGCCTCTTTTTTAATGATTATAGACCACCTTTCCATAAATGTCACCAGGGGAGTGTACAATAATACAATAAAAACAATAACATTGATAAAGGCAATAAAAAATTTAAACATTCCACTTGTCAACAATATTAATTCCACATAATGTTTTGAGATAACAAGAATTAAATGGCCTTGGAAAAATGCACAATATTGAGATGAACAGAATTATACCCAATTTAAAAGGCCTTGGAGAAATGCAAGGGGATATTGAGAAAAAAGAGGATTGTTATGCATAGAGAAACCTGACAAGGAGCATTATCACATGAAGGGAAATCACGTTTCCTTACCATTGCTTCTTTGCCTCCACTTCTGTCCCTCATTACTTCCTCTTTTACCCGGACCGGAAAGAGGAAGTAAACAAAGACTACGTGGCCCATTCAGGGGCCATTTGTACTGCACCACTTTTCCTGCATGCAGCACTCACATTCCTTTAAAATAAAAATCAGATTTTTTTGGGGGGAGGGGCTATTTTGCAACGGAAAAGCAAGCGGAAGGAGCGGGAGGTGTGCAGGAGGCAGGAGGCAGGAGCCAGATGGCAGCGTCTAAAAGATGTGCACACATCCGTAAGTGGGCAGTAGCGAGTGTCTGATGAACTTCAAGGATGCTTGTGCGTATGCATGCCCTTGTAGCTTCAGTCAGTTAGGATTTGCAGATAATTGGCATTAAAATAACATGTGAGACCTACTGGCAAATGGAGAGTTTTATGACACCTCTTGCTAGTTTTGACTGGAGACGTTGCATGGTATGAAAGCAAGTAAACGGTCATCTCTAGTTGCTTTGTACGCTGCAAGCAAAAGGCTACCCATTCTCAGATGGTGTAAAGGAGGGTTATTCAACTTTTATGGGCTCATGGACACGTTTGGCATTTTGAAAAAGTGCCTTGGGCACCACCACAAATTTGCTGCTGAATGGTTGGGAGAACAATCACAAAAATGTGGGGAGCATTTCCCTTATCTCTGTCTCTGTGTGTGCACCATCAGACATGATGCTGGAACCCCTGGTGGCCCATTCTGCAGATATTTATTTAAATTGATTTATTTACTGCATTTTTATACCGCCCAATAGCCAAAGTTCTCTGGGCGGTTTACAATAATTAAAACCATAAAAACCATTCAAAATAGAAAACATCAACAGTATAAAAATACAATATAAGAACACAAGCAGGATAAAACCAAGCAGCAATGCAAAAATTAATACCAATTTAAAATACAGATTTAAAACAGCAAAGTTAAAAATTAAACTGAAAACTGTTAAAATACTGAGAAAATAAAAAGGTCTTCACTTGGCGTCTAAAAGAGTATAATGTAGGTGCCAGGCGAACCTTTCTAGGGAGTTCATTCCACAGCCAGGGTGCCACAGCAGAGAAGGCCCTCCTCCTGGTAGCCACCTGCCTCACTTCCTTTGGCAGGGGCTCATGGAGAAGGATCCCTGAGGATGATTTTGGTGTCCAGGCAGGCACATATGGGAGGAGGTGTTCCTTCAAATAACCTGCCCCAAGTCGTTCAGGGCTTTGAATGTTTGTACAGGCACTTTGAATTGGGCCCAGACATGGACCGGCAGCCAGGGAATATCAAAGGATATTGTTCTTGATTGAAAAACAGGTGCACAAATAGTGTGCTCTGATGTATTTGTTTTTAAACATTTCAAACTTTTCTCTTATTCCATCCTGATATTAGCAGTCTAGGCTGGAGCTTTAACTGAAGTCCTTCAAGCTGTTATTTCTTATGTCATTATTGTTCATTTTGCAATTTGCATTTCAGCTGAACTACAAAGCCAAACATGAGGCTGAGAAATTCAAATGTTCCATACCTCCAGATGCCCCATTATTTCTCCAGTCCAGAGTCAATGCATATAATATCAGTGATGTAAGTACGAGGCTTATATTATATATTGTACTTTCGCAGCTAGAAAGACACAGCTGACTACTCAGCTGCAAGATGCCATTGACACTGCTGTTATTGATGATCATGATAATTATGTTGAGGGACAAGGAGCCCAAAAGCAGGTGAGTGTAGGAACAGATCGAATTTGGTTGTGGGATAGAATGTAGGATTAAAAAAAAGATTTGCGAATAGGCAGAATCAGAGGCTATTATTGTGAATTTTCTCCACGGAATTCTATGGGGGTGGGGGTGGTTCCAGATGTCTCTGTCTTCCATCTCTAGTCCCCACTCCATATTCCAATGGAAGTCTGGATCCAACCCAATGCTTCCAAGTATGGGTTATTTAAAACATTATGCTTGTGGGTTTTATCTTTAGTGATCTAAATATATCTATTGTTATTATATATTATCTATGATAAATAGATGCATTGCTGTTTTATGTCACACCTTTCTCATAATATCTCTTCTTTTTTCTGTCAGAATTGGTATAAATATGACTGGGAACAATCAAAAGCTAAGAAATTTGACATCAAGATGGATGCCATTCCAATTCTTGCGGCGAAAGCCAATTGCAAAATTGCAAGCGATGTAAGTTTTGTATAGAAAAACAAGGCAGTGCTTTGTTTGATTTGGATTCGCACATATAAGATTTTATAGAAAACAAAAGAACATTAATGATTTTATCCTTATGTAGGTGGAGTATAAGAAGGCGTATGAACAGAGCAAAGGGAAGCTAGTTGGAGCTTTGAGTATTGAAGACGATCCCAAAATGATACTTTCTCGGAAAGTGGCCAAACAACAGAGCGATGTAAGTACTCATGAAGAATGCACTGTGGTTAGTATTTATGGGATGCTGGCAATGTGATAAATCCTTTGTAGAGATTAACTTATTTAGATAACTTTTATCTCCTG
This sequence comes from Anniella stebbinsi, assembly GCA_029215795.1. Lineage (NCBI taxonomy): Eukaryota > Metazoa > Chordata > Lepidosauria > Squamata > Anniellidae > Anniella > Anniella stebbinsi. The sequence continues at coordinate 229,854,136 of JARDYH010000001.1, forward strand.
CATCCCAATATATATCAAAAACAAGAAGCATGAGTAACTGGAGAATAAAACCTCTTGGAACTGTTTTAAAATATCCTAAACTGTGAATCATATCCAATACTAGCTTCCCCCCCTCTACCAATAAAAGTCAAACACATTACAGTAATTCCAAAAGAGATCTATGTCCAGCTTTGGTGAACCTCCAGTTTTATGGCTGATTGATCTGGCCCAGCAGGACTCGTCTCATGTGTTCATCTAGATTATGGATTTGAATAATGTAGATTTGAATCCAATCTATGCAGTGCAGCTTGACGGCTTGTTTTCTACATTTGCAGGCAGCACAAGCTTGCTAACTGGGTGGCAGGGACTGATGTTATTTGCCATGGCCCTTTTATATGATGGCTTTGACCATTTTCCCCTTTGACAGTTATTATATAAGGAAGCATATGAAAAGTCAAAAGGAAGAAGCATTAACTACTGTGAGACTCCAAAATATCAGGTCGACAACGTTCTGAAAAACTTCAGTGAGGTAAGGATGGCAACGATTGCTCCTCCATTGTACTCTACCCGGTTCAAGGTGCTGGTTTTAACCTATAAAGCCTTACACGGCTTGGGACCACAATACCTGATGGAACGCCTTTCCCGACATGAACCTACCCGAATACTACGTTCAACATCTACTGCCCTCCTCCGAGTGCCTCCTCCGAGGGAAGCTCGGAGGTCAGCAACAAGAGAGAGGGCCTTCTCTGTGGTGGCTCCCCAATTGTGGAACGATCTCCCCGACGAGGCCCGCCTGGCGCCAACATTGTTATCTTTTCGGTGCCAGGTCAAGACTTTCCTCTTCTCTCAGGCATTTGGCAATATCTGAGGAGCCTGGGTTTGTTTTGTTTTGTTTTGTTTTTGTAGTTTTTGAAGTGTTGAAGTGGTTTTTAAATGTACAGATTGTGTGTATGTTGTATGTTTTTGCTGTTTTAATTTTTGTATATTGTTTTTAATTGTTTTTAATCCTATGTAAACCGCCCAGAGAGCTTCGGCTATGGGGCGGTATACAAATGTAATAAATAAATAAATAAATAAATGACTTCCCTAAACTGCTACGTTGATTGTAACATATGTTTTTGTTCTTCTATAGGTTAAATATAAAGAAGGGTATCAGAATGTCTTGGGCCGGTACATAGGCAGTTACGAGGACCCATATCGACAACACTGCATGAAAATTGAAGCTCTGAAGAGCGATGTAAGTGTGGATTACATTCACTTTTCTAGTTTCCCTTCTTCAGATACGTTCCTGGAGGTCATTGATCCCTTGTTGTTCTTCTAGAAAAACTACAAAGCAGACTATGAAGATGAAAAGGCAAAATGTTACTTTCCACAGACCATCACTCAAGAATATGAAGCCATGAAGAAACTAGACCAGTGCAAAGATGTAAGTGTTTATAGCCTAAGTGCTTTCTTTCAAAATTCACCATATATTTTCCCAAATATGCAAAATATAAAGGCCTTTTCCATGTACCTTGTTACCCCTGCTGCCCCTGTACCCCCCCAAATCTGCTCTGGAGGGTCCCACCACACACTGGAACTGATTTTGTGAGGCCCATGGGGCTGAATGGAGGAGAGGAATTCACTCCACTAGTGCAGGGTGAGCAGCGCATACTCTGTGGGCCACATGCGCCCCCCTGCCCTTCTTTGTGGCCCAACAGCCCCCAGTTGCTGCTGCCACTGAATTTACCATAGTTGTGATGGGGGGAATTGGCCGTTTGGCGCTGAAATGTGATTGTGCGGCACCAGCGGCAGCAAAAGGGGCTCTTTGTTTTTGCTGCTGCTGCAGTGCCAGATTTCAGTGCCAAGCCACCTATTGGTTTCCTGTCCCTGCCACTGCAATGCCAAATTTCGGTGGTGAATTCAGCAGAGCAGCAGCAGTCCCCAGTGGGTTCCAGGGCGGCAAAATTTGCCCCTGGACCCTTGACAGTTTTCACCCCTCTACTAGTGGATGCTATTCCACTGGCAGGTGCCCACTGTTGAATGCAGGCCTTAAAGTTAGTGGTAAGTCAATATATTGATCATATCCTTGATAATAAGTGCACTTCAGTCCCATGGAAATTCTGTTCCATTATCTAGGAAGGTATGTCAATGTCCGCTTTCAATTGCAGTTTGAATGAGGGACAAATAATATATCCATGACAAATGTTTGTAATGAACCCCTGGCTGTTTTCTTTTAATGAAAAGCAGCCTTAAGAAACTTGGATTTTGAGTGGAGGAGCGGGGTATGGCAAAATGCCCAGTGGGTGGGAAGACTGAAGCTGTTCTTCTTGCCTTCTGATCCCCTCTGCTCAGACTTGCAGCCTCCGGGGACTGCTTTTCATTACTGCTGGAGCTTCCGCCACTCTTTTACGTGTCAGTTGTAGTTTGTTCTCTCAGGTCTCGTCATACTGAACTGTAACTAGGGATAAATGAATCTGACTGTTTTGGTGTCTCTCAGTTTTTCATTTTTCATATCTTAAGTTCATCCAAAACACTGGTATGTTTTTTTAAAGGGTTACGTTAAAATTCACAGGCGTTTTGTGCACATTTCTCTTGATGGATACATTTTACATGCCTTTGCTGAATATACACATTTTTGCAAGTTTCCCTTATATAAGGCATATTTGGACATTATTTCTGTAATTTATATGCATGTTTGTGTGCATTATTTTGATTGGAGAAGCCCATTGCAAAATTTGGAAAAATGTAAATTTTTAAGGATAACTGTGTTTCAGTTCGCATAATATTTCAACAGGGCGAAATTAGGAACATGAATTTCTCCCCATCCCTAAAGGTGTCCATTGTGTTTTCCAGGGTTCTTGTGACATCTAATGGTCAAAATGTGTTTTGCCAACATGGATAATTTCTCAAGTTAACCTATACAAGTCTGTGCAATTCATCCCCCTTAGCAATGCAAGTAATAGCCTACACCACTGTACTGATGGGTGCAAGTGTGGTACGGTTACAGTAACATTTATGGTTCTCAGTTAAGATTTACAAGGATATTTGATATGTCCCTAGATGGACATCGAGGACCTCTTCGGTGTTTCATATCTTTGATAATCTGTGGGCTTTTAAGATTTGTAAAAAAGAATGTCAGCTTAACTAGTTAAACTTTTGTCAAATCAGTCAATCATACAACTATATCTGAATTTGGTTTATTAAACCTTTTACTTAGGCTTGTAATGAAATATAGGTCCAAAATACTGAGACTACTGGAAACCAAATGTCATTGTGTGTGCTTTTTTTGTTTTCTCCTCCCTCTAGTATACCTACAAAAAGCATCCCGATAAGGTCAAATTTACACAAGTGACAGATTCACCAGTTTTGGTCCAAGCACAGATTAATTCCAAGCAGCTGAGTGATGTAAGTAACTCAAACAACCAAGTCCTGCCTATTTTTATGTTTCATGGTGCCTTGCCTGACAAACGGTTCCCAGTCATGATGTTGTAGCTTCACCTTGTGATGACGTTGAATGTGACCCAGACGAGGCCAATGAACAACCCAGAAATGGATATAACACAAGGTTTAATATTTGTTCTATTTTGAAAAGCATGAGTTAGTAGACTTCTAAATGCAGAAGCAGGAATAAGCAATGGTTAGTTGTAATAAGAGAAGTGTTGAGACTGAAATCTCTTTGGAAGGTATAATTCCTTCCTCTGGAATCCCTGTCTCTTTCTCTGTGTTCTGAGTGGTCTTCCTGTTCTGGTACATGCTAGCATTTTCACTGAAGTCCTTCAAGTTGTCCCATTTTATGTCATTATTTGTTTATTCTGCATTTCAGTTGAACTACAAAGCTAAACATGAGGCTGAGAAATTCAAATGTTCCGTACCTCCAGATGCCCCTATGTTTCTCCAGTCCAGAGTCAATGCATATAACATCAGTGATGTAAGTATAAGCATATGACTTCTTCACAGCTGGAAAGACTTAACTGACAAATTGAGGGGCATGCATGAAAGGAAATGTTTTCATTGATAGCAGTGGGATGTAAGCAGAAAGCATGAACACATAATAAATGTGTTAGTCTTCAAGGTGCCGCAAGACTCTGTTGTTTAAGCAGGAAGGTAAACCTAGATGGAATGAAAGTTGAGAGTCAAAGAGCCTAGCTAGAGGTAAGTGAGTGAAGGAAGCATATACAGCTCACGCTGGGCTAAGTAGTGGGATTCCCAAAAAGGACTGGTGGTGGAGTCAGAGTCAGGGAGTGGAGAGAAAACAAGTAAACCTCATAACAAATATTTAGGGGAGGCTGTATGTGCTTTGGAGAAAGAAGTGTGTGAGAGGCAAGAGCGGTGAGAAAAGCAGCCTGGTGGAATTCTGGGGACCTAGAAAGGGTACAGTTGAAACCAGGATAGGAGGAATTGATAGAAGATTTGGGAGCTTGAAGGATAGAGATGTGTATGACCATGTGAGAAATTAAGATAGGAACTTGACCCTAAAGATAGGGAAGCTCCTTTACCATACTTAAGGTCATTGTTTCCTAGCTCTGAAGAAGTTTTCATAAAACTATGGCCCTGTTCAGATGAAACCTTAAACCATGGCTTTAATCATGGTGGTTAAGCCAGAAAGCTGGGCTGTGTTCAGAAGACAACTTAAACCATGGTTTTAACCATATTGAATTTGAATTTTTGAATTAGTCACTGTGGCTAAACCCATGGTTTAAAGTGTCTTCTGAATGGGGCCATGGTAGAATATGATAAGGGTGCTGTGGGCTCTAGCCCCCTCCAAATAGCCTATAGGTTGTCCAGATATTATTTGACAGTAGAAGTTCCACATATTTTAATTATAGTTATAAATGTGAGTTAGTTTAAAGGCCGGCTGTTAAAATTTTACAAAGTATAGTCCCAATTAATAAAAAAAGTAAATGAAAGGATACTTCCATTTCTTCATCTAGTCAAAACAACCTTCATGTTTCTTACTCATTCAAACCTATATGTAATTCTAGGTTTTTGTATTATCTACAATAAATATATAGAATTTATTTATCCTCTTCCTCATGTGATCTGTTTTTCTCCTGCTGTCAGAATTGGTATAAATATGACTGGGATCAATCAAAAGCTAAGAAATTTGACATCAAGATGGATGCCATTCCGATTCTTGCTGCAAAAGCCAATCGCAAAATTGCGAGCGATGTAAGTGTTGTACAGAAATGAAGGTAGCACTTTGATTGATTTGGATTTGCACATATAAGTTACAAAACCCCCCAAAAAACCTGAAGTACCTTAATGGCTTATTCCCATATAGGTGGAGTATAAGAAGGCGTATGAACAGAGCAAAGGGAAGCTAATTGGAGCTTTGAGCATTGAGGACGATCCCAAGATGCTACATTCTCGGAAAGTGGCCAAACAACAGAGCGATGTAAGTACTCATTGAGAATGCACTGTGGTTAGTATTTAAGGGATGCTGGTGGTGTGCTAAATTCTTTGTGGACAATCTTTTATTTAGAAATATTTCATCCCTCTGTACCTCAGGAATGTTAAAACTAGAAGCAAGAATAACCATCAGAATAAATCCTTTTGAGTTGTTTTAAAATATCATGATCACAGAATCATTTTCAATACTGGCTTTGTCACCAGAGAGATAAAAAGGCCTTTCAGTACTTCTAAAAGATATTCAGTTGAACCTTTAGGTGCAATTATCATGCGGGAAGAGTCAAACAAATAGAACATGACACACCATTGACTTCTCCGATTTCTTGCCATCAGAAGTTAAAATTACTAAGTTTGCAATTCTAAGCACACTTACTTGGGAATTAGACCCTTTGGACACACAGTGGGATTCACTTTCACATACATACATGTGTTTAGGGTTGTGCTGCGCAACACTAACTGCACCCAAAAAGGGTCTAGAGAAATTATGGGGGAGATAGAAATGTTACTGTTTGGTGAATATTTAGACTTTCTCAACCTGGTGCCTTTCAGATGTGCCCTTCAACTCCCATCATTCCCACCCAGCATGACCAATGATCTGGAATGATGGTAGTTGTATTCCAAAACATCTGGAAGACACCAGGTTGGGGAAGGCTGAATTTGACCATCAACATTAATGCTAAGGATGCCCTATCACGTAATAACTTAAAGTTCAACAGGCAGATAGCAGACCAGCAAAACTAAAATACTGTGTCAGCATCAGTTGAAACTCTTGTAATAACTAAGTCCAGCATGAATTCAGGATCATTATTTCGAAACAGGTGGATTGCTAATATTGTAGTATGTCTATTGTTGAGGCTTGTTATTCTCTAGAAGTTAAAATTCTGCTAATATGGTCCCCTTGGTTAATGAAAACATGTTTAGGATATATCTTAAATGGTCAAAATATTTTTTATTAAAATTTCAGTTGCAGAAATAAATACCTGTTGACATAGTATTCATATTCATATACCTTATCTGAGAATTAGTACAAATATGTCTGAATTTCTAATTTGTCCATACCTCACATTCCAGTAATTTACAAATGTTCTCTACTGTTGATGAAAATCATTCCTTTAATGATCTGTACCTGCCATTAGCAGATATATCATATTATGGGCATGCAGTAATAACCTGCATTTTGCAGTCTTATGCTTTTTTAAAAATGTTAATACTTAAAGGTGTTATTTAATTTTCTTATAGATTGAATACAAAAAAGATTACGAAATGTCAAAGGCCAGGTGCACAGCACCACTGGACATGATTCCAGTTGTACAGGCAAAGAAAGCACAGGCGATAGTCAGCGATACAGACTACAGGCGTTTCATTCATAATTACTCCTATCCTCCTGACAGTATTAATTTGGAACTTGCCAAGAAGGCAAATGCAATACAGAGCGATGTAAGTAGCTATGATTTTGCATGCCTAATATTGCTTAAATATTGTAAAGACACAGAGAGATACAACATTTTCCTAGGCTTTCTCCAGGCTCAACGGTAAACCAGGGGAATTGGGGCAGACTGGAGCAGAGATACATAGTGGAAACCACCATATGTGAACATGGTCTAGATACATCACAGATCTTTACTGTAACAGTCTAAGACATTCATAGAGAAAATGATGATGAATCCTGAAGGCCAACTAAGGAGACCCAAAGGCTGAACAATCTGTAAAGAATACTGGATAGCTGATTATGTTTCACTTTTTGAAATGTTGTCAGCATATATTTTCTTGATAAGATTCTTAACTTTCTGAGACAGTTGACTAGAATTAGAGCCGATCTACACACTAGCTTTGTAACGTTTTATAAGGGTTATGAAATTCTTTGGGCCACATGATGCACTCCCTTGAACGTTGAATACCCGAGGTTTTTTAAAACTCACTTCAGCTATATACAATGGTTTTTACTTTTAATAAATCATTTTAAGTAAAATAATGTGTCCTTCCTTACCATTTGTGATTTGTGGGGGCAGTGCTTCATTTGCCAGCGCCCATATGCTTAGCTGTTGATTGGTCGGGCAGAAAGAGGGGCTAAGGAGGAAGTGGGCGAGTGAACTACAACACCCACAATGCTTAGCCCTAAACCCATTGTAAAAACGAAACAGAAAGAGATGGACAGAAGGGTGTGAGACCACACACACCGCTTTGAAGACTGAAGATTTTTTCTCCTGTAACGTGAATACTCCTTAATGTGGCCTAAGACGTTTTGGAACGCACCTATTTGGAACGTTTTAAAATACTATTTAAAACATTCCAAGGTACTGTGTAGATAGGCTCTTAGAGGAGTGCTTTGTTTTTCTAAACAACCCTCTATAGGTTTGAAAGGCAAACTGTTTTTCAGGTTTGAAAGCATAACATTCTGTGGCTTGCTTTTGAAACAAAGTATTATACTCATCCATTTTTGTGACAGTGCTGTACTACATTATCTTTTAACATTAGTGGATAGCGTGGGATTCAGGGTTTGATCATTAGCTGCTGAAAACCTGATAAAATGTATGTCCATGTGTTTTGCTTACTCTTTTTCTGGACGTCCATGACACTCTAAAATCCTTTACATTGAATTTCTGAAGTGCCTTCTCATGTTAATTTAGTCAATTCTCAATTGCACCTACTTTAGGATTTCAGCTTTTTATTTTTATCACTTGCTGTTACCATGGGCAGAATCCAATGGGGCATTTATGTCCCTGCTGATTGTCTTATGCCCCACCAATTCCATTGTGTAAGCAACCGCCACTGCATGTGCAATAGCAATTTATTACGTACAGGAAAACCTGAAACAAGCAGAAATGCTTGTTTCTGGAAAGAGGCAAGTCATCGGAGCTCACATAAGGGACCTCTACCGACTTGCCTTCTTCCGGAAATGAGCAAGACACACTGCTGACAGAAAAGGAAACCATAGGGTATAAAGGGGCAGGGGCATGTTGGATTTGGCCCTATCTACGACGCAGTCATGCAACTGTTTGCTTTTAGTTGAAAGACAATACTCAGAGAATGTTTCCTTACATACAGAACACGTCCAAAGGATGTCACACGAGCATGTAAGCTAGCACTTTCCTTTTTAAAAACCAATGTATTAATCATTTTTGTTGTCTTTTCCAGAATGAATATAAAGCTGACTATAACAGTTGGATGAAAGGTTGTGGCTGGGTGCCATATGGGTCCCTGGATGCAGTAAAAGCTAAAAGAGCTTCAGATATTATCAGTGAGGTAAATAAACCTGACATAGAATCAAACATACCCCAATTTATCTAGGAGCTACACCACATGGAAGTAGGTATCCGCACACACATTTCTAGATAAATGGGGAACCACGCGTACAAAGCAGGTCTGTGCATTTGGTTTCCAAGCCCTATCCCACCATTGGAGTTGCATGTGCATACCACTTTTGTAAAAGTTAGAATCCTGCAAGTTGGCTGTTTGGAAAAGGAAGGGGGACTGGATTCATTCCACTCTGGAGCATAGGAAGTTGTATTACACCAGGGCAGGATCTACTCTACAGCTTTATAACGGTATTGAAGTGCACTGACAACTGTTGGGGCCCATTGACACATACCATATGCCGTTTTCAAACTGCTTTCAAAGTGTTATATCCTGCTTGGTGTAGATCTCACCATGATTTACACCACTGTTTTATAGCAGTATTGAAGTGGACTGATAACTGCTTGGGCACAATCCACATTCTGTGTACCGCTTTCATAGTGTTACTTCCTGCTTTTTTATTTCACATTAGTAATAATTTAACTCAAGGCGTAGATCTGGCCCAAGTCAGATCATTGGTCCATCTAGCTCAATATTTTCAACAGTAACTGGCGGGTGGTTCTCCTCTCTCTCTGGTTTCAGTCAGAGGTCTTTACCAACCTTACCTAGGATGTTGGGTAGTATACATGGGACCTTTTGCATGCAGACTGTCTACCACTGAGCTAGGGCTTTCCCACTTCTCTTTCCCCTTTCTGAGCCAAACAGCTGATCAGTGGATTTTCAAAGAAGAGCTACGGCTGCACTCACTCTGAAGACAGACTCGCAACTAGAGTAGATACATGCAATTTAATTGACATTATTGCTCACCCCCTATTGCACACCTTCGTATATTCACAAAGGTGAAAATGTGACAATAGAGCTTCACACGTTTCATATATCTCAGTAATTGATTTTATTTGCATTGTGGGCTTCAATGTACACTCAAGTAGGTGATAGGCACAGGCCTCAATGCACTTATTTATGTAAAATACTTTTTTTATACCTTAATATTTCAAGATTACTAAGATAGATAGATATAGATAGATATAGATAGATAGATAGATAGATAGATAGATAGATATATGCATAGAGGGGGGTGGAGGGGGGAAGAGAGGAGAGATTTGCCCAGGATCTCTTCCATAACAACAAAGAAGATGACTGTCTTCTTCGTTGTTATGGAAGCACATATTTTACTGATGTATCATACAATTAAGGCTTCTTTATGAAAAGTTCTTAATGCCTCTTACCCTTACATCTATCTTTCTTTGATGTAACCCTTTCAAATAAGAAAGGATAATTTTTCTTTCTTTCTTTTTAAACAGAGAAAATATCGTCAGCATCCAGACACCCTTAAGTTTACACAAATTGTAGATGATCCTATTGTAGTACAGGCTAAAATCAACCAAGCTCAGAGGAGTGATGTAAGTATTGGTTCTGTCTGTGTGTGTCTGTGTGTTGTCTACTTAGGTTCTAAAGTCACCATGGAATCATGTAACTATTAGGAATCCAACAGTTCTTGATCAAATCCTAAGTCTACCATTCTATATGGAAGTGTGCCTCACTTATATGGGAATAAATATGACTTTGCACCTCTGCAGGTAGACTTGCAACTAGAATAGATATATGCAACTTCATTCCGCAGCCTATATAAATACATGATTTTGAGTAGCTTAACTTCCATTGAAGACAATGGACAAAATATACTTTACTCTGTTACTTTAGCCTATCTAGGTTGTTTGCTGTGAGAGGTACACTTCTATTTCAGAACAAAAAGTATGCTTTCTAATACAGTTAATACAGTTAATCAATAATCATGTTTTCTCAGTTCATCGTTACTTTTGTTTTCCCAATCAAAATTCTATTCTATTCGAGCCTGAGCAGTTTTGCAATGGAAGTAATTTCATGGTGGCGGGCTCCCCATTGCTAGAAGTCTTCAGCTTGGATAGTCATCTGCTGGGGATGCTCTAGCTTTGGATTTCCTTCATTGAGCAGTGGGTTGGACTAGATGGTGTATTATTTATTTATTTCATTTCTACACCACCCAATAGCTGAAGCTCTGTGGGTGGCTCACTACAGTGGACAAGATGAAATACAGGATAAAAATGTATACATACAAAATTTAAAAACAATTCAAATAACTAAAAACAATTTCATTAAAATACTAGACCTTCTCAGACAGCTGGCATAGATGTCCCCTCATATGCCATTAAATATGCCATTAAATGTCTGGGAGTAGAGAACAGTCTTTACCTGGTACTGAAAAGATGACAGTGTTGGCACCAGGCAGGCCTCAGTGGGGAGAACATTCCATAATTGGAGGGGGGGGAGCACTAAAGGCTCTCTCTTTTGTTGCTACCTTCTGAGCCTCCCATGGAGGTTGCACATGGAGGAAAGCCTCAGATGTTGATAGGCATGTAAAGCACCCCGCCCCCTATTATTTTGCGAGTCAGAGTCCATAGTTAATACTCAGCTAAATGAACCAATAGTCTGAATTGGCATAAGGCAGAGTCCTATATTACTGTGAGCATACCCCAATTTATTAGCTAGTTTTAAGAAGCTGCCTACAGTTTGCATATATTTTACTGACAGATTGGATTTAATGATTCCTAGGCGATGGCTAATAGAGGTGATGGTATTAGGTGGTTTCAGGAACACTCTCCAGGCTTTTATTTATGCATCTGAGGAATCAATGCAGTACAAGAGAAAAGATGGCCTTTAGGTTCAGATTAGAATAGAGAAAGAAGATGTGGCTCCTTAATCTGACAAATTCCACACTTTGTTCCCATTAATAACTGACTTTGTTATGATTAGTCTAGAATGTGTTCACTTCTGGGCCTAAAACTGCACTCTAAGACAACAGTGATCTTCTAAATAATTTGAACGATAGCTATGTACTATGAGCAATATTCATTTTTCTGCATTGATTTATTTTCTAGGTACTTTACAAAGCCAAAAATGAAGATGTAATTCACAAATATCACCTTCCAGCAGATGCACCTCAATTTATTCAGGCGAGGGTTAATTCCTACAATATTAGTGATGTAAGTTTACTCTCAATTCATTTTTCTATGCCACACACAATTTCAAATATAGATGAAAACAATACATTGGTTCAATAACACATTTACATTCTCTTCCAGAACTACTACAAACTGGGGTTGGAAGAACTGATATCAAAGGGATATGACCTGAGAAATGATGCTATTCCTATCAAAGCTGCGAAGGCTGCTAGACATGCCGCTAGCGATGTAAGTATTCACTCTTTCAAAGAAGTATTTGCTATGGCTTAAATCCAAAGCTGTATGACCAGACTTCTGCTCACATGATAGGTCTTCCTCTTCCTCTCCATCTGCCCCATGCACCTCCCAAATCTGCTCTGGAGGATCCCTCACCCAGATTTCAGTAGTGCATAGTGTAGGGTGACTACATGAAAAGGAGGACTGGACTCCTGTATCTTTAACCATTGTATTGAAAGGGGAATTTCGGCAGATGTCATTTGAAGGCATGCAGCACTGGGTGAAATTCCCTCTTCATCACAGCAGTTAAAGCTGCAGGAGCCAGAATAGAGTGACCAGATACAAAAGAGGGCAAGGCTCCTGCAGCTTTAACTGTTGTGATGAAGAGGGAATTTCACCAGGTGCTGCATGCATTCAAACGACACCTACTGAAATTCCCTTTTCTGTACAACTGTTAAAGATACAGTAGCCCTGTCCTCCTTTCATATGGTCACCCTACTTTAACAGTTGTATTGAAAAGGGAATTTCAGCAGGTGCCATTTGTATGCATGCAGCACCTGGTGAAATTCCATCTTTATCACAACAGTTAAAGCTGCAGGAGCTATACTAGAGTGACCAGATACAAAAGAGGGCAGGGCTCCTGCAGCTTTAACTGTTGTGATGAAGAAGGAATTTCTCCAGGTACTGCATGCATACAGATGACACTGCTGAAATTCCCTTTTCAATACAACAGTTAAAGATACAGGAGCCCTGTCCTCCTTTTCGTACAGTCACCCTAATGGCATAGTGTGCTGCAGGGAGAGGAGAAAACTGTTCCCCTTGCAGTTTCCATTCCACTGGCAGATAGTCAGGGTTGGTTGCAACCTATGGGAGAAAACCTCACCAGAATGGTACACTTACTAAGAATTTACAGCTGCTGATCAGTTTGAGGAACAGCCTGTAGGCTCTAGATCCGGCCATTACAATTAATGTTAGTTTTGTAATCTGATTTCAGTGGATTTATAAAACTAATATACCACCTTTCCAAAAATTTTCAAGGGTGGGAAACAATACTTGGTCCAATAAATAATTTGGGAACAAGCCAGATGAGACTTTGAACTCTCATTAGAGAAACACATCTTTACTTTTTCAAAGTGCTTGACCTTGGCTGGTGTGTGCCCTTTATTCTTAGGCTATTCTATAGCAAGGTTTTATCATTAGCATATAATTCTGTTTGTTGATTAACATTAAAGTTAAACATCTTGTTTGAGAAGTGAATTTTGAGTGATTCATAGTGTGTTGCTCTGAATCAATTTATCAACACATAATTCTATTATGTTGGTGTATATGTAAGCTTGTGATAAATTCATTGTGAAATGTATGGAAGATAAAGCTCCAGAATAAATGTCCTTAACCTGGGCAGAATAGCATTTGAGGTCTGTGCAATCATACACAATAATATTGGATCCAACCATCTAATTTCTAAGGGTAATAGCCAATGTTAGTCCCATATAGAGTAGACCCATTGAAAGAAATTATACTTAAGTAGACCCATTCATTTCAATGGGTCTACTCTATATAAAACTAACATTGGCTACTACCCTTAGGAGTTAGATGGTTAGATCCAGACTAACAGTACCATTGGATATGTATTGATCTCAGAGTAAGCCCCACTGAACACAGCATAATTTACTTCTAAGGAAATATGCATAGGACTGTGCTACACTTTAGTTGCACTTAGGTTCCATTGATTTCAATGGGAACTAATTTAGTAATGACTAACTTTTCACATTGTAAGCGCAACTAACTTAGGCTAGATCTACACTACTGTTTTAAAATGGTTTATAAAAGTAGTGACAACTGTTAAGCCCCGGACACCCTCCAGATACAGTTTTCAAAATGTTTTCAAAGTGTCATAGCCTGCATGGTGTAGATCTGGCCTTAGTCTAGATCCAACCTGTTGTTGTTGTTGTTATTGTTATTGATAACATTATTATTATTATTATTATTATTATTATTATTATTATTACAACCAGCTTCATTGTGGCAATTGCTCCATGTTCTGACTTTGACTCACTGATATTATGAATAGAGATTACTATGTGCAGAACTCTGCATACACTGAATTTTGGCATCTCTGTGCAAATAGCTGGAAAACCTCTCTGGCAATGCATGCAGAATGCTCCACATTCCCATTAGCCACTGTACAAACCATCTCTGCTGGTACTACTGGTTGCTTGCATTCAGCATGAGCAGTGGCTATCATGCCAGAGCTGGTCGTGAAAATGAGCTCTTATTTTGCTGTTGATGTCCTACTATTCCTTTTTCATAGCAGTCTTTGTATGAAGCACTATTGTGTTATATGTTGTCCACCAGGAAAACCATCTCATTTTTTATTTTGACAGTTCCAGTATAAGAAAGACTATGAACTTTCCAAGGGTAAACTGGTTGGCTTCCAGAGCCTCCAAGATGACCCCAAGTTGGTTCATTATATGAATGTTGCCAAGATGCAGTCAGAGCGGGAGTACAAGAAAGCTTATGAGCAAAGCAAGACTAAATACAACACTCCATTTGACATGTTCAACGTTGTAGCTGCCAAAAAGGCACAAGAAGTTGCCAGCAATATCAATTACAAGCACTTGTTGCACCATTACACGTATTTGCCTGATGCCATGAGTGTGGAACTGTCCAAAAACATGATGCAAATTCAGAGTAATGTAAGTATGCCCATACGGGTGTGTCCAAAAGAATGTATTTTTTTTAAAATGTATATTTACTAAAGTAATTATTATTTATTCTTCCTCTTTCTATGCAGAATCTTTACAAGGACGATTATAACAGCTGGATGAAAGGAATTGGGTGGATCCCTATTGGCTCACTGGATGTAGAGAAAGCTAGAAAAGCAGGAGATGCTTTGAATGAGAAAAAGTACCGCCAGCACCCAGACACCATCAAATTTACCAGTGTGGTAGATTCACCTGTCATGGTCCAGGCTAAGCAGAATGCACTTCAGCTCAGTGACGTGAGTGAGCCTGAGGGAAAGCAATCCATAATTATCTATGAAGACATGGGACATTATATCAAATACTTCAGCAAATGCATGAGGGGGAGTCATCATTTCCCCCCTTTCCTTTGACGTTTATTTTACTTAATGTTTTCCCAAGATACATATTTTCAAGCTTATTTTGAAACAGATCCTCACAAAAAACAGTACATGTCCATTCAGTTGAAAAGGCTTTGATGAGGGTGTTTCCATCCAGGGCAGGCCCTGCCATTAGATAAAATGATTTTGAGTGTCATGAAAGAGCAGCATATTGGTAGTTATTTAATTTGTTATAGTTGATTTTTACTGCAAGGAAGGGGGAAAGGTGCTTGTGGGATTTTCTGCCTCAAATGCCAAAATAACTTGACTAGCCTAGGGTACTAACGGTTGGGGTGGATGGGTGTAGTTGCCATTTGCTAATCTGCCTTATGCCACAAAATGTCTTGGGACGCTTCTGCTGTGACTAATAGACCAGGATGGTAACAAGGACCTTCTCTGTGGTGGCACTAGAGCACTGGAACATTCTGTGCTTAGAGGCTCATCTTGCCAGCTCAATGGTCTCCTTTAAAAAGATAACAAAGACTGTCCTCTTTAGGAGGGCTTTCCCTCTTTCTAAATTGGCCTGACTTGGAGCTCAAAATCTAGCTTTTCAATAGATTAATGGTTTTACTGATTCTCCAAAAGGTTATGTCTAATTCCAAAGCTGACGATAGCATTTGCAAACTATTTTTATGGATATTTAAACAGCTTTAAAGATCCACATATAAACATGTTCATCACATATGTTAACTTGAGGTTCACAGTAGGGACCAAGAGAACCATTTTGTCCCATTCTGAAAAAAGTTCAGTGAAACTTCAGTTTTCTGGTAAAATCTGTTCACTCATTCCAGCTTCTAGAAGTCTTTGTTCTGCTTGTGAACCTGATGGGAACTGATGGGATCAGGTAGCTCTGGAAACTTTCCGAATGACATATTGTGCATGTGCAAAGGCCTCATGCACCATTTATTTATTAACATTTATTAATTCATCTTATAAGTTGCTCTATAGCTGAAGGTCTCAGGGGAACACACATAATTACAAGATAAAACACAATCAAATCAGTAAACTCCAAGTAAATACAATACTCCTCCAAAACAGCAAAACACAGTATCGTCATGGCCTTTTTTGTTTTATTAACTTTAAGGCACAACTGTAAAGTACAGTAGTTTAAGGGCCCAATCCTATGCATGTTTAGTCAGAAAAAGGTCCTAGAACTTCCAGCCATGACCCATCCAGCCAGTTTTTCTGTCTAAACATGAATAGGATTGCATCCCAAAAGCCTGAGAAAACAAAAAGGTCTTTGGTGCCCAAAAGCCAGTAAAGTAGGTGCCAGATGGATGTCTCTGGGGAGGGCCTTCCACAGCGGGGGCTACCACTGAGAAGGCTCAGTCACGAGCAGCCATCCACCAAATCTCAGTATGCAAGGGCACTCAAAACAGAGCTTCTGATGATGAGCCTCAGAGCATGGGTAGGATCATATGGGAAGACGTGGCCCTTCATGATGTCCCTTGCATGATGATGATTTGGTGGCCTCTTTAATTTATACCTACCCTTCTTTAATTGGAAATTAAATTGATTGCATTGAGGAGAAGTCCATTGATTTACACATACACAGGGAGCAATCCTATGGTCCCCACACAGAGTCTGAGAGTCCATAGGGTTCAGATTCCCCTACCTGAGATCGGAGACAGCGCTCCAACCTCCGAGTGGGGAATTGGAGAACCATATGCTCTCTCCAGTGTAAAATCTATGGCTTAATTTGAGACTGGAAAGCTCATAGAACTGTGGCATAGAACTGTGATAACTGATTCGAAGGACAACACTTACAGCCTGCTCCCATGACTGTTTATTTAGAAGTAAGCCCTATGGTTCTCAGTGGAGCTCCCTCCCAAGTAAGTGTGCATAGGATTGCAGTCTAATGCATTTATCTAGCACATCATGTTCTCTAGAACGTTCCACTTGGGGGCATAAGTGTTTATTCTTGTCTTGTTCCTTTGCTTTACAGAGGCTTTACAAATCTTCTGGAGAAGAAATGAAGCATACGTATCACTTGACTCCAGACGCCCCTCAGTTTATCCAGGCTAGATACAATGCAGCGAACATCAGCGATGTAAGTGGTTGTTGAAAGGCCATGGGTAATTTACATCTTGGCAAATAAATGCAGAAGGAGATGTTAAAAATGTCTTCCAGATTTATGTAAAATATACAGACAATTTTTATAATTGTCTGTATATTATTATTTTGGTTGAGGATACTCCTAGTGCATGCTGTAATGAAAGAAGTATTTGCCCTACACCTATTGGAGGAAGGAGACAGGAAGGGGTGCGTCAGCCAATGAATGCCACATCAGCAGAACCTATCAGCTATAGTTTGAATCCAGTGCAGTAATTTTCTTTCTATGGGATCCTGCTAGCGATCTTTGGCAACTTTCCTGATAGACTCTTGGGTTCCTGGTTCTTTTTACCTAGCCAGTATCACTTACACTTCTCGTTGCTCAAGGTTCTGGATTGCACAGATGCTCTTATGTGCTTATGAGGCCCTTTCACATGTTCAGCTGAACGTGCAAGTGTTGTTGGAGGCATGGCCAGAGGCCTTGGCAGTGTTGGGGCCAGTAGGCATGATTCCTGTCCCCCTCTCCACATGTTCAGTGAATGCAAGGAAGGAGACATCTAAATAGGGTTGGGAATGTCTGACGTTCCTAATCCACACTAAAATGGTTGCAAATTTAGGAACAGCGAAAGTGCACACTGAGGCGGAAATAGGATGAAAAATTGGTGAGCACCATGAGGTTCTTGGGGACAAGGTTCTATGAAGTTGCCCCACCAGGCTGGAGTACCACAGGACCAACTTGGTGGGTCTCTTGGCAATCTGAGGTGATCTAGAACTGAGATTTTGACACTTGCAGGGACTTGGGCAGTGAAGCTCATCAGAATCTTCAAAAGCAGCTTGCCCAGGAGTTTCATTTCTGGCTACCCCATTTCTAGATGTGAGCCAGAGTGGAATTGCCCAAAAAGGGAGGAGCAGTTGGCTAGTTTTCTTTAATATCTTGCCTTTCTGTCCCTCCATGCAGCTTTCAGTAAATGTGGCCTGTTGTTGTTATTATGCTTTAGGCCAGCCTTGTGTTTAATAACTCACTTAGTCAATACAGGTGACCAGGAGTGCTATGGGGCGAATGATGATCGTTTCATCCCTTCTCTGCCAGGTCACTGCATTTCTATGCTGACCAGAGAGCAGGACGTTTCCCCATCTTCTGGGTCCAGCATGGAAACACACCATGCTGGATAGATCTTTCTGCCTCTCCTCCACCAAGCAGTTTGGTTTCTGGGTTGGCTGTGCAGGAGGACACATTCCCTCCACTGTGCCTGGCACAGAACTAGAACAGGCTGGTGGGAAAAGGACGGATTGTGAACTGTCCCTTCTCTGGCAACCTGCTTGCAAAAGCCTTCTATTTTATTTTTACTAGTTTGCTATATTTGTGTCGAAATAAATCTCATTGATTTCAACGGGACTTACTCCTTAGTAAACTTGAATAAATTTGCAGGCTGAAAGCCTTATGTTCCTTACTTTCTGTGACTGTTCCCTCATAGATGATGATTAGCCATTATATTCACTGTTGGCTTCTGTATAGTTTGTTAGTAATTACTTAAATACCTTGCTGAATAATGAAAATCTTCTCTTTCCCCCCAGTCCTATTATAAACATGATTATCATGACCTAATAGCCAAAGGACATAATGTACTGGGTGATGCTATTCCAATTACTCTAGCCAAGGCTTCAAGAAACATTGCTAGTGATGTAAGTATCCACACACCCTTGATTCTCTGTGTTATCAAGAGTCATTGAAATTGGTCTTAGGGATTTTGCCATACTATGTGGACTATTTAGATACAGCATTCTTTCACACACTCCCCTCTGCACATTGGATCCCCACTTACTCATCTTCCCTATCTCTATGGCTCATTATGCCTTGATTAGACATCTCTCACTGCTTCTGCCCCCACTCTGTTGTTAGTCAGCTACCTTTGCCTAGGGGGTGGGTGTCCCTAACGCCCCCTTACCTACTGCTTTTACTGATGAAAATGAATGGGTGACTGTATAAGAGTTGAAAGAGATTTGGGGTAGGCTGTGTATTTCTATACAGACAACATTCTTGCTAAATATTCTACCACCCATCTTCCCCTCCCCTCACCCAGCAAGTTTGATCATCTGTTCGTACTCTTTCCCATAGGGCAACTGTTTGTACTCTTTCCCATAGGGCAACATTCTCCAGATGTTGTAAAACTCCAATAACTATTGGCCCCAGGTAGCATGGCCAATGGCTAGGGATGATGGGAATTATAGTCTGATATCATCTGGAGGGCTAAATGTCTCCACCCCTGCTATAGTGCCTTTATTTTTTGAAGTATCTGTATTATGATGTTCTTGATGCCTCACCTAGGAGACCTTTCTTTCATTACTAATATAAAAAGGGGGCTTGTTCCCCAAGTCTTGATATCCATGCACACCTCCTGTACTGTCTCTCTATCTCTCGTTGGAACTCTAGTACAAATACAAAGAAGCTTATGAGAAAGCAAGAGGAAAACACGTTGGTTTCAGAAGCCTGCAGGATGATCCTAAGCTTGTACATTCTATGAATGTGGCAAAGATGCAATCTGAACGTGAGTACAGGAAGGACTACGAGACGAGCAAGACTTGCTATCACACACCTGTGGAGATGGTCAGTATCCAAGCTGCCAAGCAGGCTCAGGATGTTGCCTCTAATTCCCAATACAAGCGCCTGATCCATCAATATACCTACCTGCCAGATGCCATGAGCGTTGGGCTGGCAAGGAACATGATGCAAATTCAGAGTGATGTAAGTATTACTATTTTCACTATTCCCAAAACACAACACAGTGTATTTGACATGGAAAGACCTCTTTCTATATCTCTAGAATAGCATCACTTTACAAAAAATATTTCTCAGGATAACAATTGCACATTCATTTTTTAACAGAGCTTTCTAAACACAGGGTCAGATTGGGCATTTTCTGGCCTCCCCTAGCTATTGAGATGGCTTACAAAAGAAAGAAGGGGAAGCATGGAGATCTTATAGTGCATTGGCGCCTTTCTTTCACCTGCATTGTTTCCCATCCCCATAGAAGAGTTGCCTTAATTTGGCAAGGGAGGTCTATCTGCGCTGATGGGGATGTGAATCACAGTGCTTATTCAGTCTCTCATTGGTCTTAACTGAAGTGTTAGATGGGAGCTTGTGTCTAAAGCCATTCTCCAACAAGAGCTGGACTGGGGCCGGTGTGTGTGTGTGAAATCTGGAGTGTTAGCATCCTTTATGCTGTTGTCTTTCATGTTTCCCTAAGTGGTCTGAAAACAAAAGAAACTAGTACAACTAGTTGAAAGGTCTCAACCTCATATGGTAGCATTGTAGTAGCTAGTCCCTAACAATTGGCATGCGAGGTCGTGGGCCTATGTACATTCTATGATGTGTTCCAAAGAAAAATGTAAAATATTTCATTTGTTTTGCCAGATTCAAATGTATCCGGATAAATGTATACGATTATCATAGGTTGAGGGAGGGGGTGAAGCAGCTGATATGTGTACTTCTTATTCCTTTGAAATGTTTTCCCCTGAACATCAACCTTTGAATTTCTCCTTGATTTTACCCACAGAACGTATACAAACAAGACTACAACAGCTGGTTCAAAGGCATTGGATGGAGTCCTTTAGGCTCGCTGGATGTAGAAAAAGTTAGGAAGGCTGGAGAGGCATTAAATGAACATAAATATCGGCAGCACCCAGGCACACTCAAGTTCACCAGTTTGATAGATTCGATGCCAATGGTTTTGGCCCAACACAACACCAAACAGCTGAGTGATGTAAGTTCATGTCAATGCAAGTCTGCCCTATCTCAGGTTTCATGCATAAACAAGCAACGTTACAGAGATCTAAAACATCCACACTAAATCATTAGCTTGGGTCCAATTTCCAATTCAATACCTTAACTTTAAACACATCAGGAATTCTTTAAGAGGTTTTTACATACGGCTCAGAGTTGCTAGTCCCAGCCTGCACGGCCTTTGACTGGATTTCTCCCCTGCATTGCCAGCAGTACAAACAGCCTTTAGAGTTTCTGGCACTGGAAGCTGGTGGCTCTTATATCAGGATATTGAATCAGCCACTGTGGGCTCAGGAAACTGTAAAGCCTCAACCTGCCCCTTGCCTGGCCCTTAACCTGCTACTTTTAGAAGAGCTGAATTTTGCTCCGAGCAGGATAACCAGGTGCCTGCCACTCCATAAACAGGGCAAACCTGGTGTCAGGATCAGGCCCTTCCCCCCTGTGTGGGGATTGGGTTTCGGGGACTGTATCAGACTTGGAGACTGAAGAAGAAGAAGGGGAAGAACAGTTAAGACAGGAATCGGGGGAAGAGATTTTCCAAGGCTCTTCAGGAGCCAACGATGAACCTTCCTAGGAGCTTATTGGACTGGACGCTGAAGGCTTAGAGACCATTCTTCCCCCACCCCTGGAAACTCAGCCTCTGTCAGAGGGGGAGGGGAGATTGGAGTTGACAGATCCCAGTCTTCTGCAGTGTCAAAAGGGTGGAGTTGAGGTGGAAGGCAGTCTGTTTGGGTAGCCACTCCCCAGAGTTTTTAGCTCAAAGATCCTCCCTAAAGTAAAAGGCCTGTTGGCACTGCAGGGAAACTGTCCATTTTAGTTGATAGGCAGCTGTCTTACTTTGTTAGGCTAATTAAGCTTAGAGGATAGTTCCTAGCATTCACACTCCCTTCAGGTGTGAAGAGATATCTATTACTGAATAAAGCTTTGTGGATTACACAGCGGATCCCTTTATTGTCTCACATCTCAGTGGGAGGGCTTGGAATCACGACACCTTGCACCTACTAAATAATAATACATGGATTGTTTTCCTTTTAGATAAGTTATAAGGTAGAGGGTGAGAAAGTTAAACACAAGTATCACTTGGATCCAGATGTTCCTCAGTTTATTCAAGCAAAAGTCAATGCCTACAACCTAAGTGATGTGAGTACTTGACCATTTCTGTCTTCATACATGGTGATCAAACCCTTACCTTCAGAAAACTTAAATTCGGTGTCTTTGCTTTATTAGCTTCAAACTCAGCCTTTTCGTCTCTATATATATTTTAAAAGAATTGGGTAAGATGAAACAGTGGTGCCCTGTTTGTTATAACAGTTAGCTTGTTTGTTATAATGGTTATGAATTCCATTTTGGATTGAAGCTGCCAAACATTTGACATCCATGTTTTTATACAAATATCTTGTGGGTTGTCTGTAGTAATGGCTGAGACCCAAGTGGTCTTTGTAAAATAGCATAAAGTGCTCAGTAATTTTGCCCTTTCACTGCATTATTAGAATATACGTGGTAAGAATTTTGACAGCTCTGTTTAGGAGGTGGTTCCCCCTTAGTGTGGGGGAAGGAGTTTCAGTCTACCAATCAGAATTAGATTCTGGACCAGAAGAAACAGGACTAGAAATGTACCAGCCTACACAGGAAGTGGGGGAGGAGATTCTCCCAGGCTCTCCACTAGCCAGGGTTGAATCTTTACCGGACTTTGTCAGTGAAAACTTTAACAACTAGGAGTCTGTGGGAACTCAGCAATCCTTAGGGGGGGAAGGGACTTCAGAGTTGACCGATCCCAGAGTCCGCTGTGGATTCAAGTGGGCGGAGCTAAAAGAAGGTGAGAGGCGATCAGCTCGGCTAGCTTCTTGGCAAAGGCTTCTTCAGAGGAATCCTTCCTGAAGTTTAGGGGCTCAGGGAAAAGTCATTCCCTTTTGTCGAAAGGACAATTGTTTTGCTTAATTAGCATAGTTTTAGCCTAAAGGAAAGTTCCTAGTGTTTAAACTCTCTTCAGGTGTGAAGAGATGTTTATTTGCTGAATAAAGTTTTGTGGATTACTTGGCAGATAGATCTCTTTATTGTCTCGCACTGCAGTGGGAGGGCTTGGAAACATGAGAGTGGTGGGCTCTCCTTCATTAAGTTTTGAAGCAGAAGCAGTAGAGCCGCCTGTCAAGGTTGTTGCAATAGTTGCATACTGCATTGTGCATTTTGCACTGAGCATGAGATAATTTCCAAGGTTCTTTCCTGTTGTAAAATTCTACAATTCTAAGATTTTTTTTTCTCTTTAAGACTTTTTACAAAGCAGACTGGAAGAAGCTGATTGCCAAAGGATATGATTTGAAGCCAGATGCCATTTCTATAATTGCTGCGAAAGCTTCACGAAACATTGCCAGCGATGTAAGTGGAATTTGAATAAAATCTCTGAAGCTGCCTTCTGTTGAGTCAGACCATTAGTCTGGCTGGTCCAGTGCTGTGTACCCTCAATGCCAATGATTCTTAGGGTCTCAGGCAAAGTTTCTGTGATTCTTTAATCAGAGATACAAGGGACTGAAGCTGGGTTCTAATTAGGGTTATCGGAGAAATCCACAACGGAATCAAATGAGTTCCGATGTCTATGAGTATAAATCCGCTGCAGATTCCCAGTGCACCAGCTTTTCCCAACTTGCAAAGTTTTTTTCTGGAATTTTACACAAATTTTGTAATAGAAAAATGCATAAAATAATAATAATAAAAATACTGGCTGAAAATGCACATTCCCACCCCCCATAGGCATTTTGGAAGGGATTTGTGAAAATGTGCATTTGGGAGGGGGATTTGCCTATTTTGTGGTGGATATGTGTATTTTTACAAATGCAAATTTGCACAAATTCGGGAAATTGGGAAAAAACTAATTCTGTCAATGAGCAAACGACAGAACGAAAGGCACCTGACAATCCATGAAATATAGACAGAATGGAATTTACAAAATCCGTACATCCCTAGATGAAATGCAGGTATTCTCCCAGCTATGTTCCCTTCCTGTATTGTAACTTGAAACATTGTACCACGAGGTATGCTCCTATGTAATTAGTAGAGCTTCTGCAGACTTAAGAAGCTATTAAATATTCTAGTCTCTTTCTTATTTAAACCATCATAGTGAACACTTTTGACTATAGAAAAGCCATCTTTGCCTCTAAACACTGACATTACAGAAGTGCTTGAACTTTTAATCCAGTTAATTGTGCAGTACCTAGATGTTCTGCAGAACTGAATTTCTCTTTCCCTGTTCAGCCTATTCTTCTTAGGAATGTAACTACATCAGTGGGGTGGGGATTCCTAGTTAAGTCAAAATTGGGTTGGCCGATTACACAAGTCTTAGAATAGGACGAAAGAAATCTTGTTTGGAAAAAATACTAAGAAAAGTACTAAGAAACCAACAACTGTTTCTTGATCACTGTGCATCAATGGTTGTATCTAATGTCAATCCTACTTAGAATAGACCCATTAAAATGCATAGGAATTATGTTAGACTAATATTGGATACAAGTTATTAGTTACAACCTCAAGGGTGATCAATGTGCATTTCTCAGAGTCCTTGACCCCTTTTTATTCTCACTGCTGGCCCTTTTGCTAGGAGAGGTAATTCATTGTCCACCCTTTCAGCCACTTCAATATCAAAATAGAAGCAGACAGGATCTTCACAATTTATTCTCAGTCTGATACGATGACTGTTTGTGGGTAGGAGACGAAGTGAAATGGAGCAAAGTGAACCCAAAGAAAGTTAAAATAAGGAGAAGGACCTTGGAGAAGTGCAGAGTAGAGCAGGAGGGGACCAAAAAAAGAACAGAATATGGTTTTATGCAGCTGGGTGAAAATAATTTGAAATTACATCAGAAAGGGTGTGACAGACAGAAAGTTACACTAACTGGAGACGACAATAGGAACGAGTATTGACTGCTGATATACTATTTTCCCAATGTGTTTAAAGTTGATTCTGTACATATTCCCATTTTTTAATTGTTTAAATGTGCTTATTTTGATTCGATTATCTCTAGTACAAGTACAAAGAGTCATATGAGAAAGACAAAGGAAAGCAAGTTGGCTTCCGTAGTCTGCAAGATGATCCTAAATTGGTCCACTATATGAATGTAGCCAAGCTACAGTCAGAGCGTGAATACAAGAAGGACTATGAAAGCAGCAAGACTAGGTATCACTTGCCTCTGGACTTGTTCAGTGTGATGGCTGCTAAGAAAGCCCAGGATGCAGTCACTGAAACAAACTACAGACAACATCTGCATAATTATACCCTGCTGCCTGATGCCATGAGTGTGGAATTGTCGAGAAACCGCATGCAGATTCAGAGTGATGTATGTAATCTGAAAATAGATAACATTATTGCACTTGAGATTGTAGATGCTAATTAAAAGCTTGGGGTAAACCAAGGCAAAGTTTCTATACCCATGCCAAGTTGCCAATCTTGCCAAGTTGACCTGGTTTCAGGGTTTTTAACCCGGGCTCAGACCTTGCTGATTGTCCCGACATAAAGCATACTGTGCTCTGGTATTCTCTAATACCACTATACTTTTAGCAATATGTTCCTCATGTAGCCCACAATTAACTTGTGGGATTAATGGGCTTCAATAAATGAATGAACAGGAGAGATCCCCAAATTTTTTATTGAAAGGATATCACTGGCTTCATCTCCTTCATTTTATTACAAGTTCACAGTCACCAGAAACTCATTGGGTTGGATCCAACTTTCCCTGGGTAGAGTTTTACTCACAAAGTTCCTGCCAGCAGAGTCCCACTCATAATACTCCTTAAAAATATATATGTTGTTGATGGAGTATCCTGAGGAAAAAGCTTCCTCTTGCTTGACAGAACTTTTGTTTAGGCAGGACATCGTCTTGCATTTCAGGAGACAGCATTTCTATAGGATGGTGCATGGAGCTACTACCCCAACTTTAGCTCACATTATGGCACTGGACAGATGTACTGATTTTGGATGTTGTGAAAGCTGAAACTATTATAATTCCCATTGAAATCATTTCCCCTTTTTTCCTTTCCTTCAAGAATCTTTACAAAACAGATTTCAATACCTGGCTGAGAGGAATCGGTTGGGTGCCAATTCAGTCCCTGGAAGTGGAGAAGGCCAAGAAGGCCACTGACATTCTTAGTGAAAATAAATACCGCCAGCACCCGGACAAGTTGAAATACACCATTGACATGGATGCCATGGAGCAGGTGCTTGCGAAGCAAAATGCCCACACCATGAATAAGGTAAACAACAATGTCTTAGATCACTGCTCATTTTTAAAATGAAAGCTTTATGTTTCAGAGTTTAGGATAAAAGGATCTAGGTAAAGATGTGCATATTTGTCAGAGTTCACTAGTAGATAGCACTTTCTGGAAGGATCGCTTCCCCAAATAGTCCATGTAGGAGTGCTCAGGTATTAAGAAACATCAAATTAAATTGATGGGCAGTGGATTGGTCACAGACAAATGGAAGCACTTCTTCACATAGGGCATCTTTATGGAATGCGGTGATGACCACTGCCTTAAGAGAAATCTATGGGGGATAAGTCTACCAATGGCTGTTTCTTATCCTTGATAGCTAAGGGTCAAATTGGACTATACATTAAATGCACGGGAGGAGGGGGTACTATTTCCTTCACATCTTGATTGTTGGCTTTCTGGAGGCATCTGATGGGGACTGTGGGAAACAGGATGCTGGATTAGATGGACCTTTGGTCGGATCCAGCAGGGCTCTTCTTCTGTTCATAGGCCTCTATGCCTACCTCAGAAGGCTGTTATGGGGAAGTTTGTACACTGTCCTGAGCACTTTGGAGGAAGGGTGAGATCTAAATTAAAATAATCTGGTTGCTGGGGGAAAAGTTGTCTGGAAGGTTCCTGGTACACTATAGCCCAGTGTTCCACAACCTGGGGTAGAATTCAACTAAAGTCCTCATGATGTACTTAAGTCCAATTCATTTCTATGAGTCTACTCTAAGTAGGACTTTAGTTGGATTCTACCCTTGGTGCCCTCCAGATTTTGGGACTTCAACTCCCATCTGTCCCAGTCATTATGGCAAATGGTCAGGCATGCTGGGAGTTGTAGTCCATGAGGTTGGGGGGAGGCTACTATAGCCAGTTGGTAGATGGACAAAAAGAGGTCAATGTGGATCAAAGCCTTCACGTGTGTGGGCTGCAGGGATTAGAAGTGCATTTTCCAATCTGACCTGCGCTTAGTCTCTTGTACTATTATATGGCACAAGTGTTGGACTCGATGGCCTTATAGGCCCCTTCCAACTCTACTATTCTATGATTCTATGTTGCTCAATGGCAAAATCAAGTAATTAAAGTTGTCTTTGTTAAGATTTGAGAATTCAAGAAAAGCTTGCTTTATTGATAGCTAGAGTCGAGCATATTCTTGACTGTAGTAAGCAAATGTAATGACAAAACGAAGCTTCCTATAAAGTGGTGACATGGTCTGGTTTGTAACATCCTAGTGGGCAGAGCCCTCTTTTTTATGTATATGTGTGTGTGGGGGGGTCATTGTACATTGATGGCAAGATAGATAGATCAACATACAAAAAGCCAAGTAAATAGTGGTATTTTAAAGCCAACCCATTTTTTTTCATTGCAGAGGCTGTACATTGAAAAATGGAACAAAGACAAGACTGACATTCATGTGATGCCTGACACACCGGAAATACTCTTGTCCAAAGCCAACCAAGTCACCATAAGCAATGTAAGGTCTTAAACGGCAAAGAGCATTCCATATTGGTTCCAAATGTTCCCTTTATATTTGTGTGACCTTGAGGCTAAATTTTGAAAATGAAGATCCCAATTGTATGAGAAGTGTATTGTGTTTATGTTTTTAACTTTAACCCCCCCCCCCCAAAAAAAAACAAGTCATCCTATCTTTCTGTTTGTTTTGGAATAGAAACTATACAAGTCCGGCTTGGAAGAACAGAAGAAAAAAGGTTATGATCTGAGGCCAGATGCTATCTCAATAAAAGCAGCCAAAGCTTCCAGGGACATTGCAAGTGATGTACGTTTAATTTTTACATTGCCTTAAATGAGAAAATACTGATTTATCCCTATGCTGACCATCCCCAGTTATCCCCACCATCACCAATGTTTGGATTGCTTGCTCTGAATCGCAGAGTCATCTTGGCCAATCTGAGAAATAGTTCTTATTACACTGTTTATTTTATAAGCGTCCTTTGGACTCCACACGTTTTGTAGATGCCTTAGCACATATCCAAACGTGGTCCTGCAAGTATATAATGCTTCTTTGTGCATTATTTTTCAACCTGTAAATGCAGCCATCTATTAATTGCATTTACCTTTCGATAGCTACCAGTAAATAGTGCTAGAGGTAATTAAGTAAGACTGCAATCCTGTGACCCCTAGATGGCATCTGAGCAGCCATAGGATGCTGGGGGTTTCCCCTTCTACAGCGGTATACAATGCTGTGACCTTGGAGGGGGAAATCCACATGGGGATTTCCCCTTTATAACCTCAAGACCCTCCCAGCCACTGTGGAAAGCTCAGCAGCTCACTTTCCCAAGGTCAGAACGCCAACTTCGGGAAGGAGAAAAAGAGAGAGAGATGGGCCAGGCCAATAGGTGGGGTGGGGAGGGGCTATGGATCCACCAGATCCAAAAGCCTTTCAGATTTGTCCCACCCCCAGTAGTATCACCCAGCTAGATGGGCTCAGAGTTCTGCCTAAAAAAAAGCCTTTTGGAGGACAGAGAGGTGAAAATCACCTCTGTTGCTCCTCCCGCCCTGCCAGCAATTTTAGAGGCCTCAGAGGTTGAAGACTTCTGTCTAGTGGATGGCAAACCAATAGTATTAAACCCTAAATGAAAGGGTAAATTGCTCCATATTTCTGTCTCAGTGAGGCAGGTACTCCAGGGCAAATTTCCCCAAATATTTTGGCCACAACCCAACACATGAATTAAGTGTTCTTAAGGAGACTGATTTCAAAGGGCTTAAGGGCACTTAACTCTGTGTTAGATTGTTGCAGAGTTGTATACAAGTCCTTAGGGTTGATAGATTCTCTTATTGTTAAACTGTGTGTGGTGGGCAAGGGAATAAATAAAAGTTTCTCAATTCAGCCCCTTGTGCAGAATAGTGCTTCCCAGCCTTTTAATTTAGATTTTTTTTAAAAAAAAGAGACATACAACAGAGATGGATAGAACAACTTATATGAAATGTGAAATATTTGGTTAGCCACTTTCAATAATGTGGCGTTCTTTGGTACCTTTCATCTAATGGTTCCCCCCTTCCTCCACCCTGTTTACAGTACAAATACAAACTGGCCTTTGAGCAAGCTAAGGGGAAGCACATTGGATTCCGTAGTCTGGAAGATGACCCCAAATTGGTGCACTTCATGCAAGTTGCTAAGATGCAATCGGAACGTGAATACAAGAAAGACTATGAGAAGTCGAAGACCCGGTTCCACACTCCAGTTGATATGTTCAGCGTGGTGGCAGCCAAGAAAGCACAGGAAGTGGCGACTGATATCAATTATAGGAATATTATCCACACTTATAATGTTTTGCCTGATGCTATGAACCTTGAATTGGCCAAAAACATGATGCAGATTCAGAGTGCTGTAAGTAAAAGACTTAAAACCACAACAACCTTCAATTACACAACCTTCAATTACACAATTAGACCATTTGATTCTGCAGACACTTCTATCCATACTTACTTCTACCAAAGCAAATACTCTGCAGCTGTGAGAAAAGAGTAAGAAGGTATGGCAGAGATATTTGCCAATTTTTTTGGCCAGAGCCCAAATGGATGAATAATATGCAAGCTTTCACTGCCAACAATAACTTCTCTTTTCTCCTGGAGAAAGAGGGTATAAATTTAACTTCTGAGTTTATTTGGGGAGCCACCCTCATTATATACATTTTCATTAACATTCAGTGTAAGTCATTTACCAGCTAACAAATCTCCCTGTGGGAAGTGCCTTAAATACTCTGTAGGCTGTATCCAGTATTAGTGCTACTTAGATTAGACAGTGAGATGAATGGGATTTAAGTAAGACTAACATTGGATGCAGTCCTATATGACATGTAAAACCATGCTGTAAATTAAATACACAGAAATTACCACTTATTCCAATAAATGAGCAATCTCAGATAAAGGCTGCACAAACTATTTTGTAATTATACTGTTTGCAAATGCAATATAATAGAAACAATTCATATTTTTATGTTTGAAATGTTTTCAAAAAAGGGCTAAATATGCAATTTCTATCCAAAAGGTAAAGTTGATCAGTACAAATAAACCATCACACAATGTATGCTGAGTCGCAGTATGCAAAATTTGCCAATCAAAACTGTCGTGTTAAAATAAAGGGTAGTTTACTTAACATTTCTCATCTGTTTTATTTCATTTTGTTTCCAGAACCAGTACAAAGCAGATTATGATGAATTCATGAAGGGGATTGGATGGGCTCCATTAGGATCTCTAGAAGCTGAGAAGAATAAGAAAGCCATGGAGATTGTCAGTGAGAAGAAGTACAGACAGCATCCAGACAAGCTGAAGTATTCTATTCTAATGGATTCCATGCCCATGGTCCTGGCTACAAGTAATGCAAAGATTATGGATGAGGTGAGCAATTAAGTATAACAGTTCTGTGATGGTATAGAAAAATGGATCAGATGCACAATTCTACAGAATATGAGATATTGAGATTATCACTCTCTCAAATTAATCCACTGCTTCTTGACTTAAGTGAGAATTGCATAGACACAGAAGATAAAATTTGGCATATATATATATATATATATATAACTGCAAGAGTGGGCAGTTAGTCAGGAAGTAAACTCACTTGCTATTGTATAAAATTACTGAATAATATTTATAGCCCCAAAACTATTTCATGTTTGATTTTATGGTATCTTCTGCCCAACAAATGGTTGCTGATGATGTTGCTTTAAGATCTGGTCAATATGATCGACTGGTGTAGCTAGGATTCAATTGGTTTATACCCTTCTACAAGATCTCCTTCCCTCTCTGCTGTGATGTATCCGATTTAGAGTAGATTATTAACACATTTGTTTTCTCCTCGTGAAAAGATGAGGTTCTCAGTCACCTTATTGTGAGATCACTGTTGTGATTTAATTCCACATATCTCTTCTCAATTAACCACATTATGGAGAAATCATTGACAAGGGAATCTTTGGTAGCTGAGCTTCTTGTTCTTGCTTTTCTATTGTAGAAAAGCTGCAATAATTAATCAAAGATTTGGATTCTCTCGGGCATCTTTCTAGTTGGCCTTGTTTTATTGATCAGAAAGTAGCAATAGGGATCTACTTCCCTTGTATTTTGCAATCAGTGAAAAATCCTTGCTCCTGAGATGAATCCATTTCCTGGGGAAAGGTATAATTAGGGGTGTGTGTGTGTGTATACACATACATCATTGTAGATAAATGTATTCTAGAGAATACATTTCCTTCAAATGCAGGAAAAAACAGTCTTATTTGACATTTGGGAATGTCACATGCATGTGTTCTACTGGGCCTAATTCCTCTCCTCTTTAAAAAAACCAGTTGTATCGTTTGTTGTAAGTAATTTTGTTTTGGCAGATATTGACAGAAGCTTTATTTATACCCTTTCAGCACCTTTACAAAAAGAACTGGGAAGCAGACAAGACCAAGATTCACATCACACCAGATACTCCTGAGATTCTTTTGGCAAAAGTCAATGCATTTAACATTAGCAATGTAAGTATGAGGACTGCTTAGTAGGACTATATTCTGTCTCTTTTACAGCCATGGATATTTAAAAGTGAAATATCAAACTTTATATTTAACCATTTTGATGAGAGCTTAAACAGGAAGTGAGGTTATTAGCTAGCGTAATAAACAATTGACTTGGGATACAGCCCTGTGCTGATATTCCTAGGTAAGTCCCATTGACACCAGCAATTAATTAATTAATTGAACTGCATGATGCTTCCTTCTGAATAGACACCTATAGGATTGCACTGTAAAGTATTTATATCCCATCTATCTATCTACCTATCTATCTATCATCTATCTATTTCAAGGCAGCTTTCAAAAATTCAGTTAAAGAAGTCAAACAGAATCATCATTGTAAAAATACAATCAGCCAAAAACGATAAACCAAGGCAAGAGTAAAACAAGAAAAATCAGCCTGCAGATAAAAATGTCAGAATAATGATTCACTACAAACCTGAGCTAATTTTTAAAAAAGCAAAGAAAAGGAAGCTATCCTGTCATTCGAACCTTATGAAAGAGGGTAGAATGTGAGCAATACTAGGGGAAACATTCCAAAGCCAGGGGGCCACTACGGAAAAGACTATTTCCTAGACATATATGGAATAACTACATGCAGGATGGAAGATTCGTATTTATCACTTGTGTGAATTATTAGCATAGAAAATGAAAACAGTATTATGACTGCCATGCGGAAACTTTGTTAACAATGTTTTGAAAAGCCTGAAGGTTTGGGCACTGCTGGCTGCATTTGAATGACCATATGAACATGCCTTTGGGCTGCACTCACAGTTCTTTGCTGCTCTATTTGCACAAGCCAGCAAACAAACTAGCTGTCAAATTAACTATAGCTTCCCAATTCATCTGAACCCAGTAACTATGGTTAATGACTTTGGAACAAGCCAAAGCCAGGTTATTAAGCCAGCTTCAAACCATGGCTTGAACCATCCACTTCAGATGAAATGGCAAACTATAAATAATAGAAAATCTCCCTGGTTGATTTGCTCACTCGCTCGAAGAGAGGAGCAAAGGGGCTGCAGGTGTAGCCAAAAGACTCATTCACATTTCAGTTTCTGAAGCTGATGTGATCACCCAAACGTGTCCTGAATTCTTGTCTTGAAAGGAATTTCACAACTATGTTCTGATACAGAAATCTAGTCACTGACTGCAGTGGATCTAATGATGGAATTTTCTTCATGCTGGCCTGGTGTGTTAGAGGTCTTCAGGGTGCATACAACAACAGACCCTTGAGTATGTGGGAAGAAGAACTGCCTAATATGAGACAGTAATTTCTGCCGAGCTGTGTTTTCTTAGGTTTTATCCAGGCAATTTCTTATATATATAGTCAATGCTGAAAAAGTTGTAAATGTTTCAGACTGCACCTTTTTGTGTCTTGTATTTAGTTATTATTATTATTTTTTATAATCTTCATTTTTTTCTCTACATAGAAAATGTACAAACTTTCCATGGAAGAAGATAAGAAAAAGGGATATGATCTCAGAGCTGATGCAATCCCTATTAAAGCTGCGAAAGCTTCCCGAGACATTGCCAGTGATGTAAGCTTTTAAGGGAAAGTAGTTTCGACAGCAGTCCTCTATCTATTTACCTAGAAGCAAGACCCATTAGACTCAATGGAACTTGCTTTTGAGTAGACAGGCTGAAGATTGCCCTGTTATATTATTATAAAAGTTTGTGATCTAAGTTGTTTGAGCTGTATACACTGGGTTGGATCCTGTGAGTGGAGTTCAGCTCATGAAATGTGTGCTCTGTCACCTTCTGATGTAGCCTTTCCCAATCTGGAGCGCCATACTCCAATGTTTATTTTTTATTTTTTATTTATTTATTTATTTCATTTCTAACCCGCCTCTCCATCTAGATCGAGGCGGGGAACAACACTAAATATAAATATAAAAACAATAAAATAGATAAACCATTAAAACAGATAAAAATAAATACATTATTAAAAACATCTTAAAATCAAACTGGATAGGTCTGCCGGAAGAGAGCAGTCTTCACGGCTTTCTTAAATTCCAGAAGACTGCTAATTTGTCGAATCTCCTCCGGCAGGCCATTCCACAGCCTGGGAGCGGCAGAAGAGAAGGTCCTCTGGGTAACACTCGTCAGCCTAGTTCTGGCTGACTCGAGTAAATGCTGACTGGGGATGATGGGAATTGTAGTCCAACATATGGGGGGGCACTGAGTTGGAAAAGGTTCCTCTAATGTAAGGGGTGGGAGAGGCAACTTTAATCTATTTTTTCACCTCCCTATGTGCCTATTGGGCTCCTAAATATCTGCTCTGGAGAGTTGGAGGACCCTCAAGAACAGCATAAAAGGTGGCATGGTGAACAGCAGCAGTGGTAAGGAATCTGTTGCATTCCCTCCACCGCCTGTTTATATGGCTAAGCACGTATCACTAATAAGGTAACATTACAATTCTAATCTTCCAGGGATTACCTTTTGCTTCTCTTTTGGTGTGTCTGTTTTCTTTGCAGTACAAATACAAACTGGGCTATGAACAGGACAGGGGTAAGCTTGTTGGCTTCCGCAGCCTCCAAGATGATCCAAAGCTTGTCCATTATATGCAAGTAGCTAAGATGCAGTCTGATCGTGAGTACAGAAAAGACTATGAAACCAGCAAGACCAGGTACAACACGCCTGCTGATACTTACAGTGTCATGGCTGCCAAGGAAGCACAAGCAAATATCACCAACACCAACTACAAAAGGCTCATTCACAAATATATCCTCCTGCCAGACTCCATGAATGTGAAATTGGCCAGAAACATGAATCGGATTCAAAGTGATGTAAGATCCCACTTTCTCTCTTTTTACTACCAGTTAAGGGCTACTGTCTCTAGACGTCTTCATGCAGATGTTTGTGTTGCTGCAACAAAGAGCTGTTGAGCTTCAGCTGTGTTTTATTCTTCTCCACCTACAGCTTGAATACAAGCAAGATTACAATGAATGGTACAAAGGGCTTGGTTGGAGCCCAATGGGGTCACTGGATATTGAAAAGTCTAAGAAAGCCACAGAAATTGCAAGTGATTCAAAGTACCGTCAGCACCCAAGCCGTTACCCATTTAAGAAGCTGATGGACTCTATGGATCTAGAACTCGCAAAGCATAATGCTGGTGTTATGAATAAGGTAAATGTTGCTACTCAATGTAAAAATAGTACTTCGTAGCTATCGGTATACTTCACCTTCCTATTTTCAGCATGGTTTGTACTTCAGCAGCTATATAAGGTTGTATCCAATGTTAGTTCTACGTAGAGCAACCGGACTAACATTGTTGGATGCAACCCATAGAATTAATTCACTGTATGCTACATACATTGTGATGGGGATGTTGGAAAGCACATCACTGACAAATCTCGTGATGTAAATCTAAGCATTTTCACGGGATGTAACTGCTGGGTAGCTAATTTCTCAACTAGATGGTGTCTTTAATGTTTCTGTTATCCATTGCCAATTTCCAACATTCTGTCATGCTCTGGTGTGACTGAAAAGACACAGGAATGGGTCTGTGCAGATGAAGATGTGAGGTGGTGCATGGAGGGACAAGTTTGATTCTTAATGGCTGAACACTCATCCCAATGTCCAAATGTACCCCTTTAGTTTCTCCAGTGCAAGTAAATGGATGCCATTCTCGCCTTAGGAAATAGTAAAGCGTTGCACTTGGGAACACTGTTGGTAGAGTACTCTCCACCCCTGACAATGGGTGGCCTTGCCATCAGGGAAAAGGGCCCTGGGCCCTGTCCTGACGGCGGCGTCTCGGCACCATGAGGCCTCAGGCTTCCGCGTTTGTGCCCGTTCCCAGCATCTGCATGGGAAGGAGCGTGAGTGCGGAATTGCCACCGCTGCCATGCCAAACACAGGGGTGGGGAAAGGAACGGGACAGCCAGAGGGGGAGGAATAGAGGGGATGCAAGGTGCCTGAACCTGGCTGTCCTCCCTCTGACCTCCCTTTGACTGCCCCATTCTTCTCCCCCACCCCATCTTTTTAATAATAATAATAATAATAATAATAATTATTATTATTATTATTATTATTTCTTACCCACCTCTCCCTCTGGATCAAGGTGGGGAACAACATCAGTGCATCCATTTTTTATATGGAAATGTGAAGCCACTGCCACCACACCGAGCACTGGGGAGGGGGGAGAAATGGGGCAGTCAGATGGAGGTCAGAGGGAGGTGAGCCGGTTCGGGCGCTATGCATCCCTCTCTTCCTCCTTCTCCGGCTGCCCTGTACCTTCCCCCATTTGTATTTTTTAAAAATCTGTAGATGTGATCCTTCACACCTACAGATAATTTAAAAACAATAAAAAAATAAAAAAAAATGTGGAGAAAGGAATGGGGCAGCCGGAAGGGGAGGAAGAAAGTGATTCACGGTGCCCAAACCAGCCCTCCTCCAGCCGATGGCGACCAATCAGCTGTCGCCATGGGCTGTGGCACGTTCCACAGAAATAAATGTTGGGGTAAGTGCCCAACTTTTATAAAAGCAGAGTTTAGGGGTTTTACCCCTCGATGGCTTCGGAGTGGCGGTTACGTCATGTGCATCACCTGCCACCACTTCAAAGACTCTGCGGGGAAAAGTTCCCATCTAGAGGTACCCCTGGAGAGTGGTGGTGCAGTGTGTTGCTGAGTGCAAAGCACAGAGACACATTGCAATTCCAATAGTGTCTGACATATATAAGGGTTTCCGATGCACGGATGCTGCACACGCATTCAATTCAGTATTAAAATCAGTCTGCAAAGATTTGTACATCAATGCATCTACCCAGATTGCATGTAAAAAAGCACAACTCGGTTGATTTATCTTGTATTGTTTTCCCCCCACCCCACCCCCAAAGCATGCATACATAGAGGCATGGGAGAAAGATAAGACGACAATTCATGTGATGCCAGATACACCGGATATCATGCAGGCCAAAGCAAACAAGTTTAATTACAGCCAGGTAAAGATATGCGTAACAATACGTGTTGTCTTGATTAGTATATTGCTTATATTCCTCTGCGTAAAAGGAGTCCTAAATATGTTCGTAGTTGAGATTTTTTTTAAAAAAAAAAATTGGTGTGAGGAGGAGGTTACAAACATCAGCTAATAACTGAGGATGTGTGATTTGGCTCCTCGGGAACTTATGGTGTTGCGTCTCAATAATGTCAGTTATTTTTTAGGAAGGACTGTGATTCTACTCTGGATGACTAATACATTCTGGTGTTGTCAGATGAAGTTTAAAATGGTATCTTCTAGCCATTTCAAGTCCTTTTGTTTTAGTAGAGCTTATGCACAGTAGATTGTACCATCTGAAAACATGAAACACACCAATGACCTCCTTTCATGATAGTGATATTAGATATATAAATGAGCCTGGAAATTCAAGTCTTCTATCGCTGTTCGCTTGGAAGGAAGTCCCACTGATTTCACTAGAATTTACTTCCAAGTAAGAGCATTTAGAACACCAGGCTATGATTTTAAGGTCATTCTGATTCTGCATCATTAGACATTTAGAAGCTACTCCAACAAGGAACTGGAGTATGCCGAACAAGTGATTGTACAGAAAATACATTCGTGCTTTCATGAACCTGAAGTGGCTGTTTTAGAACAGGATACATCTGAAAAATTCTAATACAAAAGTCATAACTCCTGGTTATTTTTTGCAGCGTTACTTTAAATCTGTTTGTCATATACTTGGCAGGAAGTCATTGCAATGGCTCCTTTTATACAGTGTTTTTATAATGGAGGATGTTGGCCCTGAAATATGCCTTTAGGAATGCATTTTTCGAGTTACTAGAAAGTCTGTTCCAATTAGATTTGACATTGCTATTCACCTAAAGTGAAATGTGAAGCAAATTGGGTGACTGCTTTCCAGAAAAATATCAAGAAGAATTTTGAGGGAAGCCAAGTGTAGTCTCCAACGGTGGCGCAGAACTACTTGCTGATTTATTTATTTACTTCTCTATTTAATAATAATAATAATAATAATAAT
Source organism: Anniella stebbinsi (assembly GCA_029215795.1). NCBI lineage: Eukaryota > Metazoa > Chordata > Lepidosauria > Squamata > Anniellidae > Anniella > Anniella stebbinsi. Next base: position 229,891,679 of record JARDYH010000001.1, read on the forward strand.
AATAATAATTTATTTCTTATCCGCCTCTCCGTTTGGATCAAGGCGGGGAACAACAATATGATAAAATACATAAAACTGATTAAAAATTTTTTTATTCAGTTTATATCCCACCTATATACAAAAATCCTGATGATGTTGAGCTAGCATAAATGTCGATGACGTTGCTCTAGCATGAACACTGAGCTAGTGCAACGTCTTTAGCGTTTGCTACTGCAAAGGGGAAGAAATGATGATTTGCTGCTGAGATTTAGTGCCCCCACGCCATTTCAGCCCCAAATTGCCACTTATTCCCCCTTTCACTAGCAAGTCCTAATGACATTATATTAACATTGAGTTACACTATTGCAACATCATTAGCGCTAGCACTGCGACACAACTGTACACTACTCCAAGACTTGTGCTAATATTACATTTTTTTTTCAAGAGGTACTGGATTGTCACCAAATTTCATATAAAGCAAAATTTGAAGCAGATTTAGTTCTTCCTCCTTAATACTAGTAAAATTTCTCAGAGGCTTTCGGCACATCCCTACATTATCCCTAGATTAATTTATTTCCTGATATATTTGTTTTGCATAGTTTTATATTGTTTTATCTTGAGAAGGTTGTGTCTTCAAAAGCAGACATTAAATCATTTAAAATAAATAAAATGTTTAAATTTCACCCAAAATTAAACTTGGAACAAATGTTGGGATTACTCCATAGGCAATGCCAGTGTTGTGATAAAATAAGAATTCCCTTTTAAGAAAAAATGGCCCCAAAACTACTGCTGAGAGAGGGACAGTGGACAGGAGTGAGGATCATTGAAAATAATAATAATAATAATAATAATAATAATAATAATAATAATAATAATGTTTAGGGACATCTTTCAGAGAGCACTAAAAAATATTCAGCCAAAATTTTTTAATCTCAGGCCTAGCTGTAACAGCAGAGGTTATTTGTGGTACGCAAAAAGGGTTTTGGTAATCTGTGTGAAATATCTTGTATGAGGGTCCATTATCCCCAAGTACTGTGGAAGAATTATCTGTCTGTTGTGTACTGACTTTTTCTTTCTTTTTCATATTAGAAACTGTACAAACTTGGATGGGAAGAAATGATAAAGAAAGGTTATGATCTCACTGCTGAAGCCATTTCAGTCCAAGCGGCTAAAGCATCGAGAGACATTGCTAGTGATGTAAGCAACATTGTACATTCAGCGTGCTGTATATTTGATGCATTCAGCCATGCTCCCAGTCCATATAAGTTAGTTGGATCTTCACCGCCCCACGAGCGGGCTGGCTGGATAGGAGAATGCTTCTGTACATGTGCAGAGTGGCTTCTCCCTCTGCTGAGTTACCATAGCTAATCCCCATCTAGGATTCAGTGTTAGGGTTTCTAGGTACCTTTGAACTCTGTCATCTCTTATCTTATGAATTAAACTTTACACACTCTTAAAACTTTATTCATCCTTATTCAGCTCTGCTCCACCAAGCAGTTTGTTCTCATGATGTGAATGCCAGCACAGAACAGTCAAGGGCCCTGTAGTTCTTTTTTTTTTTTTTACACAGTCTGGGTCCCACAATCTGATTTTCCATTGGTCCTATGAAGAAAAGCTTTTATCATGGCACCCTATGGGAGGGGAAACCTAGTTTTCTTTTTCCTGCACCAAAACAAATGAAGTAGGGAATGCAGTTCTGTCTCCCTTAATCATGATGTTGGCATTCACAGAAATGTGTGGTTCATTCTTAGTATGAAAGTATGAATTTTTTGACCCTGAACAGCTTATGTACTGTCCTTATTTGGGCCTGCCAATTTAGTCGTATAGGAGTTCAGTGGGGACTTAGTCCTAGATGCAGGCACCACCCCTTTGCTTTTTCATCAGAAAAAAGGGCTGATCGTAAACATTTCCTTACCATTCTGACATCTACCAAACATGGTGTCTCCATATGGATGGATCAAAGCAACCAACTAAACAGCATTGGGTTGATAATATTTGGGAGATTGTGTTTAGGTGTAAATTTAACAAGTGCAACAAGCAAGGGATCTTAATTTTGAGGAAAATATCATGGCTTAATGGTTTCCATTTATTTCCATTTATTTCCACACTCCTTATATATGCTGTATGACTTGTATGTTCATTCTTTCATTAGATGTTGAGCACCTACAAAGGCTGTTTAACTGTAGTGTTCTATAAGCATAGCACTCATAGACAAACAATTATATTTAGATAATTTCTTTGTTTCTTTAGTAATCTTGTTATACGTTTATGTATGTTCTTCTTTTTGTTGCCTTTGGTTTTTTTTCCCCAAAAAACTTTATTTCAGACCAATACAAAATGTCGTGATAGATGGATCTACATACTATTCCTGATTTTGTTTGTCCTGTCTTTGCATAAAATGTTCTTTATAATTTTAGTACAAGTACAAAGATGGATATCGCAAGCAGCTTGGACATCACATTGGAGCTCGCAGCGTACAAGATGACCCTAAACTTGTGCATTCTATGAATGTAGGGAAGATGCAGAGTGAGAGGGAATATAAGAAAGACTTTGAGAAATGGAAGACCAAGTATTCCAGTCCTGTTGATATGCTGGGCATCTTGCTGGCTAAGAATTGTCAGAAACTGGTCAGTGAGGTCGATTACCGTAATTACTTGCACCAGTGGACATGTCTGCCAGATCAGAATGACGTCATCCAAGCTAAGAAAGTATACGAATTACAAAGTGATGTAAGATATTTATAAGCCACATCTTTCTTTTTATTTGGAAAACTGTGGGGCCTAATCAGATGACACTGAAGGCTTTATGGTTAGCTTAACCATGCTTCTCTGTGGTTAGCACTAACCACAAGCCATACACTCGCACACAACACTGTTAATCCTGTCCAGTTCCTGGTTTCCTTAATCCCATGCTAACCACAAAGCAGTCCTCCGAATGCTCTGTCCCGTATCTCATCAGCTATTGCACGAAGAGAGCCGACAGTTGTGCAATTTAGGCTATTTGGAGACTCTATCCTGCTTGCTCTATGACTTTGACCCCTTAACCACAGGTGTGTGTCAGACACCACCTTAAGCCAAAGTTAGTGCTGCTAACACTGTTGCAGAACGAGGAGGCACCTGGTTAAGGAAAATGCAAGTCAGACAACACCATTAACCCTGTTGCTTAAGCATAAACCCATAACCAGCATGGTTAAAGGTGTTGTCTGAACGGGGCCTATATTGATAGTGAGAACAGACTGCAAGCTGCCTCTGCTCGTGATGCTGCTTAATGTCCCTGCTTGTGCCCTTCATTCTTCTCACTGGGGTGTTCTTATTAATTTCCATGTTTTGACATGGCTTTTCTTTTCCCTTTCTCTTTTTCTATATCTGGGTGTTCCTGATCTCTGGTACTCAACATGCTTCCTCTGTCTCCCACTCTTTTATTTAATTCCTTGGGGACTGACCTTAGGCTAACGGGAATGACTGCTAATGCAACAGGAAGCTAGTACTGGATAGTGCAACTGAAAAATAGCCCAAACAAATGCTTCTGGAATAGGACAAGTCAGTGGATCTTGTGAAAGGGAGCTCCACTGATTTGTCCCATTCCAGAAGCGCTAGTTTCCAGGGTTGCACCATGAAGTGCTAGCCTCCATTTGCCCTAGCAGTAATACCCGTTAGTGCCACGTGATTAGCGCTGGTGAACTGCCATGATGGATACTGACTCTCATGGGGTTTTCCTCTTCATTTCTTGGCTCTGGTTATTTTCCTGTATTTTAATCATCTTTCTGATCTAATTTTAATCATCAATCACTGTTTTCTAAGTTTCAAAGTGCTTTTAAATTAATGTTTCCCATTCTGCCCTTCCCTGCAGCACTGTTTCTCTCTGTGTGTGAGCCTTTAGGAAGGACCTTGCACTTGTTTTAAACTTCGTAGGAGTCTGTATGTTTTGAATCATAGTCAAGACAAATTATTAGAGGAACCTAAACCAGAGAGGCATAATCAACATATGACAACAGGATTTGTATATAACTATAGGGCAGAAATTAAATCCTCTTCAGAGGCCTTACTACTGAATGATTGTCAAATGTGTTTTCTTTTTTTGCTAGAATGCCTACAAATCAGATCTTGAGTGGCTTAAAGGTATTGGATGGAATTCATATGGGTCTCTAGAGTCGGAAAAGAACAAGAAAGCCTCTGAAATTCTGAGTGAAAAGAGTTATCGTCAGCATCCAGACACTATTAAATTCACAAGTATCCCTGACTCAATGGAGGTGGTTCTGGCAAAAGAAAATTCCAAGCACAGGAGCGATGTAAGTGTTCTCAAAACAAGGGTGCTTTCAGATGGTGGCCTCCAACCACTACCCATTGATAGCTTTTGTGGTATATCCTACATGCAAGATTCCTATCGACTATCCACAGTATTGTTGATATATGGTATTTTGCTCTCTGTGGTAGAGCAAGAGTGAATGTTGTTGGGATTAATTTTATTGTCGCTCTCACTCCCACTGCTTAGTTCTGTGTCCCTCCCTGTGCACGCTCTCAGGTTTAGGTGTGCACCAGACTGTGCACACCCTTTTTGTTTCCACCCTGGAACCAAAGTTCCAGAAGTTCAAAATACTCAGTGGTTTCCTTTAATGCCCACTTTCTGCAGCATAATTCAGAATGATCCGATATTTCTTCCCCTAAATTATTGTCCTCACAAGTAGACAGCATAGGGCCCAATCTGGATCAGGACCAAACATGAGAATGTGGGAGGACGTTATCCGTTTGCTTTCCACTGCATACTGCATACAGATCTGTCCCTGTGTTGAACCATTGCAAGGAAAAGAAACCTCCCATTTCCTTTAATCAGAAATGTTCAAGTTTCCCTTTATGGAAATAGGTAGCATGTGACCAATCTGGATCAGACTGTAGCATGGGGCAAAGGGATAATGCCCCTATCCTCACACCAGGGTCCTGATTTGGATTAAGACCTGTTTTCTTTTCTGCATGGCAGAAGGCTTTTCCTCCTGCCTTCCTTTGAAGAGGAAATGCTGCATTCATCCACACCTTATTTTGCAAAGTCCTCTTGCCCGAACATGATGACTTTTAACCAAAAATGCTCTCACACTGAATTAAGCAGGCAACCATTAGCTGCAGAAGCAGCAGTGGCTGCATGGAGAAAGAGAAGTCAACTTCTTTCGTTACACATTGAAGGAGTAAGGAGGTGCAGGGGGAAATATCCCAAAAGCTCCTTTTTTATACCAAAAATGTCCACTTGTGAAAATCCGGTTGCTTTGGGGGTTTCATTAAACCTTAAACACAAACATCCCTATTCATTCATCTTTGCTCTTTGAAGACTGCACAGAGCAACTTTGTAAGGGAGATATATTTCAGGCTGCCTCTACACGAGAGGTTTAAAGCTCTTTCAAGTCTCATTAAAAATGTTACCTCTACATGAGCGGAGCGCAAATCGGGAGTTGAGGCGCGTTATCTATTCGATTATGCGCATTATCGAATGCGCGTTAAATAGCGAGTTTTATTTTGCTGCGGCCCGTTAAAGCGCATTTTGACTATGTAAACAAGCGATTCTCCGCATTAACTACTTCTAAAGTGCATTTCAAACAACCGGTAAGGCCACCAGTTGAGCGCTCAATTACCTCCCACGTACAGTCATTTACCATAAACTGCTTCTGAGAAGATGCGCATAATCGGAGAACCAGGCGTCAAACCGAATTCTTGTAGAGGGGGTCTCAGCATCCCTAGCATTATCTTGGGATTTTACACTGTGACCATTAAAATAAAGTTTCTTTAGACAGAATCCATCAATGACCAGCAAGCTATTTTCATAGAATATAAAATATTGGGTCTAGAGGTGCAATTTTGAGGGTGGAAGACTTTGCAAGACTTTTCCTAAGTTAGTGAGATAAGAGAACTGAAATCTAGCACTGTGTTTTTGCTAGCTCAAGGCATTGTGAAATCTGTTGTGCATGGTCTTGAATAAGTTTGCAAGTTGAAGGCTAGCACAAGTTGGTGTTGCACAATCTCTTGAGGTTGATTTTGCACAGCATTTTAATATGTGCACTTGTGCTACATTTTCTACAAGCTCCTGCACAACACTCTGCAATTCCTTCTATTGATGTATCTATGGATCCAGCCCATAATGTGTTACCTAACATTTCCCATTGGATAGATCAGCGGTCTTTAACTGGTGGGTCACTTGATCAGTCCAGTTGGGTCGTGGCAAAGCTGTTGCTGCCATGTTGGGCAATTGTGAAAGTGGGTCCCATGTTGCAGGTTGGGAGTCTGAGGTGGGTCTTGAATCTGGACCAGTTGAAGACTGCTTGGCTAGAAGTACCTTTGTACTATGTTGTGGGACTTGATATTGCATATTCTCATTGACCCTCAGTACTATTCACTCTCTTTTCATTCCTTCTAGAGACTTTATAGAGAAGCTTGGGACAAGGATAAGACTCAGATTCACATCATGCCTGACACCCCTGAAATCATGTTGTCCAGAGCCAACTTAATTAACACAAGTGATGTAAGTCTGACATTAGACCGCACAAGAAAATGTCTGTTGTTGAACTGCCTCTTTGTGCTGGAGTATAAGTGTTACTAACCTTCCAGTGGTTCTCTCATTAGAAACTCTACAAGTTAGGATTTGAAGAACTGAGGAAGAAAGGCTATGACCTTCCACCTGATGCCATACCACTGAAGGCAGCAAAAGCATCTAGAGATATTGCCAGTGAAGTAAGTACTTTCATTCTCTCTCTCTCTCTCTCTTCCCCCCCCCCTTTTTTCTTTTACAGAAAAATGGCAGACAATGTTGTTAAGTATTTATTGATTAGGCACTCAATTAAAATTTTTTTGTGCACTTACACACACTTTTAAAATTTAGTCATATTTTCCAACTAAACTTTTATAAAAATGGTAATGAATTAGTTCCTATGAGGCTTCCCAACAATGAATTCAGTGCTTTGTCTTTGATATGTATTCCTAATAAAATAACAAAATAAAATATGAATAGCTGAAAACAATTATGATGTGATTTGAAAACATCTACATATAAAATATCATCTGCAAGTGGCAAAATTAGATTTTGGACACTCATAAATTACTGTAATTTTTTTTAAAAACTGGCTTTAACTTTGACTTGTTAAAAATCATAAATAGCTGAATTTAAACTCAGTTGTAAATTAGAGCACTACCTCAAAGCAGTGTTCACACACTTCGATGTTACAGTCCTTTTATGGATGAAAATAACATTGTTAAGGGTGCAGTCCTATGAATGTTTAGTTGTAGGACTTCTTTCTGCTTAAACATGCATAGGATTGCACCCTAAACCCCACTAATTTGTTAAATCATTAATATAAAATAAAATGGAATTCCTTTTAGTTCATATATGTAAACCAACACCAGAGGAAATGCTTTGATATTTCACAATACTAGAATTAACTATTCTTTGGATTGACAAGTCTTGATCCTGTAAATATTTTAATGAGTATTGACAATGCCCAAACATTTAATCAGAAACATCACTTAAATCAATTAAGCTGTCACCAAAAATACCTCTTGATTACACCTTGATTACATTGAGCACATTAAGTTTCACCACCACAAGAGGAAAAGGCAACCAATTATAGTTTCCGGACTGCATACTTCGTGAATACTGATGAAACTGGATGACAATCAACAACTTTTAAAATTTAGTTCTGTGTAAAATTAGGGGGAAATGTATCTTCTCTTTTCCACAGTACAAATACAAGGATGGATATCGCAAGCAGCTCGGCCACCACATTGGAGCTCGCAGCGTACAAGATGATCCTAAACTTGTGCATTCTATGAATGTAGCCAAGATGCAGAGTGAGAGGGAATATAAGAAGGATTTTGAGAAATGGAAGACCAAGTATAACACTCCTGTGGATATGCTGGGCATCTTGCTGGCTAAGAACTGCCAGAAACTGGTCAGCGATATTGATTACCGCAATTACCTGCACCAGTGGACATGTCTGCCAGATCAGAATGATGTCATCCATGCTAGAAAGGCCTATGAGCTACAGAGTGATGTAAGTATCTTTTTTAAAATATCTGTAACCCTTAAGTTGTGCCAATAGTAGCTGAAGCTGACTATGATTTTTTTTTTTTTGGTTCGGAAGCAGCCTGTCTCTAAACACAACCATTGGACAACATTCAGTTGATTATTATTTCCATGCACTTTGTCAAGGAACAAGTTGTTAGATTTTAAGTGCTGACCTCTGAAGTAGAGAAGGAAATCCACTGAAGTGAATGATGAAATTCACATGTACAGAAATTTGATTTTGTGCATCACAGGGAGCTCATATAGGGTACTAATATGGGGGCAACAATGAATAGAGATGTCCAAATAAGAGAATGAACAAGTCATGAAAACATTTCAGCTGTTACCCTTGGTACAAATTAGATGATGCCTAAGTAGTGTTGGATCTGAGCATAATAGTGTTGGGTATGTGCTGAGAAAGCCCTATTGCACAATTGGAACTATGTACTTCCTTGGTCTAATCCAGTTAATAAGCACATAAGTAAACTATCTGGATAATGTTTCTAAGCAGAAGAGAGCCTGTGGTTTCTATAAAGCAGAAATGTCCATATTGAGAAATATTGTATGAAAACCTGGTAAGCTGAGTAAAATGCTAACACCAGTTGTTATTTGTTTAAACTATGCTATTGTTAATTGATGGTCTCTTTAGTTGATGTGGTTTATAATTTATGGGGGCAAAAATTTTCAGTGGTATTATTATTGTTATAATGACATTGTTATATTCTCTACCATTTTTTAAACAGAATGCATATAAATCAGACCTTGAATGGCTAAAGGGCATTGGCTGGATTCCAAGTGGTTCCTTGGAAGCTGAGAAGAATAAAAGAGCCTCCACGATCTTGAGTGACCATCTATACAGACAACATCCTGACACACTCAAATTTACTAGTCCTATGGATTCCATGCCTATGGCTTTGGCAAAGCATAACTCTGAAATTATGAACCATGTGAGTTGTATTCATGTCCCATTCCTTAAAAGGAACAACAATAACAACAACAACACGTACTGATTGGGCAAATGAGGCCGATTTGATTGAATCATTCCTTTTATTAACCTAGAAGGGAGGAGACCCCCCCCCCCAATAGCCCCAGAAGAGCTCAGTGGCACAGAATGTTGAGTGACTGAGAGGCAGTGGTGGGGAATCTGACAATCATTGTGAGGGGTGGAAAGGAGAAAAGAATGGAATAGCTAAAAAAGGTTGAGGGACGGATAAACACAGAGATATATAAAGGGTAGAAAGGATCTTCACATTATCTAGATAGGTTATTCACTGGTTGCAATGAAAAATATTTTTAAATGTCCCCAGAGACCAGAGAGTGGCCCATAGAGGAATATTGAGAAATAGTTGAATGTAACTGGGATTTAGCACAAGTGTATCCAACCTGCCAAAATAAACCCAACAGAGACACCCCCCCCCCCCCAGCAAAAACAAAAAATAGGACAATGGAATGCTACTGACTGTTGAAGAGTGGAGGGTTGGCGATGGGAATGTATGGAAAGGAGTAGATTGAACCCTGGAAATAACTGAATTATGAATTCTGTTGTGATGTTTTAATTGTCTCTGGCAGCAGCAGATCTTTTAGGACAGCTGATATATTTCATACTGGTTCAACCAGCATAATATATTGCTGTTTTTAATAACTGCTATGTTAATCAAATAACGTATTGTTCCCCGCCTCGATCTAGATGGAGAGGCGGGTAAGAAATAAATCGTTATTATTATTATTATTATTATTATTATTATTTCCTGGTTGTTGTTTTTAGCGCATGTATACTGATGCTTGGAATAAGGATAAAATCAGTATCCACATTATGCCAGATACTCCTGAAATTGTACTGTCACAGCAGAACAAAATCAACTATAGCGAAGTAAGTGGACTTCTTTAAAGATCTGAAGTGTGGGAAAAAATTAGAAGAGAAGAGAGATGCACTCTTAAACACTAAAGCAATCTTTACCATTCTTTTAGAAATTATACAAACTTTCATTGGAAGAGTCCAGGAAGAAGGGTTATGATCTTCGAGTGGATGCAATTCCAATCAAGGCTGCTAAAGCTTCCAGAGATATTGCAAGCGAGGTAAGTAGTTCTGGTTGTAAGTCAGATGCTCTCATGTCATAGGAAATACACTTTCCACTTCCCTTCCACTATTGCTTAAAAAGTCTAGACTTTTCTATGGTTCACTTAAAGCAAGAATGGGATTTTTAAAGGATTTGTTGGATGATGACTGAAAGGTTGTGAGTGAAGCTATCATTTATCACAACTGATAATACTAAACTTGTTTTTTAATAGGTTTAGATGGACTGAATAGTTCCCCCTCCCCAATAATATTAATATTTCCAGTCACCATAAATTGGGCATCAAGTGGAAAAAGGCCTAGGGTTTCCTAGGTACAAAAAGTGTTGATCGTGGGATCTATAGCAAGATTGATTCCTTCAGATAAAATTATTAAACTAGTTACCTAGATTCATCTCAAATGGCAACTGCAAAAAGTCAGTGCATTATTAGCAAGCACATTGCTCATTTGCATCCATGCATTGAGCCAATTTAAACAAAAGCACAGCTTTGGATCAGTCTATATTGAGTCTTATCATTCTGCAAGGTTTTTGTGATCACTGAACACATGTGCTGAAACCACATTTTTTCCCACTTGGATAGAAACTCTACAGTTGAAAATTGGCTGAAATCCACTAAATCAGGGCCAGATCATAGTAGAAGCACCATTTTATGTTCTTATACAAAGAAAATACCTGATATGTACTAGTCTGGGTAGAAAATTAATAGTATGCATGTCTCTTTATTTTAGTACAAATACAAGGAAAGCCAACACAAACAGCTTGATTTGTGAGAAGCATCTCAATCCAGAATGTAGACCATAACCTCAACTTCTGAATCACTGTCTAAATAAAAAGTTATCTTTTCATCTGCTTATTATTCTTGCCAACAGTATAAATACAAGGAAGGCTATCGCAAACAGCTTGGGCACCATGTTGGAGCACGCAGTGTACAGGATGACCCTAAACTTGTACATGCATTGAATGTAGCGAAGATGCAGAGTGAGAGGGAATATAAGAAAGACTTTGAGAAATCGAAGACCAAGTATTCCAGTCCTGTGGATATGCTGGGCATCTTGCTGGCTAAGAATTGCCAGAAACTGGTCAGTGAGGTTGATTACCGTAATTACCTGCACCAGTGGACATGTCTGCCAGATCAGAATGACGTCATCCATGCTAGAAAGGCTTATGAACTACAGAGTGATGTGAGTATTGAACTGATTCGGTCCCACTTGGACTAATTCAAATGTATTAGGGTTGAAAATTAAAGGACAAATTACTTGCTTCTTTGGAGAGTATGCAAGATTTGGTCTATCCTTTTGTTTGTTGAAATGTTTCCAAGACTATCTGAGAGGAGCTCAATATTTTCTCATTTGAGCAAATGAGTTGTGGCCTTTGACCTTCAAATTTCCCCTCAGCAAAAACCAAGGCCACATAATGCAATGTGACAGGACCTAAGTGCCATTCTTAGAATGAGAAAAAGTGCTTTGCAAGCTATTTGGGACACCGGACTATAAATCCTCATTAAAGAACTTATTAATGTACTTGTTTGCAGAATTGCTACAAGTCAGACCTTGACTGGATGAAAGGCGTTGGTTGGGTCCCTATTGGTTCACTGGATGTCGAAAAAGCCAAGAAGGCTGGAGAGATCCTAAGTGAAAAGCTGTATCGTCAGCCACCGGACAAATTCAAGTTCACGAGTGTGACAGATTCTCTAGAAATGGCTTTGGCCAAGCTTAATGCAGAAACAATGAATAAGGTGAGCAAACAAAACAAAAAAGCACACATCCTGGAACAGGAAGAAAGGGAAAAAAATGTTGTCCCTTCCTCCTGGACTGCCAGCATGAGCCCTGGCAGGTCTTTGGAAGAGGTGGCTCATCTGCCTTAGGATTGCTCTGCCACCACCAGTAGGATTGCTCCACTCATGTTCTCTAGTACAGCCATCTTTTATTGGCATCAGTACCTGAGGCAATGTTCCTCCTTAGAGCGGAGGGAAGGATAAATTAGGGAGCATAATATGGTTCAATTCCATTGGCCCTTTTTTCCTTACTTAATTTTTTGTTATTGCAGCGTTTGTACACTGAAGCTTGGGACAATGACAAGCTTCAAATCCACATCATGCCCGACACCCCTGAAATCACACTGGCCAGACAAAACAAGATCAACTACAGTGAGGTGAGCTAACTCAAGGTGAATTAAACTTTGATTATCAGATGTGTCCACTGTGCCAAGGTGATCATTTGGAAGAAGTCTTAATTATGGAAGAAGAGATTATCATCCAGTGATACTTGTTAATGATAGTTTTTGGCTGGCTCAAGATGTGCCAGTCAGGTTGTCAGCATTTGATCCAGCCTCCGTAGTAGATACTTCATTAATAGCTGTTCAATTTTGAGCCATTCATACATGATAATGTTTAGGTTAATGGCATGAAAAGTCACAACTGCTAGGTGTGGTATCATGTCTGAACAAAATACTTCTACCTCCATGTCTTACTGAAATTACTCTGAAAGGGTCATGTAATAACACTTCTACATTCTACCTGTCTATTCAGCCTCCCTCACAAAGGAAGGAAACATTTAATGTTCAGTCAAAACTGCAAGTATTTAAATGAATCTCTTTCTCTTTTTAAAAGAGTCTATACAAACTTTCCCTGGAAGAGGCGAGGAAGAGAGGCTATGATTTGCGAATTGATGCAATTCCAATCCAAGCTGCCAAGGCATCAAGAAATATTGCCAGTGATGTGAGTAGTGATTTTATTGGGTCTAAAATGAATTTTTGCCTATGGAAAAGGTTCCACATGAACAGTTAGATCTCAACTATATTTATGAGAAAGTCTGCCCTCTTAAATTTAACGGGACTTAAACTTGCAGCTCAATTATGTACATCAGCCTTCCCATACCTGGTGCTCTCCAAATGTGTTGGACTACACTTCCCATCATTTGCCCCAATTGCCATGTTGGCTGACAATGATGGGAGTTGTAGTCCATCACATCTGGAGGGCACCAGGTTGGGGAAGACTATTATAAACGATAATTCAGAAGTGTATGTTGCTGAGAGCAATGATTCCCAAGTATATTTTAAAGAAATGAAGCCTATTGTGTTTAGACTAATATTTATAGTCACCATATCCAGAAAGGTGAAAGAAGGATTAATTTTAGTACTGTTACATCAGGAAACTGCCCTCAGAGGCTAGAATGATTAATTCCTACCTCGACGTAGTTGCCAAAGTACTAGAGTGTGCTGGGGAACTTCTTTATTACAATAACAGCTTCTTATTCACTCTTCAAAGAGAGCAATAGTCCTCTGGTTCAGTTTTTCTTTGTACTCACACAGAATTTTTTATTCCGGAGAACTTAAAAGAAAACTCAGCTCAAAGCCTAACATCAGAGACAGACAGAATATTACATCATTGTGAGCTGTTTTCATTATTTACATGCTTACTGCTGCACATGTTGATTGGCTTACATTTTCCATTTCTTTTTCTTCATTGTATCTGTAAATATACCTCACCTTTTTCAAACAAGGCAGCTAGTCCTGTCTGGGGTAAAGCTTCCCCATTCACTCATCATGGGCCTGCTTTCATGCTGCTGCTTTGGTCCCACGCTGCCACTAAACCCCGCACTTTCGCTGCTACGGGGTGGTGGCAGGTAATCCTGACGAAGGAGGCAGCATGGACTTTCCTGCAGCCGTTCAGCTCACTGGGCCTGCCCCCTGCCCCTTGCTTGGTTTTCAGAGATTAATCAAAGGTTGTCTTCTGCCTGGGAATGCCCCCGGCTCAATGCTGGGGCAAGATCAGATAGTGGAAGAGCTGTGGTGTCCTCGTTTTTCAGTGAAAAAAGTTGGTTTAAGTCCCCAACTTTTTCAAAATGTAGCTTCTTCTAGTTGCCCCATGGTGGCTGCAAATCAGCAGCTGCATCATATAACTGACGCAGCGCCAATTCCTAGCCACTGTGAGGCAAAGATGATGTTTAGATAGTCCCCTGGATAAAGGTGTGTCAGTCAACAGAAAATTAACTGAGATGTAACATGAAACAAGGTATCCCAACGGAGTAGAGTCTGTTGAACAGGCAGCGTCAATGAGTCCTTTATGGGGTAGCTTTGCTCAGACACCTGAATGGCTTATCAGAGTCCCTCAGTATCCCATGAATGATTTGGCTACTGATGACACAACCGGATTGAAGTAGTTCCAAGGAAACAAAGGGTTTTCATTCTTGGCATTGACTCTGAAAACCATCAGCTGCTTGACTCCTGCTCCATAGAGACTGATCTGCAAAGCAGACGTAGCTTCTTTAAGACAGCAGTCTGAGCTCCTAAAGCAAGCAGATCAGCCCAAGCCTGGGCAGATTCTGCAGTCTTTCTTCCCTAGAAAGCAAGCAAAGGAGTAGATCTTAGCTCCCCCAAAACCCTACAATACCCTAGATTTCTGTTGCAGAAAAACCACTTTGCTGCAATAGGTCTTTGAGCTTCTAAATTCCTTCTAATCAAACAAATTAGGATTGGCATCAGAATGCTAACCAATTCTTCCCTGGTGACACCATACTGACACTAGTAACCCTTCCAAACCACTGCACAATTTATTGACAAAACTGAAAGCAAATAAATCACCAGGCCCAGATGGTATCCATCCTAGAGTTCTCAAAAAAAAAAAAGATAAAATTGCGGACCTTCTCACAAAAATATGCAACATGTCCCTAAGCTCAGCCTCTGTACCAAAGGACTGGAAGATGGCCAATGTAACACCATTTTTTAAAAAGGGATCCAGGGGGGATCCGGGAAATTACAGGCCTGCTAGCTTGTCATCCATTCCAGGTAAATTGGTTGAAAGCATTATTAAAGACAAAATTAGAATGCATATAGCAGGGCATGTCCTGCTGAAGAAGAATAAACACGGCTTCTGCAAAGGTAAGTCCTGTCTTACTAATCTTCTAGAATTCTTTGAGAGTGTCAACAATCATGTAGACAGAGGTGATCCGATGGACATTGTTTATTTGGATTTCCAAAAGGCTTTTGATAAAGCCCCTCACCAAAGACTCCTGAACAAACTTAGCAGTCATGGAATAAGAGGAGAGGTCCTTTTATGGATCAGTAACTGGTTAAAGAACAGAAAGCAGAGAGTAGGAATAAATGGTAAATTCTCCCCATGGAGGGGAGTAAATAAATTATCTGGAATTAGCAGTGAAGTGGCCAAGTTTGCCGACGACACCAAATTATTTAAGGTTGTTAAAACAAAAAGGGATTGTGAAGAGCTCCAAAGGGATCTCTCCAAGCTGGGAGAGTGGGCATCTCAATGGCAGATGCAGGTCAATATAAGCAAGTGTAAGGTGATGCATGTTGGGGCAAAAAAATCCCCAACTTCAAGTATAACCTGATGGGATTTGAGCTGGCGGTTACTGAACAAGAAAGAGATCTTGGAGTTGTGGTGGACACTTTGATGAAAATGTCATCCCAATGTGCAGCAGCTGTAATGAAGGCAAACTCCATGTTAGGCATTATAAGAAAAGGAATTGAGAATAAAACTGCCAGTATCATACTGCCTTTATACAAATATATGGTGTAACCACACTTAGAATACTGTGTACAACTCTAAAAAAGATATTATAGAGTTGGCAAAAGTGCAGAAAAGGGCAACTAAAATGATTAAGGGGCTGGAGCATCTCCCCTATGAGGGAAGGTTACAATAGCTGGGATTATTTAGCTTGGAAAAAAGAAGGCTAAGGGGAAACATGATAGAGGTGTACATTTTCTGCATGTTGTGGAGAATGTAGATGGGGAAATATTTTTCTCCCTCTCTCAAAATACTAGAACTCAGGGTCATCCTATGAAGCTGATTGGTAGGAGAATCAGGACAGAAAAAAGGAAGTACTTCTTCACACAATGCATAGTTAAATGATGGAATTCACTATCACAAGGTGTGGTGATGGCCACCAATTTGGATGGCTTTAAAAAAAGGGGTTGGACAATTTCATGGAGGATAAGGCTAACAATGGATACTAGTCATGATGGTATATGCTTAGCTCTGGTATCAGAGGGAGTATGCCTATGTACACCACTTTCTGGGGAACATGGGCGAGACTGTGCTGTTGCACACTGGGTTTCCTTTAAGCAGCTGGTTGGTCACTGTGTGAACAGAATGCTAAACTAGATGGGCTCTTGGTCTGATCCAACTTGTCTATTCTTGTGTTCTTATACAAAGAAAATACCTGATACGTACTAGTCTGGGTAGAAAATTAATAGTATGCATGTCTCTTTATTTTAGTACAAATATAAGGAAAGCCATCTCAAACAGCTTGATTTATGAGAAGCATCTCAATCCAGAATGTAGACCATAACCTCAACTTCTGAATCACTGTCTAAATAAAAAGTTATCTTTTCATCTGCTTATTATTCTTGCCAACAGTATAAATACAAGGAAGGCTATCGCAAACAGCTTGGGCACCATGTTGGAGCACGCAGCGTACAGGATGACCCTAAACTTGTACATGCATTGAATGTAGCGAAGATGCAGAGTGAGAGGGAATATAAGAAAGACTTTGAGAAATCGAAGACCAAGTATTCCAGTCCTGTGGATATGCTGGGCATCTTGCTGGCTAAGAATTGCCAGAAACTGGTCAGTGAGGTTGATTACCGTAATTACCTGCACCAGTGGACATGTCTGCCAGATCAGAATGACGTCATCCATGCTAGAAAGGCTTATGAACTACAGAGTGATGTGAGTATTGAACTGATTCGGTCCCACTTGGACTAATTCAAATGTATTAGGGTTGAAAAGTAAAGGACAAGTTATTTGCTTCTTTGGAGAGTATGCAAGATTTGGTCTATCCTTTTGTTTGTTGAAATGTTTCCAAGACTATCTGAGAGGAGCTCAATATTTTCTCTTTTGAGCAAATCCAAGCTAGAAAGGCCTATGGACTACAGAGTGATGTGAGTACCATTTATGTTAGGTCCAAACTAGACACGAGAGGGGCAGCCATATTTGTTTACTCCCCTGTCTGCCCTAAATATTTATTAAATGGAAGGATCTATTTTTTTAAACCAAAAGGAGCACATAAGTAACTGGAAAGTGAATCCTCCCCTTCCCCCACATTGTTCTATTCTCCTAGCCCTATTCCTATTCCAGAAGTGCTCAATTTCACATCTTAAATTTGGAACATATGAAGTAGCAGCACAAGCAAAAAGCAGAGGAACAGCTCCATCACAAATCGCTGCCACTATAAATACATACTGTATGTATATTGTGTCTGTGTAATGTACAACAAAAATCACACACACACACACGATCACCCTAATCCAGAGAGCCACCAGTCTCCTCTGGGACTGTTTCTGCTTGTTTTCCATCTCAAACAACATCTTTTTTCATATGGACATTTTGCAAGCAGTGTTTCTGCTCCTTCACAAAATGAAGGCAATGTCCCTCCACACGTGGGACCATTCTTGGGCCTATTTAAGGGTTCCCAGGATTGTGGCGTGTGTTCCCTCACCATTACCTATTTTAGATACTGGAGCATCCAGGTATTAAGATTAAGGTGATGGTTGGCTAGAGTGCTAAATTGTCTTTGTCTTGATTCCCGTATTCACAGAATTGCTACAAGTCAGACCTTGAGTGGATGAAAGGTATTGGTTGGGTCCCTATTGGTTCACTGGATGTCGAAAAAGCCAGGAAGGCTGGAGAGATCCTAAGTGAAAAGCTGTATCGTCAGCCACCGGACAAATTCAAATTCACGAGTGTGACAGATTCTCTAGAAATGGCTTTGGCCAAGCTTAATGCAGAAACAATGAATAAGGTGAGCACCCATTACCTATCTCAGATACTTGAGATATTCACAACAACCTTGTGAGGCAGGGTTTAGGCTGAGAGATAATTATTGGTCAAGGGTCATTTGGTGACCTTCATGACTGAGTGAAGATTTGAACGTGATATTTTCTAGCCCTAGCTCACTGCCCTAATGACTACAGTACACTGTCTGTCATAATGAAATTTTCTCTCAGCAAGCCCTTTGAATTTGATTTCACAGGAGCTCCTCTCTGTAAGATTAGTGAATGATTGTTGTTATAGCAGCTAACTCTTGTGTTTATGCTATTCCACAGCGCTTGTATACTGAAGCTTGGGATAAAGATAAGACTACGATTCATGTTATGCCTGACACTCCTGAAATCATGCTATCAAAATTCAACAAACTAAACTATAGTGAGGTGAGTATCAGGATGAACAAAAGAGCTCTACCAAACATACCAAGAGAGGTTGTGCCTGTTCCAGCCAATCCCAAGCAATGCCATAGCATCACTATGGTATGTTTGGGTTCAGTTGCTTCAGGTACCCTGGAGGGGGATTTGTCAGTGCAGCACAGCCAAGTTCTGAACTGCACCCAAGGAGATTATGGGAAACTTTCTATATTTGCAACTTGAAAGAAGTTGGTTTGGATAACGCTGAGGTAAAAAATGTCCTTCTTTCTCGCAGAAATTGTACAAACTGGCTATGGAGGAATCAAAGAAGGAAGGCTATGACCTGCGTGTTGATGCTATCCCAATTCAAGCCGCCAAGGCATCCAGAAATATTGCCAGTGATGTATGCAGCTATTTTGTTCCATATATAGCAATAATTCTTGCTTTTAAAAACTGTGCAAATTGTAGGCTGTATTCTAAAGAATGAGTAACATCTGCGACAGAAAATACTGGATTGAGAATTTCTATGATGATTTAATTTTATTTATTAAAAGACTAACTCATCCTGTGAGTTAGGGGAATGAAATGCAGCAGTGTGATTCTTTATCGCCAGTAAGGAGAGAGTAGAGGGGGGAAATGCCAGAGGAAGTGCATGATTAGTACAGTAAATAGAGAAGGGTATTGAAAGGCTGCAAATTGCAGGTTGAGATGGAAAGAAGCAGGGAGAGATAGGGAGCATCATCAGATGAGTGTTTTATCGCACGCTTGCCCACTCCTGCTCATTTTTCTGGTGCAAAATAGACCCTTTTAAGCCATCTTTTTTAAAAAATGGAATGTGCCGCCATTTCCTGCTGTGTGCAGGAAAAGCTGTGCTATACAATTGGCCCCTGAGTGGGCCACGTGGTCGTTGCTGTTTCCTCTTTCTCTGCCCATGTAAAGAGACCGTTGCTATTGTGGGACAGCAGCAGGAGGCTATAGTGACTGTAGGGAAATGCGAAAATCCACCCGTCTGATAACACTCATAGACTTGAACAGTGGAGCAGCTCCAAAGCAAATTTTTAAAAAGGTATAAAAGCTGGAGAATAAATGAAGCTGTGTTAATGTAGGGTGGGAACTAAAGAACTATGTAACTAGTTCTGCACATCCAGAAGGCTGTAGTCCTGCGGTCCATGAAATCACCCCATCCACTCCAATGCCATATAACAAAGTACTTCTAAAACTGTGGGAACTTGTGGGGGCAAGGAGTTAAAAAACCCCACCAAGACCTTGGGACTGCCTTCAAATCGCTTCCATAAAAGTATACACGCTTGAAGAAAGAAACATGCCTTGCCAAAAGAGACTATGTATAATGCATGAGAAATATAGTGGAGAACATAGATGGCAAAAGTTAGAAAAAGAAACCAGAGAGGACATCTAGCTGGGAAAAATAGTGTTACAATCTCCTCCAAATTAGACCAGGATTTTCTGAAGGACAGACACTTTACTTAGGAATAGTAAGGATGGAGATGAACTAAATTAAATGAGGCAAATCACTAGAAACAAACAGCAATATGTGAAGATGATGCGTGAAACCATTTTCATAGACTAATATTTTTTGATCCCTAACCTTGGGAAGGAATCATGGACAAGTTACTGCAATCCTAGTTCTCACTCCTAGAACTTTAACCCACAAGGAGGGTTTTTGCTAATGCAGTTACTTGATTAAGTACTCTTCTGAGTAGTTGACTTACACTTCAACGTTTATTTCAGTACAAATATAAGGAAGGCTATCGCAAGCAACTTGGACACCATGTGGGAGCTCGCAGTGTAGAGGATGATCCTAAAATTATGCATTCTATGAATGTAGCCAAGATGCAGAGTGAGAGGGAATATAAGAAAGACTTTGAGAAATCGAAGACCAAGTATTCCAGTCCTGTGGATATGCTGGGTATCTTGCTGGCTAAGAATTGCCAGAAATTGGTCAGTGATATCGACTACCGCAATTACCTGCACGAGTGGACATGTCTGCCAGATCAGAATGACGTCATTCAAGCTAGAAAGGCCTATGATTTACAGAGTGATGTGAGTATGATACACAAAATACAAACAGCAAATGAATATGTGGCCTTTAACGGAACAGATTGTATCACATTGGTTTCCTTTTGCTGACAGAATGCCTTTAATGTAGCAGAAGAATGAGTGGAATGAGGTGGGCAGAGATCTCTGTAGATTCCACACTCACACATACATAGTGCTCCATGACACCTCCCATTCTGTTCCAAAGGCTTACTTAGTCCTCTGGAACAGATTTGGGTGGGTGATGAGAGTAGATGAATATTGCCTCCCTCTCCATTCCACTAATGGAAGCTGTGCTGGATCAGAGAACCTCCCATCAATGGAGGGACAACAATTGGATATAACCTAATGTGTCATAGGATTACACCACATTGCATAAATCAGCCATCACAGATTAATCACCACAATTAGAACTTTATTATCAACACACTACTTTTTTGGGTGGAGACTGTTCATATATTCAACTGAGAGTCATCCTGGAATAAGTAGAAATAAATGAATGGATTCCTCAGTTCTGCTCTTTATTGTTCTGACACTTCCAATATTCTTTGGGTTCTGCCTGTTTGAATTCTGGCAGGAACTGCAGTTTTTGGATTGTCAGTAGTGGATTATGTACATGTACCCGCACAATACATAATAATAATAATAATAATACCAACCTACCACTGTTGGAAAGTGGTATGCCTGTGGAAAGATTTGTTTTTAATTGGGACATATTTTAATCCAATTTTTAAAAGCATGCAAAATATTTTTATTATGAAAAATCAATTGTGCAGTTGGATAATTGTGTAATTCTTAAATTAAATTAAAATTAAAGCAGTTTTCTATGAACAGAATTTTAAAACCATGTTTAATTATATAACACACATACAGACACAAATACAATTTTAGAAATTCTAACCTTTTGATTTCCATTCTGCTAATGTGGAACATCAGAATTTAGGAAATATTTTAGTGCAGCAATAGTAGTTAGAGGGTGGTTGTAACTACTAGTAATTTTCCTTGAGTATGCATAATATAATATTTATTTGTGCTTTATAACTCGTCAATGTTATTTCAGGTAACTGAAACTTGAAATTAGTCAGTTTGTAAGTTGAATCCATTAGATTTGGAATTCCTGAATGTATAATGAGCCCTGACTCTGACCCAGCAAACTTTAATATTTTTGTAATTCAAACTGAGGTTGTTTATTAATTAAGTAATGTTTTTCTGCATGTGTGTGGGCTGCATGGTTGGCGTGATTCAGCAGCCAAAGTCTGCTATCTCCTGCTTGATGGGGTCAGCAATGGGCCAAGTCCTGTGACGAACAGGCATTTTTGTAGCTCCTTCGACTTGTTCTGCTTCTGTAGTCGCTGCCTCCACCTGTGGCTCCATGTCAATTTACTGTTGTAAACAAATCACATTAACACCGAATCAGAGAAGGAATGCATTTGGATGCCTGATGTCATGATGCACAGGGCAGAAAAGAACACCATATTATGCCTGTCACATTCCCAAGATGCACTTTGGTGATGCTGATGTGCAAAACTTAGAAGATACCTTGAAATCCCATAAAGACAGAGAGCTTTCATTGGAGTTTGTAAACTTGGCTTCATAACATGGGAAGCAAATTATGAATTGTGAAAGGATCAGTTTGTCCATTACTGTTTGGAACCCAGACACTGTTTCCCCAAAGTTGTTGTGTTGTAGATGAACTTTATGTCTTCTCTAAATGCCTACCAAATCTCTATTTTTTCAGACTCTTTACAAATCAGATTTGGAATGGCTGAAAGGCATTGGGTGGATTCCTACTGGCTCCATAGAAGTTGAGAAGGTGAGGAGAGCTGGAGAAATCCTAAGTGACAGGATGTACCGGCAGCCACCTGATCAAATGAAGTTTACCAGCATCACAGATTCTTTGGAGATGGAGTTGGCAAAACATAATGCTGAGACAATGAACAAGGTGAGGCTTCTGATGAGGTATTGCTAGGTCTGTGCTGTCAACATTTGCTTAGAAAACAACACAAATCAACAAAGCCAAACAGAGTACCAAAAATGACTCACTCAATATTCATGTCATTTTTCTGCCGTCCATGCCTTTTTCTTTCCCTGGCTGCTACTTCCTGTTGATGCCATTTCCCTTCTTTTCCCTTTCCCTGGCAAGTTGCTTCACTTGCCCTTTCTGGCATAAGTCCAATTGGCTTTTAGAAATGTCCTTGACTTCAAAATAACATGGAGTTTCACAACTAGTAGGAATAAAGGGCAATGAGGCCAAGTAATGTGAGGACAAGAAGGAAGGAAAATTGAACTAAGAAGAACAGAAATGAAAGATTCGGAATGCATTCACAACATGTAGTGAAACCTACCAAAACCACGAGGCATTTTTGGCACTCAAAAGAACACGAAAACAAACAAGCAAAGGAAGTAGCTTTTCGAAGTGTACATCAAAGACAAGAATTGGTTTGGACCCACTTTGGAAAGTGGGCTGATTAGACTTGTACCTCTTTGGGCATGACTTGCTTTGCTTTGGGTCCAAAGTGGAACCTTGCTTTAGAAAACCGAAGACTTCCTGTCTCCTCATTGATTTACTGAGGGAAATGAACAAACTGCTATACTTTCTTTACTTTTTGACAGAATTGGATGAAAATTACAGGCATATAGCCCTTTCAGAGTGGATGAAGCTTAACAAAAATCAGACATGTAGGTGCAGGGGCTTTTGAGCTTGGTGTCTTTCCAGTTTGAATGGTTGTTGCAACTTTTTTTTTTTTTAGTTGTTAAGGTTTTTCCTTTAAAGATGATCTAAAAATAATTTAAAATCAGTAATTAATTTTCTTGGCAGAATTGGATGAAACTTGTATACATAGTTTCTCCTTCTAAGGGGATAAACCTGACAGAGAAATTCTGACAGAGGAGTCTTTAAATTCTCAGAGAAAATGGTTTTGCTTATACCCTTGTGTATTTTGTGGGGAAACATATATCATAGAAATGTCCCTAGGTAAGTAATCTGCCAAAACAAAAGTTTAGGGGGTTGTATTCTAGTAACAGTTTTTTGGTTTATGAATACAGTATCAATAGTATCAGTTTTTTGTTTATATGCTAAAGCTGCATACCTTAAGAGAAAATATTAACATTTCTCCCCTGTTTCCCCATAGCGGTTATACACTGGAGCCTGGGATGCTGACAAAACAACCATTCATGTCATGCCGGATACTCCAGAGATTATGCTGGCAAAGGCAAACTCAGCCAATATTAGCCATGTAAGAGCATGTTTAAAGAATATTCTTTTAAAAATCTGATTTTTTAATAATTTAGGTATTTTCACTTCCCAAATATGATTTCTAAGAACCATAATACACAATTTAAAAAGTGTCAGCTTAAATTATATGTCAGTGAATTTATATTCATGTGCTTTTTATCACCCTCTATATAGAAACTTTACATCCAGGGATGGGAAGAGGCTAAGAAGAAAGGATATGATCTGAGAACAGATGCAATTTCAATTAAATCCGCAAAAGCATCGAGGGATATAGCTAGTGATGTAAGTAGATGCAACAATGTCAAACTCTTTAAAAAAAAATACAAGTACTTACCCTTGTACTGAGGAAAACAGCTATAAGGCATCAATTTTTGTGAAACACCCAGAGAGCTTAGGTAACAACAACAGCAAACCAAAACAATCTTAGAAAATGCAGATCATAAAATATTCAGATCTTAAAATATACTGTCACAGAACAATTCATATAGACAAGACAATACCTTGCAACCAACCAAACATAACAGTTATAGACAAAAAAGAAAAAAAACGTACCTCATCAACATAGCAATACCTAATGCCAAAACATTGTAGGAAAGGAAGAGGAAAAGAGAAACAAATATACACTACTGGTCATGGAAGTTAAATAACTATGGCAACAGGAAAAGGTCACAATTACTCCATTAATTATTCACCAGCATCACATCAACAAACTATACAGAAAACCTTCAGAAACTGGGCCTAACAAAATACATCCACACCAACATTCAGAAAGCAGTCATACAAAAACATGCTCGATAGTCAGGAAATTCCTGAATCATGAAAGGACAGCATGACCTGGCAAAGCCCGTCATGACCATCTAGAAAAACCACCACGAGCAAGAAAAGAGAGATAATAATAATACAGTCCCCTTCTTACACAGCAGAGATGGATTTGTTTTGAGGCCCTGCACTAATCTGGGGTTCATTTAAATTTTGCTTGGGTTTGAAAAATGTTCCAAAAACTGCTTGTATAAATTCTTTGTGAGAGGATGCCATTTCAATCAAGCTAGGGTAACCAGATTTTGGAAAGCAAAATCCCGGTCCAAAATGGCCACCCCACCAAAGCAGTACCCCCAAACATAAAATAAAAAAATTAAAAAGGCCGCCTGCCATGCAGCCAACAAGCAGACACCCCCCGCCACCCCCCCACCCGAAAGAACCCCCCCAAGCCACCCCCCCCAAAAAAAACCCAGCTTGGACCTACCAGGTCCTCCGCTGCCACAGCCGATCTCCTCCACTGCCGTGTGATCCCCCTGCAGCCCCCTCACTCTTCTTGCCCTGCTCATGGGCTCCCTGGAGGTACCTGAGGAACAGCAACAGCAGCAGCAGGCAAAGGAGGAGGAAGAGCCTGCTTTAAAATGCCCGCGCTGCTCCCCGGCCTCAGCAGGAAACAAGTGCTCAGCATTAGGGAGCGTCAACAAATTCCTTGTCTGGTGGCTAAGACAAGGAATTTGTTGACACTCCCCAATGCTGAGCACTTGTTTCCTGCCAAGGTTGGGGAGCAGCACGGGCAAGAAAGAAGTGCTCAGCGTTAGGGAGCGTCAACAAATTCCTTGTCTGGTCGCTAAAGCAGTTAGCCACCAGACAAGGAATTTGTTGATGCTCCCTAACCCTGAGCACTTCTTTCTTGCCAAGGCCGGGGATCAGCACGGGCATTTTAGGGTGGGAGGAGAGCTGATCCTTTCCCCGGTTTGCTCCCACCGCCCCCCTGTCGGCCTGGATTGCCCCAGTTTTCCCGGTTAGGACCGGGAAATCCAGGGCGATCTGGTCACCCTAAATCAAGCACGCTAAAGCTTCCAGAGACATCGCGTGTGAGGTACAATCTCTGTTTACTTTAGAAATGGCCCTGTCTTTCCAAGCCATAGGTGTGGAAGGCAAGGTTGTAGCCAGATATAACCCGGTTTCAAAACCCTATTAATTCAGCCATTCACAAGTTACTATACACAAGCATTCTTCTTCCCATTGTTTTAAAATTATGATTTTGAAAGTTTGATCTTTCAAAGGACATTAAAGTCAAACAGTCTGAAATGCTAAAGCAATTCTTGTGGGAGGCCTTGAGACATATGGTGCTGTAAATGATTATTGTTTATGCACTCAGGACATTGCACGGATTAAATCTGTTGATTTGCGCTGCCATATATATATATATATATTCAAGGGTTTCATTAAAGCAACGTTTTCTGTAAAGTTATGACATCAGAGCACCATCTTGCATAGCTTCCAAGCTGAGTTAAGCATTCTTGAAGTTATTACTTGTTCAAAATATTATCTGAGCGCAATCGTATGCCTGCTTCCTTGGAAGTAAACTCCACCATGTTCAGTGGGGCCTACTCCCAGGCAAAATGTGGATTGCTGCCCATGAATTGTTGTTTTGGAATAGAATCATAGAATAGTAGAGTTGGAAGGGGGCCTATAAGGCCATCGAGTCCAACCCCCTGCTCAATGCAGGAATCCACCTTAAAGCATACGTGACAGATAACAAATATTTCTCAACATTTTAGGGCACAGACCCATGTGCTGAGTCCTGGGCACTCTTAAACTCCAGAACCTGGAGGTTTACAAGTACTGATTACAGAGAGGGAAGCGCCACATATCTCCCGCTCCACATTTTAGCTAGACGCGCAATTTGGAGGGCTTTGGGAGGGCCGTTTCCTGGCTCTGAACTCGGAGTCCAGTCTTTGAGCTTGGAGCCAGGAAACCGAAAAATCTTATGTCCCCCAGATTCTGTCTAAGGAACATACAATTGCTACCTTAAATATCCAATTATTTACTGTCAGGATGTATAACGTTCCCAAGTTATATTAGTATAATATTATTGAAGAGTCTTGATGATTTACTTCCCAAAAAACTGAATACCCCAAAACCTGGAACACTGAGAACAGCTGCTCATGTTTCTACTTGTAATTGTTTACGCTTCTGATTATCCTGCTTTCCTACTCAGTACAAGTACAAAGAAACTCATGAGAAACAGAAAGGCCACTATATTGGATGTCCTTCAGTAAAGGCGGATCCTAAACTTTCCTGGGCTGCCAAAGTATTGAAGATGCAAAATGACCGACTGTACAAGCAGGCCTACCACAACTCAAAAGCCAAGATCACCATACCACTGGACATGGTGGCCATCCAAGCAGCCAAGCAAGGGCAGGCGTTAGTAAGCGAGGTCGATTATCGCCATCATTTGCACCAGTGGTCTTGTCTGCCAGACCAGAATGATGTAATCCAAGCAAGGAAAGCATATGACCTACAGAGCGATGTGAGTATACCTACATTTTGTAAGGTTACACATAAACTCATTGTTGGTGTGGTGTAAGACAAAAGAGATATTGGGATTGACAGACATGAAGATTTCCATCTATGAATTCTCTCTTTATTTCTGTGATCACATCTGATTTTTCCCCACACATGAGCATTTACTCTTAGCAGGGAATCCACACAGAATTTGATCAGGAGTATCTTGACAGGCTTTACTGGAACGCTGATTCTGAGAATAATTTAGAGTGTCCAAGAGTGATGCAGACAAGAGTAATGAAACATAGTTGGCTTTTCTAATGTATCTCACACTCATTGCTAATTAATGAATAGCTAATTGGAGTGCAGTCTCTCTAAGGGCACAATTCTATACCCAATTCTATTAACTTGGAATAAGCTCCATTGAATTCAGTGAGACTTCTGAATCTCCTCAGTACGGCCAGATTTACATCAAGCAGGATATGACACTTTGAAAACGGTTTGAAAACTGTATATGGAGTGTATTCTGGGCCCCAACGGTTGTCACTACTGTTATAAACCGTTTTAAAGCAGTAGTGTAGATCCTGCCTTGATGTGTATAGGATAGCTCTGAACATTTTTCATATCAATCATAGATTTATGTTTTCTGCTCGTTTCAGGAAATGTTATGCAATTTCACATCTGCAATTAATGCAGATGTGAAATATCATTAGGGGTAGGTGAGGATCTGATGACTTCTTAATTGTTTATCTAGCTTGATAAAAAAATCTATTTCATATTACTTTGGGCTTAGACTAATGAAAGTTCGTGAAATAATTGCCTATTGAAATAATTGTCTAAAATTAGTCGTGTCTTCCTTGAAGTCCCATTCATTTTAATTATGGCAAAGATTATTTCTGTTGAGATGCATTGAAGCACCCTCTTCTTCCTCTTTTGACATTGTCTCTCATAGGCCTTGTATAAATCAGATCTGGAGTGGCTCCGGGGGGTTGGATGGATGCCAAGTGAGTCTCTGACAATGAAGAGGGTGAAATTTGCCCAGGAAATTCTGAGTGACAACATGTATCGCACACCTGCTGACCGCCTGCAATTCACAAAGATTGTGGACACACCAGACATCCTCCTTGCGAAAACCAACGCGGAGCAAATCAGTCTTGTACGTTAACTCCTTCCAATAGCATGAAATATTTTTATTTTGCCAAATAAAGCCATCAAACTTTCCTGTCAGTTTGTAACATGCAGCTACTCTTTGCATCAGTTCAATAGATTGTCAGTAGATATTCTTGGATTGATGATAAGATCCTGTAAGTATATGTGCACATGTGCAAAAGGAGTTACTGGGCGAGTTTGTATTTTTCTTTGTAGGCTAAATACAGAGAAGCTTGGGATAAAGATAAAACGACGATCCACATAATGCCAGACACACCTGAAATTATGCTTTCCAGGGCTAATGCTGTCAACGTGAGCAAAGTAAGTATATTTCTACAGTGCTTCTTAGCATATATCTATGCAATGCTTCTTAGGACACAACCCTCTCGTTTGACTTTGTGTATCCATGCAACACTGCTGTCGGCAGGGCTGGAGGAGCGATGGAGGCAATTTATTTTACCTCCCCATGCTCTTGCTGGGTTTATTTCACTCTAAACGGGTGAAGGCTGCAGTTGAACGCACAAACAATAGAAAGTGCCAAACACACAACCGCATCAATCGAACCCAATATGTAATTTATCTCACTGTGTATAATTATATAATAAACACCAAGTCAGAAGACTAAATTATTTATAAATATTAATTCACACACGTATTTTATTTCAATTTACACATTCCATGTAATACAATCAGCAGGAGAGGCCATAGGAAATATTATATCCTGGCCTCTCCCCTTCTTGCCCACTGGAATGCCTCTTACAGACCCCTCCAAGATCTCCGAAAGCTGCTTTTGTGACCTTGAAGAACAGGTGGTGCATTTCTTCCTGCAGTGCCTGCAAAGGGACAGGTGGGGGGGAGGGATTAAGATCCGGAGTCCCCCTTCTGAGGTCCAAGCTGTGTCTATGGCTTCGGAAGGGGGGCTCTGAAAAACCCAACAGTCCTTGAGACTCTCTCCTGGGACCATAGGATGGTTTTCCTAGAGTACAGAGAATAAGGGAGCTTTAGATGTTAGAACTTTATTACAGGGAGGTGCTCCTGAAAATTGTGTGCAGATGATTGCGTGCACATTTATTCAGAAGTATGTAGATAAACTGGGAATTGGGAACTGGCTACCAGTTGTGTGTGAGCATGCTGCAAATCGGATGAATTAGCAATTCTCATGCATGATTTTCTACATGCCTTTTTTATGCTTTTCCTTACATCGCTTTGCATGTAGAGAACCTGTAACATTGGCCTCTTTTGATAGGACTAGGAGTGGACACACAAGCACTCAAAGCCCTCTGCCCAGATGGCTGAATCTGTCCATTTCACTTTCTCCTACATTCAGATTTTTTAAATCTGTCCCATGTCTGAAGAAATTAGTGGATTTTGGTAAGTTCTTATATAAAAAAGCAGCCAAATGAAAAGCTCCACCCATCCCTACATAGGACTTGTAGTCTGATAGCCTCATCCTTGAGATAATTGCTGCCATGGCACACAAGATAACCATGTTGGCAAATAGGGCCAATGTATCCCGCTCTGGTGACTGTTACTTGGAATTCTCAGATTGCAGGCAATGTTGTTCTGAACTAGAGCGTTCCATGACACAACCAGTGGAGATCTGGTAATGGCAGTTCTTGCCGGTTTAGACATACGGCTCAAGGCTGATATCATCTGTCAGCATAATACTCAGAGTCAACTTAAGATGCCAATGCTGCTCCACAGCTTGTGAAATGTTGTCAAAACAACATTTTTGCATCCGATTCTAAACATGTATGGCTTAGTGCAGTGCCTCCTGCAAGTCCAATATTCATTTCAATCCATAAACCATTGCATAAGCTACAACCTGCCATTTGTTTGACCCATGTTAGCCCCTTATTTGTCTGCGCAAAGGCAAGAATGAGCTCATTAAAAATAGGAGTGATGGCAAAGAAGGGCAAGATGAAAGACACCGAGCAGGTGCTGGAAAAGTACCCTGACAATATTATGTTGGGTTGTGTTTTTTCCCCAGAAACTTTACACGGAAGCTTGGGATGACATCAAGAAATATATTGATTTGAGAGCAGATGCAGTCCCGATGAAGACGGCAAAGGCCTCAAGAGAAATTGCCAGTGATGTAAGTATGCAAATAGATATTTTGCAGTGTTTGGTATTTCATCATCTGTAGACTTTTTGCATCCGACTCAATGGAATTGAAATGCAGGACACAGAAAACACCTTACAAGAAAACTCCAAATTCAAGGCAAGGTAAAAAGGATGCTGTAGGCCATGCATTTATTGCAAATTAAATGCCACATCCTGAAGAATCTCTCTAAAGAAGATTATGAAGTTCTACCTGTAAGCATCAAGGCTTTCCCTCTTGTTTGGTCAAGAAAATGTCAGATAATGACAAATCAAAAGTTCTAAATACAAAACTGCAGGCATATACTGAATTGTTAGATTAATAGCACAGTCCTTTGCATGCTTACTCAGAGAGGTTCGCCCCACTGTTCAATGGGGCTTACTCCTAGCTAAATGTGTATAATTCTGTAGCTTAAAGTTTCAATCCTAAATACATTTTGGAGTACATATCACTGGATGCAATAGAATTTTCTTCTGAGTCGACATGCATAGGATTGTATAGTGATATAATTAAGTTCTGAGGATACAATTTAGAGAATGAAGAAAATGACAGAGTGGCATGGTTTGCATGATCACTACATCCCACGTTCACTTACTTAACCCATGGTGGGTTGCAGCGCCCATAGCTGCTAGGTTGCCAGACCCCCAGCAGCTTTTCATGTTGTCCAAACCCCATGAGGATGGCTTGTTGGGATGATCAACAAACTACTTCACAGCTCTACAACAGGCCATGGGTTCTGGGTGGTTTGTTAACCAACCCAACAATCCATCCCCATCAACTTCGGATGTCATGACAACCTGAGACCAGCAAGAATAATTAGGGAAATGAGCCGGCTTGCGATTAGCACACATGGCTTGTTGACTACAGTTCTCTCATCTACATTAGGCAGATTAGTGCTGCCATTTTGCATCTTTGAGAATGAATAAGAGGGAAGTGGGTTCAAAGTTATTTATTAGGCCCTTCATTGAGGCCAAGAAATCTGTGTTTGGTTTATCAATAAAATGCAATCATAGGGTTTTAAAAAAATGTCAGGCATTGACAACTGATAACAGTCAAGAATTTCAAATTCCAGATTTTTGAACTCAAAAATTGTGAACTGCAAGATTTGTGAACTGCATGGCTGGGTGGGAGATGTATTTACATCTAAACATACCAAGGATGGCATCCATAGTTTCATAACATTTTAGTAATAGAGTTAATGAAAACAAATACAGGATCATGTCTTGCAAATCCAGGACCGGGCACAATTCAAAGTGCTGGTACTAACATTTAAAGCCCTAAACGGCTTGGGGCCAGGTTATCTAAAGGAACGCCTCCTCCCATATGTACCTGCCCGGACCCTAAGATCATCTACAGGGGTCCTTCTCCGTGAGCCCCTGCCAAAGGAAGTGAGGCAGGTGGCCACTAGGAGGAGGGCTTTCTCTGCTGTGGCACCCCAGCTGTGGAATGAGCTCCCCAGAGAGGTTCGCCTGGCGCCTACTTTGTACTGTTTTCGTCGCCAGGTGAAGACCTTTTTATTCTCCCAGTATTTTAACAGTTAAATTAACTCAATTTTAATCCTTGCTGTTTTAAATTTGTATTTTAATCTGTATTAATTCCTGCTGCTAGTTTTATTCTGGTTTTATTCTGGTTGTGTTTTTAGATTGTATGTTATTTGTTGTTTTTGGATTGTGGCTTGTTTTATATTTTTAAAATGATTTTATGGTTTTAATTTTTGTGACCCGCCCAGAGAGCTTCGACTATAGGGCGGTATAAAAATGCAATAAATAAATAAATAAATAAATATGGTTTGAGGTGTCTCAAATTCAAATTGTGTATTCCTTTATAATGTAATTAAAATTGTAGACTTACATATTTGATTTAAAGAAGAGATTATTTTCTTATTTTTTTCTTATCAGTACAAGTACAAAGAAGGCTACCGCAGACAACTGGGACACCATGTGGGATGCCGGGACATCTATGATGATCCCAAGATGGTCTTGGCTATTCATGTGGCCAAACTGCAGAGTGAAAGGGAGTACAAGAAACATTTTGAGAAGTTTAAGACCAAGTTCAACAGCCCAGTGGACATGTTGTCCATCTTGTTGGCCAAGAAATGTCAGAAGCTGGTTAGTGACATTGATTACCGCCGCTACCTGCACGAATGGATATGTCTGCCTGACCAGAATGATGTCATTCAAGCCAAGAAAGCATACGAGCTACAGAGTGATGTAAGTAGGAAGTTCATTCATAATACATCTTTTATTGTTTCATTATAATTAATTAATCGATAATAGTGAAAGAGGATATCACCACCAGAGCTCAAAGACCATGAAAGGTAGAATTTCTCTACATGAGCAACATATTGCACACTTGTGATTGGCCACTCAAGGAAGTTTGCAGGTCCATTACGCAACATCGTCAATGTCCAGGACTTCTCCCGCACTAATAATATATCTTTCATTGGAGATTCTTGTTTACTGGTCTCTTTAATCTCTCATAACATTTGGTATTTGTTCTACAATGATGGGGAGGCTTCTTTTGGTCCAGGGGCTCGATTGCCCATCTTGGACCAAGTAATGGGCCAGATGATGTCATGGGGGTGGGCATGCCCTCTTTTGATGTCACTTGACCCCATTTATTCCCCACCCACCCTTAGTTTTCTTTTTTCCATGCCTCTGTTTGCACAAAGAAAGGGATTTGTCCAGCCCCGTGGTGGTTGAGTGGCTTTATGTTGAGAGCAGAGAACTGATTTGTTATGCATGAGGAGAAAGGCAGTGACACTCTTCTTCATAGGTTGGAGAAAATGTCTCCAGCCATATTGTTAATAACCTAATGGTGTCCTTTGCAGAATTTGTACAAATCAGACCTGGAATGGCTGCGTGGCGTTGGATGGATGCCCGAAGGCTCTGTGGGAGTCCTCCATGTGAAGAGAGTTCAAGAGCTTGTGAACGACAGGTTGTATAAACAACCTCGAGATGCACTGAAATTTACCAGCATTGTTGACCCGCCACCAGTCGTCCTGGCTAAGATCAATGCCCAACAGATCAGCGAAGTAAGTAACGAGACGTATTATGAAGTGAAGTGGTTTTGAGGTATAGGTTAGATATGGGTTGTATGTCATTGGAAAACAAGAGAAATGTTTAAAAATGCAGTAGAATAATTTGCCTTTTGTTTCTTCCTTAGCCACTGTATCGTGAAGCCTGGGATAGAGACAAGATTCAGATCAATATGCCATCTGACACCCCTGTAATGCTGCAGGCAAAGTTTAACGCTCAGAATATAAGCAATGTAAGGGGGCTGAACCTCTGAAGGTGGATTTTGCATCCCAACGCAGCATCTTTGTCTTTTAACACTTTGTTTTCCTTGGCCTATCTAGCTGTGTTGTTACCAATTCTAATTAAATTCTTCTCTAGCTCCATTAATAGTAATTCATATCCCTTCCGCATTTCCTTTCTCATCTAGCCCCCAAGTAAGTTGCAAAGTCAGTCATATAATCTGTGTATGTGTGTATAAGTTGTATTTATGCAGTGGTTCTGCATCCATTATTCATTGCACAGCTTTCACATTTTCCCACCGTTTATTTATTTGGCTATTTATGTATTTATTTGTTTATTACATTTATATCCTCCTGCAAAGAACCCATGGCAGCTTGCATGTCCCTTAGCCTTCTCTCCATTTAGGCACTTTTCCTATTGACACTTTCCTGGCAGTAAGGCTCATTGGGCACAATGGGACTTACTGACAGTAAAACATGCATATGGTCATACGGGTAATTGATGAATGAATATAGGTTATTTTCATCATGTATGTATTTTATGACCACACTGAAAATTGTGCATTCATGTTGATTGTAGAAACATTATACTGGAGCCTGGGATGAGGCCAAGGCAAAAGGTTACGACATAAGAGAGGATGCCATTTCAATCAAGCACGCTAAAGCTTCCAGAGACATCGCGAGTGAGGTACAATCTCTGTATACTTTTGAAATGGCTCTATCTTTCTAAGGCATGGGTGTATATGGCAAGGTAGTAGCCAGACATAACTTGGTCTCAAAACCATGTTTATTCAGACATACACAAGCACTATTCTGCCCATTGTTTTAAATGTATTACTTTAAAAAAATGATCTTTCAAAGGGTATTGAAGTCAAATAGTTCAATGTACTCCTTTATTTTGAAATGCCAAACAGATTACTATAAGAAGCTCTGAGACACATGGTGCTGTAAATGATAATCTTTTATGTACTCAGAATGTGGCATTTATTAAATCTGTTGCTTTGTACTGAGAGAGAGAGAGAGATTTGTTCAAGCATTTCATTAAAGCAACATTTTCTATCGAGATATGAAATCAGAGCAACATCTACATAGGTTCTAAGTGGAGTTAAGCATTCTTGAAAGTATTATATCTTCAAAATATTATCTGAGAGCATTATTATGTATGTTTACTTGGAAATAAACTCCACCATGTCCAGTGGGACTTACTCCCAGGCGAAGTGTGGATTGCTGCTGCCCATAAATTGTTGCTTTGGAATGAAAAATATTCTAACTTGAGAGAGTTTGCAATTTGTAAAAGGGTAAAAGGCTCAGGATGTATAGCAATCACAGGTTAATATTTTATAACATAATAATTTATAAAATAAAGACCCAATTGAAGAGTATTGAATTGAATCACTCAAAACCTGGAACACCTGCTCGTGTTTCTACTTGTAATTGTTTACGCTTCTGATTATCCTGCTTTCCTACTCAGTACAAGTACAAAGAAACTCATGAGAAACAGAAAGGCCACTATATTGGATGTCCTTCAGTAAAGGCGGATCCTAAACTTTCCTGGGCTGCCAAAGTATTGAAGATGCAAAATGACCGACTGTACAAGCAGGCCTACCACAACTCAAAAGCCAAGATCAACATACCATTGGACATGGTGGCCATCCAAGCAGCCAAGCAAGGGCAGGCGTTAGTAAGCGAGGTGGATTATCGCCATCATTTGCACCAGTGGTCTTGTCTGCCAGACCAGAATGATGTAATCCAAGCAAGGAAAGCATATGACCTACAGAGTGATGTGAGTATACCTACATTTTGCAAGGTTACACATAAGCTCATGTTGGTGTGGTGTAAGACAAAAAGACATGGGGATTAACAGTTGTACAAGATTCCAATCTATTAATTCTCTCTTTATTTCCCTCAGGTTTCCCCCCACCCCCCACTCATGAGCATTAGTCCTAGCAGGGAATCCTCATAGACTTTGATCAGGAGTATCTGGAAAGGCAGTACTGGAACACTGATGCTGGGAATATTTTAGAGTGTCCAAACATGTCATGCAGACAAGAGTGATGTAACAAATTAGGCCTTTCTAATGTGCATCACACCAATAGCTATTCAACAGCTAATTGGAGTGCAGTCTCCAATTAAGGGCACAATTCTGTACCCAATTGTATTAATTTGGAATAAGCTCCATTGAATTCAATGGGACTACTGAATCTACAATCAATGTTAACTGA
Source organism: Anniella stebbinsi (assembly GCA_029215795.1). Taxonomy (NCBI): domain Eukaryota; kingdom Metazoa; phylum Chordata; class Lepidosauria; order Squamata; family Anniellidae; genus Anniella; species Anniella stebbinsi. The sequence continues at coordinate 229,927,191 of JARDYH010000001.1, forward strand.
ATTCTTGGCCTGGCTGAGAGTTTTAAATTGTTTTAAACGTTAGCTGTTTTTTATGGTTTTATGGTTTTAAATTTTGTATATTGATTTTTAATGTTCAGTCTTTTAATCTTTGTAAACCGCCCAGAGAGCTTCAGCTATGGGGCTGTATATAAATGTAAATAATAACACACCACTGGCCATGGAAGTCAAAGAACTATGGCAACAGGAAAAGGTCACAATTATCCCATTCGTCACATCAGTCAACGGCATCACATCAAAAAAATATACTGAAAACCTCCAGAAACTGGGCCTACCAGAATATATCCACACCAACATCCAGAAAGTAGTTATAATTAAAATGTGCTCAGTCGTCAGGAAATTCCAGAATCAATAAAAGACAGCATGACTAGGCAAAGCCCATTGTGTCCGTCTAGAAAAACCGCCACGAGCGAGAAAGATGATGATGATGATGATGATGATAATAATAATAATAATAATAATAATAATAATACTATCTCTTCATATTTTTCGTATCCAGCATGGATGAAGTTTTTGTCCATTTCAGAAAACGTAATGCCATTTCACATCTGCAATTAGGAGAGCCTCTGATAACATCTTAATTTGTTTATCAAGCTGGATGAAAATCTATTTCGTATTGATTTTGGCTTAGCCAAGTGAAAGTTAGTAGTGCTTAAATACCATGGAGTCTCCAACATGTCGTGGAGACAAAAGTGATTACTTGGTCATTCTAAAATGCCTCACACCACTAGCTAATTAATCAGAAGCTTATTGGAAAGCAGTCACTCTAGGGGCTTCTACACAAGGCATTTATTGCGCATGTGACATTCTCTACTTGCAATTGTTTATGAATTCTTTAGATGATGTACTGGCCCCCATGTTTCACTTTGGTTGGTAAACAGCACTTTTGGTGAACGTGTTTTTTTTTTTTTTTTGGAGCAGGGAAAATGGGACATTATTTCTGAACGTGATAGAAAATGCTGTTACCACTTGTGCATTTGCACTATCCTGCTATACCACAGTGCCATCTAGAGGTTATGTAGTGGTCCTCATGTAGTGCTTGGATCCCAGTGCTGCAAGGAAACTGAAAGCAGTTGCAGCAGACTAGAGCCTCGTGTAGAAAAGGCCTCAGTAGACATATATGGGATATGCTGCACATTTTTCACATCAGGCATAGATTTAAGCGTTCTGCTAATTTCAAGAACCTTAATGCCATTTCACATCTGTTAGATGTAGGAGAATCTCTGATGACTTCTTAATTTGTTTCTCTAGTTTGAAAATCTATTTTGAATTAGGTTTTGGTCCAGCCCAATGAGAGTTAATTATGTTTATATTCCATTGAAATGATGAATTAAAATTATTTACCGCGCAGAGTTTTTCTATTCAGATGCATTGAAGCTCCCTGTTCAGCCTCTGTGACATTGTCTCTCATAGGCCGTGTATAAATCAGATCTGGAGTGGCTCTGCGGGATTGGATGGATGCCAAATGAGTCTCCCATAGTAAAGAGGGTGAAATTTGCCAACTGGGAGGGGGTGTGACATATGGGGGAATCCCCTTGTTTGCTGCGACCAATGGTTGGTGATAACATGGGGATTCCTTTCCCCAACATTTTCCCCAAGCATCCTGCCTCTGTGAAAGAGGCTTGGGGTGGAGGAAGAACAGTGGTCGGCAGAGTAGAGAGCACAACATTCTGCAGGTCAAATTGCAAACTTCTGTGGGCCAAATTGGCCCCTCAGGCTGGAGGTTAACCTGCGTCATTTGATCATTCATGATGGTCTGAGAACTGCATGTGTTGCTGCTGGTCATCTCAGCCACCACTAAACAATTGCTTTAAAAGCTGCACTTGTGAAAGTATGTTAAATGCTGAATCGTGAATTGGTGGCAGCTGCACAGCTCCATCTTCCCATGGGCAGAGAGGCACTGTGCTTGGAATCTTCAAGAGGTCCATTGTACTTATGTGAATTGTCCTTTTGCTATAGGTACATTCATGTGTCAAACCCACATTTTAAATCATTTGAGCTACATGTTGGACTAGGAATATTTCTTCCCTGACTGGCTTGTCAGAGCTAGAGTTATCGGGATTTGTTCTGGGCCAGCACTGTTGCTGTTCTGCAGTATGCTACTAACAAGGGGGATATAGAGAAACCTGTTCATCCAATAACCTCACAAGTGATGGTGGAAAGCAATTTGCCTCTAATCCTGTGGCACACCAGCCATGGTGGTTGAGTGATTCTGTGGAGAGCAGAGCCGTGATTAATTAGGCTTCAGCAGAAAGGCAGCGGCACTCTTCTTCATAGGTTGAAGAAAATGTCTCCAGCCATATTGTTAATAACCTAATGGTGTCCTTTGCAGAATTTGTACAAATCAGACCTGGAATGGCTGCGTGGCGTTGGATGGATGCCCGAAGGCTCTGTGGGAGTCCTCCATGTGAAGAGAGTTCAAGAGCTTGTGAACGACAGGTTGTATAAACAACCTCGAGATGCACTGAAATTTACCAGCATTGTTGACCCGCCACCAGTCGTCCTGGCTAAGATCAATGCCCAACAGATCAGCGAAGTAAGTAACGAGACGTATTATGAAGTGAAGTGGTTTTGAGGTATAGGTTAGATATGGGTTGTATGTCATTGGAAAACAAGAGAAATGTTTAAAAATGCAGTAGAATAATTTGCCTTTTGTTTCTTCCTTAGCCACTGTATCGTGAAGCCTGGGATAGAGACAAGATTCAGATCAATATGCCATCTGACACCCCTGTAATGCTGCAGGCAAAGTTTAACGCTCAGAATATAAGCAATGTAAGGGGGCTGAACCTCTGAAGGTGGATTTTGCATCCCAACGCAGCATCTTTGTCTTTTAACACTTTGTTTTCCTTGGCCTATCTAGCTGTGTTGCTACCAATTCTAATTAAATTACTCTCTAGCTCCATTAATAGTAATTCATATCCCTTCCCCATTTCCTTTCTCATCTAGCCCCCAAGTAAGTTGCAAAGTCAGTCATATAATCTGCGTATGTGTGTATAAGTTGTATTTATGCAGTGGTTCTGCATCCATTATTCATTGCACAGCTTTCACATTTTCCCACCGTTTATTTATTTGGCTATTTATGTATTTATTTGTTTATTACATTTATATCCTCCTGCAAAGAACCCATGGCAGCTTGCATGTCCCTTAGCCTTCTCTCCATTTAGGCACTTTTCCTATTGACACTTTCCTGGCAGTAAGGCTCATTGGGCACAATGGGACTTACTGACAGTAAAACATGCATATGGTCATACAGGTAATTGATGAATGAATATAGGTTATTTTCATCATGTATGTATTTTATGACCACACTGAAAATTGTGCATTCATGTTGATTGTAGAAACATTATACTGGAGCCTGGGATGAGGCCAAGGCAAAAGGTTACGACATAAGAGAGGATGCCATTTCAATCAAGCACGCTAAAGCTTCCAGAGACATCGCGAGTGAGGTACAATCTCTGTATACTTTTGAAATGGCTCTATCTTTCTAAGGCATGGGTGTATATGGCAAGGTAGTAGCCAGACATAACTTGGTCTCAAAACCATGTTTATTCAGACATACACAAGCACTATTCTGCCCATTGTTTTAAATGTATTACTTTAAAAAAATGATCTTTCAAAGGGTATTGAAGTCAAATGGTTCAATGTACTCCTTTATTTTGAAATGCCAAACAGATTACTATAAGAAGCTCTGAGACACATGGTGCTGTAAATGATAATCTTTTATGTACTCAGAATGTGGCATTTATTAAATCCGTTGCTTTGTACTGAGAGAGAGAGAGAGATTTCATTAAAGCAACATTTTCTATCGAGATATGAAATCAGAGCAACGCCTACATAGGTTCCAAGTGGAGTTAAGCATTCTTGAAAGTATTATATCTTCAAAATATTATCTGAGAGCATTATTATGTATGTTTACTTGGAAATAAACTCCACCAAGTCCAGTGGGACTTACTCCCAGGCAAAGTGTGGATTGCTGCTGCCCATAAATTGTTGCTTTGGAATGAAAAATATTCTAACTTGAGAGAGTTTGCAATTTGTAAAAGGGGTAAAAGGCTCAGGATGTATAGCAATCACAGGTTAATATTTTATAACATAATAATTTATAACATAAAGACCCAGTTGAAGAGTATTGAATTGAATCACCCAAAACCTGGAACAGCTGCTCATGTTTCTACTTGTAATTGTTTACGCTTCTGATTATCCTGCTTTCCTACTCAGTACAAGTACAAAGAAACTCATGAGAAACAGAAAGGCCACTATATTGGATGTCCTTCAGTAAAGGCGGATCCTAAACTTTCCTGGGCTGCCAAAGTATTGAAGATGCAAAATGACCGACTGTACAAGCAGGCCTACCACAACTCAAAAGCCAAGATCAACATACCATTGGACATGGTGGCCATCCAAGCAGCCAAGCAAGGGCAGGCGTTAGTAAGCGAGGTCGATTATCGCCATCATTTGCACCAGTGGTCTTGTCTACCAGACCAGAATGATGTAATCCAAGCAAGGAAAGCATATGACCTACAGAGTGATGTGAGTATACCTACATTTTGCAAGGTTACACATAAAATCATGTTGGTGTGGTGTAAGACAAAAAGACATGGGGATTAACAGTTGTACAAGATTCCAATCTATTAATTCTCTCTTTATTTCCCTCAGGTTTCCCCCCACCCCCCACTCATGAGCATTAGTCCTAGCAGGGAATCCTCATAGACTTTGATCAGGAGTATCTTGAAAGGCAGTACTGGAACACTGATGCTGGGAATATTTTAGAGTGTCCAAACATGTCATGCAGACAAGAGTGATGTAACAAATTAGGCCTTTCTAATGTGCATCACACCAATAGCTATTCAACAGCTAATTGGAGTGCAGTCTCCAATTAAGGGCACAATTCTGTACCCAATTGTATTAATTTGGAATAAGCTCCATTGAATTCAATGGGACTACTGAATCTACAATCAATGTTAACTGAATTCTTGGCCTGGCTGAGAGTTTTAAATTGTTTTAAACGTTAGCTGTTTTTTATGGTTTTATGGTTTTAAATTTTGTATATTGATTTTTAATGTTCAGTCTTTTAATCTTTGTAAACCGCCCAGAGAGCTTCAGCTATGGGGCTGTATATAAATGTAAATAATAACACACCACTGGCCATGGAAGTCAAAGAACTATGGCAACAGGAAAAGGTCACAATTATCCCATTCGTCACATCAGTCAACGGCATCACATCAAAAAAATATACTGAAAACCTCCAGAAACTGGGCCTACCAGAATACATCCACACCAACATCCAGAAAGTAGTTATAATTAAAATGTGCTCAGTCGTCAGGAAATTCCAGAATCAATAAAAGACAGCATGACTAGGCAAAGCCCATTGTGTCCGTCTAGAAAAACTGCCACGAGCGAGAAAGATGATGATGATGATGATAATAATAATAATAATAATAATAATACTATCTCTGCATATTTTTCGTATCCAGCATGGATGAAGTTTTTGTCCATTTCAGAAAACATAATGCCATTTCACATCTGCAGTTAGGAGAGCCTCTGATAACATCTTAATTTGTTTATCAAGCTGGATGAAAATCTATTTCGTATTGATTTTGGCTTAGCCAAGTGAAAGTTAGTAGTGCTTAAATACCATGGAGTGTCCAACATGTCGTGGAGACAAAAGTGATTACTTGGTCATTCTAAAATGCCTCACACCAGTAGCTAATTAATCGGAAGCTCATTGGAAAGCAGTCACTCTAGGGGCTTCTACACAAGGCATTTATTGCGCATGTGACATTCTCTACTTGCAATTGTTTATGAATTCTTTAGATGATGTACTGGCCCCCATGTTTCACTTTTGTTAGTAAACAGCACTTTTGGTGAACGTGTTTTTTTGTTTTTTTTTTGGAGCAGGGAAAATGGGACATTATTTCTGAACATGATAGAAAATGCTGTTACCACTTGTGCATTTGCACTATCCTGCTATACCACAGTGCCATCTAGAGGTTATGTAGTGGAAAAGCAGGAAAGGAAATGCTCCTCATGTAGTGCTTGGATCCCAGTGCTGCAAGGAAACTGAAAGCAGTTGCAGCAGACTAGAGCCTCGTGTAGAAAAGGCCTCAGTAGACATATATGGGATATACTGCACATTTTTCACATCAGGCATGAATTTAAGCATTCTGCTAATTTCAAGAAACTTAATGCCATTTCACATCTGTTCGATGTAGGAGAATCTCTGATGACTTCTTAATTTGTTTCTCTAGTGTGAAAATCTATTTTGAATTAGGTTTTGGTCCAGCCCAATGAAAGATAATAGTGTTTATATTCCATTGAAATGATGAATTAAAATTATTTACCGTTCAGAGTTTTTCTATTCAGATGCATTGAAGCTCCCTGTTCAGCCTCTGTGACATTGTCTCCCATAGGCCGTGTATAAATCAGATCTGGAGTGGCTCTGGGGGATTGGATGGATGCCAAATGAGTCTCCCATAGTAAAGAGGGTGAATTTGCCAACTGGGAAGGGGTGTGACTTCTGGAGGAATCCCCTTGTTATCTCCAATCAATGGTTGGTGATAACATGGGGATTCCTTTCCCCAACATTCTCCATAAGCCTCCTGCCTGCGTGAGAGAGGCTTAGGGTGGGGGAGGATCAGCACAACACTCTGCAGGTCAAATTGCAAACTTCTGTGGTCCAAATTGGCCCCTCAGGCTGGAGGTTAACCTGTCGCATTTGATCATTCAGAATGGTTTGAGGCCTGCATGTGTTGCTGGTCATGTGCAGCCACAACTATATAATTGCTTTAAAAGCTGCACTTGTGAAAGTATGTTAAATGCTGAATCGTGCATTGGTGGCAGCTGCACAGCTCCATCTTCCCATGGGCAGAGAGGCACTGTGCTTAGAATCTTCAAGAGGTTCATTGTACTTATGTGAATTGTCCTTTTGCTATAGGTTCATTTATGTGTAAAACCCACATTTTAAATCATTTGAGCTACATGTTGGACTAGAAATATTTCTTCCCTGACCGGCTTGTCAGAGCTAGAGTTATCGGGATTTGTTCTGGGCCAGCACTGTTGCTGTTCTGCAGTATGCTACTAACAAGGGGGATATAGAGAAACCTGTTCATCCAATAACCTCACAAGTGAAGGTGGAAAGCAATTTGCCTCTAATCCTGTGGCACACCAGCCATGGTGGTTGAGTGATTCTGTGGAGAGCAGAGCCGTGATCAATTAGGCTTGAGCAGAAAGGCAGCGGCACTCTTCTTCATAGGTAGAAGGAAACGTCTCCAGCCATATTGTTAATAACCTAATGGTGTCCTTTGCAGAATTTGTACAAATCAGACCTGGAATGGCTGCGTGGCGTTGGATGGCTGCCCGAAGGCTCTGTGGGAGTCCTCCATGTGAAGAGAGTTCAAGAGCTTGTGAACGACAGGTTGTATAAACAACCTCGAGATGCACTGAAATTTACCAGCATTGTTGACCCGCCACCAGTCGTCCTGGCTAAGATCAATGCCCAACAGATCAGCGAAGTAAGTAACGAGACGTATTATGAAGTGAAGTGGTTTTGAGGTATAGGTTAGATATGGGTTGTATGTCATTGGAAAACAAGAGTAATGTTTATAAATGCAGTAGAATAATTTGCCTTTTGTTTCTTCCTTAGCCACTGTATCGTGAAGCCTGGGATAGAGACAAGATTCAGATCAATATGCCATCTGACACCCCTGTAATGCTGCAGGCAAAGTTTAACGCTCAGAATATAAGCAATGTAAGGGGGCTGAACCTCTGAAGGTGGATTTTGCATCCCAACGCAGCATCTTTGTCTTTTAACACTTTGTTTTCCTTGGCCTATCTAGCTGTGTTGTTACCAATTCTAATTAAATTCTTCTCTAGCTCCATTAATAGTAATTCATATCCCTTCCCCATTTCCTTTCTCATCTAGCCCCCAAGTAAGTTGCAGAGTCAGTCATATAATCTGCGTATGTGTGTATAAGTTGTATTTATGCAGTGGTTCTGCATCCATTATTCATTGCACAGCATTCACATTTTCCCACCGTTTATTTATTTATTTGGCTATTTATGTATTTATTTGTTTATTACATTTATATCCTCCTGCACAGAACCCATGACAGCTTGCATGTCCCTTAGCCTTCTCTCCATTTAGGCACTATTCCTATTGACACTTTCCTCGCAGTAAGGCTCATTGGGCACAATGGGACTTACTGACAACAACAATAATAATCATAATAATAATAATATATTTATTACCCGCCTCTCCCTCCGGATTGTGGCGAGGAACAATATCAAACATAAAATACACAAAACCAATTAAAAGTACATAAAACCAATACATAATTAAAATACCAATAAAATACCAATAAAATACCAGCAAACATGCATACGGTCATACTGGAAATTGATGAATGAATATAGGTTATTTTCATCATGTATGTATTTTATGACCACATTGAAAATTGTGCATTCATGTTGATTGCAGAAACATTATACTGGAGCCTGGGATGAGGCCAAGGCAAAAGGTTACGACATAAGAGAGGATGCCATTTCAATCAAGCACGCTAAAGCTTCCAGAGACATCGCGAGTGAGGTACAATCTCTGCTTACTTTTGAAATGGCTGTATCTTTCTAAGGCATGGGTGTATATGGCAAGGTAGTAGCCAGGCATACTTGGTCTCAAAACCATGTTTATTCAGACATACACAAGCACTATTCTGCCCATTGTTTTAAATATATTACTTTAAAAAATTGATCTTTCAAAGAGTATTGAAGTCAAATAGTTTTATGTACTCCTTTATTTTGAAATGCCAAAGAGATTACTATAAGAAGCCCTGAGACACATGGTGCTGTAAATGATAATCTTTTATGTACTCAGAATGTGGCATTTATTAAATCCGTTGCTTTGTACTGAGAGAGAGAGAGAGATTTGTTCAAGCATTTCATTAAAGCAACATTTTCTATCAAGATATGAAATCAGAGCAACATCTACATAGCTTCCAAGTGGAGTTAAGCATTCTTGAAAGTATTATATCTTCAAAATATTATCTGAGAGCATTATTATGTATGTTTACTTGGAAATAAACTTCACCATGTCCAGTGGGACTTACTCCCAGGCAAAGTGTGGATTGCTGCTGCCCATAAATTGTTGCTTTGGAATGAAAAATATTCTAACTTGAGAGAGTTTGCAATTTGTAAAAGGGGTAAAAGGCTCAGGATGTATAGCAATCACAGGTTAATGTTTTATAACATAATAATTTATAAAATAAAGACCCAATTGATGAGTATTGAATTGAATCACCCAAAACCTGGAACAGCTGCTCATGTTTCTACTTGTAATTGTTTACGCTTCTGATTATCCTGCTTTCCTACTCAGTACAAGTACAAAGAAACTCATGAGAAACAGAAAGGCCACTATATTGGATGTCCTTCAGTAAAGGCGGATCCTAAACTTTCCTGGGCTGCCAAAGTATTGAAGATGCAAAATGACCGACTGTACAAGCAGGCCTACCACAACTCAAAAGCCAAGATCAACATACCATTGGACATGGTGGCCATCCAAGCAGCCAAGCAAGGGCAGGCGTTAGTAAGCGAGGTGGATTATCGCCATCATTTGCACCAGTGGTCTTGTCTGCCAGACCAGAATGATGTAATCCAAGCAAGGAAAGCATATGACCTACAGAGTGATGTGAGTATACCTACATTTTGCAAGGTTACACATAAACTCATGTTGGTGTGGTGTAAGACCAAAAAACATGGGGATTAACAGTTGTACAAGATTCCAATCTATTAATTCTCTCTTTATTTCCCTCAGGTTTCCCCCCACCCCCCACTCATGAGCATTAGTCCTAGCAGGGAATCCTCATAGACTTTGATCAGGAGTATCTGGAAAGGCAGTACTGGAACACTGATGCTGGGAATATTTTAGAGTGTCCAAACGTGTCATGCAGACAAGAGTGATGTAATAAATTAGGCCTTTCTAATATGTATCACACCAATAGCTAATTCTTCAACAGCTAATTGGAGTGCAGTCTCTCTAAGGGCACAATTCTGTACCCAATTGTACTAATTTGGAATAAGCTCCGTTGAATTCTGAATCTACTTCTGAATCTACAATCAATGTTAACTGAATTCTTGGCCTGGCTGAGAGTTTTAAATTGTTTTAAACGTTAGCTGTTTTTTATGGTTTTATGTTTTTAAATTTTGTATATTGATTTTTAATGTTCAGTCTTTTAATCTTTGTAAACCGCCCAGAGAGCTTCAGCTATGGGGCTGTATATAAATGTAAATAATAACACACCACTGGCCATGGAAGTCAAAGAACTATGGCAACAGGAAAAGGTCACAATTATCCCATTCGTCACATCAGTCAACGGCATCACATCAAAAAAATATACTGAAAACCTCCAGAAACTGGGCCTACCAGAATACATCCACACCAACATCCAGAAAGTAGTTATAATTAAAATGTGCTCAGTCGTCAGGAAATTCCAGAATCAATAAAAGACAGCATGACTAGGCAAAGCCCATTGTGTCCGTCTAGAAAAACCGCCACTAGTGAGAAATGTGATAATAATAATAATAATAATAATAATAATAATAATAATAATAACAATAATAATAATAATAACACTATCACTGCATATTTTTCATATCCAGCATGGATTAAGGTTTTGTCCATTTCAGAAAACGTAATGCCATTTCACATCTGCAATTAGGAGAGCCTCTGATAACATCTTAATTTGTTTATCAAGCTGGATGAAAATCTATTTCGTATTGATTTTGGCTTAGCCAAGTGAAAGTTAGTAGTGCTTAAATACCATGGAGTGTCCAACATGTCGTGGAGACAAAAGTGATTACTTGGTCATTCTAAAATGCCTCACACCACTAGCTAATAAATCAGAAGCTTATTGGAAAGCAGTCACTCTAGGGGCTTCTACACAAGGCATTTATTGCGCATGTGACATTCTCTACTTGCAATTGTTTATGAATTCTTTAGATGATGTACTGGCCCCCATGTTTCACTTTTGTTGGTAAACAGCACTTTTGGTGAATGTGTTTTTTTTTTTTTGTTTTTTTGGAGCAGGGAAAATGGGACATTATTTCTGAACGTGACAGAAAATGCTGTTACCACTTGTGCATTTGCACTATCCTGCTATACCACAGTGCCATCTAGAGGTTATGTAGTGGAAAAGCAGGAAAGGAAATGCTCCTCATGTAGTGCTTGGATCCCAGTGCTGCAAGGAAACTGAAAGCAGTTGCAGCAGACTAGAGCCTCGTGTAGAAAAGGCCTCAGTAGACATATATGGGATATGCTGCACATTTTTCACATCAGGCATGGATTTAAGCATTCTGCTAATTTCAAGAACCTTAATGCTATTTCACATCTGTTCGATGTAGGAGAATCTCTGATGACTTCTTAATTTGTTTCTGTAGTTTGAAAATCTATTTTGAATTAGGTTTTGGTCCAGCCCAATGAAAGATAATAGTGTTTATATTCCATTGAAATGATGAATTAAAATTATTTACCGTTCAGAGTTTTTCTATTCAGATGCATTGAAGCTCCCTGTTCAGCCTCTGTGACATTGTCTCTCATAGGCCGTGTATAAATCAGATCTGGAGTGCCTCTGGGGGATTGGATGGATGCCAAATGAGTCTCCCATAGTAAAGAGGGTGAATTTGCCAACTGGGAAGGGGTGTGACTTCTGGAGGAATCCCCTTGTTATCTCCAATCAGTGGTTGGTGATAACTTGGGGATTCCTTTCCCCAACATTCTCCATAAGCCTCCTGCCTGCGTGAGAGAGGCTTAGGGTGGGGGAGGATCAGCACAACACTCTGCAGGTCAAATTGCAAACTTCTGTGGGTCAAATTGGCCCCTCAGGCTGGAGGTTAACCTTCCCCATTTGATCATTCATGATGGTCTGAGAACTGCATGTGTTGCTGCTGGTCATCTCAGCCACCACTAAACAATTGCTTTAAAAGCTGCACTTGTGAAAGTATGTTAAATGCTGAATCGTGAATTGGTGGCAGCTGCACAGCTCCATCTTCCCATGGGCAGAGAGGCACTGTGCTTAGAATCTTCAAGAGGTCCATTGTACTTATGTGAATTGCGCTTTTGCTATAGGTTCATTCATGTGTCAAACCCACATTTTAAATCATTTGAGCTACATGTTGGACTAGGAATATTTCTTCCCTGACTGGCTTGTCAGAGCTAGAGTTATCGGGATTTGTTCTGGGCCAGCACTGTTGCTGTTCTGCAGTATGCTACTAACAAGGGGGATATAGAGAAACCTGTTCATCCAATAACCTCACAAGTGATGGTGGAAAGCAGTTTGCCTCTAATCCTGTGGCACACCAGCCATGGTGGAAAGCAGAGCCGTGATCAATTAGGCTTGAGCAGAAACGCAGCGGCACTCGTCTTCGTAGGTTGAAGAAAATGTCTCCAGCCATATTGTTAATAACCTAATGGTGTCCTTTGCAGAATTTGTACAAATCAGACCTGGAATGGCTGCGTGGCGTTGGATGGATGCCCGATGGCTCTGTGGGAGTCCTCCATGTGAAGAAAGCTCAGGAGCTTGTGAATGACAGGTTGTATAAACAACCTCGAGATGCACTGAAATTTACCAGCATTGTTGACCCACCACCAGTCGTCCTGGCTAAGATCAATGCCCAACAGATCAGCGAAGTAAGTAACGAGACTTATTATGAAGTGAAGTGGTATTGAGATATAGGTTAGATATGGGTTGTATGTCGTTGGAAAACAAGAGAAATGTTTATAAATGCAGTAGAATAATTTGCCTTTTGTTTCTTCCTTAGCCACTGTATCGTGAAGCCTGGGATAGAGACAAGACTCAGATCAATATGCCATCTGACACCCCTGTAATGCTGCAGTCGAAGTTTAATGCTCTGAATATAAGCAATGTAAGAGAATTCATGAAAGATATTCACATGGGTGTATCAACCATACTGATACATACATACCTGTTGGAGTGCCTACACTGCATCTGTTCTCCAAAACTAAAAAACATTTGACTCATTTGCTACACCTATGACTTTGCTCACAAATTTGTACTTTATATAACAACAATGATACCCTTTAATGACTTTATCATTTACATTCACAACTGGACAAGCATATTATTTTTTTTGGAAAAAAACTAGTATTGTTAAAATTGTATTTACATTTTTATTTTGCAAATGAATAGCCAGTCGTAGTTCTCAATGCAGGTTTGTATACAGTATATGTGTGAATGTAATTTGTATAAAATATTCATTAAAAGTGATGTAATCATGGTGATGACTAGGAGCACAATCCATGGTGACATAATCTTGCGTTTAAATGCATGGGAGTTGCAGAAAAGCATGAATTATTGATTATTTACTTTTCAAAATACACACTCCAGGTACAAAATAGCATAGAGCTCTAACACAAAAGTAAAATAAGAAAGGTGTAAAAAAGTTAAGGCCACCAAGTTCCTAACCCAATTCACCAGGATAACACAACCTAGAAATAGAAGACTTCATTTCACCATTTAATGTAGGCTAAGAAATCATCACTGACACAATAGAGCAGGATACTGCAGTGTAGTTTCAATAGCTGTCTAAGGACTGCTCCCTTCTGTCACGTTCCTGAGAAAGACAATTGTGCAGTAAGTCTCTATTCTCTTATATGTAAATCTAACTTCATGAATAATGCTGATAGTACTTTCATATTTTTCTCTTCAAATAAAGTAGCATACTTATATAAAAAGTCCACAGTGTTAACTAAGCCTTCTGGCTTTTGAACTGTGATGGGATCCGAGAGAGAGGGATGAGCTCTTGTTAGGACAGGAATATGGAAGGTAACAGCAGCTCACCTTTGGTGCACCACCTGGTCACCCCCTTTCCCCCCACATGTTGCTGAATTTGGCATCAGAGATTTTGGGGGGGAGTGGGGTGGGTGGGGAAATGGTGCTTTTCACGCTATGGGTCACTAAAAGGGCCAAATTTAGCTTGCAAACATGTTACATTTCCTCTTTTTATTGCTACCAAATGCTACAGAACAGTTTGCTGCCATATTTCAGCAGCAAAATTGAATTTTTGAAAAAATAATAATTCAAGGTGTCCCATTAACTGTACTGCACCTGGGGATTCCAGGTGGAACTGGTAATTGATGAATGTCTATAGGGTATAGTCAACATGCATTTTATGACCACATTGAAAATTGTGCATTCATTTTGATTGCAGAAGCATTATACTGGAGCCTGGGATGAGGCCAAGGCAAAAGGTTATGACATAAGAGAGGATGCAATTTCAATCAAGCACGCGAAAGCTTCCAGAGACATCGCGAGTGAGGTACAACCTCTGTTTACTTTTGAAATGGCCCTGTCTTTCCAAGCCATAGGTGTAGAAGGCAAGGTTGTAGCCAGATACAACCCGGTTTCAAAACCCTATTTATTCAGCCATTCACAAGTTGCTATATACAAGCATTCTTCTGCCAATTGTTTTAAATGTATGATTTTAAAAGATTGATCTTTCAAAGAACATTAAAGTCAAAAAGTTTGAAATGCTAAAGTGATTCTTGAAGTTATCGCTTGTTCAAAATATTATCTGAGAGCAATCATATGTCTGTTTCCTTGGAAGTAAACTCCACCATGTTCAGTGGGGCCTACTCCCAGGCAAAGTGTGGATTGCTGCTCATGAATTGTTGTTTTGGAATAGAATCATAGAATAATAGAGTTGGAAGGGGCCTATAAGGCCATCGAGTCCAACCCCCTGCTCAATGCAGGAATCCACCTTAAAGCATACGTGACAGATAACAAATATTTCTCAACTTTTTAGGGCACAGACCCATGTGTTGAGTCCTGGGCACTCTTAAACTCCAGAACCTGGAGGTTTACAAGTACTGATTACAGAGAGGGAAGCGCCACATATCTCCCGCTCCACATTTTAGCTAGACGCGCAATTTGGAGGGCTTTGGGAGGGCCGTTTCCTGGCTCTGAACTTGGAGGCCTGTCTTTGAACTTGGAGCCAGGAAACTGAAAAATCCTATGCCCCACAGATGCTGTCTAAGGAACATACAACTGCTCCCTTAAAGACATATCCAATTATTTAGGCTCAGGATGTATAACGCTCACAGGTTAATATTAGTATAATATTATTGAAGAGTTTTGGTGATTTACTTCCCAAAAAACTGAATACCCCCAAACTTGGTACAGAGAACAACTACTCATTTTTCTCCTTGTGATTGTTTTAATTGTTTATACTTCTAATTTTCTGCTTTTCTACTCAGTACAAGTACAAAGAAACTCATGAGAAACAAAAAGGCCACTATATTGGATGCCCTACAGTAAAGGCAGATCCTAAACTTTCATGGGCTGCCAAAGTATTGAAGATGCAAAATGACCGACTGTACAAGCAGGCCTACCACAACTCAAAAGCCAAGATCACCATACCATTGGACATGGTGGCCATCCAAGCAGCCAAGCAAGGGCAGGCGTTAGTAAGCGAGGTCGATTATCGCCATCATTTGCACCAGTGGTCTTGTCTGCCAGACCAGAATGATGTAATACAAGCAAGGAAAGCATATGACCTACAGAGCGATGTGAGTATACCTACATTTTGCAAGGTTACACATAAACTCATTGTTGGTGTGGTGTAAGACAAAAGAGCCATTGGGATTGACAGATATGGAGATTTCCATCTATGGGTTCTCTCTTTATTTCTGTGATCACATCTGATTTTTCCCCACGCATGAGCATTACTCTTAGCAGGGAATCTACACAGAATTTGATCAGGAATATCTTGACAGGCTTTACTGGAACACTGATTCTGAGAATATTTTTGAGTGTACAAGAGTGATGCAGACAAGAGTGACGTAACAGACTTGGCTTTTCTAATGTATCCCACACTCATTGCTAATTAATGAATAGCTAATTGGAGTGCAGTCACTCTAAGGGCACATTTCTATACCGAATTCTGTTAACTTGGAATAAGCTCCATTGAATTCAGTGAGACTTCTGAATCTCCTCATTAGACGTTTATAGGATAGCTCTGCACATTTTTCATACCAAGCAATGATTTAAGTTTTCTGCTAATTTCAGGAAATGTTATGCCATTTCTCATCTGCAATTAATGCAGATGTGAAATGTCATTAGGGGTAGGTGAGGATCTGATGACTTCTTAATTGTTTATCTAGCTTGCTAAAAAAATCTATTTCATATTACTTTTTGGCTTAGACTAATGAAAGTTCGTAAAATAATTGCCCATTGAAATAATTGGCTAAAATTAGTTGTGTCTTCCTTGAAGTCCCATTCATTTTATTTATGGCAAAAATTATTTCTGTTGAGATGCCTTTTTTGACATTGTCTTTCATAGACCATGTATAAATCAGATCTGGAGTGGCTCTGCGGGATTGGATGGATGCCAAATGTGTCTCCAATAGTAAAGAGGGTGAAATTTGCCAACTGGGAGGGGGTGTGACATATGGGGGAATCCCCTTGTTAGCTGTGACCAATGGTTGGTGATAACATGGGGATTCCTTTCCCCAACATTTTCCCCAAGCCTCCTGCCTGTGTGAAAGAGGCTTGGGGTGGGGGAGGATCAGTGGACGGCAGAGTAGAGAGCACAACGCTCTGCAGGCCTGATTGCAAACTTCTGTGGGCCAAATTGTAAACCTCAGGCTGGAGTTTAACCTGCCCCATTTGATCATTCAGGATGGTTTGACGCCTGCATGTGTTGCTGGTCATGTGCAGCCACCACAAAATAATTGCTTTAAAAGCTGCACTTGTGGAAGTATGTTAAAAGCTGAATTGTGCATTGGTGGCAGCTGCACAGCTCCATCTTCCCATGGGCAGAGAGGCACTGTGCTTAGAATCTTGAAGACGTCCGTTGTACTTATGCCAATTGCCCTTTTGCTATAGGTACATTTATGTGTCAAACCCACATTTTGAGCTACATGTTGGACTAGGAATATTTCTTCCCTGACTGGTTTGTCAGAGCTAGAATTATCGGGATTTGTTCTGGGCCAGCACTGTTGCTGTTCTGCAGTATGCTACTAACAAGGGGGATATAGAGAAACCTGTTCATCCAATAATCTCACAAGTGATGGTGGAAAGCAATTTGCCTCTAATCCCGTGGCACACCAGCCATGGTGGCTGAGTGATTCTGTGGAGAGCAGAGCCGTGATCAATTAGGCTTGAGCAGAAAGGCAGCGGCACTCTTCTTCATAGGTAGAAGGAAACGTCTCCAGCCATATTGTTAATAACCTAATGGTGTCCTTTGCAGAATTTGTACAAATCAGACCTGGAATGGCTGCGTGGCGTTGGATGGATGCCCGATGGCTCTGTGGGAGTCCTCCATGTGAAGAAAGCTCAGGAGCTTGTGAATGACAGGTTGTATAAACAACCTCGAGATGCACTGAAATTTACCAGCATTGTTGACCCGCCACCAGTCGTCCTGGCTAAGATCAATGCCCAACAGATCAGCGAAGTAAGTAACGAGACTTACTATGAATTTGCCCAGGAAATTCTGAGTGACAACATGTATCACACACCTGCTTACCGCCTGCAATTCACAAACTTCATTGACACACCTGACATCCTCCTTGTGAAAACCAATGCAGAGCAAATCAGTCTGTACGTTAACTCCTTCCAATAGCATGAAATATTTTTTATTATGCCAGATTTATTTTTATCTTATTTATTTAAAAACATTTTTATAGCTCTACCTTTCCATTTCTGGCATTGTGGTGCTTTACTATAATACATAAAACAATTTTGATTAAAAACCCTCAACCCATGTTAAAATCAAAACCATCCCTCCCCCAAACTCTTGTGAAAATAAGAACCCCCTATAGAGTTGCTTTAAACAATTGACGGTGGGAACCTGTCTGTTCTCCAGTGGCAAATTGTTCCATAACCGGGGGCCATCAAACTTTCCTGTCAGTTTGTAACATGCAGCTACTCTTTGCATCAGTTCAATAGATTGTCAGTAGATATTCTTGGAGTGATGGTAAGATCATTTAAGTATATATGCACATGTGCAAAAGGAGTTACTGAACGAGTTTGTATTTTTCTTCGTAGAGTAAATACAGAGAAGCTTGGGATAAAGATAAAACGATGATCCACATAATGCCAGACACACCTGAAATTATGCTTTCCAGGGCTAATGCTGTCAACGTGAGCAAAGTAAGTATATTTCTACAGTGCTTCTTAGAGACACCAGCCTCTCCGTTGACTTTGTGTATCCATGCCACACTGCTGTTGGCAGGGCTGGAGGAGTGATGGAGGCAATTTATTTTACCTCCCCATGCTCTTGCTGGGTTTATTTCACTCTAAACGGGCCTCTGAGTCCATTGAAAGGAGGCATGGGGTGGAGCAGGAGAGATAATAACACCACTAAAAGAGAAGGCTGCAGTTGTATGCACAAACAATAGCAAGTGCCAAGCACACAACCGCATCAAACGAACCCAATACGTAATTTATCTCACTGTGTATAATTATATAATAAACACCAAGTCAGAAGACTAAATTATTTGTGAATATTAATTCACACAGGTATTTTATGTCAGTTTACACATTCCATGTAATACAATCAGCGGAAGAGGCCATAGGAAGTATTATATCCTGGCCTCTCCCCTTCTTGCCCACTGGAATGCCTCTTACAGACCCCTCCAAGATCTCCGAAAGCTGCTTTTGTGACCTTGAAAAGCAGGTGGTGCATTTCTTCCTGCAGTGGCTGCAAAGGGACAGGTGGGGGGAGGGATTAAGATCCGGAGTCCCCCTTCTGAGGTCCTAGCTGTGTCTATGGCTTCGGAAGGGGGGCTTTGAAAAACCCAACAGTCCTTGAGACTCTCTCCTGGGACCATAGGATGGTTTTCCTAGAATACCGAGAATAAGGGAACTTTAGATGTTAGAACTTTATTACAGGGAGGTGCTCCTGAAAATTGTGTGCAGATGATTGTGTGCACATTTATTCAGAAGTATGTAGTCAAACTGGGAATTGGGAACCGGCTACCAGTTGTGTGCAAGCATGCTGCAAATCGGATGAATTAGCAATTCTCAGGCATGATTTTCTACATGCCTCTTTTATGCTTTTCCTTACATCACTTTGCATGTAGAGAACCTGTAACATTGAAAAGCAGCTCTAAATTGTATTGGCACAAACTTTTTGCGGTAGAGTGGATGCTCACCATCTTCGCAAGCTGCCGTGCATCGAAGTGTTTGCACACCCTGCACTTTGCCTGTGTGTACAGCCAGCAGAGAGATCACAGGGTGAGCAGAAGTCATACAGTCTGCAACCCTCATCCCCCGGGAATGACGTTCCACCGGGGATTCCCACATTATGTTATCGTCGCTTTGAGGGAGATGAGCTTCTCTCTGCTTAAGGTGTTCTCTCTGGGAGCACAGAGGCATTCTAGTGCATATTTCCTCTTATATTATATTGCTTAAATCTATGGCTGTACTGGGCAACGCCAATGGCCTCTTTTGATAGGACTAGGAGTGGACACACAAGCACTCAAAGCCCTCTGCCCAGATGGCTGAATCTGTCCATTTCACTTTCTCCTACATTCAGATTTTTTAAAATCTGTCCCATGTCTGAAGAAATTAGTGGATTTTGGTAAGTTCTTATATAAAAAAGCAGCCAAATGAAAAGCTCACCCATCCCTACATAGGACTTGTAGTCTGATAGCCTCATCCTTGAGATAATTGCTGCCATGGCACACAAGATAACCATGTTGGCAAATAGGGCCAATGTATCCCGCTCTGGTGACTGTTACTTGGAATTCTCGGATTGCAGGCAATGTTGTTCTGAACAACCAGTGGAGATCTGGTAATGGCAGTTCTTGCCGGTTTAGACACACGGCTCAAGGCTGATATCATATGTCAGCATAATACTCAGCATAATACTCAGAGTCAACTTATGATGCCAATGCTGCTCCACAGCTTATGACATTTTGTCAAAACATTTTTGTATCCGATTCTAAACATGTATGGCTTAGTGCAGTGCCTCCTGCAAGTCCAATATTCATTTCAATCCATAAACTATCGCATAAGCTACAACCTGCCATTTGTTTGGCCCATGTTAGCCCCTTATTTGTCTGCGCAAAGGCAAGAATGAGCTCATTAAAAATAGGAGTGATGGCAAAGAAGGGCAAGATGAAAGACACCGAGCAGGTGCTGGAAAAGTACCCTGACAATATTATGTTGGGTTGTGTTTTTTCCCCAGAAACTTTACACGGAAGCTTGGGATGACATCAAGAAATATATTGATTTGAGAGCAGATGCAGTCCCGATGAAGACGGCAAAGGCCTCAAGAGAAATTGCCAGTGATGTAAGTATACAAATAGATATTTTGCAGTGTTTGGTATTTCATCATCTGTAGACTTTTTGCATCCGACTCAATGGAATTGAAATGCAGGACACAGAAAACACCTTATAAGAAAACTCCAAATTCAAGGCAAGGTAAAAAGGATGCTGTAGGCCATGCATTTGTTGCAAATTAAATGCCCACCATCCTGAAGAATCTCTCTAAAGAAGATTATGAAGTTCTACCTGTAAGCATCAAGGCTTTCCCTCTTGTTTGGTCAAGAAAATGTCAGATAATGACAAATCAAAAGTTCTAAATACAAAACTGCAGGCATATACTGAATTGTTAGATTACTAGCACAGTCCTTTGCATGCTTACTCAGAGAGGTTCGCCCCACTGTTCAATGGGGCTTACTCCTAGCTAAATGTGCATAATTCTGTAGCTTAAAGTTTCAATCCTAAATACATTTTGGAGTACATATTTACTGGATGCAATAGAATTTTCTTCTGAGTCGACATGCATAGGATTGTATAGTGATATAATTAAGTTCGGAGGATACAATTTAGAGAATGAAGAAAATGACAGAGTGGCGGGGTTTGCATGATCACTACATCCCACGTTCACTTACTTAAGCCATGGTGGGTTGCAGCGCCCATAGCTGCTAGGTTGCCAGACCCCCAGCAGCTTTTCATGTTGTCCAAACCCCATGAGGATGGCTTGTTGGGATGATTAACAAACTACCTCTGGGTTCTGGGTGGTTTGTTAACCAACCCAACAATCCATCCCCATCAACTTCGGATGTCATGACAACCTGAGACCAGCAAGAGTAATTAGGGAAATGAGCCGGCTTGCGATTAGCACACATGGCTTGTTGACTACAGTTCGTCATCTAAACTAGGCAGATTAGTGCTGCCATTTGGCATCTTTGAGAATGAATAAGAGGGAAGTGGGTTCAAAGTTATTTATTAGGCCCTTCATTGAGGCCAAGAAATCTGTGTTTGGTTTATCAATAAAATGCAATCATAGGGTTTTAAAAAAATGTCAGGCATTGACAACTGATAACAGTCAAGAATTTCAAATTCCAGATTTTTAAACTCAAAAATTGTGAACTGCAAGATCTGTGAACTGCATGGCTGGGTGGGAGATGTATTTATGTCTAAACATACCTAAGATGGCATCCATAGTTTCATAACATTTAATAGAGTTAATGAAAACAAATACAGGATCATGTCTTGCAATTTTTTTTATGGCTTGAGGTGTCTCAAATTGAAATTGTGTATTCCTTTATAATGTAATTAAAATTGTAGACATACATATTTGATTTAAAGAAGAGATTATTTTCTTATTTTTTCTTATCAGTACAAGTACAAAGAAGGCTACCGCAGACAACTGGGACACCATGTGGGATGCCGGGA